>CM077664.1:110931984-112181984 GCA_039707655.1 Elymus sibiricus | reverse complement strand
GCAAGATTGAACCCATCACAAAGCACCTCTCCCATTGCAAGACAAATCAATCTAGTAGGCCAAACCAAATCGATAGATCGGAGAGAAATACAAAGCTATAATAATCATGCATAAAAGAGTTCAGAGAAGACTCAAATATTTCTCATGAATAATTTGATCATAAACTCACAATTCATCGGATCCCAACAAACACACCGCAAAAGAAGATTACATCGGATAGAACTCCAAGAACATCAAGGAGAACATGGTATTGAAGATCGAAGAGAGAAAAGAAGCCATCTAGCTACTAGCTATGGACCCGTAGGTCTATGGTAAACTACTCACACATCATCGGAAGGGTAGCAAAGTTGATGAAGAAGCCCTCCGTGATCGATTCCCCCTCTGGCAGAGTACCAGAAAAGGCCTCCAGATGGGATCATGGAAGAACAGAGGCTTGCGGGGGCGGAAAGGTTTTCTCTTCTGCCTCTCTAGTATATTGGGAATATTTGGGAATTTATAGCACCGGAATTAGGTCAGGAGGGGCAACAAGGGGCCCACAAGCCAGGGGGCACGCCCTACCCCCCTGGGCGCGCCCTCCAGGCTTGCCGCCTCCTCGTGGCTCTTCTGGTCTTCTCCCAAAGCTTCGTGGGTCTCTTCTGGTCCAGAAAAAATTAATCCAAAGTTTTTTTTTCTGATTTGGACACTTTTTGATAATGATTTTCTGAAAAGGCAAAAACAACCAGAAAACAGCAACTGGCACTGGGCACTGGGTTAATAGGTTAGTCCCAAAAAATGATATATAATGGCATATAATTGCATATAAAACATCCAAGATTGATACTATAATAGCATGGAACAATAAAAAATTATAGATACGTTGGAGGCGTATCAAGCATCCCCAAGCTTAATTCCTGCTCGTCCTCGTGTAGGTAAATGATAAAAACAGAATTTTTGATGTGCAATGCTACATATCATGTTTCATCATGTAATCTCTCTCTTACGGTATGAATAATAAGTAATGAATGATTCAAAGCAATAGTCTATAATTTGATATAAAGACATCAATACTCAGGCATACTAATAAACAATCATGTCTTTCAAAATAAAAATGCTAAAGAACGTTATCCCTACAAAATCATATAATCCTATCATGCTCCATCTTCTTAACACAAAGTATTTATCATGCACTACCCCGATGACAAGACGAGCAATTGGTTCATACTTTTTAATGTGCTTCAGCTTTTTCAACCCACACGCAATACATGAGCGCAAACCATGGATATAGCACTATGGGTGGAATAGAGTGTGGTGGTAGAGATAAATAAGAGAAGTCAAAAATAAGAAGATAGTCTCACATCAACGAGGCTAATCAACGGGCTATGGAGATGCCCATCAATTGATGTCAATGCGAGGAGTAGGGATTGCCATGCAACGGATGCACTAAGAACTATAAGTGTATGAAAGCTCAAAAGGAAAAACTAAGTGGGTGTGCATCCAACTTGCTTGCTCATGAAGACCTCGGGCATTTGAGGAAGCCCATCATCGGAATATACAAGCCAAGTTCTATAATGAAAAATTCCCACTAGTATATGAAAGTGACAAAATAGGAGACTCTCTATATGAAAACATGGTGCTATTCTGAAGCACAAGTGTGGAAAAAGGATAGTAACATCACTACAAGAAATATGTCAACTTGCGACCATCAATATTGGTCACTGAATGGTCATTGTTTTTCATTTGCGACCTTTTTGTGACCAAAAACAGTTGGTCAAAAGCTGACCGTCTTTAATGAAACTTAACGACCTTTTTTGTGAAATGGTCATAGAAGGTAACGACGAAAATTAAAGATCATAGATTTTACGACCAATTGTTTTGGTCTCTGGCAGTTTGCCCAAACCACGTCACATCCAACATGGCAAGTTGACGTGGCAAAATGGTGACCAAATGAATTGGTCGTAGATTAGAATCAGCCCAGTCCACTTCAGTGCTTTACATGGGCTGAGCCCAACAATTCAGCTTATTTATATACAGAGTACTTTTTTTGTTAATCTTGGTCAGCTACATGGGCCAAGCCCAACATTCCAACCCATTTATTTTTGGGTCGTGGCCTTTTTAGTCAATTGATTTTCTTGTTTCGGCCATTATATTTAGAGTTGGTCCCACTAGTCAGATGGGTCCCGCTTGTCATGATCTCATACATTGGACCCACACGTCAGAAAATTCAAAATTGGTAAAATTATTTTGATAAGTGGGTCCCACTAGTCAAGTTTCCATTTCACACATTTTCAAATCACACACATAATCACTATTTCAAACAAAACAGAACAATTGTAATTCAGAAATATACAATATTTCATTCAGAAACAGAGAGAAGATACATGAAATTCCAGAGTTCACATCGCCCAGATAACCCAGCTATCATTACATAACTTGCTATACAAAAATATATTATCGCTTCTTTGAACATCTTCAGCCTGGCTTCACTTGTATAAGAGGGAGAACACTTTCATCTTGAATTTAGGCAAAATATCTACCAACATGAAAACAGAACAGTGAGGATTGAGTGAAAAACACATCCACAGGCAGCTAGATTAAACCATGAAGCATTGCCAGGGAGTACATGCTTTCAAGTAACATGATAGTTCAATAATACTATACAATAGTTTAATAGGGGAGTCAGAATTACCAAAGTAAAAGTATTCGAATAGTTCACTACTGTTCCAATAGTCCAATACTGCTAGGCTACGTAATAGGAAAAATCAAAGCAGCAGTTCTAGACTTGTTGTTAACGAACAGAGAATGCAAATAAATAGCAGATTAAGCACCAATTTTGTCACAGATGCAGGGAGAAGATGAGCAAAAAAGCGCAGAGTAGTGGACAGTGCCATACCTGTAGATGGGTGTTCGCAGTCGGGGGTGATACATGGGCATGGGCTCTCTAAGAATCGGAGTTGCAGCTGCAGCGGGAGTGGCGACCTCAGCTGGTGCATTCTCCTCCCTCATCAACAGAAAGGAAAGATTCAATCAGGAGAATAAAAACAAGCCAGCACATGCATTTGTATCACATAGTGGACTTGAAAGTTCAGCAAGCCATCAGATAATGTGCATATCTTGCGCAAAAAATCAAGGGCATAACAGATTCAAGTCAGCAAAAGTTAACATGTGCACATCTTGCACAAACTATCATCATTCATAAAAAATACAAAACAAATATGCAAACGGCTGTATAATGGTTGAGTGCTCATACTTATATCATATCAAGTAATAGCATTTAGCAACAGTGATGATCAACTACACCATTCGGATATCATGAATTAATCCTCAAGATGCAGAAAGCTTAATTACAATAGTTTGGGTTTAAAAATTTGTCATCTTGAAGCATCACACTATCAAATGATAGGAAAGATCACAGGAAATAACACTGCCCTGATCAAGTATACTATAAGCATCAAAAAGTCAAACAAACTCATTGTGCATTTTCTTTTTTAGCATGAGACACAATAAGCACAAGTAACCACTAGGAATTTAACTTGCTATCTACAGGTCCTATTATCGGCAATAAGAACATTAGGTGATGAAGAACAACATATTTCCAATGCAATCCGTTAGCCAACCACAACATAATTCCAGATATTCACTATGATGGTCATCATGTACAACTAACTACAAGTGAGATGCAGAGAGACAACCACACAAATATAGCAGTGCATAGTAGAGACCAAAACAGGGACAGCTCATCAACAACATGTATAATTCGGAGACTGCTATGCAACACAAGGACATTTCCATGACACATAAGAAGCTGAACCTAAGACAACGCATGGTAAATGTTAGAGAGCTCATATGTTGAACTCATAAGCATGTCAAGTCGGCTTGCAGCCAAAACAGGTACTATGCAGTGGAAACACACCTTGCTTCGAGATCTGAGGGGAGGAGGGAGCGGGCATGCAGACAAGACCTATAGGGCCGTGTAGTCGTGGGCGAGCTTGTAGTCCTTGTAGAGGAAGTAGCCGCCGCCGGCCACGGCTGCCGCCCTAGTCGACCCGGCCTAGACGTTGCCGAGCGTGTTCTTGCAGCCCCTGCACCACCCGCGTCCTGAAAAACCAGTCACATGACAAAAATGTCAGACCTAAGTCGTCTATGCTGCGGATAACCGTGAGAAGAAAATGGAGGAGTGGATCTGCGGCCGGCGCTATTAGGGAAGAAGGTATCCGACGGTGGCCTTGGCGGGGGGGGAGGGAGAGTTGGGGATGCATCCAGGCAATGAGGGGTCGGGTCCAGCAGCAGCCGTCAGGGATGCGGCCATCTCGACGTGGTGTCGGGCGGAGGAGCAGCATCCAGGGGCTGAGCCGCATGTGGGGGCACAGTAGATGTCGGGGAGGAGTCGCCGGAGCCGTGCCGGCGATGGAGGCGCCGCCGCCCCCGAAACCCTAGCCACGGGGAGGGCTATGGGTGAGCATTGGAGGCCGGGAGCAGCGAATCCCGCCGAGGGAAAAGACCCAGCGGAGCGAGACGAGCTCGTGTTGTGCCACGCGGTGGCGAGAGTCGCCGGAGAATGCCGGAATCGTCTGGCATCTGTGGTGGCGGAGATGTGTCCCGGGAGAGAGAGAGAGAGGGGTCGCCAGAGAGAGAGATAGATAGGTGGGGGGCTCCGCCTGAGGTGGGAGGGAAGCGGAAAAGGTTTGGGAGGGACGAGGCGGTGGATGGGTGGCGGCGGCGATGTGGGAGACGAGGGGAGGGATGGGATCGGGGTGGGTGGGAGACGAGGTGTGGGATCGGGGTGGGTGGGGGTTCCCTTTTTCATTTTCTTTTTTTTTTGTTTCAGTTTCAGTTTTGAAGTGGAGGGTAGGCTGGGTCTTTTGGGCGCGCGCGCTTGTTGGCACCGAAATTTTCATTTTAATTTTGGCCACGCGATGGCCCTCTTTTTCTCCCTCCTTTTCTTTCTTTATTTCATTTCTCCCTCTTTTTTTTCTTCTTTTCTGTAGATGGATGGATGGACGGGCGCCATGTCATCGATCCTTGTCACATCTAATTCTACCAATGAGAATAGAGCACATGTAATTGTGTTTTTCCTTTTGGTTTTCTTCTACTTTTTGACATGAAAAATTCAAAAAAAATGATCTCTTATTGTACACAAGGGTGCATATTGGAATGACAAACAATGTTTCCAAAGGGATTTTTCATTTTCTTTGCACAAAAAAAATCATTTTCCATTTTTTGAGTGCCCAAAATGGATTTTTTTGTGAAGAACCTAGCAAATATTTGTTGCAAAATTGGACCAAATAAATTTTCTAAAATATTAGGCCATATTTAATGTACGATTGACCAAATGGTTGGCTGTCAAAAGCTTTAGATCCACCTCTCATGAAAAAGAAAAACTTCCGCCGATTCAGTAGGAAGCGGGTCAAATTTGAACTACAGCCGCCTCATAGTTTGCTCTTTATTTTTTTCCAAAAATCATTTCTAGGTACATAAGTATCTATTTAATCAGATAAACTCGAAAAGTTTTGCAAGATTCAACCCCTAGCTACGAACGGTCATGCCCGTCGTTTTGACCGCATTTTGAAACGGGCATAAGAAATTCAAAAAAAGTCAAAAAAATTGAAAACCTTCGGATTGTGTCATTATATGTGACCTAGTTTCCAGGAAAAATAACAAACTTGGACTACGGTAAATGTCTTAAAAAAGTGTTCTCAGAAACGAGCTATCATGTATGAAGATCCATGGCTTTCAAGGCAAATGGCCAATGTTATAGCAACATTCATGGCATAGTTTGTTCAAATGATCTCTTATTGTGCCCAAGGGTGCATATTGGAATGACAAACAATGTTGCCTAAGGAAGTTTCACTTTCTTTGCACGAAAAATTCATTTTCCATTTTTCGAGTGCCCAAAATGAGTTTTTTTGTGAAGAACCTAGCAAATATTTGTTGCAAAATTGGACGAAATAAATTTTCTAAAATATTAAGACATATTTAATGTACAATTGACCAAATGTTGGGTGTCAAAAGGTTTTGATCCACCTCTCATGAAAAAGACAAATTTCCGCCAATTCAGTAGGAAGCGGGCCAAATTTGAACTACAGCTGCCTCATAGTTTGCTTTTTATTTCTTCTAAAAATCAATTCTAGGTACATAAGTATCTATTTAATCAGAGAAACTCCAAAAAATTTCCAAGATTCAACTCCTAGCTACGAACGGTCATGCTCGTCGTTTTGACCGCATTTTGAAACGGGCATAAGAAATTCAAAAAAAATCAAAAAAATTGAAAACCTTCGCATTGTGTCATTATATGTGACCTAATTTCCAGGAAAAATAACAAACTTGGACTACGGTAAATGTCTTAAAAAAGTGTTCTCAGAAATGAGCTATCATGTACGAAGATCCATGGCTTTCATGGCAAATGGCCAATGTTATGGCAACATTCATGGCATTGTTTGTTCAAATGATCTTTTATTGTGCACAAGTGACAGTGTCCTGGATTATGGGGTACTAACCAGGCCGACCTGTCTCCTCGTTTGGGCCGACATACCCCCGCACATAACCAAGATGGACTCCGGAGACCGTACGTGGGAGGCGTGATCAAGGCTGCTCTTACTGAAGACTTGACGTATACTCCAAGATTTATCCTGCCGCCTCTCTCCTAGCATACCGACTTTGTAACCCTAGATACCCTCCCTGGCGTGTATATAAGCCATAGGGTTTAGCCCGTGACGGGAAGATACGCAACATTGCTTACCTAGCCATAGAAGTTAGACTCATATTAAGATCTCGAGGTAGATCAACTCTGTACTCGATACATCTTCATCAATATAACAGAAGCAGGACGTATGGTTTTACCTCCATCAAGAGAGCCCGAACCTGGGTAAACACCGTCTCCATTGTCTCTGTTACCATCGATCCTAGATCCGCAGCTCGGGACCCCCTACCCCGAGGTCTGCCGGCTTTTACACCGACACTGGTGCTTTCATTGAGAGTTCCGCTGTGAGATCGCCGGAGGGATCGATGGGATCGCCAGTCAACGGCTTTAAAACCACGGAGCATGTCTCCACATCTGAAACTTTGGTCTCGCAGACACCCCCACGTAATGTGGAAGCGAATCGAGACCCTTCCCCGGCTCCAACAAAGGCCCCCCTCGCCAATGAGGGGGTAAGATACTTCCTGGAGATCGGATCGGACGGCGACCCACTAGTGACCGACTCCCAGATCAAATCGGCTAAACCGATAACTACGAATCCACCGTTGGGTGAACGGGATGAGGTCTTCAGCCCGCGGTCTTTAGAGACCGGATTTAGTCCGCCCACCGCTTGTATAGAATATCGCCCTGACGACTCCGGCCCATCCGACAACTGGGACTTGGCTTACGTGCGGCAGATCCCTGGTGAGCCAATCCGGCAATACTGGGCCAGGTTCTTGATCGTCAAGAGCAAGATACTAGAGTACCAAGACTCTGATATAATCGCCGCTTTCGAGGATGGATGCAAGGATAAAGGCGTCTTGAACGCCCTCGCCCGTCGTTGTGTCTGAACATTACCTGAATTAACCGACTTGGTAGCGCGATTTTGTGCCATTGAAGATGCCTGGCGAACCAAGGAGAATACGGACTCGGTCTATGAAGACTACCCAGAACGCGACCGGTCGGCGCCTCGGCGCGAAAATCACAAATGCAATACCTCGGGTGATCGACCCCGGAAGAAGAAGAAAACCTCCGATCACCTCGGAACGGCCCTGGACGGCTTTCTGGGTAAACCATGCCCGATCCACACCGTATTAGTTAACTCCTGCCCAACCCACAGCCTTCGAGACTGTTGGGTGCTAAGGCAGGTGGCCAAAGGGGGGCCCGCCCTTTTGGCGGGCACCTCCAGCCACTCCGGACGGACCTCGGATGAAGAAGAGGTCTTAATGATTTATGAGACATTTACGTCTAAAAACCAGCGCAAACGGGCCTTACGGGAAGTTAACGTCGTCCGGCGGGTATCGCCTCGGGATGCGTGGATAGACACACTGATCTCCTTCACTCAGAATGATGAGCCGAAGTCTACCCTGGACAGGTGTCCCACTGCGCTAGTCCTTGATCCCATCGTGGACCGCTGCCGCCTCCATAAGGTCCTGATGGACGGCGGCAGCAGCCTGAATTTGATATATGAAGACACTCTGGATAAAATGCACGTCGATAAAACACGCATAGAACCGAGCGCCACTACCTTTAAAGGAATAGTGCCCGGGAGAGAGACACGCTGCAGTGGAAAGATAACTTTAGACGTAGCCTTCGGAACCTCAGACAATTATCACCCCGAAGAGATTACATTCCATATCGCGCCTTTCAAAAGCGGATATCACGCCATCCTCGAATGGGACGCCTTTTCAAGATTTCAAGCGGTACCGCATTATGGCTACATGAAACTCAAGATGCTGGGCCCAAAAGGGATCATTACCATTTCGAGTGATCCTGACAGGGCGCTCAAAGCCGAGAATAAAACGGCGTCCCTCTCCCTCGAGACCCTGGCCGAAGCCTTCGCGGCCGAAGAATTAACCGCACTACACGCCGAAGTTGATCGGGACGATGTCATCCTTGACAAAAGATCAAGACCTACTTCTTTCAAGCCGGTCAACGAGATTATCAAATTCCAAGTTCACCCCACGGACCCCGCTAAAATGGCGTCCATAGGGGCTAACTTCGACCCGGAGGTTGCCGAGCGCCTACGCGCTTTCCTTAGGGAAAACTGGGACATATTCGCCTGGCACCCCTCCGACATGCCTGGGATACCCCGTAGGCTCGCAGAGCACAGCCTAAACATACTAGCAGGCTATAAACCCGTTAAGCAAACACTTCGGCATTTTTCCGAGCCCAAGCGTCAAGCAATGGGTGAGGAACTGGCAAAGCTGCTGGAGGCAGGATTCATCAAGGACATAAAACACCCCGACTGGCTAGCCAACCTGGTCATGGTACCGAAAAAGGACAGGTCCTGGCGGTTGTGCGTCGATTTCAAAGACCTCAACAAAGCTTGCCCTAAAGACCCTTTTCCCCTACCCCGTATTGACCAAATTGTGGACGCCACTGCGGGCCACGACGCATTGTGCTTCCTAGATGCCTATTCAGGGTATCATCAAATAAGAATGAAGGAATCGGACCAGGCAGCAACAACATTTATTACGCCTTACGGACCGTTTTGCTTCAATACGATGCCCTTCGGACTAAAGAACGCTAGCGCTACGTACCAGCGTATGATTCAAACATGCCTGAAAGACCACATCGGAAAAACTGTGGAGGCCTATGTAGACGACGTGGTTGTCAAAACCAAACGCGTCGACTAACTGGTGGACAACCTCCGCGATACATTTACCAGCCTATGGGAATATCAAATAAGACTCAACCCCGAAAAATGCGTCTTCGTTGTCCCGGCTGGCAAACTCCTCAGTTTTATTGTATCTAGCCAAGGAATTGAGGCCAATCCGGCCAAAATTCGAGCCCTGGGTCGCCTAGAGATCCCTACAGAGCTCAAATATGTACAAAAGCTAGCGGGCTGCGTAGCAGCCCTAAGTCGTTTTATATCACGGCTTGGCGAAAAAGCTTTACCATTGTACAGGCTGTTAAAGCAGACTAAAACGTTCAAAAGGACCAAGGAGGCTGCGGCGGCCCTGGAAGACATCAAGGCCCTCCTTGCCACCAACCCAATCCTGGCAGCACCAGGCGTTTGCGAACCAATGCTATTATACATCTCGGCTACAAACCAGGTGGTTAGCGCAGTCCTCGTGGTCAAACGAGACATGGAAGGTCATAAGTTCCAAGTCCAGAAACCCGTATACTACGTGTCCGAGGTCTTAACCCCCTGTAAGACGCGTTGCCCTCAGTATCAAAAGATAGCGTACGCAGTCTTCATGGCATCACGAAAGCTTCGACACTACTTTCAAGAGTGCGCGGTGACCGTGGCATCCGACGTCCCGTTAGGTGACATAACAAATAATAGAGATGCGACGGGGCACATCGCCAAATGGGCTATAGAGCTCCTCCCTTTCGAAATTGTCTATAAACCATGCCGGGCAATTAAATCCCAGGTGCTGGCAGACTTCGTGGCTAAATGGACCGAAGCCGAACTCCCTCGTGAGTACAGTACCTACTCGCATTGGACGATGTATTTTGATGGCTCCAAAATGCTCGCCGGCCTAGGGGCCGGCGTGGTACTCACGTCCCCCACGGGAGATAACATTCGATATGTACTGCAAATCACGTACACAGACTCCACTAACGCAGCCGAATACGAAGCCCTCTTGCATGGACTTCGGATAGCGGTCTCCATGGGCATTAAACGCCTCGAGGTCCGAGGTGATTCGAACCTCGCCATTTCGCAAATCAACGGCGAGTTCGAAGCCAAAGACCCCAAGATGACAGCTTACCGAAATGTTGTCTTAAAGATCTCGGCCAAATTCGAGGGGCTGGAATTTCACCATATACCCCGAGATAGCAATCAGGCCGCAGACATACTCGCCCGGCTGGGCGCGAAGCAGGACAAGGTTCCCGAAAACACCTTCCTCGAGCGGCTTCGGTCCATTTAGCCACGAAGTCTGGCAAGACAGTAAAGGAACATTGGACTCAAACGATGTCGGGCAACAGCCCCCGCCCGAAAAGGACGATGGTATCATAGGCGGGTCCCTGATCCGGACAACGGATTCAGCGCATGATGTCATGGCAGTGATCGCACCATGGACCGAGCCGCTCCTTGCATACCTACTCCGAAAAGAACTCCCTGATAACCAAGTCGATTCCCGTCGGATCATAAGGCAGTCTAAAGCCTAAAAGGTTCATGAAGGGGAACTTTACAAAATGAGTACAACGGGCGTCCTCCAGAGATGCATATCCGAGGAAGAAGGACAACTTGTACTTCAGGAGATACACTCCGGCATGAGCGGACATCACGCCGCTGCTTGCACCCTGGTCAGCAAGGCTTTTCGCGCCAGATTCTATTGGCCAACGGCAAGCGCCGATGCCTCGGCATTAGTACAGTGTTGCCCAGGCTGCCAGGTATTCGCGAAACAGAGCCATATGCCCCCCACGGCTCTGCGCACCATTCCCATTACATGGCCCTTTGCGGTCTGGGGGCTCGATATGGTTGGGCCACTCAAGGGTGGATTAAACAAAAATAAGTACCTACTCGTTATGGTAGACAAATTCACCAAGTGGATCAAAGCAAAGCCAGTCACCTCGGCCGAGGCCGTCCAGGTCATCGGATTCATTTCGGGGGTAGTCCATCGTTACGGTGTCCCCCACAGTCTGATCACAGACAACGGAACCAACTTCACGGCTAAAGAGGTTAAGGCATGGTGTAAGAAAATGGGCATTAAGCTCGACTACGCGTCCGTCTATCACCCACAGTCCAATGGGCAGGTGGAGCGAGCCAACGGGCTTATCCTTAGTGGAATTAAGCCACGGCTAGTTCGCTCCCTTAAAAAAGCCGATTGCAAATGGGTTGAGGAACTTGATTCCGTCTTATGGGGCTTGCGTACAACACCAAATCGGTCCATCGGGTATACCCCATTTTTTATGGTGTATGGCACCGAAGCGGTCCTCCCTTGCGACATTATACATGACGCACCTCAGGTGCGCATGTACGAGGAATCGGAGGCCGAACTCGATCGGCAAGATGCCTTAGACGCTCTCGATGAAGAGCGCAACATCGCACGGGCTCGTTCTGCTATTTATCAACAGCAGGCACGACGCTACCACGGTAGAGAGGTCCGTGCTAAAGAATTCAACGTCGGGGATCTCGTAATGAGACTACACCCCGAAAAACAAAAACACAAGCTCTCCCCTAGATGGGACAGACCATTCATCATTGACCAAGTGCTCATCGGAGGAGCTTATCAAATCCGAGATCCAGAGGACGGCCGATTAGAGCCCCACCCGTGGAACGCGGCGCTACTCCAACGCTTCTATGCATAACTTCAAGTATACGGTCTGTGTAAATAACTTGTGCATTTTCTTTCGATTTAACCTTTTTTCTTTCTTATCTTCTCCCCTCGGAAAGTTCTTTTATGACCCCGAGGACAATTTAGCTGGTTCTTTTCAAAACAATAGCTATTCCGCCCCTTATGTACTATTGTCTTTCCAGCCACTATATGCATCGATTTGCTTTAAGATTTGGCCAAACTGGGTTGCCCGGCTCTTGTGTTTGCCCCTTACGTTCCCGATATTTCGGCTAGGGGGCAAAGGGAGCACCGCTGTGATTGTTACTCCCGGGTCAACCGGTGTAGTACCTCAGACGGATAAAGCCGAAAGCTAGCGGTCTTATAATGCGGATTGGTCGGCTATGACATAGGGCTAACGTGGCAAGGGTCTTTTCAAACCCCGACCAGGGGCTTTACCCCCGAGGTCATCCGTCTTCGGACGGGCGTGTTCGACACATTCCCCGCGGAAAGGAACTGTTGGAAGAACTATTTTCCTCGGAAGATGTTTCTTACGTTAAACAGTAATATAACATAACCTTCCGTTACCCTCTCGTCTTTCGAGCCGCATTGCCCGATTGCCTGGTCCCTTGACGCATCTGGTTCGATAAACTTGGCCAGTAGTATGGGACACTCCTCGGACTTTGTCCGAGGAGGCGGAAGCCGACGGCTGGCTGACAGAGTTCGGTTACACGGGCGGAACTATTTGACATATAATACCTCGGTACATAAAGTCATGCCACAATTTTCAAGCACGGTTTAACCCGTCTATTAAGGTGTCTAGTGCGCAATCCTTTTGCGAGAATCGTGCGGCGGGCATTACACTATCGTATGCCTGGCTGGTCGGGATCTCTTCCCCATCCGGCCCCAGGGGTCCTACCTCTGCTAATTCTGTTGTCCTCAAACCGGTGTAATGGGTCTTCACCATGGCCCAGGCCTCTCTGGCACCCTCTCGGCAAGCTGATACTTTCCATGCTTGGATCCGGCGCCGTGCTCTTTTAAGACGTTCGGCCAGCGCGGCCATGTCTTCGGGGACTGGCGTCACCTCGGGCCATAACGCCTGGTGCACATCCTTCATCGCGTTCCGAGCCCCTTCATGCATCGTGGACAGACGATTGCTCATGTCTTTGGACATCGGACCCCGCGACTCCGGAGGAAGGCCAGTCAGGCACACTGTCAAACAACAACACATTTCGAATGACACATTTCCTTGGACAACTTGCATGACAAGTGTCTTTCATATTTTCTAACTTAACATAAATCATATCGTCCGCTCGCCGATTCTTCGCCTCTGCAACAGCTAGGTGAGTTTTTAAGCTCTCAATTTCCTGGGCCTGCCGGGCGTTTTCAGCCCTAAGCGCACTCCCGTTGCCCATATGCCGAATTGCCTGGCACTGTGCTTCAGCGTCCGCCAGATCTTCGCGGGCCTGCTTCAGATCTCTTTCAAGATGGCCCAGGGCTTCCGCTGCTACAATCAATGCTAGGCGTCAGCTCTGCTTTTTTAACGTTACCCACTTCAAGGGGAACGCGCTTACCGTGCGCCTCTCTGGTGAATTTCTTCACCTGCTCAACCTCGGACAATGCCGCGTCAAGCTGCACCTCTGTTTGGTCTAAAGCCGAGGTCAATTGTTCGTTCTTCAAGCGAGATTCCTGTTATGACAACAAATACGGGTTAGAATTCAAGCCTTGATTCGACCCCAGGGGCTCGTATCAAGCCTTAGGGGCTCCTACTATACTTGGTAGTCATATTCGTCTTTGAAAACCTTACCCGCAGCCCTCGCGACAGTACATCCAGTGACTCGTCAAAGGCACCTCGGGTCGCCCCGAGGTATGCGTCCACTGCGCTGAGAGCCTTAAGCTACCTGTCCGAAAAGGCCGGATTATTCAAGGAAGCCTTTCGCCGGCGATAATTCGCAGCGCATTGAATTTCGGACGGAGTGGCCGATGTCGCTGAGCCCTCGGGCTGGGCGGCTCCGGGGTCAACCCTCGCTGGATTTCGAACCTCTGCTTCCTTGGGCGGGACCGTACCTTCCTCGGCCTCCGTGTGTGCGGTGGAGGGCAGAGACTGTCTGCGATTAATTGGCAGTGTTAGAACCCACAGTGTCTTTTTCTATAACATGGAACTAAAATATTACCTGATTACGGATGGAGCACTCTCGTTTGTCCTCGCAACCTCGGACGGAGCTTCTTGAACCTCTGGCCGTGCCCTTTCCGGTGGAGCCGCCTCTTTGCGGAGGTGTTGGGAGCGCCGCCCCTTTGGAGGAGAAGTCAGAAGATTGGAGTCTGGGAGACGAGGGGCTCTCTTTCGCTTAGAGGAAGGGAGAGTTGCCGATGAGGCTGGTCTTGTCCCCGGCGTGTCGGGGACGACCGCTACCTTTGAGCCATCAAGGCTCTCCAGGAAAAAACTCCTCCCCTCATAGATAAACCCGAGGTCTTCGTCCCCGTGGTAGAGAGGATCTTCTGCACGGCTGTGCAACTCCAGCTCTGGAGCCGGACTGCTCACCCCTTCGAGCCAACGCCTCCACCGCTGATTAACCGATATATAAAGGATTAATGATAAGGATCCCGAGGTGAAACAGGAAAACCTGGAATAAAAACTTACATTGTCAGCTGGGTTGTAGTACGACAACCCGTCCTGGAACTGGCGTTTAGCAAACTCCTCGGCTGACCCCTGGTACATGCTGGCTAGAACAGCTCCGAGGGTCATTTGGTCCATGAGAGCCCCCTTGATGGATCGAGAGGCGTCCTCGGACCCGTTATACTCACACAATAAATGCTGGCGCTGCCGAAGAGGCTGGACTCTCTGGTCTAGAGCCACCGCCATCACATCAATGATGGTGAGACCCGCGCTTGACAGGAGCTTTACCTTGGCCACTAGCCTAGTCATGGCTTCGTCTTCTTCTTGAGCCGAACTCACTGGCCTCCAGCTGTAACGCTTCCTCGGTGGATCTAGGGAGAATGGTGGAAGGCCTGGCCAGACTGGCTCGTACAAAAGGACGTCGGTAATATAGAACCACTCGGAAGGCCAGTAATCGGCCTCCTCCCGAGGTGTTCATGCTGGATAGCCAGTCTTGTCAATTCGGCAGACTTTGGCTCCCCCGACCTCGAATAGCTTATCGGTCGAGGAGCGGGGCACGATGCAGAAGAACTTCCGCCATAACCCGAAGTGCGCCTGACAGCCGAGGTGAAGCTCGCAGAGCGCAACGAACCCTACGATATGTAACACCGAATTCGGAGAGAGATGATGTAGCTGTAATCCGTAGAACTCCAGCAAGCCGCAGAGGAATGGGTGGATTGGAAACCCTAAGCCGCGGAGAAGGAAAGCTACGAAGCATACTCGCTCGTCCCCCCGTGGCGAGGGGAAATTTTCGGCGTGGGCTTGATCATCAATGGATGTTAATCCGGGGCGGGTAGCGGCTAGATCCGCATCCGGCAGGCATCCCTGCGTCGTCAAACGCTCTAATTGAAGGCGCGCGATGGAACAGCTCCCCCAATCCCCCCTATCCGGGCCGTGAGGACGCTTTGACAATCCCTCGCCGCTCACCATTTTTTTTGGGGCTCCTGAGCTAGGGCTTGAGGAAGGGGGAATTTCTCGCTACGGTTGCAAGGGCGTATAGCCACGAGCATGGGTCAAGCATCTATTAAGTAAGGGCAGAAAGGGCTAACGTCTCGACATTTTTCCCATAAAGGGGCCCAATTACCTAAGCGGCGCGAGTTTCAACATCTGATATTGAGCTCTTGGCAAATTCTAAAGGTCGGCCGAGGTCTTTAACTCTGTTCAGAAAATAAGAGCAAGGGAACTTGTTTGTCGAGCCAAGACTCCGAAATGTGAAGAGCGACGACTTCGGCATCCAAGACCAGTTTAGGGGCTAGTGACGGTGTCCTGGATTATGGGGTACTAACCAGGCCGACCTGTCTTCTCGTTTGGGCCGACATACCCCCGCACATAACCAAGATGGACTCCGGAGACCATACGTGGGAGGCGTGATCAAGGCTGCTCTTACCGAAGACTTGACGTATACTCCAAGATTTATCCTGCCGCCTCTCTCCTAGCATACCAACTTTGTAACCCTAGATACCCTCCCTGGCGTGTATATAAGCCATAGGGTTTAGCCCGTGACGGGGAGATACGCAACATTTCTTACCTAGCCATAGAAGTTAGACTCATATTACGATCTCGAGGTAGATCAACTCTGTACTCGATACATCTTCATCAATATAACAAAAGCAGGACGTAGGGTTTTACCTCCATCAAGGGGGCCCGAACCTGGGTAAACACAGTCTCCATTGTCTCTGTTACCATCGATCCTAGATACGCAGCTCGGGACCCCCTACCCCGAGGTCTGCCGGTTTTTACACCGACAACAAGGGTGCATATTAGAATGACAAACAATGTTGCCTAAGGAAGTTTTCATTTTCTTTGCACGAAAAATTCATTTTCCATTTTTCGAGTGCCCAAAATGAGTTTTTTTGAGAAGAACCTAGAAAATATTTGTTGCAAAATTGGACCAAATCAATTTTATAAAATATTAGGCCATATTTAATGTACAATTGACCAAATGGTTGGGTGTCAAAAGCTTTTGATCCACCTCTCGTGAAAAAGACAAATTTCCGCTGATTCAGTAGGAAGCGGGTCATTTGAACTACAACTGCCTCATAGTTTGCTCTTTATTTTTTCCAAAAATCATTTCTAGGTACATAAGTATCTATTTAATCAGAGAAACTCCAAAAGTTTTGCAAGTTTCAACCCCTAGCTATGAACAGTCATGCCCATCGTTTTGATCGCATTTTGAAACGGGCATAAGAAATTCTAAAAAATTCAAAAAAATTGAAAAGCTTCACATTGTGTCATTATATGTGACCTAATTTCCAGGAAAAATAACAAACTTGGACTACGGTAAATGTCTTTAAAAAGTGTTCTCAGAAACGAGCTATCATGTATGAAGATCCATGGCTTTCAAGGCAAATGGCCAATGTTATGGCAACATTCATGGCATTGTTTGTTCAAACGATCTCTTATTGTGTACAAGGGTACATATTGGAATGACAAACAATGTTGCCTAAGGAAGTTTTCATTTTCTTTGCACGAAAAATTCATTTTCCATTTTTCGAGTGCCCAAAATGAGTTTTTTTGTGAAGAACCTAGCAAATATTTGTTGCAAAATTGGACCAAATCAATTTTCTAAAATATTAGGTCATATTTAATGTACAATTGACCAAATGGTTGGGTGTCAAAAGCTTTTGATCCACCTCTCATGAAAAAGACAAATTTCCGCCGATTCTGCACGAAGCGGGTCAAATTTGAACTACAGCTGCCTCATAGTTTGCTCTTTATTTTTTCCAAAAATCATTTCTAGGTACATAAGTATCTATTTAATTAGAGAAACTCCAAAAGTTTTGCAAGATTCAACTATCTAGCTACGAACGGTCATGCCCGTCGTTTTGACCGCATTTTGAAACGGGCATAAGAAATTCAAAAAAAAATCAAAAAAATTGAAAACCTTCGCATTGTGTCATTATATGTGACCTAGTTTCCAAGAAAAATAACAAACTTGGACTACGGCAATGTCTTAAAAAAGTGTTATCGGAAACGAGCTATCCTGTATGAAGATCCATGGCTTTCAAGGCAAATGGCCAATATTATGGCAACATTCATGGCATAGTTTGTTCAAATGATATCATATTTTGCACAAGTTTGCATCTTGGAATGACAAACAATGTTTCGTAAGGAAGTTTTCATTTTCTTTGCACGAAAAATTTATTTTCCATTTTTCGAGTGCCCAAAATGAGTTTTTTTGTGAAGAACGTACCAAATATTTGTTGCAAAATTGGACTCCTGCTGAATCAACATGGTAAGTACAATAAAAGTATTGTTGCTAACAGGGCAACACAAGGCATGTATTAAACTAGCAAGACATTGAATAACCGGAAGGAATCATCACTGTAGAACGATGACATTTTCCAAATGAATAGTGACATATTCAAATGTTCATGAGACCACTATAATTGGATTAGGCTTGAAAAACAATGAAGTTGGGCTTTTGAATCACCTTAATATGACTTACGGTTGCAAAGTTATGGCCGTTCATTCGTTAGGCAGAAAACAAATAAAAACTTGTCCATTTCTGCTCTTAACCAGTGAACGTCCAGAACATAGCCGTTTGGGCGCCGACTGAGATTGAAACCGCCTTTCCAGAAACATGCTTTCGGTCAATGTGAAGCGTAATACGGTCGGAAGCCATGACTGTTTACGCTTTCCTGAAATGAAAGCGTACTATAGGCAGTACGCTTCCACTTAAATTGACCGACGGGTCCCGGCCGTTAGTTATAGCCACTTACAGGCAGGCCCCTCCTTATCTCTCTCTCTTCTGGTTCTTCTTCTTCCCCTCAACCAGGGCAGAGGAGAGCTTAGGCTCTTGCCGTTGCAGACGAACGGCAGCACGGCGAAGGTCGTCGACCACCGTGGCGGGACCGTGGAGCCCGGACGAGCTCGCCGGACCTGCGCGCGGACACCAGAGGTGGCTGGGGTGCTGCAATCGACGCCATCCTCGCCGCCTCTGCAGGTCACCACCGACATCGATTTGTCCTCTCAAGGCTGCCCCCGAGGCCACTGACCGTCTGTCTGGAACCGCTATGATCTTCTCTTCGTTTCCCCCCTGTTTTCTTCATCGAATGCGTCCTCTAGCCATGTTTCCCACCATGGTCGGAGCTCGTTGCCGCCGCCGTGTAGCCCGCTGCTGCTATTGTCCTCGCTTGACCAAACCAAGGACCCAGCCAAGCTCCTGGAGATCCCAGAAGGCCGTAGCGCTCGTCACCTCTCCCGCTAGTGCCCTGTAGCATCGCCGCCGTCGCAGCCGTGCCATGGCCGCCGCCAAACCTCGTCGCCGACCCTATTTCCGGTGACCCCCACGACCAAAACTATCACTAAGAGATGCGCACGGGCGCCAGCTCCCTGTAAAACCCATATGCGCATCAAATGGACACCGGAGCAGCGATTCCGATGAGATCAGAGGTCACCGGCGTTTAGCCGCCGGCTACTCATCATTAGACACTAATTACCTGTTTAGATTAGTCTTGCGCCCATAAAAGTTGGGCCCACCACTTAGTTAACCCGCTGTACATTTTTTGTTAAAAATTACATAATCTAATCAATGTGGGTCCCACGTGTAAGTGACAGGTGATAATAGCCTCACCCTAAAACAATGAACAAAGATTTCATAATCTAAACGCCACGTCACATGACATGTACGACAATTGCTTAGGTGTCCGTCCTGTCACCACTTTGTACATGAAAATATAATGTTATAACATGTTACGATGATCTAAGTTGGTCATAATCGACAAGAAATAACATTGTAAATCATGTTCACAAATTTACGACCATTTCATGTAACGCAATTACGACCTTTCTGACCAGAATGGTCATTATGGTTTAGGGTTTGGACCCTCCCAAACAGCTTAAGACCAATTGGTTCTAAATGGTCATAGATTTATGACCAATTAACACACGGTCACTAAGAGAAGGTCACAAGTTGACATATTTCTTGTAGTGCATTGTCCCTTCTCTCTTTTTCTCTCATTTTTTTCGTGGCTCTTTTTGGCCTCTTTTTTCTTCTTTTCTCTCTCTCTTTTTTTTATTATTATTTTCGTCCGGAGTCTCATCCCGACTTGTGGGGGAATCATAGTCTCCATCATCCTTTCCTCACTGCGACATGCTCTAATAATGATGATCATCACACTTTTATTTACTTACAACTCAATATTACAACTCGATACTAGAACTAAAATATGACTCTATATGAATGCCTACGGCAGTGTACCAGGATGTGCAATAATGCTAGCGTAACATGTATAAAAATGATGAATAGTGGCTGAGCCACAAATACTATGTCAGCTATATGATCATGCAAAGCAATATGACAATGACGATGTGTGTCATAAAAATGGAACTGTGGAAGTTGCATGGCAATATATCTCGGAATGGCTATGGAAATGTCATGATAGGTAGGTATGGTGACTGTTTTGAGGAAGATATAAGGAGGCATATGTGTGATAGAGCCTATCATATCACGGGGTTTGGATGCACCGGCGAAGTTTGCACCAACTCTCGATGTGAGAAAAGGCAATGCACGGTACCGAAGAGGCTAGCAAATTGCGGAAAGGTGAGAGTGCGTATAATCCATGGACTCACATTAGTCATAAAGAACTCACATACTTATTGTGAAAGTTTATTAGTCCTCAAAGCAAAGTACTACTACGCATGCCCCTAGGGTGATAGATTGGTAGGACAAGTCCATCGCTCATCCCCGACCGCCACTCATAAGGTAGACAATCAACAATAAATCATGCTCCAACTTCTTAGCATAACGACATATCATACGTGCATGCTTCGGGAATCACAAACCTTAACACCAATATTCTTACTAAACCACAATTATCTACTAGTACCTCCCACATATTACCATCTTAATATTGCAAAACTATTGCAAGGAGTCAAACTTATCATATTCAGTGATCTACATGAAAGTTTTTATTATATCCCTTTTGAATACCTATCATATCATGACCAAATTCATAACCCGTGCATATTACCTTTGCTATTTATTAGACTCTCAAAAATATATAAGTGAAGCATGAGAGTGGAACTATTTCTTTAAAATATAACCATCTCCATGCTCTAAAAGATATAAGTGAAGCACTAGAGCAACTGCCTAGCTCAAAAGATATAAGTGAAGCACATAGAGTATTCTAACAAATAACAAATAATGTGTGTCCTTCTCAAAAAGGTGTGTTCCGCAAAGATCATTGTGACAAACTAAAAAGCAAACAAACTATATCACAAGACGCTCCAAGTAAAACACATAGCATGAGATGAATAAAAATATAGCTCCAAGTCAGTTACCGATAGATTGTAGACGAAAGAGGGGATGCCTTCCGGGGCATCCCCAAGCTTAGACGCTAGAGTATTCCTTGAATATTACCTTGGGGTGCCTTGGGCATCCCCAAGCTTAGGCTCTTGCCGCTCCTAATTCCTTTATCCATCGTAGTCTCACCCAAAACTTGAAAACTTCAACACACAAAACTCAACAGAAACCTTGTGAGATCCGGTAGTATAACAAACAAATCTTAAACTTTAGGTATTGTTGTAAATTGATTAATATTTAATATTGGCATAATGCTACTGTACTCCAACTTCTCCATGACTCATACCCCCCGATACGATCCATAGATTCATCAAAATAAGCAAACTATGCAACAAAAACAGAATCTGTCTAAAACAGAACAGTCTATAAAGATCTATTTAAAATCCATACTTCTGTAACTCAAAAAAATTCTTAAAAATTAGAACAACGTAAAAAATTCATATACCAATAATATGTAAAAATTTCAGATTTTTCTGACGCTCCAGTACAGAATTAAAATTCCAGCACTGGACGCAATACTTTCTGTTTTCCAAACAGCATCAATTATACTATCATCAACATCATCCCAAAGGCATTACTTGGCACAAACACTAATTAAAACATAAAAATACAATCATAACAGAGGCTATAATTGTGTAAACACTCAAGAACAGAATAAAAATTATTGGGTTGTCTCCCAACAAGCTCTTTATTTGTAGCCATTAAGATAGGCTTGAGATTTCAATGATGCTCACAGGAAAGATAGTAATTTAAACACGAAGAGAGCATCATAAAACATGTGAACATCACATTTAACTCTAACATACTTCCTATGCATAGGCATTTTATAAGCAAACAAATTATCAAGACAAGCAATATCTAGCATATGCCAGTAGGAAGAATCGAGCATCAATAATTTCAACATAACGAGAGGTAATTTAGTAACATGAAGATTTCTACAACCATATTTTCCTCTCTCATAATAATTACATGTAGGATCATAATCAAACTCAACAATATAGCTATCATAAACAATAATCTCTCTATGATCCACATGCATAAAAATTTTATAATCTTCCAAGATAGTGGGATTAACATCAACTAAAGTCATGACCTCTCCAAACCCACTTTTGTCAAAAATTTCATAAGATTGATAATTCTCCAAAGTAGTGCGATCATTATTACCTAAAGTTGACGCTCTTCCAAACCCACTTTTAATAGTATTGCAAACATTATTATCAATAACATATTCATCATGAGGCTTAAATAAATTTTCAAGATCATAAGAAGCATTATCACCCCAATCATGATCATTGCAATAAGTAGTGGACATAACAAAATTATCATCCCCAAGCTTGTAGTTTTGTATATTATTAGCACAATTCACATTAATAGAATTTATAATAACATCATTGCAATCATGCTTTTCAATCAAGGAGCTATCATGAATCACTTTATAAATTAATTCTTCTAACACTTCATCACAATTTTCAGATTCATGATTTTCAAGCAAAACTTCATAGAGAAAATCAAGAGCACTCAAATCACTAGCAATTGGTTCATTATAATTGGATCTTTTGAAAAGATTAGCAAGTGTATGAGGATCCATAGTGATCTTAAATTTTTGTTTTACTTTCTGTTCTTGTGTGTTGACATGGCAATAAAACAAGCAAGCAAATAAAATATTTTTGTGTTTTTGTAAAATTGTTTTAGAAGTGGGGGAGATGAAAACGACAGGCAAATGCAACTAAAAAAGCAAATAAAATAAATGCAAGTGAATGAAAGTTTGTGCGAAGGTACTTGATAATTTTGATGATGTCTCCCCGGCAACGGCGTCAGAAATTCTTCCTGCAACTTGTAGAGCGCGTTGGTATTTCCCCGAAGAGGAGAGGATGACGCAGTATAGTAGACATAAGTATTTCCCTTAGTTAAGAACCAGGTTATCAATCCAGTAGGAGAACCAAGCAAAACTCCATTAAGCGCACCTGCACACACAAAAGCAAACACTTGCACCCAACGCATATAAGAGGGTTGTCAATCCTCTTAGCGGTAATTTGCAAGGATTAAATCTTATAGAGATAAATAGATAAACTAAAATACTAAATAAAATAAAAGTAAATAAATTGCAGCAAGGTATTTTTAGGGTTTTTATATATGATAAAGTAGACCTGGGGGCCATAGTTTTCACTAGAGGCTTCTCTCTCGAACACAAAGCATACGGTGGGTAAACAAATTACTCTTGGGCAATTGATAGAAAAGCAAATAATTATGACGGATTCATGGTAATGATCATGTATATAGGCATCACATCCGAGACAAGTAGACCAACTCCTGCCTGCATCTACTACTATTACTCCACCCATCGACCGCTATCCAGCATGCATCTAGGGTATTAAGTATGAAACAGAGTAACGCCTTAAGCAAGATGACATGATGTAGACAAAGTAAACTCAAGCAATATGATTAAGCCCCATCTTTTTATCCTTAATGGCAACAATACAAATACGTGTCATGTTCCCCTCTGTCACTGGGATTGAGCACCGCAAGATTGA
This sequence comes from Elymus sibiricus, assembly GCA_039707655.1. Classification (NCBI taxonomy): domain Eukaryota; kingdom Viridiplantae; phylum Streptophyta; class Magnoliopsida; order Poales; family Poaceae; genus Elymus; species Elymus sibiricus. The sequence goes on along the minus strand of CM077664.1, from coordinate 112,158,613 downwards.
ACCCATCACAAAGCACCTCTCCCATTGCAAGACAAATCAATCTAGTAGGCCAAACCAAATCGATAGATCGGAGAGAAATACAAAGCTATAATAATCATGCATAAAAGAGTTCAGAGAAGACTCAAATATTTCTCATGAATAATTTGATCATAAACTCACAATTCATCGGATCCCAACAAACACACCGCAAAAGAAGATTACATCGGATAGAACTCCAAGAACATCGAGGTGAACATGGTATTGAAGATCAAAGAGAGAGAAGAAGCCATCTAGCTACTAGCTATGGACCCATAGGTTTGTGGTAAACTACTCACACATCATCGGAAGGGCAGCAAGGTTGATGAAGAAGCCCTCCGTGATCGATTCCCCCTCCGGCAGAGTACCAGAAAAGGCCTCCAGATGGGATCACAGAAGAACAGAGGCTTGCGGTGGCGGAAAGATTTTCTCTTTTGTCTCTCTGGTATATTAGGAATATTTGGGAATTTATAGTGCTGGAATTAGGTCAGGAGGGGCAACGTGGGGCCCACAAGCCTGGGGGGCGTGCCTACCCCCCTGGGCGCGCCCTCCAGGCTTGCCACCTCCTCGTGGCTCTTCTGGTCTTCTCCCAAAGCTTCGTGGGTCTCTTCTGGTCCAGAAAAAATTAATCCATAGTTTTTTTCTCATTTGGACACTTTTTGATAATGATTTTCTAAAACAACTGGCACTGGGCACTGGGTTATTAGGTTAGTCCCAAAAAATGATATATAATGGCATATAATTGCATATAAAACATCCAAGATTGATACTATAATAGCATGGAACAATCAAAAATTATAGATATGTTGGAGGCGTATCACTGTTTTCTGGCTGTTTTTGGTTTTTCAGGAAATCAGTACCAAACGAAGTCCAAATGCCACAAACCTTTTTGACAAATTTTTTCTGGACAAAGGAGACCCTGGAAGCTTTGGGAGGAAGCCAAAAGCCTCACGAGGTGGTGACAAGGCAACAGGACGCGGCCCCAGGGGGCGCACCCTGATGCCTTGTGGGGCCCTCATGGCTCCTTTTGACCTAATTCCACTTCTATAAATTCTCAAATATTGGGAAACCAACAGAGAGCCAGACGAGAAAACCCTACCGTCACCGCAAGCTTCTGTTCTTTCACGATCCCATCGGGAGGCCTTTTCTGGCACTCTGCCGGAGGGGGAATCGATCACGGAGGGCTTCTACATCAACCTTGCTGCCCCTCCAATGATGTGTGAGTAGTTTACCACTGACCTACGGGTCCATAGCTAGTATATAGATGGCTTCTTCTCTCTCTTTTATCTTCAATACCATGTTCTCCTCGGTGTTCTTGGAGATCTATCCGATGTAATCTTCTTTTGCGGTGTGTTTGTTGGGATCCGATGAATTGTGGGTTTATGATCAGATTATTCATGAGAAATATTTGAGTCTTCTTTGAATTCTTTTATGCTTGATTGTTATAGCTTTGTATTTCTCTCCGGTCTATCTATTTGGTTTGGCCAACTAGATTGATTTATCTTGCAATGGGAGAGGTGCTTTGTGATGGGTTCAATCTTGCGGTGTTCTATATCCCAGTGACAGAAAGGGACAAGACACGTATTTGTATTTTTTCCATTAAGGATAAAACGATGGGGTTTATTCATATTGCTTGAGTTTACTTTGTCTACATCATGTCATCTTGCTTAAGGTGTTACTCTGTTTTATACTTAATACTCTAGATGCATGCTGGATAGCGGTCGATGAGTGGAGTAATAGTAGTAGATGCAGGCAGGACTCGGTCAACTTGTCTAGGACGTGATGCCTATATACATGATCATTGCCTTGAATATCGTCATAACTATGCACTTTTCTATCAATTGCCCAACAGTAATTTGTCTACCCACCGTATGTTATGCGCTCGAGAGAGAACCCTCTAGTGAAAACTATGTCCCCCGGGTCATTTATCATTATTATATAAACAAAAATCCTAAAAATACCTTGATGCAATGTATTTACTTTTATTTTATTTTGCAATTTACTTTATCAATTTATCTATCACTACGAGATTTAATCCTTGCAATTAACCGTCGAGGGGATTGACAACCCCCTTGATCGCGTTGGGTGCAAGTATTGGCTTTTGTGTGTGCAGGTGCTGCTAAACAGGTTTTGCTTGGTTCTCCTACTGGATTGATTACCTTGGTTCTTCGCTGAGGGAAATACTTATCTCTACTGTACTGCATCATCCTCTCCTCTTCGAGGAAATCCCAACGCAGCTCACAAGTAGCAGGAAGAATTTCTGGCGCCGTTGCCGGGGAGACTTCATCAAAACTTATAAAGTACCTTTGCACAAACTATCCCTTACTTGCATTTATTTTATTTGCCTTTTTATTTGAATTTGCCTCTCATTTTCATCTCCCCCACTTCTAAAACAAAATCACAAAAAAAACACAAAAATATTTTATTTGCTTGTTTGCTCGTTTGCTTGCTAAACTTGTGTGACTCCATGAAAAAAAAATATAGACTTATGGATCCTCATCCACTTGCTAATCTACTCAAACAATCCAATTATTATGAACCAATTGCTAGTGAGTTGAGTGTTCTAGATTATCTTTATGAAGCTTTGCTTGAAAATCATGAATCTGAAAATTGTGATGAAGTGCTAAAAGAAGAAGTTTATAAAGTGATTCATGGTAGCTCCTTGAATGAAAATCATGATTGCAATGATGTTATTATAAATTCTATTAATGTCAATTGTGCTAATGATATGCAAAACTACAAGCTTGGGGATGACAATTTTGTTATGTCGACAACTTATTGCAATGATCACGATTGGGGTGATAATACTTCTTATGATCTTGAAAATTTATTTAAGCCTCATGATGAATATGTTATTGATAATAATGGTTGCAATAATATTAAAAGTGGGTTTGGAATAGTGTCAACTTTAGGTAATAATGATCCCACTACTTGGGAGAATTATCAATCTTATGAATTTTACGATAAAAGTAGGTTTGGAGAGGTCATGACTTTAGTTGATGTTAATCCCACTATCTTGGAAGATTATAAAACATTTATGCATGTGGATCATGAAGATAAAATTTTATATGATAGATATATTGTTGAATTTGATTGTGATCCTACATGTAATTATTATGAGAAAGGAAAATATGGTTGTAGAAATTTTCATGTTATTAAATTACCTCTCTTTGTGTTGAAATTATTAATGCTTCATTCTTCCTATTTGCATATGCTAGATATTGCTTGTCTTGATAATTTATTTTCCTATAAAATGCCTATGCATAGGAAGTATGTTAGACTTAAATGTGTTTGTTACATGTTATATGTTGCTCTCTTTGTGTTTCAATTATTATCTTTCATGTGAGCATCATTGAAATCTCAAGCCTATCTTAATGGCTATAAAGAAAGAACTTGTTGGGAGGCAACCCAATAGTTATCTTAAATTTTTGCTTTGTTTTCTGTTTTGTGTGTTTAGACAATTTTAGCTACTGTTATGATTGTGTCTTTATGTTTTAATTAGTGTTTGTGCCAAGTAATGCCTTTGGGATGATTTGGATGATAGTATAATTGATGCTGTTTGGAAAACAGAAAGTTTTGCGTCCAGTATTTGATTTTAGTTCTATACTGGAGTGTCAGAAAAATCTGAAATTTTTACACAGTATTGGTATATGAATTTTTTACATTGTCCTAATTTTCCAGAATTTTTGGACTTACATAAGTATGGATTTTAAATAGATCTTTACAGACTGTTCTACTTTAGACAGATTCTGTTATTGTTGCATAGTTTGCTTATTTTGATGAATCTATGGATTGTATCGGGGGGTATAAGTCATGGAGAAGTTGGAGTACAGTAGAATTATGCCAATATTAAATATGAATCAATTTACAACAGTATGTAAAGTTTAAGATTTATTTGGTATACTAACGGATCTCACGAGGTTTCTGTTGAGTTTTGTGTGCTGAAGTTTTCAAGTTTTGGGTGAGATCATGATGGGTAAAGGAATAAGGAGCGGCAAGAGCCTAAGCTTGGGGATGCCCAAGGCACCCCAAGGTAATATTCAAGGAAGACCCAAGCGTCTAAGCTTGGGGATGCCCCGGATGGCATCCCCTCTTTCGTCTACAATCTATCGGTAACTCACTTGGAGCTATATTTTTATTCATCTCATGATATGTGTTTTGCTTGGAACGTCTTGTGCTATAGTTCTATTTTCTTTGTTTGCTTTTTAGTTTGCCACAATCATCTTTTCTGAACACACCTTTTTGAGAGGGACACACATTATTCATGATTTGTTATAATACTCTATGTGCTTCACTTATATCTTTTAGATCATGGCAGTGGTTATATTTTAAAGAAATAGTTGCACTCTCATGCTTCACTTATATCTTTTTGAGAGTCCAATATATAGTAATGGCAATTTGCACATGTTAAAAGAATGGTCCTGATATGATAAGGTATCCAAGGGGGATATAATAAAAACCTTCATGTAGATCACTAAGTATGAAGTGCATGGTTAATTTTATTAATGTCTTAATATGAAAGGATATAGGTTCATGATCATTGGTTTGTAGAAATATCAGTATTAAAGTTTGTTATGACATATTCACCTAAATATTAGTTGTGGCATGGCGAGGAAGTTGGAGCATTTATAGGTCTGAAATAAAATCCTTGAGTGCTGTTATAATCGGGGTCACGCGATGGTTAAGTCCTACCAACCCTTCTCCTAGGGGCATGCAGTGAGTGCTTTGCTTTGAGGGCTAAGTAGACTTTTGCAATAAGTATGTGAGTTCTTTATGACTAATGTGAGTCCATGGATTATACGCACTCCAATCTTTCCATCATTTGCTAGCTTCTTCAGTACCGTGCCTTGCCCTTTCTCACCTCAAGAGTTAGTGCAAACTTTGCCGGTGCATCCAAACCCCATGATATGATACGCTCTTTCACACATAAACCCCTTTTACCTTCCTCAAAACAGCCACCATACCTACCGAACGGGCCCCTTTGCGATTTGGCTCAGGGGACATGCATGGGACAAAGAGCAAGTTTTTAGTAGGTGCAAGAACACGCTGGGGGTTTATCCAGGTTCGGGCCGCAATGAGCGTAAAACCCTACTCCTGTTCTGTGTTTGATCGTGTATGAACTCAAGTTACAAGGAGCACAGTTTTCCGGCAAGATGTGCGGGAAGTGCAGCTATCGCGTGTAGTTGAGCTGGGTGTCGACCGTTCTACCTGTAGTCGTGGGCCTCCTTTTATAGGCCAAGGGGTTACCACAATGGCTAATACGGTCATTACAGAGTATGAATAGTGACTTGCACCGTCACCACTTCTATCTTCCAACGGGGTAAGACAAACGCATTTAATGCACCATTAGGTGCTACGTTGGGGAGGCGGGGCCTTGGGCAAAAGATTTGTACCACCGGTCCTGGCGCCCTCCTGTAATCTTGACACGTCCCAAGGACGGGTGTCATTAAAGTTAATCTTGGCATGGCATCCTGACACGTGCCTTGGCCGGCAATGTTGACTGCCAGCCCGCTCGACACCTAGCATACGAGCCTATCTGGTCGATGGTGAGGTGGAGCGGTAACGGGACAGAACAGGCCTGCTGGTACGGAGCTTGCCGGGTCTTGCTTGCTGGCAAGGGAACTTGCCGACAACCAGAGTCTTGGTTTTCACCTTGGCGGGGCGGAGCTTGCCGGCAAGGGCAACGTCGATCTTCAGTACTAGAATAGTACTGCTCGATGACCTACCTTGAGGTCTTCTTCACGGTCTTGGTGTTGAGTCTTGAGTCATAGTTATCCTCTGACAAGCCCTTGCCAGAAGGGAGGTTACAACCGCCTGTGCTCAAGTCTAGGTACGAGGGCACCCATGTCTTAGTACACCGATAGGAGCCCCTGGGCCTGGGCCACACGCGCATGCGAGGCGTCGTTGGGCTAGTTCCAAACAGTGCACAGGCGACGCGTGGTAGAGGATAACTGTCGTAATCTTCTCTTTTACCGCACCCGCCCACGATGCGCATTAAATGCGGGCGTGGGAGAGGTGGAACGAAGCAGCGGCGGGAGGTGGTGCGCCTGAAAAGCGCAGCCACGTAGGACGAAAAAGAGCCAGCCCCCGCGCCTTCCCCATAAAAAAGGAAACTGCGAGGGGCGCTGCTCATTTAACCCCTCTTCCCAGTCTAGTCAGTTCGCCGTTGTCTTCAACCTCGCGCAGAAGCAGAGTGCGCCCCCTGCTTCTGCCGCCGCACAAGAGCAGAGCACGCCCTTTGCTTCCGCCGGTGCGCAACACAGCTTCTTCCCCCCCCCCTCCCCACACATCTTGCTATGGCGTCGAAGAGAGGCGAAAAGGCCCCAAGTTCGGCGATGGGTGAGAAGAAAGCCGCCAAGGCTGCACAATGGCGGGACCATGCTGTTTTCCCGCCGACGCTTACAGCAGACGATCTGGCGAAGGACTACGTGTACGTGTACGCGAGCAAAACACAAGATCATGAAGCCACAGTGGTGCTTCCTGGATCTCTCCCTCCTGCCGACGACCAATTCCACTTCTTCGCCGAGTACTTCTACTGTGGTCTGTGTCCGCCTTTCTCTGCTTTCTTTGTTGAGGTGATGAATGCCTTCGGGCTCAGACTGCTTGATTTCACGCCCAATGTGGTCACCTGCCTGGCAACCTTCGCGCATCTATGCGACAATTTTGTGGGAATAGCCCCAAATGTAGCTCTGTTCCGGCATTTCTTCATCCCTCGGGTCGAAAAGGCTGCTCTTTCTGGTAGCGTCACCTGGGTCCCAAGGGGAAATTCGAAGAAGTACTACCTTGATGGCAAGCTTCACTCCAGATGGGACGAGTGGCAGGCTGATTGGTGCTGGGTAAGCAACAAGATTTCCCAGCCTTTTGCCACCTCAGGACTGAGATGGTTGCGAAGCCTGATAGCTGGAACGACGTCGACCCCAGTGATGCCAAACTGGGAATGGCACTGCGCCGAATCCACACTTTGAAAGAGGTCGGCTTGACGATTGAGAAGGTGGGAGCAGATTTCACTCGCCACCGAATCGCCCCGCTGCAGCACAGAAGAGGCTGACAAAAGCGTGGGATTACCAGGGCCCTACTGACCCAATGCGTCTGCACCAGGGCCCTGACAACAACTTGACGGCGATGGGGCACTATCTGCTCATCTGCCGGATTTTCAACAGGGGTTGCGACTTCGACTTGCCGGCGAAGGTGATCCCATTGTGCAACAATACTGCCAAGGCTTCCATCTTGGCACGGATGCCAGACTGTGACGCCTGGACGGTTCTGAGCACGTCGAAAGAGCCCAGCCAGGAAGATGTGGATAACTGGTTTGCCGGCCTGGTGGAGGAGGCCATTGGAGCTGAGGATGACAAGATGCACCCGACGAAGGATGACCGGAAAGAGTTCCTCGCGGCGAGGGCTAACGAGTCCAAGAAGACGAAGGTAACCCATCCTCGGCCAGCCAAGGGCCAGGACAAAAAGCGGGCCACAACTCCGAAGATCAGCGGAGGAATCCGTTCCCAAAAGCATGCTGAAGAGCATGTTGAAGAGTATGTTGGCGAGGAGGAGCGGGCTAAGGAATCTGAGGAGGGGGAGGAAGAAGAGGAGCAACCCGAGGGGTCTTCGGACGAGGAGGAGACAGAAAAGGAAGAAGAACCACCTTACCCTCCTCCCACCAAGGGGAAGATGACTATTGCCAAGAAAACTACCCATAAGAGGGCAACGTACACTGAGTCGGCAAGCCAGGAGCTCGCCGGTGTCAAGGTGGCAGCCGCAACCTTCCGGGCGCAGCCTTCCCGGCAACTGCCTTCCCGCGTTGCTGCCCCCCGTCAACCCATCCTGCCAACCGTGGAGGAGGTGGGGACCGAGGAGTCCACCGCCATCGTCCCGGCAACTGCCTTCCCGCGTTGCTGCCCCCAGCCCCCCTGAAGCGTCCCAGGAGTCCACCGCCATCGTTTGCAGCTGCGGGGATCGAGGAGACAGTTCTTTACGACCTGTCAGTCCTAAGTGACCCCAACGAGGATGAAAGAGTAAGCATCTCTATCCCCGTGTATTTTTGTCTTGCAATTGTCCAGACTCTGTTGCTTGAGCTGATCTTTTTCCTTGTTCTGATCTTGTAGGGACGAAGTGCCGCTGGTGAAGAAGCCCAGGACTACTGGGGAAGGTGAGACGGCAACTAGCACCGATCAAGACGCAATTTCTCTTGAGGTTTTTCGCTTCAGCCCCCCACGCGAGGCTCATGCGCAGTTTCCGTTGGCGAGCACCACCATCGGGTCTTCCGCAATGGAGACCAACAAGGGGTTAGAAAGTAGCCAGCCGGAAGGAGACCGCCAAGGGGTAGACCTCTTGACAGCACCCTCGACTCCCAGGCCGTCGCCAAGACCTTCACCAACAAGGGGCGGCCCTCCTCCAGAGGAGCCCCAAGAAGGGCTCATCCGCGCGGAGGTCCCTCCAGCAACCAATGCTGCCGGGGACCAGGCACCAGCAACTGAGGTTGCCGGAGGAAGAACGGCATCCCCCCCATGTGTTCATCAAGGTAACCTTCATTCCAAATGTACTTGATCCTTTCCAATGCATCTTTTTTTTGTTTTCTTGAACTTGATCTGAACCTCGAATTTTTCTTCCCTCTGCTCCTTCTCCATCCTACAGAGCCAACTCCTTCGGAGGGGGGGAGGCATCCGTGGAGAAAAATGCTAAGAGCGCCACCGATGAGGCCGCCAGGATTTCCGGCACGGAGGCTGTCGCGTCTGCCGCCGAGGAGGCCAGGAAAACTCCTGAAGAAACTGTCCAGCCCCTTGGTGGCACTTCTGGGCTTGCCATTAAAGATGCTAAGATGGGAGAGGCCTGCACCGACAAGTCAAGCGCCGTCTCTCATCCCAGTGCATCCGAGGCGCAGGCCCTGATCAGCCTTCTAGAGTCTGTTCGTCAGCAGCATGAGTCTGAAGCCCCCAGCTCATCTGGTGCTGGGGAGCCTACTTTTGATGAAGCCATTGCGGAGATCTTGGCGCCCTTCTCCAGCAGCGTCGCAGCATCAGATGGCTCTGACGACAATGCCGCGGATCTTGCTTTCCTGACAGCGATGGCTAGTGGCCTCAAGGATGTGCAAGACCGCTGGGACAGACTGCACGCACAACAGCAAGCCGTAGGGCTAGCTGAGCAGAAGCTGAGGGAAAAGGCGGATGAACTCCGCGTCTGCTACAACGGCAAATTCCATAGCCTCGGGAGGCAAGAAGAGAAACTTGCTGCTGCCAAGGAAGAAGCAGCGGCTCTGGACGGCAAGTTGACAGAGCGCGAAGTGCAGCTTGCCGCTAAAGAAAAAGACCTTGCCGCCCGAGAAGAAGCTCTTGCTGCCAAGCAACGCGACAAGGATGAGGAGATTCAGACTCTGCTTGTGCAGCTGACCCAAGAGCTAGAGGAGGGCTACAAACAGGCCATCGAGACTCAAGCCCAGGCTCACGCCACCAAGCTCTCGGAGGCCATCAAGGTCGCGAAGGGTGCTGAGGCCGCCAAGGCAGAGCTGGAGTCCAAGGTATCAAAGCTCAAATAGGAGCTCGTCACCAAAGCCCAAGAACTCTCGACCATCAACAACTCCCTTCCAGACCTCAAATCAAAGCTCGTGACTCAGGAGAAGGATCTGGAGGCTGGCAGGGAGAAAGAGAAAAAGCTGCTGGTGGGCTGGGAAAAAGATAAGGCTGAGCGTGCCAATGCTGCAAACTCTTTTGAGGAGCACAAGAAAGCCGTGGATCTATGGACTGGTCGCCTTGTCGACGTTGCCGAGCGTCTAGCTACTCAGGTGAGCACCATGGACAAAGAGGAGCATCGCTTCATAGTTGGCGAGCATGACTCCAGAAGCGCCAGCCTCTCCCTCTTCTTCGACGGACTCCTCGAGATATTGAAGAAACATCATGAGAAGAGATCCGCTAGCTTTGCCAACGAGTCTCGGAAGTTTTGCGTCGAGATCGTCTCCAAGATGCTTGTCAAGATTATCTGCCGGAATCCTAACGTCCATGTCTCCAAGGACTTCAAGACCTTGCCGCCGGGGACGGACACCACAGCTGCCGAAGAAGCCATCGCTCCCCTTATCGGAAAGATAAATTAGATCCCGAGGACTGAGGGTGATCGTAGGGATTAGCCTCCCTTGTCATTCTTTGTTGCAAATATAGTTCATGCACAAGACAAATTTATCTTAAGTCAGAACTGCACTTGGCTTCAATGTATTATAACTTGTGTTTTAGATGGATGTATGTGCGCTGTTCTCCTTATTCCATTCTGTCTTTGCATGATTTTTGTACCCTACGCTTGCCGGAAACTTGCCGGTGCGCACACTCTTACCGCGAGCGCTTGAGGAACAGGTCCTTAGCAGCCTGCTGGAAGTGCCAGTGCCGGCAAGGTCACGCTTGATGATCACAACGCGACTGCTTAGGTTGCTGAGTGGACTCGAAGCAAAGTAAGAGCGCAGTTGATCACCCAAGGTTCCTTAGCGTGCAGGTTTCTCATACAAAGGCCAAAGTCGTTCAAGGAGAGTCGCAACTACAATAAAGAATTTATTTCAAAGTTTTGCAACTTAGCTCATTCCTTGCTGTACTTCTTGCCATAGGGTGATATCTTGAATGTGTCCTTTGGTATCCATACCGTCACTCCCCACGGGAAACTTGCACGTGAGGAATCCTTCCTTCCTTTAAGAAAAAGAAAGAAGAGAAAAGATGAGGCTGGAAACTCGACGGTTCGTTAATCACCCTATGCAAGGCAAAATGTAACACAAGACTGCCTGCAACACATAAATATATATGTACTTTGACAAAGAATTGTGAAACATTTAACTTTTATTTATTATGCACGGGATCTGCACCCGGCTTTGTACAAAGGATTACATGCCTTGATGGCAAACTTGTACAAAAGAGGTTGCTGGGCAGCCCGGCAACCACGCCTTATGGGTAAAACTTACGAAGATGCTCAATATTTCATGAGTTGAGCACCGGAGTGCCATCTTCGGTCTCTAGGTGGACTGTGCCGGGCCTAGTGACTCGTATTACCCGGTAAGGGCCCTCCCACTTCGGCGTCAACTTGTTTTTTACCCTTCATGGATCGAATCCGACGAGGAACAAGGTCGCCTTCCTCAAGGTCCCTGGCATTCACTTTGCGGCTAAGGTAGCGACACAAAGCTTGCTGGTACCGTGCAGCACGGGCAGCAACCTGGAAACGATCTTCCTCAAGGAGCGTGGCATCGTCATGCCGCAACTCATCTTGGTCCACCTCATCGAAGGCCAAGACTCGAGGTGACCCATATTTGAGTTCCGTGGGGAGTATCACTTCTGCACCAAGGCTTGCTTCCTGACCTTCTGCTTGACGGGTCTCGCATGGTGGCAGACAGCAAGGTGGTGCTCAATTGCCTTCCTAAGAACTTTGGGGATGTCAGATGCTTGCCGGGCAAGCACACCGACATTCACCCGTAGGAAGGCAACGATCTCGACTTCCTATTTGTCGCCGAGAGTGGCACTTTCAGAAAAAGTGCCACTCGTCCCATCCCCTTTCGCAGAAACTTGTTTGGTCGTGGGCGCGGAAGCCTTGGCTCTCTTGCTCTTGCTAGTAGAACTCTCTGGTGTGTCCTCGACAGGCATGCTACACTCTGAAGTGCGCTTCCCGGAGTCCTTCCCAGAGGTCTTGCCAGTCTTTTTCTTCTTTCCTCCCCCGGGAGCTTTGACGGCAGGGGCAAGTGCCTTGATGGCAGATGCTGCCGCTGCCTCCCGGTAGAGCTTGTCAGCACAGATGATTGCATCCTTGTAGTTTGACTTGATGGTGAGGACCCCCATCAGCCCCGGCATCTTGATGACGTTGTACGCATAATGCCACGCGGCCATAAACTTTGCCAGGGCTGGGCGGCCCAGAATCCCATTGTATGGCAGCGGCATCTTGACAACGTCGAAGGTAATCTTCTCCGTCCGATGGTTGATCTCGCTGCCGAACGTGACCGGCAATGTGACTTGGCCCTTCGGCTTGTTCCTCCCCGGACTGATCCCTTGGAAACTGCCTATTTCCTCGAGATCGTTGTCGGGGATCTGCAACCTCTTGATCACATCTGGAGAGATCAAGTTCAAGCCAGCCCCACCGTCAACCAGCATCTTTGTCACCTTGAGGTTGCGAATTGTTGGTGAGACCAACAACGGCAAACACCCGACCGCAGTGGTGCGATCAGGGTGGTCCTCGGCGTCAAAGACGATGGGTGAGTGCGACCACTTGAGTGGCTTCTATGCCTCCATGATCGGCTCCGCTGTGTTGACTTCGTGGATCCACTGCTTTAGTTGCCGGTGAGAGGAGTGCAAAGATGCGCCTCCGTCAACACACATGGCATCCACTGCATTTTGGAACTCCTTGTCGGACCCAGCTCCATCCTCATCACTATCATCCTCTTCTTGCTGGCCCTGAGCAGCCTTCTCTTTTGGCTGCTTGGCGTTGCCGCGGTGGCCTCCGTGGCCACCATGGTCTTGTTGCCGGACCCACCAGCACCATCTTGGCCCTTCTCCTTGTCACGCTTCTCGTACTCTTGCTTCTGTCTTTCGGGAAGTTGCTCTACTTGCCGGCATTGCTGGAGGTCGTGGCCCTTGGTGCGGTGGATCTTGCAGTACGGCCCGCCGGTCTTGCCGGCCTTCTCGCCTACCGCAGCTTCCCGGCAGCCATCGCACCGGGCAACCTCCTTGCCGGGGATGTCTGCCTTCAGCTTCTTGGTGGCGTTGGTGTCGCCGGAGCTCTCGACAGCCAGTACAGTCTTGTTCTTGCACTTTCTATTGCACTTTCTGTTCTTCTTCTACGAGGTTGATGCATCGTCGTCCTCGGAATCAACGTCTGCACCAGCATCTTCCCTGGGGAGTCGCCTCCCTTCCTCAGCTCGTGCACACCTATCAGCCAAGGCGTACAGATCGTTGATGGTCTTGACCTGCTCGACATTCATCTCTGACCACATTCTATGTTTGTGCACATTCGTGTGGAATGCGGCAACAACGGCTGCGGGATGGATGTCGGGGATGTTGTGGTGCACACAGCTGAACCGTTGTATGTATTTGCGGAGGTTCTCTCCATCCCTTTGGGGGATCACCTGCAAATCGCTGGGATGGCCTGGGAGCTTGTGGACACCCTGGTAAGCGCCAACGAAATGATGGCATAGATCCGCCCAAGAAGAGATGGAGCCCTCAGGCAGGTTCATCAACCACGACCTGACATTGGGCCGAAGCGCCAACGGGAAGTAGTTGGCAAGTACTTTCTTGTCCCGTCCCTTGGTAGCTTCCACCGTGATGGTGTAGATGCCAAGGAACTCGGCTGGGTTGAGCGTGCTGTCGTACTTGTCGGGCAGCTCCGGCTTGAAGGCACGGGCGGACGGCCAGCGAACCTGCCACAGCTCACGAGTAAACACTGGGCACCCCACATCGTAGAGCAAGTACCCAGCGGCTACTGGTGCGAGCACGTTCACTGCCGGCCCGGCATGGTCGTCAGATTGATGACGTGCTTCCCAGCGTCGCTCGATCTTCGTGCTAGCGTCTTCGTCGCACCGCTCGCGGAGCACTTGGTGCTGATCTTGGCAGCACCGTAGATCCGACGAGGCCATAGACATCACGTCAAGGTCGTCTGATCGGCGGGCCGGCCGCTGTGACGGTGGGGGCATTGAGGCGACTGCACCATTGGCGCGGCGTCTCCGGCAAGGTAACCGGACGGTCCTGCCCGCATGGTGGGTGATCGCCGCAAGGGCCCCATGTCTTGTGTTTTGCCGGGATCGACAAAACTGATGAGACCCTGAATGGTGGCTCTCCATTCGTCCATCTTATCCGGGCTTGGCGGGAAATTCAAAAGTATTTCAACCCGCGCCATGGCCTCTGCCGCCGTGGTTGGCATGGCTGGGAGCTTAGAACGAGGCATCGCTCGACTCCTGGCAGAACTAGAAGGAGCTTCGTTACGTCCATGCCGTCGTGGCTCATGCTCGCCAACAGGCGGACGTGATCATGGTGGCGGCGCTCCATGAGCAATCGGAAGTTGCTACACAGGGATCTCGCCTTGCGGTCGTCTGGAACCGCCAGCAACGTGGGGGAGCGTGTCGTGCCCATCTTGCGATGGTCGCGGTGTACGTCTCCCCGTGCCGTTGTTGGATGTCGCCGCTACATCCTTGGATGTTGCGGCGGCTGGGTTTTGGGTCGCAGCGGTATGAACTATATTATTATGATGACTGTGCTCACAAGAATGTCTTGGAAGTTGACCGGCTGCGACGTCGCCGGTCCTGTGGCTAGGCTCAGCAATGTGGCGGGTGTGCTGGGCACCCGCACCACTTGCGCCTCCTGCTCCGCCCGTCCCAACCACAGTGCTCACGCCGGCTGCGCCGCCTGCGGTCGCCTAGGAAGGTGGCTTGGACACGGTAGGAGCCGTTGTGGCTCCACCCTTCTTCTTCGGCGCCATCGGCGAAGATGATGAAGTTGGTACTCACACTACCAAAAATCTGATTTGTGACACACAATCCCCCTGCCTGGCGTGCCAAAGATGTCGTGGGAAACGACGATCTATGGGACCGAACGGGCCCCTTTGTGATTCGGCTCAGGGGACATGCATGGGACAAAGAGGAGGTTTTCAGAAGGTGCAAGAACACGCTAGGGGTTTATCCAAGTTCGGGCCGCTATGAGCGTAAAACCCTACTCCTGTTCTGTGTTTGAGCATGTATGAACTCAAGTTACAAGGAGCACAGTTTTCCGACAAGATGTGCGGGAAATGCAGCTATCGCGTGTAGTTGAGCTGGGTGTCGACCGTTCTACCTGTAGCCGTGGGCCTCCTTTTATAGGCCAAGGGGTTACCACAATGGCTAATATGGTCATTACAGAGTATGAATAGTGACTTGCACCATCACCACGTCTATCTTCCAACGGGGTAAGACAAACGCATTTAATGCACCGTTAGGTGCTACGTTGGGGAGGCGAGGCCTTGGGCAAAAGATTTGTACCACCGGTCCTGGCGCCCTCCTATAATCTTGACACGTCCCAAGGACGGGTGTCATTAAAGTTAATCTTGGTGTGGCATGCTGACACGTGCCTTGGTCGGCTATGTTGACTGCTTGCCCGCTCGAGACCTAGCATACGAGCCTATCTGGTCGATGGTGAGGTGGAGCGGTAACGGGACAGAATAGGCCTGCTGGTACGGAGCTTGCCGGGTCTTGCTTGCCGGCAACCAGAGTCTTGGTTTTCACCTTGCCGGGGCGGAGCTTGCCGGCAAGGGCAACGTCGATCTTCGGTACTAGAATAGTACTTCTCGATGACCTGCCTTGAGGTCTTCTTCACAGTCTTGGTGTTGAGTCTTGAGTCATAGTTATCCTCTGTCAAGCCCTTGCCGGAAGGGAGGCTACAACCGCCTGTGCTCAAGTCTGGGTATGAGGGCACCCATGTCTTAGTACACCGACACATTTCCATAGCCATTCCGAGATATATTGCCATGCAACTTCCACCGTTCTGTTTATATGACACACATCATCATTGTCATATTACTTTACATGATCATATAGCTGACATAGTATTTGTGGCAAAGCCACCGTTCATCATCTTTCATACATGTTGTGCTAGATCATTGGACATCCTGGTACACTGCCAGAGGCATTCATATAGAGTCATATTTGTTCTAGTATCGAGTTGTAATTTTGAGTTGTAAGTAAATAAAAGTGTGATGATCATCATTATTAGAGCATTGTCCCAGTGAGGAAAGGATGATGGAGGCTATGATTCCCCCACAAGTCGGGATGAGGCTCTGGACGAAAAAATAAGAAAAAAAGAGAAGAGAAAAAAATGAATGAGAGAAAAAGAGAGAAGGGGCAATGTTACTATCATTTTCCACACTTGTGCTTCAAAGTAGCACCATGTTTTTCATATAGAGAGTCTCCTATGTTGTCACTTTCATATACTGGTGGGAATTTTTCATTATAGAACTTGTCTTGTATATTCTGATGATGGGCTTCCTCAAATGCCCGAGGTCTTCATGAGCAAGCAAGTTGGATGCACACCCACTTAGTTTCCAGTTTGAGCTTTCATACACTTATAGCTCTTAGTGCATCCGTTGCATGGCAATCCCTACTCCTCGCATTGATATCGATTGGTGGGCATTTCCATAGCCCGTTGATCCGCCGAGTTGATGCGAGACTTTCTTCTTCTCCTTTCCATTATTTGATACCTACCACCACATTCTATTCCACCTAGTGCTATATCCACGCCTTGCGCTCATGTATTGCGTGAGAGTTGAAAATGCTAAAGCATGGTAGAAGTACGATCCAATTGCCTGGTTTAACACCGGGGTGCTCACTATTTATATATTTGCGGTGAAGATAGAGTCATGCCACTTGGATGTTAATGATTATGCTTCTTATGTTCATGGATATTATTTTGTTGATATTGTTAATTCATCGCTTCACAACTTATATGCCATAAAGAGATTACATAATAAACATGTTGGGTAGCATTCCACATCAAAAAATTTGTTTTCATCATTTACCTACTCAAGGACGAGCAGGAATTAAGCTTGGGGATGCTTGATATGTCTCCAACGTATCTATAATTTTTTATTGTTCCATGCTATTACAGTATCAATCTTGGATGTTTTATATGCAATTATATATTACTTTTTGGGACTAACCTATTAACCTAGTGCCCAGTGCAAGTTGTTGTTTTCTGCCTATTTTTGGTTTTTCAGGAAATCAGTACCAAACAAAGTCCAAATGCCACGAAACATTTTGACGATTTTTTTGGACAAAATAGACCCTGGAAGTTTCGGGAGGAAGCCAGAAGCCTCATGAGGAGGTGACAAGGCAACAGGGCGCGGCCCCAGGGGGCGCACCCTGATGCCTTGTGGGCCCCTTGTGGCTCCTTTTGACCTAATTCCACTTCTATAAATTCTCAAATATTGGGAAACCAACAGAGAGCTAGACGAGAAAACCCTACCATCGTTGCAAGCTTCTGTTCTTTCACGATCCCATCTGGAGGCCTTTTCTGGCACTCCGCCGGAGGGGGAATCGATCACGGAGGGCTTCTACATCAACCTTGTTGCCCCTCCGATGATGTGTGAGTAGTTTACCACCGACCTACATGTCCATAGCTAGTAGCTAGATGGCTTCTTCTCTCTCTTTGATTTGCAATACCATGTTCTCCTCGATGTTCTTGGAGATCTATCCGATGTAATCTTCTTTTGCGGTGTGTTTTTGGGATCCGATGAATTTTGGGTTTATGATTAGATTATTCATGAGAAATATTTGAGTCTTCTCTGAACTCTTTTATGCATGATTGTTATAGCTTTGTATTTCTCTCTGATCTATCCGTTTGGTTTGGCCAACTAGATTGATTTATCTTGCAATGGGAGAGGTGCTTTGTGATGGGTTCAATCTGGCGGTGTTCTATATCCCAATGACAGAAAGGGACAAGACATGTATTTGTATTGTTGCCATTAAGGATAAAACGATGGGGTTTATTCATATTTCTTGAGTTTACTTTGTCTACATCATGTCATCTTGCTTAAGGCGTTACTCTGTTTTATACTTAATACTCTAGATGCATGTTGGATAATGATCGATGAGTGGAGTAATAGTAGTAGATGCAGGCAGGAGTCAGTCTATTTGTCTAGGACGTGATGCCTATATACATGATCATTGCCTTGAATATCGTCATAACTATGCGCTTTTCTATCAATTGCCCAACAGTAATTTGTCTACCCACCATATGTTATGCGCTCGAGAGAGAAGCCTCTAGTGAAAACTATGGCCCCCGGGTCATTTATCATTATTATATAAACAAAAATCCTAAAAATACCTTGCTGCAATTTATTTACTTTTATTTTATTTTACAATTTACTTTATCAATTTATCTATCACTACAAGATTTAATCCTTGCAATTAACCGTCGAGGGATTGACAACCCCCTTGATCGCGTTGGGTGCAAGTATTGGCTTTTGTGTGTGCAGGTGCTGCTAAAGAGATTTTGCTTGGTTCTCCTACTGGATTGATAACCTTGGTTCTTAACTGAGGGAAATACTTATCTCTACTGTACTACATCATCCTCTCCTCTTCGAGGAAATCCCAACGCAGCTCACAAGTAGCAGTGCCCTCCGAGCTGACCCGACTTTAATGATATCATGTAACATTGTATAGTGTATATAATATAAAGCAGTAATAGTCTTCATCTTCATCGGCATCTCATTGCAGTCCATCTCGCTCCATGTTGTAGGCCACCGAAGTCTGGGGTCCACCGAAGTAACATATATAGTATGAAGTATAAGGCATATCCTTGATCATCGCCCGAAGGGATCACGGCCCGATAGTATAGCATGGCAGACGAACAAGGATGTAGGGCCATTGATGGGACTATAGCATACCTAGACTAAGCATGGTAGGATTGCAGGTATGGTATCAACAGTAGCAGCAAAGACAGGCTATGCAACAGTATAGGATCTACCGACAAAGCAGTAACAATAACACTACTCTAATGCAAGTAGTAGAGGGGAAAGAATAGGCGATGTCGGAATGATCAAGGGGGGTTTGCTTGCCTGGAAGCTCTGCCAAGAAGGAAGGGTCGTCGACATCGTAGTCGTACTCAAGGGCACCAGCGGTCTTGGGGTCTACCGAAAGAATAGAGGAGAAGGGGGAAACAGATAAATAACGGGCATACAAATGCAACACAGATGCATGTCATGTCAATATGTGGTGATGATATGTCCTAATGCATCACTACGCATTTTAAAAGAAGAGGAAAAATATCTGGTAATATTTTCCCAGCTCCAGGTATTTTTCGATATATTGATCCAGGGGAAAATGTTCAAGGTTCATTATGTTAGAGGGGTGTGGCAGGTATGTGGATGGCATATTCGGATTCGTATATTTTTCTGATCAACTTTCATATATAAAACCTTTTCATTTGAGTTATAGATTATTTTATATGATTTTTCAAAGTTTAAAGGATTTTCTAAATTTATTATTATTTCGAAATTAAATAGCAAAATGCTATGTCTACATAGGGAAGTGTACACAGCAGGGGGCTATGAGGCTGACAGGTGGGGCCTGGTCAACTGCTGACTCGGCACTTGACTGGTCAATGGGTTGACTGGTCAAAGTGTTGACTGGGTCCACCTGTCATTGACTCAGCTATTAACCAAAACTTTTATTTGTTTTAGTTAACTTAATTAGGAATGGGGGGCCCAGTGGCAATGACTAATATGAGGGAGGTTAGCACTAACGGGGGGTTAGTCCCAATTAAACTGGGGCCGGGCCCCACTGGCAGAGAGCCAGCTGGCCACCAGGGGCTGCTGCGCACGCATGAACACACAGAGGTGCCGGCGGCCAGAGCCAGATGCAGGCAGTGGCGGGCGCGGCCTGCAGCGGGCGGCGGAAGCACGGGCTGGCACGGATGGGCGAGGGGAGCACCGGTAGGGGAGCGGCAGCGGTAGCAGAGGGCATCGGCAGCAGCAGCAGAAGGTAGCAGGCAGCAGCGGCAGGTAGCAGCAGTGCAGCAGCAGCAGACAGCGGCAGCAGCAGGTAGCAAGGAGCAGCTGCAGCAGGCAGAGCAAGTAGCAGCAGGTAGAGCAAGCAGTAGTGGCAGCCAGCGGCAGCAGCAACAAGCAAGGCAGTAGCAGAGCAGCAACAGCTCGCAGGGGCGAGCGGCCACGCGTGGGTGGGTGCACGCAGGGGCGTGGCTGGGGAGGCTCGCGGGGCATGGCCGACGCGAGGCATGCAGGGCAGGGGCGCGCGGGAGCGCGAACAACGGCGAGCGTGCGTGGGAGCGAGCCCGGTGCGGCTACGGCAATGGTGGCGATGTGCATCGGGCGCGATGGCAAGCTAGGCTACAGGCACAAATTTGATGGGGAAATAGAGGGGTTTCGGGTGCCTACTCACATCATTGACGAGGAGCCGCTCGAGGAGGCGCGGGGTGCAGTGACGACGACGGAATCGGCGAAGCTTTCCGACGACCGAAGGTTGAAGAAGGCGATGGATCCGGCGATGCAGGGGCTCCCGGCTTCAGTTTGTTGGGGTAGACGAAGTAGCGTAGCACGGCGGAGCTGCGGGACACGGTCTCAGCCGGCGAGGAGCGCGCGGAAGGAGGAGGCCATGGCGATGGAGGTTGCGGGTGTGCAAGCAGCGGCAGATCTGGGGCGAGGGGGAGAGAATGGCGAGAGGGAGTGGATGCGGGCGAACCCTAGGGCGTCGGGGACGTCCTTATCCTCGCTGGGGAGGCACGGATGGTCGGTGCCTGGCGATCCCAGCCATGGACGCGCTCGGGACGTCCATGGGGGGCGCGTGAATAGGAGGAAGACGACAGGGGGGAGTTGGGCTGGGCCGGCTACTGTGCACATAGAGCCCAGGTGCACAGTGCACCTTTTCTCTTTTTCTTTTTATTTTTCTATTTTACTTTTTAGCAGTTGTTTTCTATTTACTTTTGCTATCAAACGATTTTAGTTAAATGTGCAGCTTAGCACATAAATACTAGTAAATGTATAGATATTTGTTTATTTTGAAAAGGCCAAAATAATTGCTGCTGGTCCACTAGAATTGTTGCTAGGGTCAATTTGGTAATTCAAATGGAGTTCATTTTATTTTTAAAATTGCTTGGGGAATTTATGGAATAGTACAAACATTTTTGTTTTACTACTTGGAAAAATAATATTTTAACTTGCAATTTGAATTGAATTTGAGTTTGGTTTTTATGAAGGGGCAATTAAGCTTAGCAAGCATGGTGACATGGCATCATTAGGGTGAGGTTACTGTAGCATAATTATCAGGGTGTTACAAATATTTATTATGTTTTGGGTCATTATTTCACTTTATGATACAATTCTTATGCCTTTTCTCTCTTATTTTGCAAGTTTTACATGAAGAGGGAGATTGCCGGCAGCTGGAATTCTAGACCGGAAAGGGCTACAACAGAGATAGCTATTCTGCACATCTCCAAATGACCTGCAAATTTACGGAGAATTGTTTTGGAATATAAAAAATATTGGCAGAAGAAATACCAGAGGGGGGCCCACTAGGAAGCCAGGGCGCGCCCCCCGAGCTTGTGGGGCCCCTGGCAGGCCTCCGGGGCCCATGCTCCTATAAGGTGCTATTTGCCCTAGAAAAATTCAGAAGAAGACTTTCGGGACGAAGTGCCGCCGTCTCGAGGAGGAACCTAGGCAGGAGCAATTTTGCTCTCCGGCGGAGAGATTCCACCGAGGATACTTCCCTCAGGGAGATGGGAAATCGAAGCCATCGACATCACCAACGATCCTCTCATCATGGGAGGACCAATCTTCATCAACATCTTCACCAGCACCATCTCATCTCAAACCCTAGTTCATCTCTTGTATTCAATCTTTGTCTCAAAACCTCAGATTGGTACATGTGGGTTGCTAGTAGTGTTGATTACATCTCGTAGTTGATGCTAGTTGATTTATTTGGTGGAAGATTATATGTTTAGATCCTTAATGATATTCAATACCCCCCTGATCTTGAACATGAATATGATTTGTGAGTAGTTACTTTTGTTCTTGAGGACATGGGAGAAGTCTTGTCATAAGTAATCATGTGAATTTGGTATTCGTTCAATATTTTGATGATATGTATGTTGTTGCTTCCTTTAGTGGTGTCGTGTGAACGTCGACTACATGACACTTCACCATCTTTGGGCCTAAGGGAAGGCATTGTCGAGTAGTAATTAGATGATGGGTTGCTAGAGTGATAGAAGCTTAAACCCTAGTTTATGCGCTATTCCATAAGGGGCTGATTTGGATCCATATGTTTCATGCTATGGTTTTATTTATCTTAATTCTTCTTTCGTAGTTGCGGATGCTTGCGAGAGGGGGTAATCATAAGTGGGAAGCTTGTTCAAGTAAGAACAGCACCCAAGCACCGGTCCACCCACATATCAAATTATCAAAGTAGCGAACACGAATCAAACAAACATGATGAAAGTGACTAGATGAGAATTCCCATGTGTCCTCAAGAACTCTTTGCTTTATATAAGAGACCGTTCCGGCTTGTCCTTTGCTATAAATAGGATTGGGCCACCTTGCTGCACCTTGTTACTTGTTACGAATTACCTTGCTATGAAACTATCTGTTGCCGCTACTTTCAGTATTTGCAGAGAATACCTTTCTCAAAACCACTTGTCATTTCCTTCTGCTCCTCGCTGGGTTCTACACTCTGTAGGATTGAAAGTATGTCTAGAGGGGGGGGGTGATTAGACTACTTGACCAAATAAAAGCCTAACCTTTTCCCAATTTTAAAAGTAGGCAGATTTTAGCAAGCATACAAGTCAAGCATCACCCTACACATGCAATTCTAAGAGTGTAGCAGCGGAAAGTAAACAATTGCATATGTAAGTAAAGGAGGGGATCGGAGATTTCAAACGCAATGAAGACATGGTGATTTTTGGCGTGGTTCCGATAGGTGGTGCTATCGTACGTCCACGTTGATGGAGACTTCAACCCACGGAGGGTAACGGCTGCACGAGTCCACGGAGGGCTCCACCCACAAAGGGTCGACGAAGAAGCAACCTTGTCTATTCCACCATGGCTTACATCCACGAAGGAATAGCCTCACTCGGGGTAGATCTTCACGAAGTAGGCGATCTCCTTGCCCTTACAAACTCCTTGGTTCAACTCCACATCATGTCGGAGGCTCCCAAGTGACACCTAACCAATCTAGGAGACACCACTCTCCAAAAGGTAATAGACGGTGTGTTGTTGATGAACTCCTTGCTCTTGTGCTTCAAATGATAGTCTTCCCAACACTCAAACAACTCCTCACAGATTTGGCTATGGTGGAAGAAGAATTTGAGTGGAAAGCAACTTGGGAAAGGCTAGAAATCAAGGTTCAAATGGTTGGATTGGAATGTCTTGATCTCAACACATGAGTAGGTGGTTCTCTCTCAGAAAATGTATGGTGGAAGTGTAGGCACGTTCTAATGGCTCTCCTTACTGAGAAGGAAGTGGTGGAGGGGTATATATAGCCTCCACACAAAATCCAACCGTTACACACTTTTGACCCAACTCAGTGGCACCGATTCAGAAGTCTCGGTGGCACCGAACTGTGTAAAAGATATGAACGTTAGGAATCTCGGTGGGACCGACTGGAACAACTCGGATGGACCGAAGTGCAATGGCTAGGGCAAACCTCATCTCGGTGGCACCGATTGCATCAACTCGGTAAGACCGAAGTGAAGCAATAAGGCAACAGAGAGTTGGCAAGCCATCTCGGTGAGACCGATTTGCAAAACTCGGTGGGACCGAAGTGAGTGCAAACGATTACAGAGAGTTGGCAAGGCCATCTCGGTGAGACCGAGATCCATATCGGTGGATCCGATTTGTTAGGGTTTTGGCAGTGGCTAAGTCCAGATGAACTCGGTGGCTCCGGATAGGAAATATCGGTGGGGCCGAGTTGGAATGTCGGTTTTGGACATATTTGGGTAGAGAGAGTGGTTGAGGGTTTAGGAGCACTGTCACTAAGCACTTGAGCAAAAAGACCATTAAGCAACACCTCATCCCCTTTTAATAGTATTGGCTTTCCTATGGACTCAATGTGATCTTGGATCACTAAACCAAAAATGTAGAGTCTTGATCTTTTGCCAATCCTTGTCCTTAGCATTTTGAGGGGTCCACATCTCTAGTCCTTGCCATGCCAATCATTGAACATCCTGAAATCTTTAACTTGAATGGACATTAGTTCAATGAGATATATGTTGTTATGAATTACCAAAACCACCAAGGGAGCAAATGTGCTTTCACACTCTAACTTATCGAAAGTACTATGATTGATCCCCTATACTTGTGTGTCATCAAGACTCTTTTTTGGCACCGTTGCCGGGGAGTGAAGCGCCCTTGGTGAGTGGAATTTGGTAAGGAAACTTTTATATTACGTGCTGAAATTTACTGTCACTGTCGGGTTAGTGGGAATCAGGGTACCACGGCCCGTCTGCCTGCAGCCCAGGAAGTAACGCATGGCAAAGGCCCAAGAGGCGGCCCAGCCACGGGCACCGCGAAGCAAGAGACCTCGCGAGGCGCCGACCTCACGAGGACCCCTTTGCGAAGAATGAACAAACAAGACTTAGCGGCAACAACAGGAAGCCTCGCGAGGCCTCCTCGCGAGGCGGCTTCCCGAGGCTGGCGCCAGCCACGCGGTCCTGTGCCCACCACGTGGGTGGCGCGCTTGGCGACGAACAGCGACAGGAGCCATACCAGCAGGCGCGGACAGGGAGGATTTCCTCTTTGGTGCTAACGGGGCAATGCCAGCTGCCCACCCCCAAAGCAAGTCTCAAAGCCTGCCCATTTGGTGTATGAAGACCAGGACGATAAGGCGCGCAGGGCGGAGGTCATCACCGAGACCACCGGCGCGTCATGGATAACACCTTTGCAGGCGGAGACCGCCTTTTGTCAGGATAAGCCTGGGCGCCTGTCCCCTTTCAAATTGCCATTGTGTGTGGCTACCCTTCCCGCCAACGTTTTCGGGGGAAGAGGACCAAGGCGGCTAAAAAAGGGGAAGTGCTGCCACCATAGAGAGGACCCCCGATTCCACCTTCTTCTACCTTGTACACTTGTACTCACCAGAGCAATCCAAACCACAAGCAGGAGTAGGGTTTTACACCACAAGGTGGCCCGAACCAGGGTAGCTGTTGTCTCCCCTGTCGTGCCTTGTGCGTAGCGTGCTCTCGCCATAGCCTCGTGATGGTCACCGTCTTGCTGGTACGAACAAGCGCGCCCCCAGTGTTCGAACCAGGGTCCCCGGAGCCCCGATTCCGGCATTTGGCGTGCCAGGTAGGGGTCGTGCTTCCATTCCCTCCGCTTCGACATCGCCATGGCCAACGTTCGACGCGAGCGCGCGGAGCGCAGGGCGGTCAGGGTGGCCCAGACGGAGTCGGTCGCCCGTGACAACCGTCGTCGCCGTGCCGGTGCAGCCACCGACCCCGCTACTAGGGAACAACAGGCCTCCTCCCTCCACCAGTCCGTGCAGCCAGCTGGCCACACCGCCACCGCCTCCTCGCTCTCCCGCCACGAGCCGCCGGGCCCGCAGGTTGCGCTGCTCATGGCGCGTGAGCTGCTGCGCTACCGCCCCACCGAGGCCGGCTATGACGCCTGGCTGGGCCGCATCACCGAGCTCATCAACGCAGCCGGAGATGCCCCTGTGCCCTCTCACTCGCTCCACCCTCCATCGCTCCGCGCCAGGAAGGTGGCGCACGGCGCGCCCCTACCGCCTCCTCCGTCCAACGAGGGCGCCGGGCGCCACCGCGGCACGCGGGCACGAGAGCCGTCCCGGAATGCGTCTTCACCAGACCCCAACAATGAGACCTGCCAGATCGTCAAGCACGCTGTCGGGGATATAACTCCATGATATGACCCGGCTCATGACGTTAAGTCGCCATGGACTTAAGTCATCTCTGACGTTAAGTCATCTCTGGACTTAAGTCATCTCTGACGTTAAGTCATCTCTGGACTTAAGTCATCCCTGACGTTAAGCCGCCCTGAGACTTAAGCCGCCCTGAGACTTAAGTCATCCCTGAGACTTAAGTCGCCCTGAGGCTTAAGCCGCCCTGAGACTTAAGTCATCCCTGAGACTTAAGCCGCCCTGAGACTTAAGTCATCCCTGAGACTTAAGCCGCCCTGAGGCTTAAGCCGCCCTGAGACTTAAGTCATCTCTGGGCTTAAGCCGCCCTGGGACTTAAGCCGCCCGGAAGAAGAGAAGCCCAAAATGAGAAGCCCAAGATAAAAAGGCCGCGGTGAGTCGCCCGTGGTAAGAGGCCCGCGATAAGAAGCCAGAATAGATTAAGTCCAAGTCCTACTAGGACTCTACATGTAAGCCGCCCCTTCAACTAATATAAGGAGGGGCAGGGCACCCCAAGAGGGACAAGTTTTTAGAGGTGAAGATAGACCGATAAATCTGGAGACAGACGTTTTGATAGCTCTGGAGACAGAGTTAGGGAAACGACACCCTTGTAACCGAGATCATCATTATCAATGCAATCAAGCAGGATGTAGCCTTTTACCTCCACCGCGAGGGGCCGAACCTGGGTAAAACTCGCGTCTCTCTATTCCAATCAACCCCGTTCAAGCTACCACCTAGATGTGATGGCGTCACCACTAAGTCCTTTCACGAGGACATCTTGTCGTGACAAAACCACGACACACGCGCCGCTCGACGCGCGCGTGCTCCTCGAGCAGCAGCTCCAGCACCAGGACTGCACCATCCAAGAGGTCGCGGCTGCCGGTCGCCAGAACCGTGCCGCCCTCGCTTGCGGTGTCACCTCCAGCAGCGGGGACTACCGCGCCTTCACTCGCGAGCTGCGCCACGTGGTGTGGCCTACGAAGTTCAAGCCGGACCTGCCTCCTCGCTACGACGGCGCCCCCAACCCCACAGAGTTCCTGCAGCTCTACACTCTGAGCATCGAGGCGGAGAACGGTGACGACAAGGTCATGGCGAAATGGTTCCCCATGGCCCTCAAGGGCGCATCATGCTCTTGGCTCAAGAACCTTCCCGAAGCGTCAATTTCTTCGTGGGCCGAGCTGTGCCGGCAGTTCGTCGCCAACTTCAAGGGCATGCATGAGCGCCCCCTCATGCTCAACGACTTGCGCGCCGTGCGCCAGTGCCCTAACGAGACTCTCTGCAAGTACATCTAGCGCTTCAGCCAAGTGCGCAACAAGATTCCGCGCGCCTCCGATGCCGCCATCATTTGTGTGTTCTCCTCCGGCGTCACGGACGTCCGGATGCACGAGAAGCTCACCATCAATGATGAGCTTGACACCGTGGTTGAGCTGTTTGACCTCGCCGACAGGTGCGCCAAGGCTGAAGAGGGCCGCCTCTTCATCCACAACGACCCAGATGTGGCACCCGATGCTGCAAAGGCCAAGAGCAAGGACGCCAAGCGCAAGGGCCCTGCCGTGCTTGCGGCGGAGCCTAAGCAGAAGCACGGCCGCGACCGCGACGAGACCAAGAAGGATGGTTGCCTGTACTGTGCCTACCACGACATGTTCTCCCACAACACCGAAGACTGCCACGAGCTCAAGCTGCTTCGCGAGAGACGCCAGGACGGGTGCGGCGGCCGCAACAATCGCGGCGCCGGCCGTGGAGGTGGCCGCAACAACAACCGTTGGGGAGATCACGGCAACAATGGCAACAACAACTTCCGGTAGGGCTGACGTGACCAGCCGTGGCAGGCCAACCCTCGGGCCAACGCCGCTCTGCCACCGCTGCCGCCACCGCCTCGAAGGAACAATGGCAACCATCTTGACGAGGCCGCTGGGAGCTACTAGGAGCCTCGCGAGGTAGCTTGCATCCTCGGCGGGGCCCAGGCCCCCCGTCCAACCGCCACTTCAAGCAATTCTCTCGCGAGGTGAACGCGGCCCTCCCGAGGCCTGAGACTTCTCAGCCCCTCAAGTGATCGCAGTATGCTATCTCCTTTGACTACAAGGACCACCCCAAGTCCATGGAGGCTGTGGGCACAATCCCCATGCTGTGCACCCCCACCATCAGCAATGTTGCTGTCACCAAGACGCTCGACGACGGAGGCACAGGCCTTAACATGATATCCATCGAGACCTTCAAGAAGCTCCAAGTACCCTACGAGCAGCTGATGCCGACGAGGCCCTTCTCAGGCGTCAGCGACGGCTCCACGCTGCCTCTGGGGCAGGTGCGCCTTCCCATCACCTTTGGCACCCACAAGAACTACCACACTAAGCTCATCGACTTCGACGTGGCGCACATCAGCCTGCCGTACAACGCCATCTTGGGCTACCCCGCGCTCGCCAAGTTCATGGCAGTGAACCATCACGCCTACAACGTCCTCAAGATGCCGGGCTACAACGACATCATCACTGTCCACTGCGACGAGAAGGATGCGGTCCGCTGCCTCGAGCGCGCCTACAAGGCTGCCGCCACCGCCTACCTCGCTGATGAAGACAACATCGAGCCTCCCGAGGCCGCACCCACGAAGAAGAAGCAGCTGTTCTCTCAGGCGCGTGCCGAGACGAAGAAAGTGTCAGTGGACGGCAGCGGTTCAGGCCCTGCCTTCACCATCGGCACTGGCCTCTCGCCTGCATAGGAAGGCGCGCTCATCACCTTCCTTCGGGCAAATGCGGATGTGTTCACTTGGATAGCATCTGATTTGTCCGGTGTGCCGAGGGAGGTGATCGAGCACCACTTAGCAGTGTGCCCCAACAAACGCCCCGTGAAGCAGAAGGCACGGTGCCAAGCGCCAGAGAAGCAAGAGTTCATCGTCAAAGAAGTTCAGAAGCTACAAGAGGCAGGACTCATCCGTGAGGTGCGCCATCCCGAATGGCTCGCCAACCCAGTCGTAGTACCCAAGAAAGGCGGCAAGGAGCGAATGTGTGTCGACTTCACGGGCCTCAACAAGGCCTGCCCTAAAGATCATTTCCCGCTGCCTCGCATCGACCAGATCGTGGACTCCACCACCAGGTGTGAGTTGTTGTGCTTCCTAGACGCCTTCTCAGGCTACCACTAGATCAAGATGGCGAAAGAAGACGTGGAGAGAATGGCCTTCATCACCCCCTGCAGGATATACTGCTACATCTGCATGCCCTTCGGCCTGAGGAGTGCCGGAGCCACCTTCCAGAGGCTGATGCGCATCGCCCTGGGGCCCAGATGGGAAGAAACGTGGAGGCCTACGTCGACGACATCGTTGTCAAGACGCGCGAGGCCTGGTCCCTCATCGCGGACCTCGAGGAAACATTCGCCAACCTGCGCAAGATTAACCTCAAGCTCAACCCCGACAAGTGCGTCTTCGGAGTCCCGTCCGGCAAGGTGCTTGGCTTCCTGGTCTCCCACCACGGCACTGAGGCCAACCCTGAGAAAATCAAGGCCATCGAGAGGATGCGCCCTCCCCAGAACCTCAAGGAAATGCAGCGCCTGGCGGGATGCATGGCCTCGCTTGGGCGCTTCATCTCCAAGTTTGGCGAGCGAGCCCTGCCGTTCTTCAAGCTCATGAAGAGATCCGACCCCTTCAAGTGGACTCCCGAGGCTCACGCGGCCTTCGAGGACCTCAAGAGGTACATGACGAGCCCGCCCATCATGGACGCGCCACGCTCTCATGGCCCCTACTCCTGTACTTGGCAGCCACCCCCAGACGGCCAGCACGGCTTTGGTGGCGGTACGGGAGGAGCGCGCCTGCATCTACAAGAAGCCTGCGGAGGCCGCATTGGCGCCTGCTGAGGCCGCGTCATCACCTGCAGAGGGCCCTCCTTAGGAGGCCCCTGACGAGCGGCCTCGCGAGCCGCCTCCTGGGCCCTCTAAGCCTCATGAGCCTCTTGGACCTTCCGAAGAGCAAGTTGCTGCTGCAACTACGCGCCTCGTCGAGCACCCCATGTACTTCATCAGCACGGTGCTGCGGGATGCGTGCGAGCACTACCCTATGCAGCAGAAGCTCCTCTTCGGGCTTCTCACTGCCTTGGAGCAAGTTCCAGGGCCATCCCATCAAGGTGATCACATCCTATCCCTTGGAGCAAGTTCTGCGCAGCCCCAATGCCGCTAGCCGTGTCACCGAGTGGAACATCGAGCTGCAGGCCTTTGAACTGGAATTCTGCACCACAAGGACGATCAAGGGCGCAACCTTGGTGGACTTCGTGGCGGAATGGATGGACCCACACCAAGAAGAGCCTCGCGAGGACGAATCCCTCCTGCCTGGGGACGAAACGCCTGGCGGTTGGACCGTACACTTCGATGGCGTGTTCTCCTGACAGGGTGCGGGGGCTGGCGTCGTGCTCACCTCGCCGATAGGAGACCAGCTCTACTATGTTGTCCAACTCTACTTCAAGCATGATGACAAGGTCTCCAACAACATCGCTGAGTACGAAGGCCTCATCGCCGGGCTCAAGGCTGCCTCTGCTCTTGGCATCAAGCGCATCATCATCAAGGGTGACTCTCAACTCCTCGTCGGCTTCTCCAATAAAAGCTGCAAGCCCAAGGATGAGCACATGGCCGCCTATCTGGAAGAGGTGCGCAAGCTCGAGAAGCGCTTCCTCGTCATGGAGCTCCAGCACATCCCTCGCGGCAGCAACAAAGAAGGAGATGACATCGCCAAGCGTGCATCTCGCCGCGAGCCGCAAAAAACCGACATCTTCAAGGAAAGGCTCCTGAAGACATCAGCTACGCCGCCTGCCGCTAGCACCACGGCGTCTCATGAGGAGCTCCCTCCCGCACCACCCTCAGGCGCACCCGACTGCGGCCCATCGTCAGGCGCTCGCCTGCTGCTGGCGCTGGAGCAACAAGCTCACAGCTGGGCCAACGAATTCAAGACCTATCTGGAGGATGGCACCCTCCTAGAGAAGGACTCCAAGGCTGAATGCGTGGCCCGCCAGGCCACAGCCTACTGCTTGAATGATGGCGAAGTCTACCGCATGCACCCCAATGGCGTCGCGTTGCGGTGCATCTCTGAAGAACAAGGGCGCGAGCTACTTGCCGACATCCATGGTGGAGACTGCGGCCACCACTCTTCGTCGCGCACCCTCGTCGGCAAGGTGTTCCGCGGCGGCTTCTACTGGCCCACAGCACTTCAAGACGCCACCGAGCTGGTCCAATCCTGCGAAGCCTGCCAGTTCCACGCCAAGCAAATCCACCAACCAGCGCAAGGCCTCCAGACGATCCCACTCTCATGGCCCTTCGCGGTCTGGGGGCTGGACATCTTGGGCCCCTTCCCTTGTGTGGCAGGCGGCTACCCCTACCTCTTCATCGCCATCGATAAATTTACCAAGTGAATGGAAGTGGAGCCTGTCTGCACCATCCCGGCATCCCCAATTGCATCATCACTGACAACGGCTCGCAATTCACCAGCGGCCTCTTCAAGTCATACTGCGCCAGCCTTGGCACGCAGATCTGCTACGCCTCCGTGGCGCACCTGTGAAGCAACGGCCAGGCCAAACGCGCCAACGCTGAGGTCCTCAAGGGCCTCAAGACACGAAGCTTCAAGAAAAAGCTTGACGCCTGCGGCAAAGGCTGGCTTGACGAGCTCCAGTCCGTGCTATGGTCAATCCACACAACAGCAACCAAGCCCACTGGTGAAACTCCCTTCTTCCTCATCTACGGAGCGGAAGTGGTCCTTCCTTCTGAACTCAAGCACGGGTCTCCGTGAGTCCTCGCCTTCAATGAGGCTCGTCAGGACGGCTCGCGAGAGGCTGACCGGCTGCTCCTCGAGGAAGCCCATCGCTAGGCCGCTCTATGCGTTGCCTGATACCAGCAGGCTTTGCGTCGCTATCACAACTGCAACATACGCCCCCACACCCTTGAAGCTGGCAATCTTGTCCTACGAAGGATCCTCTCCAGAGAAGGACTCCACAAGCTCTCACCCATGTGGGAAGGCCCATTCAGGGTTGCCCATGTCTCCAGGCCTGGCGCCGCTCGGCTGGAGACGGAGGAGGGTGTTTCAGTGTCCAACACATGGAACATCCAACACCTTCGCAAGTTCTACCCGTGACTTCACGCGTACGAACGAAATGGAGCTGTACACACTCCGGAGCTTCTCTTTGCGCTTGCCTGATGGGCCCGCGAGAGCTCCCTCCCACAACCCAGTGGAAGCCCCATGCTCAGCGCTGGTGGAATGATCGAACTGAGGGCGCCGCCTGGCTGCACCATCCTCAAGCTGTCTCGTGTCCGTCACGGCAGCCTCTTCTTTTTGGATGTGAAACTGAGGGCGCCATGTGGCCGCACCATCCTCAAGCTGACCCGTGTCGGACACGGCAGCCTCATCTTTTTGGTTGTGTAATGAACCTTATTATTATGCTACAGTAAAGTTTTCTTTCCTAAGTATCATGTTTGTCTGGTAATTTGCCTGCTTTAGGAGTCGTGCACGCTCGCGATCTTCCTCCTGCGCATCACACGAGCGGGGGCTGGACACGGTGCATGTGGTTAGGTCAGTCCCAGCAGCGCCGCAAAACCCAAGTGACTGAGCTCTGGCTCGCGGGCCTGCTCCCGCGCACGTCACTTCAGCAAGGTCCTTGGTGCCTCGTCTCCTCGCGCGACACCCATGAGCGAACTAGCAAGCATGCACTGCTCCTCCGTTTGTGAAACTTGTCGGCATGCAGTCATAATAGGAACGAGGCACACAGAAGGCATCAAGAGCGCTGCCTCGCGAGGTAACCCACGGCCAGCCGCCTCCTTATGAAGCCTATAGGAAGCCTCGCTAGCGCTGCCTCGTGAGGCGGCCAGCGGTGGCCATCTTCGCCAAGTACCAGCGGGAAGCCTCGCGAGCGAAAGCCTCGCGAGGCGCACTCCACAGCCACGGCACGACAAGCGCCGCACTCCGCGAAAAAGCTAAGTCTAAAAATGCCTCGCGAGCTGCTCTCAGCACCTCTCAAGCTATCCTCTCCCCGCAACCTCGCCGAGTGCCGATGTTTTCTCCTTTGCGCAAGCTGCTTGCATGTCAAAGGGGGGCTTCCTGAGCATCGCGCCTCAGGAGCCCTTACTGCCCCTTAGAGCCCTACACCCTATGGCCTTGTCTAGGCATTCGTCCTAACATACCAGCGACGGTCGTAGCCCGCTCGGGGGCTGGGTCCTGATGACGTAGAGCACCAAGGCATGCAAGAAGTGGAAAACAACCCTCAGGAAAGGGCCTCACGAGGAACACGAATTACAGCAAACCATTAAGTACTTAATTTCAACACAAAAGTCATGTTTTCATGCCCCCATGGGGCTACATCAATCTTGACACAGGATAAACGAAAGGGGGAGGGCCTAAGAGGACGCGCCATCGCTGTCTTCGTCACCATCGCCTTCGTCGCTGTCATCCTTGCCATCTTCAACCTCGCCGGAGCTCTTGCTGCCATGGGAGAACTTCTCGAGCAGGGCGTCCACATGGTCCTCCACCGCCTTCCTGAGGCCGTCGCAGAGCTCCTTAGGGACAGGGGCCATCACCCTGTCGAAGTCGAAATTGGCGTCGGCGCGAAGGAGATTGGTGAAGATGCGCGTCGCCGCCTGGCTGAGGAGGTCGCGACACCCGTCTTAGATTATGCCGTTCACCCGCTTGGCCCCAACCTCAAGCCGCTCCACGAGCTTGGTGAAGAAGTCGAGGTAGCTGGCGTCACGGGTCTCAAGGGGCCCCCCGAGCCTCTCCTGGCAGATGGTGGTCAGGGCGCCGCGGGCTCGGAGCTAGAGAGAGTGGAACATCTTGGCGCGCTCGTGCTGCCATCCTCGCGCCCGAGCCGCCTCATCCCTGGCCTTCTCGACGACGTTGGAAATGCTACCCACCTGCTGCTGGAGGGAGGCCAGCTCCCCCTCCATGGCAGCCTTGGCCTTGAGTGCGGCCTCCCGCCTACTCTCCGCCTCCGTCAGCACCTTCTTGCTGTGATCCGAGGCAAGCGCCTGGCGAATCCTCTCGGTCTTCGCGTCAGCGTCGGCCTGGATCTTCTTTTCCTTGATCTCCAGCTGGGCATTGGCCCTCTTCATGCGCTGGTCGTAGGAGGCCCGGGCGGCAGCCACCTGGCGATCCAGCGTCTCCAAGCACTCGCGCTCCGCGGCCTGCTCGGCTGTCATCCTCGCGAGTTCCCGCTCACGGATCGCGAGATCCGCCTCGCCGCCCGCAAGAGCCTCGGCACGCTTGTCGAGCTCGTCTCCGCGCTACCCTCCGCCGTCATAGCCTGGGAGGGCCCGGCGTCGGGCCCCCTCCGGGCCTCGACATCCGCACTCCCTTCAGGAGCCGTGTCGTTCGTCAGGAGCGGGGGGCTCGCCAAGATCTCCTCCTCCTCTTGCTGCGGCAGCACACTCCGCGGGCTCGTCACCCCCGCGGCGGGAGCCTCGAGCACCGGCAAGCATTGGGGGCTCGCCGAGGCGCCCTCGGCAGCTGCAGCCTGCTTGGCGAGGATGGAGCTCGGCGGGGGAGTTGGCGCCTCAGCCTCCTCCATCGCTGCGTCACCTCCTGCAGTGGGCGCCTCGGGAGGCGCGGATCCTCCTCCAGAGGCCGCATCCCGAGGCTCGTCTTCCTTGGCCTTAGGAGCTGCGTCCACGTGCGGCTCCGGAGGAGCCACCTGCTCTTCCTCCACCTCCACGTGCCCCGTTTTAGCTTCGGGGTGGCGGGTGGCCTCTGCACGCCCTTCGGCGCCTGTGGTAGGTGTCGGGGCCCCCTTTGAGCTAGGGGTCTTCGGCTTCTTCTTCTTCATGGGCCTCCTGCGCGAGTGAGGGTTCAGCCCCAGACCTCGGGAGGAAGAAGGAAAAACACAAAGGAAAGAGAGCAGGTGCAGTGACTTGCTCGTCCTTGGGGACCCATTTCCTCTTCTTCGGTACCGGCAGCGGGTGACTGCCACTGCCGCTCTCGTGAGGCTCCCTCGCGTCGCCCCCGGAGGGTGTGGTGCGAGGCTCAGCAGCCCCGACCTTGCCGCTGTCCTTCTCGGCGAGGGGCTCTGCGGCCCCGCCGTTCGAGCCGGTCTTCTCCGCAAGGAGGTCGGTGACCCCGCTGCCAGCGTCAGTCTTCTCCACGCGTGGCTGTCAGCCGTCGCGCTGGTGCTCCCTTCACCTCCTGTGCCAGCGGGCTGGGAGGGCACAACCCTGAATCGGGCGTCGTCGTCGTTGTCGTCGTCCTCAAGATCGCAGATGAGCTGGTGGCAGCTTCGCGGGGCAGGCCCACCATCGCTCCCCTCCGTGGCGCTTGCCGAGGCCCCGGTGTCGCCGCGGTCTCCCGAGCCTGGGACCACCATGAGCGGGTTCTAGTGAGGCCCCTCGAAGCCCTCCGGCACTAGGCCCCACTGATCGAAGATTGGCATCTCCACGACCAGCTCCTCCCTTCCCTCGTAGCGGTAGAGCGGGAGCGCATCCCGGGGCGGATCCTCCGCGCTGCCGCCAACCAAGATCAGCATGATCTCCTCCAGCACCTCCGACGTCAAATTATCGACACTCAGCCTCATGGGGTCCTTCGGGCCGGTAATCTTCCACACTGGATGCGAGCGCCTCTAGAGAGGCGTGATGCATCACTGCAGGAACTCCTTCACGACCATCGCCCCCGTGAGCCCAGCATCTTTCAGCTCAGCCATCCGCTCCCACAAGGGCGCCAGCCTCAGGTTGGTGAGCTTCTCGTGCTCCCAGCTGGAGCTCTTCGCGGCGGGATCCATCAGGATCATCAGCAGCGGGCTATGTTGGCGCGCGTCCACATAGAGCCAGCGCTGCCTATAGCCCTCCACCTTCCTCGAGATCCTCGGGTTGATGGTGTCGTCCTCCGTCCCCTTGATGCTAAGGAACGAAGCGCATGCCGAGCGATGATTCGCCGCGGTCTGTCGTAGGCTGAAGAAGTGGCGGAAGAGCACCACCAAGGGCATCACGCCCACGAAGGACTCGTAGAAGAAGGCAAAGATGGAAAGGAGAAGGACGGAGTTCGGCTGAAGGTGGAGCGCATGGATCTGGTAGTGCGAAAGAATGGCATTGAAGAAGTCAGAGAATGGCGGCACCAAGCCGGCGTAGACGCTGTGGAGGAAGAGGGGGAAGGTCGTCGCCTCCAGCTCACGCGGCCGGCGTGAGCCCGGCCAGATCTGCGTCGCCTTCCACTCATTGGTGGCGGCGGCG
Organism: Elymus sibiricus; assembly: GCA_039707655.1. Lineage (NCBI taxonomy): Eukaryota > Viridiplantae > Streptophyta > Magnoliopsida > Poales > Poaceae > Elymus > Elymus sibiricus. The sequence goes on along the minus strand of CM077664.1, from coordinate 112,123,110 downwards.
GTCATTGGGATCACCTTGTCTAGCCCCTCTCTATCGGCGATGATGAAGCGCAACAGAGCTGGCTCCAAGGCCGGCGCGGTCTAGGCCGCGGCTGCCATCCTGCCCTTCTTGCCAGCTGGCGCCATTGCTGCGCGGAGAAGCTTTGGAGGCAGGAGGAGGAAGAGGATGCAAGGAGTCAGGTACTAGGAGGCAGGGAGGAGCGGATGAAGGCAATGATGATTCTGCGCCATGCGCGGGCCAGTTTTATGGCAGGGCGGATAGTTACCAAGGCATAGTGGGGAAGCGGGGGTGTCCCTCGTCCCATCGTGTGCCACGCGTCCCAGCTTGGGCCGCACAGTCGGTTAGGGCCCGCACCGTTTCGCTCCCAACGGGCGGGAACGTGCGCGCCACGGGCCCGGGGGCTACTGTCGGGCCAGTGGGAACCAGGGTACCACGGCCCATCTGCCTACGGCCCAGGAAGTAACGCATGGCGAAGGCCCAAGAGGCGGCCCAGCCACGGGCGCTGCGAAGCAAGACACCTCGCGAGGTGTCGGCCTCACGAGGACCCCTCCGCGAGGAGCGAACCACAAAGACTTAGCGGCAATAGCAGGAAGCCTCACGAGGCCCCCTCGTGGGGCGGCCTCCCGAGGCGGCTTCCCGAGGCTGGCGCCAGCCACGCGGTCCTGTGCCCACCACATGGGTGACGCGCTTGGTGACGAACAGCGACAGGAGCCGTACCAGCAGGCGCGGACAGGGAGGATTTCCTCTTTGGTGCTAAGGGGGCAGCGATAGCTGCCCACCCCCAAAGCAAGTCCCAAAGCCTACCCATTTGGTGTATGAAGACCAAGACGATAAGGCGCGTAGGGTGGAGGTCATCACCGAGCCCACCGGCGCGTCATGGATAACACCTTTGCAGGCGGAGACCGCCTTTTGTCAGGATAAGCCTAGGCGCCTGTCCCCTTTCAAATTGCCGTTGTGTGTGGCTACCCTTTCGGCCAATGTTTTCGGGGGAAGAGGACCAAGGAAGCTATAAAAGCGGTAGTGCTGCCACCGTAGAGGGGACCCCCGATTCCACCTTCTTCTACCTTGTACACTTGTACTCACCAGAGCAATCCAAACCACAAGCAGGAGCAGGATTTTACACCACAAGGTGGCCCGAACCAGGGTAGCTGTTGTGTCCCTTGCCGTGCCTTGTGCGTAGCGTGCTCTTTCCGTAGCCTCGCCGTGGTCACCGTCTAGCTGGTAGGAACGAGCGCGCCCCCAGTGTTCGAACCAGGGTCCCCGGAGCCCCGATTCTGACAATCACTTGTCACTATGGAAAGTAATCCTTTGAGGGGTTTGTTCGGGGTATCTTCACCTCGACCGGAACCATTGAGAGTTGCCCCTCAACCTACTAAACCTACTGAAAATATTTATTATGAAATCCCTTCGTGTATGATAGAGAAACTGCTGGCTAATCCTTATGCAGGAGATGGAAAGGTACATCCTGATATGCACTTGATATATATAGATGAAATTTGTGGATTGTTTAAGCTTGCAGGTTTATCCGAGGATGGAGTTAAGAGGAAGGTATTCCCTTTATCTTTGGAGGGAAAGGCATTGACATGGTATAGGCTATTGGATGATACTAGAACATGGGATTTGAACCCGTTGACGCTGGAATTTCACCAGAAGTTTTATCCTATGCATTTGGTTCATCGTGATCGGAATTATATATATAATTTTTGGCCTCGTGAAGGAGAAAGTATCGCTCAATCTTGGGGGAGGCTTAAGTATATGTTGCACACATGCCCCAATCATGAGCTTGCAAGAGAAATAATTATTCAAAACTTTTATGCTTGGCTTTCTCATAATGATCAATCCATGCTCGATACTTCATCTACTGGTTCCTTTATGAAGAGGACTATTGAATTCAAATGGGATCTTCTGGAAAGAATTAAACGCAACTCTGAAGATTGGTAAATCAACAAAGGTAAAGAGTCAGGTATAAATCTTTAGTTTGATTGTGTTAAATCTTTTATGGAAACTGTTGCTTTTCATAAGTTTAGTACTAAATATGGACTTGACTCTGAGATAGTAGCTACTTTTTTAGAATATTTTGCTGCTCATGTTGATCTCCCTAAGGAGAAATGGTTTAAGTTTCATCCACCTATTGAATTAAATGAAGAACCTGTTAGTGTTAAAGAAGAAATAATTGTTTACAATGTTGATCCAGTTGTGCCTACTGCTTATTTTGAGAAATCTCCTTTCCCTGTTAGGATTAAGGAACATGCTAAAGCTTCAACTGTGGTTAATAAAAGTAATATTAGAGCACCTAGACCTTCTGAACAAATTAAAGTTGAACCTAATATTGCAATGGTTAGGGATCTTTTGTTTGATAACATTGATGGACATGTCATATATTTCTGTGATGAAGCAACTAGAATTGCTAAGCCAGACACTAAAGATAAAAACAAACCTGTAATTGGCATGCCTGTTATTTCTGTTAAAATTGGAGATCATTGCTATCATGGTTTATGTGATATTGGTGCTAGTGTGAGTGCTATTCCGTTTACTCTTTATCAAGAAGTCATGAATGATATTGCACCTGTTGAGATTGAAGATATTGATGTCACTATTAAGCTTGCAAATAGGGATACTATTGCACCACTTGGGATTGTTAGAGATGTTGAAGTCTTGTGTGGTAAGATCAAATACCCTGCTGATTTTCTTGTTCTTGGATCACCACAAGATGATTTTTGTCCTATTATATTTGGTAGACCTTTCTTGAATACAGTTAATGCTAAGATTGATTGCAATAAAGAAACTGTCAGTGTTAATTTTGGTGATGTGTCTCATGAGTTTAATTTCTCTAAGTTTCGTAGACAACCTCATGATAAAGAATTACCTAATAAGGATGAAATTATTGGTCTTGCTTCTATTGTTGTGCCTCCTACTGATCCTTTAGAACAATACTTGCTAGACCATGAAAATGATATGCATATGAATGAAAGAAATGAAATAGATGAGATGTTCTTTAAACAAGCACCTATTCTTAATCTTAATTTGGCTGTTGAAACTTTGGGAGACCATCTTCCACCTAAGAGTGATCATGTGTTTGAATTAAAGAAACTACCTGATACACTTAAATATGCTTATGTTGATGAAAAGAAAATATATCCTGTTATTATTAGTGCTAACCTTTCAGAGCATGAAGAAAAGAGATTACTTAAAACTCCGAGGAAGCACCATGCTTCTATTGGATATACTCTCGATGATCTTAAGGGCATTAGTCCCACCTTATGTCAGCACAAAATTCATATGGAGCCAGATGCTAAACCAGTTGTTGACCATCAAAGAAGATTAAATCCTAAAATGAAGGATGTGGTAAGAACTGAAATATTAAAGCTTCTAGAGGCAGGTATAATTTATCCCATAGCTGATAGTAGATGGGTAAGTCATGTTCATTGTGTTCCTAAGAAAGGAGGTATTACTGTTGTCCCTAATGATAAAAATGAACTTATCCCACCAAGAATTGTAACTGGCTATAGGATGGTAATTGATTTTATGAAATTAAATAAAGCTACTAGGAAAGATCATTACCCCTTGCCTTTTATTGATCAAATGTTAGAAAGATTATCTAAACATACACACTTTTGCTTCCTAGATGGATATTCTGATTTCTCTCAAATACCTGTATCTCAAGAAGATTAAGAGAAAACCACATTTACTTGTCCTTTTGGAACTTATGCTTGTCGTCGTATGCCTTTTGGTTTATGTAATGCACCTGCTACCTTTCAAAGATGTATGACTGCTATATTCTCTGATTTTGTGAAAAGATTGTTGAGGTTTTCATGGATGATTTCTCCGTTTACGGAACTTCCTTTGATGATTGCTTAAGCAACCTTAATCGAGTTTTGCAGAGATTGAAGAAACTAATCTTGTCTTGAATTGGGAGAAGCGTCACTTTATGGTAAATGAAGGTATAGTCCTTGGGCATAAAATTTCTGAAAGAGGTATTGAAATTGATAAAGCTAAAGTTGATGCAATTGAGAAAATGCCATGTCCTAAAGATATCAAAGGTATAAGAAGTTTCCTTGGTCATGTTGGTTTCTATAGAAGGTTTATAAAAGATTTTTCTAAAATTTCTAGGCCTCTTACTAATCTTTCGCAAAAAGATGTGCCATTTGTTTTTGATGATGATTGTGTAGAAGCCTTTGAAATACTTAAGAGAGCCTTAATATTTGCACCTACTGTTCAACCACCTGATTGGAACCTACCCTTTGAAATTATGTGTGATGCTAGTGATTATGTTGTTGGTGTTGTTCTAGGATAAAGAGTTGATAAGAAATTGAATGTTATTCATTATGCTAGTAAAACTCTAGACAGTGCTCAAAGAAACTCTGCTACTACAGAGAAAGAATTTTTTTTAGCAGTTTGTGTTTGCATGTGATAAATTCAGATCTTACATTGTTGATTCTAAAGTAACTATTCACACCGATCATGCTGCTATTAAATACCTTATGAAAAAAAAGATACTAAGCCTAGACTTATTAGGTGGGTTCTTTTGCTACAAGAATTTGATTTGCATATTATTGATAGAAAGGGAGCTGACAATCCCATAGCTGATAATCTATTATATAAATAAAACAGAAGACAAACAAGCCACCACATTCGTCCACATATGATAAAAATACATAAACCAAGGCGATAGCTGCTAGGACACTTCCTTTTAAAATAGGGAAAACATCCTAGCCATGAATATGTTTCGGATGTGCCAAGCATTGAAAGATTTCTATTTTGAGTTGGGAAAAGAATTTCTATTTAAAAGGTATTGTTCTATTGTTCTTGCATCCGAACATAATTTCTAGGTTTAGAGCGAGAGAGAGAGAGAGAGAGAGAGAGAGAGAGATTGAGGCGATGGAGGCGAGGTGCTCTTCCCTTCCGTGTTCGTTCTGTCCCCTAGAGATGGAGAAGTAGCCAAGAAGCCTTAGTTGTGATAACTGACAAGGACAAAGGCAAACGCAAGTTCCGGCTGCCGGATGATCAAGTCAGGTTCATCTTGGACCTGTCCCTAGCAGCAACGATCTTTATAACCTGAGAAGCAGTAGCCTTAGCCTGCTGCCGCGGGAGTTGATCGAGATGAAAAGGCAACAACATGATGAGACCGCTCTCAACAAAGACATTGATCAATGACGACTTTGAGGTCTTCCAGGAATCCAGAAGCACATCCGAAAACAATGGCTAACGCTAGATTACTCCATGGCCTCCGAACAAGTATTACGGACGTAATCCTTCACGGACAGGAAACCTAAAAACCCATTGGAGAAGAACGACTGCGCGTCGATTGGACCGTGGTATTGATAATGTCTGGTAGTTCCCAATGATGGTGAAGCGTTGATGAGGCACACATGAGGAGTCGACGGAGAACGCCTACAGCCTCATCATGTTAGTTCAATCTCTCCATGTAGGTAGGCGCGTATGTATGTCCTTATGCATGCAAAGTTAATGAGTTTTATGATGCAGGATCCAGTACGTCTGTCGTCAGCATGCCTGGTATATTTTTCTAAACCGGATATGATGTTTGATTATTATTAGTCAGAGTGTTCTCTAGATATGGAATCGGCTCTTTGTGCGGCGTCCTTTGAGGGAGGATGTCGTGGAGGTTCGATCGACGGTCGTGGCCGCCAGTGGCGAGGAAGTTCAACATCCGGTTGTGGTGCAGCGGGCGGAGACCAATGAGTAGAGACGCTCCTGCAGTCTAGCCTTGTTGCCCCAGAAACAACATCTTGGTGGCATACATCAATGGCTAAGGTATGTTCAGTAAACATATTTTTTGTAAATATCAAATTGGCATTGTAGAATTGGAATCATAATAAGCTGCAACAATGGAAGTTGTGTTTCCTAATGACATTGTTATCCCAGATCAATTTTCTTTCTAATTTTCTTTCAGTTTCAATGTTACCTGTTCCTAGAGTTTTTGCTCTAAATTACTCCTTCCTGGCACTTTTGGTGTTGGTAAAAGATGCAATTCTGGGTGTGTCTGCATGAAAAGATTACAAATATTTATATGAATTACATCATGGCAACTACAATCAATGTACAAACATTAAAGATTGCTCTAAAATGACACCAAATAATATACTTGACAGGAATGCTAAGATCTTGGAAAATTTAATTAAGAAGTACGTTACCTTGGAGGCCATGGACGGCGTGGCGGCGATCTGATGCGTGTCAGCCATTGAGGCCAATGAGTTCCATCCATGCCTGGGCGACCGTATCCCACCTGCCTTACCGATGTACCTATCTGCACGGTTGGTTGTTGCAACGATAATAAGGTTCTACAAGAAAGATTGAACCGCCTTATGGTTTTGGTTAGTACACTTTGGTGCTTTCCATTCGGTTATTTGTGGTTATTTTACTCTGCGCTATAAACGTTAATTGCATATATGTACCATGTTTAGATATTCTGAGGCAACAACTTTTGAGCTATGTACATCTGATGTAGATTTATAGAATATTCAAAACACTTTCCCTGCGTTGTTCAAAATATGAAGCCATATTATAATAAAGTACTTTATTACATTAATTTATTTTCTTCATCATGTTCGAAATGTCTCATTTGCTTTCACAAACTCCCTAAGAGGGTCGCACTTTTCTTTTTCTTTTAATGCAGTAACAATATTACAGCACCATGCATGTTTCCATGTTTTCATGTTGGAAATAATCGATGTGGGTCATAAATCATATAAGGACTTATGTTTTACGCCATGCTTACTGGGTTAAGGAACTGCAATTAATTTTTCTCCCGTTGCAATGCACGGACAATGTATTACAATAAGCCACTAAAATTGGTGGAGATGATGATTGGACGGATACATAATATTTTTCTCATTGCTTTTTTATGTGACAACCATGAGGTTGCCCCATATATACACCGGACAACTAAAGCTAAAGATGTAACAAATCATATTGCATGCTAATTGAACATCATAAATAGATAAATTTTAGAAATATAAATTTATAATTTTTACATGGGACACAAATTTGGATATAACTCAAAAACTAAAATTACTATAAAATTTAAAACAAGGCTGACAATCTTAGTTTCATTTAATAAAATATAACTCATGCAAATTAAATTATGAGCTGAGTGAGTGGGAAGAAATGTTTCAGCATTTTCAATGAAAATATACCAATAATTACATATGTTTAAACAGTCAACTAACACAAACTGCTAGAGTAAGATGACCGCACATCAATGCTTCTGACATGATATTGTGCTAATCAAGTAGCGTAACTCCCACAACATACGTCATGAGCTATGAATTTTTATATTTATTATTGGCAGAAAGTTTCTAAAAAGGTTATATGTGTGAACATAAAATATAGCTGGATGAAGAGCATATACGAAGTAGATTGGGGTGAATTGATTATTTTTCATGGCTGGCTCTTAACTTGGTGCTCGTTAGTCACATCTATCATGATGATATTTCTAACAACAATGATATGAATTGCATATGGAGTTCATTACCCACATTTAGTATATAATATTAATGTTAACAGGAGATAAAATTAAATCATTCAACATTTGGCCACTGAGCAAATACTAATAGTTGAACTGATGACAAATATAGCCAAAAGAAAAGAGTTGCAATGTAAATGTTTTATTAGAAAAATTGGTTCCAAACCAAAGGATATATATTTTACCCATGGTTTCCATACACCAGTGCAAATGCACCAATAAATAACCTCAAAGAATATATTTTTGTGAGCCTAACCAATAGAACAAGAACAAAACACAACTGATTGCATATAGTAAATCTAGCTGCGCAAATGCGCGGGTCACCCCGCTAGTATGTCTAGAATGGAAAATGTTCTTGATAACCCACTACCTATTGATGATAGTTTTCCTGATGAAAAATTAGCTGTTATAAATGCTTCTCGTAATACTCCTTGGTATGCAGACTATGCTAAATACATTGTTGCTAAATATATACCACCTAGTTTCACATACCAACAAAAGAAAAGGTTTTTCTTTGATTTAAGACATTACTTTTGGGATGACCCACGTTTATATAAAGGAGTAGATGGTTTTATTAGACGTTCTGTACCTGAGCATGAACAGGAACAAATCCTACGGAAGTGTCACTCCGAGGCATACGGAGGACACCATGTGGGAGAAAGAACTGCACATAAGGTATTGCAATCTGGTTTTTATTGGCCTACTCTTTTCAAAGATGCACGTAAGTTTGTCCTCTCTTGTGATGAATGTCAAAAAATTGGTAATGTTGGTAGACGTCAGGAAATGCCTATGAATTATTCACTTGTTATTGAACCATTTGATGTTTGGGGATTTGATTATATGGGACCTTTTCCTTCCTCTAATGGGTATACACATATCTTAGTTGTTGTTGATTACGTTACTAAGTGGGTAGAAGCTATTCCAACTAGTAGTGTTGATCATAACACTTCTATTAAAATGCTTAAAGAAGTTATATTTCCGAGGTTTGGAGTCCCTAGATATTTGATGACTGATGGTGGTTCACATTTTATTCATGGCGCTTTCTGTAAATTGCTTGCTAAATATGATGTTAATCATAGAATTGCATCTCCCTATAATCCTCAGTCTAGTGGTCAAGTTGAACTGACTAATAGAGAAGTAAAGTTAATCTTGCAAAAGACCGTTAATAGATTTAGAAAGAATTGGTCTAAGAAACTTGATGATGCATTATGGGCTTACCAAACTGCTTATAAAAATTATATGGGTATGTCTCCATATAAAATGGTCTACGGAAAAGCATGTCATTTACCTCTTGAGTTAGAACATAAAGCTTATTGGGCCATTAAAGAACTCAATTATGATTTTAAACTTGCTGGTGAAAAGAGGTTGTTTGATATTAGCTCTCTAGATGAATGGAGAACACAAGCTTATGAAAATGCCAAGTTGTTTAAAGAAAAAGTTAAAAGATGGCATGATAAGAGATTTCAAAAATGGGAATTCAAAATAGGTGATCATGTTCTATTATACAATTCTCATTGAAGATTCTTTGCAGGAAAACTTCTCTCTAAATGGGAAGGACCATACATCATCGAAGAATTTTATCGCAACGGAGCCATCAAGATAAATAACTCCGAAGGCACTAATCCGAGAGTGGTTAATGGGCAAAGAATTAAACATTATATCTCAGGTACACCCATTAATGTTGAAACTAATATTATTCAAACAATGACACTGGAAGAGCACATAGAAGAAACCTTCCGGAATGCTCGAGAACCCTAAAAAGGAGTAGGTATGTGGTACGGTAAGTAAACCAACTCCAAAAATTCCATAAAAGTACTTTCTGTTCATTTTGGAATATATAAAAAATTAGGAAAATAATAAACAGTTCGAAAAGTGCACGAGGGAGCGACAAGCCTGGGGGCGCACCCTACCCCCAGGGTGCGCCTACCGAGCTTGTGGCTCCCCCGTGGACTTTCCTGACTCCGTTTTTCTTCCATATTACTTGTCTTGCACGAAAAAAATTCATTATATATACTCTCGGATGTTTTGACCACTGTATCGCAAGTTTCTCCTCTGTTCTTCTTTCGGGCTGTTTTTCAGGCAGATTTGGAGCGCTATGTCGTCACAAGAATCAGATGGGGAGAGCTATGTTTCCCACACTACAGCAAATCCGAGAATCTACGGTGATGTCAACCCCTATGGGTGGTTGACCGATGAGGAGGTGGAGGCTGACTAAAAGAGGATGGATTCCACGGACTTGGAAGAAGAAGAGACCTCACTACCCCAACCTGGAGATATGCATGTGGAATTCAAGAAATCAAGCTTGCCGAATATGGTTAAACCTCCCAATACCCGATTTATTTCTTACCATAACTTGAAAAAGAGTGTTGCTTCATCTCCTTCAGCCAGGATGCATCCTTGGGTGGATGGTGCATTAACTATCACCAGGAAGCTCCGAAAAGAAATAATGGATCTTAAGCGCCAAGTCAATAAGCTCGAAGAGGAGAATCGCATCCTCGGGGGTATCATTGCTAAGAATATTGCACCACATCACCGAAGAAGGAGAATTGAGTACACGGGTATGGGCACCACCCTTGGCTTGTACCAAGCTTGGGGGAGGTGCCCTGATATCGTATCACCATGACTTTTATCATAATTATCTATCTTAGTTCGATCCTTAGTTATTTCATGATTTAGAAGAATAAAGTTTTAGTATGATTTAGTCTTTAGTGCCTGCTTTGTGATCTATCTATCTATCTATGTAATCGAGTGTGAGAGTTATATAATAAAGAGTAGTTGAGTTGAGTTGTTTTACCTTTGTTGACCCAATCTTAGAAATAAAACGAATAAAGAAAAGAGAGATCATATGCTAATCCCATGGGGAGTGATGACTTCACATAAAAAAGGTATAATTGATAAAACTTGTTGGAAGTTAACAAACATAGCATTGGTCATTGTTGCAATTCATGAAATAGTAATAAAGGAAGAGAGTTCTCACATATCAATACACTATCTTGGACATCTTTTGTGATTGTGAGCCCCCATTAAATATTCTATGTCAAATAGTTGACGTTGGACAAGGAAGACAACGTAATGAGTTATGTTTGCTTATATCTTCTATATCTAAATAGCTAACCCCCACTAACTTTTCTCTCAACATGCAAGCATGCCACATCATCGCACAACATGCATGAGAAAAGGCCCACCCCCACTACCATATGTCTCTCAACATGCAAGCATGCCACTTCATCATGAAACATGCATGGAAAAACGACTCATCTCAACATGCAATATACATGAGAATTTTTATTCTATTATTCTATTTATATTTAATAAACATTTTACAACTATACAATGATCAGAAATAATAAATTAAATGCATTTTAAGTTTTAGCGTATTATGTTAGCAAGAATGCCACATCATCGCACAACATGCATGAGAAAAGGCCCACCCCCACTACCATATGTCTCTCAACATGCAAGCATGTCACTTCATCATGAAACATGCATGGAAAAACGACTCATCTCAACATGCAATATATATGAGAATTTTTATTATATTATATTATTTATATTTAATAAACATTTTACAACTATACAATGATCAGAAATAATAAATTAAATGTATTTTAAGTTTTAGCGTTTTATATTATTACTTCAAATATTCATATTTCATACAACGAATGACATTGAAATATGTTACAAAATATATCCGCAACAACGTGCGGGGTATCATCTAGTTCACATAGAAGCTATATCGTTGTGGATCCTCTAACATGTGGTGCTTGCCCCCTCTCTTTTGCTAGCCAAAATTCTGTACTAAGTAGAGATACTACTTGTGCATCCAAAAACATTTGAACCCAGTTTCATGTCATGAGAGTCCACCATATCTACCTATGGATTTAATAAGATCCTTCAAGTAAGTTGTCATCGGTGCAAAAGCAATAAAAATTGCTCCTAAATATGTATGATCTTTTATTGTAAGGAAAAATAAGCTTTGTCGATCTTGTGATGGTGAAGAAATAAAAGCGAAAGACTGCATAATAAAGGTTGCTATCACAAGGGGCAATATAAAGTGACATTCCTTTACATTAAGAGCTTGCACATCCAAAAATAAAAAGTGCATGACAACCTCTGCTTCCCTCTGCGAAGGGCCTATCTTTTACTTTTATGCATTTACTTTCATGCAAGAGTCAATAGTATTCTCCTCTATTCCGTTTTTATTTTCTCTCTTGGCAAGCATCATGTGGTTGGGAAAGATCTAGGCATATATATCCAGTTGGATGTAGGTGATCATGAGTTATTATTGTTGACATTACCCTTGAGGTAAATACGTTGGGAGGCGAAATCATAAGCCCCTATCTTTCTATGTGTCTGACTGAAACTTTTGCTCCATAAGTATGCCGTGAGTGTCAGCAATCATAGAAGACTAAATGATAGTTGAGTATGTGAACCTGCTAAACAAAGCTCTTACATCGACTCTTTCTGATAATATGATAAATTGCAATTGCTTCAGTGACTGAGATCATAGTTTGTTAGTTTTCAATACGGTTTGTAGTTCATACTTTGTCTTGTGGACGAATTGTCACTTTTTCATGAGAAGTTTTATGATAATATATTGCTGTTATAATAAAGATCATGATGCCTTCATGTCCGTATTTTGTTTTATCGACACCTCTCTCTCTAAACATGCGGTCATGATTATCGATTTCGGTTTTTCGCTTGACGACAAGCGTGGTCTAAGCTTGGGGGAGTTGATACGTCCATTTTGCATCATGTTTTCCTACTATTATTTATTATGTTTTGGGTCATTATTTCACTTTATGGTACAATTCTTATGCCTTTTCTCTCTTATTTTGCAAGTTTTACATGAAGAGGGAGATTGCCGGCAGCTGGAATTCTGGACCGGAAAGGGCTACAGCGGAGATAGCTATTCTGCACATCTCCAAATGACCTGAAAATTTACGGAGAATTGTTTTGAAATAAATAAAAAATATTGGTAGAAGAAATCACTACTCGGAAAGGGCTTATAGGTGAACCCCAATGAGTGGCGGGCGAGGCGGGGCACCCGCCACAGCTATTTTTGAAAACAAGTTGTGGCGGGTGCTAGAACGTGACCGCCACATCCAAGTGCGTAACTGTGGTGGGCAGGACTCATCGCCCGCCACAGGTATAATCTCTTGAATGGGACTTATTTCCGCATCTCAGCAGTTACGGTCTCTAACTGGCGCCCGCCATAGCTAGATGACGAAGCAGTGGCGAGCGCACCCTAGCAACCGCCATAGGTTATCCTTGCCGGATGTCCGGTTATGTCAGAACGTAGCTGTGGTGGGTCCTCCTCAATGCCCACCAGTGCTACGTTAAAGATCTTGTGGCGGGCTGGTGGCAGGACCCGCCACAGCTACTATTTTTTTCAAACTCCAGCGTGGGACTTGCCGAAAATTACGTCCGCGTCGGACTTACAAAAATCCGATGCTCGCCCAATTCATGACACACTGAGCTCCCCCACACGGCCAATCCCCCCCCAATGCCACTACGCTCCGTCGGCCCCCACAAGCGCTGGCAACGCGCGCCGCCACTGCGGCCCCCGCATGCTCTGTCGCCCCTGCAAGCGCCGCCGCCTCGGCCCCCCGCACGCTCGGCCACTCCGCCACTCTCCCCATCCCTCTCCACCATACACTGGCCCAACCGCAGGCCGCACGCCATCGGCCGCCCCCGCTCCTCGGCCCTCTCTCCACCAACCCCGTCCGCCGGTGCGCCTCCGCCCGCACCAACGGACGACCGTCGGCCATCTCCACATACCCATCCGCCGGGGCGCCTTCGACCGCACCAACAGCTCCTCGGCCACCGCTGCCCTCGGTTGCTTGAATATTCTTTGCTTCTACTATATATGTTCATTGATTTGAAACAAGTTCAATTCACATGTGCTATGCTCGTGCTCACGGGTTGTTGTGCTATGATGGATGAATATGATACAATTGATTGTGCTATATGTCGATGATCACGGTTTGATTTACAGGGAATACAAAAGAGTGTCAAAGTTTTGACGAAATGTTGATTCACTTCCATTCCGTCGAATTTCTGGCATTCTATACGTCCAATTTGTAGCAATGGTTATGCCAAAAAAAATTGGATAAATGGCGATGGCCGGTGGTGAATTTCATTGCGGTTTGTTGTCTTCTTTTACAGGGAATAGAAATGAGTGCCAAAGTTTTGATGAAATGTTGATTCACTTCCATTTCATCGAATTTCTGGCACTTAATATATCTCTTTTTTAGCACTCATCTTGCCAAATTTTTTTGGATAAATGGCGATGGCCGGCGGTGAATTTCATTGCGGTTTGTTGTCTTCTTTTACAGGGAATAGAAATGAGTGCCAAAGTTTTGACGAAATGTTGATTCACTTCCATTTCGTTGAATTTTTTGTACTTAATATGTCTCTTTTTTAGCACTCATCTTGCCAAATTTTTTTGGATAAATGGCGATGGCCGGTGGTGAATTTCATTGCGGTTTGTTGTCTTCTTTTACAGGGAATAGAAATGAGTGCCAAAGTTTTGACGAAATGTTGATTCACTTCCATTTCGTTGAATTTTTGGCACTTAATATGTCTCTTTTTTAGCACTCATCTTGCCATTTTTTTATTAATTTGTAATTCTATTTGTTACTCATTACGGATGCAATCTTCAATTTTGCAGATAAAAGATGGCGAGACTTACACGGTCTCGGAGTGAGACTTTGAATTCCCAACAGGATGGGCCAAATGATGCTTACGAGTTGCATGAGGAGACCGATCATCGTGCTTCAGATGGAGGGCTAGATGGGGAAGAACATTCAGGTGCTGCTGAAGAGGAAGTGCAAGGATATTCCGACAATGGTGCTGAAGAGGAAGTGCAAGATGGCCAACATTTGGGAGAAGAGTTGGATGGTGCTGAAGAGGAAGGAGACCTCAATGGTGCAGAAGCTGATTTGGAAATTCAGCCGCGGAAGCATAGGTCATGGAATAAGGTGCCCACGGCTACTTATGTAATTAAACAGATTAACAAAGAAGGGAGACCCGTTAGTCCGCTCAAGAACGCAACGAAATGGGGTAGCGTCCTAGGTGCCATCGCCCGTGAAAACTGTGGCATCAACGTTAGATGCTTAAGGGGCCCTGAAAACAAACAATGGTCAAACCTCCTGTTAGGAAAGATGAGAGATATTTTCAAGTTCAATGACCAAGACAATGAACTTGCAGAAATCCATGCCATGCGCGTGTACACTAAGGCCTTGAGTAGTAATAGATACCATGCAAACAAGCTACTGGACGACGGGTATGATTTAGAGCATATCAAAAAGCTATATCCTAGTACTGCCGATGAGGAATGGAAGGAGTTCCTTGATTACCGAGACTCAAATGCATACAAACAGGACAAAGAGAAGTTTGCAAAGCTCTGAAGCCAAATGGTAGGGAACCACAATCTAGGCACCCGTGGTTATGAAGGGAAGCAGCCAATCTGGGATAAGCATGATGCTATGTTTTCTTCACAAGGTCAACCGACACCCTTCAATAATATCCTAGACCCATGTGCCAAGAAATATTTTCAATCCCTAGCGGTGCTTCATAAAGAAACCGTACTCTACTACTTCGAGGGCCCTGCGGTGGTGAAGGCAGCCAAAAGAGCGGTACGTAATTATCCTATACAACCACACTTTCCATCATATATATGTTTAGGAGCAGTTTCTAAACGATATTAGTTTGTTCATGCAGGCAAATTTTACCCAAAACACACCAAGATCTGAAGAGTCGCCGGATGCCCCAAGGTGGTCATCCGACCCAATTCTATACGCCCTCCAAAGGAAGAGAGAGCCCACAAGAGGTCGTAAGCTTGGCGCTAGTAGTACTTTCTGGGATGCCTACTATCCTCCCAAGAAAAGGATGACTAAGTCAGAAAAAGAAAGAAGGGACAGAGACAAAATAGAATAGTTAGTCAATGAAAGGCTAAAGGAAGTCTTACCTAATTTTCTGGCAGAGGTTCAAAAGCATATTAAGTCCAAAGGGTCGACAAATATGCCAGAAACGGTGGATACGCCACCGGCCCTTGCTCCCACAAAGATCAAAAGCCCCTCGGTCATTAATGCCGTGCATGGTCATGGTGGGTCACCACATTCGTTGGAGGAACAAATTCCTTGCACTCTCCTAGCTAGAGTTAATAGTAGTGGCGACTTGTTGGAGGTTGTTGTAACGCCCCGGACACACCCGCCGGTGGTCGTTACTCCTGGCGGGATCTAGACTAGCCCCACAGATCAATACTAGTCTTTCCTGCACACTTTGTCTTCACTCGTGCGCACCTGGGAACAACTTCCCGGTCGGTCACCCATCCTAAAATTACTCCAAGCTGAGCACGCTTAACTTTGGAGTTCTTTCCGAATGGGCTCCCGGAAAAAAAGGAATTCCTTATTGATATGAGTAGTCTATCATCCCTATTAAGTCAGGCTATCACATACACCCCCACTCAGAGGAACCGACGTCCTCATCGGGCACTGGAACGTTCCCTCTTGGCACATACGTCTGTGCATCCAGTCTGGTACATGTGCCATGTCGTGTGCCACGACGGGTCACAAACGTCATGAACAACATGACCGCACACCTGTCGGCAAACATCCGTGTAACCGCGAGGGTCGGCTCTGATACCAACATGTAACGCCCAATATGCGCTTCTATCCTTAGTGGGATTTTCTAGTCCCTTGAGGATAGGACCGCATATTGGGCGTAACAGTTGCAAAAGCTAGAGTCTTTACAGGAAATGTCATGCACAACAGCAAATTAGATGAGAACGTGCGGAAGGTTTGTTTGATTAGGGTGTTCGAACAATACCACAGTTTGATTCTGCCACAGAACATTCTCGAAGAGGGTGATGAGCCGCAGCCCCTTTCGGAATGCTTTGCTGGTTACCTCAAGTAGCCTGCAATGCATATCATAATGGAAGAAAATCCATCCCCAAACAAAACACCGTCTCTGACCATCCCTGGCATTGTAGCACCATCACCATCTCCCAACAGCCATGGCGTTGGACCGCCACCTAGACGATCTCCTCTAGGTCTTTACAACCCCGTATCGGCTAAGGATGTGCAGGAAGAGCACATACTTGAAGAATCACAAAATCCTAATTATGCTGGAGATGAGGAGACGTCGCCAGCCCATCCCGAGATGCAACCTTGCAAAAAACCAAAGTTTACTCCAACAACACTAAAGAATGTGGTGGCCCAAGAAGCGATGTCATGTCCGCCCGTTTTCGTCCAACCGGTGAAAACAAGAAACACACAACTAAAGGGTGCGAAAATGAATACTAAGGCAAACACTTCTGCCACCACACGTGCAAATGGTAGACCACCGGTAAAGAAGGCACCGAAGAAGTCCTTGGCATATGAACAATGTGCTGACAACCCACAAGCACCTGTCTATATCCCGGGTCAGATAATGCTACCACAAAAAGTGTATGAGCACCTGAGGCTTGAGATGAAGATTCTACATGACAAAATTGTGGAATCAGAGCTAGCTAATAATAAGGAAGGATCCATCGTTAACCCAACACATTACACTGTGAAGGTGCCAAAGGGATATACTTTCTTTGAAAAATTTAGCGGGGACAAAATATATGTAGATTTCAAAGAGATCTTCTATATGTTCAGATTCTATAGTCATGAAACTTGCCTAATGAGGCTATGGGCACTTTTTCAATCCACTGAGGTAAGAAGCAAGAATATTTCTGATGTCGCCATAGCCGACCCTTATCTCATGAACGAGGAAAACCTAAAAAATAAGGAAGGGAGGCGGTGCATGAAGACTTACCTTCTGGATTTCATGCAACAGAACAAGCTTAAAAACTTCCTCCTCGTGCCATACCGATCCATGTACGTCCTTCTCAGGCTTTATGCTTTCGCTTTTGTACCTTATTCCTTACTATATGTTTTCACGTCTCAAAATTTGTAACTTTCTCATGATCGCGGTATGTTTATTCTGTTTTGCGCAGCAACCATTGGGTTCTCCTAGTGCTAAGACCGCAAAGATGCAATTGCTACTTGGTGGATTCCATGAATGTGACGCCCCCGACTCGATCGTGCACTAATCATACACGCAAATGCACACGATCAAGCCCAGGGACTCATGGGAAGATATCACAACACAACTCTAGACACAAAATAAAATAATACAAGCTTTATATTACAAGCCAGGGGCCTCGAGGGCTCAAATACATAAGCTAAAGTTACACAAGAGTCAGCGAACGCATCAGTATCTGAGTACAGACATAATTAGACAAGGTTGCCTTAAGCAGGCTGAGCAAAACAACGGCAACTAGATCGAAAAGGCGCAGACCTCCTGCCTGGGAGCCTCTGAACTACTCTTGGTCGTCGGTTTCCACGTAGAAGTAGGTACCATCGGTGTGGCATTAGTAGTCGTCGACGGGGTCAGCTGGCTCCGGGGCTCCGTCATCTGGTCGCAGCAATCGGGTATGGGAAAAGAGGTAGCAAAGCAACCATGAGTACTCATCCAAAGTACTCGCAAGACTTACATCAGATCTATGCTAAGTATGCATCGGTTTCAAAGGGAAGGGGTTGTATCTATAGACTATACAGCAAAAATGCCAGAATAGAGGGGAAGGCCTAGTCTATTGAAGACTAGCATCTTGCAGCGTCTTGCAGCATTAGAAGAGTGCAGATTAGCATCATAATATAAAGTAATAAGTAATAGTAGCAATGCCCAGAGATCCTTCCTCGACTCCCTGCGGGAAAGCGATCCCGGAGCTAACATATTATTTAATTAACACATGTATCCAGTTCTAGTTGTAGTAGATCGGGATACTCTCTGAGCGTCCTATTACCGTGGACACGGCTATTCGAATAGATATACTTCCCTGCAGGGGTGCACCAACTTACCCAACACGCTCGATTAACTCTGGCCGGACACACTTTTATCGGGTCATGCCCGGCCTTGGCTAATCGACACGTCGTAGTCCTACCTAGGCTCAACAGAGAGGCCAGCACGCCGGTCCAAATCCTAAGTGCTCAGGGGTCTTGGGCCCATCGCCCTTTGCACTCCTGCATGTTGCGTAGGCAGGGGCCGGGACTAGACCTAGCCCCTGTATACACACACAGGTTGTCGCAGTCCACCCGGGCGCGCGCCGCTCAGTTGCTGACGTCTGAAGAACTTCGGCTAAAACATACGACGCCGAGTGCCCATACTATTCCCGTGTGGTGGTTAGTGCGAAAAGGTTAGAGGCCTACTCAGATCACATATCCAAACCTGTTAGTGTGTTGGGAGCTCGCAGAGACGATCAGTAATCCCGTCGCCCCGTCTCGCGGACTTACGGCAAGGGTCAGGCCCATCCCTCTCCTGGGCGGTCTCCCTGCCCAGCTGTGCCACGTAATTATCTCGCGGGTACCCTCACGGTCAACCGGACTTCACATCTCTCGCGGGTACCCCTTGGGGTCGACCTGACTTCAACAAGGGACTGAGGTAAAAACATGGTAACCGTGTGTCCATAACATCAAGGGGAAATCCGAGGAATCACCCTTGATGGATTCCCACTCGATGTATCCATCAAGGTGAACTTGGAGGAATCACCCTCGATGGGTTCACACTTGAGGGGCTGCACGACAGAGGCATCATCGGAGGTGGTGAAATAGGAATCACCCTCGGTAACCCACAACCAATTAGCCATGCTACAGAGATATCATCAGGAGTGAGATAGGAGGTATCACCCTCGGCACTCGATAATAGCTCTCCGGAGTCGTACAACTAAGGGTGGTGTGCGGTGGTGTGTCAGTCTCTGCACATCGATCACATTGATCGAAACATCCGGAAGCAAGGCATGGCAACACGGACAAGGGTGCGGGGCCACTGATGGATCACTAACCAGCCTATACTAAGCATATAGGACAACAGGAAAAGTATCAACAACAGGTTACATAAACAAGCTATGCATCAGAATAGGAGCTTTCGGACAACAGTAGCAAAATCTAATGCAAGCACGAGAGAGAAAGAATGGGCGATATAGGAGTGATCAAGGGGGTTTTGCTTGCCTGGAAGCTCTGCGGCAAGTGGCTGAACGTCTGCGGCGTAGTCGTACTCAGTGGCGTCAGCGTCGGTCTCGGGGTCTACCGGAGAAGAAGAGGGGGAAGAAACAGTAAATAGAAAGCACACAGATGCAGCATGATGCATGACATGGCAATATGCTGGGCTAGGGGTGACCTAGTGCAGTGCTACACATTACAGACGGAGCGGGAAAATATCTGGGGATATTTTCCTGGTTTTAGGCATCTGTCAGACAGATGAACGGGAGGGGAAGGTTCCATGTTTGCAGTGTTTGAGGCATGTGACAGGTATGTGGATGGCATATTCGGATTCGTCTAATTTTTCTGATCATTTTTCATATATAAATTATTTTCATCTGAGTTACGGATTATTTTCTATGATTTTTCAAAGTTTTAAACATTTTCTGAAATTACTGGATTTATTATTAATTCGAATTATCCAAAACAGTAAATGCTAGGGGTACCCAGAATTGTACCCAGCTGACCAGCAGAGAGGCTGACCAGTGGGCCCAGTTGACTGGGTCAACTGCCCAGTCAGTAGAGGCTGACTGGTGGGCCCAACTGCTGACTCAGTGGCTGACTGGGCTGGCCTTATCCACTGGAACAGTGGAGTGGCCCCACCTGTCATAGACAGTAACTAATCTAGCATTTAAATTTAATCCAGGGTTAATTAGACGGGGTGGGCTCCACTTGTCAGTGGCTAACTAATTAATAGATTAAGTTTAATTAGTTAAATAGTCAATTATGGCGTGGGGCCTACATGTCAGTGACTGGGACTGCCCAGTCAGCACGTTGACTAGGTCAACGCGGTCAACGTGGCCCATGGTTCCCACTGGCAGTGACCCAGGGTGGGCCCGAGGCGACGCCAGGTCAGCGGCGGCCGGTGTCTCGCCGTCGGTGACCAAAAACGCGGCGGCGTGCATGGGAGCTCGTCGGGATTCGTCTGCAGGGCGCCGTTTCACGCGCGGCTTGGTGCGTTAGAACGGTCACTCGATGGCACGTCGAATGGCGGCGGTGGCATCGCCGGAGATGGCCTACAGCGACAGCGGCGACGAGCGCGGCGGACGCCGGAATTGGGCGAGGTCGGCCACGGCGATGCAGGGCACGGCAAAGCACGCGGACGGGCGTGTTGGGTTGCTGGGGAGGTGCTGAGCACGAAGCCATGCTCGGACGCGAGCGGTGGCTGCGGTGGCTACGACGGCGAGCATGGCTGCGGCGGCGAGCTACGGCTACTCTGGCAGCAGCAGCAGCGAGCATGGAAACGGCCGCAGGGGAGAGGGCTTTTGCCACGGTGCTCACCAGAGGAGCACACGATGTCTCGGCGGGCAATTTAGTAGCAGCAGGCGGCCGGAATCAACGATGGACGGCGGTGGCTCCCAAGGTTGAAGACATCGCCGATCTGCCGACGCAAGGGCGCCGAGCTCGAGGTGGTGGTCGTAGGCGAAGTAGAGGTCGACGGCGCGTCTCCTGGACACGGTCTCGAGGCGTGGGGAGGCCAGTGGCCGTGGCTACGGCGACGCCATGCCATCGGTGGCGCTCGGGTGGAGGAGGAGAGCGAGAGATAGAGAGAGAGAGCGCGTGGGAGGAGGAGATGAGGACTAGGGGTGTCCCCGAGGGCCAGCGCAGCGTTCTTATCCCCTCCCAGCACTGTAGCGGCGCGAGGAGGCGAGCGGGTTCGGAGGCGACGGTGCTCGGCGTCAGCCGCGCACGTGCAGTGCCGACACGGGGAGGAGAGAGAGGAGGGAGAAGACAGGAGTGGGCTGAGCCACACTGTGGACTTGAAGCCCACTGGCGTAGTAGTGTTAGTCCTTTTTCACTTTTTCTTTATTTCTTTCTCTATTTTTCTTTATTCTTTTCAGTTTGCATTTTCTCTGGGTAGCAAATGATTTTTGTAATTTGTGAAACTTGCCACATAATTACATTGCATTATTTGGCACTGCCACAAAAAGTTTGGGACTTGTTTGAATTGATTTGAATTTTTCATAAATGGAAAAGTGATTAAATGGGCTGAATTTGTACTGTTTTAGTTGCTAGAGTCCAATCAAGCAAATAAGTGATGTTGTTTTTCTTAACATTAATTAACTATGGAATATTCTCTAAATCATGAACTATTTTTCAGACATGTTTGTGAAACTTTAAATTTCACTTGCAATTTGAATTTGATTTCAGTGGTGGAATTTGAAATGAGATATGAATCCATAGTGATCAAGCATTGCAAACCAAAGTAGTTTAGCTTAATGATGAGGGTCACTGTAGCTCATTACATAGGGGTGTTACAATTCTCCTCCTCTAAAAGAAATTCTCGTCCCGAGAATTCAGGAGGTAGGAGGAAAGAGATCGGGATATTCTTCACTAAGGCGATCCTCACGTTCCCAAGTGGCTTCATCTTCAGTATGATTCGACCATTGCACTTTAAGGAACTTGGTTGCCTTCTGACGGGTTCAACGTTCAGCTTGATCAAGGATGCGGATCGGATGCTCCTTATAAGAGAGATCATCTTGCAATTCAAGCATTTCATGATCCACGGCACGGTGTGGATCCTTGAAGCAATGACGAAGTTGTGACACATGGAAGACATCGTGGATGCGAGAAAACTGCGGTGGCAATTCCAATTTATAAGCCACATATCCACGTCTAGCGAGAATGCGGAAGGGACCAATGTAGCGAGGAGCTAACTTGCCCTTGATTCCAAAGCAATGAGTGCCCTTCATAGGAGTGACACGCAGATAAGCTTGCTCACCAGGTTGGTAGATCGATCCCCAATGTTTACGATCATAGTTGCTCTTCTGGCGGGACTGGGCTGCCTTGAGATTTTCCCGGACAATACGGACCTGCTCTTCAGCTTGTTGAATAATATCCGGACCAATGAGCGGCCGCTCCCCAGTTTCAGACCAATTCAGAGGGGTTCGGCACTTACGTCCATATAACACCTCGAAGGGTGCCATCTTCAAGCTAGCTTGATAGCTATTGTTGTACGAGAATGCATCATACGGGAGAGATTCCTCCCACTTCTTGCCAAATGAAATGACACAAGCACGCAGCATATCTTCAAGCACTTGATTAACTCATTCAACTTGGCCTTGGGACTGAGGGTGATAAGTTGAGCTCTCGGTTATATGAGTTCCCATAGCTTTTTGGAAACTTTCCCAGAACTTTGAGGTGAAGAAGTTGCCATGGTCTGAACTGATTTCCTTCGGAATACCATGGAGTGATACAATTCTGGAGATATACAAGTCTGCTAACTAACTAGCAATGATCGTCTCCTTGACTGGCAGAAAGTGTGCAACTTTGGAGAATTGATCAACGACGACAAGAATTGCATCGTGACCCTTCTATGACTTGGGAAGGCCAGTTATGAGGTCCATCTGAAACTTGTCCCATTTCCATTCAGGGATAGGGAGCGGTTGCAGGAGTCCAGTAGGCTTTTGATGTTCTACTTTGACACGATGGCAAACGTCACATTCAGCAACATACCGAGCAATGTCTTGCTTCATTTTAGACCACCGGTACCTTTGACGAATGTCTTGGTACATCTTGGTACTACCTGGATGAATAGACAGAGGTGTGTCATGTCCTTCTTTCATAACTTTGTCTGTCATAAGTTCGAACCGGGGTACCACAAGGCGATCTTTGAAGTACAAGGTTCCATCTTTAGCAAACGAGAAATCTCTGGCTTTCTCAAAAGCAAGATCCCATTTCATCTGATCAACTTCAGCGTCTTTTGCTTGTGCAGACTTAATAGCTTTCTCGAGAGTTGGTTCCAAAACAAGGATATTAAGAGAACCATGTGGAACGATGTGGAGGTTCAACTTGCGACGTTCTTCATGAAGAAGGGGTTGAGCTCGCTGAACCATGTGATTGTTGCAATAAGACTTGCGACTCAAAGCATCGACCATAACATTAGCCTTACCAGGGGTATATGTAATACCGCAGTCATAGTCTGTAATTGTTTCCATCCATCTTTGTTGATGGAGATTCATGTCTGGCTGAGTAAACAGATATTTCAGACTTTGATGATCCATGTAGATCTCGCACTGATTACCAAGAAGGTAATGTCGCCACAGCTTCAGTGCATATATAACTGCAGCAAGTTCGAGATCATGAACTAGGTAGTTCTCTTCATGAGGACACAACTGTCTTGAGGCATAAGCAATCACTTTGCACTCTTGCATTAGGACACAGCCTAATCCTTGACGAGATGCGTCACAATAAATGACGAATTCCTTGCGAGAATCCGTAGGGGCAAGCACTGGAGCAGAGGTCAGCTTGTCCTTGAGTGTCTGGAAACTTTCCTGACATTTTTCTGTCCACTCAAACTTAACGCCTTTGTGAAGCAGATTAGTCAGAGGCTTGGCAATTTTGGAAAAGTTCTCGACAAAACGGCGGCAATAACTGGCAAGTCCGAGAAAACTCCTGACTTGCTTAATATTCTTCGGAGGAGTCCAGTCGAGAATAGCCTGAACTCGCTCTGGGTTGACAGCAATACCATCCTTGGAAATCACATGACCAAGATAGGTCACTTCGGACAACCAGAATTCACATTTGGAATATTTGGCATATAGCTGATGCTCCTAAAGCTTTTCCAGCATAAGACAAAGATGTTCAGCATGTTCTTCCTTATTCTTGGAATATACCAGGATATCATCCAGATAAACCACGACGAACTTATCGAGGTAATCCATGAAAATATAATCCATCAATCGAGAGAACATTGCTGGAGCATTGGTTAAGCCGAAAGACATGACGGTGTACTCGTATGAACCATAGCGAGTAACGAAAGCGGTCTTGGGAATGTCCTCTTCACGAACTCGGATCTGGTGGTATCCCAATCTCAAATCAAGTTTAGAGAATACTGAAGAACCAGCAAGTTGATCATACAGATCGTTGATTCTGGGAAGTGGATATTTGTTCTGAATTGTTGTCTGGTTGATAGGTCGGTAATCTTGGACCAACCAGTTTGTTCCATCCTTCTTTTTAACAAAGAGAGAAGGTGCTCCCCAAGCAGAAGAACTGGGGCGAATCAAACCCTTGCGAAGTGATTTGTCGATTTCCTCCTTAAGTTCAAGGAGTTCATGCGGCAGCATCTGGTAAGGACACTTCGCAATAGGAGTAGTACCTGGCTTCAAGTCGATGACAAACTCGACAGCTCTAACAAGGGGTACTCCTGGAAATTCTTCTGGAAAGACATCTTGGAAGTCGCAAACAACTGGAATGTTTTCGATTCCCTCAAGGGGTGAAGCATTCAACGCGTTTAAAGCATAAATCTGGGCTTCGGCATTTTGAATGAGATGAGCATGGTAGTTTACTATCTCATCTGAGGGATGCAGGAGTTGGACGACTTTAGTGGCACATTCGATTGAGGCGGTATGAGCCTTCAGCCAATCCATTCCCAAGATGAGGTCAATTTTGGAAGACTTCAAAATAATGGAAAATGCATGGAATTCTAACCCTTCAATTCCAATGGTGACATTAGGGCTGAACATGGAGGTTCGACATTGGCCCACGGGAGTGTTAACCACTAGCGATTGGTGCAGTTCCTCACATTTAATGTCATGCATGTATGCAAAAGCTTCTGATATGAAAGAATGTGATGCTCCTGAATCAAATAAAACAGAAGCTGGTATGGTCTTGAGCTTCAGTCATATTAACATGATAAGCCTGACCACGACCATAAGAAGGCCTGGCATTGATGTTGCAAGGCTGAGTGTTACCACGGCCATTACCACGGCCAACAGATGGAAGTACCAATTGACTCTGATTCTGACGGCAGTCTTTGGCATGATGACCTAGACATCAACATGTGAAGCACAACCCGTCATTGGGACGGGGAGCAGGAGCTCGAGGTGGTGTAGCTTGAGGTCTTGGCTGCCTCGAGGGTGGAGGAGGCAGACAAGGCGCAAGATAAGATGGCCTTGGTGCAGGGACAGCTGGACGGTACATGATGTGAGGAATCCATATGCGGCGCTTCTACAAGGACGAGCCCGAAGATGAGCCCGCGTCACGGGTGCGCTTCAGTGCATCCTTATGTTCCTTCAGACCAGTCTCAACCTGAATGGCTTTGTTCACCAGGGTGGCGAAGTCAGCGAAGTCTTGGACAAGGAGCACGAGCTTGATATCAGGGTTGAGCCCTTCACGAAACTTCTCCTGTCTGCGAGCATCAGTAGCGATGTCTTCCTCAGCATATCGAGACAATTCAAGGAACTCCCGCTGATAAACATCCACAGCTTTACTGCCCTGAGTGAGATTGCGGAACTCACATTTCTTCCGGTCCATGATTCCTTGCGGAATGTAGCAGGCACGGAAAGCAGCTTGGAACTCCAACTAAGTAGTGATGGTTCCGACAGGTAGGGTACGCCTGTGGCTGTCGCACCATTGAGCAGCGGGACCCTTCAGGAAGTAGGATGCAAAGGTGACATAGCTGGCAGGGGCAACATTGGCTGACTCCATCTCATATGTGATGTCACGGAGCCAGTCATCAGCATCAAGAGGCTGAACGGAGTTGCGGAAGACAGTCGGGTTGAGGCACACGAAGTCTTGCAAGGTTATTGGGGCTGGCTGCTGGTTCATGCTCGGACATGGAAACTGATCCATTATCCCTTGCATGAATTGATGGTTCAGCTCAAACTGTTGCATCATTGCAGCCATATAGTCGGGCGGTGGTGGATTGTTGGCACCATGGCCACGACCTGCGGGTCTAACCATCCTGCTAAAATCAATAGGGGTAGTTTAGCCACTAGTATTGCAAGTGTATGGAATCATTCATGAAGTAACACGCACAACAAAGGAAGTGCAATAGATACAACACAATAGTCAAACATGACATACATATCCATACATAGATTCGGTTACAAGCCAGCGGTACAAGTTCGGAAGGAAAAAGCTAGACACACTCGGCGGCATGTAGGCACGCGGTGGAGGGATACAACAACGGGACATAGCGATAGCTACATCAACATCGGAGAAAACCACTAAAGCCAGGTAACTACAAGTGATGACGCAAGGTGCCCTCAACACGAGGATCCTGCACTTCGTGAACACTCTGGTGCAGAACCTGGTCCCGAACTGGAAGAAGTGGACCACGTGGAGGAGTATGACCTCCAACAGCAGGCCACTCAAGACCTGGTGGCATCTCTGTCCTGCGCGGGTAAAGGATGTACTCAGGATGCATCCCTGCACTGACTGCTAGCAGCAACTATGATAGAGCATCATAAAGACGAGCACGAGTGGCGTACAACTCGACAGCAAGAGCTCGGGCAGTGCGATCCAGAGCCTCGGTGTACTGAACCAAAACCTGCGGGTCATAACAACGTTGCACGTAAGGTGTACAGACAGCAGTGTAGTATCCACTCTCATCCCCAGCGGGGGCATACGGGATATATCTGAAACCAGTATCCTCCAAGCAGATGTGCTCTCCACGAAGATGGGCACTAGCAGCATAGGCAGCATCATGGACTGCCATATCAACAGTCACTCCAACACCATGAAAGGTGTGCAACTCAGTGATGGAGTTATCCTGCCGATCAAAAATTCGAACCACAGCGTGGTACTGCTCCTGGTTGAACTCGCGATAGTCCTCATAAACAGTGTACTCGGGGTACCAGTGATATCCCAGCCTGGTCAAGAGGTCGACCAGAATAGCAGGGAATCCAGTCGCATCAACAGCCATAGCCTGGCGTACGAGCTGTCTTGCGGGACGCATCTGAAACAAGGGAGTGCAGGATCTCAAATGACTGTGTGAGAAGCATATGATAACATTGAAAGGAATGGTTGCAGATAATCCAGCTCTCCGGGTGAATGTGAACACGAGATCCTAATGTTAGAGTTAGCAAAATCTTTAACCCGAATAGAAGAGAGATCAGAGTCCCAGAGTAAAGAAGAGGAATAAAAGATCCTAATCCCATCCATTTGCGATGTGGGCCCGTAAGCCACACAACCATGCTAGTAAAATCATTTTTCAAAGACTAGACTCAACTTCAGCCAAGGAGTTGGAAAAGGGCTTCCTATAGGCAGTTGGCTCTGATACCAACTTGTGACGCCCCCGACTCGATCGTGCACTAATCATACACGCAAATGCGCACGATCAAACCCAGGGACTCACGGGAAGATATCACAACACAACTCTAGACACAAAATAAAATAATACAAGCTTTATATTACAAGCCAGGGGCCTCGAGGGCTCGAATACATAAGCTCGAGTAACACAAGAGTCAGCGAACGCATTAGTATCTGAGTACAGACATAATTAGACAAGGTTGCCTTAAGAAGGCTGAGCAAAACAACGGCAACTAGATCGAAAAGGCACAGGCCTCCTGCCTGGGAGCCTCCGAACTACTCCTGGTCGTCGGTCTCCACGTAGTAGTAGGCACCGTCGGTGTGGCAGTAGTAGTCGTCGATGGGGTCAGCTGGCTCCGGGGCTCCGTCATCTGGTCGCAGCAATCGGGTATGGGAAAAGAGGTAGCAAAGCAACCGTGAGTACTCACCCATAGTACTCGCAAGACTTACATCAGATCTATGCTAAGTATGCATCGGTATCAAAGGGAAGGGGCTGTATCTGTGGACTATACTGCAGAAATGCCAGAATAGAGGGGAAGGCCTAGTCTATCGAAGACTAGCATCTTGCAGCGTCTTGCAGCATTAGAAGAGTGCAGATTAGCATCATAATATAAAGTAATAAGTAATAGTAGCAATGCCCAGAGATCCTTCCTCGACTCCCTGCGAGAAAGCAATCCCGGAGCTAACATATTATTTAATTAACACAGGTATCCAATTCTAGTTGTAGTAGATCGGGATACTCTCCGAGCGTCCTGTTACCGTGGACACGGCTATTCGAATAGATATACTTCCCTACAGGGGTGTACCAACTAACCCAACATGCTCGATTAACTCTGGCTGGACACACTTTTATCGGGTCATGCCCGGCATCGGCTGATCGACATGCCGTAGTCCTACCTAGGCTCAACAGAGAGGCCAGCACGCCGGTCTAAATCCTAAGTGCTCAGGGGTCTTGGGCCCATCGCCCTTTGCACTCCTGCACGTTGCATAGGCGGCCGGGACCAGACCTAGCCCCTGTATACACACACAGGCTGTCGCAGTCCACCTGGGCGCGTGCCGCTCAGTTGCTGACGTCTGAAGAACTTCGGCTAAAACATACGACGCTGAGTGCCCATACTATTCCCGCGTGGTGGTTAGTGCGAAAAGGCCAGAGGCCTACTCAGATCACATATCCAAACCCATTAGTGTGTTGGGAGCTTGCGGAGACGATCAGTGATCCCGTCTCCCCGTCTCGCGGACTTACGGCAAGGGTCAGGCCCATCCCTCTCCTGGGCGGTCTGCCTACCCGGCCGTGCCGCGTAATTATCTCGCGGGTACCCTCACGGTCAACCCGACTTCACATCTCTCGTGGGTACCCCTCGGGGTCGACCCAACTTCAACAAGGGACTGAGGTAAAAACATGGTAACCGTGTGTCCATAACATCAAGGGGAAATCCGAGGAATCACCCTCGTTGGGTTCACACTTGAGGGGTTGTACGACAGAGGCATCATCGGAAGTGGTGAAAGAGGAATCACCCTCGGTAACCCACAACCGATTAGCCACGCTATAGAGATATCATCAGGAGTGAGATAGGAGGTATCACCCTCGGCACTCGATAATAGCTCTGCAAAGTCGTACAACTAAGGGGGTGTGCGATGGTGTGTCGGTCTCTGCACATCGATCATGTTGATCGAAACATCCGGAAGCAAGGCATGGCAACACGGACAAGGGTGCGGGACCACTGATGGATCACTAACTAGCCTATACTAAGCATATAGGACAACAGGAAAAGTATCAACAACATGTTACATAAACAGGCTATGCATCAGAATAGGAGCGTTCGGACAACAGTAGCAAAATCTAATGCAAGCACGAGAGAGAAAGAATGGGCGATATAGGAATGATCAAGGGGGTTTTGCTTGCCTGGAAGCTCTGCGGCAAGTGGCTGAACGTCTGCGGCGTAGTCGTACTCAGTGGCGTCAGCGTCGGTCTCGGGGTCTACCGGAGAAGAAAAGGGGGAAGAAACAGTAAATAGAAAGCACACAGATGCAGCACGATGCATGACATGGCAATATGCTGTGCTAGGGGTGACCTAATGCAGTGCTACACGTTACAGACGGAGCGGAGAATATCTGGGGATATTTTCCCGGTTTTAGGCATCTGTCGGATAGATGAACTAGAGGGGAAGGTTCCATGTTTGCAATGTTGGAGGCATGTGACAGGTATGTGGATGGCATATTCGGATTCGTCTAATTTTTCTGATCATTTTTCATATATAAATTATTTTCATCCGAGTTATGGATTATTTTCTATGATTTTTCAAAGTTTTAAACATTTTCTAAAATTACTGGATTTATTATTAATTAGAATTATCCAAAACAGTAAATGCTGCGGGTACCCAGAATTGTACCCAGCTGACCAGTGGACCCAGTTGACTGGGTCAACTGCCCAGTCAGCAGAGGCTGACTGGTGGGCCCAGCTGCTAACTCAGCGGCTGACTGGCCTGGCCTTATCCACTGGAACAGTGGAGTGGCCCCACCTGTCATAGATAGTAACTAATCTAACATTTAAATTAAATCCAGGGTTAATTAGACGGGGTGGGCTCCACTTGTCAGTGACAAACTAATTAATAGATTAAGTTTAATTAGTTAAATAGTTAATTATCGCGTGGGGCCTACATGTCAGTGACTGGGACTACCCAGTCAGCATGTTGACTGGGTCAACATGGCCCACGGGACCCACTGGCAGTGACCCAGGGTGGGCCCCAGGCGACGCCAGGTCAGCGGCGGCCGGCGTCTCGCCGCCGGCGACCAAAAACACGGCGGAGGTGCACGGGAGCTTGTCGGGATTCATCAGCACGGCACCATTTCGCGCGCGGCTTGGTGCGTTAGAATGGCCACTCGATGGCGCGTCGAATGGCGGCGGTGGCATCGCCGGAAATGGCCTACAGCGATGGTGGCGACGAGCGCGGCGGACGCCGGAATCGGGCGAGGTCGGCCACGGCGATGCAGGGCACGGCAAAGCGCGCGGACGGGCGCGTTGGGTTGCTGGGGAGGTGCTGAGCACGAAGCCGTGCTCGAACGCAAGCGGTGGCTGCGTTGGCTATAACGACGAGCATGGTTGCGGTAGCGAGCTACGGCTATTCTGGCAACAGCAGCAGCGAGCATGGAAACGGGCACCGGGGAGAGGGCTTTTGCCACGGTGCCCACCAGAGGAGCACACGACGGCTCGGCGTGCAGTTTAGTAGCAGCAGGCAGCCGGAATTGACGATGAACGGTGGCGGCTCCCGAGGTTGAAGACGTCGCCGATCTGCCGATGCAGGGGCGCCGAGCTCGAGGTGGTGGTCATAGGCGAAGTCGAGGTCGACGGCGCGTCTCCTGGACACGGTCTCGAGGCGTGGGGAGGCCGGTGGCCACGCCTATGGCGGCGCCATGCCATCGGTGGCGCTCGGGTGGAGGAGGAGAGCGAGAGAGAGAGCGCGTGGGAGGAGGATATGAGGACTGGGGGTGTCCTCGAGGGCCAGCGCGGCGTTCTTATCCCCTCCCGGCGCTGTAGCGGCGCGAGAAGGCGAGCGGGTTCGGCGGCGACGGCGCTCGGCGTCGGCCACACGCGTGCAGTGCCGACACGGGGAGGAGAGAGAGGAGGGAGAAGACGGGAGTGGGTTGGGCCGCACTGTGGACTTGAAGCCCACTGGCGCAGTAGTGTTAGCCCTTTTTCCCTTTTTCTTTATTTCTTTCTCTGTTTTTCTTTATTCTTTTCAGTTTGCATTTTCTCTGGGTAGCAAATGATTTTTGTAATTTGTGAAACTTGCCACATAATTACATTGCATTATTTGGCACTGCCACAAAAAGTTTGGGACTTGTTTGAATTGATTTGAATTTTTCATAAATGGAAAAGTGATTAAATGGGCTGAATTGGTACTGTTTTAGTTGCTAGAGTCCAATCAAGCAAATAAGTGATGTTGTTTTTCTTAACATTAATTAACTATGGAATATTCTATAAGTCATGAACTATTTTTCAGACATGTTTGTGAAACTTTAAATTTCACTTGCAATTTGAATTTGATTTCAGTGGTGGAATTTGAAATGAGATATGAATCCATAGTGATCAAGCATTGCAAACCAAACTAGTTTAGCTTAATGATGAGCATCACTGTAGCTCATTACATAGGGGTGTTACAATGAAGAGCCCGGGAAAAGATTGGTCGCTCCTGAAGGACCTTCTCGATGATTCTCTTTTTGATTGGAATACTACAGGAGGCCACACGGTTGAAAAAAAAACTACAAAGGAAGTGGAAAGAAAATGATTACCTTCAAATGGAACACTCTATCTTGTATGCAACAACCGCCGATGAGTCTGACCTGTGGCTTCTACACCTGCATTCACATGGAAGAATTCATACGGTCCGCGAAAATGTTAAATTAGCATGACAAAATCCTCAAATGGGGTCAACAAGTACAAAGCAATTCGGCCGAAGCTGGCTTAGTGCTCGAATAACTACAAGTCAAGTTCGCGACTATCATAAACAAGGAGGTCCGCTCGTCGTCTGGCCTATTCTATAATAACTCCAAAGAAGATGAGTCCAACCAACAAAATATCCTAACCTAGCTTATTGCAGCGGGCACAACTAAAACCGTGACTAAACATATTTGGTGTCATGCACTATGTTGTTCAACTTGATCAGCTAACAGACTATATTTGATGACCATGTGTTTTGCGTAACTCGTTTATTCTTATAATGTACTTCTAGTTCTTTATTTTCAGTTATTGCCACTAGTTTTATTCCTGATTTGCTCCCATTTAATTGGTAACTGTCACCTATTTGCATCAGCTAACGCTGTTGTGGTAGCATAATATATGCTGCCACGGCAGCGTTTTTATTCTACCCTGGTGTAGCAATCAGTGGCGGGTGCCCCTAAGCGCCCACCGCATGTATTCCAAAGAGAAGTGGCGAGCGCCTTGCCACGCCCGCCATTGGTAGAGTCGCCCGCCACAGCTATGACACAGCAGCACTAGCGGGCAAATAACTTCGCCTGCCACTATTAGGCTCCACCAGTGGAGGGCGGGCGCCCGCCACTGATGCCCCTTCAGCAGTGGCGGGAGGTCAGTGGCGGGTGGCGCAAAGAGGCTTGCTCGCCACTACTGGGCTTTAGGTGCCCGCCACTGCTAGGCATTCCTGCAGTAGTGAATACCAGAGGGGGACCCACCAGGAAGCCACAAGCCTGGGGGGCGCGCCCCCCGAGCTTGGGGGGGCCCTGGCAGGCCTCCGGGGCCCATCTTCTCCTATAAGATGCTATTTTCCCAAGAAAAAAATTAGAAGAAGACTTTTGGGATGAAGCGCCGCCGTCTCGAGGCGGAACCTGGGCAGGAGCAATTTTGCTCTCCTGCAGAGAGATTTCGCCGGGGATACTTCCCTCCGGGAGGGGGAAATTGAAGCCATCGACATCACCAACGATCCTCTCATCATGGGAGGACCAATCTTCATCAACATCTTCACCAGCACCATCTCATCTCAAACCCTAGTTCATCTCTTGTATTCAATCTTTGTCTCAAAACCTCAGATTGGTACCTGTGGGTTGCTAGTAGTGTTGATTACATCTCGTAGTTGATGCTAGTTGGTTTATTTGGTGGAAGATTATATGTTCAGATCCTTAATGATATTCAATACCCCCTGATCTTGAACATGAATATGATTTGTGAGTATTTACTTTTGTTCTTGAGGACATGGGAGAACTCTTGTCATAAGTAATCATGTGAATTTGGTATTCGTTCGATATTTTGATGATATGTATGTTGTTGCTTCCTTTAGTGGTGTCGTGTGAACGTCGACTACATGACACTTCACCATCTTTGGGCCTAAGGGAAGGCATTGTGGAGTAGTAATTAGGTGATGGGTTGCTAGAGTGACAGAAGCTTAAACCCTAGTTTATGCGCTATTCCGTAAGGGGCTGATTTGGATCCATATGTTTCATGTTATGGTTTGATTTATCTTAATTCTTCTTTCGTAGTTGTGGATGCTTGCGAGAGGGGGTAATCATAAGTGGGAGGCTTGTTCAAGTAAGAACAGCACCCAAGCACTGGTCCACCCACATATCAAATTATCAAAGTAGCGAACGCGAATCAAACAAACATGATGAAAGTGACTATATGAGAATTATCATGTGTCCTCGAGAACTCTTTGCTTTATATAAGAGACCGTTCCAGCTTGTCCTTTGCTATAAAAAGGATTGGGCCACCTTGCTGCACCTTGTTACAATTGTCACTTGTTACTTGTTATGAATTACCTTGCTATCAGAACTATCTGTTACCGCTACTTTCAGTACTTGCAGAGAATACCTTGCTGAAAACCACTTGTCGTTTCCTTCTGCTCCTCGTTGGGTTCAACACTCTTACTTATCAAAAGGACTACAATTGATCCCCTATACTTGTGGGTCATCACTTCACCCTTCCTCTTCGAGGAAAATCCCAATGCAGCTCACAAGTAGCATGGCACATTCAAATTTACTTGGAACGGCAGGGTAATATCGTATATAGGTAGGTATGGTGGACTCTTTTGGCACAACTTTGGCTTTCATGAATTTGGATGCACAAGTAGTATTCCCGCTTAGTACAGGCGAAGGCTAGCAAATGGATTGATAAGTGACTAACTAGAGAGCGACAATGGTCATAATCATGCATTGCGAATAATTAACATTGAACATGAGCATGAGGAGGATATAAACACTCTGAACATAAATATCATGGAGGCTATATTGGTTTTGAATCAATTACATGCATAAACATGTGCCAAGTCAAGCCACTTGAATTCTTCAGAGGAGGATACCATCCTAACATACTACATCATAGTTATTTTAATGCATGTTGACACCCAAGATAACATATTATCCACTCCTAGCTACTTAAGCATGTCATGAGCAACTATAATCTCTAATTGTCATCACAAACATGTTTACCCATAATATGTTGAATCAGGACTACTAAGTTAAACATATTTACAAAAACAAAAACAAGAAGAGTTCATACCAGCTTTTCTTCACCATAGTCACTTCATCAAATTATCGTCATAATTGCCTTTCACTTGCACGACCGAATGATGTGATAATAATAATAATAATAATAATAATAATAATAATAATAATAATAATAATAATAATAATAATAATAATAATAGTGCAAGAGTGTCGTGGACTAAGCTGAAATCTGCAAACACTTTATTCAAAGGAGAAGACAAGGAAATATTGGCCCTTCATTAGATCAACAATAATGCATATAAGAGCCACTCAACAATTCTTACGGGGTCTTCTCCTTATGACGACTCAAGGAAAGAAAAGAATTCAAAGAAACACGCTGAAGAAATAAAACTAAAGAAAGGAAAAGGAAAAACGAGAAAACTAATTACACCGAAGAACTCCCAACAAATAGAAGAAGAATGCGAAATCTTTTTGGTTTTTCTTTTACTATTACAAACTAATTAAAGGGAAACAAAAACTAAAAAGAAGCGAGAAACAATTTTTCTGGATTTTCAAAAAAAAAATCAAACACCCAAAAGAAACGAACAAAAGCAAACGCGAATAAACAAAGGAAACGATGAACACCGACAAGTGGAATGAATGTGTGATGCATGAATGAAATGTCGGTGAGAATACATACTCCCCCAAGCTTAGGCTTTTGGCCTAACTTGGTCTATGGCCATTGTTGGCCCGGGTAGAAATCGTAGCGGTAGTTTGGGTCATACTCAAGTGCAGCAGCCACCGCTTGGTGAGCGGCTCACTGCGATGAGCGGCCTCCTCAGCTGCCCTATATGCCTCAGCCTCCTCCAAATGTATATAGTATCTTTGTTTGTCCTGAAAGTTAAATAAAGAAGGAGCAGCAAAGTAATAGGGATAGCATGATTTTCGTGAAAGATTAGCCTGTACCGATATGCTGGGTTTCCTCTTTCAAGAAATTGATGGCGAGTCATGGCATCATAATCTACGAACCAAACAGGCAATTGATGGTCATCATTTCTAATAGGTACGCCAAGATAAGCAGCTACGCGGGTGGCATAAATCCCTCCATAGAGATCACCGTCAAAAGAATTTTTATTCAAGCAACATGCAATTCTTGCCGCAAGATTAAATTTTCTATCACAAAGCACAACACTTTTTAAGATACTTAAGTAAGGGGCACAAGTAGTACTGAGATCATGTTTACCAGTTATGCATCTTCCTATGAACAATGCGAAGTAATGGATGGCAGGAAAATGCGTACTCCCAATTCTAGCTTGTGTTACCCCTCTAGTTTCCCCTCGGGTGATACTCATAAGAAATTCATCACAATCAAATTTATGAGGTTCATGACAGGTTCCCCAAAAAGGAATTCTACAAGCGGTGCAAAAGTCTTGAATATTCATGCGATAGGATTTCTCATAAAGATTGGAAACAACATCATGAGTAGAGTGAATGGATACATACTTGAATTTCCGCACAAATGAATCAGTAAGATCATGGTACTGGGGACACTTATCTGCGAGGAAATCAACCAACCCGGCATTTTGTACGAACATGTCGAACTCTTCCTTAATGCCGGCATTGGTCATGAAGGTCTGACATGGCCATTCACAAGCTTTCACGATGGCATCCCGAGGAAGGTCAATCTCGGGTTCACAATACGCAGGCCTTGGGGAGCTCTTGCTCGAAGAACCTCCCGAGAAAACCCTCCTGAACATATTTCCCTCTCTGAAAAATTTCTGAAATTTTTAGGCCACAAATAAGAGGTGAACAAAACTCAACAAAATTGATAACAACTACTCCCACAAGTGCCTAGAGGCTATATCATGCATCAAAACTACTAAGAACCAAGTAAATTCAACATGCAAGCTCATATTCATGGTCACCTACAGCAGCAAAGTATGCAAAATATAAACCACTAGAACAAAAACTAATTGGAACATTGAAGGAGTCACATACCAAGGAGAAATTCCTCTGAACAGTTTCGTAAACGGAGCTCCGAGCAAGGAGATCGAAAATGAGTAAGAACACAAGAATGGAAGCAAGCATGCTTTTTTCTGGAGGTAGGAGAAGTAGTGGCCAAGTGCACCAGGTGAGGGGGTCCCTGTGGGGCCCACAAGCTCACATGGCGCGCCCAGGGGGCAAGCGCGCCACCTGAGCTTGTGGCTCACTGGTGCTCCCCCCTGGGTTGTGTTTAGTGCCAAAAATTCTAATATATTGCACAAAAAATCATACTAAATTTTCAAGACATTCCGAGAACTTTTATTTTTGGGACAGTTTTTTATTGCATGGATAATTCAGAAAATGGAATATTCTAATACATTAAACTTTATTCAAAACTAAATATAACAGAGGATGACTAAAGTCACAGAAAGTTGTGCTTGCGGAATTCATCGTCTCTATGCTTCTTGAAAAGAATTCATTAACAAGGTTGATCAGGTCTTATTAACAAACTACTTCCGAGTGGCATAAACCCATAGAATTTTTGTATAGCACTAAGTTACCTCAACCGGGATATGCATGGTCCCAACAATAAGAGTTTGATATTTCTTCGGGAACAGGGAGAGGACATTAAAAGTCTCCAATAGTAATTGTCATAACTTTTTCAATAGAATTGAGACTATTCACTTTATTCGTCTTCTTCGAAAAATATATCGTATGCTCATTGCCATTAACATGAAGAGCGACCTTGCTTTTTTTGCAATCAATAACAGCCCTTGCAGTATTCAGAAAAGGTCTACCAAGGATAACCGACATGTTGTTCTCCTCAGGCATATCAAGAATAACAAAGTTCGTTAAGATAGTAACGTTAGCAACCACAACAGGAATGTCCTCACAAATACCGACAGGTATGGTAGTTGATTTGTCAACCATTTGGAAAGAAATTTCAGTAGGTGTCAACTTACTCAAGTCAAGTCTTTTATATAAAGAGAAAGGCATAACACTAACACCAACTCCTAAATCACACAAAGCAGTTCTAACATAGTTATTCTTTATAGAGCATGGTATAGTAGGTATTCATGGATCTCCTAGTTTCTGAGGTATTTTTCCTTTGAAGGAATCACTAGTGCAGCGAAGTGCTATACAAACGGTTTTTACCCCCTTTCCGCGATAGAGTTTTAAACCGTCTCCTTGCCTGTGTGTGCGATAGGGGGGTCCTTCCCACACGACCCAGAAATTGTCGACGTAGGTCCTCCGGTCACACACGCGGTGCAAAAAGAGCTCGTGTGCGATCGGGCGAGCCATCGCAAACAATTATACAGGCCCAATCATTTCCGTTCGTATGTACATCCCACACAGTGAATCCAAGACAAACGTTTCCGTTTGTATATACATCCCACACAGTGAATCCCAGAAAAACGTTTTCGTTCGTGTGTACATCACACACAATTTTCCGCATCACATCATCTGTGATAGCGTTGCCATTGCAGACGATATTAATAATTTTATTGTTTGTGTTATTGAATGCATCACGCACAGTGCCTAGAAGAAACTGTGTGGCATAGGCTGTCCATCACACACACTTTTTATGTGGAAAACGTTAGTGCAAGGTGGCCTAACGCAAACAGTTGTCCAGAGGAAGTCGTGTGTGATTGTTCATTGATCCAACACGTTCACTTCCTAGAAACTGTGTGGGTTGTCTGAGATCATCGCCCATGGTGTTGTCTCAATAACTGTTTGCAATAGAAAAACCCAATAAGCAGGCTAATTGGCCTATTATTTTTAATCCATTTAGTAATCAAATTGACATTTCATATTAAACACACAATATATTTCATTTTCGTATTACGGAACCAGGATTTAATAATTGAAATACATCAGAGTACAACATCATATAGCTTCAGCACTCACTTACACCATATAGGCATATAGCTAGCTACCCCATTACACAACAGCACCAAGTTTCACATGCAACATCTAAAACCTTTGGAAATTAGCATCATAGATGGTAGATACACAGATGAATCTCATCTAGAAAACTGCTGAAGCGGAAGGCGAATATTGAGGCTTCAACGATGTTGAAGGTCCTTGCAACATTAGGCCAGTGCCTGCGGATGATTGACCACCCATCCTTCATCCTCTTGAGGAAGACTTCAATATTGTACCGTGGGTGTTGTATGAACACCTTCCTCACCTCTTGACCATACAGGTGGTTTGAGAGGTAATCATCTATGAACTGCTTTGGAAAGGCCTGAAAATAAAGATGCATAAATATATTCTCCAAATTTTGAAATGGCGCAATGGAATAAAAAACAAGGTATAAGAGTTAGTACCATCCTGTAGTTCACTGATGTCTTCTTCATTGTGCAGACAAAGATCTTGTTGTTTTTCGTCGCTAGTTTCTTTATCCTAACAATCTTTCTGAGTTTCTTGACTTGACTGATATTCATGGACATCTCATTTCCCCATATGCAAAATGGGTCGAACAGTGGGTCAAAACCTCTGACAGCAGGACCTACATGTGCAAGACCAAATTGTTAAAAACCTAAATATTAGAATGGTTCCTGGAATTGCACAATAATGTGCTATTAGACAAAGGACCATGCATGTGCGAACCTCGATGGTAAACCTTAGTGCCTCCCACTGTTTCCCTGCAACACATATAAGGTAGTTATTCATCAGGTTAAGTGAGGGTTGGCATACTATCAGTAAAATATGTTGATGAAAAATAAATGCATTGCAGATTCAGCAGATTAATTCGAGCCACATGGAAAAGCCATTTATCCAAACCAAGCATGCTTAAGAACTAGGAAATATAGCAATTGTATATGTTTATCATGTATTTTAGTACAGCCAAATTCGATTTATTTCTCACATGCATAACAATACAAAATTGTACCCACAACAATTGAACATCGCATTGCAGAATTGAACCAAACAGTTAACTAAGCACCACAACAAATGAACCAAACAGTTAACTGAGCACCACATGGCACAATAGAACATACTAGAAGATCAGACAGTTAACCAAACCAAGCATGCTTAACAACTTGGAAATATAGCAATTGTATTTGTTTCTCATGTATTTTGTACAGCCAAATTCGATTTATTTCTCACATGCAAGAGAATAAAAAATTGTACCCACAAGAATTGAGCATCACATTGCATAATTGAACCAAACAGTTAACTGAACACCACAACAAATTAACCAAACAGTTAACTGAGCACCACATTGCACAATATATAGAACATATATACTAGAGGATCAGATTGCATAGTAATAATACATAGGACAATTCACTGGAATTTGTAAAGGAAAGGCAGGAGCAGCACATGCAACAGGTAAACCGAACATGCTTAACCGGTCTAGCTAGCTAGCTGAACATAGGTCCTCATAGTGAGCTAAAAAGACAAGCTACTCCTCATCATCGGAGATATCGATGACGATGGGCTCCTTAGGCTTGGAAGAGGGCAAGACCTCCACATCGTGAGTGCCCTCCTCGTGGTGGTAAGTCGCCTGAGCCGCTCCGGGCGCCAACCTACTGGCTCTGGAGTTGAGGTAAGCACGGGCACGCTGAGAAAACATCTCATAGTCTTTGTCAAAGACACCGACGGTGGCCTCGATAAAACGCCACGAACTGTCATTTAAAGCAGCCAATCGGGTGATGGCGTCCATGCGCGAGGCGCCGACGGTGGCCTCGATGGTGAGGTGCTCCTCCAAGATCTGGGGGTCGGCACACATGGCAGCCATCGCGACCTCATCCGCGCATGTGGCCGCGATTTGCTTCTCCGCTGCCAAATGCTCCTTGAGCTCCAGGCTATACTGCGTGCACCATGGCTCGCGACGGCGCTTATTTGGAGGATGGGTCGGTGATTTGGGTGGAAGGCGTCACGCCGGCAGTCAGGGCATGTGGGATGTAGAAGGAGGAGGAGGATGGTGGTCGGGTGTGGATTACCTGACTAGATCGACGAGGCCGAGCAGTAGGAAGGAGCGTCGTCGGCAAGGTGGCGGCGCTGCAAGCAAGTAGTGAAGGTTTGAACTTGGAATGGAAGGCGGAAATAGGGGAAATGTGGCTTTTGGTAAGGAGGAGGGGGCATGGGAGGTAGATATTTCCACGGATGCCAAAAAAATTCGCCCCGTGCAGCAAAAAACTGGCGCGCAAAGTGTCATCAGACACGGTCCCTTATTCAGCACTGTGTATGATATCTGAACATCACAAACGATTCATATGGCTTACCCCACATGTGATGAGTTTGACATGCAAATTTTGGTTCGAATTTCCCTGGTAACAGTGGTCATCCACGTCATTGCATAATTTGGGTACTCAAAAGAGCCTACAGCACACCCACACTTCTTAATCGAGCAAGTTCAGTAATTAAATAGAGCTAGCTGACCTAAACATTACTCTAACAAAAGACCGACACTCTAAACAAAGACTACTACTCCGCCTGGCACTCGTCGATCTCCGCCGCCTCCTCCATGTCCAGCTCACGCCTGACGATCTCCTGGGGAAGGGGCTCCATGGCATCCATCGCACCATACTCGGCAAGCATCTCGCCATCCGCGCCCACTATCTCTTTGGAAAAGGCTGCCATGATCCGGAGACATAAAAAATGATTCAGATTAGAGACGCGTGTGCGATACGTGGCATACAGTTAATCCATACAAACTGTTTGCGATAAGCCAGAACAACAAAAACGGTCAGCTAGTTCGTGGTGTGTGCGATACACGGCATACAGTTCACTTAGATGAATTGTTCATGATTACGCAACACAATAGAAACGGGCAGGCGGATCAAGGTGTGTGCGATATACGGCATGCGGTTCACTCAGATGAACTGTTTGCGATTACCCAGCACAACAGAAACGATTCAACTTAATAAGATGTGTGTGATACGCGGCAAACAGGTCAGTAATCCGAAATGTGTGAGAAGACGGATAACAACATGGACGATTCCTGCTAATAACCCGTGTGTGTTGTGGGCAAACGCTTGCTGGTATACAATTGTCAGCGATTGATGAAATCATCACCGACGGGTTCCCTAGTTTAGCCCGTGGGCGATGTGATTTGCTTAGTTTATAGAAGAACAACATATATAACCAAATTAAACATCCAATTACATAGGTGACTATACAAAACATTCGCACACACCTCAATAAACAATTACATGCATTCTAAACTAGGAGAAACGATCATCTAACCATCTACTTCTTGTGACAATGCCGCCACTACTCTACTTGTGCCTCGATCCCTCGTCGTCCACAGGAAGGAGGCACTCCCTCATGTCAACGATCCGCCTGTACATCTCGTAGCTTGTGTACGCATCCTTGGCCGCGTACTTGACATGTTCTTCATCCAGTCTCCGGACCCAAACCTCGTGCCAGGCATCCTTGTTCTTTTTGCACTCATCTTTCATGCCTCTGTAGTAGGGGTCAATGATGGCCACGGCTAGGTTAACCAGGGAGTCCTTCTTCTTCTTTCTGCCCTAGGCCCTGTACTAGCCTTGGATGTCAACAAGATTCTGGCAGGCCAAACCCGTAGTCTCGAGCACCTTTAGACCGTTGAAGGTGTCCACCGTAGCGAACATGTAGTCGGGGCTGTTGATAAACCTGGCGAAACGCTCACAAGGCCTTGTGGCCAGGGAGTAGTGGTAGGCGAGGACGTGATGGTACACGCACAACTGGGCGACGGCAACCTTCTGATCATACCCGGCATGACCGCCGGTGAACTCGAGGTCGAAGCCGACCACTTGGTACTCGTCCTCAGCAAGCAACTGCTTGCTACTTGTAGTCTGCGTTGGTATTTCCCCGAAGAGGAGAGGATGATGCAGTACAGTAGAGATAAGTATTTCCCTCAGTTAAGAACCAAGGTTATCAATCCAGTAGGAGAACCAACAAAAATTCCATTAAGCGCACCTGCACACACAAAAGCAAACACTTGCACCCAACGCAAATAAGAGGGTTGTCAATCATCTTAGCGGTTATTTGCAAGGATTAAATCTTATCGAGGTAAATAGATAAACTAAACTACTAATTAAAATAAAAGTAAATAAATTGAAGGAAGGTATTTTTAGGTTTTTTATATAATAAAGATAGACCCGGGGACCATAGTTTTCACTAGAGGCTTCTCTCTTGAGCACATAAACATACGGTGGGTAAACAAATTACTGTTGGGCAATTGATAGAAAAGCAAATAATTATGACGGATTCATGGCAATGATCATGTATATAGGCATCACGTCCGAGACAAGTAGACCGACTCCTGCCTGCATCTACTACTATTACTCCACCATCGACCGCTATCCAGCATGCATCTAGGGTATTAAGTATGAAACAGAGT
The DNA here is from genome assembly GCA_039707655.1 of Elymus sibiricus. Classification (NCBI taxonomy): domain Eukaryota; kingdom Viridiplantae; phylum Streptophyta; class Magnoliopsida; order Poales; family Poaceae; genus Elymus; species Elymus sibiricus. Next base: position 112,080,275 of record CM077664.1, on the reverse strand, counting down.
AACGCCTTAAGCAAGATGACATGATGTAGAGAAGCAAATTCAAGCAATATGAATAAACCCCATCTTTTTATCCTTAATGGCAACAATACAAATACGTGTCATGTCCCTTTCTATCACTGGGATTGAGCACCGCAAGATTGAACCCATCACAAAGCACCTCTCCCATTGCAAGATAAATCAATCTAGTAGGCCAAACTAAACCGATAGATCGGAGAGAAATACAAAGCTATAACAATCATGCATAAAAGAGTTCAGAGAAGAATCAGATATTTTTCATGAATAATCTGATCATAAACTCACAATTCATCGGATCCCAACAAACACACCGCAAAAGAAGATTACATCGGATAGAACTCCAAGAACATCGAGGAGAACATTATATTGAAGATCAAAGAGAGAGAAGAAGCCATCTAGCTACTAGCTATGGACCCGTAGGTCTGTGGTAAACTACTCACACATCATCAGAAGGGTAGCAAGATTGATGTAGAAGTCCTCCGTGATCGATTCCCCCTCCGACAGAGTACCGGAAAAGGCCTCCAGATGGGATCGTGGAAGAACAAGGCTTGCGGCGGCGGAAAGGTTTTCTCTTTTGGCTCTCTAGGGGTTTCCCAATATTTGTGAATTTATAGAAGTGGAATTAGGTCAAACGGAGTCACGTGGGCCCCACAAGGTACTAGGGCGCCCCCCCCCCTGGGGCGCGCCCTAGTGCCTTGTGAAGCCTCCGTGAGGCTTCTGGCTTCCTCCCAAAGCTTCCTAGGTTTATTTTGTCCAGAAAAAAATCTCCAAAAAGTTTCATGGCATTTGGACTTCATTTGGTACTGTTTCTCTGAAAAGCCAAAAACAAGCAGAAAACAACAACTGGCACTAGGCACTGGGTTAATAGGTTAGTCCCAAAAAATGATATATAATTGCATACAATTGCATATAAAAACATCCAAGATTGATACTATAATAGCATGGAACAATCAAAAATTATAGATACGTTGGAGACGTATCAAGCATCCCCAAGCTTAATTCCTGCTCGTCCTCGAGTAGGTAAATGATAAAAACAGAATTTTTGATGTGGAATGCTACCTATCATGTTGCATCATGTAATCTCTCTCTTACGGTATGAATAATAAGATCCAAATGATTCAAAGGAATAGTCTATAATTTGATATAAAGACATCAATACTCAGGCATACTAGCAAACAATCATGTCTTTCAAAATAAAAATGCTAAAGAATGTTATCCCTACAAAATCATATAATCCTGTCATGCTCCATCTTCTTCACACAAAGTATTTATCATGAACAACCCCGGTTTTAGCCAAGCAATTGGTTCATACTTTTTAACGCGCTTCAGCTTTTTCAACTCCCACTCAATACATGAGCACAAGCCATTGATATAGCACTATGGGTGGAATAGAGTATGGTGATAGAGATAAATAGGAGAAGTCAAAAACGGAGAAAGTCTCACATCAACGAGGCTAATCAACGGGCTATGGAGATGCCCATCAATTGATGTCAATGCGAGGAGTAGGGATTGCCATGCAACGGATGCACTAAGAGCTATAAGTGTATGAAATCTCAACATGAAAACTAAGTGGGTGTGCATCCAACTTGCTTGCTCATGAAGACCTCGAGCATTTGAGGAAGCCCGTTATCGGAATATACAAGCCAAGTTCTATAATGAAAAATTCCCACTAGTATATGAAAGTGACAAAATAGGAGACTCTCTATATGAAAAACATGGTGCTACTCTGAAGCACAAGTGTGAAAAAAGATAGTAACATTGCCCCTTCTCTCTTTTTCTCTCATTTATTATTTTTTTTCTTTCCCTTTTTTTCTTTTTTTCTTCTCTTTTTCCTTTTTTTCATGGCTCTTTTTTGCCTCCTTTTTTATTTTTTTTAATTTTCGTCCGGAGTCTCATCCTGACTTGTGGGGGAATCATAGCCACCATCATCCTTTCCTCACTGGGACAATGCTCTAATAATGATGATCATCACACCTCTATTTACTTATAACTCAAAATTACAACTCGATACTAGAACAAAAATATGACTCTATATGAATGCCTCTGGCAGTGTACCAGGATGTGCAATGATGCTAGCGTAACTTGTATAAAAATGCTGAATGGTGGCTAAGCCACAAATACTATGTCAGCTATATGATCATGCAAAGCAATATGACAATGATGATGTGTGTCATAAAAAACAGAACGGTGGAAGTTGCATGGCAATATATCTCGGAATGGCTATGGAAATGCCATGATAGGTAGGTATGGTGGCTGTTTTGAGGAAGATATAAAGAGGTTTATGTGTGATAGAGCGTATCATATCACGGGGTTTGGATGCACCGGCGAAGTTTGCACCGACTCTCGATGTGAGAAAGGGCAATGCATGGTACCGAAGAGGCTAGAAAATTGCGGAAAGGTGAGAGTGCGTATAATCCATGGACTCACATTAGTCATAAAGAACTCACATACTCACATTAGTCATAAAGAACTCACATACTTATTGCGAAAGTTTTATTAGCCCTCGAAGCAAAGTACTACTACGCATGCCCCTAGGGGGGAGGTTGGTAGGAGTTAACCATCGCGCGCCCCCGACCGCCACACAAAGGAAGTCAATCAATAATAATTCATGCTCCAACTTCTTAGCATAACGACAGACCATACGTGCATGCTTCGGGAATCACAAACCTTAACACAATTATTCTTACTAAACCACAATTATCTACTAATACCTCCCACATATTACCATCTTAATATCGCAAAACTATTGCAAGGAATCAAATTTATCATATTCAGTGATCTACATGAAAGTTTTTATTATATCCCTCTTGAATACCTATCATATCAGGATCAAATTCATAACCCATGCATATTACCATTGCTATCATGAGACTCTCAAAAAGATATAAGTCAAGCATTAGAGTGCAACTATTTCTTTAAAATATCATCACAGCCGTGCTCTAAAAGATATAAGTGAAGCACTAGAGCAACTGCCTAGCTCAAAAGATATAAGTGAAGCACATAGAGTATTCTAACAAATCATGAATAATGTGTGTCCCTCTCAAAAAGGTGTGTTCAGCAAAGATGATTGTGACAAACTAAAAAGCAAACAAAAGCAAACAAACTATTTCACAAGACGCTCCAAGTAAAACACATATCATGTGATGAATAAAAATAAAGCTCCAAGTGAGTTACCGATAGATTGTAGACGAAAGAGGGGATGCCTTCCGGGGCATCCCCAAGCTTAGATGCTTGAGTCTTCCTTGAATATTACCTTGGGGTGCCTTGGGCATCCCCAAGCTTAGGCTCTTGCCACTCCTTATTCCTTTGTCCATCGTAGTCTCACCCAAAACTTGAAAACTTCAGCACACAAAACTCAACAGAAACCTCGTGAGATCTGTTAGTATAACAAACAAATCTTTAACTTTAGGTACTGTAGTAAATTGATTCATATTTAATATTGGCATAATTCTACTGTACTCCAACTTCTCCATGACTCATACCCCCCGATACGATCCATAGATTCATCAAAATAAGCGAACTATGCAACAAAAACAGAATCTGTCTAAAACAGAACAGTCTGTAAAGATCTATTTAAAATCTATACTTTTGTATCTCCAAAAATTCTGAAACATTAGGACAACGTGGGAAATTCATATACCAATACTGTGTAAAAATTTCAGATTTTTATGACACTCCAGTATAGAATTAAAATTCCAGCACAAGACGCAAAAGTTTCTGTTTTACAAACAGCATCAATTATACTATCTTCCAAATCATCCCAAAGGCATTACTTGGCACAAACACTAATTAAAACATAAAAACTCAATCATAACAGAAGCTATAGTCATTCAAACACTCAAGGACAGTAGTTAAAAGCAAAATTTTATTTTATTCATTGGGTTGCCTCCCAACAAGCGCTATTGTTTTATGCCCCTAGCTAGGCATAATGCATAGTTTCAAGTGTTGTCATCCTTGGTTTCCAACTCCTCAATCACACATCCATTTTTTCAAGTAGATTTAATATAGGAGTTTCTCATCATCATGCTTCTAGGCACAAAATCAAGAATCTTATTTTTATGGATAGGTTCCTTAGCTATATCAATGAAATTGGGGTGCACGCTAATCATTTTAAGATCCTCGCCCCTTTTACTAGAAGTATCACCCTTGACCTTAGGAACATATATAAACTTGAAGTTTTTATTTGGATGAGTCTTATCAATTTTTTTAGTGGAGGAAAAAGCGGAACCCAAGTTGTTGATAATTTCCTCTAGCTTATCAATTCTAGCGGAGCTTTGGTCTATCCTTTCGTTAATTATTGGTTCCTTTTCATTTAAAGTTTTCAAAGCAATCCCCACCTTAGAACCAAATTGAGTAATATGATTGTGGACCTTTTTATCTAAATTTTCAAGATGTTCGATAGTAGGCATTTTATTTTCTATAGCTTCCAACCTTTGCATAACATGCTCCAAAGTCAATGCCGTTTCATTATTAATGATAGGGGGTGAACCCACTAAATTTCCCATAGCATTGAGAGCATCCGAAGTGGGACACATCAAGAAATTCCCCCCGATAATAGTGTCAAGAACAAATCTATACCAAGTAGTGACTCCCACATAAAAATTTCGAAGAAAAACGGTAGTGGGTTGCTTACAAGTTGATCTATTTTGAGCATTGCAAATACTATACCAAGCATCTTTTAAATTCTCTCCTCCCCTTTGATTAAAATTAAGTACTTCATTTTCAGGGGTGGTAGTAACAAGCGAAGAACTAGCCATAATGGTAAAGCAAGCAAGCAATCAAGCAAGTAAAATATTTTTTAGTTTTTGTAAAAAAAATTAGAAGTGGGGGAGATGAAAACGAGAGGCAAATGCAAATAAAAGGTAAATAAAGTAATTGCAAGTGAATGATAATTTATGCGAAGGTACTTGGTAATTTTGATGATGTCTCCCCGGCAACGGCGCCAGAAATTCTTCCTGCTACTTGTAGTCTGCATTGGTATTTCCCCGAAGAGAGGATGATGCATTACAGTACAGATAAGTATTTTCCTCAGTTAAGCACCAAGGTTATCAATCCAGTAGGAGAACCAAGCAAAATTCCGTTAAGCGCACCTGCACACACAAAAGCAAACACTTGCACCCAACGCAAATAAGAGGGTTGTCAATCCTCTTAGCGGTTATTTGCAAGGATTAAATCTTATCGAGGTAAATAGATAAACTAAACTACTAATTAAAATAAAAGTAAATAAATTGCAGCAAGGTATTTTTAGGTTTTTTATATAATAAAGATAGACCCGGGGACCATAGTTTTCACTAGAGGCTTCTCTCTTGAGCACATAAACATACAATGGGTAAACAAATTACTGTTGGGCAATTGATAGAAAAGCAAATAATTATGACGGATTCATGGCAATGATCATGTATATAGGCAGCATGTCCGAGACAAGTAGACCGACTCCTGCCTGCATCTACTACTATTACTCCACCCATCGACCGCTATCCAGCATGCATCTAGGGTATTAAGTATGAAACAGAGTAACGCCTTAAGCAAGATGACATGATGTAGAGAAGCAAATTCAAGCAATATGAATAAACCCCATCTTTTTATCCTTAATGGCAACAATACAAATACGTGTCATGTCCCTTTCTTTCACTGGGATTAAGCACCGCAAGATTGAACCCATCACAAAGCACCTCTCCCATTGCAAGATAAATCAATCTAGTAGGCCAAACTAAACTGATAGATCGGAGAGAAATACAAAGCTATAACAATCATGCATAAAAGAGTTCAGAGAAGACTCAAATATTTCTGTTGAATAATCTGATCATAAACTCACAATTCATCGGATCCCAACAAACACACCGCAAAAGAACATTACATCGGATAGAACTCCAAGAACATCGAGGAGAACATTGTATTGAAGATCAAAGAGAGAGAAGAAGCCATCTAGCTACTAGCTATGGACCCGTAGGTCTGTGGTAAACTACTCACACATCATCAGAAGGGCAGCAAGGTTGATGTAGAAGCCCTCCGTGATGGATTCCCCCTCCGGCAGAGTACCGGAAATGGCCTCCAGATGGGATCGTAGAAGAACAGAGGCTTGCAGCGATGGAAAGGTTTTCTCTTCTGGCTCTTTGGGGGTTTCCCAATATTTGTGAATTTATAGAAGTGGAATTAGGTCAAACGGAGTCACGTGGGCCCCACAAGGTACTACGGCGCCCCCCCTGGGGCTCGCCCTAGTGCCTTGTGAAGCCTCCGTGAGGCTTCTAGCCTCCTCCCAAAGCTTCCCAGGTTTATTTTGTCGAGAAAAAAATCTCCAAAAAGTTTCGTGGCATTTGGACTTCATTTGGTACTGTTTCTCTGAAAAGCCAAAAACAAGCAGAAAACAGCAACTGGCACTAGGCACTGGGTTAATAGGTTAGTCCCAAAAAATGATATATAATTGCATACAATTGCATATGAAAACATCCAAGATTGATACTATAATAGCATGGAACAATCAAAATTTATAGATACGTTGGAGACGTATCACTGCTCCATGGTGTGGATGGAGCTCTCCACCGAGACCGGCTCGTTGGTGTACACCACCGAGAGGTCCTTCCTCCTCGCGTGGGTGTCCACTACGTGAGACGTGGTGAACTGCCGCCCGTCGTCGTCGTCAGCCGCTAGGAGCGCCATTGGAGCCGCTGGATATCCTCTCTGTATGTGTCATCGTGGGTGTGCTTATTGTGTCGTGGGGCGCGAGAGATGAAGGTAAATGTCCGCGGGAATAAATGAGGGCCGGGCGGCCGGGATTCTCGGCACGTCCGCAAGGCAGTTTTTGCTGCACGTAACTGCGTTGTGGTGCCGCGTCCGGCGTAACTGCATGCATAAGGCACCCCGAAAGTACGTGATCGTGCGCCAGCCCAGAACGCTTACAGCGCGCGTGGAAGGACGTGGGCAGAGCGTGCGCAGCGGGACGCGAGCAGAGTGCACGCGGCTTGACGCAAGCAGAGCACGCCGCGGCATGACACGAGCAGAGCACGCCGCGGCCGCCTCAACCGCGAGCAACCACACGCATAGAGCAGTTGAACACGCAGGGAATGGCCGTCTACAAGCCGGCCGGCAGTTGCGAGCCAGCGGCGTGATGTGAAACTACGTCGCGTTCCACATCAGACAGTGGGCGAACAATCATTCGCGACGCTGCGTAGAGAGTGGCCGTGTGCTAGTTAATTAAATCGCAAACATTTTTTTTATTAACCATTTGTGTACGTGTCATTTCGTCCTCCTCTCGCACTCTTGTCACCATGCTGCCACAGAAGGCTTAGAGCGCAAGCTTGAGAACCACACAGGCGTTCTTTTGGCCAAACGTTAGCTTGAAGAGGCGCCAATGAATTGTCGGTGAGCCCGTTCCTGCGCAACCGCGCAGGTTCCCGCGCAAGCTTCCCGCCCGACTCGGCGAAATCCCAAAAAAAACCAGTGCTTACCGGCCTTCTTTATAAACAGGCACGTCCGGTGAGTCGGCATCGCATTTTCCCCTCCCTCCCCGTAGCTTATCTTGTCTGCTTCTCCCACCATCACCAATTGCACCGGTCCATCGTCGTCACTCAGCCACTCCGCCGTCGTCTGAGGACAGCTCCAGCTGGGAGGTTACACCACGGCAGCAGCGCAGTCCCCGGCGGCGTGTACTGCCCGTGGCGTCCCTGTTGGGTGTGCGCACAACACCCGCCACACGCTCCGCCGCCGCTGCCCGACGGCAGCTGTTGCCGGCAGCCGTTGCCGCCACCCCACCATCGGCAGCCATGGCCACCACACCACCAAATCCCGCCAGGGCCGTCGCCCGCTCCTCCACCGTGGCACGAAGACGGGTGGTGGCCGTCTTGGCCGCCACCCCACCGTTGGGCGTCGTGGCCATCACCTGCTCCGCCATCGTGGCCCGAAGGCAGGAGGTGGCCGCCACCCCACCATCGGCCGCCGAGGCCGCCTCCCCATCGTTGACCGCCGGGGTCATCACCCGCTCTGCCACCGCGGCCTAAAGGCGGGATGTGTAGGCCCGCAAGAGCATCAGCGACCTTGCCGCGCGCTATATCGAGTTCCTGCGGGAGGAGGAGGAGCGCCTGGTCGAACACGCAAAGCATCTTACCGCCGCCGTGGCCGCAGGAGAAGCCGCCGCAGTGGCGTGGAATGATGAGATATACGAGGAGTCCCATTGCTTCGAGAGGGATCGTCTGGAGCAGCAGAGGGCGTTCGAGCTAGGCGTCACTAAAGGTGCAGCAGCGGCAGGCGCCGGATTCCGCTTCTCCAGCTCGTCGGTAGGCTCCTCCTCCTTGGCCTCTTACTGAGCGCGCTCGGCAGAGGAGAGGCTGCTGGAAGTAGTACAAAGCCCCTCCATAGTAGTAGTACTTAGGGGCTATTTTGTTCAGTTCATCTGACTATAGATATGGTTGAACTGTACTATGTACTTAAATTTAGCTAGTATATATAGTTGAACTAGCTATTTCTGTACGTGGTTGGCAACAATTGGCAAAAAGTTTGTTCGTTCAGCTGTCGAGTTGAACTGTTTGTATAAAGAACGACTGCTTAATCTATGAATGAAATCTATGCTTACTGAATTCATTTGCAAAAATTACAGTACTAGTGATTTTTAGCTGCAAAATTTGGCAAATGGCAGTGTTTTTTTCTGAGGATCACAAATGACAGTGTTACTAGGTTGACAGATGGCAATGTTACTAGATTGACAAATGGCAATGTTACTAGATTGACAAATGGCAATGTTACTAGATTGAAAAATGGCAATTATACCCAATATGACAGATGCAAATCTTACCACATTGTTTGTACGTCATTGCACACGGGTCATCATGCAAAATCGTTTGCGATGAAGAGATGCACAAAACCTGCGCGCCACATTTTCCCTTGGCTTAGCTGCGAAGGAACCCAGCTCTCGCTTTGCATACGGGTGTTCAGTCTGAAACGTTTGCGATGAAGAGATGCACAAAACCTGCGCGCCACATTTTTCCCTTGGCTTAGCGGCGAAGGAACCCAGCTCTCGCTTTGCATACGCGTGTTCAGTCTGAAAACATTTGCGATGAGTGTTTTATTCAAAGAAAGACGTTGATGTTTTTTTTTACTTTGGTAAGTCTGTACATTCAGAGAAAAAACGGTAAGTTGATCAAAACCATAGATTTCATTCAATGACACTCTGGTTTTACATTCATACGATCGGGATACAATATTAAGCAAAAAACTAATTGCAGCGGCGGCGTGCTGCGCCGGTGTTGTCGTCGTCCGGGACGCCGTTGTTCAAGTCTTCAAACCATCCCAGAATGTTATGTACTTCCAAATCGAAGAGCCGTTCGTCGCGCGATCGACGGGCGGGGCGCGGGGGGACGGCGACTCGCGGCGCTACGAGGTAGCGGTCGACGGCGGTGTCCCGTGACGCTGAGGGGGGCGCAGCGGGTGCAGGCGCGCGCACGGGCAAGGGCGTGGCTGGTGCAGGAAAGCGCACGGGGACCAGCGCCGCGGTGGTGTCGGTATATAAAACATGGGTATTTTATACCCTGACTTATGCACAGACAGTAGCAGCCTTCTTGATGGCCAAGCTTGCCGGAGATCGCCAAGAACAAGATTCAAGACTCAGTTGTAGAGGCTACTGGGGAGAAGATCAAGACGAAGCATCAAGTTCCACACCAAAGATAACCTTTGCCGGCAAGGCCAAGCCGGCAAGGTGAAGGCCTGGCAAGCTCCGTGCCGGCAAGCTTTCGCTAGCTGTTAGCGCTCCACCTCATCGAGCAGCTAGTCGCTAATTGATGAGGTGTCGAGCCCGTAGGCAGTTAGGTGAGATTTGTCGGGCACGTGTCAGCGCGCTGGAAGGAAATTTGCCTTTAATGACACCCGTCCAGAAGGCGTGTCAAGATAATAGGAGGTAGCTGGGCGAGCGGTGCAGAATCCTTGCCGGGGCTCCTCCTCCACATGACACCTAACAGAGCATTTATTGCTTTTGTCCTAAACTGGCAGAGTTAGGTATGATAGCACAATTTGCTATCTAATCAACCTGTAATGACTGTTTTGCCACTGTGGTGACCCCTTGAGCTATAAAAGGAGGGCCAGGGCAACATTTACAAAGGGGGGATCCTTTGCACAACTTGCATGCGTAGCTGCTCCTTTCGCACCTTGCCGGGGAAACACTCCTTGTACTTGTGTTCATACTCATCCAACACATCAAAGCAGGAGTAGGGTTTTACACCTCACGGTGGCCCGAACCTGGGTAAACTCTTTGCGTTTCTGCTGGTTCTGCTCTTTGTGCTTGTCGATCTCCCTAGTCGAACTGCAAAGGGGCTAGATGGCCCCATAGATGGTCGTACGCACGACATCTTTGGCGTGCCAGGTAGGGGGATCACTTGCGCGAACCTGAATCAGCAGATTGCACTTCAGTTTCATCAGCTTCATCACCATCTTCCTCGTCGTCGATGGCCCCCAAGAAGAAGGGCATCACGATGACGGCTCCTTCCACTTCCAAGGTTCCTTCGCACGTGTCCACAGGCGGCGCAGGCGGCGCAGCCAACACGGGCGGTGCGGATGCCACGGTTGGCACGACCAGCGCGGGCAGCGCGGTCGCTGTGCCCACCGTGGTCGGAGCAGGAGGTGGAGGCGCTGGAGGCGGTCGACTTCCTCGACCCTCTGGCGAGCAAAGCCGCGACGGCGTGGGCGGAGCGGATGGACATCTTCCTCCTCCTCGCCGCGTCGACGAGCGTGGTCACCGGAGCAGCAATGCCCGGGCCGGCGTGAGCCAAGATCCCGCCGCGGCGGCGTCTAGAGATGCTGCGTCAGGACAGACACCACGCCCCTCACACAATGGGCGCAGCGCAGCTCCGAGCGGCATCGACGACTTAGGGCGGCGGCGACCACATGGCAAGACACCTCTCGATCAAGTTCCAGATCCTCAGGCACCACCTCCGCCACGACAGCCCGTTGCTGATCATGTGCCGCGGCAGCAAGATCGCAATGGCGCTCCTACTGGCTTTGCCAGGAGTAGAGCGATGTCGCGGTCTTCGCTTCCGGCCATGCCAGCCACAGCAGCAGAGGCGATGGCGCGAGCCCAAATGCTACTAAACTTCCCTGCAACGGCAGAAAAGATGGATGAGTGGAGAGCCACCATCCAAAGCCTCATCGGATTCGTCGAGACGAGCAAGTCGCAGCAAGCAGAACCCTCACGGCGTCTGCGAATCACACCAGCAACTCCAACTGGTGGTTGTGTTGATGGCGCTGCACCAACGGTGCAATCACCTCCGCGGCAACAACCTCAACAGCAGCAACGTCAGCAGCCATGGCAAACCCAGCGAACTGTAGAGCCCGACGAGATGTCAATGGCCTCTTCAGATCCACGAGCACGGCAAGATCAACGACAAGTGCTGCAAGACAGGCATGTAGAGGATGCCCGAACCACCATTGAACGGCACTGGGGGAGGCACGCCGTCAATCCGACGCGTGCAACGGCCCAGTCGTTGATGAGCCTACGCCCGAGGTTGGCACATATCTACCTTACGAGGTTGGATGTCCAGCCTTCACTCGTGAGCTGCGGCAAGTCCGCTGGCCGTCCGTCCGGGCCATCAAGCCAGAAGTACCAGAAAAGTACGATGACAAGCTGAACCCGGCAGAGTTTCTGGGCATATACAGGATTGTCGTGCAAGCTGCCGGGGGAAGAGACGAGAAGATTCTCGCCAATTACCTTCCATTGGTGCTGAAACCCAACGTGAGATCTTGGCTAATGAACTTGCCGGAGAACTCCATTTCTTCGTGGTCAGATCTCTGCAATGAGTTTGTTGGTGCCTTTACCGAAGGCCACAAGGCCCCTGGACAGCCCAGCGATCTACAAGTGATCCCGCAAAGAGATGGTGAAAATTTGCGCAAGTACATCCAGAGATTCAGCCGCGTGCACCACAATATTCCGGATGTGCACCCCGCAGCCGTGATTGCCGCCTTCCACACGAACGTGTGCAATCGAAGGATGCGGGAGAAGATGAACGTCAAGCTGCCGAAGACCGTCAACGAGCTCTACACGTTGGTGGACAAGTGCGCGCGCGCTGAGGAAGGAAGGAGACTTCCCAGGGAGGACGCTGGTGCCGAGGTGGACTCCGAGGACGACGATGCTGCCACCCCGAAGAAGAAGGGCCGAAAGCGCAACAGGAAGTGCAAAGGCAAAACAGTGATGGCTGTCGAAGGGTCTGGCAACTCTAACACCGCCAAGAAAGCCAAAATGGAAGACTCCGGCAAGGAGGCTGCTGTATGTGCCGCTTGTCAGGAGGCGGCGGCAAACGAGAAGGCCGGCAAATCTGATGGGCCATACTGCAAGATTCACCGCACCAAGGGCCATGATCTCCAAGAGTGTCGACAAGTCGAGCACCTCGCGGAGAAGCAGAAAGCTGAATATGAAAAGCGCGACAAGGAGAAGGGCCAGGATGGTGCTGGTGGATCTGGCAAAAGAGGTCGTGGTGGTCGAGGAGGCCGCCGCGGCAAGGCCAACTAGCAAAAAGAGAAGCCTGCTAGAGGCCGTGAAAAGAAAGAGTAAGATGATGGAAGTGAAGAGGAAGAGGACGACGAAGAGTCCAGCAAACAGGAATTCCAGAAGGCAACTGAGGCCATGTGCATTGACGGAGGCGCATCTTTGCACTCTTTTCACCGCCAGCTCAAGCAATGGGCACGTGAGGTCAATGCGGTGGAACCGGCAATAGGTGCCCAGAAGCCACTCAAATGGTCACACACGCCTATCATTTTTATGCCGAAGACCACCCTGATCGCACAACTGCGGTCGGGTGCTTGCCGTTGTTGGTCTCACCAACAATACGCAACCTCCGAGTAACAAAAATGTTAGTTGATGGTGGGGCTGGTCTGAATCTGATTTCACCAGAAGTAATCAAGAGGCTGCAGATTCCCGACGAAGAGCTCGAGCAGACTGGTACATTCCAAGGAGTCAATCCAGGAAGGAGCCAGCCCAAAGGGAAGATCACATTGTCGGTGATGTTTGGCGGGGAATTGAACTATAGAACAGAGAAGATTGTGTTTGATGTTGTCAAGATCCCCTTGCCGTATAATGGAATTCTTGGCCACCCAGCTTTGGCTAAGTTTATGGCAGCGTCCCACTATGCCTATAACACGTTGAAGATGCGAGGGCCGATGGGTGTCATTTCCATCAATTCTGATAAGAAGGATGCAGTCATATGCGTCAATAAACTCTACAGAGATGTGGTTGCAGCAGAGGCCGCCAAGGCGCCAGCTCCCGCCAAGGAGAAGAAAAGCAAGAAGTCCGACAAGACCTCTGAGAAGAATTCCGGGAAGTGCACCTCTTCGGAGTGCTGTGCACCTGTTGAAGACTTGCCGGAGTGCTCTGCCGGCAAGAAATCCATGGCCACTCAACCAGCAACCAAGAAGGTGTCAGCAAAGGAGGATGACACTGGCGGTACCTTCACCATCAGTGCCTCACTTCACAGCAAATAGGAAAGCGCGCTCATTGCCTTCCTGCGGGCAAATATCGATGCGTTTGCATGGCAATCATCTGACATCCCTGGTGTTCCCAGGGAGGTAATTGAGCACCACCTTGCCGTCTGTCCTCATGCTCGGCCCGTCAAGTAGAAAATCAGGAAGCAGGCTTTAGAGCGGCAACAGTTCATTGCCGAAGAAATCAAGAAACTTGAAGCAGCAGGTTTAGTTAGAGGTGTACTACATCCAACTTGGTTGGCAAATCCAGTTGTAGTGCGTAAAGCAAATGGAAAGTGGAGACTTTGTATCGACTACACTGATATTAACAAAGCATGTCCAAAGGATCCTTTCCTTTGCCGCGCATTGATCAAATTGTAGACTCTACTGCCGGCTGTGATTTACTCTCATTCCTTGATGCATATTCTGGGTACCATCAGATATTCATGGCCAAGGAGGATGAGGAGAAAACCGCATTCATTACTCCATGTGGCACGTACTGCTTTGTGCGTATGCCTTTTGGATTGAAGAGTGCTGGTTCAACATTTGCAAGAGCAGTCTAGATTGGTTTTGAGCCCCAGCTGCACAGGAATGTGGAAGCATATATGGATGATATAGTGGTCAAAACCAAGGACAAATCAACCCTTATTCAAGACTTAGAAGAAACATTTGCAAACTTGCGCAAGATCAATTTGAAGCTCAACCCCGAGAAGTGTGTGTTTGGCGTTCCATCCGGCACACTTCTCGGGTTCTTTGTATCTCAACGTGGAATCGAAGCAAATCCCGACAAGATCAAACAAATTGAGCAGATTCAAGCACCAAAAAGCGTCAAGGATATGCGGCATCTTGCCGGCTGTGTTGCTGCCTTAAGTAGGTTCATTTCAAAATCTGCTGAGCGCGCCTTGCCGTTTTTCAAAATTTTGAAAAAGGTAGGTCCAATGAAATGGACTCCGGAAGCGGAGGCCGCACTGCAGGATTTGAAAAGATACCTCTCTTCTACGCCAATGCTAGTTGCACCTAAACCACAAGAGCCATTGCTGCTATATCTGGCGGCAACAAATCAAGTGGTCAGTACTGCATTAGTGGCGCAGAGGGAAGTCGATGACGAAGAAGCAGCAGCGGCAAGCCCGTCCAGCGACAAGCCAGAATCTTCTCCGGCAAGGTCTGGTGCCGATAAATCAGAAGCAGCGCAAGCAAATGAAGCTGATCAGCAAGTGGTGCTGAAGAAGAAGGTGGTGCAGCGACCGGTGTATTTTGTTAGTTCCCTTCTATAGGGGGCTAGATCAAGATATTCTGGTGTGCAGAAGTTGCTTTTCGGTCTTCTTATGGCCTCGAGAAAGCTGCGTCACTACTTCCAAGCACATGAGATCACCGTCGTCACTCGCTTTCCGTTGCAGCGTATTTTGAGGAATCCAGATGCAACTGGCAGGATAGTGGACTGGGCGTTGGAACTGTCGAGCTTTGCACTCAAGTTTGAAAGCACATCAACTATTCAGAGCAGGGCCTTGGCGGAGTTCATTGCAGAATGGACGCCAGCGCAAGTATGTAATTTGATGGTGCCTTCTCGCTACAAGGCGCCGGTGATGTAGTGCTGCTTGTCGCACCCACCGGAGAGCACCTCAAGTATGTAATTCAAATGCACTTTCCCAGGGAGAAAGCAACGAACAACACTGCTGAGTATGAAGGACTCCTTGCCGGTCTCAGGATCGTGGTGGATTTAGGAATCACAAAGTTGATCGTCCGTCGAGACTCGCAGCTTGTTGTGAAGCAAGTGAACAAAGATTACCAGAGCCCGTTGATGGAAGTGTATGTAGAAGAAGTGAGGAAATTGGAAGAACACTTTGACGGATTGCAAACAGAGCACGTTCCTCATGCGGAAAACAGCATTGCTGATAGCCTGTCAAAGTGTGCTGCTCAGGAGCTTCCTGTGGAACCGGGAACTTTTGTGCTCCATTTGAATCAACCATCAGTCACTCCATCAACATAGGCCAGTAAAAGAAGAAAGTTGAACACCGGCAAGTATTTTCCGGCAGAGCTCCCAGAAGCCACCGGCAAGGAAGTTGCCAGGAACAACGACACGACTGTCGGTGTGCAGCAGCTTCGTGCAGAGCCTCAGGTTCTTGCCGCTGAGGCAAGTGCTCCCACGATCGAAGAGATGCCTTTAATCCTTGTCGTCGAGCCACAGGCTCTGGCATGGGCACAGCAGATAGTTCATTTCCTTCAAACAGGAGAACTTCCCGATGAGCAAGAAGAAGCTGAGAAGGTAGCCCGTCAGTCAAGTATGTATCAGTTTGTGGATAACATGCTATATAGAAAGAGACCAAACGGTGTGAAATTGAAGTGCATTTGCCGGGAAGATGGACTAAAGTTGTTGGCAGAGATACATGGAGGCATATGTGGCTCTCACATAGGATCAAGAGCGCTTGTCGGCAAGGCTTCTATTGGCCCACTGC
The DNA here is from genome assembly GCA_039707655.1 of Elymus sibiricus. Classification (NCBI taxonomy): domain Eukaryota; kingdom Viridiplantae; phylum Streptophyta; class Magnoliopsida; order Poales; family Poaceae; genus Elymus; species Elymus sibiricus. The sequence continues at coordinate 112,064,376 of CM077664.1, read as the reverse complement.
CCTCCAGGATGCAACTGAGCTAGTAACCAAGTGTGAAGCATGCCAGTTCCATTTGAAAAACATACATCAGCTAGCTCAAGCTCTTCAAACAATCCCTCTCTCCTGGCCTTTTTTGGTCTGGGGGCTTGATATTTTGGGCCCCTTCCCCCGTGCTACCGGGGGCTTTGAGTTCTTGTACGTCGCTATCGACAAGTTCACAAAGTGGCCTGAAGTGGAGCCAGTGAGGAAGGTGACAGCACAGTCAGTCGTCAAGTTCTTCAAAGGACTAGTTTGTCATTTTGGGGTTCCTAACAGAATCATCACCGACAATGGCACTCAGTTCACGAGCCGCACCTTCATGCAGTAAATCCAAGACCTTGGAAGCAAGATATGTTTTGCCTCTGTCACTCACCCAAGAAGTAACGGATAAGCAGAACGGATGAATGCTGAAGTGCTACATGGTCTCAAGACAAGAACCTTTGACAGGCTGCGCAAGTGTGGAACACGCTGGATTGATGAGTTGCCGGTAGTTCTTTGGTCACTCAGGACGACACCAAATCGAGCTACTGGCCAAACACCCTTCTCCCTAGTCTATGGTGCAAAAGCGGTGCTCCCCACGGAACTCATATACGGGTCACCTAGAGTGCCCGCCTATGATGAGGCAGAGCAAGAGCAGCTGTGGCAAGATGACGCAACGCTCCTTGAGGAAGATCGTCTTCGGGCGGCTGTGCGAGCTGCACGCTACCAGCAAGCTTTGCGCTGCTATCATAACCACAAAGTTCATGCCCGGAGCCTTGAGGAAGGCGACCTTGTTCTTCGGTGCATTCAGTCCGCCAAGGGATCAAACAAGTTGACGCCGAAGTGGGAAGGCCCTTATCGGGTAGCGCGAGTCACCAGACCTGGCGCGGTCCGTCTGGAGACCGAAGATGGCATTCAATTGCAGAACTCATGGAATATTGAGCATCTTCGCAAGTTCTACCCATAAGGCGCAGTTGCCGGGCCTTGTCCCCGGTAACCCCTTTTGTACAAGCTTTGTCGTCAAGACTTGTAACCCTTTGTACAAAGCCAGGCGCAGACCCTGTGCATAACTGAAATGAAGCTAAGTGTTTCGCAACTTTTTATACATATTCACTTGTGTATGAATGTATGTGATGTTGTGGTTACACTTTAGTTTGTATGAAATGACTGATGAACTGTCAAGGTTCCCAAACCACACTTTTCTTTTCTATCTTTTTCTCAAAGGACAGAAGGATCCCTCGCATGCAAGTTTCCCGGGGGGGTGATGATGGGGATACCATTGAATGACGTTCAAGTGATCATTTTGTGCGACAAGAAAGACAGTGCAAGGAAAAGCTAAGTTGAAAAACTTTGAAACAAATTCCTTGTTATATTTGTAATTTCCCTTGAACGATTTTAGTCTTTGTATGAAAAACCTGCACGCGAAGGAACCTTGTCGTGATCGGATGCACTCTTACTTTGTTTTGAGGCCGCTCAACAATTTAAGTAGCTGCATTGAGAACGTCGAAGGAAAACTTGCCGGTAGCGGCACTTCCAGCAGGCTACTAAGGATCCGTTCCTCAAGCGCTCGTGGCAAGTGTGCGCACCGGCAAGACTTCTGGCAAGCGTAGGGTATAAAAACATGCGAAGGCAAAATAAAACAGGGGAAACAACATACATTCATCCATCGACTCAAAGTTATATTACATCACAAAAGCAGTGCAGATCTAACATAAGATCAAATGTATCTTTTACACGACAGCACAGCAGTGGATATAACGACAAGCTTAATCCCGACGATCGCCTTGGATCCTGGGAACGTGGAGGACTTTGTCGGCAAGAGGAGCAGCAATCTTGTCGGCGGCAGTAACATCAGTGTTCTCCGGCAGCTTCCTAAAGATCCCAGAGAGATCAAGGCTGGGATTGCGATGGGCAAGCTTGAGCAGTACCTTGTAAAGGACATTGCGCGCAAACTTCTGGGATTCATCAGCAAATGCGGCAGACCTGTCCTCGTGATATGTCTTCAAGGCATCAATGAGGCCCTCGAAGAATTTGGTCAGCCTAACGCTGGTGGCCTCCTTGTCGTTGACGGTAAAGCTCCAGCTCTTCATGTCCATGACGGCAATCTGGGAAGTGATGCTCTCAGCAGCATTGACAAGCCTGCCAGTCTAGAGGGAAAGGTTATCGTGCAGTTGGGTGTAGTTGTTCTCAGCATCCTTCTTCAAGGCCTCTTCCTTCTCCAGTTTCTCCGTCAAGACTCTCTCCCTTTCCTTGGCGGATTCCAAGTCTGTTACCAAGGTGGCTGATTGGGATTTCAGATCTTCAATTGTCTTGGCAGCGGCATCAAGATCTTGATTCTTAGACGACAGCTGCGTTTGCAGGTCCCCTAGAGTGCGGGCTGCTTTCAGCGCTTTGTTCTTAAGAGTCTCGACTTCTTTGCTGCTACCGGCAAGGTCTTCCTTTAACTTGGTCATTTGGGATTCCAATTCTGTCTTGGCGGCGGCAGCAGCAGCAAGTTTGTCGGAAGCCTCCTTGAGCTTGGCGGCGCTATCTCGAGCTTGGGTTTCAATAGTATCTTTATGGTTCTTCTCTAGCTCTTGCGTCCTTTGCTCAAGGAGTTTCTCAATTTCTTCATCCTTGCCGCGGAGTTTGGCGGCAAGGGCCTCTTCGCAGGCGGCAAGTTCCTTTTCTCTGGCGTCGAGCTGCGTTGCGCGCTCTGTCAGCTTGCCATCCAAGGTTGCCGCTTCTTTCTTAGAGGCGGCAAGCCTTTCTTCCTAATCTCTGAGGATGCGAGACTGCTGGTTGTACCATGTATGCAGCTCGTTTGCTTTCTCTTTCAGTTTCTGGTCAACCAGATCCGCGGATTTGCGTTCTTCATGGACCCTACTCCACCTTCAGCTGTACCTTTCTTGGACACCTTTGAACCCGATGGCCATGATCTTCGTGAAGGCAATATCTTTAGCACTGTCAGTAGCATCAGTGGCCTCGGCGGTTCTTTGGGACAGAGGGAGCAGGATCCGAGCAATTTCTTCATCAAAATTCAGCCCTGCAGTGCCAGATGAACTAGGGGCTCCAGATTCATGCTGAGAAGTGATTAGCGCCAAGCTGCTTGATGGGATCTGCAAGGTTGACGCCGTTGGTTGGTTGTCGGGGTTCAGCGTGTCAGTGTTGACGGGCGCCTTCTCCACATCCATTCTGGCGGGGTCAGATGTGTTGCCAAAGGACTTCTCAGGTTCTTCGGGGATTTCTTTGATCTCCTCAGCAACTTGCACAAGATTCTCTTCAGCGGTGATCTTGGCGGCTTCGTCAGCGGCATCCTTTGCAATATCAACTACTTCCACAAGGATTTCACCTTCTTCAGGAGAGGTTGGAGCTGTGGATTGAAGCAGAGGCAAGAGCAAAATGAGATTCAAATTACAAGTCAAGTTCAAGAAAACAAAAAAATTCTATGAGAGATGTGTAAAGGCAAGAGGATTATCCATTGACGTTTGTTGAGGAAGGGCATTTCCTTTCCCGGCAACTTGTGTTGCCGGTGCATGGTCATCGGCTACTTCGTTTGTCGGAGTAGCCTCCGTGCGGACAGGCTCATCGGTGAAGGCCCTTGCCGGAGAAGCACTCTCCGGAGCAATGGTTGACGGGGAAGCCATGGTAGGATCCGCCTCTTGGCGTTCCACCTATTGGTGGACCTCTCCCATCTCCTTGTCAGGCTCGGAAGAAGGAATTTCAGCGCCCGCACCAGTTGGCGGGGTCTGCACCACATTCTCGTGCTGGGGGCTGGACTGGGGGCTGGAAGTGATGGTTTCCACAGTTGTGGCCCCCTGCCCAGCACTTGCCGCGGGATCGTGCTCCGATGCGGACTTGGCTCATTTCGTACGGTGCGCGAGCGGTTCTGGATCCCTGCCAAGACAGAAGAAATCAAGTTAAAATGCCAATCAAATGAAATCAAGACTTGATGAAGATAAACAATTTCACTTACTCCTCTTCTTCAGACTCGCTGAGGACAGAGAGATCATATCTTGCCAGCGAAGGCGACTCTCTGGCCCTCTTAAGCGCCGGAGGAGATGAACTTGCCGGCTGAGAAGACCCACCTTCCCCGATAACCTCAAGCTGGGAAGGTGAAGGCTGGGTTTGCGGACGTCTGCTTGGTTGCCGGTGCACCTCTTCTTGGTGCCCAATCTTGGTGGTCGTCTTCTTCACCGTAGGGCCTGCCTTTGGTGAAGAAACACGTACTGGCTCTAAACTGGCTGCCCTTCAAAGACGGCGTCTCCTCTTCGGGGCTCGAGGACTTGCTTCCTCTTCCTCTTCGAGCTCACAGGCAACCTCAGTCCCGGCAACCTCAGTCCCGACAACCTCATCCCCGGCAGGCTTTTCCTGGTGCTCGTCAGCAACTTCTTCGTTGGGGTTTTCTTCCCCATCGTCATCAGTTGCCACAATACCAGAGGCACCGGCTGCTTTGATTCTTGCAGTTTCTGTGGCTATGCTGGCGATATACACCAGTTCTTCCTCCTTGGAGGCTTGAACGAGATCCCTTTCTTTCTGGGTGGCTTTCTCTGTCAAATTGGAAGCCCAATCGAGCTCAATCTCCAAGGTAGGCATGGGCCAGTCAGCTTTGACTCCATGAGCATTGCAGTTCGGCATCATTGCCAAAATGGAATCCGTGGCGGAGTTAATATGCAGTGGGACGACTCCATTCGGCAAGTGAAACGTGCCGGTCTTCCTAAACAACTGCTCGCAGAGGCAAGCATGCTCTAGAACCGTCAAGTTGTTGCCGAGCCCAGGATACAACCGCATGATATCAGCGTCACCCTGGTAATCCCAAGCAAACCTCTCCCTCTTCTGTAGCGGCGAGATACGTCGCCGGAGGAAATCAACGCCAATCATTTCTATGGTCAGCTTGGCGGCCTTGAGACGAGCAATTCTGTTCAGTGCCGGGCGGAGTCTTTCATCATTGGCACCAAATTTGCTCCAATCCTTGCCGCGATCAACTCTTTTCCTGCGCGGCAAGCAAAATTCAGGAAAATCCTTCTCCTGGATCCAGCACCACTCTGCCCTCCACTCTTCCCATTTGAGATGGAGTTGCTCGGCAAGATATTGGCCCTTAGTTTTGGCTTTGGGAATCCATGTCACGCTGCCGGAGAGCGACTTGTCTTCGATGCGAGGAACAAAGAACTGGCGGAACAGATCTACGTTGGGCGCAACTCCAACAAAATTCTCTCACAAGTGGGCAAAGAGTGCCATACAAGTCATTGCGTTGGGAGTGAAATCCAGCAGTCGAAACCCAAAATCATACATCATTGCTCTGAAGAAATCTGAGAATGGAGGAACCAGACCACAGTAGAAGTAAGCGCAGAAGAATGGGTATGAATCTGATGGAACCTTGTCGCCTTCAAGAAGCACCACCGGAGCCTTGTGATCCTTGGTGTCTCTCCCCCACATGTAGGCATACCTCTCAATCAGAGTGTTGCCGTCCATGGCCGACGACGAGAAGATCACGTTCTCTCTCCGCCGCCTCTCTAGTTCCTCCAGTTCCTTCTTCTTCTTCTCCGCCTTGGGGTCGAGCAGCTTGGCGGGCTTCTTCCCCGCTGCGTCGGCTTTCTTGGGTGCCATGAGGGCACAAGGAGAAGAGAGGGAGTCGAGCTGAGATGTGAATCGGTGGCGGCGGCGGCGGAAGCAGTTCTGGCGAGAGGAAGAAGATGAAGCAGGGGAAAGCGGGGACGAATGAGCAGCGTCCCCTCACAGTTGCCTTTTTATGGGGAAGGCGCGAGGGGGCTGGCTCTTCATTGTTTACCTCAACAGCGCTTTTACAGGCGCACTACCGTGGAATAACCGCAACAGTCCACGTTCCCACGACCCGCATTTAATGCGCGGAGTGGACGTGCGTCAGGCAAATCATCATTGCAAAAATTGCGGCAGCAGTTTCCCGCCGCGTGTCTGTGCATTGTTTGGGCCTAGCCCAACGACGCTTCGGACATGGCCCAGGCCCGGGGGCTCCTGTCGGTGTATAAAACATGGGTATTTTATACCCTGACTTATGCACAGACAGTAGCAGCCTTCTTGAAGGCCAGGCTGGCCGGAGATCGCCAAGAACAAGATTCAAGACTCAGTTGTAGAGGCTACTGGGGAGAAGATCAAGACGAAGCATCAAGTTCCACACCAAAGATAACCTTTGCCGGCAAGGCCGAGCCGGCAAGGTGAAGGCCCGGCAAGCTCCGTGTCGGCAAGCTCTCGCTAGTTGTTAGCGCTCCACCTCATCGAGCTGCTAGTCGCTAATTGATGAGGTGTCGACCCCGCAGGCAGTTAGGTGAGGTTTGTCGGGCACTTGTCAGCGCGCTGGAAGGAAATTTGCCTTTAATGACACCCGTCCAGAAGGCGTGTCAAGATAATAGGAGGTAGCTGGGCAAGCGGTGCAGAATCCTTGCCGGGGCTCCTCCTCCACATGACACCTAACGGAGCATTTATTGCTTTTGTCCTAAACTGGCAGAGTTAGGTATGATAGCACTGTTTTCTATCTAATCAACCTGTAATGACTGTTTTGCCACTGTGGTGACCCCTTGAGCTATAAAAGGAGGGCCAGGGCAACGTTTACAAAGGGGGGATCCTTTGCACAACTTGCATGCGTAGCTGCTCCTTTCGCACCTTGCCGGGGAAGCGCTCCTTGTACTTGTGTTCATACTCATCCAATACATCAAAGAAGGAGTAGGGTTTTACACCTCACGGTGGCCCGAACCTAGGTAAACTCTTTGTGTTTCTGCTGGTTCTGCTCTTTGTGCTTGTCAATCTCCCTAGTCGAACTGCAAAGGGGCTAGATGGCCCCATAGATGGTCGTACGCACGACAGGTGGGTGTTGGGGCGTGCACGAGCACAGGCGGGGGCGCTGGCACTAGTACGTACACGAGCTCGCGTGGGTCTGTGGGGACCTCGCTGACGCCCGCGGCTTCCAGCTCTGCGATGGTGCTCGGTGACCAGCCCGTCAATGCCATGGGGATGGTCGCTGGCGCGGGCGCGAGGATGGGAGCTGGGACGGGCGGGGGGGCAGCATCCGCCGCGGCCAGTGATGTCTACTACACAACTTTTATTCTTGTAGACGTTGTTGGGCCTCCAAGTGCAGAGTTTTGTAGAACAGTAGCAAATTTCCCTCAAGTGGATGACCTAAGGTTTATCAATCCATGGGAGGCGTAGGATGAAGATGGTCTCTCTCAAACAACCCTGCAATCAAATACAAGAAATCTCTTGCGTCCCCAACACACCCAATACAAGGTTAAATTGTATAGGTGCACTAGTTCGGCGAAGAGATGGTGATACAAGTGTAGTATGGATATTAGAAATAGGTTTTTGTAATCTAAAAAAACAGCAAGGTAGCAAGTAACAAAAGTGAGCACAAACGGTATTGCAATGCTTGAAAACAAGGCCTAGGGTTCATACTTTTACTAGTGCAATCTCTCAACAGTGCTAACATAATTGAATCATATAACAATCCCTCAACATGCGATAAAGAATCACTCCAAAGTTCCTATTAGCGGAGAACATAAGAAGAAATTGTTGTAGGGTACGAAACCACCTCAAAGTTATCCTTTCCGATCAATCTATTAAGCTGTCCCTATAAGTGTCACAAACAGCCCTAGAGTTCATACTAAAATAACACCATATGATACGCATCAACCAACTCTAATGTCACCTAGATACTCCAATGTCACCATAAGTATCCGTGAGTTGATTATTCGATATGCATCAAAACAACTTCAGATTCATAATATTCAATCCACACAAAGAACTTCAAAGAGTACCCCAAAGTTTCTATCGGAGAAAAGGAGATGAAAACGTGCAATCAACCCCTATGCCTAGATTACCCCAATGTCACCTCGGGAATCCGCAAGTTGGTTACCAAAACATACATCAAGTGACTCAATAGAATACCCCATTGTCACCATGGGTATCCACATGCAAGACATACATCAAGTGTTCTCAAATCCAAGACATTCAATCCGATAATAATGAAACCTCAAAGGGAAAGACTCAATTCATCACAAGAAGATAGAGAGGGAAGAAACACAATATGATACAACTATATTAACAAAGCTCACGATACATCAAGATCGTGCCAAATCAAGAACACGAGAGAGAGAGAGAGAGAGAGAGAGATCAAACACATAGCTACTAGTACATACCCTCAGCTCCGAGGGTGAACTACTCCCTCCTCATCATGGAGACCGCCGGGATGATGAAGATGGCCTCCAGTGATGATTTCCCCCTTCGGCAGGGTGCCGGAACGGAGCTCCAGATGGGTTTTCTTCGGTACAGAGGCTTGCAGCGGCGGCGTCGAAGTTCTAGGTTTATTTCTGGGGATTTCTCTATTTATAGGATTTTTCAGCGTTGGAATCACGTGAAAAGGAGCTACGAGGGGCCCACAAGGCAACACCACACGACCCCCCCCCAGGCCGCGCGGTGATGCCTTGTGAGCACCTCGTAAGGCTTCTGGTCTTTCCACGAAGCTTCGGGGGTCTCTTTTGGTCCAAAAAACCGTCAAAAAGTTTCGTCCAATTCCGAGAACTTTTATTTCTGCACAAAAAACAACACCATGGTAGTTCTGCTGAAAACAGCGTCAGTCCGGGTTAGTTCTAATCAAATCATACCAAAACCATATAAAATTGTTATAAACATGGCATGAATACTTCATAAATTATAGATACGTTGGAGACATATCAGCATCCCCAAGCTTAATTCTTGCTCATCCTCGAGTAGGTAAATGATAAAATAAATAATTTATGAAGTGTGAATGCTGGCATAGTGCATAAGTTTGATCAATGATAATTTCAGTCACTTTTCTAGCATCATTATATATCATAGACAGTAGCTCATCTCATAAAACTTCTCATGATCAAGTAGCTAGCTATTCACATGTTAAAGTATAGACCATAAACTTTCTTGAAAACTAACAAACTATGTTCTCAGTCATCAAACAATTGCAAGTCATCTTATTTTCAGGAAGGGTCTATGTAAGAGCTCCACATACTCAATTATCATATAATCTTATATGATTGCTAATAATCAAGGCATATTTTTAGAACAAATAGCATCCATCGAACACAGAGAAAGATAGGGGCTTGCTGTTTCGCCTCCCAACTCATTTATCATAGAGATAATTGTCAACAATAATAAATCATGATCAAATAAATTTGAATGGATATATGTGCCTGGATCTATCCCCACCACATGATGCTTGCCAACTAGAGAATAGGTTGGAATAAGAAGTTGCCTCAACAAAAATAAATAACATGAAAGTAAATAGCATAAAATTAAATACAATGCCCCTTCGCAGAGGGAAGCAGGGATTTGCAGAGGTGCCAGAGCTCGAAGCTTAAATCAAAGATGAATACATTTTGAGAGGTGTACTTTTCCTGTCAACGTCACGACCGAGGATTCTCAATATCTTCCATGCTAAACACATTATAGGCGGTTCCCAAGCGGAAAGGTAAAGTTTACTCCCCCTCAACCATTCAAACACAAGCCATGGCTAGCCGAATCCTCGGGTGCCGTCCATACAATCAACTTTCCGGGGGAGTTTGTTTAATTATATATTTTTGTTTTGCGGGACTGGGCATCCCAATTACCGCCCTCTCTCGTGCAATGACAAGTGAATAAACACCCATCATGAGAATAATCCGCTTAACATGGAAGATACTGACCACCCCCTGCCGCTTCATGAGCGGTACGGGCACACAAAATAGATGTTTATTTGAAGGTCTTAGAGATGGAACATGCAAATTTACTTGGAATGGCAGGGTAATGCCGTATATAGTTAGGTATGGTGGACACTCATGGAAGAAACTTGGCTCAAGGATTTTGGATGCACAAGCAGTATTCCCGCTTAGTACAGAAATTTTGGCTAGCAAAAGATTATAAACAAGCACCACATGTTGGAGGATCCATAACAATATAACTTCTATGCAAATATACCCAAACATAACTCGTTACGTTGTCTTCCTTGTCCAACTTCAACCAATTTGCTCAAGTTTGAATATAATTAATGGGTATTCACAATCATAAAAGATGTCCAAGATAATATATTTATATGTGAAAGTTCTCTTCCATATACTATCTTTCATGAATTGCTCGTATGACTAATATTGTGATTGTCAAACTTCAATAGATTTTACTTTATAAACCAAAGGTGAAATATTTCTAAGCATGAGACAAGCATATGAAGCACATATAATTTCAACTTTATGATATTGAATTCATTCAAACATTTTCTCTCAGGATATAAGTGAAGCACAAGAATGAATGACAAACTACTCCAAAAGATATAAGTGAAGATCAATGAGTAGCTAAACAATTAAGTAGCTATATGAAGACTCTCTCCAAATAAAGATTTCAGATCTTGATAACTTTATTCAAACAGAAAACAAAATGAAAATAAAATAACACTCCAAGAATAGCACATATCATGTGAACAAGTAAAAACTTAGGCTAACCGATAGGTGTTGATGAAGAAAGGTGGGATGCCTACCGGGGAATCCCCAAGCTTAGTTGCTTGAGACTTCTTTGAATGTTATCTTGGGGTGCCTTGGGCATCCCCAAGCTTGAGCTCTTGTGTCTCCTTAATTCCTCTCATATCATGGCTTCTCCTAAATTTTTAAAACTTCATACACACAAAACTCAACAAGAACTCGTGAGATAAGTTAGTATAAATCAACTCAAAACCTTAACATTCTCTACTATAACAAATCACTAAAATTATAATTAAACATTGCATACTAAATGCCTCTGCATATTTAATACTCCTATCCACAAGTACAAGCATTAAACAAGCAACATATGCAAACAATGCAACTATAACTGAAATCTGTCTAAACAGAATAGTCTTTAAAGGGTGAATAAGAATTCATACTTCCCTAACTCCAAAAATTATGAAAAATTACCACGTGACAGAGAACTCATGCATTCTTACTGTGTAAAAATTTCAGATTTTTATCATGTTCTAACTATTCAGGAATATTCTGGACATAACAGAAAACTTTCTGTTTTCAAACAGCAACACATAAACTTGCAAACTAAGCATGGTAAAGGCTATAATTGGCATTTTATTTAACTAAAAGATACAAAACATGATTATTGATAACAGAAAGAAAATCTCAACAAAAGAAAATGACGCTCCAAGCAAAACTCATATTATGTGATGAATAAAAATATAGTTCCGAGTGAGGTATACCGATAGTGTTGAAGACGAAAGAGGGGATGCCTTCCGGGGCATCCCCAAGCTTAGACGCTTGAGTCTTCCTTGAATATTACCTTGGGTTGCCTTGGGCATCCCCAAGTTTAGGGTCTTGCCGCTCCTTATTCTCCTCATATCGATATCTCACCCAAAACTTGAAAACTTCAATCACACAAAACTTAACGGAACTTGTGAGATAGGTTAGTATGATAAAAATAAATCATCCACTTAGGTACTGTCAAGACAAGATTCATAATTTTTATCACATAATACCTACTATATTCTATCATTTCCACAATTTATATTACTAAATATAAGCTATGGAAACACTAAAACAAGCAAACTATGCATTGAAAACAGAATCTGTCAAAAATAGAACAGCATGTAGTAAGCGAATTAGAAACCATACTTCTGTACCTCCAAAAATTCTGAAAAATTAGGACAACGTAAAAAAATTGTAAAACAATACTATGTAAAAGTTTCAGAATTTTATCACGCTCCAGTACAGAATAGAAATTCCATCAATGGACGCAAAAGTTTCTGTTTTTGCACAGAATCAAATCAACGAGTATCCGCACAATCCCAAAGGCTTTACTTGGCACATTATTGGAAGAAAACATATAAAACATGATTACTACAGTAGATTAATCATGTGAACACACAAAAACAGTAGGGGTAAATATTGGGTTGCCTCCCAACAAGCGCTTTTCTTTAGTGCCTTTTAGCTAGGCATGATGATTTTAATGATCCTCACATAAAAAGTGAAGAAATGAAACACAATGGGAGCATCATGAAACATATGGCAAGCACATTTAAGCCTAACCCACTTCCTATGCATGGGGATTTTGTGAGAAAATAATTTATGTGAGCAAGAATCAAGTAGCATAGGAAGGCAAAACAAGTATAACTTCAAAACTTTTAACACATAGAGAGGAAACTTGATATTATTGCAACACCTACAAGCATATGATCCTCTCTCATAATAATTTTCAGTAGCATCATGAATGAATTCAACAATATAGCTATCACATAAAGCATTCTTTTCATGACCTACAAGCATAGAATTTTTACTACTCTCCACATAAGCAGATTTCTTCTCATCAATAATAGTGGGAGCAAATTCAATGCAATAACTATCATGTGATACTTGATTGGCATAATCCAATTGAAATTTAAAATCATGATGACAAGTTTCATATTTATCATTATTCGTTATAGCATACATGTCATCACAATAATCATCATAGATAGCAACTTTTTTGTCATAATCAATTGAAACCTCTTCCAAAATAGTGGAATCATCATTAAATAAAGTCATGACCTCTCCAAATCCACTTTCATAATTATTTCCATAAGATTCGACACCCTCCAAAATTGTGGGGTCATTAGTACCTAGAGTTGACACTCTTCCAAACCCACTTTCATCAATATAATCATCATAAATAGGAGGCATGCAATCATCATAATAAATTTGCTCATCAAAAGTAGGGGGAATAAAAATATCATATTCATCAAACATAGCATCCCCAAGCTTATGGCTTTGCATATCATTAGCATCATGGATATTCAAAGAATTCATACTAATATCATTGCAACCATGCTCATAATTCAAAGGACTCACATACAACATTTTATTAAATTCTTCCTCTAGCCTTTGAGCACAATTATCGGAATCCTTATTTTCAAGAAAGACATCATATAGGTAAAGCATTTGATGCAACTTAAATTCCATTTTTTTTAGTTTTCTTTTATAAAACCAAACTAGTGATAAAACAAGAAACTAAAAGATTTGATTGCAAGATCTAAAGATATACCTTCAAGCACTCACCTCCCCGGCAACGGTGCCAGAAAAGAGCTTGATGTCTACTACGCAACTTTTATTCTTGTAGACGTTGTTGGGCCTCCAAGTGCAGAGTTTTGTAGGACAGTAGCAAATTTCCCTCAAGTGGATGACCTAAGGTTTATCAATCCGTGGGAGGCATAGGATGAAGATGGTCTCTCTCAAACAACCCTACAATCAAATACAAGAAATCTCTTGTGTCCCCAACACACCCAATACAATGGTAAATTGTATAGGTGCACTAGTTCGGCGAAGAGATGGTGATACAAGTGTAGTATGGATAGTAGAAATAGGTTTTTGTAATCTAAAAATAAAAAACAGCAAGGTAGCAAGTAACAAAAGTGAGCACAAACGGTATTGCAATGCTTGAAAACAAGGCCTAGGGTTCATACTTTCACTAGTGCAATCTCTCAACAGTGCTAACATAATTGAAACATATAACAATCCCTCAACGTGCGATAAAGAATCACTCCAAAGTTCCTATTAGCGGAGAACATACGAAGAAATTATTGTAGGGTACGAAACCACCTCAAAGTTATCATTTTCGATCAATCTATTGTGCTGTCCCTATAAGTGTCACAAACAGCCCTAGAGTTCATACTAAAATAACACCATATGATACGCATCAACAAACTCTAATGTCACCTAGATACTCCAATGTCACCACAAGTATCCGAGAGTTGATTATTTGATATGCATCAAAACAACTTCAGATTCATAATATTCAATCCACACAAAGAACTTCAAATAGTACCCCAAAGCTTCTATCGGAGAAAAGGAGATGAAAACGTGCAATCAACCCCTATGCCAAGATTACCCCAATGTCACCTCAGGAATCTGCAAGTTGATTACTGCTACTTGTGAGCTGCGTTGGGATTTCCCCGAAGAGGAGGGGATGATGCAGTACAGTAGAGATAAGTATTTCCCTCAGTTATGAAACCAAGGTTATCAATCGAGTAGGAGAATCACGCAACAACTCGTTAACAGCACCTGCACACAAAACAACAAATCCTTGCACCCAACGCAAACAAGGGGTTGTCAATCCCTTGGTGGTTAATTGCAAGATTAAATTGTATGGTGATAGATAGATAGATCGAACAAAAATACAAAATAAAATAAATAAAGTAAAAGTGCAGCAAGGTATTTTTAGGATTTTTAATATATGATTAAGATAGACCCGGGGGCCACAGTTTTCACTAGAGGCTACTCACTTGAAAATAGCATACGGTGGGTAAACAAATTACTGTTGGGCAATTGATAGAAAAGCAAATAATCATGACGATATCCAAGGCAATGATCATGTATATAGGCATCACGTCTGAGACAAGTAGACCGACTCCTGCCTGCATCTACTACTATTACTCCACACATCGACCGCTATCCAGCATGCATCTAGTGTATTAAGTCCATAAAGAACGGAGTAACGCCTTAAGCAAGATGACATGATTTAGACAAAGTAAACTCACGCATGAATAAACCCCATCTTTTTACCCTTAATATCAACGATACATACGTGTCATGTCCCTTTCTGTCACTGGGATTGAGCACCGCAATATCGAACCCATTACAAAGCACCTCTCCCATTGCAAGATAAATCAATCTAGTTGGCCAAACCAAATCAATAGATCGGAGAGAAATACGAAGCTATAATAATCATGCATAAAAGAGTTCAGAGAAGACTCAAATAATATTCATGGATAATCTGATCATAAACCCACAATTCATCGGATCCCAACAAACACACCGCAAAAAGTGATTACATCGGATAGAACTCCAAGAACATCGAGGAGAACAATGTATTGAAGATCAAAAAGAGAGAAGAAGCCATCTAGCTACTAACTATGGACCCGAAGGTCTATGGTAAACTACTCACGCATCATCGGAAGGGCAGCAAGGTTGATGTAGAGCCCCTCCGTGATCGATTCCCCCTCCGGCGGAGTACCGGAAAAGGCCTCCACATGGGATCTCTCGAGAACAGAAACTTGCGGTGGCGGAAAAAGTATTTCATGGACTCCTCTATTGGTTTCCCTATTTTAGAGAATTTATAGAGGTGGAATTAGGTAAAAAGGGGCAGAGGTGGGCCCACGAGGCACCAGGGCGCGCCACCCCCTGGGGCGCGCCCTGGTGGCTCGTGGCCACCTCCTCTGGCTTCTGGCCTCCTCCCGAAGCTTCTAGTGTCTCTTATATCCAGAAAAAAAATCTCCAAAAAGTTTCGTGGCATTTGGACTTCGTTTGGTACTGATATTCTGGAAAACCAAAAACAGGCAAAAAAACAGCAACTGGCACTGGGCACTAAGTTAATAGGTTAGTCCCAAAAAATGATATATAATTGCTATAAATTTATATAAAAACATCCAAGATTGATACTATAATAGCATGGAACAATCAAAAATTATAGATACGTTGGAGACGTATCAAGCATCCCCAAGCTTAATTCCTGCTCGTCCTCAAGTAGGTAAATGATAAAAACAGAATTTTTGATGTGGAATGCTACCTATCATATTCATCATATATTCTTTTATTTTGTAGCATGGACATTTGGACTTGGATGATTCAAAGCAATAGTCTATACTTTGACATGAAGATATAAATACTCAAGCATACTAACAAGCAACCATGTCTTTCAAAATATCAACGCTAAAGAAAGTTATTCCTAGCCCATTATGCTCAACCATTGATCCATTCATGAAACACACTCAATATTAGCTACACACAATGCACAAGTATGACAATAGTGCTCTCTAGTTGGTGCTTTGTAAGAGAAGATGGAGACTCAAAATAAAAATAAAAATTGCATAAAAGTAAATAGATAGGCCCTTCGCAGAGGGAAGCAGAGATTTGCAAATGTGCCAGAGCTCAAGGCTTAAATTAGAGAGATAAAATTATTTTGAGAGGCATGCTTTTCCTGTCAATGAAAACGACCGAGAATTCCCAATATCTTCCATGCTAGACACATCATAGGCGATTCCCAAATAGAAAATAAAGTTATTTCCTTTCCACCATTATTTCACAATCCATGGCTAGCCGTATCCACGGGTGCCCTCCATACCAACACTTTCCAAGGAATTTGTTATTATTAATTTTGATTCATTGTGGGACTAGGCATCCCTATTATCAGCCACTCTCTCGTGCAATGACAAGTGAATAAACACGCATCGTGAGAATAACATGCCTAGCATGGAAAATATTGGCCACCCCCTGTCGCTTCATGAGCGGTACGGGCACACAAAATAGAAAATTATTTTGAAAAAATAGAGTTGGCACATGCAAATTTACTTGAAACGGCATGGAAATACCGCATATGGGTAGATATGGTGGACTCATTTGGCACAACTTGGGTTTAAGGAGTTTGGATGCACAAGCAGCATTCCCGCTTAGTACAAATGAAGGCTAGCAAATAGATTGAGAAGCAACCAACCAAAAAGCAAAAACGGTCATAAACATGCATTGAACATAACTAACACCAAATAATGCACCATAAGTAGGATATAATTTCGTTGCATAACTATTGACTTAATGTGCATGCATAGGGAATCACAAACCTTAACACCAATATTCTTACTAAATCATAATTACTCACTAACATGACTCACATATTATCATCTCCATATCGCAAAACTATTGCAAGGAATCAAACTTATCATATCCAATGATCTTTTCATGAAAGTTTTTATTATATCCCTCTTGAATATTCATCACTTTGGGACCAAATTCATATCTTGTGCAAATTACCATTACTATTGTCAACTCTCAAAAAGATATAAGTGAAGCATGAGAGCTCAAGTATTTCTTCAAAATTTATCAACTCTCAAAATAATATAAGTGAAGCATGATAGTTCAAATATTTCTTCAAAATTTAGCCACCACCATGCTCAAAAAGATTTAAGTGAAGCACTAGAGCAACTGACTAGCTCAAAAGGTTTAAGTGAAGCACATAGAGTATTCTAACAAATTATGATAAACATGTGGCTCTCTCAAATAGGTGTGTCCAGCAAAGATGATTGTGACAAACTAAAAAGCAAGCAAAGCAAAGACTCATATAATACACGACGCTCCAAGTAAAACACATATCATGTGATGAATAAAAATATAGCTCCAAGTAAAATTACCGATAGTTGGTAGAAGAAAGAGGGGATGCCTTCCGGGGCATCCCCAAGCTTAGACGCTTGAGTCTTCCTTGAATATTACCTTGGGGTTCCTTGGGCATCCCCAAGCTTAGGCTCTTGCCACTCCTTATTCCTTCATCTATCGTGATCTCACCCAAAACTTGAAAACTTCAATCACACAAAACTCAACAAAACCTTCGTGAGATCCGTTAGTATAACAAATAAATCCTTAACTTTAAGTACTGTTGTAAATTGATTCATATTTAATATTGGCATAATTATACTGTACTCCAACTTCTCCATGGCTTATACCCCCCGATACAATCCATAGATTCATCAAAATAAGCAAACTATGCAACAAAAACAGAATCTGTCTAAAACTGAACAGTCTGTAAAGATCTATTTAAAAGCTATACTTCTGTAACTCCAAAAATTCTGAAAAATTAGGAAAACGTGGGCAATTCATATACCAATACTGTGTAAAAATTTCAGATTTTTCTGAAGCTCCAGTACACAAATAAAATTCCAGCACTGGACGCAAAACTTTCTGTTTTCCAAACAGCATCAATTATACTATCATCCAAATCATCCCAAAGGCATTACTTGGCACAAACACTAATTAAAACATAAAAAACACAATCATAACAGTATAATAATTGTGTAAACACACAAGAACAAAGTATTGGGTTGTCTCCCAACAAGCTCTTTCTTTATAGCCATTAAGATAGGCTTGAAATTTCAATGATGCTCACATGTAAGATAATAATAAAAACACAAAGAGAGCATCATGAAGTATATGAAAAACACACTTAAGTCTAACATACTTCCTATGCATAGGCATTTTATAGGAGATCAAATTATCAAGACAAGCCATCTCTAGCATATGCAAGGAGGAAGAACGGAGCATTAACAATTTGAATTTCAAGAGAGGTAATTGAGTAACATGAAAATTTCTACAACCATATTTTCCTCTCTCATAATAATTACATGTAGGATCATAATCAAATTCAACAATATAGCTATCATATAAATTTTTATCTTCATGATCCACATGCACAAAAGTTTTATAATCTTCCAAGATAGTGGGATTAACATCAACTAAAGTCATGACCTCTCCAACCCCACTTTTATCCAAAAATTTATAAGATTGATAATTCTCCAAAGTAGTGGGATTATTATTACCTAAAGTTGACGCTCTTCCAAACCCATTTTTAATAACATATTCATCATGAGGCTTAAATAAATTTTCAAGATCATAAGAAGCATTATCACCCCAATCATGATCATTGCAATAAGCAGTGGACATAACAAAATTATCATCCCCAAGCTTGTAGTTTTGCATATTATTAGCACAATTCACATTAATAGAATTTATAGTAACATCATTGCAATCATGCTTTTCAATCAAGGAGCTATCATGAATCACTTTATAAATTTCTTCTTCTAACACTTCATCACAATTTTCAGATTCATGATTTTCAAGCAAAACTTCATAGAAAAAATCAAGAGCACTCAAATCACTAGCAATTGGTTCATTATAATTGGATCTTTTGAAAAGATTGGCAAGTGGATGAGGATCCATAGTGATCTTAAATTTTTGGTTTCACTTTCTATTCTTGAGTGTTGTCATGGCAATAAAAGCAAGCAAGCAAACAAACAAGTAAATAAAAATATTTTTGTGTTTTTGAAAAATTGTTTTAGAAGTGGGGGAGATGAAAACGAGAGGCAAAGGCAAATAAAATAAATGCAAGGAGATGAAATTTTATGCGTAGGTACTTGATAGATGTTGATGATGTCTCCCCGGCAACGGCGCCAGAAATTCTTCTTGCTACTTGTGAGTTGCGTTGGGATTTCCCTGAAGAGGAGGGGATGATGTAGTACAGTAGAGATAAGTATTTCCCTCAGTTATGAAACCAAGGTTATCAATCTAGTAGGAGAATCATGCAACAACTCGTTAGCAGTACCTGCACACAAAACAACAAGTCCTTGCACGGTTAATTGCAAGATTAAATTGTATGGTGATAGATAGATAGATCAAACAAAAATACAAAATAAAATAAATAAAGTAAAAGTGCAGCAAGGTATTTTTAGGATTTTTAATATATGATTAAGATAGACCCGGGGGCCATAGTTTTCACTAGAGGCTTCTCTCTTGAAAATAGCATACGGTGGGTAAACAAATTACTGTCGGGCAATTGATAGAAAGGCAAATAATCATGATGATATCCAAGGCAATGATCATGTATATAGGCATCACGTCCGAGACAAGTAGACCGACTCCTGCCGGCATCTACTACTATTACTCCACACATTGACCGCTATCCAGCATGCATCTAGTGTATTAAGTCCATAAAGAACGGAGTAACGCCTTAAGCAAGATGACATGATGTAGACAAAGTAAACTCACGCATGAATAAACCCCATCTTTTTACCCTTAATAGCAATGATACATACGTGTCATGTCCCTTTTTGTCACTGGGATTGAGCACCGCAAGATCGAACCCATTACAAAGCACCTCTCCCATTGCAAGATAAATCAATCTAGTTGGCCAAACCAAATCAATAGATCGGAGAGAAATACGAAGCTATAATAATCATGCATAAAAGAGTTCAGAGAATACTCAAATAATATTCATGGATAATCTGATCATAAACTCACAATTCATCGGATCCCAACAAACACACCGCAAAAAGTGATTACATCGGATAGAAATCCAAGAACATCGAGGAGAACATTGTATTGAAGATCAAAAAGAGAGAAGAAGCCATCTAGGTACTAACTATGGACCTGAAGGTCTGTGGTAAACTACTCACGCATCATCAAAAGGGCAGCAAGGTTGATGTAGAGCCCCTCCGTGATTGATTCCCCCTCCGACGGAGTACCGGAAAAGGCCTCCAGATGGGATCTCTCGAGAACAGAAACTTGCGGTGGCGGAAAAAGTATTTCGTGGACTCCTCTATTGGTTTCCCGATTTTAGAGAATTTATAGAGGTGGAATTAGGTCAAAAGGGGCAGAGGTGGGCCCACGAGGCACCAGGGCGTGCCACCCCCCTGGGGCGCGCCCTGGTGGCTCATGGCCACCTCCTCTGGGTTCTGGCCTCCTCTCGAAGCTTCTAGTGTCTCTTATGTCCAGAAAAAAAATCTCCAAAAAGTTTTGTGGCATTTGTTACTGATATTCTGGAAAACCAAAAATAGGCAAAAACAACAACTGGCACTGGGCACCAAGTTAATAGGTTAGTCCCAAAAAATGATATATAATTGCTATAAATGTATATTAAAAACATCTAAGATTGATACTATAATAGCATGGAACAATAAAAAATTATAGATACGTTGGAGACGTATCAATTACCAAAACATACATCAAGTGACTCAATAGAATACCCCATTGTCACCACGGGTATCCACATGCAAGACATACATCAAGTGTTCTCAAATCCAAGATATTCAATCCGATAATAATGAAACCTCAAAGGGAAAGACTCAATTCATCACAAGAAGATAGAGAGGGAAGAAACACCATATGATCCAACTATATTAACAAAGCTCGCGATACATCAAGATCGTGCCAAATCAAGAACACGAGAGAGAGATCAAACACATAGCTACTAGTACATACCCTCAGCCCCGAGGGTGAACTACTCCCTCCTCGTCATGGAGACCGCCGAGATGATGAAGATGGCCTCCGGTGATGATTTCCCCCTCCGACAGGGTGCCGGAATGGAGCTCCAGATGGGTTTTCTTCGGTACAGAGACTTGCGGTGGTGGCGTCGAAGTTCTAGGTTTATTTCCGGGGGTTTCTCTATTTATAGGATATTTCAGTGTTGGAATCACACGAAAAGGAGCTACGAGGGCCCCACAAGGCAACACCACACGACCCCCCCAGGCCGCGCGGTGATGCCTTGTGAGCACCTCGTAAGGCTTTTGGTCTTTCCATGAAGCTTCGGGGGTCTCTTTTGGTCCAAAAAAAATCGTTAAAAAGTTTCGTCCAATTCCGAGAACTGTTATTTCTTCACAAAAAATAGCACCACGGTAGTTCTGCTGAAGACAGCGTCAGTCCGGTTTAGTTCTAATCAAATCATACCAAAACCATATAAAATTGTTATAAACATGGCATGAATACTTCATAAATTATAGATATGTTGGAGACGTATCAGCCAGCTCGTTCAGGTCCATGTCCCTGAGGTCCCATTCCTCCTTATTTTCTATCTACTTCGGCTCGGAGTCGACTTCATCAAACCGAAAGACTAGTGGCAGATGATCCTTGTGCGCCATGGAGTAGGTGGAGCTCTGGAAGATAGGATTCGGGCGAGAGGGGAATGGGAGGCGAAGAGAGATCAGTAAGGCCGCCTATTAAACAGCGGCTCGGGCGCCATTAATGGAGAAGTTGAGAGCAAGGCGGGCGGCAATGGAGGTCAAAGGGCTCGCTTCCCGGTGAGCCTGCGCAGCATACTGCTCGCACGCCTCCCGGTGAGCCTGCGTAGCGGAGGACTGGTCGCATGCCTCCCGGTTAGCCTGCGCAGCGCAGGACTGGTCGCACGCCTCCTAGTCAGCCTGTGCCGCGGACTTCGCTCGCACGCCTCCCGTCTACTCAAACAGCTGCCCGGACGGCACCTCCTTGCCATTAAAAAAGTGGGACGCGTGGCGGCACATAAATGGTCAGTAGAACGCCCATGATTGAAATAATACTGTACAACCGTTTGTGATGATAACGTGACAGCTATTTGTTGGCTGTTAATGTGTGCACCTTCTCTCATATTGGACAATTTTTTTACCACAGCATGTTGGTGCCATTCCATGACACCATGCCAAGTCTCATGAATTTCAGACGAGTTTTGGATTTACTAGAATTTCAAAACTAAGTTCTCAAGTTTGCGGCCGAGCCATGAAGAGCCTAGGTGTTTGAAATTCATTCCCATTTCTTGCATGGGACCTAAACATGCAACCAAGGACACATATATGATTTTTCAACCCATTTTGGAGCACAGGAGCATGCAGTTCAAATTTGAATTATGCACATAAAATGCCTAGAAAACTCAATTAAATTATAAAAATGTCCAAACGAACCACGAATAATTCCAAAATTTAACACGACACTCCCAGTGGTCCATGTTACCTCTAGAAAAAAAATCAAGGCAAGAAGAGGTAACGAATGTCGTTTCGTCCACAAAGGTGACACGTTCCCTACCAGAACCACGAGGCTTCTTGTGAGAAACTCTGGTTTGTGAGAAGCTTATACCAAAACCTGCCCCAAATGGGACAAAAAATTTACCACAGCATGTTGGTGCCATTCCATGATAGCATGCCAAGTTTCATGAATTTCAGACGAGTTTTGGATTTTCTAGAATTTCAAAACCAAGTATCTCAGCGTTTGCGGCCGAGCCACGATGCCGAGGTGTTTGATATTCATTCCCATTTCTTGCATGGGACCTAAGCATGCACCCAAGGACACACATATGATTTTTCAACCCATTTTGGTGCACCGGATCATGTGCATGTAGTTCAAATTTGAATTATGCACATAAAATGCCTAGAAAACCCAGTTAATGTATAAAAATGTCCAAACGAACCCCGAATAATTTCAAATTTTAACACGACACTCCTGTTGGTCTATGTTGCCTCTATAAAAAAATGAAGGCAAGAAGAGGCAACGAATGTTGTTTCGTCCACAAAGGTGACACGTTCCCCACCGGAACCATGAGGCTTCTTGTGAGAAGCTCTGGTTTGTGAGAAGCTTATACCAAAACCTGCCCCAAATGGGACAATTTTTTTACCACAACATGTTGGTGCCATTCCATGATAGCATGCCAAGTTTCATGAATTTCTGACGAGTTTTGGATTTACTAGAATTTCAAAACCAAGTATCTCAACGTTTGCGGTGGAGCCACGATGCCGAGGTGTCTGAAATTCATTCCCATTTCTTGCATGGGACCTAAGCCTGAACCCAAGGACACATTTATGATTTTTCAACCCATTTTGGTGCACCGGAGCATGTGTCTATAGTTCAAATTTGAATTATGCACATAAAATGCCTAGAATACTCAGTTAATGTATAAAAATGTCCGAATGAACCCTGAATAATTTCAAAATTTAACACGACACTCCTATTGGTCTATGTTACCTCTAGAAAAGAAATCAAGGCAAGAAGAGGCAACGAATGTCGTTTCGTCCACAAAGGTGACACGTTCCCTACCGAACCATGAGTCTTCTTGTGAGAAGCTCTGGTTTGTGAGAAGCTTGTACCAAAACCTGCCCCAAATGGGACAAAAAAATTACCACAACATGTTGGTGCCATTCCATGATAGCATGCCAAGTTTCATGAATTTCAGACGAGTTTTGGATTTACTAGAATTTCAAAACCAAGTATCTCAGCGTTTGCGGCCGAGCCACAATGCCGAGGTGTTTGATATTCATTCCCATTTCTTGCATGGGACCTAAGCATGCACCCAAGGACACACATATGATTTTTCAACCCATTTTGGTGCACCGGAGCATGTACATGTAGTTCAAATTTGATATATGCACATAAAATGCCTAGAAAACTCAGTTAATGTATAAAAATGTCCAAACGAACCCCGAATAATTCCAAATTTTAACACAACACTCGTATAGTTTTATGTTCACTGCAGACAAATGTTCTAGCAATTCAAACACCATCCTTTGCCGCTGTGACCCCATTCCGTATTTCAAATCAAGATGAAAAATCAAATACATCACACACAGGTTATTATCACCAACCGTGTGAGATGCAGTACAAAATATCTTGGTGCACCGTCATATTGGCTGACGCGAGAAGGTGCGTCGGCTATAGTCCACAGCCGGCGCGTCAAGCAAACTAGCCCCCCAAATATCATTTCACTGTTCAATCGTCGCCGGTCAAAGATGGGGACGTGGACCCGCGTCGTGAGGGCAACTTCGGCGGCCCAGTCCGGTGAGAGCGCGGCCGCAGCCGCCATGAGCGTGCTCACAACCTGCATGAGCGCGGTCCCAATCTACGGCCAAGCAGCTGTGGCAACCAAAACGGCCACTACTGCAGCTTAGATGGAGGTAGAAACATCTGCGACGGGGATAGCAAATGGCGAGAGCAGGACAACAGCTGTCCGTTCCGCGACGGCCGCCTTAGCCCTGATGGGGGCCGCCCGCGCCCATGTCGAGGCCGGCCACGCCCAGCTCCTGGTGGTCTCCGCACAAATCACATGAATCTTCTCCGACAACGGTGGGCAACCCATGGCCAAAGACTTGGCAATCGCCGAGAGCGTTCGAGCAGCCGTCCGTTCGTTCGCGGCATACCTTGCCGCGATGGAGCCCGTCCAAGCCCAAACCGCGGCTGCCCATGCTCAGCTCATGGTGGCCTTTTCCAAAGAGATGGTGGACGTGGATGGCAAGATGCTTGCCGAGTATGGTGCGATGGATGCGATGGAGCCCCTTCCCCAGGAGATCGTCGGGCGCGAGCTGGACATGGAGGAGGAGGCGGAGATCGACGAGCGCCAGGCGGAGTAGTAGTCTTTGTTTAGAGCACCGGTCTTTTGTTAGAGTAATGTTTAGGTCAGCTAGCTCTGTTTAATTGCTGAACTTGCTCGGTTAAGAAGTGTGGGTGTGTTGTAGGCTCTTTTGTGTACCCAAATTATGCAATGACGTGGATGACCACTGTAACCAGGGAAATTCGAACCAAAATTTGCACGTTCAAACTCATCACACACGGGGTAAGCCATATGAATCGTTTGTGATGTTATGATATCGTACACAGTGCTGAATAAGGGACCGTGTCTGATGACACCTCGCGCGCCAGTTTTTCACTACACGGAGCGAAAAATTTCGGCATCCGCGGAAATATCTACCTCCCATGCCCCCTCCTTACCAAAAGCCACATTTCCCCTATTTCCGCCTTCCATTTCAAGTTCAAACCTTCACTGCTTGCTTGCAGCGCCGCCGCCTCGCCGGCGACGCTCCTTCCTGCTGCTCGGCCTCGTCGATCTAGTCAGGTACTCCAAACCCGACCACCATCCTCCACCTCCTTCTACACCCCACATGCCCCGACCGCCGGCGCGACACTTTCCACTCAAATCACCGACCCATCCTCCAAATAAGTGCCGCCCTAAGCCATGGTGCACGCGGTATAGCCAGGAGCTCAAGGAGCATCTGACAGCGGAGAAGCAAATCGCGGCCACACGCGCGGATGAGGTCGTGATGGCTGCCATGCGTGCCGACCCCCAGATCTTGGAGGAGCACCTCGCTGTCGAGGCCACCATCGACGCCTCGCGCGCAGACGCCGCCACGCGGTTGGCTGCTTTAAATGACAATTTGTGGCGTTTTCTCGAGGCCACGGTCGGTGCCTTCGACGAAGACTACGAGGTGTTTTCTCAGCGTTCCCGTGCTTACCTCAACTCCAGAGCCAGCACGTTGGTTCCCGGAGCGGCTCAAGCGACTCACCAGTACGAGGAGGGCACCCACGATGTGGAGGCCTCGCCCTCTTCCAAGTCTAAGGAGCCCATCGTCATCGATATCTCCGACGATGAGGAGTAGCTTGTCTTTTTAGCTCACTACAAGGACCTATGTTCAGCTAGCTAGCTACGCCGGTTAAGCATGTTCGGTTTACCTTTTGCATGTGCTGCTCCTGCCTTTCCTTTACAAATTCTAGTGAATTGTCCTATGTACTCTTACTATGCAATCTGATCCTCTAGTATATATGTTCTATATATTGTGCAATGTGGTGCTGAGTTAACTGTTTGGTTATGTTTTTGTCATGTTCAGCTAACTGTTTAGTTCAATTCTACAAGGTGAAGCTCAATTCTTGTGGGTGCAATTTTGTATTCTCTTGCATGTGAGAAATAATCGAATTTGGCTGTACAAAATACATGAGATACAAATACAATTGCTATATTTCCAAGTTGTTAAGCATACTAGGTTTGGTTAACTATCTGATCTTGTATTATGTTCTCTTGTGCAATGTGGTGCTCAGTTAACTGTTTGGTTCATTTGTTGTGGTGCTTAGTTAACTGTTTGGTTCAATTCTGCAATGTGATGTTCAATTGTCGTGGGTACAATTTTGTATTGTTATGCTTGTGAGAAATAAATCGAATTCGGCTGTACTAAATACATGAGAAACATATACAATTGCTATATTTCCTAGTTCTTAAGCATGCTTGGTTTGGATAAATGGCTTTTCCATGTGGCTCGAATTAATCTGCTGCATTTGCAATGTGTTTATTTTTCATCAACATATTTTACTGATAGTATGTCAACCCTCACTTAACCTGATCAATAACTACCTTATATGTGTTGCAGGGAAACAATGGGAGGCACTGAGGTTTACCATCGAGGTTCGCACATGCATGGTCCTTTGTCTAATAGCACATTATTGTGCAATTGCAGGAACCATTCTAGTATTTAGGTTTTTAACAATTTGGTCTTACGCATGTAGGTCCTGCTGTCAGAGGTTTTGACCCACTGTTCGACCCATTTTGCATATGGGGAAATGAGATGTCCATGAATATCAGTCAAGTCAAGAAACTCAGAAAGATTGTGAGGATAAAGAAACTAGCGACGAAAAACAACAAGATCTTTGTCTGCACAATGAAGAAGACATCAGTGAACTACAGGATGGTACTAACTCTTATACTCCCTCCGGTCCTTTTTAGTCTGCATATAATTTTGGCCGAAGTCAAAGTATCTCTACTTTGACCAAAGTTATAGAAAAAAGCATGAACATTCAAACTGCAAAATCATTATTTTTAGATGCATTATGAAATACAATTTTATAGTTTACATATTTGGTATCGTGGATGTTGATATTTTTTAAAATAAATTTGGTGAAACTTTACAAAGTTTGACTTGATACAAATCTAATGCGCGGAGTAAAATGGACCGGAGGGAGTACCTTGTTTTTTAATTCCTTTGCGACATTTCAAAATTCAGAGAAGATATTTATGCATATGTTTGTTTTCAGGCCTTTCCAAAGCAGTTCACAGATGATTACCTCTCAAACCACCTGTATGGTCAAGAGGCGAGGAAGGTGTTCATACAACACCCATGGTACAATATTGAAGTCTTCCTCAAGAGGACGAAGGATGGGCGGTCAATCATCCACAGGCATTGGCCTAAAGTTGCAAGGACATTCAACATCATTGAAGGCTCAATATTCGCCTTCCGCTTCAGTAGTTTTCTAGATGAGATTCATCTGTCTATCTACCGTCTATGATGCTAATTTCCAAAGGTTTTAGATGTTGCATGTGAAACTTGGTGCTGTTGTGTAATGGGGTAGCTAGCTATATGCCTATATGGTGTGAGTGAGTGCTGAAGCTATATGATGTTGTACTCTGATGTATTTCAATTATGAAATCCTGGTTCTGTAATACGAAATTGAAATATATTGTGTGTTTATTATGAAATGTAAATTTGATTACTAAATGGATTAATAATAATAGGCCAATTAGCCTGCTTATTGGGTTTTTCTAGTGCAAACGATTATTGAGACAACACCGTGGGCGATGATCTCAGACAACCCACACAGTTTATAGGAAGTAAACATGTTGGATCAATGAACAATCACACATGACTTCCTCTGGACAACTGTTTGCGTTAGGCCACCTTACACAAACGTTTTCCACATAAAAAGTGTGTGTGATGGACAGCCTATGCCACACAGTTTCTTCTAGACACCGTGCGTGATGCATTCAATAACACAAACAATAAAATTATTACTATCGTCTGCAATGGCAACACTATCACAAACGATGTGATGCGGAAAACTGTGTGCTTTGAATAGACGAACGGATACGTTTGTCTGGGATTCACTGTGTGGGATGTATATACGAATGGAAACGTTTATCTTGGATTCACTGTGTGGGATGTACATACGAACAGAAACAATTAGGCCATTATAATTGTCTGTGATGGCTCACCCGATTGCACACGAGCTCTTTTTGCCCCGCGTGTGTGACCAGAGGCCCTATCGCGGACGGTTTCTGGGTCGTGTGGAAAGGACCCCCCCGCTATCGCACACACAGGCAAGGCGACGGTTTAAAACTTCGTCGTTGAAAGGGAGTAAAAGCCGTTTGTATAGCAGCTCGCTGTACTAGTGTCCATAGATTTCTTGGCTTCTTGCATATCTTCTGGACTGAGGAATAGAATACCTCTTTTCTTTGGAGTTGGCTTAGGAGGTGGTTCAGGAAGTGTCCAATCATCAGCATTCCGCAATAAGTTATTCAATAATTCCTGAGCTTGTTCAACAGTTCGTTCCCTGAAAACACAACCAGCACAACTATCTAGGTAGTCCCATGAAGCATCGGTTAGTCCATTATAAAAGATATCAAGTATTTCATTTTTCTTGAGAGGATGGTCAGGCAAAGCATTTAATAGTTGGAGAAGCCTCCCCCAAGCTTGAAGGAGATGATCTTCCTCAAGTTGCACAAAGTTATATATTTCCTGTAAAGCAGCTTGTTTCTTATTAGCAGGAAAATATTTCTCAGTGAAGTAGTAGATCATATCCTGGGGACTACGCACACAACTAGGAGCAAGAGTATTACACCAATCTTTAGCATCACCCTTTAATGAGAAAGGAAACAATTTAAGAATATAGGAATAGTGAATCTTTTCCTCTTGAGCAAAAAGGGTGGCAATATCATTCAGTTTAGTAAGATGAGCAACAACAGTTTCAGATTCATAGCCATGAAAAGGATCGGATTCTACCAAAGTAATAAGTTCAGGATCAACAGAGAATTCATAATCCTTATCAGTAACAAAGATAGGAGAGGTTGCAAACTTAGGATCATCATCATCTCATTCATAGCCTTTTCTTTTAGCCTATTCATTAAATTTATAAGATCATCTCTATCCTTACAAGCAAGAAATTCCGTAACAATCTCCCCATCCATAACATAACCCTCCGGTATATCAAGCATCTTAGTTCTAGTAGGGGTGCTAGGTGTAACAGGTGAATCATTTTCATCAGTTTCAAATTCTTTAGCTTTAGCAATTTGAGCATCTAGAAATTCACCTAGTGGCACAGGTTCATCAAGCAAAGTAGTAGTATCATCATGAGTATCATCAATAGCAGAAGAAGTGTCTATTACTTGCGACATATTAGATTGAATAGTAGGTGGTGGTGTCGCAAGTTGACTTAAAATAGAAGGTGAATCAAGTGTAGAGCTAGTTGGCAGTTCCTTACCTCCCTCGTCCTAGAGGGCATGATCTTGGTCTTAGAGTCTTTCAGATTCTTCATAATGATCAGCAGATATTTAACTCCCAAGTGAACTTAATAAATAGAGCTATGCTCCCCGGCAATGGCGCCAGAAAATAGTCTTGATGACCCACAAGTATAGGGGATCACAACAGTCTTCGAGGGTAGTATTTCACCCAAATTTATT
Organism: Elymus sibiricus; assembly: GCA_039707655.1. Taxonomy (NCBI): domain Eukaryota; kingdom Viridiplantae; phylum Streptophyta; class Magnoliopsida; order Poales; family Poaceae; genus Elymus; species Elymus sibiricus. The sequence continues at coordinate 112,034,877 of CM077664.1, read as the reverse complement.
GATTCGACACAAGGGGAGCCAAATACTATTTATAAGCCTTAGCAGTTGAGTTGTCAACTCAATCACACCTGAGAAGCAAATTCTCTGTTGCAAGGTATTAGTAGCACAGTAATATGATAGTTTAATAGTAGTAGTAACAGTAGCAATTTTGTAGTAGTTGAAATAGTAGCAACAACAGTAGTAACTTAGCAAACACAGTTTGAGAAAAGCGTAGGCATGGAGTAGCGATGGATATTATGGATGACATCAACCATGTAACAGTCACAACCTAGAGCGGTACACAATAGCTCCAATTCATCAATTCAATGTAGGCATGTATTCCATATATAGTCATATGTGCTTGTAATAAGAACTTGCATGACATGTTTTGTCCTACCCTCCCGTGGCAGTGGGGTCCTAATGGAAATCTAAGCATAATTAAGGTCTCCTTTTAATAGAGAACCGGAACAAAGCATTAACACTTAGTGCATACATGAACTCCTCATACCACGGTCATCACTGGAGTGAATCCCAATTATTGTCACCTTGGGGTCTGCGGATCATAACACGTAATAGGTGCATACAACTTGCAAAATAGGATCTAAAACTCACTTATATTCATGAAAACATAATAGGTTCAGATCTAAAATCAGGGCACTCGGACTCTAGTGACAAGCATTAAGCATAGCAAAGTCATAGCAACATCAATCTCAGAACATAATCTCAGAACATCAATCCCTTGTGACGGGCCACCTGAGTTTGTGGCTCTGTGGTGGCCCCCCTCCAGTAGATCTTTTCGCCAGTATTTTTTATTAATTCCAAAATAATTCTCCGTAAATTTTCATCCAATTCTGAGAACTTTTTATTTCTGCACAAAAAACAACACCAAGGTAGTTATGCTGAAAACAACGTCAGTTCGGGTTAGTTCCATTCAAATCATGCAAATTAGAGTCCAAAACAAGAGCAAAAGTGTTTGGAAAAGTAGATACGTTCGAGACGTATCAGCCGCCTCGCGCTCCGACTGCTCAATGGCTAGCCGGAGCGCCTTGGCATTCTTCCTCCAGAGCCAGCAAGCATATGTCTCCGCTGTCGTAAGCGAACAACGGTAGACCCAAGCGAGGAGTCACTCGTCCTAGTCGGGCTCCACCGGCAACCCGTGCGGCGGCGAACGAATTGCTCCATCGCGTCCCTCTCCCTTGTTCGCTGCCTCTCGCGCCGAGCGGCATGCGCCTCCGATTCCGGTGTGCACGTCCACATGGCCGGCTGATGTCTACTACACAACTTATTCTTGTAGACTCGTGTTGGGCCTCCAAGCGCAGAGTTTTGTAGGACGGTAGCAATTTTCCCTCAAGTGGATGACCTAAGCTTTATCAATCCGTGGGAGGCGTAGGTTGAAGATGGTCTCTCTCAAACAACCCTGCAACCAAATAACAAAGAGTCTCTTGTGTCCCCAACACACCCAATACAATGGTAAATTGTATAGGTGCACTAGTTCGGCAAAGAGATGGTGATACAAGTGTAGTATGGATAGTAGATATAGGTTTTTGTAGTGTGAACAATAAAAAACAGCAAGGTAGCAAGTAACAAAAGTGAGCATAAACGGTATTGCAATGCTTAGAAACAAGGCCTAGGGTTCATACTTTCGCTAGTGCAATCTCTCAACAATGCTAATATAATTGGATCATATAACCATCCCTCAACGTGCGATAAAGAATCACTCCCAAGTTCCTATTAGCGGAGAACATAAGATAGAAATTGTTTGTAGGGTACGAAACCACCTCAAAGTTATCCTTTCCGATCGATCTATTGAGCCATTCCTATAAGTGTCACAAACAGCCCTAGAGTTCGTACTAAAATAACACCATATGATACACATCAACCAACTCTAATGTCACCTAGATACTCCAATGTCACCACAAGTATCCGTGAGTTGATTATACGATATGCATCAAACAACTTCATAATCATAATATTCATTCCACACAAAGAACTCCAAGGAGCACCCCAAAGTTTCTATCAGAGAAAAGATAATGAAAATGTGCATCAACCCCTATGCATAGATTACCCCAATGTCACCTCGGGAATCCGCGAGTTGAGTGCCAAAACATATATCAAGTGAATCAATATAATACCCCATTGTCACCACGGGTATTCATATGCAAGACATACATCAAGTGTTCTCAAATCTGAATATTCAATCCGACAATAACGAAACCTCAAAGGGAAAAGATTCGATTCATCACAACAAAGATAGAGAGGGAAGAAACACCATATGATCCAACTATATTAACAAAGCTCGCGATACATCAAGATCGTGCCATATCAAGAACACGAGAGAGAGAGATCAAACACATAGCTACTGGTACATACCCTCAGCCCCGAGGGTGAACTACTCCCTCGTCGTCATGGAGACCGCCAAGATGATGAAGATGGCCTCCGGTGATGCTTTCCCCCCTCCGGCAGGGTGCCGAAAAAGGGCTGTAGATGAGATCGTGGAGGTACAGAGGCTTGCGGCGGCGTAAAAACTCATCTAGGTTAACTTTCGGGGGTTTCTGAATATATATGATTTTCAAGCGTTGGAATCATGCAAAGAGGTGCCACAGGAGGGCCCACGAGGCACCAGGGCGCACTTGGGGGGGGGGGGCAGGCGCGCCCAGGTGGCTCGTGGGGCCCCTGTGGCTCTTCTGCTGCTCCTCCGAAGCTTCCTGGGTCTGTTTCCTTCTAGAAAAAATCATCAAAAAGTTTCGCTGCATTTGGACTTCATTTGATATGGATTTTCTGGAAAACCAAAAACAAGCAGAAAACAACAACTGGCACTGGGCACTAGGTCAATATGTTAGTCCATAAAAATCATATAAAAGCCATATAAAAGTGCACCAAAATCATACAAAACTATAATAAACATGGCATGAATACTTCATAAATTATAGATACGTTGGAGACGTATCACCGGCGGAGTGGGCACTAGCCCGCACCTCTGCCCTTGCGGAGCAGTGGCCAGCGGGGGAGGGGGACGACGGAGGGACCGCGCGTACTATGCAGCCCTCGTGGAGCTGCGCGCGGACTAGGAGGGGCCAGCTCCGGCGTTCGCGCTGTGCCAGCGGGGGATGGCAAGGGACAGATCCGGAATTGCCCCCCTTGTCCACCTTCGACCTCTCTAGGGGAATGCGGAGGGCCAGCTCCTCGTGACATCGAGGTCGGAGTCAGAGAGGCTGCCGATGCTCGACATGCTTGCCGGAGTCGTTGAATTGGATCAAAGGAGGGGAGAAGAACAGACGAAGCGAGAGAGGAGAGTGAAGTGTGCTAGGATTCCAGATTGGGGTTTTTGTGGGGTCGGCGGTGAGCCGGGCTAACGTGGCAGACGCGTCCGGGCCACCCCATATCCGCCCTACATTTGGGCTAGATATGAGGGGTGCCGGACATCCCGAGTGTTTGAGATCGGTTTGAGGCGTCTGGATGATGGGGTGTCTTTTTACTGGTCAGTAATTGGGCGGCCCGTCTGGGCGCTTAAGACCGGCTTGAGGCGCCGAAAAGTGCCTGCAGAGGCCGACCTCCAGTGAGTTCTTTACTTTTTTTTCAGCAAAAATACATTTTCCTTACCTAAAAAAAATCTGAAAAAAGTATACATGTTGACATATATTTGTAGTATACATGTACAAAATTTCATGAACATATATATTCATATGTGTTGTACACAAAAAAGACAAATACACATATTAAAATGAGCTTTTCCTTTGTTGTATTTAGGGCAGATATTTGCCTTTTTTGTGTAGCATGCAAATAATCAAATTAGCTGATGAAATTTTATACATACTTGAAGAATATGCATATGTATTTATAGAAAAAAAAACTTTTTTTGAAACTTTTAGATATACTTTGTTTTTTTTTACAAAACGGGCTCCATAGAGCTTGGCCGCTGCAACGCCTCTCTCCTTGAGGTGCCGGCTATAAGAGCATCTACAGCCGGGCGCCCCAAATGTGTCTCAAACGCCCGGGCGGGCGGTCCGGTCATTGACCGGTCACAAAAAATTGACCCACCCGGGCGCCTCAAACCGGCCTCAAACGCCCGGGCTGTCCGGCGCCCCTCATATCCAGCCCAAATCTAGGGCGGATATGGGGTGGCCCGGGCATGCCCGGGCGCGTCCGCCTGACAGGCCCGACCCACCATCGACCCCACAGCTGTCCCACAAAATCCTCAATCCGGCGCCTAGCTCTGAACCCTAGCTCACTCCACTTGCCTCTCCCGCTCCGTCCGCTCGTCTCCCCTCCTGCATTCCGATCCAATCCGGCGCAATGTTGAGCTCCGGCAGCCACTCCGGCTCCGACCTCGACTACGACGAGGAGCTAGCCCTCCGCATCGCCTTGGAGTGGTCCAAGGTGGACACCGGGGGCAGCTCCGGATCTGTAGCGTCGCCGCAGCTCCCGCGCCGGCGCAGCAAGGACGCCGGAGCTGGACCCTCCCGGCCCGCGCCCAGCTCCGACAAGATAGCGCAGTCCACACCGCCCCTGCGCCACCCCCTTCCCCCGCCGACCGCTCCTTCGCGCGGGCAGCGGTGGGTGCTAGTGCCCGCGCCGCCGGCCCGCACGCGCACTCCGGAATCGGAGGCACGCGCCGCCCACCACGAGAGGCAGCGGGCAAGGGAGAGGGAGGCGGCGGAGCGGTCCGTGCATCGTCGTCGCGGGATGCCGGCAGAGCCCGACGAGGACGAGCGGCTCCTCACATGGGTCTACCACTGGTCGCTCATGACGGCGGAGACGGGACGCTCGCCGCCTCCAGCGAAAGAACGCGAAGGCGCTCCGGCTAGCCATAGAGCAGTCGGAGCGGGACGCGAAGGAGGCAGCGACGGAGGCGGCTCGGGTCGCCAAATTGAAGCGGCAGCAGGACAAGGCCGTCCGCCGGATGAAGGGGCTGATCATCTTGTCTGACTCCGACTCCGACGACGGCGACGACGACAGCTCCACCTCCTCCGACGACGACCAAGATCCTCCACCAGCCGCGGACGCCTACAGCTGCGCCGGCGACCGAAAGGGCAAAGGCCCGGTGCGGAAGTGGTGATCCCGCTCCTCCTCCTATGTCTATGTTTATATCATTTTTAGTTGTTGATGTGTAAGAACTTGTCCGGCGACGAACTCAGATGATCTTTTGGTTATGTCAAGTTCGTTTATGTCCGTTTGCAGCCAATTTTGTTATCCGTTTGCAGCCGATTTTTTTGCCCGTTGTTTGATCACGTAGAGTAGCTTTACGTTGCATGCATAGTATGGATATAGGGTGCCGGATATGAGATACGCGGATGTGGAGAGGGAAATATGAGGCGTGCCCGGTCAGTGCCCGCGAACGCGCCCGGGCGCGTCCGCGGGCGTTTGAGGGTCCGAATTAGCCCATCGCGGCTGTAGATGCTCTAAGAGCAACTCCAACCGGCCGACCCATTTCGTCCGCGCATGTTCGTTTGGGTCGAAGTGGACAAAAACGCCGGCCCAACGCGCCGACCCAAACCCAAAACACGTCCGCTAGATGTCTGTGGCGACGCATTGCAGGCCCAAATTTGGGCCTGGTTTGCGTCCGCGCGGACACGAAACGGACACGCCGCGCGTCCCCTCGGTGTTCGCCGCGCCCCCACATGTCGGCCGGCCAACCACTACCCGCGGCCACCTACCGCGGGCCCACGCGTCAGTGAGTGGAAGCTACGGGAGGCCGTCCTTTTTTAATCCATGCGTGCGGGGGGCAGCCTCATCTACTCCCACTTCCACTGCCGTCCACATCTAGCACCACGTGCTCCCTCGCCGGCGACAAGCAAACCCTAGCGCCATGGGCTTCTTCAGTGGCAAGGGCAAGGGGAAGCTCACCCTCGGCGGCAGCTCGTCCCGCGTGCCTCCTCTGCCGCCGCCACCGCCTGCACGCCCCGTGAGGGAGCGGCTAAACATACCGGTGCACCAGGCGCGGTGGCACTGGCGGTACCGGCAGCCGCCGCCGTATCCAGATGTCAACCTGTCGCACGGTTGGCATCTGGATCCGCGGCGCATCCCGGTGCCGGCGGTGCCGCGGACCCCGCGGGCTCACGCTGAGGAGGTACGCAGGCGCCGGGATCTCCTGACGCCGGCGCAGCGCCGGCTTCCTGCCTACGCGCCGGACTCTCCCAACTGGGAGGTCTGGTTTGCCCTTGAGCACGAAGAGGAACGCCGCCGCGACATCCAGTACCACCACGGCGTCCCCCCGCCGGTCGAGCCGGAAGAGGAGGAGGCCTATCAGGCCGCGTTTGCGGCGGCCATGCAGAGCTCCATCGAGGAGACCCAGCGCAGGGAGGAGGCTGCCTACCAGGCGAGGCTGGAGCAGGCTACCGCCTTGTCGGCGGCGGGCGACTCCGTCCATGCTCCCCTCTTCGCCCCGCCGCCGCCGCCGCCTGTCGTCGAGCCCAAGGCCAAGCCGAAGCCCACGCCCCCGCGTAAGCGGTCGCCGCCGCCGCCCTCTTGGACCGAGGAGACCTACTCGTGGACCGGCGAGTACCGCGAGTGGGTGAGCGCGCCTCCGGTCCACTACAACGCGACGACGGAGGAGGAGGCTGCCCACCTGGAGCGCTGGAAGCAACACTGGCTCGCGGAGGAGAAGGCCGATGACGAGCGGCAGATGGAGTTGGAGCGCTGCTTGGAACGGGAGGCAGAGGAGGAGCGCCTGGAGAGGGAGGAGGAGGAGCGCGCCCACGCAGCAACAGTGCAGCCACCGGCGAGGCAGACGGCGGAGGAGGCAACGCGTGCGGCGTGGGAGAGTGCCTTCCCCTGGGCTGGGCCGGCGCCGATGTTCATCGACCTCACCGGCCCCAGGGAGGAGGAGGAGGACGACGACGCCTAGGGCAGCGCGCTGACCGTCCATGTTTTTTTTAGTTTTTTTAAATTTTATTAATGTTTAAGTGGACTTTGGCCGGCGGTTGACCGGCCATTTTTTTTTAACACAGTACAGACGCAAGCGCTCATACATATGCGCATACACTCATCCCTGTGAACGCACACACGCACACCCTACCCCTATGAGCACCTTCGAGAGATTGAGTCGGCATATCATCCTGAGATTTACGAAGTCACCGTAGGCGCCTCGTCGTCGACGAGAACGTCTCCTCCCACTGAAAGCGCATCGCCGGAAATCCTGAAATAAATCCAGGAATAATGCGAGCACCAGGACTTGAACCCTGGTGGGCTGGGGATACCACTGTCCCTCTAACCATTCAACCACAGGTTGGTTCGCGTTGACCGGCCATTTATGTTTAATTATGTTAAATTATGTTTATTTCGGCCGCGTCTTTTCAAAAAAAAAAATCTTTTACGGGGAAAATATGGGTCTGACACCCATTGAACGCACCGGCTGACCCAAATGAAAAAGCGGCTTTCTGCTTGGCCGACAAAAATCGTGTCTGTATAGGTCGGCCCGTTGGAGTTGCTCTAACGCTCTAAACTTGCGGACCCGGACACCGGCTGCCTTGTTCGCCGTGAACCGCATGTACGCTTCTCTTTGTCAATCGCAGAAATCAACCGCAGCAGTGAACGGGAAGCCCTAAACCGAGCCAGAGCCCGACGGATCAAGATCCCCGGGCGCCGCTGGGAAGCATAGCCAGCCGAAATCTCTTGCCCCTGCCTCGCCACTCTGCCCTGCCGCCCCGACGCTGGGATGCAGAACCCTAGCAGCAATCACCCTGCCCCGGCCGCGGCAGCGGCGGGGAAATCCAAGTCCTCGGCGCAGACCGTGGCCGCAGCATCGGGCCAGGGCCATCAGCCCTCCCCGGCCACGCCTGCGGCTGCCAAGTCCAAGACCTCGGCCGCGGCAGGGGCCTCGGGCCACGGTCATCACTCCTCCCCTTCCACGCCGGCGGCCGGCAAGTCTAAGTCCTCGGCGCATGCCGCGGCACCGGGCCAGGCGTCCTCTTCCCACCAACCCAACGCCGTCGGCGGCGCTGACGCAGCCGCATCGAGCCTTAAGCGCAAGCGCGGCGTCTTCCAGAAGGACCGTAAGGCCTTCTTCTGTTTTCTGAATTGTTTGTTCTTTTCTGTTTATTTTCCCCATACTTGTGGCTCACTTCTATTCATTTTCTTTCAGTGCAGCACATGATGTATGGGTTTGGGGACGATCCAAATGTAAGTTGACCCATGACCAATTCTCTCTTTGGTTCCCTAATTTTTTGGTTAGGAATTATGTAGAACAGAATGCAGTCATTGTAGTATATTTAAGAATTCAGGATGCAACGGGCCATAAGTGTCATTTTACAAGAAGAGTGGTAGCAAACAAGGCGTGGGTTTACCATGTTAATATTTAATGGTTGAAAACTTGAAATATATTTAGAAAAGTAAAAGGGACATACCTGGAATTGGTACATATTTGCTTAGACTGTGTTTATCAATGATTTTTGGTTGTTGGTTAGCTTACACCTTTGCAATCAGACAACAGCCAATCCCTAACAAGTGTCAATGCATATGGGATAGTGGTCTCATGCAATCTCTATTGAAAATTAAAATTATGTGTGCTGTTCATCTATGTTATGTTGAATGTGTGGAAGGAACTGCTAGTTTTTTCATCGTGAGTAGCTACTGGCCATTTGGCCTCTCATGTTCAGGGCAAGCTGAACCGGATGCCTTTCTGTTGGGCAGGTCCTAGAGAAACCCCTAGTTTTTTGCCAGCTAGCATATATTGCCTCCAGGGGCGGACCCAGGATTTTGGCATAGGGGGGCCAAAAGTCGACACCCAGATTTTTTACATGGCAAATATGAATGTTTTTGAAAGTTAAATATGGATCCATTGTGAGATTGGACAAACGATCCCATAAAATCAATATGTGTTGTTTCCTCTCCATGACTATGCAAATACACGCACAATAGGTGAAAATTGAAATCTGCGTGATGGAATATGTGCACCATATGTAATTTAGGGTATCAATTTGTGGGGATAAAACAGGAAGTTGCGCCCTCACTAATTTCATATAAATTGAGAAATTATTGCAGTCCAAATCGTAATATGGATCAGTATTATCAGTTTATCACACGGTACAAATCAACGAAGGAGCGACAGAGGACTGACCACAACTTTTCTGCACGGCTTGACAGCTCCATTCATCGGCGTTGATCGGTTATGCGCAGCCGCCTCGCCCTTTGCAGAACAGGCGAACTGCCCTAGGTTTTTTCTTTTTTGAGGAAAAGCAAACTGCCCTAGGTGTAGCGAGTTCATGCGCCGGCGTTGAAACTGGATCACGCTCCTGACCTCCTAGGACCAAATAGTGGCCTGACTAATTGCTATATGGACTAGTCGGCTGAGTTGTTGGGCCTCAAGTATTTAGCCTTTTAAATTTTGACGTTGCTGGGCTTGCTTCAATACGTGATCACACGTCTTAGGGGGGGCCAATTAAGCCTAAGTCTAATTAACGTACGCCTATAACTCACGTACGAAACAATCCTTGGGGGGCGCCTGGCCCCTGTTCGTCCCCCCCTAGCTCCGCCACTGATTGCCTCTCATTTCTTTTCGGTGCTGCTGTGTGGACAGCCTGGTGTGCCTTGTAATATTTTGGTTTCACTCTTCGCATAGTAAATAAGTCAATGCTCCTACTAGGGATCTCAAAAAGAAAAAAGACGGAGTAAAGAAACATGTTATTCCCCTTTTAAATCTTAGATGCTCTGGACTTACGATGCAACTGACCATTTTTTTTTTTTGCTGGTTTTGCAGCCACTTCCAGAAACAGTTGCACTTGTGGAGGACATTGTTGTAGAATATGTTACTGACCTCGTAAGTTTCTCTTGCATTTGTACAACTGTTTAGTTTATGTTTGGCCTGCTAAAAGAATACATACTATTCACAGATAGAAAGGTCTTGTTGAGGATTGCGTGACCCGTTTTCTACCATTTGTACAACTATGTAGTTTATGTTTGGCCTTGTAAAAGAATACATACTATTCACAGATAGAAGGTCTTGTTGAGGATAGCATGACCCATTGAACCATTATTCATCTTTTCAATAGAGTTCATTAAGTACACTTAGGAAGTTTTGGGTAGTTTCCTATGCAAATAGACATAATTAGGTAACTGATTTTTCTTGATTAATAATCTGAATATGGATCGACATCTTGCACTGTACGATAGTGAGTCAATGTGATTTCAAGTAAATGTAGTGTACACAAATGAGCAACTCATCTACCTGCCACAACCTTCAACACAATCCATTCATGTTGAACCAAGAAATCCAGAATTGTGCCATATTTAACCAGTTATGCCAGTTTGTTACAAGTTCATGGCCGTTTATAATTCCATTTTTTTTTAGAATAGTTTATGGTTCCATAGCTGAGTGAATCCATGGTGTGCCTTTTCCCAGGTCCACAAGGCTCAGAATGTGGCTTCAAAGAGGGGGAAGCTCTTGACAGAGGATTTTCTTTACCTTATCCGAAAGGTATGGTCTGGACTACATGAGACTATGTTATTTCCTCTTCACTTGTGTCACCAGAGTTTGCCAAAGCTAAGCATTTGCATTTCACTTTTTTTCCCTAGGATATGCGGAAACTGCACCGTGCTACCGAGCTACTCTCCATGAATGAAGAGCTCAAGCAAGCAAGAAAAGCTTTTGATGTGAATGAAGAAACACTAGTAGTAACCAATGAGTGATATATACCTCCTCGAGCAGCCGCAGAAACTACCATATCATCTGCAATATTTCACTAACTGGTCATACGATGCATATTGCTCCAGTTGGATGCCAGTGAGCATCCATTTGTATATGGAGTACTATTATGTTGCTGAAGAGTTTGTTTCCTGTCAAGTTGGCGTCAGGTAGCACTTTCCACTGTGATGAATGGATGGTTGTGCGCTTTGCTCAGTCATACTAGGCATAAAAATCTGGTTGCCATACAGTGCGATATGGTAAGAGTCTTTTGATATCAGGCACTATCCGCCCTAACTCAGTACTATATAATATGCGCACATTAAAATCGGTAAGTAATATTTGTTGCATGTGGCCGATCAAGGTAAGGCTGCCCGTAACGGAGGTATCATGCGTATCATATTAAATGTCGTACTATTTTGTGTGATGCATAGCAATTAATAATGCAATCTAAGATACTAACCGATGATACTATGCATTACGAAAGTACTATCATATTACGGGCAGTAACTAGATAACTACTATGCCGTGACCTGTTCATCTTCTTCCTCCCGCATGGTAATTCCTCCTCCCCGCAGCCTACCCTGCCCCATCCGCCTACCTCCACCCCCCGCAGCCGGCGGGCGCTACCGCGCACTGCCTTGCCGCCCCGCCCTCCCCTCAACTCCTTCACCGTCGTTGCTAGTCATTGCCCTGGCCATCCCTCTAAGCCCCGCACCATCGGTGAAAACCTTCGGCAATCCCCTGCATTTTCGTCACCCCTAAGATAGATAATGGGGTTGTGGCTTCCCCCTAAGATAGATAATGAGGCCATGGCTTTCCCTTAAGATAGATGATGGGGTTGTTTTTCTCCGGCCAGGTTGGAAAAAAGGAAGACGGAAGGAAGAAGGAAAAAGTGACTGATGCAACATAAATTTTCAGGTACCTGTGAAATAGCAAAACTATATTAATTAAATAAGGAAAAGGCCTTCGTGTTGCAACCTGAGAGTTTTGTGTGTATTTTTTTCGTTCATCCTTTGTTTTTAAAACGTTTTATCTCACGAATTGTGCGTCCAAATCACGAACCGTTTTCACCGTTGTGTTTCTCGCGTCGAGATCTTAGAAACCAAATCTCATGCTAATAGGTTTGGACGGGTTTTTTTGAAAAATAAAACAGAAATTGAAAAATAAAACAGAAATAAAAAAAACCAAAAAAGATAATCGGGAGAAGAAATCCAAAAATAAAATCGGAAACTGTGTTTTTCACCTTTTTTGAAACATAGTTGTGCTTTTCGCTTTTTAGGAAACACGATCATGCTCCACACTTTCCGGGAAGCACAACTGTGCTTTTTAGTTTTGGAAAAGCACAGTTGTGGAAAGCACTGATGTGTTTCACGCTGAAGCACAGATGGGGGAAGCACAGATATGCTTCCACGGCAAATCACAGTTGTGCACAGATATGCTTCCACGGCAAATCACAGTTGTGTTTTTCATGAACATAATTATGATTTTCACTTTCGGGAAGCACAACTGTGTTTCACGAAAAAGCATAGTTGTGCTTCACGGGAGAAAAACAAAACAAGAACAAAAAAACTAAACAAAATTCATGAAAACCTAGAAAAACAAGCAAAATACGAAAATTCAAAGAAGAAAAAACAAAAACGCGTGTAGAAATAAAAAAAACTCATCCCGCGGTGCGTCCAGCGTGCGACACGTAACAGCGACTGGGCCTGGGCGCATCACATGTCAACAAGGAAAGCGCTTCCAAATGCCCGCTGAGTATCCCCTGAAAGGGTACCGGTTAACTAGTTTTTCGACAAAGAGTGGATTTTATTGACTCAAAAAAAGCATCAAGAGGATACAATATAATGAGCACACACCCGGCCTCTGCATAACTAAGATGAACACAGCCAACTTAACACACACACGCACGAAAACACACCAGCAACTAGCAAAGTCCTAAGACCAAAAGCTATGTGTAGGCGTGGAAAAAAAGAAAAAGAAAAAAGAAAAAAGAAAAGCCCCAAAGCGATCAGATCAGCGATCGACAAACTACAATAGAGACCATATCCGCACCAACCATTGATGCCACATGGATTAAGAGGATCTTCAACAGCAACGCCTTCAGGAAGGAAGCGACACTCAAGCGCCGTCGTCGCCGGATCCAACCACAAAGGTCAGAGTCAAAGTTTTCACCCTGAAGAATCAGTCCGAACATATCCGAACAATGCCTCCAACAAGGTAACGACGTAAAAAACATCGACATTGCCAGGCATAACCACTCAGGTCTGACCTAGGCTTTCGCCCCGGAGCTCGAGACCGGGTGCTCACAGCACCACCATCAAAGTCGCATGTGTTGTCGCCACCGCTTTTCCGCAATCCCAGCAGCTACAATTGGACCGCCGCCACTCCACAAACATCCATCCGCGTCAAGTCTTCGTCCATAATTTGTAACTCAGCACTGAAGTCATCCACCGGATCAAGAGATAAAACCTCCTGAAGTCTTTTCGATGACCCCAGCTGTCGTGAATCCGTAGGAAGTCGCTGCAGGACAATCTACAGTCAACACCATCCGGTCAATCGGATCTAGATCACCACCACCAACCGAGGATCGCAACGTCGGCAGCTCGCACCGCACACAGAAGGCCAGTTCATCACCGCAACCCCACATGTCCAGAGACCGTCGTGGCCGGAGCAGTGCGCAAAGATCTGCGAGGCACCACACTAACACCACGACACCAGGGTGGCACACCGCCAACAGCAGCCGCCGCAGAGGAAACGACCACCATTGTCACAACAACCGCCACACCGGAGCCGCCACCACAGATCGAGGGAGGTGGGCGCCGCCGGAGACTTCCAAGGCCATGGCCAGGCCGAACACCAGCCGGACCAGGAAGGAAGGGGCAGTCGGAGTGGTGGGCACCGCATCGCACGAGTTGAATTTCAGGAGGTTGAGGGACGGGAGGTGCAGCGCAGGGGGGAGGAGGCAGCCCCGCCGCCACCATGGCCACGACCAAACCACGACGCCGGCCGGGCCGACAAGGGGGAGGGCGCCGAAGGAACCACCCGCCGGAGCGCACCGCCATCTTGGGGAGGAAGGGCGCAGAGCGCAGCGTGCGAGGAGGGAGGATCTGCCCCGCCGCCACCATCCCAGGGACCGGCGCGGCTTCGCCGGCCGGCCCTCCGGCGGCGGCGACGCGGGGGTTGATCGGGAGGGGGGGTTCCCGCGGCGGCGGCTAGGGATCCCCCCGTGTCGCCAGTGGCGGCGGCGCGGGGGTCGTGGGTCGTGTGGTTAACTAGTTGGTCCCAGAGAAGAGAAGGGCATGCGGCAGCAAGGCGACTTCGCATCTTCAAGGGCAGCTCAATTGCTAGCCAAGCTTAGCATAGCAAGCTTTGACAAACCCAGGGAAAATATTTGGACTGCTCGGAATCACCCAACCCAGCCTAGGGAGAAATGAGACTCTCTAATCACTTGCATCTTAGTTAAAAGTGGAAATGTCTCTACTAAAGGGGAGTTGGTCATTGTATGTTCACTTCCATCCTTGCCCTTCCACTGTTTGGTTGTTTTCCTTCTCTACGTCACCCCTCCCCCACATCTTGCATTAACTCGATCAAATCAAATCTCACCAAAAGCCCAACTAAACCAAAAAAATCTTGCGTTTCCCTACCTATTTCCAAATCAAATCTTACCAAACCCCAACTAATATAAACTTTTCTTGTGTTACTCTACCCATACCCAAATCAACTCAAATCTTACCAAAACCTCAACTAAATCAAGAAAATTCTTGCGTTCCCCTACCCATATCCTACTCAAATCAAATCTTACCAAAACCTCAACTAAATCGAAACATTTCTTGTGTTTTCCTACCCATACCCAAATCAAATCAAATTTTGCCTAAATCTCAAGTAAATCAAAACTTCCCTTGTGTTCCCTACACATATCCAAATCAAATTAAATCATACCAAAACCTCAACTAAATCAAAACTTTCTTACCTTCCCCTACCCATACTCAAATCAAATCAAATCTTACAAAATCTAGAATATGGTGGGTGTAAGGTTTATGTCGGACACGACTGGTGTTGAACCACTAGAAAATGTACTGCAATGCACTGACAATTAGCTAGTGGATGTGGTAATCGCTATAATGGCTTCAAACATGATTATTATAAATACCGAGCATTGTTCCCTAATTAAGTTTGCCATTTTGCACTAAGGTATGGAGATTTGATAATGAACCATTCATGGAGGAAAGTAGCTACTTGATCATATTTCTCATCGACGTTCTAATTTGGAGAAGTGTCTTTTTTCACTTAGAGAGGCGTTGTTGCCTTGTTCTCGATGCCTAGCTAACTCTTAAGACTTGAGAGAAGAAAATAAAATATTTGTTTGTAGACTCCATGTGGTTAGGTAGCGTGGTTAGGTGCAACATTTCAAATATTGGATCATCTTGTTTAATGTTGAAGGAATTGTGAAGACGACAATGCTATATCTCCTCGGACCAATGTGACTTTATTTTAATGTCAAGTCCCCTGACATGCATTTTTTTAATCTTTGTATAGAGTTTTCCGAGAGTTTTCTTATTGTTTATTTCGGGGTTTTGCTAGTTTTCACTCTTGATTTTTTTTGAAAAAAATAGAAATAGATAAACCTTAGATTGTTTTTCTTTGATTATATGATATTACACTCGTGCGAGGATTTGGAGCCGTATTTAGATAAATGGGAGGATTTCAGTCAACTTTTCTTTTGGAAGAAACTTCATTCAGGCAAAACAGAGTGGACAATGACATCTGATCAAGCGGGCGCACAGTGTCACCTCCATCGCAACAGTAGGCGTACCAGTGGCAGTACCTAACAGACCATAAGAGGAAGAACACACACTAGACTGGAGGAGGGGAGATCCGGAAGGGAATTACTTCACTTAGATCCACCCCCGGACTCCTCTGACATAAGATCTTCCATTCCACAATCAAGAACACCACCATTAGAGAGAGATCCATTATTGTAAAACTAGGGTTTGTAAACTCGATTCATACCTTGACTTTGAGACCATGATCTGAATATGCATTCATCTTTGTCATGGTGAACTACAATATTATTGATATGGTTCCTTTTCATCTGATCGTTGTGTCTTGTTGTGACCCCTGTCCCATGTGTGAGTAATTCCCCTAGGCATGAGAAATATAGGGGACTGGTAAGATGTGACTGTGCCTAATACTTATTTATAATTATGTGTGTTTACTTTGATGATTGACTATGAGGTTTATTATCCATGGAATACGCACTACGTGTTGTCCGATTTAAGGGCCTAGATAACATGATCTCAAGACCTACATGAGTAAGCACTTATTGTCCAGCAAATCCCCGAGCTTCATGTGATAGATGCTGGTATCAACGAGGAGAAAAGACAATACGAGAAACAAGAGAAACACATATCCTAAACCGTTGGTCCGGTCTAGCAATTTCAATTGTTGAGCCTGGTAACGAAAGGAGGACAATAGAGTCGAACAAACCCAACATGAGGTGTTTGTCTATTCAAGGATGAATCGTCTACCAAACGCTCAATACAAATAGTAACATTACACTACCTCCGCATAAGGAACTTTCACTATTACCATGAACTGAACCTCTTTGCGTCTAACCTCTCCATTGCATGAAGCACCATTACCTTTAGTTTTAAACTTTACGTTATTTACTTTCTAGTACTTTATTATCCAATTATTCTACTCTCTTTTGGAACCATCTATTACCACCATAACCATTTCAATTCGTGCAGATACCAGGTAATCAACTTCACTCGAGACTAGTGATGCCCCTAGTGTGACCGATACACTCATCATAATGCCCGCCTACGCACTTCGTTAGAAAGATATATAAACAGGGGTAATAATCCACGAAAGTGTGCTTCAACTAGCCCTATGCACTTGCAGGCCATTAATTGTTCAGGAAGTTAATCTTGAACCAAAAAAAGGAAAAGAAAACTACACAACACACGCTCAGTCAATGAACTGATCAGTCCATGTGCACCTACGCCGCCGAATCTCGGGGAGACGATATGATGTCGACATTTATCCGTGGAGGTCAAGGAGATGATGGAAAGACGTGGGCACGCCTCGCCGCTAGGGGAGGATGGGAGGAGCATCCGAAGGCGTCGAAGCAGGGACGTACAAGGAAGGCGTCATCACAACCTAGAGCAGAATTCAGGTGACGGTGGGAAGAAGGTGTGTCCAGCTGGGATGAACTTCCGCGTTCAATGGAGGCGGCTCATCCTACGCGGCGGGCTACTCCATGTCACACACAGGACGGAGGGGAAGCGACCTCGCGAGGGCACCGTCCTGAAGTGGTGGCCAGAGTTGAGGTAGTTGAGGTGGGGGTGTCGTCCCGTGTACCGCTGGGGTCGAATGGGACGAGGAACGACTAGAGTCGGGGTCGGAGTGGCAGCGGCGTGGAAGGACGCAAAGGAAGAAATCCTTCTCGCGCTGGGCTGCTCGCACAAAAGGGGGTGGATGAGGGTTTTCAATGGATAAAAACGGTAGGGGTGGACTTTTTTTTTTAACTTTTTTATGGGATGAGGTAGGAAGCTGTTGGAGATGATTTTTTTTAAAGTGGCATAATATATGGTAGGAGGCAAGGAGTGGTCCGATGGGAAGTTAGGATTAAGGATTTTTTTAATGGCTTCGATGGTTTGCGAAATATTCGTGTTTTGTTTCAAAAAAAATGGTATTTAAATTTGTTCGTATAAAATAAGGTGGAATCCTTGTTACTACATATTACTTCACATAGCCTAGTGGTCGGCAGCTCTCTACACATCATGCCTCAAGTCTAGAGTTTGAAACCCAATTTTGTATTATTTTGCTTTTATTTCAATTTTGTGCGTGTTGTATGAAATTTTGTCAAAGAAACGACATGGCTAAGATTCAAACCTGGGTCTACCATAACAGATGTCAGGAACTGACCATTGGGATAGATCAATCATTTATGTGAAATTATAGCCACAATGGCTATTTATTCAATTGTTTAAATTCAAATTTATTCAAATTAAAAAATTGTTAATTTGTACGAAATAGATTTCAAAGTTTATAAAATTTCAGAAATTTCAATGTTTCTAGGGTGGTCGAAATTTTGCTGGTTTCAAAATTCGAAACCCTGGTTAGGATCCGATTTCCTATCCCTTGCAAAAATGGACCCCAATATCTGGCTGACGATGGCCAGGGAGGGACGCTCCAACGTACGACTCATCCCCTGGCTGGTCGATCGATCAACGAACGTTTTTGTTAGCTGGGGAGCTGGCGATCGAGCGAAGCCTCCAGGCCCAATTACAAATTTCTTTTGTACACAAAAAATCTAAGAAAAAAGATTTGCCATGATGTATGATGGAAAAAAAAAAAGCTATATCCGTTAAAAAAATGCCATCTTGTACAAAAACAAATTTGACCCTGATCTATTATGAAAAATGTCATGCTACTTTATAAAACTGCCACTACTCTAATTTATAAATTTATAATGAGTATGATAAAAAAAATTCGTGTGATCTAGAAAAAAAATAAAATTGACGTGCTAAACTTTTAAAACTGCCATCCTGTAGATAAAAAAAGTTTTATCTAGATACTAAAAATAAAAAAAATGCCATGATAAAAAATTCCATCTCTTAATAATAAAAAATGTCATCTCTTAATAATAAAAATGCCATCTCTTAATAATAATAATAAATGCCATCTCTTAAATAATAAAAATGCCTTCTCTTAATAATAAAAATGTCATCTCTTAAATAATAAAAATGCCATTTCTTAATAATGATAAATACCATCTCTTAATAATAAAAATTCCATTTACGAAAACAAACTTGACTTGTGAAAAAAATGTATAAATTGTCATGTGACATATTTCAAAAATTTATAAACTACCATGTTAATTTTTTCTAGAAAAAGTTTCCATGTAAAAGGAGATTCCATCATGGTGAAAAAAATAGTAGGCAAAAAGGAGGCCATGGGATTCGAACCCAGGTATCCCATGCTAGTAAGTGTAGTACGCTGGGGTGTTTTGAAAAGTAGAACGTTCGCTGACTTTTATCTTATAGCGAACTACTTTCGCTCGCAGATGCCAAATATCTGACGGACGCTAGATAAAATTTCCCTTAAAATTGCCTTTAGGTTTTATTTAGAGTTTTTGAACTTTAGATCTTTTTTTATGAGATCAAGTTTGAAAGTTTTGGTAAAGGCAATAGTTTTTTTTTTTTGAGAAATTTTGGAGCGATGGCTGTTTTTTTTAGACAATTTTTGAGCGATAGCTGCAACTCGTGGCCACATCACTCTCCCGTGACCCTGCAGGCCGTAACCCACAACACAACTAGGCCCCGGATAGGCCTCATCCAAGCCCAGACAGCCATCTTATAAACTGCTCCTCGACCGCCGCCGATTGCTCTCTCTCTCCGTGGCCGTCCCCGTCTCCGCTGTCGCCGCCTCGCCGGGCTAGGGTTCTCGCGACGCAGCCGCTGTCGCCGCCGCTCGCGTCGCGGGGTAAGTAGGTGGATGCCACCGTAATTCTGACTCGATTATCTCTTCCGCGAGATTCCCCGTTCGTTTCCTCGGCCGCTCGGTGAGTGCGTAATCTCGCGGGGGCGTGCGCATTGCCGCGCTAGCGCGCTGCTCGTTTCTCGGATTTCGCATCGTGCTCTCCCGTGCCGTGCGGTCGGCTTGATTCTGTTCGCGAGCTATGCGTCCTTCGGCTGCGTTTTTGTTTTTGGGTTTGCCGCGATCATGCATGGTCGGAACGATGAAAAGGTTGTTCTTCGCTAGAAAGTTCTAGAAAGGGGCCCTTCCACCTTTTCATTTGGTAGCCTTTTGATAGGTTTGGGAAAGATTCGCGCTTGCTAGGGTTTTGGGTACTACGACTTTGGTGCTGTTTGATTGTTGGGAAGATGCTCTCAGTGTTCATCTCAAAAAAAAAATTCAACTATTCTCGTTGTGCTATGACAGAAAAAAAACAGTCGGTATTTGAGTTGCTATATGCTATTGGGAAGCACAATTTGATCTTCAATAGGAATTAATTCTGTGTTGTCCGTTCAATTCCAGCCCCCTTTCACCTATAGAGGGCAAATCTAGCTTATTTCGACGCAATTCTGCTGCCGCCTGTATAGAAATTGCATAGAAGCGTCTTAATTTCTGAATAGATGGACCAATGTATGCATGTAATGATGATGCAGCAGGTAATGAAAACTTAGGTGCATTTGCATATTTAGGCATGCCCCTGTTAATCTGCTGTACGCCGTTCTTGGTGCATACTTTGATCCCCTTTTGTCCGAAGAGATGCGCTCAATCTTCTAATGTTCCACGTGAGAAATTTTTGACATGTGAGTTAATATGCTTTTGCAAAGCATGAGAGCACATTCTAGTATTTGAGTACTTTTTGTGTTATCTATTATGTTCCGCCTCCTCCTGATATAGGAAATAGTTTATTTCAATGTGACTCCCTTGCCGTTTGTATTGAAATTTTATGGAAGCGTCTTACATGTTAATCGCTGGATATATTGACCAAATGTGTATAGGTGCGTTTGCATGTTTACATGTCTTTATTCTACAATGTTTTGGCTGCATGCCTTGATGCAATCAATTTTGTCTTGCAGTTCAAGATGCCTCGGTACGATGACCGTTATGATCGCTACGATGACCGTTACGATCGCTACGACGACCGTTATGATCGCTATAATGACCGTTATGATCGGTATGACCGATATGGCGGCAACACCAAGTTGTATGTGGGCCATCTTTCTACGCACACCCGGACCAAGGATGTTGAGTACCTTTTCGGCAGATATGGGAGGTGAGGAAATTGGATCTGAATTTACGCCTTTTGTGCACCACTTGATTTAACAAGTGTTCT
Organism: Elymus sibiricus; assembly: GCA_039707655.1. NCBI lineage: Eukaryota > Viridiplantae > Streptophyta > Magnoliopsida > Poales > Poaceae > Elymus > Elymus sibiricus. Next base: position 112,014,424 of record CM077664.1, on the reverse strand, counting down.
TGTGCAATTTGGGAACCATTTACTTGCACAGCCTGGCTTGCTCAAATTTGTGCATACTTCTTAGGCAAAGGAATATTTCCCTAGATTATGGGTCAATTTAGGTTCCTCGGCATTGATGTAGCCTAGAGTCAAGACTACTACTGTATCACTGATAATGCAATTTAAATCCAGCTATATCAATAGGCTCTGCTAGGTTACTTTCAAGAGTTGTCATTTTAGCTATTTACTTTCTTGTAATTGTTTAGCCTTTTATTGGCTTACCTGTTGGTAGAGATTAGCAACTAGCAAGCTTCGGAAGTTTAAGGTTCCTTCTGTTGGGGTATAATCTGCTGATTTTGACCATTTACATAGTGCTACTAGGCGTTGCCAATTTGCCATCACATGTTAGACAAACCTTTCCAGCTTTGACTTGAATAATCTTGTTGAAGGTATTGAGGGACTATTACCTTGGTGTCAATGCTGTGAGGGTGGCTTTGGTGGAAATTGGTGTCTTGCTCCAAAGTTACAGAAGATTTTGGCGATTCTTTTGAAATATTCTGTTGCCTATTCTACGAGTAGATGTTTACTTTGAGTGACGACTGGTGATGCATTTTTCATACCATCTTGATGGTGTTCCTGTTTTTGTCAACCATTTCTACAGAATACGATGTGTGGAGCTGAAGCATGATTATGGCTTTGTTGTAAGTAACTTCTTACACCTGTGATTTACATTTTCTATTCCTGGAATATGCGCGGCTAATTGTCTAGTTTGTTAGACTGTTCATTCATGTTAAGCCCACCCCTATTTTTGTTTTGTTGGATCATGTTGCAGGAGTTCAGCGATCCCCGGGATGCAGATGATGCAAGGTATGAGCTTGATGGCCAAGAGGTTGATGGGAGCCGCATCATTGTTGAGTTTGCAAGAGGGGTACGCTTTTGTTGTTTATCAATGTTCTTTACTACTGTAACCTTTGCCCTGATGTCATCTACAAATGAGCTTTTTATGGACCGAAAAGTCTCCTCTATGTGCATAGTTTAATCCTGTTATTATATACATTTGCCGCTACACGACTCATATTTTCTAATTGACGGCTAGGATGATAATGATGTTTGATTACTTGTTGCACTGTTGCTGTATTCTTAATGTTGCTGTCTTCGACTTCAGTTGATAAGCCTGTGTTGATTTTCTAGACCCCGCGTGGCCCAGGAGGTTCCCGCGAGTACTTGGGCAGAGGACCCCCTCCTGGTTCTGGCCGCTGCTTTAACTGTGGGATTGATGGGCACTGGGCTCGTGACTGCAATGCTGGTGACTGGAAAAATAAGTGCTATCGCTGTGGAGAAAAGGGCCATATAGAAAAAAACTGCCAGAACAGTCCTAAGAATCTCAAGTATTTCCTTGCATCCTTTAATGAGCTTCTTTGCGATGTGATCTTTCATTAGTGCACATTTGATTTTTAGCTTTTGCAAATACAGGCGAGGAAGAAGCTACTCGCGCTCCCCACCACCTCATCGCGAAAGGAGCCGAAGCAGGAGTTACAGGTATGAACTAGGAAGTATGAGCAGTGTCTCCTTGATTTGTACTTTGTTGCCATGATGACTGATGATTGTGCAATCGTCCAGTGCTTAACCATACTTGGTTATGTCAAGGACGAATATGTCTCGGTAGTATATCTTGTTAGCATTATGATTTAACTAAATGTACTATTATGAGAGTTACCCTTTTATTATATTTGGTCAAATGCAATAGGTTTACCTTTCAGCCACATAGTAGTAATCATACCTTTGATAGTCATATATATGTATTCATGCCTGCCACTTGATATATATATGTGATCAGTGAGTCTGTAGAGACCAAGTATCTGGTGATAAGTGAGTGCCAGAATTTGATGGATGCTACTGATATATGTATGGAAATTAAATGAATATGGTGGTGGGTTTGTTCCAAGGGCACTCCCAGTAACTTCGTATAACATGTGCCAGTTGTGTTTCACATTCTTCTCTGCTTAGTTGCTTTCCTAGCAGTATCATTAGTCATCAACGTTGTGATTTTCTTATTAACAGCCCTTATCCAAGGAGGGATGATCGTGTTGTTGGCCACGAGGAAAGGCGGCCAAGAAGCTCTAGTTACAGCCCTAGGAGGAGTGCTTCACCGTCCGTTTTGAACCGCAGCCCAGCACCAAATGGCAAGAGCCACCCACCAAGGGAGCAAGCTGAAGTCAATGGTTCACATAACGGTATGAGAGGCAACACCCTGAGTCCCGCCCGCGATAGCCGCCCAGCCACCAACGGAAGGAGCCCCAGCCCCTGGGAGTGATGGTGAACGCCGCGCACCACCCTCAACTTGAATCTTGTTGCATTATCTCTTGGGCCAAACTCTTGATGTTGGCAGACTATGTTTAGTATGTTTGTCGAACATCGGTTCGCGTTATGCCTCCTCGTCTAAACCTGTCAAAGAGAGTCGTGAATTTTTCATGTTTGACAAATGTTGGACGCATGTTATGCTGCCTTATCTGGACCTGAAAAAGATATTTTGTGGTTGTAACAATGTTATCTAGACTGCTAGCGTTCGTACTTTCTTGGCTGGCATGCTAAGTGTTGTCCATACTTCACTAGCTAAATAATTGTCACCCCTTGGGAAATGGTAAATCGCTGTTCTACCTTTTATTAGGTATAAATCGTGAAAAAAAGTGATTCAGGATCAGGAAGCTGGTTCTGGTCTAGCAAGTGTTCCAGTTCCTCCATGAATGTTGAATTTTCTGTCAAATTCATGAGGATTTCTTTTCGGGTGAAAATTAAGTTCACGTGTTCCAAATAGGTCGATAACACTTACACATGAAGGGAAAAAAAGGACTGATAAACTTCTAACAGATCAACAATTACTTCAAAGAACAAAACATATATCAGAACATGAATGCAATTAAGGGCTTGTGGGATCAACAGTACATGGTATGGACAAGCAACAGACATCTCTTTTCTCTATGTCAACATGCTTTTACCAACTTCCTCAGTGACACAGAAACAATTCAGTCCGGTTCACCTCCCTTCAGTGTTCATCAGCTGCGAGAAGGCATCGTTGGTCGACATCTGAGAGTAATCCATGTTCGCGCGGCTTTCGTCTGCAGTGCCGATCTCCAGAGAGACCATCCTTCTGGCGTCCGAAGGAAGTTCAGAGATCTGATTCATGCTGTCAACGTTGGAGATGTCCGGGCTGGCCTCCTGCAGCTGGAGCACAAACTCCAGATTCCACAGGACATCACCCATGGTAGGGCGGTCGACGCCGTAATCCGCAAGACACTTCTCGACCGTCTCACCGTACTTCCTCAATGACTCGGGCATGATTGTCCCAGCGATCCGTTGATCAACGATCTGACCAAGCTCTCCCCTCTTCTGCCACTTGATAGCCCATTCTGCGAGGTTGATCATGTCTCTTGGAAGCGTCGGGTCGATGACTGGCCTCGCGCAGATCACCTCCAGCAAGACCACGCCGAATGAGTACACATCTGACTTGTCGGTCAGCTTCTGCCTCCGGTAGTACTCAGGGTCAAGATACCCGAAGCTCCCTTTCACCGCAGTGCTAACATGTGTCTGATCCAACTCAGGTCCCGTCTTCGAGAGACCGAAATCAGAAACCTTGGCCATGAGATTTTCGTCGAGGAGAATGTTTGCCGACTTGACATCACGATGGATGATCGACTTTGCAAAACCCGTGTGCAGGTAGTGTAGCCCCCTTGCAGCCCCTATGCAGATTTCCACCCTTTTCTTCCAGCTGAGGGGAGGCATGTCACTGCCATACAGGTGACTCTTCAGCGTGCCTTTCTCCATGTACTCATACACCAAGATCATCTCGTTCTGCTCATCGCAATATCCGATGAGCGACACGAGGTGACGGTGTCGCAGCCCCGACAGCAGCTCGATCTCTGTCCGGAATTCTCTGAGCCCTTGGTGGGACTTCTGGTTGCCCCGCTTCACTGCGACTTTGGTGCTGTCCTGCAGAACTGCTTTGTATACCTTCCCAAACCCCCCAACTCCGACAACCATCCGCTCGTCGAAGTGTTTTGTTGCCATTTGCAGCAAAGCAAAAGGAATTCGGTAGCTTGCATCACTGTTTGTCCCAGATGTAAGAGTGGTCCGGCTGGTTGTTCGGGTACCTGTGCTAAGGAAGCTAAGGCCATTGAGGGTAAGTGGCGACCAAGAACTTGAAGGTCGACTTGTCGGTGCCCGCCGCAGCTTCTTCTCCTTCTTCTTTCTTCTGAGAACAAAGCAGAGAATAATAGCAATGCTAACAGCACCAACACCTCCGAGAACAGTGCCCAATATGATAGCCAGTTTCCTTTTTGGCGTTGCTGGTGGCCACACAACATAAATAGTGCCAGTACTGATGTTCATCTTCATGATCTCCAGGCCGTTCAAGATGCCATCTGGTGCCACATTGTTCAAGCTGGAAGGCCCAATGCCGACACTTAGCTTACCAGAAGGATCACTTGACTTCAAGACAAATTCCATGTAGTATGGCACAGCCAAGGTACCAAAAACTTTTTCAGAGAGGTCAAGATTTTCTAACGCTAACCCGCCATCCACATAAATATCAAAGTAGAGGGAATATGCTGCCTTGCTCACTATGTCACAAAAATGGAACCGGATCAGATAGCTCGAACGACCGTCAACATCAAATTGCCATGTCATGTTGGACGCTGGGCTGGTTCTATTTTGCACAGCCAACCGCCTTGCAGTGTTGTACACACTGTCCGGTGCATCCTCCTTGGTTGCAGCTCCTTTCTGATAATTCAGCTTCCCTTGGTAAGTAGCCAGTTCAGTGGTAGTGGAATTTATGAAGAAGTTCTGGTCAGTATCCCATGAACGCGAGAGTGTGTCATTGACAACGGTCACCTCCCGTCCACCCACATTAATCCTGTAGAATGTCTGAAATGACTGCGTTGCAAGGCCGAGATACTGGCCGGAGGGATTCACAGTTTGCGCTGAATCACGTATCAGATCATCAGGAACAGATATTACTTCAATAGCATTGATGAAAGATGTGCTGTTTCCCAGAGGCACAAATGAGAGAATCAGCGTATCCTCAGTAATATTCAGCGAATACTCCCTGACCAACGGTGAGGAATTGCTCGGCGGAGTGAAATTGTCAAGTAACACAACATGCTGCGTGGACACTTTGAACTTTGCCGCGGCAAGATCATAGCTCTGGTAACTGAAACCGAAGAAGTGTAGCCGTACAAAATGCCGGCCATGGCTCTTCATCTTGAAGGAGTAGGACGACGGCACAATGAATATCCTTGCAGTTTTATACAGCACAGGATTGTCAGAACTTATGACTGCATCCGGCAAGGTGTTTGCGGGGACGCTGTGATCTGATGTCAATATAGTCAGGCCGGAATTGTCTGCTTTGAAGACCCTCCCATCGTGGAGATTAGCGTCGACCGTGGAGCCGCAGTTGATGAGGTAGTTGTCTGCAGAGGTGAATTCAGCGTTGCAGATACCAAGAAGAACCCAGATGCTCCCAAGAAGGAGCAGAGCTATCTTTTGCTCAGTAGTGGTGCCCATGATGAATTCAAAAGGAAACTGGGGCTAAAAGGATACAAGAGCCATGAATTGCACGAAGATGCAGCCAGCCAGCAAGGAAAAAGGGGGAGCTAGAACAGCTGCAGACAGTGCAGATGATGAATCTCTTCCAGAGTCCAAGGCATGCAGTCCCTCAAAACTGATGTGATCTCAGGCAGCAAGAACACTCGGAAATTGAAGCAATAGAAGGTGTGAACAGGCTTAGATTTTCTGTGTCTTGGTCGGCAGGAGGAGGAACCACCAGAAAGAAACCTTGCTTATCAGGCAAGCAAGAACCTTATCAAGCACACCCGCAGCATAGCTCCATCCACCACGAACTGGATCTGCACAATAGTCCCACACGACACAATCAGTATCATCTCCAACATGCAGGAGCCCGGAAAAACAGAACAAAATCCTTCGAGTGAAATCAACCCAATCCCCCAGCTGAGACGAGGGTTTACCTTTGCAGTGCAGGCCTCCCAGCAGCTGAATCGCCTCTTGCCTCCGCCCAAACAAGCAGCCTCGCGATTCTCACCGGAGCCCTCGCAAGAATTTCAGCCAGGCGGTTGGGAAAGCGGAGGAGCCAGAGCCAGAGCCAGATGGAACCAGTCTTTTCTTGAAGCCGGCCGAGAAGAGGGAGGGAGCACAGGTGGAGCGGAACTGGCGGAGAAGCAGACAACGGCACGCCGCCGCTTTAACTTTTGAGCGAAGCGGACAAAGGAATGGCAATCCAAATGCTCGGCTGGATGGGGGATTTGGTAGGAGCGATGCTGACGGCGATGGTGGCCCGGAGGTTAGGTTGGCGAGATTTTGAGCAGAGTCTTCTTGGGTCCGGGAGGAAGAAAGGGTCTCGCGAGTGAGAACGGCAGGCGGGTTTGGACGTTTTCTGGCTCCTGCGGCAAGGAGCGGCGGGTCATTAATCGGGGGCGGGCCCGCGGGGCAGAGGGAGGAAGGTTGGTGGGAAGATGAATTGAAGAGGTGTGGGTGCGTGAGCTGGGCGTGGGCCCACGGGGTCGTGAGGTGTGGACGAGAAGACTGGAAACAGGATTACGAGAGGCCGCTCTGCTCCAAATGGCGGGCAGAGCTGCGTCGACGCGGTTTATGCCTTTTGGAAGTCTCGGGCTGCTTTTGAAAAGCATGATTCTGAAAACTTAAACAATGTAAACAACAAAGGATTGGAACATCATGGGAAAAGGTTGGGAAGAACCATTTGGATGCTCCAGAGGGAATGCATGAATCTTCTATAACACTAAGCTCCCTAATTTTAGAGCTCCCACGTTCGATTGAGCTTAGCGATTTGCAATTTTGACCAGTGATTTTGACAGTGACGTGTGCAGCTGTCACCAGGCGGGGCCGCTGGTAAGTTGGAGGAGGGGGTGCGGTGTGGGCCACCATGGTCAGAGGAAAGAAGTGGCGTTGTGAAGTGGATTTTTTTTCAAAACTGGCACTGTATTTAGAGCAAATTCGAAAACTAGCATTGCTAACATGTATATATCAAAAATAGCACCCCGTCGGTCTGCCGTAGGCCGAAGAGTGACTTTTCGGCCTGGAAAAAACCGAAGAGACCATTTCGGCTTCCTGTGGGCCGAAGAGGGGCGCTGCTGGGCCGAAGACCTGTCTTCGGTCAGCACTAAGCCGAAGAGGCCTTTTCGGCTTCCTGTTGGCCGAAGAATGCATACTCTTTACGTTAAACGTTGACCGAAGTTGCATGGAGCACTTTTCGGCCTGCACCTGACCGAAGACTATTTTTTTTCAAAAAAATGCATTATAATTGCTGCACAACCATTCCCTCTCTTTGACATGCCAACTTTGTACTTTCCCGCAACCATTTCCCGACAATATATCTAATCATTTTCTTTCCCGCCATTTTCCTTCCCGCCATTCTCTCCCGGCATTCTCTCCCGCCATTCTCTCTCCCGCCATTCTCTCCCACCATTTTCTTTCCCACCCTTCTTTCCCGCCATTCCCTCCCGCCATTCTCTTTCCCGCCATTCTCTCCCGCCATTTTCTTTCCCGCCATTCTCTCCCGCCATCTTCTCTTCTCAACCTATAAAACCCCCTCCGCACTAAGGTGGGTGAGCAGGCAAGTGTAGTCTCGTGAAGATGTCCGGTTATCCTTTCGATCGTAGTTGTTTTCACCCTCGTATGTCCAAAACTCTTCTTAGTTTAGCCGCCAATTTCAAGATAGACAACAGGATAGTTCCATGGGACGAACTCCTCGGTAGTGACATCTTCATGAATGAGTTGGCTCACCAGTTAAGTAGGAGCGGGTGGCCTGCAAGGACCTTTGAGGAGATACGGAAAGAACTTCTCAGGTTGCATGGTAGGTGGAAAAAAGTACAATATAAGATTGAAGCTTTTCAAAGGGCTGCAGTAGAAGATACTTGGTTATGGAGTCAAGACAGTGAGGACGAAGACGATCTTTTCAAGCCGAGCACCAAGCCCAAGATACCCGCATCGTCGAAGTCCAAGAGTACCGCACCGTCGAAGGGCAAGAGTGCTGCATCAACGGAGGATGACAACGACGACTTCATGCCGAGCACCAAGGCCAAGAGACCCACATCGTCGAAGTCCAAGACTACCGCATCGTCCAAGGGTAAGAGTGCTGCATCAACGGAGGATGTCGACGATGACTTCATGTAGTTTGTGGGATGTATTTTTCAAGAATAGTCGTACCGTTTAATTCAGATGTACTTCTATCTTAATTATGACTCATACATAGATAATGGCTCATACATAGATAGTAATACATACATGAAGGATGTCTGATACATAGATAAGTCCTCACACATAAGAATAGTCTGAAACTAACATGGATGTCTCATACATATATAAACATATCACTGCTCGGTACTACGGCGACGAGTCTGGACCTTCCTCGGACGAGGACCGGAAAGCGATAAGCGCTGACGCGGTGGGTGAGCCTCACGGTGTCCACGACCGTACATAACCTCGCCTGTCACGGTCTGTGTCTCCTGCGTCGGTGGTGGTGGTGGAGTATGATGCAGCGGCTGAGAGAAGTCATACGTGTTTGCAGCGTGGTCATCGTCATCGCCGTAGCCGTCTAAGAGCGAATCATAACCACTAAGCATCGGCGACTGCACGACATGCGTGAACGGAGGCGGCTGGTTGCTGACTGTAGTAGTGAAGCACATGTAAAATTGAATTGCGAACGTACACTGCTTAAAAGAAAAACCAAAAGTAAAGTTACCTGGCCCCATTTGTTGATGCCATGCCGAGCTCCCTGGCTGTGAAGGAGATGGCTCTTGCCATGCCGAGCTCCCTGGCTGTGAAGGAGGTGGCGCCGGTGAAGCCATGTGCCGTGAAGGACGTGGCGGACGAAGTGCTGGACGAGGAACCGCAACATCAGAAGATCTTCTACATGTCATTGCTGCGTAAATCCCTCGTAGCTTCTCATCAAAACGCTTCAACCACGAGAGGTGCTCTGGCTGTGGGATAGTTTCTCCGCTCTCAACCCGCCCCATTAAAGCGGAAACCTCATCTTGCGCTTCAACCATCAAGTCACTCTGTACATTGAATAGTTAGCCAATTGTAAATGTTCAGGTTATGACATGAGTACACATATTAGAACCATAATAGAGCAAGTTGGTTACGTACCGCGTGGTGTCTGGTTCCCATAATAGAGGAAGTTGGGTACATATCGCTGGTCAGAGGCGCTTCAATCTGATCAGGAGCAGCAGAAGGAACCAAGTAGATCCTCGTTGAATGCCTGTAACGCTGCAGATACAACCCGAACTTGTGCCAGTCAAAGGGTCGAACCTCATCCCAGATATTTGTTGGCGCAGTAGTCCATTCTAGAACATAAGGGCCAATGTTCTTAAGCCAGAAATCCATGGACTTGTTCCCTCCTACGCGGCTCAACCTGACATTGACATCCGGGTAACGTGGTAAGCAAAATTCTTAAAGTATCAAACTGACAACTAAATTAGAATTACTTACTTGTGCACGTGGTCCGGTATGTGTGGAATAACTGGAATTTCATCCTCCTGGCATCGACCGAACTGTCTCATCACCCTATGAAGGGCCATCTCCTCCACCGTCACGTCGAACACCAATCTGGCCTTGGTCATCCAGTAGTGCCGATCTCTAGTGCACAAGTGAGATATTCCACTTGGATACCTAAATGTTATAGCCTGATGCGAGTAGGGCTCCCACATAACAACATCCTCGTGCAAAGCATCAAACTGCGCCCTGAAGGACGGGTAGCAGCTCTTCACCTGATGACCCGCAAACTGTCTCTGTGCATGACAACAAATAAACATTAGTAATAGTATTGCATGGCAAGAAATAATCTAATGAACTTCTCGGTAATACAAAATTACCTCTCTTCGCGTCCAAACAGATCCCACAGTTGGCAAGTCGCCGATAAGTGGCACATAAGCCCCTGCTATGTCCTCCGACCCAAACGGGTTTTCAACGCAGACATAGGGTCGTCCAATAGGGAACCTCTCATATGACCAGAGCTGCAACAATAGTGGACATCCAACCAGACCTGATCTGTGGGAGCTCAAAATGCAACCTTTGCACAGGCCTCTGTACGTAGCTGCCAACACAGCAGAACCCCAACTCCTCTGCGTAATGTCCCCTGGGCAACGAGCGTCAACTATCTCTCGTGCAATGCTGATGAGGCGCGCATCGACAGTGGTCACGTGGTTCTCCGTGAACATAGTCTTGCCGAACAACCAAAGAAGATAGGCCTCTAGGGACCGATCAACCTGTGCCTCTGACAACTGAACTCCGGGGTATCCTAACAAGCGAATCTACATATAACAGAAATGATTGTATTATTCTATTTACTGAGGACAACTATAAAAACAATATTCGTTTAGCTGACCGAGAAGGTTACCTGAAACTGGCCCAACCACTTAAAACGAGGCCCGTGAGGATCGTTGTCTAAGCCCCTAGCAGTTGGCACCGCAGCTAGAAAACGGTTCTGCATCGTACCTAGCCAGCCAGGTTCTGCATGTAAAGGACCTATGGCAGCACCGGCCAACGGTAATCCCAACAAGTAAGACACATCCTGTAGAGTAGGCGCCATCTCTCCCTAGGGAAAGTGAAACGTATGTGTCTCCGGTCTCCATCTATCTACTAAGCAGGTAAGGAGTGACCTGTCGTAAGAGAAGCGTTTCGTTGGCCTCTTGCGTAGCTGCAATGGTTCACCAGTTTCATCCATTTCCGGATGATCAACCCACTCATCCAATGTACCCTCAACCAGCCGTGCCAAGGGTAGCAGTCCAGCCCACATTAACCTACAAAATAAAGAGAATGTACAGCAAACAGTTAGCGGGCATCATATATTACAAAATACGAATTAAAAAATTATAAGCACACAAACCTATCAACCCATGCAGGGTGTATCAGCCAGTTAGACTTTGGGGTGCGAGTGGTCAACACATCTAAGTTCTTGCCCGTTTGCATAAGTGCGGCCCGGTGTTTTTTTTCAATAGTATCTTTAAGCAACGCATACGAAGACATATCTGAAATTAAAACATAGTTCGACATATTAGAAAATAAAATATAGTCCAGACATATTACAAATTAAAACATAGTCCGACATATTACAAATTAAAACATAGTCCGACATATTACAAATTAAAACATAGTCCGACATATTACAAATTAAAACATAGTCCGACTCATTATATAGCTTCTGAGTTATTTCTTCCTCGTCGTCCCCTTCGGCCTCGACTGCCTCGACCACGTCCGCCTCTTGCTCCTGTTGTCGCACTCGTCGATGTGGACGCACCGTCCTTGTTAAGGTCGGGACAATATTTCATCCTATGCCCATAATTCGCGCATAGCAAGCACTGTCTGGTTGCTCCACCAGCTTCAGATTGGTCCATATCATTACGGATGCGACGGACCTTATGTCTACCCCTACTGGTTCGCCGAAGATCAGGATCCGGGATGTATACTCTCTCATCATCGTTTACCTTGTTGAAATTGCCGACGACTCTAAACCCTGTCATCTCACCGGTCCATGTGTTGCGTACTGACTCTTTCAAATAGTATGGGGACACGAAGGAGATGGCATCCAACTTAATCTGGCCGCACGCAGCCAACACATGTGAGCAAGGAAGGTGCAACAACTGCGGTTTGTTGCATGTACACTCACACGTTGGATAAAATTCCGTTCCTATTTTTACCTCATGCGTCTTCACCTCATTTGACGTACCAAAACCATCGGTAGGTAGCTGAACCTCATACCTCCTTTCCTGATTACCTATGAGCCTGACAGTGTGCTTCTTTGCTTTCTCTATCTTCTTTGCCATGTACTCCATGACACGGCTACAATAAGGTGTCTTCGGATGATCTGCAATATGCTTCTTTGCTAACTCATGCCTTTCTCTGAAATATCTCAAAGTGCCATGCAATACACCCTCCACAATAGCTGTGAGTGGCAATGCTCTATTCCCTCTAAGTACAAAGTTATACACCTCAGCAAGGTTGGTTGTCATGTGGCCATACCTAGCTCCATGGGTGTCATGCAGCAAAGACCAATTCACGGGAGGCTCTTTCTCTATCCACTCAGTAAAATCCTTTATTGCCCTGCCGTTCGGCCTCTTAGTGCCAGGAGGGTCAATTGCTGGCAAGTCACACAGAGCTACATGCTGCTCTAGCTGCGCGATGACTATTGCTAATTTAGCCTGATCTTTTTCCATTGTCCGTCTGGCCTTAACCTGCTTCTTAGTAAACTCATCTAGTTTTGACCAAATAAAATTGTATTTGCGTGCTTGGTTCTGCTTGCATAATTTTTTGAACAACTTCATCAACCGCTCGTTCTTGAACTGTGAGAAAAAATTTGCCCCAAGATGGCGCATGCACCACCGGCTCTGCAGGTCCTTCCATGGTGTTGATTGGTTCTCAGTTGGATTCCTCAGTGTCTTCACGGCCTTCAATATACCAGCATGTCTGTCATGAATGACACACACGTTCGGCCGGTCCTTCACGATGGCAATTTTCACTTGCCTCAAGAACCATATCCAGCTTGGAAAGTTCTCACCCTCCACGAATGCCATAGCAAGTGGGATGATTTGATTGTTCCCGTCAACACCAATAGCAGTAAGGATTTGCCCTCCGTACTGACCAGTCAGGAATGTGCCATCCACAAACATCACAGGAGGACAATGCCGGAAAGCTTCGATGCAAACAGAAAAAGAAAAGAATACTCTCTTCAACACCTTAAAATCTGGTATACTCGCCAATCTTGTGTGTTGTACGTTAACATAAGTGCCGGGATTCCTCTCCTTCAATACTTGAAGGAGCCGCACAACATTATCATATGAGTCGAAGAACGTCCCAAACCTTTCCTCCATAGCCTTCTGCTTAGCCCTCCAAGCCTTCCCGTAAGGAATGACATAATTCCATCTGACCTTCACTGCTGTCTGGATGTGTTTTGCTTCCATGTCTTTCTTCTGCACTATCTCAGTATACATGAGTTGCGCAATGAGAGTAGAAGACATGTTCGGATGATTCACCAGAAGGTTTTTCCTCACACAAGTATGTGGAACAACACCGGTGACAACCCAGTGGATGTTATACTTCGGCACGTGCCCGTGCACCTTCCCAGGACAACCTGTTTCAACACATTTCACTGTATAGTTTGTTTGATTTGATACGTGTGTCCGAAAAACCCTCTGCGTGGACATAGCCCACTTTACCACCGCATATTTCAATTTCTTCTTTGTATCATACATAGAACCTATCTGGACTTGGTTCAGATGATACTCCCATGGAGTCTCATGGCCATCGTTGACCGTGAGACCGGTGGATAGGTCCTGATCCCATGCGGCAGGAATCGGTACCTCCACTTCATCCTCGGAATTTTCAGAATCCAGATCCTCAGCCAGTCCATCCTCGTCCTCTTCCTCCATCACCCTCTGCATTTCCTCCCCTTCCTCATCCCCATCAGCAAAACCAGAACCGGCTAATATTAGCGACCGACTACTCTGCCCAGTATCATTACCACACAAATTGTGTGGCACGTAATCTGGCTCTTCCTCGGGTTGGCTAGCATCCACATCCATTGGCTGTGACCCGGATAAATAAATCTCGTTAGCCACTTCACTGCCCTGCCCGGGTTCATACCCCCCCTCTGGTTGTCCGGTATTCTCCTCCTTCGCCACAGGTTGCACTAGGGCATATGGGTGGATTTTTCGGTCCCTGCAACGCCTTAACAGGGTCAACCACTGCTGGCTCCTATCTATCAGCATCAACTCCCACTTCACATTTTTACACGATTTGGTCCACAAAGCTTGAATACTGACAGAACATACCCCAGGATCCAGCCCAAAACTAATTGTCAACCAGTACTTCAACTGTCTAATGTCCAGTCTGTCCGGGTCTGGAAGTGTCATGACACATTTTTTATACTCGCTAAGATCAACCCCGAACTCATTATATCGAACATTGCCAGGGCCATAGTAAACAGTCAAATTTACTGATTCAGACATTTTAACCTGTCAGACATTTTCATCATCTCATTATATGACTTAGCTACACTAACTAATAAACTGTCAAACTAAGAGATAATTTGTTATACCTTCGACGCGTGTGTCCGCTGCTTCTTGCTCCTCTCTTCAACTCAGCCGCACCGACCACCTCCCGGGGTAATTGCACCACCGGACAACACCACCGCAACTCCGGCTAGCCCCCTAGCCGCACCTCCTCCTCACCACCAACTCCTCCCCAACCGCACCACCACCTCCTCCTCACCACCACCACCACTCCAACCGCACCACCACCTCCTCCTCACCACCACCACCACTTCACCATGGCTGCTCCTCCTCACTTCTATGCAAAAAAAACTACCCCATGTGAAAAATATGACCGTACGGTGGAGGGGATGGCTACGATCTACTATTTCCGAGGCTGGGATGCGAAAATGAGTGGAAGACGGAAGAGATCGGCGCGGGGTGGCGAGATGAAACAGAGAGAATGGAGGGAGGAAGATGAGAACGAGAGAGAGAGGAAGAAGAAGGCATGGTCGGCCTTATCCCCATGTCTTCGGTCGCTGGTAGGCCGAAGAGCCTCTTCGGTCTCTGGTAGGCCGAAGTATCCACTCTTCGGTCTCTGGTAGGCCGAAGATGGACTTTTCTGTCGGTGGCTCGGCTCTTCGGCCCAGCTGGCATCTCTTCGGCCCGCAGAAACACACTTCGGCTTTTGGTAGACCGAAAATTCCCTCTTCGGTCAACCACAGACCGACGGGGTGCTATTTTTGATATATACGTGTTAGCAATGCTAGTTTTTGAATTTGCTCTAAATACAGTGCCATTTTTGAAAAAAAATCTGAAGTGAAGGTCTGACGGAGCCACGTACGTACACACACGAAGAATCTCCCCCCTCCACGCCGCCTTCTTCCAGTCCCCTCGGTGGCTCGGTCTCTCTCTCTCTCTCTCCCAAATCGCCGCCGCCTCCCATCCCGGCAGCATCCATTAATCGATGCCCCAATTCTGACCGCCTCCATGCCCTTCTCGCTGCCGCCGCGTCTTGCATACCGGCGCATCCCCGCTGCCGCCACGTCTTGCAGACCGGCACATGCGCATCCCCGCTGCCGCCGTGTCTTGCTGACCGGCGCATCACTGGTGGCAGGTTCTCCCCTCCACGTCTCCCCTTCCTGTCCATGTCCTCCAGCATTTCAGATTTCACTCGGTCCCTTGGAATCGGCGACTGACAGTTTGACTGGGGTTGTGTGGAGTGGTCGACTCAGGCCATGGCATTTCTCGATTTTTTTTCCTGTCAATGCAAAATCATACTGCGCTTGGCCGATTGCAATGTGAGCATACATTTTCTAGCATATGTGTCATCATCTGATACTCTCAGTAAAACGACAGCCAGCCCGCTTTCTTGACCAACTCCTAATGCGCCATGGTCCATTACGCTTGCACAGATGGTGGCACTGCCAAGTGACATGGAGGATGGCAGTGCCAGCGACATACCAGAGAAGGAGAGCGGTGGCGTCAACGAAGGACTCGTGGATCTCCGCGTCCTCTGCACTCGCTTTCTACTTCTTCCGCGTCAACGTTCTCACCGTCCACACCATCGACAACTTCGACGGCTTCCCGAAGTTCACCAACCTGGCCGGTCTGTCCTGGAGCCCTTATTGTTTTCCATTTCATGCAATTCCGTCGAAAATCTTATTAGATGTGGTGTTACGTGGATCTTTCTTTAAATTATATGCGACTATTTCTGTACATGAGTACATGAAAAATCGATCTTTCTTTCTCAATGTGAAAGTTTTGTGTTTAGTGCAGTCCTTGATATTTTCTGTACAGGACATGTCCATGCTTGTTGGCTCGAGCAAGAGGATTAATTGAGAGTTTATTGTGCTCTGCAGGAAAGATTACGAGAGTCATCAGTTAAATATTTCAATGTTGGTAAATACTAGAGAAACTTCACAGTGTTGAGATATAAGCTTCTGTCTGGCAGTCCTGTGTTTGGTGAGATACTTCCAATTGAATAACACGATCTCCTGTTTGGTTTCAGGAAATTTTCTTTACCTGAAATTGAAAGTAAGGACATAACCCGTTACTGTCTTACCTGAAGAACAGAAAATGCAATCTCCTGGTGGAGTTCACGTTTCATGATGCAAAACAGAAGTTTGTGTGGTCGTGTTTTGTGATTTTCTCGAATAACAAGCCTGTTATGTATGCTAAAATTGGGTAGAGAAGTTTATCCAGTCACGTTTTTTGTGATTTTATTGAATAACAAGCCTGTTATGTATGCTAAAATTGGGTTCTGTACAGGCACAAACTTGGACAATATCAAGCTCATCATCACTGTGATTTGAAGGTATGCAAGGTGGAGATACTATTTCCCCATCTACCGGTGTAGAAATACCATCAGGTGGAGCAGATATTTGGGAAATGGACCTGAAGCTGCTCAAGTTTTGGAACAAGGTTGCATCCGGATCAAACGACAACATGTAAGTTCCATACTTTTTGATTGCAAAGTGAAAACAGTAGAACCTTACAAAACCTGGAAGAGTGTCATTTGATGTTTTAGTTTCTTAGGCACCGCAGACCATACTGTAGTCAGGATGTAGCCATTAACATCAGTGTAGATATGTGTAGGTTAGTGTAAAATTTTAGTTTCCAATAACAGCTCCAGCTCCCATTTGTTGCAAATTCGCCGATGTTCAAATGTCTTGCTGAGTTACTGCCAATGATACTTATGTGCATGCATATAGAGTTATGTATATAAACTTGCTGTACATAAGTAGTTCAGAAATATGGTGCCTGTACAAGACAACCCCCAACTTATATATATTCTAAAGGTAGATTACATCGGGATTAATGTTTATAGTTGTTACCATGATTTCTGAAAAAAAAAGTTGTTACCATGCTGCAGATAATGCTAATAGTGTTTGACACATTCTCCCCTTTTTTGGTATGTGTACATATTTTAGATTTCCTGTCAGGAGGGTTAAAAGAACAATTCTTTCAAGCTTGCAGAAATAGAATGGCTACGGACATCTCTAAAGGAATGAATTACCTACATCAGAACAATATAGCTCACATGAGATAGACTGCAAATCTTCTCATGGATGAAAATAAGGTTTCTTATAAATCAACCTATGCATTTTATCAGATAGTTATCCTACAGATATTGTCTCCTATAGTTAAATACTAAAATTAGGAAGAGCATCCTTTTCAAGTTGTAAAGGTTGCAGATTCCGGTGTTGCACATATGAAAGACAGTTCAGATGTCTGTAGAGACTAGACCTTACAATTGGATGGCACCTGAGGTGCAATGTAATTTCAGGTCACAGAGCATAAGTCATACAATCACAAAGCAGATGTTTAGCTTTGCCATTGTTTTATGGGAAAATTGGGAACTGCTAACTGCAAGGTAACTGCAATTATTATTAATATTATTATTATTCATGAATATACTTTCATTTTTTTCACTTTTATTTTTAAGTAGTACTCCCTCCGTCCCAAAATAAGTGTCTCAACTTAGTACAAAGTTGAGGCACTTATTTTGGGACGGAGGGAGTATGTGTCTACTTCTAGAGTTAAATTGATAGTTGTTCTATTTGTCTAGATCCTTATGATGTTATGGGAAACAAGAACAACCCATCCTTAATAAAATCGTTGTTTCCTGAAATTCATATAGCAGGGAATGCTTTCACTAAGAAATGCAAGCTTTCACTAAGAAATGCACACGAGAAAGCTTAAATCTGAAAGACCCAATCCTATGAACGGTGGCTCTCCAGGGGCAATTCTAAATACTAATTTTTGACACTGGATGTATTGCCAACATGATTGGTGTCGTGCGATAGAAGGACACATCAACTACCTATTTGCACTTGGTGCTAAATGCAACGGCTTAGCAAAATAAGTTACTCTGTTGATTAATATTTGGTTTTTGTTCCTCTTTTTCATCTGAATAGCATTGCCGTAGATATCCATTTTAGATAACATGTTTGAAAATTTGTAATTTTTCGAGTTACTCTGTAGTGACAATGTAGTTTTTTGTTTATAAAATCAAAGGTTTATTCTTTTTCTGAAAGTTAAACCAAGGATCCTTTTACCTAAACTAAATGGTTATGGTCTGAGATGAAACAATGTGTTTTCTCTACCAAGAAGGGGGTGTATGCATTGTTTCTATATCCAAATTGTAATTTGTTATATGGAGGCTCTTTGCGATACATCTTGGCACAACGTGCGAAATTTATGTTGGGCTCATGAGCCGGCGCGGCAAAGCGCGCATGTTGCTTCTAGTTTTATGATTATGTCTACTCCCTCCATAAAGAAATATAAGAGCGTTTAGATCACTAAAGTAGTGATCTAAACGCTCTTATATTTCTTTACGGAGGGAGTACTTTATTAGAGGGAAAAGAGAGACAAACAACGAAGAACCATCTGAAAACTTAAACAATGTAAACAACGAAGGATTGAAACATCGTGGCTTGTTAAACCTACGTGAAACAAAGGATTGAGAAGAACCATTTGGATGCTCCAGATGGAACACACATGATTTTATGATTAGGTTTATATTATTAGAGGGCAATGAGAAACAAAATAACACTAAGATGCGTCGAAACTTCATTGGAATTTTTGGAACGTCAGATGAATTGGTGTGATGCCTTTTTGTATGTTTGCGCAAATGGTAACGACAGGAATCTCATAAACTTATAATCCTATGCAAAAGAAAAAAAATATTTCTTCGAAATGGGCCCTGATGGTCATGACTATTGAATTCATGCTCCAGCCAACTCATCCAGAAGTCCGAACAGATGGAGAGAGGCGGGCAATATATTTCAGCATCCCCCTCACGTCTAGGCTTATTTAGTCCTTAGACGTGAGATTTATGTAGGCCACGGAATCAATTTTTTTAATACTGCGTTGGCAGGGCTTTGAACTCAAGACCTCCTGGCTCTGATACCATATTGAATTCATGCTTCAGCCAACTCATTCAAAAGTCCGAACTGATGGAGAGAGCCGAGCAATATTTTTTAACAATGACCAAATAATTGATACGGTGAGTTTTGGTCACCGTCCAAACGTACCCTAGATTTCATATTTTGGTTTCATACTTTCCTCCAAAAGTAGTAGGAAGAAATTATATACTATGAAATTCCTTTGGTTTAAACATACGATCCAAAGTCACCTGCAAAAATAAAAGAACATATGATCCGAAGGGTAGAGATTGGAACTTTTCCTTAGGAGGACTGCAAATGTCTATTTCTTTTCTCCATAATAATTTCTTTGATCCAAAGAGGAGACGACATGAGCGTCAAGATGAATTCAAGGGATATGAGTGTGCGAACTGGGCGTGGGCCACAGACTTGCGAGGTGTGCCCGCGTGAGATGCGAGCAAAAACAGAAAAGGAGGTTTGCTCTGCTCCAAATGGCAGGTGGAGGTAGAGCTTGCTAGACATGGTTTATGTGTAGTGGGTGAACAAGCTTTGGGGAGGGAAATGGTAAAATCTGATCGTGTGGTCAAATCTGTGAAAGTAAAAAGTGAACGATGGAACAATTGCTTTCATTGATGGTAATAAGGAAACAATGATTCAACATACAGTGATTATTATCTCTTGATAAATCATACGAGAAAACCTTTGAAGAAGGAGAAAACTGATCGGTGAGTTTAAAGAACAATAAATATGTCTTGTGTACTTTCTTTGACAACCCCAATAGGAAAAAATAGAAAGTATGAGATATGATCTTTGAGAAGATATTGCTTCATTAAAAACCGTTATGAGAAACTTTGAGAGAAAAACTCATAAGGAAAAAGAGTGTGATCAGATATGCCATTGAAAAATCTCTTTTGAAATCCAGTGGAAAAATATATAAGGAGAAACTGATATGACACATGAGAACACTTGTATCTATATTGTCTCATTAAAAAAAACCTTTATTGAGAAGCCATTAGGGAAAACTCATGATGGAGAAAGAGTATAATATATGCAATCTGATGATTATTATCACGTTATAATTTTGGAGTTTGTTCCCCCTGAACTTTGCAAATTTGGAGGATGTGTCTTACTAATGTCATTGATATGAGTATGGAATGTAGAAGTTGGTAATGACACTGTGAATGATCTCTTAGATCTTGACAATATTTTGTTTGCAAACTATCTCCTCGCTTTTCAATAATTTGCGAGGATAAATAATTTATGAGTGATTTATTTGTGATATTACTCTTCGTATAACCCAAATGTGATTCTGATCAATCTTAGCCATATTATTTTAAGTGTGTCAATCATTCTGTTAAGCCATGCACATTTTGTAATGCTTCATATAAAGTAATTGTTTCATAATGATTAGTGAAAGTAGCTGTTAAAATCTGTTTTGATTACTTGCATGAGAAGGCTATATTCTAGTGAATTCAGTCAGTGGTTTGGCATTGTTGGGATCAGATAAATAGCTAGTATCAGTATATCCAATCCTGTTCATATCTTGATTTTCCTAGTAAAATTAACCAAGTCACGGTGTGAGCTTCATTTATAAGCGGATATCCCCTACATCAACCATATACCTTTTGTTGGGGGTTGCACATTGAACAAAGATAACAAATATAATGCCAGTCCTGACCTAGTTTGCAATGATACTGAGATATGAAACTTCAAGTCCTGATATCAGTTAATAATTGCCCCTAGGTTTATATGTATTTATGTCCCTGTGGGGCATAATATGATCATAGTTTTATTTGATTGATATGATATATCCATACTAATCTTCTCTTATATGTTTTGGATATATGTAGACTGATATCAGTACAGTTACTAAAGCTCCCATGAATTGGAGCGTTGTGGTTAATCGTGGCTGGGGTCCACCTGTCATCTGTTTTTTCAGTCGGTAATTCGCTAGGTTGGTGCTCGGTGACCCCAAAGACCGTATCCACCCTTCTGTCATCCCATCTCACTTCTCCTTCTCCTTCTAAGTGCCGCCAATCTAGGGTTTGCGGCCGCCGCCGGCCTAGGTCCGGCCGGCACGGCGGATATTATCTGCGGCTTTTCCTTGGTCGTTGTCTACCCCGCCGAGATCCGTGACACAATCTGAGATTGCTCGCCGCCTTCCCCTTCATCCACAGGTCATTGGCTACCTAGAGGTTCCCCTGTTCACCATCCACTCCGCTGCTCTGACTCCCACCGGCCCGTCTCCCTCCATGTACCCAACATTGAAGATGGCTGACTAGAACAGTGGCAGGACAGGCAGCTCCGTCCCCATCCTCCCCCACGGCCCTGCTGCCAAGGATCGCTTCCGACGCCACATGTCCTTCCGCTCCGCTTTAGGGGCTGGGGCTCATCCTTTAGTCCTTTACCCAATGTCTGATTTGTTGGCTGTTTTGGTTTGGTTGTCGTCGGATGTTAATGAAGTCACGGTGGATTTGGTCGACTTGTGGTATGCATGGTTAACAAACAACTAATCCTGCTCTTTTGATGTGTTTCTTTGGGTTCTCATCCATATGTATCTCTTCTGATGTGTGTGCCTCTTACATAGTTGTCTGAGCATAGGGAAAAAGTGTAAAAGTAGACTCATCACACTCAGGCTCTCGCTGCGCCATGGCTCCTTCGTCTTCAAGGATTGTGCCAGTGGCTTCGGGTCCTTGCGCCGCCGCCGTCCTGCAGGTTGGTTACGGGGGTGCTTTCCTCTTTGATATGTGCCTGACTATGTGATAATATTCAGTTCTCTTGTGGCAGCATTTCTCAAATATGTTTTGTTCTAATAGTTGTAGCAAAATAGAGTTAGCATATTTCAGTTTGATATGTGTGGTCGGTGCGCTTGCTTTGGTCTTTTGGGTTGGTTGGTGTTGCTGTTGTTACCTTTAGGGTTGGGTTTTGGGTTTTCTTATTGAAGATCTGTTAACCTGGTGGCTATTGGCAATTGCAATAATTTCCAGTTTTACTCTTATATTGGTTCATTCATTTGTCGATGTCGATGGCCATGCATATGCGAGTAAAGGTATGAATAGCATGGCTATCGTGGGTATGGCCTGGTCATGTTTTAAGCTATGTGTGGTAGAGTCATCAATAGGTTATGTGTGCGCTTCCGGCGGCGTCCAGTAAGGTGTGTTCTTGTGGATTTTTAGAATATGATATTTAATTATTTCTCGAATGAAGGAACCCCCTGCCCCTCTTGAGGTGTTCTCATTTTTTTAATTATTTCTCTTTGTACGTTAAATTTTTTTTAAATAACTATACAGAAGCACGTAGTGTTTGGTTATGGAAGTACTTCTAATATTTCATCAACGCATTTCTTGTGCATTTCTGCAAGTGTTCATCTATTTTGCACCACCCTGTATCATCGTAGAATGCATTGTGAAAAGTAAGATCATTTAACCAAAAGAAAAGAATGTTATTTGTCTCCACCTTTATTGTGAGTTCATAGAGGAATCTATAATCTTTTATTAGCTTCATTTTCCGCAGCAACGCGCGGGGTATCATCTAGTTAACTCAGTGCCCAGTGCCAGTTCCTGTTTATTTCCTATTTCTTTGTTTCGCAAAAAACTATACCAAACGATGTCCAAACACGATGAAACTTTACGGTGATTTTTTATGGACCAGAAGAGACCCTAGAAGCTTCGGGGGAGGGCCAGAAGATCTGTAGTGGGCCACAAGCTCACACGGCGCGCCCCCCGGGGGGGCGCCACCTGAGCTTGTGGGCCCCACGAGGCTTCATCTGATCTAATTTCAGCGCTATAAATTCTCTAAAATTCAGAAACCCCCAGAGCGAGACTCGAAACAATTTTATCACCGCCGCAAGGCTCTGTTCTTCCACGATCCCATTTGGAGGCCTCCGCCGGTACTCTGCCGGAGGGGGAATCGATCAAGGAGGTCATCTTCATCAACCTTGCTGCCTCCATGATGATGTGTGAGTAGTCCCCACAAGACCTACAAGTCCATAGCAGTAGCTAGATGACTCTCTCTCTCTCTCTCTCTCTCTCTCTCGCTTTTTGATCTTCAATACAATGATCTCTTCGGAGATCTATTCGATGTAATCTTTGCAGTGTGTTTGTTGGGATCCGATGAATTGTGGGTTTATGATCAGATTATTCATTGAAAGTAATTGAGTCTTTTTTGAGATTTATTATGTGTGATTTTTTAGCCTTGTATTTCTCTCCGATCTATCCGTCTTCTTTGGCCAATTAGATTGATTTATGTTCAGTTGAAGAGGTGCTTGGTAGTAGGTTCAATCTTGCGGTGTCCTTACTCTGTGACAGGAGGAGTTGCAAGGCACATACTTGTATTGTTGCTACTAAGGGGAAAACGATGGGGGTTCAATCATATTAATTGATTTTACTTTGTCAACATTATGTCATCATGCTCCAAGCATTACTCTGTTTGTTATGAACTTAATACCTCAAGATGCATGCTGGATAGCAGTCAAGGGGTGGAGTAATAGTAGTAGATTAGTAAGATTAACGATCTACTTGTCTCGGACGTAATGCCTATATATTGATCATGCCATGAATATCATCATAACTATCCGCTATTCTATCAATTGCCCTACAGCAATTTGTTTACCCACCGTTGCTATGCTCATGAGAGAGATGCCTCTAATGAACGCTATGGCCCCCGGGTCCATTCACTTTATATTTAGTGAAAACCTAAAAATACTTGCTGCAATTTATTTACTTTTATTCTCCATTTTATATTATCTATCTACCACTATCAGATTTAATCCTTGCAATTAACGAGTCCAAGGGGATTGACAACCCTCTTGCCCGCATTGGGTGCAAGTATTTGCTTTGTGTGTGTGCAGGTACTGCTACTTGTAGACTGCGTTGGTATTTCCCCGAAGAGTAGAGGATGATGCAGTATAGTAGAGATAAGTATTTCCCTCAGTTAAGAACCAAGGTTATCAATCCAGCAGGAGAACCAAGCAAAATCCCGTTAAGCGCACCTGCACACACAAAAGCAAACACTTGCACCCAATGCAAATAAGAGGGTTGTCAATCCTCTTAGCGGTTATTTGCAAGGATTAATTCTGATAGTGATAGATAGATAAACTAAAATACTAAATCTCTACCTAATAATAAAGCACCTATTGCTTCTGCCCGCTCACCATCACGGTAATTTTGCAGAAGAGTCCCTATTGTTTTTGATAATTAACCCGCGCTGCAGTTTTAAGTGGTAAACAGAGGAAAAACGTTTCGTATATTGGGCTTGGGCCTCGACGACTTCAGGGGGAAAAATACTGATGGAAATATGCCCTAGAGGCAATAATAAAGTTGTTATTATTTTATATTTCCTTGTTCATGATAAAGGTTTATTATTCATGCTAGAATTGTATTAACCGGAAACTTAAATACATGTGTGAATACATAAACAAATACCGTGTCCCTAGTGAGCCTCTACTAGACTAGCTCGTTGATCAAAGATGGTTAAGGTTTCCTAACCATAGACATGAGTTGTCATTTGATAACGGGATCACATCATTAGGAGAATGATGTGATGGACAAGACCCATCCGTTAGCTTAGCATATGATCGTTCTGTTTATTGCTACTGCTTTCTTGAATGTCAAATACATGTTCCTCAGACCATGAGATCATGCAACTCCCGGATACCAGAGGAATACCTTGTGTGCTATCAAACGTCAGAACGTAACTGGGTGATCATAAAGATGCTCTACAGGTATCTCCGAAGGTGTCCGTTGAGTTGGCATGGATCGAGACTGGGATTTGTCACTCCGTGTTTCAGAGAGGTATCTCTGGGCCCTCTCGGTAATGCACATCATAAGAAGCTTGCAAGCAAAGTGACTAAGGAGTTAGTTACGGGATGATGTATTACGGAACGAGTAAAGAGACTTGCCGGTAACGAGATTGAACTAGGTATGGAGATATCGACGATCGAATCTCGAGCAAGTAACATACCGACGGACAAAGGGAATTACGTATGTTGTCATTGCAGTTCGACCGATAAGATCTTCGTGGAATATGTAGGAACCAATATGAGCATCCAGGTTATGCTATTGGTTATTGACCGGAGAGGCGTCTCAGTCATGTCTACATCATTCCCGAACCCGTAGGGTCCGCACGCTTAACGTTTGTTGACGATATAGTGTTATATGAGTTATGTGAATTGGTAACCGAATATTGTTCGGAGTCCCGGATGAGATCCCGGACGTCACGAGGAGTCTCGGAATGGTCGAGAGGTAAATATTTATATATGGGAAGTCATATTTTGGGTTCCGGAAAAAGGTGCAGTTTTTTTTCGGTATTTTACCGGGAAGCTTCCAGAAAGTTCCGGAGGATTTCGGAGGGGTCCGGAAGTCCACAAGTGGGTCCACCACGTCCCAAGGGCTGGCTTGGGCTAAGGGGAGGCGCCCTGGCCTTATTGGGCCAGGCGCACCAAGTCCTCAAAAGCCCACGCAGCTAGGGAAGGAAAAAGGGAGAGTCCTAGTAGGAATAGGATTGGATTTTGGAGTCCAAGTCCACGTGTGACTATTCACGGTTACTGTTCACATGGCACTATTCCTTCTACTCCAAGCCCCTACACATATATAAATAGAGGAGAGGGGGCGCCCCAAAGGAGACACAACATTGTCTTAGCCGTGTGCGGCGCCCCCCTCCACAGTTCCGTCCCTCGGTCATATTTTCGCAGTGCTTGGGCGAAGCCCTGCGGAGATAGCATCACCATCACCGTCACCACGCCGTCGTGCTGCCGGAACTCATCCACTACCTCGCCGTCTTGCTGGATCAAGAAGTCGAGGACGTCACCGAGCTGAACGTGTGCTGAACGCGGAGGTGCCGTACGTTCGGTACTCGGTCGGTTGGATCGTGAAGTTGTTCGACGACATCAACCGCGTTGTTCTAACGCTTCCGCTTACGGTCTACGAGGGTACGTAGACACACTCCCCCTCTTGTAGCTATGCATCTCCATGGATAGATCTTGCATGTGCGTAGAATTTTTTTGTTTTCCATGCAACGTTCCCCAACAGTGGTATCAGAGCCAGGTCTATGCATAGATGATATGCACGAGTAGAACACAAAAAGTTGTGGGCGGTGATCGTCATACTGCTTACCACCAACGTCTTATTTTGATTCGGCGGTATTGTAAGATGAAGCGGCCCGGACCAACCTTGCATGTCCACGTACATGAGACCGGTTCCACCGACAGACATGCAACTTGTTTTGCATAAAGGTGGCTGGCGGGTGTCTGTTTCTCCTACTTTAGTTGAATCGAATTTGACTGCGGCCGGTCCTTGTTGAAGGTTAAAACAGCAAACTTGATAAATCACCGTTGTGGTTTTTGCCGTAGGTAAGAACGGTTCTTGCTAGAAGCCCGTAGCAGCCACGTAAAACTTGCAACAACAAAGTAGAGGACGTCTAACTTGTTTTTGCAGGGTATGCTGTGATGTGATATGGTCAAGACATGATGTGATATACGTTATTGTATGAGATGATCATGTTTTGTAATTTATCGGCAACCGACAGGAGCCTTATGGTTGTTTCTTTATTGTATGAAATGCAAGCGCCATGTAATTGCTTTACTTTATCGCTATACGTTAGCAATAGTTGTAGAAGCAATAGTTGGCGAGACGACCACGACGCAACGATGGAGATCAAGGTGTCGAGCCGGTGACGATGGAGATCATGACGATGCTTTGGAGATGGAGATCAAAAGCACAAGATGATGGCCATATCATGTCACATATTTTGATTGCATGTGATGTTTATCCTTTATGCATCTTATTTTGCTTAGAACGACGGTAGCATTATAAGATGATCCCTTCACTAAATTTCAAGATAAAAGTGTTCTCCCCGAGTATGCACCGTTGCTAAAGTTCGTCGTTTCGAAGCACCTCGTGATGATCGGGTGTGATAGATTCTACGTTCACATACAACGGGTGTAAGCCAGTTTTACACAAGCAGAATACTTGGGTTAAACTTGACGAGCCTAACATGTACAGACATGGTCTCGGAACACTGGAGACCGAAAGGTCGAACATGAGTCATATAGTAGATATGATCAACATGGAGATGTTCACCATTGATGACTATCCCATCTCACGTGATGATCGGACATGGGCTAGTTGATTTGGATCATGTATCACTTAGTTAACTTGAGGGATGTTAATTTAAGTGGGAGTTCATTAGTAATTTGATTAATTGAACTTAATTTATCATGAACTTAGTCTTGATGGTTTCTTTGCATATCTATGTTGTAGATTAATGGCCCGTGCTACTGTTCCGTTGAATTTTAATGCGTTCCTAGAGAAAGCTAAGTTGAAAGATGATGGTAGCAACTACACGGACTGGGTCCGTAACTTGAGGATTATCCTCATTGCTGCACAGAAGAATTATGTCCTTGATGCACCGCTAGGTGATGGACCTACTGCAGACGTTGTGAACGCCTGGCAGGCTCGATCTGATGACTA
Source organism: Elymus sibiricus (assembly GCA_039707655.1). Lineage (NCBI taxonomy): Eukaryota > Viridiplantae > Streptophyta > Magnoliopsida > Poales > Poaceae > Elymus > Elymus sibiricus. Next base: position 111,987,034 of record CM077664.1, on the reverse strand, counting down.
CTCGATAGTTCAGTGTGCCATGCTCTACGGCTTAGAACCGGGACTGCAAAAGCGTTTTGAACGCCACGGAGCATATGAGATGTTCCAAGAGCTGAAATTGATATTTCAAGCTAATGCCCGGGTTAAGAGATATGAAGTCTCCAACAAGTTCTTTAGCTGTAAGATGGAGGAGAACCGTTCTGTCAGTGAACACATACTCGGAATGTCTGGGTACCACAACCACTTGACTCAGCTGGGAATTGATCTTCCGGTTGAGAGTGTTATTGACAGAGTTCTTCAGTCACTGCCACCAAGCTATAAAGGCTTCGTGATGAACTATAATATGCAAGGGATGGAGAAGACAATTCCCGAGCTCTTCGCGATGCTAAAATCAGCGGAGGTAGAAATCAAGAAGGAGCATCAAGTGTTGATGGTTAACAAAACCACTAGTTTCAAGAAAAAGGGCAAGGGAAAGAAGGGGAACTTCAAGAAGAACGGCAAGCAAGTTGCCGCTCCCACGAAGAAACCCAAAGCTGGACCCAGGCCTGAAATAGAGTGCTTCTACTGCAAAGGGACTAGTCACTGGAAGCGGAACTGCCCCAAGTATTTGGCGGATAAGAAGGATGGCAAAGTGAGCAAAGGTATATTTGATATACATGTTATTGATGTGTTCCTCACTAATGCTCGCAGTAGCGCCTGGGTATTTGATACTGGTTCGGTTGCTCATATTTGTAACTCGAAACAGGAGCTACGAAATAAGCGAAGATTGGCTAAGGACAAGGTGACGATGCGCGTCGGGAATGGTTCCAAGGTTGATGTGATCGCCGTCGGCACGCTACCTCTACATCTACCTTCGGGATTAGTTTTAGACCTCAATAATTGTTATTTGGTGCCAGCGTTGAGCATGAACATTATATCTGGATCTTGTTTATTGCGAGATGGTTATTCATTTAAGTCAGAGAATAATGGTTGTTCTATTTATATGAGTAACATCTTTTATGGTCACGCACCTTTTGTGAATGGTCTATTCTTGTTGAATCTAGATCGTAGTGATACACATATTCATAATATTGATGCCAAAAGATGCAAAGTTGATAATGATAGTGCAACATACTTGTGGCACTGCCGTTTAGGTCATATTGGTGTAAAGCGCATGAATAAACTCCATGCGTATGGACTTTTGGAATCTCTTGATTATGAATCATTTGATACTTGCGAACCATGCCTCATGGGCAAGATGACTAAAACTCCGTTCTCCGGAACAATGGAGCGAGCTACTGATTTGTTGGAAATAATACATACCGATGTATGCGGTCCGATGAATGTTGAAGCACGCGACGGGTATCGTTATTTTCTAACCTTCACAGATGATTTGAGTAGATATGGGTATATCTACTTGATGAAACACAAGTCTGAAACATTTGAAAAGTTCAAAGAATTTCAGAGTGAAGTAGAGAATCATCGTAACAAGAAAATAAAGTTTCTACGATCTGATCGCGGAGTCGAATATTTGAGTTACGAGTTTGGCCTTCATTTAAGAAAATGTGGAATTGTTTCACAACTCACGCCACCTGGAACACCACAGCGTAATGGTGTGTCCGAACGTCGTAACCGTACTTTATTGGATATGGTGCGTTCTATGATGTCTCTTACCGATTTGCCACTATTGTTTTGGGGTTATGCATTAGAGACAGCTGCATTCACGTTAAATAGGGCACCGTCTAAATCCGTTGAGACGACACCGTATGAACTATGGTTTGGCAAGAAACCTAAGCTGTCGTTTCTTAAAGTTTGGGGATGCGATGCTTATGTGAAAAAGCTTCAACCTGTTAAGCTCGAACCCAAAGCGGAGAAGTGCGTCTTCATAGGATACCCTAAAGAAACAATTGGGTACACCTTTTACCACAGATCCGAAGGCAAGGTCTTTGTTGCCAAGAATGGGTCCTTTCTAGAGAAGGAGTTTCTCTCGAAAGAAGTGAGTGGGAGGAAAGTAGAACTTGATGAGGTAATTGTACCTTCTCTCGAATTGGAAAGTAGCTCATCAGAGAAAACCGTTCCCGTGATGCCTACACCAATAAGAGAGGAAGATAATGATAAAGATCATGAAACTTCAGATCAAGTTACTACTGAACTTCGTAGGTTGACCAGAGTACGTTCCGCACCAGAGTGGTACGGTAATCCTGTTCTGGAAGTTATGTTGTTAGACAACGGCGAACCTACGAACTATGAAGAAGCTATGATAAGCCCGGATTCCGACAAATGGCTTGAGGCCATTAAATCTGAGATAGGATCCATGTATGAGAACAAAGTGTGGACTTTGGTGGACTTGCCCGATGATCGGCAAGCCATTGAGAATAAATGGATTTTTAAGAGGAAGACGGATGCTGATGGTAATATCACTGTCTACAAAGCTCGACTTGTCGCGAAAGGTTTTCGACGAGTTCAAGGGGTTGACTACGATGAGACTTTCTCACCCGTAGCGATGCTTAAGTCTGTCCAAATCATGTTAGCAATTGCCGCATTTTATGATTATGAAATCTGGCAAATGGATGCCAAAACTGCATTCCTTAATTGTTTTCTCAAAGAAGAGTTGTATATGATGCAACCAGAAGGTTTTGTCGATCCTAAGGGTGCTAACAAAGTGTGCAAGCTCCAGCAATCCATTTATGGACTGGTGCAAGCATCTCGGAGTTGGAATATACGCTTTGATGAGGTGATCAAAGCATATGGTTTTGTACAGACTTACGGTGAAGCCTGTATTTACAAGAAAGTGAGTGGGAGCTCTGTAGCATTTCTAATATTATATGTGGATGACATATTGTTGATTGGAAATGATATATAATTTCTGGATGGCATAAAGGGATACTTGAATAAGAATTTTTCAATGAAAGACCTCGGTGAAGCTGCTTATATATTGGGCATCAAGATCTATAGGGATAGATCAAGACGCTTGATAGGACTTTCACAAAGCACATACCTTGACAAAGTTTTGAAGAAGTTCAAAATGGATCAGTCAAAGAACGGGTTCTTGCCTGTCTTGCAAGGTGTGAAGTTGAGTCAGACTCAATGCCCGACCACGGCAGAAGATATAGAGAAAATGAAAGTCATTCCCTATGCCTCAGCCATAGGTTCTATTATGTATGCCATGTTGTGTACCAGACCTGATGTGTGCCTTGCCATAAGTTTGGCAGGAAGGTACCAGAGTAATCCAGGAGTGGATCACTGGACAGCGGTCAAGAATATCCTGAAGTACCTGAAAAGGACCAAGGACATGTTTCTCGTTTATGGAGGTGACGAAGAGCTCATCGTAAAGGGTTACGTCGATGCAAGCTTCGACACTGATCCGGATGACTCTAAGTCACAAACCGGATACGCATTTATATTAAATGGTGGAGGTGTCAGTTGGTGCAGTTCCAAGCAGAGCGTCGTGGCAGGATCTACGTGTGAAGCGGAATACATAGCTGCTTCGGAAGCAGCACATGAAGGAGTCTGGATGAAGGAGTTCATATCCGATCTAGGTGTAATACCTAGTGCATCGGGTCCAATGACAATCTTTTGTGACAACACTGGAGCAATTGCCATAGCCAAGGAGCCCAGGTTTCACAAGAAGACCAAACATATCAAGAGACGCTTCAACTCCATTCGTGAATATGTCAAGGATGGAGACATAGAAATTTGCAAAGTACACACGGATCTGAATGTGGCAGACCCGTTGACTAAGCCTCTTCCACGAGCAAAGCATGATCAACACCAAGACTCCATGGGTGTTAGATTCATTACTATGTAATCTAGATTATTGACTCTAGTGCAAGTGGGAGACTGATGGAAATATGCCCTAGAGGCAATAATAAAGTTGTTATTATTTTAGATTTCCTTGTTCATGATAAAGGTTTATTATTCATGCTAGAATTGTATTGAACGGAAACTTAAATACATGTGTGAATACATAAACAAATATCGTGTCCCTAGTGAGCCTCTACTAGACTAGCTCGTTGATCAAAGATGGTTAAGGTTTCCTAACCATAGACATGAGTTGTCATTTGATAACGGGGTCACATCATTAGGAGAATGATGTGATGGACAAGACCCATCCGTTAGCTTAGCATATGATCGTTCTGTTTATTGCTACTGCTTTCTTGAATGTCAAATACATGTTCCTCAGACCATGAGATCATGCAACTCCCGGATACCGGAGGAATACCTTGTGTGCTATCAAACGTCACAACATAACTGGGTGATCATAAAGATGCTCTACAGGTATCTCCGAAGGTGTCCGTTGAGTTGGCATGGATCGAGACTGGGATTTGTCACTCCGTGTTTCGGAGAGGTATCTCTGGGCCCTCTCGGTAATGCACATCATAAGAAGCTTGCAAGCAAAGTGACTAAGGAGTTAGTTACGGGATGATGTATTACTGAACGAGTAAAGAGACTTGCCGGTAACGATATCGAACTAGGTATGGAGATACCGACGATCGAATCTCGGGCAAGTAACATACCGACGGACAAAGGGAATTACGTATGTTGTCATTGCGGTTCGACCGATAAGATCTTCGTGGAATATGTAGGAACCAATATGAGCATTTAGGTTCCGCTATTGTTTATTGACCAGAGAGGCGTCTCAGTCATGTCTACATCATTCCCGAACCCGTAGGGTCCGCACGCTTAACGTTCGTTGACGATATAGTGTTATATGAGTTATGTGAATTGGTAACCGAATATTGTTCGGAGTCCCGGATGAGATCCCGGACGTCACGAGGAGTCTCGGAATGGTCGAGAGGTAAAGATTTATATATGAGAAGTCATATTTTGGGTTCCGGAAAAAGGTGCAGTTTTTTTTTGGTATTGTACCGGGAAGCTTGCAGAAGGTTCCGGAGGATTCCGGAGGGGTCCGGAAGTCCACAAGTGGGTCCACCACGTCCCAAGGGCTGGCATGGGCTAAGGGGAGGCGCCCTGGCCTTATTGGGCCAGGCGCACCAAGTCCTCAAAAGCCCACGCAGCTAGGGAAGGAAAAATGGAGAGTCCTAGTAGGAATAGGATTGGATTTTGGAGTCCAAGTCCACGTGTGTACTATTCACGGTTACTGTTCACGTGGCACTATTCCTTCTACTCCAAGCCCCTACACATATATAAATAGAGGAGAGGGGGCGCCCCAAAGGAGACACAACATTATCTTAGGCGTGTGCAGCGCCCCCCCTCCACAGTTCCGTCCCTCGGTCATATTTTCGCAGTGCTTGGGCGAAGCCCTGCGGAGATAGCATCACCATGACCGTCACCATGCCGTCGTGTTGCCGGAACTCATCCACTACCTCGCCATCTTGCTGGATCAAGAAGTCGAGGACGTCACCGAGCTGAACGTGTGCTGAACGCGGAGGTGCCGTACGTTCGGTACTCGGTCGGTTGGATCGTGAAGTTGTTCGACGACATCAACCGTGTTGTTCTAACGCTTCCGCTTACGGTCTACGAGGGTACGTAGACAGACTCCCCCTCTCGTAGCTATGCATCTCCATGGATAGATGTTGCATGTGCGTAGAATTTTTTTTGTTTTCCATGCAACGTTCCCCAACAAATAGCACGGCGGCCTGTCCTCTCCTCTGCGTACGCACAACAGCACGGGCTCCTCTCCCTGCAAGGTACGGCACCGCCGCCATGAATCCCGCCACCACGCACGGCCAGTCTTCCTCTCGAGCTACCCTCCAGCAGCGCCGTCATTGCCCTGTTCTTCTTCCCCTCCTCACCCCCAGCCTCCTCCACCTCGAGGCGGACGTCTCCGATTTGGATAGGAGTCGATGGCGTGTTCACGCAGGAAAAGTGCTCCAGCACGTAGCCATGGGGCCAACCCAAAGTTCAGATCAATCTCCCTGCCATAAGAAGAAACCCTAGAGTGGAAGCACAATAAATCGCATTGCAAGTTCGTAAGACGAGATTGCTGTGCGGGAACTGTCCAATGTCGCCTCCACCTACTTTGCCGGAAGACCATCTGCAATCCAACGTTGCTCTACACACCGCTGGAACTCCGGGTGCCGGTTCTCCATGAGGTATTGCATACTGAAGCCACAAGGAGAATTGGAATCATGCTATTTGTTTTTCTGGAAACCTACAGTTAATGAAGCAAACACAAACTGAACCTTAATGTGCTACTTCCTGATCTTTAATTAATTTTTCATTGATTGATTCATTGTTGTGTTTAGTTAGTCTATCCACAAGCTAGAGAGACTAGGTTAACTAAAAAAAAAGAACAATGTCTAAGGTAATGATTCACTATGTACAGGTTGCCACCATGTCATATTTGGTTGGGTTACAGTCACAAGTATTTCAAGGGTAAGCAAGTTGATAAGCACCAGCCTAAATTCAACCAAAAACTTTATGATGTGATCTCAAATCTGTGAGCACATGATTTTCTGAAACCACATTACACAATATGAACTACGGAACTACACCCAGCCATTGTGGATTTTTTAATTGAGAGACAACTAATTTCTCATTGTTTGATTCATCATGCTTACATGCCCTGTCCTAGAGAGACTAACATTATTCTTCGATCTGGTTGATTCACTTTAGTTAAATTTTCCGGTAGCTTCAGCTCTGTACATTGGCATGAAAAGGTGTTTGCCGTTTAGACGAATTAACTGTTGGATACTCCATGAAAGAGGTAGGCCCATCGCATGATTTGGAAGAATAAGGTGTATGCTATACTTGAACAGATTCCGTTTGGGAGACCATTTAGCATGGTCTGCTGGTTATAGCCTTCTGTCTTGAACAGGCAGAAGTGAGATATAATTTGCTGCTTTGTGCTCTCAGGCAGCTGATTTCGTGTCGTGAACTCTAAAGTTGCATATATTTAGTCCCTCTACACAAGCAGGCACAAACGTCCTTTTGATATTTTTTTTGAATTAGGCCGCATAAGTAGCAGGCAGCAGTTACAATCGATGGTGATGCAGATTGAAGTACAGGCAAGATTGCACCTTTAGTAGCATCAATATCAACTATCAAGTATGTTTAATCTCATTTATTCGTAAGCTTAATATGTTGTATGGTGATGCAGAGTTGAAGTACACTGCAATCTGCACTGGGATGTCCACAATCACAAAAGTTTAATATCTTACAAATATTGCAGATTTTATTTCAAATAATTGTTGGATTGATTTTCACAAAATTTGCCGCACACGCGGCCTAACACGGTAAGATTGCACCTTTAGTAATTAGTACCATATAAGTATCAAGTGCAGTTTGTTTCAAAAAAAAGTATCAAGTGTAGTTAATCTCAGTTACTTGGATGCTCAATATATTGTAATGGTGATGCAGATTGAAGGAGGTCGTCCCTGTGAACATTGGAAACATGCTTGTGATATAGGCACACAGCAAGATGGCTCACACTCACCACCATTACCGGAAGGACCATCTCCATATACAAGTTGCTTTACCTGAAAGCAGACTTCTGAAGATATATTTTTTCTTATTTGTTTTATATTTTTGGACAACTGGTTGTTTATATTGGTGGAGATCCAGTGCTTTACAAAGCCCGCATATAAAGGTAATATGTATTGCTATTTTTCTTACTTAGTAGCATTAGGATCTCCTCATCTGTTTATACAGAGGTGATGGCGAAGGAGGAAGAGTTGTGTCAGGTCTAGCTCAAGGTAGATGAAGAAGAGGAGGCCAGAAAGAGAGAGTCGGCAAGGCAGGGTTGGACGAGCTACTAACAAAGACACACCTCTATTCTGAATTTCTACTTGAAAAAGATGGACCATCAGCTACGGAATATGTTCGCTAAACTCTCACTGGTTGCTAACAACTTTTTGCTTATTGTCACCTTGGTTGTTGACATTGGTGGTGTTGTCTTTTGGTTCAACATGAAGTTCTTCAAGTGAAAAATGCAGTGGAACATGTTGAACAAAGGACGTGGTATGGAAAGGAAAGGAAATCCTAAACAGTACAATGATGCAGGTTCAGATTTCATATGTTGTGTTCCCTGCCTCAGGAATATGCTAGCATGGTTGTCTTCTAGATTATGAACATGTCTTTATTTGTCATATATTGTCGACACACTGTGTAGTCTGTACTAATTTTAGGGAGACTGCTTGATCTCTTATTCTTCACACTTCAGAATTTTCTAATTATCTTATTATTAGTAGTACCATCCTTCCAACGTACTAATTCACAAATCTTAGTTAATTAGGAAGGAACTACATGTTTATCCATTCTTTTTCAGATATGGTGCTGCTGTAGGCAAAGTAGATGCATAATTCTTTTGGAAAGAAGGGCAGGCACACTAGATAAATGACGTATTATGTTTCTGGCCCAGAAGAGGTAGCCCCCATCATCCACAACCTTGATTCCACAATATACCCCGCTGATCTGATCCAGAGGAGCGAGGAGCTGGGCAAGGAGTCACTGCCGGTTCACATGGATTTGATCGAGAAGGGGTACGCAATTTTGGGAAGAGATGCAGGAAGACTGGAAGAAGATTGACTTCAGCCGCTTCGGTATCACCGGCAGCGCTGACGGGATCCTGCTTCATTCCGAAGAACTGATTTTATATGATTCTAAACCTAACCGTCCAACATCATATATGTCCATCTATACAAGCTTGTATGCAGCCAAGTTGGTTGGTTTATTATGGATTCAGCGAGGAAGACCACTACCACTTTTTCAGAATTGGATGTTGTGCACCTTCATGTTGCACTATCACATATTGCACATGAGTTGATTCAGGTTTTCAGAGTTCAGACCACAACAATCAATCAGTCTGAAGGTGTTGCTGTTTTATATCAGATCGTGAGGAAAGGGGACCCTTTTCGGATATTTGACTACTATATTTGCATGCCGGAGTTCGCCGCTGTCTGCCTGTGCTGTGATTTTTGGGTATGATGCTAGATTACATGGTTGCATAGTTCCTTCTTTTTCTTCTTCAAATTCAATGTTCTTGGGTCATGGTGTGCTCATGCTGATTTGCAGCTCGGATGATAGTCCGTGGGAGGGAGGTTAGTTAGCTGTATTTAGTAGCTATTTCAATAATGTTATAGAATCTTTGCTAAACACCTTTGGTGTTGATTGTTCTTGAACTAAAGAAATTTACAATCTAGAATTGGCATAATTCACTTCCTGGATGAAAAAAGAAGTTGCATGTCCTTTAGTCTGCAAATCATGTTGAGCGTTGGAGCACGTTGGGGAAAAATCGCAGGTATGTCATGCACTGCACGCATGTGAGGCGAATGGTTTTTCTAGATGCCATTGCCTTCCAGTACATGGTGTTTATCAGTACTACTGTTTTGTTCTTGTCTTGATTGAGACTCATGCAAACTGATAAGTGGATGGTAAACACCTCTCTCTATATTGGAATGATGTGTTGATTGATTTATACACGGTTTGTGATATTATCATATAAATAGTCATGCGTTACTTTTCTAGAACAAGGGGTCCAGATTAAAGAAATATTTGTCTTACTTTATTTTTCTTCCTTGCACAGTTCGTGTGGAGGGAGACCTTATAGCTTTGTCTGCTAATTCAATAGGAATCATTGTCATCCGCACTCTGCACTCTTGGAGACTTTGGTTTGCTTTTCTCCGTTTCCCTCATTTGTGATCTCTCATTCGTTCCTCTCAATTAGTGCAGATTCTAGGCTTGACGACTACTTTGTTTGTTCACCTCGGATTGATGATGCAGAAGGCAGCGGTGGTGGTTTTGTTAGTTCAGTTTGTTGAAGAAATTACAGTGCTTTAAGAAATTGGCAACAAGTCCAGTGGAATCTCATCTCTTTAAAGTGCGTCTAAATGCACAGTTAGTTTATTGAGTTTGCAGAGCCTATTTCTTTCAGGTGCTGCTTGAATTAGCCGGGAAAAAGTGTAGTGGGTATGTTATTTCGAATGCAATTTCAAGTAGTAGTACACAATGAATAACTTGACCAACCAATTAACCCTGAGATGGTCTACATTTGAAGCAGTCTTTCTTCTCATGGTAAGACATTAAAAGTCTGTTATATTGTTTCAGGAACTGTTTCAAGGAAAAGATAAATACTTGGATGTCCAAAAGGCTTTATCAGCGAACATTTTGCGTGACTTTGATGGGACAATATCCATGGTTTCACATGGGTTTGCTAATATTGATGACTTCTATTCGGAAAATATTGTGAGGTTGTTAGTTGCCGTTTGAAAATACATGTACTCTTCATATAGGTAATCCTAAAATATTACACATCATATATCAATCTAATGTCAAGATATGCAAATGTATAACATCCAGATTATGCTAAAATCCAGCTGCATACTTTGTCAATACCCTTTTCTGGTTATCAAACATTGAAGCAATTTCTTGCAGAGTGATGACTGGACTGTGCGACTTCTGTTAGTACCGCGCAATACAATATCGGATAATCCTTTTACCAGCCTTCTCCTTTGTTCTTGTATTCACTTTATTGTCTTCACCATTGAGAGATACACTAAATTATGGTGCCAGAATCTTACCCTAGAGGTAAGCGTTGGCACTCGAGAAGGCAACCAACCTCATCACCTTGAGATTGATCACGTTCGTCGTGAAATAGGTGAAAAATGTGACCACCATCACTGGCGGGGCAAAGAAAAGTGACAACATGTAAGCATTTGCTTCTCCCGTTGCAACGCACAGGCTTTTTTGCTAGTAAAATAAAAGTAAATAAATTGCAGCAAGGTATTTTTAGATTTTTTATATATGATAAAGTAGACCCAGGGGCCATAGTTTTCACTAGAGGCTTCTCTCTCGAACACATAGCATACGGTGGGTAGACAAATTACTGTTGGGCAATTGATGGAAAAGTAAATAATTATGATGGATTCATAGCAATGATCATGTATATAGGCATCACATCCAAGACAAGTAGACTGACTCCTGCCTGCATCTACTACTATTACTCCACCCATCGACCGCTACCCATCATGCATCTAGCGTATTAAGTATGAAACAGATTAACGCCTTAAGCAAGATGACATGATGTAGACAAAGTGAACTCAAGCAATATGATTAAACCCCATCTTTTTATCCTTAATGTCAACAATACAAATACGTGTCATGTCGCTTTCTGTCACTGGGATTGAGCACCACAAGATTGAACCCATCACAAAGCACCTCTCCCATTGCAAGATAAATCAATCTAGTAGGCCAAACCAAATCGATAGATCAGAGAGAAATACAAAGCTATAATAATCATGCATAAAAGAGTTCATAGAAGACTAAAATATTTCTCATGAATAATCTGATCATAAACTCACAATTCATCGGATCCCAACAAACACACCGCAAAATAAGATTACATCGGATAGAACTCCAAGAACATCGAGGAGAACATGGTATTGAAGATCAAAAAGAGAGAAGAAGCCATCTAGCTACTAGCTATGGACCCGTAGGTCTGTGGTAAACTACTCACACATCATCGGAAGGGCAGCAAGGTTGATGAAGAAGCCCTCCGTGATCGATTCCCCATCCGGCAAAGTACCGGAAAAGGCCTCCAGATGGGATCGCGGAAGAATAGAGGCTTGCGGCGGCGGAAAGGTTTTCTCTTCTGTCTTTCTGGTATATTGGGAATATTTTGGAATTTATAGCGCTGGAATTAGGTCAGGAGGGGCTACGAGGGGCCAACAAGCCTGGGGGGCACGCCTACCCCCTGAGCGCGCCCTCCAGGCTTGCCGCATCCTCGTGGCTCTTCTAGTCTTCTCCCAAGGCTTCGTGGGTCTCTTCTGGTCCAGAAAAAATTAATCCAAAGTTTTCTCTTGTTTGGACACTTTTTGATAATGATTTTCTGAAAAGGCAAAAACAAGCAGAAAATAGCAACTGGCACTGGGCACTGGGTTAATAGGTTAGTCCCAAAAAATGATATATAATGGCATATAATTGCATATAAAACATCCAAGATTGATACTATAATAGCATGGAACAATCAAAAATTATAGATACGTTGGAGACGTATCAAGCATCCCCAAGCTTAATTCCTGCTCGTCCTCGAGTAGGTAAATGATAAAAAACAGAGTTTTTGATGTGGAATGCTACCTATCATGTTTCATCATGTAATATCTCTCTTACGGTATGAATAATAAGATCTGAATGATTCAAAGCAATAGTCTATAGTTTGATATAAAGACATCAATACTCAGGCATACTAATAAACAATCATGTCTTTCAAAATAAAAATGCTAAAGAACGTTATCCCTACAAAATCATATAATCCTGTCATGCTCCATCTTCTTAACACAAAATATTTATCATGCACTACCCCGATGACAAGCCGATCAATTGGTTCATACTTTTTAACGCGCTTCAGCTTTTTCAACCCCCACGCAATACATGAGCGTAAGCCATGTATATAGCACTGTGGGTGGAATAGAGTATGGTGGTAGAGATTAATAAAAAGAAGTAAAAAATAAGAAGATAGTCTCACATTGACGTGGCTAATCAACATGCTATGGAGATGCCCATCAATTGATGTCAATGCGAGGAGTAGGGATTGCCATGCAACGAATGCACTAAGAGCTATAAGCGTATGAAAGCTCAACATGAAAACTAAGTGGGTGTGCATCAAACTTGCTTGCTCATGAAGACCTCGGGCATTTGAGGAAGCCCGTCATCGGAATATACAAGCCAAGTTCTATAATGAAAAATTCCCACTAGTATATGAAAGTGACCAAATAGGAGACTCTCTATATGAAAACATGGTGCTACTCTGAAGCACAAGTGTGGAAAAAGGATAGTAACATTGCCCCTTCTCTATTTTTTCTCTCATTTTTTTTCATGGGCTCTTTTTGGCCTCTTTTTTCGAGGACTCATTAGTCTCCACCATTCTTTCCTCACTGGGACAATGCTCTAATAATGATGATCATCACACTTTTATTTACTTACAAGTCGATACTAGAACAAATATATGACTCTATATGAATGCCTCTGGCAGTGTACCGGGATGTGCAATGATGCTAGCGTAACATGTATAAAAATGATGAACGGTGGCTGAGCCACAAATACTATGTCAGCTATATGATCATGCAAAGCAATATGACAATGACGATGTGTGTCATAAGAACGGAACGGTGGAAGTTGCATGGTAATATATCTCGGAATGGCTATGAAAATGCCATGATAGGTAGGTATGGTGGCTGTTTTGAGGAATATATAAGGAGGCTTATGTGTGATAGAGCGTATCGTATCACGGGGTTTGGATGCACCGGCGAAGTTTGCACCAACTCTCGATGTGAGAAAGGGCAATGCACGGTACTGAAGAGGCTAGCAAATTGTGGAAAGGTGAGAGTGCGTATAATCCATGGACTCACATTAGTCATAAAGAACTCACATACTTATTGCGAAAGTTTATTAGCCCTCGAAGCAAAGTACTACTATGCATGCCCCTAGGGGGATAGATTGGTAGGACAAGTCCATCGCTCGTCCCCGACCACCACTCATAAGGTAGACAATCAAGAATAAATCATGCTCCAACTTCTTAGCATAACGACAGACCATATGTGCATGCTTCAGGAATCACAAACCTTAACACCAATATTCTCACTAAACCACAATTATCCACTAGTACCTCCCCCATATTACCATCTTAATATCGCAAAACTATTGCAAGGAATCAAACTTATCATATCCAGTGATCTACATGAAAGTTTTTATTATATCCCTCTTGAATACCTATCATATCAGGACCAAATTCATAACCCGTGCATATTACCATTGCTATTCATTAGACTCTCAAAAAGATATAAGTGAAGCATGAGAGTGCAACTATTTCTTTAAAATATAACCACCGCCGTGCTCTAAAAGATATAAGTGAAGCACTAGAGCAACTGCCTAGCTCAAAAGATATAAGTGAAGCACAAAGAGTATTCTAACAAATCACGAATAATGTGTGTCCCTCTCAAAAAGGTGTGTTCAGCAAACATGATTGTGATAAACTAAAAATCAAACAAACTATATCACACGACGCTCCAAGTAAAATACATATCATGTGATGAATAAAAATATAGCTCCAAGTGAGTTACCGATAGATTGTAGACGAAAGAGGGGATGCCTTCCGGGGCATCCCCAAGCTTAGACGGTTGAGTCTTCCTTGAATATTACCTTGGGGTGCCTTGGGCATCCCCAAGCTTAGGCTCTTGCCGTTCCTTATTCCTTTATCCATCGTAGTCTCACCCAAAACTTGAAAACTTCAGCACACAAAACTCAACAGAAACCTCGTGAGATCCGTTAGTATAACATACAAATCTTAAACTTTAGGTACTGTTGTAAATTGATTCATATTTAATATTGGAATAATGCTACTGTACTGCAACTTCTCCATGACTTATACCCCCCGATACGATCCATAGATTCATCAAAATAAGCAAACTATGCAACAAAAACAGAATCTGTCTAAAACAGAACTGTCTGTAAAGATCTATTTAAAAGCCATACTTCTGTAACTCCAAAAATTCTGAAAACTTAGGACAACGTAAAAAATTCATATACCAATATTTTTTAAAATTTTCAGATTTTTCTGATGCTCCAGTGCAGAATTAAAATTCCAGCACTGGACGCAAAACTTTCTGTTTTCCAAACAACATCAATTATACTATCATCAACATCATCCCAAAGGCATTACTTGGCACAAACACTAATTAAAAGATAAAAACACAATCATAACAGAGGATATAATTGTGTAAACACACAATAACAGAAAGTAAAAACAAAAAAATATTTTATTAATTGGGTTGCCTCCCAACAAGCACTATTGTTTTATGCCCCTAGTTTGGCATAATGCATAGTTTCAAGTGTTGTCATCCTTCAAGTTAATTACATAGGTGGTCCTCATAATAGATTCATAAGGTGCTTTAATTCTATTTCTAGGGAAGTGTTCCATCCCTTTCTTTAATGGGAATTGAAATCTTATATTACCTTCTTTCATATCAATAATAGCACCTATCGTTCGTAGAAAAGGCCTACCAAGTATTATGGGGCAAGAAGGATTGCATTCAATATCATGAACAATAAAATCCACGGGCACATAATTTCTATTGGCAAGAATAAGCATATCATTTATTCTACCCAATGGTTTTTAATAACGGAATCCGCAAGATGCAAATTAAGGGAACAAGGATCCATATTGGTGAGACCTAGCACATCACACAAAGACTTTGGTATGGTGGAAACGCTAGCACCAAGATCACATAGAGAATTACGTTCATAATCTTTAATTTTGACTTTAATAGTAGGCTCCCATTCATCTTGTAATTTTCTAGGAATTGCAACTTCTAACTCAAGTTTTTCTTCATGCGCTTTCATCATGGCTTCTACAATATGTTTAGTGAAAGCTTTATTTTGTTCATATGCGTTTGGTGAATTAATCATGGATTGAAACAAGGAAATACACTCAATTAAAGAACAACTATCATAATTAAAGTCCTTGTAATCCAAAGTAGTGGGTGCATTACTATTTAAAGTTTTGACCTCTCCAAACCCACTTTTTTCATTTTTTTTCATTAAGATTGTCACCCTCCAAGCAATTGGGACTCCTTCTATCTAAAGTTGACTCTTCTTCAGTCCCCTTTTCATCAAGTTTTATGTTACTAAATAATGATTCAATAGGAATGACACCAATCATTTTAATATCTTCATCATTACTATGATAGAAACCGGGTGGAATCGCTTTTTCTAGGAATTCTCGCTTAGCTCTCAACCTAGCGGTCCTTTCTTTACTTTCATTAATGGAGACATAGATAGCTTTAATAGACTCATTTATATCATGCTTGGGTGGCAAAATTTTAGTTTTGAGGTTTTCCACATCATGAGCAATTCTATCCATGTTCCTAGCCAATTCATCGACTCTATTCAATTTTTCTTCTATCATAGCATTGAAATTCTTTTACGAATTAATAAATTATTTAATATTACTTTCAAGATCAGAGGGCATACTATTATTATTATAAGAATTACCATAGGGATTGCCATAATTATTAGAGGAATTTCGAGGAAACGGTCTAGGATTGAAATTACCCCTATAAGCATTGTTGTTGAAATTATTTCTAGAGACAAAATTCACATCAGTAGCATCATTATTTTGCTCAATCAAAGTAGACAATGGCACATCATTAGGATTAATATGAGCATTTTTACTAGCAACCAATTTCAACAAAGCATCCATCTTATCACTCAAAGTATTAATTTCTTCAACAGAATTTACCTTCTTACCAGTTGGAGTTCGTTCAGTGTGCCATTGAAAATAATTTGTCATGATATTATCCACATCTTTTTTCTTTTGCATATCACAAAGCTCAACGAAAGTATTTAGATGGGATGCAGCATCTTCATTAGGACTACCAGAAAATTGTTATTTCATAACAAGATTAAGCAAAGCAGCATTAATGTCACACGACTCCGCACTAGTGGCGGGAGGAGCAATAGGAGTACTAATAAAATCATTATTATTAGTATTGGAAAAGTCACACAATTTTATATTTTCTTGAGACATCGCGACGAAGCTAGCAAACTAGCAAACAAGCAAATAAAAATATTTTTGTGTTTTTGTAAAAAAAATTAGAAGTGGGGGAGATGAAAACTAGAGGCAAATGCAAATAAAAAGGCAAATAAAATAAATGCAAGTGGATGATAGTTTGTGCGAAGGTACTTGGTAATTTTGATGATGTCTCCCCGGCAACGGCGCAGAAATTCTTCCTGCTACGTGTAGACTGCGTTGGTATTTCTCCGAAGAGGAGAGGATGATGCAGTATAGTAGAGATAAGTATTTCCCTCAGTTAAGAACCAAGGTTATCAATCCAGTAGGAGAATCAAGCAAAATCCCGTTAAGCGCACCTGCACACACAAAAGCAAACACTTGCATCCAACGCAAATAAGAGGGTTGTCAATCCTCTTAGCGGTTATTTGCAAGGATTAATTCTGATAGTGATAGATAGATAAATTAAAATACTAAATAAAATAAAAGTAAATAAATTGCAGCAAGGTATTTTTAGGTTTTTTATATATGATAAAGTAGACCCGGGGGCCATAGTTTTCACTAGAGGCTTCTCTCTCGAACACATAGCATACGGTGGGTAAACAAATTACTGTTGGGCAATTGATAGAAAAGCAAATAATTATGACGGATTCATGGCAATGATCATGTATATAGGCATCACGTCCAAGACAAGTAGACCGACTCCTGCCTACATCTACTACTATTACTCCACCCATCGACCGCTATCCAGCATGCATCTAGGGTATTAAGTATGAAACAGAGTAACGCCTTAAGCAAGATGACATGATGTAGACAAAGTAAACTCAAGCAATATGATTAATCCCCATATTTTTATCCTTAATGGCAACAATACAAATACGTGTCATGTCCCCTTCTGTCACTGGGATTGAGCACCGCAAGATTGAACCCATCACAAAGCACCTCTCCCATTGCAAGATAAATCAATCTAGTATGCCAAACCAAATCGATAGATCGGAGAGAAATACAAAGCTATAATAATCATGCATAAAAGAGTTCAGAGAAGACTCAAATATTTCTCATGAATAATCTGATCATAAACTCACAATTCATCGGATCCCAACAAACACACCGCAAAAGAAGATTACATCGGGTAGAAATCCAATAACATCTAGGAGAACATGGTATTGAAGATCAAAGAAAGAGAAGAAGCCGTCTAGCTACTAGCTATGGACCCGTAGGTCTGTGGTAAACTACTCACACATCATCGGAAGGGCAGCAAGGTTGATGAAGAAGCCCTCCGTGATTGATTCCCCCTCCGGCAGAGTACCGAAAAAGGCCTTTAGATGGGATCGCGGAAGAACAGAGGCTTGCGGCGGCGGAAAGGTTTTCTCTTCTATATTTCTAGTATATTGGGAATATTTTGGAATTTATAGCGCTGGAATTATGTCAGGAGGGGCTACGAGGGGCCCACAAGCCTGGGGGCGCGCCTACCCCCCTGGGCGCACTCTCCAGACTTGCCGCCTTCTCGTGGCTCTTCTGGTCTTCTCCCGAAGCTTCGTGGGTCTCTTTTGGTCCAGAAAAAAATTAATCCAAAGTTTTTTTCTCATTTTGACACTTTTTGATAATGATTTTCTGAAAAGGCAAAGCAGAAAACAGCAACTGGCACTGGGCACTGGGTTAATAGGTTAGTCGCAAAAAATGATATATAATGGTGTATAATTGCATATAAAACATCCAAGATTGATACTATAATAGCATGGAACAATCAAAAATTATAGATACGTTGGAGACGTATTAGGTACCGTTTATCTTGTTTGCTTGGTGTCTCCTACTAGTTCGATAACCTTGGTTCTTAACTAAGGGAAATACTATCTGCTACTATACTACATCACCCTTCCTCTCCAGGGAAATCCCAACGCCTATCACAAGTAGCAGAACAATTTCTGGTGCCATTGCCGGGGAGACTTCACCCAACAAGCCCAGGTTCCTTCACACACATTTATCACTTACTTGTCTACTTGCTTTTGCATTTGCCTTTTATTTGCGTTCTCTTTTTCATCTTCCTCCATGTCTCTAATTTTTTTTTTAAATACTAAAAATATCTTGTGTGCTTTCCTTGCTTGAATCACCATTATGTCTACTCAAGAAAATACTAAGTTGTGTGATTTTTCGAATACTAATAATAATGATTTTATTAGTACACCAATTGCTCCTCCCGCCACTAGTGTGGAATCATATAATATAAAAGCTGCATTATTAAATCTTATCATGAAAGATCAATTTGCTGGAAATCCTAATGAAGATGCTGCATCCCATCTTAATACTTTCGTTGAATTATTTGTTATGCAAAAAATGAAAGATGTGGATAATGATATTATGAAATTGAAATTATTTCCTTTCTCGCTTAGAGATCGTGCTAAAGCTTGGTTTTCATCTTTACCTAAAAATAGCATTGATTCATGGAACAAGTGTAAAGATGCCTTTATTGCTAAATATTTTCCTCCCGCTAAGATAATATCTCTTAGAAATAAAATTATGTGGGACTAAACTTTGTTTCGATGAAAGCACATTTTCTCCCTTGGTGGTTTTGGTAATCAATGTCAACATACATGTTGTTGGACTAATACCTTTATCTAGTGTATTTTAGACAAGTTCAACAATGGCATGGCAAGGACAAGAAGATGTGGATCCCTTCAAAATGTCAAGGACAAGATTGGCAACTCCAAGACTCTACATTTTTGGTTTAGTGATCCAAGATCACATTGAGTCCCTTAGGAAAGCCAATACTATTAAAAGGGGATGAGGTGTTAATGATGAGGTTGTTGCTCAAAGTGCTTAGTGGTATTGCTCCAAAAAACCATCAGTTATTTTCTCACAAACACATCTGTCCAAACCCTAATTCTCTATCTCGGTCCCACCGAAAATCACCTATCCGGACCCACCGAGATTACCACTTCATTTGCCACTGCCAAAGCCTAGCAATTCGATTTGACCAAAATGGATCTCGGTCCCACCGAGATGGCATTGCCAAGTTTCTGTAATGACATTGTTTCACTTCGGAATCACCGAGTTGAAATAATCGGAATTTCCGAGACTGGTTATGCCCTACCCATTGCACTTCGGTCCCACCAAGTTGTCCCACTTCAGTCCCACCGAAAAGCCTAAAGTTCACATCTTTTACACTAATCGGTCTCACCGAGTTTTGCATTCGGTCTCACCGATTTGGGTCAAAAGTGTGTAACGGTTGGATTTTGGGTGAAGGCTATTTATACCCCTCCACCCCCACTTACTCTCTAAGAGAGCCATCAGAACGTGCCTACACTTCCACCATACATTTTCTGAGAGAGAACTAATACGTCTCCAATGTATCTATAATTTATGAAGTATTCATGCCATGTTTATAACAATTTTATATGGTTTTGGTATGATTTGATTAGAACTAACCCGGACTAACGCTGTTTTTAGCAGAACTACCGTGGTGTTGTTTTTTGTGCAGAAATAAAAGTTCTCGGATTGGGCTGAAAATTTACGGTGATTTTTTATGGACCAAAAGAGACCCCCGAAGCTTCGAGGAAGGACCAGAAGCCTCACGAGGAAGCGACAAGCTCAAGGGGCGCGGGCCCCCCTACGGCGCGCCTACCGAGCTTGTCGCTCCCTGATACGTCTCCGTCGTATCTACTTTTCCAAACACTTTTGCTCTTGTTTTGGACTCTAATTTGCATGATTTGAATGAAACTAACCCGGATTGACGCTGTTTTCAGCAGAACTACCATGGTGTTGTTTTTGTGCAGAAATCAAAGTTCTCGAAATTTGATGAAACATTTTGGAGATTTTTTATGGAATAAATAAAAAATATTGGCACAAGAATCAACTGGAGATGGGCCCCCTGTTGCTCACAAGGCAACAGGGTGCGACCCCCCCTAGGGCGCGCCCTGATGCCTTGTGGGGCCCACAAAGGTCCGCCTGACCTAATTCCAATGCTATAAATTCTTTTTCCCCGAAAAAAATAGAGAAGAAGTTTCATCGCGTTTTACGATACGGAGCCGCCGCCACCTCCTGTTCTTCATCGGGAGGGCTGATCTGGAGTCCGTTTGGGGCTCCGGAGAGGGGGATTCGATGTCATCGTCATCATCAACCATCCCCCATCACCAATTTCATGATGCTCACCACCGTGTGTGAGTAATTTCTCCATAGGCTTGCTGGACGGTGATGGGTTGGATGAGATTTATCATGTAATCGAGTCAATTTTGTTAGGGCTTGATCCCTACTATCCATTGTGTTCTGAGATTGATGTTGCTATGACTTTGCTATGCTTAATGCTTGTCACTAGGGCCCGAGTGCCATGATTTCAGATCTGAACCCTTTATGTTTTCATGAATATAGTTGTGTTCTTGATCCTATCTTCCAAGTTGTATGCACCTATTACGTGTTATGATCCCCATACCCCAAGGTGACAATAATTGGGATTCTTTCCGGTGATTTCCGTAGTTTGAGGAGTTCATGTATTCACTAAGTGCTAATGCTTTGTTCCGGTTCTCTATTAAAAGGAGGCCTTAATATCCCTTAGTTTCCTTTAGGACCCCGCTACCACGGGAGGGTAGGACAAAAGATGTCATGCAAGTTCTTACTATAAGCACGTATGACTATATACGAAATACATGCCTACATTACATTGATGAATTGGAGCTATTGTGTATCGCTCTAGGTTGTGACTGTTACAGGATGAATGTCATCCAACATAATTATCCATCACTGATCCAATGCCTACGCTTTTCGCATATTGATCTTTGCTAAGTTACTTTCGCTGCTGCTGCTGTTACAATCACTACAAAACTGCTACTGTTACTATTTCTGTTCCTATCGCTACTGTTACTACTGTGCTACTAAACACTTTGCTACAGATATTTAGTTCTCCAGGTGTGGTTGAATTGACAACTCAACTGCTAATACTCACAAATATTCTTTGGCTCCCCTTGTGTCGAATCAATAAATTTGGGTGAAATACTACCCTCGAAGACTGTCGCGATCCCCTATACTTGTGGGTTATCAAGACCTTTTTCTGGCTCCGTTGCCGGGGAGCATAGCTCTATTTGTTGAGTCACTTGGGATTTATATCCGTTGATCACTATGAAGAATCTGAAAGACGCTAAGACCAAGATCGTTCCCTCTAAGACGAGGGGAGGTAAGGAACTGCCATCACACTCTGCACTTGATTCACCTTCTGTTTTGAGTAGGGTTGCGACACCGCCACCTGTTATTCATTCTGATATGTCGCAAGTAATTGATGATACTACTTCTGCTATAAATGAAACTATTGATGATGCTAGTACTATGCTTGATGATACTGTGCCATTAGGTGAATTTCTTGATGAACAAATTGCTAAAGCTAAAGAAATTAAAAATGTTGAAACTCTTGAAAATTATGATTCACCTATTATGCCTAGTCCTCATACTAGAGTTGAAATGCCTAAGATACCTGTTGGTTATGTTTTTTATGGAGAGACAGCTAGGGCAATTCTTGCTTGTAATGATAGAGATGTTAGAAAATTACTGGCTAAGCTGAAAGAAAAGTCTATGATCGAGAGAATGAAATATGATCCTAAGTTTGCTACCTCTCCAATATTTGTTACAGATAAGGATTATGAATTCTCTGTCGATCCTGAGTTAATTACTTTGGATGAATTTGATAACTACATTGTTAAACAAGAGAATTTCAATATGTATGTTAGCAATTAATTAAAATGAAATGCCATCATGATTGATCGCTTGAGTGATTTGATGTTTAGAATTGCTAATGATGTTAAGGGTTTGAGTAAACATGCTTCTATGGTCCAGACTATGTTAGAACAAATAGCTAAGTCACAAAATGATTTGCTTAATGAGATGGATAATAAAATGAATGATCATGCTGTTAGGGTAATGACTAGAGGAGGAAGAATGACTCAGGAGCCCTTGTATCCTGAAGGTCATCCTAAAAGAATTGAGCAAGATTCTCAGAGAAATAATATTGATGCACCTAGTCCATCTAAGAAAAAGAAAAATGATAGGACTTTGCTTGCTTCTAGTGAACCTGTGATAGAAAAACCTCCTGAGAATCATAATGATGTTTCTATTTCTGATGCTGAGACACAATATGGTAATGAACATCCACCTAGTGATAATGATAATGATGATGATGTTCATGATGATGCTCAACCAGATAATGATGTAGAAATGGAACCTGCTGTTGATCTTGATAACCCACCTCCAAAGAATAAAAGATATGATAAAAGAGACTTCGTTACTAGAAAACATGGAAAAGAAAGAGAACCATGGGTTTAAAAACCTATGCCCTTTCCTACTAAACCATCTAAGAATAAAGATGAGGAAGATTTTGAGCGCTTTGTTGAAATGCTTAGACCCATCTTTTTGCGCACTCGCTTGACAGATATTTTGAAAATGCCTTTCTCTTTATATAGAAGACTTGATTTGAATAAGCTTACACACACTGAAATATCTTTGCAAATGGCTAATAAATCAACTGCTATACCTATTGGAATTTGCGAGGATGTGCCCGTTGTTGTTGCAAATGTTACTATCTTAACAGACTTTGTTATACTTGATATGCCCGAGGACGACAACATGTCGATTATCCTTGGAAGACCCTTTTTGAATACTGCAGGGGCTATTATTGATTGCAACAAAAGCAAGGTCACTTTTCATGTTAATGGTAATGAGCATACGGTTTATTTTCCGAAGAAGCAAAATTCAGTGAATGGTATCAATTGTATTGATAAGGTTTCGACAATCACTATTGGAGGATTTAAATTTCCTTTTCCTACTATCAAAAAGAAATATGAAATTCTTATTGTTGGGGAGATGCATATCCCCGTTGAGGTAACTTAGTGTTATAAAAAAATTCTTCGGTTTCATGTTACTCGGAAATAGTTTGTTAATAAGACTTGATCAATCTTATTAATGGATTCTTTTTAAGGGGCATGTGGTCGATGAATTTAGTAAGCATAACTTTCTGTAATCATAGTTTGCTCTCAGTTATTTATAGTTTAATAAAGTAAAAAGCCATGATTATCCTGTTTTCTGAATTACCCGTGTAATAAAAAATGACCCAAAAATAAATGTGCTCAGAATGCAATAAAATTTTAACATGATTTTTTTTGAAATATTTAAGAATTTTTGGTACTGAAAACAACCCAGGGGGTGCACCTATTGCTCACAAGGCAATGATACGTCTCCGTCGTATCTATAATTTTTGATTGTTTCATGCCAATATTCTATAACTTTCATATACTTTTGGCAACATTTTATATTATTTTTGGGGACTAACATATTGATCCAGTGCCTAGTGCCAGTTCCTGTTTTCTGCTTGTTTTTTGTTTCGCAGAAATCCATATCAAATGAAGTCCAAATGCGATAAAATTTTACGGAGAATTATTTTGGAATATATGTGATTTTTGGGAGGTGGAATCAATGCAAACGGAGGCCCACAGCCTCCACAAGGCATCTTGGCGTGACCTACCCCCCAGCCACATGGGGTTGCCTTGTGGGCACACTGTAAGTCGGTTGGGTCCCTTATTTGGCCTCAAGGAAGCTTATATCAAGGGAAAAATCATGTTAAAATTTCAGCCTGATCGGAGTTACGGATCTTCGGATATTTAAGAAACGGTGAAAGGCCAGAAAACAGGGACGCGAAACAGAGAGAGAGATCCAATCTCGGAGGGGCTCCTCCCCTCCGGGAGCCATGGTGGCCATGGACCAGAGGGGAAACTCTCCTCCCATCTAGGGGGGAGGCCAAGCAAGAAGAAGGAGGGGGGCTCTCTCCCCCTCTCTTTCGGTGGCGCCGGAGCGCCACCGGGGGAACCATCGTGACGGCGATCTACACCAACAATGTCGCCGCTGTCATCACCAACTCTCTCCCCCCTCTATGTAGCGGTGTAACACCTCTTCTCCCCGCTGTAATCTCTACTTAAACATGGTGCTTAACGCTATATATTTTTATCCAATGATGTATGGCAATCCTATAATGTTTGAGTAGATTTCTTTTGTCCTATGGGTTGATTGATGATCGTGATTGGTTTGAGTTGTATGTTTTATTTTGGTGCTGTCCTATGGTGCCCTCCGCGTCACGCAAGCATGAGGGATTCCCGCTATAGAGTTTGCAATACGTTCATAATTCTCTTATAGTGGGCGGCTAGAGTGACAGAAGCTTACACCCGAGTAAGGGGGTTGTTGCGTATGGGAGTAAAGAGGACTTGTTACTTAATGCTATGGTTGGGTTTTTACCTTAATGATCTTTGGTAGTTGCGGATGCTTGCTAGAGTTCCAATCATAAGTGCATATGATCCAAGTACGGAAAGTATGTTAGCTCATGCCTCTCCCTCATATAAAATTGCAATAATGATTACCGGTCTAGCTATCGATTGCGTAGGGACAGATCATTCTCTTGTGTTACAAAAACTTTCTACTAAACAACTAACTTTTATTATCTTGCAAATTATTCATAGTTTTATTCTCGCAAAGTACTACTAGTTTTATTCTTGCAAAGTAGTTCTAGCATTACGCCTACAAAGTACTTCTAGTTTCATACTGGTTCTAGGTAAAGCAAACGTTAAGTGTGCGTAGAGTTGTATCGGTGGTTGATAGAACTTGAAGGGAATATTGATTCTACCTTTAGCTCCTCGTTGGGTTCGACACTTTTATTTATCAAGAAAGGCTACAACTGATCCCCTATACTTGTGGGTTTATAAGACCTTTTTCTGGCGCCGTTGCCGGGGAGCAATAGCGTGGGGTTGATATTCTCGTGTGTGCTTGTTTGCTTTATTACTAAGTAGTTTTTATTTTCTGTTCTAAGTTGTTCTCTATCTTTAATTATGGATATGGAACACGAAATACCAAAAAAAATAGTTGTACTTGCTACTCATGGAGATGGGGAACCTCCTAAAACCCTCGATGCTGGTTATGTGGACAATATTAAATACTACTTTGATAATCCTGATAAATCTCCATTCAACTTGATAATGGGAGTTACTTTGGATCAATGGGAATACTTTAGGGATTATCGCTTGTCTCAAAAAGGGAAACATTTATGGGACCAAATTAAAATGTTGCGTTGGTATGCTTGGAATTTATGCTTAAGGTGTGATTATACTTGTTGCTCTAGGATGGAGGCTCCACACCTCCCCTTTCAATGTGAATTTAATGATAATGAAACCTTGGATTCTTATGCTAATGGTATATATGATTACTATGATGTGGAACAAATAGAAGAATTTATTGCTTTTAAGGGTGCTTATGAAATTGAATCTTTGTTTGAAAAGTATGAAGATTGTGATGATGCTATTTACAGATCTGAAATTTTGCTATACTTAAATATTGCCATGAGAATTATAAATATAATTCCTATATTGATGAATTTATTGAGAAAGTCTCCGCTATCCAAGAAGAGACTAATATTTTGCAGGCTCCTATGGAAGAAGAAATTGATGACACTGTGAGCTCATTAGATGAAAAAGATGACGAGGAGAGCGAAGAACAAAAGGAGGAAGAGCATATAAGCTACCCGTGCCCACCTTCTAATGGGAGTAACTCTTCAACTCATACATTGTTTAATTTCCCTTCATGCTTACTGGAGGATGATTGCTATGATCCCTTTGATTCGTTTGAAATACCCCTTTTTGATGAAATTGATGCTTGCTATGCTTGTGGCCAAGATGCCAATATGAATGATGCTTATGGAGATGAACTTGCTATAGTTCCTTATGTTAAACATGAAATTGTTGCTATTGCACCCACACATGATAGTCCTATTATCTTTTTGAATTCTCCAAACTACACTATATCGGAGAAGTTTGCGCTTATTAAGGATTATATTGATGGGTTGTGTTTTACTATTGCACATGATGATTTTGATGAATATAATATGCATGTGCTTGTTGCTCCTACTTGCAATTATTATGAGAGAGGAACTACATCTCCGCCTCTCTATGTTTCCAATACGATAAAATTGCAAGAAACTGTTTATGCTATGTATCGGCCTTTATTATGTGTGCATGAATTGTTCTTTTATGACATGCCGATCCATAGGAAGAGAGTTAGACTTCGTTATTGCATGATATATGTTGCTTTGTGCTCACTATTAAATTACAAATCATTGTTAATTAAAATTGTCTTTGATATACATTGGGATCCGGGTGAATTGATTACTTGAGCATTGTATGCCTAGCTTAATGGCTTTAAAGAAAGCGCTGCCTGGGAGACAACCCAGAAGTTTTAGAGAGTCATTTTATTCTGTTGTGTGCTTTTAAAAAGTTTCAAATATATATATATATATATATAGGGGAACCTAAAACTTTTCAAAAAGAAAAGTGAAAGTGAGAAAGATGAGCACCATTGCAGTGGGAGCATGCCTTGAACTTTGTTCATGCCCATGGAAACTTTGTGAATCTTGAATTACAGAAACTTTTCAACAAAAATAATTATCCCCTTGTACAAATCCATTGTATTATAAAAATAATGTGCCAAGTAATGCCTTTGGGATGATTTGGATGATAGTATGGTAGATGCTGTTGGAAAACAGAAACTTTTGCGTCCAGTGCTGGAATTTTGATTTTTCGCTGGTGTGTTAGAACCTTCTGAATTTTTTACACAATATTGATATATGAATTGCCCAAATTTTCCTAATGTTTCAGAATTTTTGGAGTTACAGAAGTATGACTATAATTCATATCTTTACAGACTGTTCTGTTTTAGACAGATTCTGTTTTTGTTGCATAGTTTGCTTATTTTGATGAATCTATGGATCGTATCGGGGGGTATGAGTCATGGAGAAGTTGGAGTACAGTATAATTATGCCAATATTAAATATGAATCAATTTACAACAGTACTTAGAGTTTAAGATTTAATTGTTATACTAACAGATCTTACGAGGTTTCTGTTGAGTTTTGTGTGCTGAAGTTTTCAAGTTTTGGGTGAGACTACGATGGATAAAGAAATAAGGAGCGGCAAGAGCCTAATCTTGGGGATTCCCAAGGCACCCCAAGGTAATATTCAAGGAAGACTCAAGTGTCTAAGCTTGGGGATGCCCCGGATGGCATCCCCTCTTTCGTCTACAATCTATCGGTATATCACTTGGAGCTATATTTTTATTCATCACATGATATGCGTAAATTCTTGGAGCGTCTTTTGTGTTTATTTTTCCTTTTTAATAATGCACCATGCTGGTATGAGATAGTCCTTGGTTGATTTATAGAATGCTTCATGCACTTCACTTATATCTTTTGAGCATGGCTTTATAGAATGCTTCATGTACTTCACTTATATCATTTGAAGTCTGGATGCCTGTTTCTCTACATATAGAAAACCGTTATTTGTAGAATGCTCTTTTGCTTCACTTATATTAATTAGAGTGTGGTCTTTTTTAGAAAGAATTAAACTCTCATGCTTCACTTATATCTATTTAGAGAGTCAACAGGAATTGGTCATTCACATGGTTGGTCATAAAATCCTACATAAAACTTGTAGATCACTGAATATGACATGTTTGATTCCTTGCAATAGTTTTGCGATATTGAGATGGTAATACGTGGGAGGTACTAGTGAATAATCGTGGTTTAGTAAGAATATTGGTGTTAAGGTTTGTGATTCCCGAAGCATGCACGTATAGTCTTTAGTTATGCTAAGAAGTTGGAGCATGATTTATTATTGAGTGTCTTCCTTTGCGTGGAGGTCGGGGGCGCACGATGGTTAACTCCTACCAACCTCCCCCCTAGGGGCATGCATAGTAGTACTTTGCTTCGAGGGCTAATAGACTTTCGCAATAAGTATGTGAGTTCTTTATGACTAATGTGAGTCCATGGATTATATGCACTCTCACCCTTCCGCAATTTGGTAGCCTCTTCGGCACCGTGCATTGCCCTTTCTCACCTCGAGAGTTGGTGCAAACTTCGCCGGTGCATCCAAACCCCGTGATATGATACGCTCTATCACACATAAGCCTCCTTATATCTTCCTCAAAACAGCCACCATACCTACCTATCATGGCATTTCCATAGCCATTCCGAGATATATTTCCATGCAACTTCCATCATCATCATCATATACATGACTTGGGCATTCATTGTCATATTGCTTTGCATGATTGTAAGATAGCTAGCATGATATTTTCATGGCTTGTCCGTTTTTTGATATCTTTGCTATGCTAGATCATTGCACATCCTGGTACACTGCCAGAGGCATTCATATAGAGTCATCTTGTATAGTTTTTATCGAGTTGTAAGTAAATAAAAGTGTGATGATCATCATTATTAGAGCATTGTCCCAGTGAGGAAAGAATGGTGGAGACTAATGAGTCCTCGAAAAAGTGGGGATGAGGTCCATGAGACTGTTCTAAAAAAAAGAGGACAAAAAGAGCCCAAAAAAAGGGAAAACAAAAAAAAATGAGAGAAAAAGAGAGAAGGGGCAATGTTACTATCCTTTTTCCACACTTGTGCTTCAGAGTAACACCATGTTCTTCATATAGAGAGTCTCCTATGTTGTCACTTTCATATACTAGTGGGAAGTTTTCATTATAGAACTTGGCTTGTATATTCTGATGATGGGCTTCCTCAAATGCCCAAGGTCTTCATGAGCAAGCAAGTTGGATGCACACCCACTTAGTTTTAAGTTTGAGCTTTCATACACTTATAGCTCTTAGTGCATCCGTTGCATGGCATCCCTACTCCTCGCATTGATATCGATTGATGGGCATCTCCATAGCCCATTGATCCGCCTAGTTGATGCGAGACTTTCTCCCTTTTTGACTTCTCCTTATTTATCCCTACCACCGCATTCTATTCCACCTATAGTGCTATGTCCATGACTCACGCTCATGTATTGCGTGGGGGTTGAAAAAGCTGAAGCGCGTTAAAAAGTATGAACCAATTGCTCGGCTGACATCGGGGTTGTACATGATTTATATTTTGTGTTAAGAAGATGGAGCATGACAAGGATATATGATTTTGTAGGGATAGCGTTCTTTAGCATTTTTATTCTGAAAGGCATGATTGTTTGTTGGTATGCCTGAGTATTGATGTCTTTATATCAAATTATAGACTATTGCTTTGAATCACTCGTGTCTTAATATTCATGCCATGATTAGATTATATGATCAAGATTATGCTAGGTAGCATTCCACATCAAAAATTATCTTTTTATCATTTACCTACTCGAGGATGAGCAAGAATTAAGCTTGGGGATGCTGATACATCTCCATCGTATCTATAATTTTTGATTGTTTCATGCCAATATTCTACAACTTTCATATACTTTTGGCAACATTTTATATTATTTTTGGGGACTAACATATTGATCCAGTGCCTAGTGCCAGTTCCTGTTTTCTGCTTGTTTTTTGTTTCACAGAAAATCCATATCAAACGAAGTCCAAATGCGATAAAATTTTACGGAGAATTATTTTGGAATATATGTGATTTTTGGGAGGTGGAATCAACGCAAACGGAGGCCCACAACCTCCACAAGGCATCTTGGCGCGACCTACCCGCCAGCCGCGTGGTGTTGCCTTGTGGGGACACCGTAAGTTAGTTGGGGCCCTTCTTTGGCTGCAAGGAAGCTTATATCTAGAAAAAAATTGTGTTAAAATTTCAGCCCGATCGGAGTTACGGATCTCCAGATATTTAAGAAACGGTGAAAGGCCAGAAAATAGGGACGCGAAACAGAAGAGAAACAGAGAGAGATCCAATCTCGGAGAGGCTCCTCCCCTCCGGGAGGCATGGCTGCCATGGACCAGAGGGGAAACTATCCTCCCATCTAGGGGGGAGGCCAAGCAAGAAGAAGAAGGAGGGGGGCTCTCTCCCCCTCTCTTCCGGTTGTGCCGGAGCGCCGCCGGGGGAACCATCGTGACGACAATCTACACCAACAACCTCACCGCCGTCATCACCAACTCTCTCCCCCCTCTATGCAGCGGTGTAACACCTCTTCTCCCCGCTGTAAACTCTACTTAAACATGGTGCTTAACGCTATATATTTTTATCCAATGATGTATGGCAATCCTATGATGTTTGAGTAGATTTCTTTTGTCCTATGGGTTGAATGATGATCGTGATTGGTTTGAGTTGTATGTTTTATTTTGGTGCTGTCCTATGGTGCCCTCCGTGTCGTGAAAGTGTGAGGGATTCCCGCTATAGGGTTTGCAATACATTCATAATTCTCTTATAGTGGGTGGCTAGAGTGACAGAAGCTTACACCCGAGTAAGGGGGTTGTTGCGTATGGGAGTAAAGAGGACTTGTTACTTAATGCTATGGTTGGGTTTTTACCTTAATGATCTTTGGTAGTTGCGGATGCTTGCTAGAGTTCCAATCATAAGTGCATATGATCCCAGTACGGAAAGTATGTTAGCTCATGCCTCTCCCTCATATAAAATTGCAATAATGATTACCGGTCTAGCTATCGATTGCCTAGGGACAAATCATTCTCTTGTGTTACAAAAGCTTTCTACTAAACAACTAACTTTTATTATCTTGCAAATTACTTGTAGATTTATTCTTGCAAAGTACTCCTAGTTTTATTCTTGCAAAGTAGTTCTAGCATTACACCTACAAAGTACTTCTAGTTTCATACTTTTTCTAGGTAAAGCAAACGTTAAGTGTGCGTAGAGTTGTATCGGTGGTCGATAGAACTTGAAGGGAATATTGATTCTACCTTTAGCTCCTCGTTGGATTCGACACTCTTATTTATCGAGAAAGGCTACAACTGATCCCCTATACTTGTGGGTTATTAGGCAACAGGGCGCGGCCACCCCCCAGGGCATGCCAAGATGCCTTGTGGATCCCACTGGGACCCACTCACTTATCTCTTCATCCCACTCCATCTCCTACCTCCAGAAAAAAATCGTGGTAGCTCTCTCTCTCATGTTCTTGCTCCCAAACCTGAGATTTTCGATCTCTTTGCTCGGAGCTCCGTTTCCGAAACTGTTTTGAGGGATTGCTCCTTGAAATTTGTTCTTAGGAAAATGAACTTCCTTCGGAGAGGTTCTTCAAGCCGGAGCTCCAAGGGTGTCCTTGGGAATGCCCCTGACCGTGACCTCAACATTCCGCGTAGGACGGAGGTCCGACCGTGCGAATGGCTGCACAATGCCTTCATGAACGAAGCCGGGTTTCGCCAAGAGTTTGCACAATTTGTTGCGAACGCCGGGCTGACCGACTTCCTCGCAGATGAGTGTGACCAGCACCACATCCTTACAAATTCCTTTGTGCAAATTTTTTATTTTCTGCCTAGGCTCAATATCCCCATGGTTTTTTTCAATTTATATGCTAAACATCATGAGTTGACGCTAGCTGAGTTTTGTGAGATATGTTTGATCCCTTCTGATGGGGATGTGAGGCAACCTCGGCCTGAGGAGTTCGAGGATTTCCTTCTCACTTTGACTGTGGGAGAAACTAGGGGCGTGTTGAGAGCCCGAGTCACTAGCTTGCATTTTCCTGTTGTGCACTACTTTGCTTTATTCATAGGGAAATGCTTGACTGCCAGGGAGGAAGGTGGTATGCTCAGTGCCCCTGACCTCGCCATCTTGCGTCGTGCTATTCATGGCAATAACACTTTTAGCTTGGGAGCTATCATTGCACGCCGCTTGCACACCAATAGGACTAGGGGTAAAATTCATGGTGGTATTTATGCTTCGCGCCTTGCGAAACGTTTTAATGTTGCTATCCGTCCAAATGATTATTTTCTGCCTAAGGTTCATTTAGACCAACAGTGCATGTTTGATCACCACTTTATTGATGACCCCGAGCCTCCTCACTACATTCGTTATAATTTGGTATTTAGCGAGGTAACTCGTGAGATTATTTCGTTGCCTACACCTTCCTTGTTTGATTCTTATGCCAGGCATGGATACACCATCATGCCACCGGACCTCATTGCTTACAAGAATGAGTTGGCCGTGGCGGAGAACGAGGCCCAGCCTTGGGACGCTCGAGTGCCTCCGCCTAATCACTTCCCGACCGGCCCTGATGGATTCTATGGATGGTAGTAGACCAAGTTAGGCCAAATGCCTAAGCTTGGGGGAGTACTATCAGGCCATTGGGAACCGGGGTACCTCGGCCCATCTGCTTACGGCCCAGGAAGCAGCACCTGGCAAAGGCCCAAGAGGCGGCCTAGCTACGGGCGTCGCGAAGCAAGACACCTCGCGAGGCTCCTGGCCTCTCGAGGACCCCCTCCAAGGGACGGACCCACCGAAGACTCAGCAGGAAGCCTCGCGAGGCCCCCTCATGAGGCGGCCTCCCGAAGCCACTCAAGCAAGGTGCCGCCTGGCGCCAGCCTGGCGGTCACGTGCTCGCCACATGGGTGACGCACCCCTGCAAGACGACGAGGGCAGCAGGGTTGTGCCAGCAGGCGCGACCAGGGATGATTTCCTTTTGGGTGATAGAGGGGCAGCGCCAGCTGTCCACCAGCAAAGCAAGTCCCAAAGCTCGCCCGTTTGGTGTATGAAGACCAGGACGATAAGGCGCGGAGGGCGGAGGTCATCACCGAGCCCACCGATGCGTCATGGATAGCGCCTTTGCAGGCGGAGACCGACTTTTGTCAGGATAAGCATGTGCCCCTGTCCCCCTTCAAAATTGCCGTTGTGTGGCAACCCTTACCGCCAATGTTTTCTGGGGAAGAGGACCAAGGCAGCTATAAAAGGAGGGCAGGGTGCACCCTTAGGGGAGGTTGGCCATTTTTCCACCTTCTCCTACCTTGTACACTTGTACACATCATCTCTCCAGAGCAATCCCAACCAAGCAGGAGTAGGGTTTTACACCGCAAGGTGGCCCGAACCTGGGTAGCTGCTGTGTCCCCTGTCGTGCCCTGCGTGTGAGCGTGCTCTCGTCGTGCCGAGCTCGCCGTAGCCTCGCCGTGGTCACCGTCTAGTTGGTAGGAGCGAGCTTGCCCCCAGTGTTCGAACCAGGGTCCCCGGAGCCCAGACTCCGACATTTGGTGCACCAGGTAGGGGGCTTGCTTCCGCCCTTTCCCCCTCGACATCGCCATGGCCGACGCTCGACGCGAGCACGCTCTGTGCAGAGCTGCCAGGGTGGCCCAGATGGAGCCGGCCGCCAATGACACCTGCCGTCGCCGCGCCGGCGCCGCCACCGACCCCGCTGCGAGGGAGCAGCAGGCCTCCTCCCTCCACCCATCCATGTAGTCGCCTGGCCGCACTGCCACGGCCTCCTCGCTCGCCCGCCGTGACCCGCCGGCCCCGCAGGCCGCGCTGCTCATGGCGCGTGAGCTGCTGCGCTACCGCCCCACCAAGGCCGGCTACGACGCCTGGCTCGCCCACATCACCGAGCTCATCAACGCCGCCAGAGACGCTCCCGTGCCCTCTCACTCGCTCCACCCTCCATCCCCGCGAGCCGGGGAAGTGGCGCATGGCGTGCCTCCACCACCTCCTCTGTCCAACGAGGACGCAAGACGTCACCGCGGCCCGCGTGCGCGAGAGCCGTCCCGTGGCGCTTCCTCGCCGGACCACGACGACGCCAGCTGCTAGATAGTCCAGCGCGCACTGCCCGACGCCTGCATCATCCTGGAACGGCAGCGCCAGCGCCAAGACCACACCATCTAGGAGGTTGCCATGGCGGGGCGCCAGAACCGCGCCACGCTCACCGGAGGCGTCGCCTCCAGCAGTGGGGTCTACCGCGCCTTCACCCGCGAGCTGCGCCGTGTGGTGTGGCTCGCCAAGTTCAAGCTGGAGCTGCCTCAGCGCTACGACGGCACCCCCGACCCCATGGAGTTCCTACAGCTCTACACTTTGGGCATCGAGGCCGCGGGCGATAACGACAAGGTCATGGCGAACTGGCTTCCCATGGCGCTCAAGGACGCCGCGCGTTCGTGGCTTATGAACCTTCCCGAAGCCTCTGTCTCCTCGTGGTCCGAGCTGTGCCGGCAGTTGCTACTTGTGAGCTGCGTTGGTAATTCCCTGAAGAGGAAGGGAGATGCAGTATAGTAGAGATAAGTATTGATCGAAAATAGCATACGGTGGGTAAACAAATTACTGTTGGGCAATTGATAGAAAAGCAAATAATCATGACGATATCCAAGGCAATGATCATGCATATAGGCATCACGTCCGAGACAAGTAGACCGACTCCTGCCTGCATCTACTACTATTACTCCACACATCGACCGCTATCCAGCATGCATCTAGTGTATTAAGTCCATAAAGAACGGAGTAACGCCTTAACAAGATGACATGATGTAGACAAAGTAAACTCACACATGAATAAACCCCATCTTTTTACCATTAATAGCAACGATACATACATGTCATGTCCCTTTCTATCACTGGGATTCAGCACCACAAGATCGAACCCATTACAAAGCACCTCTTCCCATGGCAAGATAAATCAATCTAGTTGGCCAAACCAAATCAATAGATCGGAGAAGAAATACGAAGCTATAATAATCATGCATAAAAGAGTTCAGAGAAGACTCAAATAATATTCATGGATAATCTGATCATAAACTCACAATTCATCGGATCCCAACAAACACACCGCAAGAAGTGATTACATCGGATAGAACTCCAAGAACATCGAGGAGAACATTGTATTGAAGATCAAAAAGAGAGAAGAAGCCATCTAGCTACTAACTATGGACCCAAAGGTCTGTGGAAAACCACTCACGCATCATCGGAATGGCAGCAAGGTTGATGTAGAGCCCCTCCGTGATCGATTCCCCCTCCGGCGGAGTACCGGAAAAGGCCTCCAGATGGGATCTCTCAAGAACAGAAGCTTGCGGTGGCGGAAAAAGTATTTCGTGGACTCCTCTGTTGGTTTCCCGATTTTAGAGAATTTATAGTGGTGGAATTAGGTCAAACGGAGCTGTGTGGGCCCCACAAGCCACCAGGGCGCGCCACCCCCCTGGGGCGCGCCCTGGTGCCTCGTGGGCCACTGCTTCATCTTATGGCCCTCTCCTGAAGCTTCCAGTACTTGTTATGTCCAAAAAAAATCTCCAAAAAGTTTCATGGCATTTGGACTTCGTTTGGTACTGATATTCTGGAAAACCAAAAACAGGCAAAAAACAGCAACTGGCACTGGGCGCTAAGTTAATAGGTTAGTCCCAAAAAATGATATATAATTGCTGTAAATGTATATAAAAACATCCAAGATTGATAATATAATAGCATGGAACAATCAAAAATTATAGATACGTTGGAGACGTATCAGCATCCCTAAGCTTAATTCCTGCTCGTCCTCGAGTAGGTAAATGATAAAAACATAATTTTTGATGTGGAATGCTACCTATCATATTCATCATATATTGTTTTCTTTTATAGTATGTATATTTGGACTTGAATGATTCAAAGCAATAGTCTATAATTTGACATGAAGATATAAATACTCAAGCATGCTAACAAGCAACCATGTCTTTCAAAATATCAACGCTAAAGAAAGTTATCCCTAACCCATTATGCTCAATCATTGATCCATTCATTAGACACAATCAATATTAGCTACACACAATGCACAAGTATGACAATAGTGCTCTCTAGTTGGTGCTTTATAAGAGAAGATGGAGACTCAAAATAAAAATAAAAATTGCATAAAAGTAAATAGATAGGCCCTTCGCAGAGGGAAGCAGAGATTTGCAAATGTGCCAGAGCTCAAAGCTTAAATTAGAGAGGTAAAATTATTTTGAGAGGCATGCTTTTCCTGTCAACGAAAACGACCGAGAATTCCCAATATCTTCCACGCTAGACACATCATAGGCGGTTCCCAAACAGAAAGTAAAGTTTATTTCCTTTCCACCATTCTTTCACAATCCATGGCTAGCCGTATCCACGGGTGCCCTCCATACCAACACTTTCCAAGGAATTTTGTTGTTATTAATTTTTGATTCATTGTGGGACTGGGCATCCCTATTACCAGCCACTCTCTCGTGCAATGACAAGTGAATAAACACTCATCGTGAGAATAACACACCTAGCATGGAAAATATTGGCCACCCCCTGCCGCTTCATGAGCGGTACGGGCACACAAAATGGAAAAATTATTTTGAAAATTAGAGTTGGCACACGCAAATTTACTTGGAACGGCATGGAAATACCGCATATAGGTAGATATGGTGGACTCATTTGGCACAACTTGGGTTTAAGGAGTTTGGATGCACAAGCAGTATTTCCGCTTAGTACAAATGAAGGCTAGCAAATATATTGAGAAGCAACCAACCAAAAAGCGAAAACGGTCATAAACATGCATTGAACATAACTAACACCGAATAATGCAACATAAGTAGGATATAATTTGGTTGCATAACTATTGACTTAATGTGCATGCATAGGGAATCACAAACCTTAACACTAATATTCTTACTAAATCACAATTACTCACTAACATTCACATATTATCATCTCCATATCGCAAAACTATTGCAAGGAATCACACTTATCATATCCAATGATCTATATGAAAGTTTTTATTATATCCCTCTTGAATATTCATCACTTTGGGACCAAATTCATATCTTGTGCAAATTACCATTACTGTTATCAACTCTCAAAAGATATAAGTGAAGCATGAGAGTGCAAATATTTCTTCAAAATTTTAATCTTATCAACTCTCAAAATAATATAAGTGAAGCATGAGAGTTCAAATATTTCTTCAAAATATAGCCACCGCCGTGCTAAAAAAGATTTAAGTGAAGCACATAGAGTATTCTAACAAATCATGATAAACGTGTGGCTCTCTCAAATAGGTGTGTCCAGCAAAGATGATTGTGACAAACGAAAAAGCAAACAAAGCAAAGACTCATATAATACACGACGCTCCAAGCAAAACACATATCATGTGATGAATAAAAATATAGCTCCAAGTAAAATTACCGATGGTTGGTAGAAGAAAGAAGGGATGCCTTCCGGGGCATCCCCAAGCTTAGACACTTGAGTCTTCCTTGAATATTACCTTGGGGTGCCTCGGGCATCCCCAAGCTTAGGCTCTTGCCACTCCTTATTCCTTCATCCATCGTGATCTCACCCAAAACTTGAAAACTTCAATCACACAAAACTCAACAAAACCTTCGTGAGATCCGTTAGTATAACAAAACAAATCACTACTTTAAGTACTATTGCAAACCCATTCATATTTTAGTTTTGCATTATACCTAATGTATTCTAACTTCTCCATGGCTTATACTGTAGGGGAATGTGACAGAAAACAAAAAATTTCGGTACAGCGAGCACGCCCAGGACCACTATGAAGATCACATACAAGGTTTTTGATCTGATCGTTACTGACTCATAGCGCAGCGGAAGGAGAGTCGGTGGAGATCATTGGTGCAGATCCCCGCAGCTAGGATTTACAACCTCCCAACCACGAGGATGTTCTCCCTCATCTGCTCCTCGGACAGCCCTTTGGGAGGCGGTCAGACAGTCCCTCGGACGGTGTCACGGACAGCCCTCCGGGAGGACCCCCAAAACTCGGACGGTCACTCGGACAGCCCTTCGGGAGGACACTCGAACAGCCCCTCGGGCAAAAGAACGAACCTACGACCTCTCTACGGGGTTAAACACATACGGTGTCACCTATCCGGCAGGGCTTCGCCGTCCAGAACTAGTTCCCACCGGAACCCAGACAGCCTTTCGGCTCTATGAAACTATTTCGTGTGAGGGAGATAAGAAGCCAGATCATTGCATGGCATTTGTGAGATAGTTGGAGTGAGTTGGTGAGCTCCTCTCCTCCTCCTTATATAGTGGTGGAAGGGGTGGGGGGGGGGGCTGAAAATTTCAGCCCACAAAACATGCACCCACCAAACAAGGAGAAAGCATGTCCCCTTGTCCATGGCTTCCCAACATGGTGTTCCCACATGTGGCCCCATCACCTCCCAACACTTTCCACCATTTGTGGGGGCTGCCCCCCACCATGGGGGGAGGGGGCAACACCTTTTTCCAGCCACAAGGGGCTGCCCCCTCAAGGGGGGGCGCCCCCAAAACAGCCCAAAACAGCCCCCACGTATCGTGGGATCTTGTCCCCTCACGCTGGGACAAGATGTTTTCCACGACTATTTCTTCTAAAAAATTCCGGAAGGTCCCAAAACATTTTCAGCACCCTCTAAAATTATTCTGGAGACTCTCCGAAACATTTCCGGTATGATGGTTTTATTCTGAAACATTTTCGTTTTTCTCTGAAACAATTCCGGCAGCTCCGAAACACTTCCGGTTTTCTCTCCGGAACTTTTCCGTCATCTCCGAAACTTTTCCGGTGACTTTCTCTCAGACTCCCTGTCTAGTATTCAGCAGATAGATGACCCTTAAGCATGTGACCCTATAGGTTTGGTGAAGTATAGAGATGACCGGAACACTTTCCGATCAAGGATCAACATCGGAGCCGTGGACACCCATATTGACCCCTATACCCACACGAATAAATATTCGAGTGAACCTCCTGTTGCCGTGTGCTATTCCTGTTGCTTCACGATATGTTACAAAAACCCGAGGTGAGATTTATCGGCATCCCCGTGAATCAACACTTGTCCACTATGCTAGTTACCTCGTTACCGGTTTTGTTCTCTTTTCTCGTTCCCGTGTTCCGGCATCCCTGTGATCAAATCACAATGTGTCTGGCCAGACGATGATGGATACCGTAACACCGAGAGGGCCCAGAGATATCTCTCCATTGTCAGAGGAGCAAATCCCAATCTTGAGCTATCAAGTCCCTTGACATACTTTTCCATGAACCCGTAAGCCGCCGTAATAGCCACCCATTTACGGATGACGTTTAACAAACCCCAAAGTTCATGAAGCAAGCATGAAGAAACTCGATACTCTCATGGTCTAAGGAATTATGCAAACATTAACTTTCTCTGTGTTATTAACCATTAACTTGTGACGAATGTATCTCATAGCATAACATCAATTCGGGTCGATTCAACACAAATGTTCTTCTAACATTGTGCCCTCAAAGTTGCCGGCATAGACATGCCCATGATCAGGAAAATAGGACCATCATGTAACACTTGAGCTAGTCTTAGAGGCATGACTAGGAATACATTTTACCGTTTATTATTCCACACGTGCATATGAGTCTTCCTCCGAGCCTCGTGGTTATTGCAGACTCGAGAACCATAGCAGTTATAGCACGGAATATAAACTTAATTACGAACATGGAGATAAATAATAACATTTATTATTGCCTCTAGGGCATATCTCCTACAGACTCCCACTTGCACTAGAGTTAATAATCTAGTCATTGCTAATGCACTTTACACCTATGGCATACCGGTGTAAAATATGCTTCGCCATGTGGTATAGTCTACGTCTAACGGACCTGACATCTTCAGTTCCGTGTGTATCTTTGCATATCCTCGCGTTTTCACGCTTTCACAAAATACATATTTTGTGTGGACTTGGCTTTGTATATATGTGAATCACAGGTCAAACCTTGATTCCTCAGACTGAGCTATGGAGCAACTATCTACAATAGTGTCCCATTGACCAAAGCCATCTTGGAACCATACTAAGTTCATGAATGAACTATATGATTCAACATCTTCTCTGTCGCTTCCAAAGCGTCAACATACTTAGCCTTTGTTATAGAATTCGCCACAGTAACCTGTTTGGAACAATTTCCAACTACCGTGCCACCATATCGTGTATTACACATAAACCCTTAACTTAAATCGAAAATCGCATGGAGCATTGATGAAGACTGTATCGATGTAATTACTTACAACAAGCACTTCATAATCTCTGCTTGCGAGAAAACATGTCATCAGTGCTACTTTAGTACTCAATGACATTTTTCACTGTTGTCCCATGATCAGTACTTTGATCACTTTGGTATCTATACTCGCAACAGCTTGGGAGTATCGGACATATCTGGTTGTTTTACATACCATGGAATACATGATTAATCCAAACACAAGTGTGTGGAATCTCCATCATGTATTTTGCTCATTAGTGTTTTGGGACACCGAGTCTTGCAAAAACTCTCTCCATGTGACTTCGGCAAGAATCACTCCTTGGCGTTTTAATGCTAAACTGTTTTAGCATCTTGTCAATATGTATTTTGGCTTCGCCCTATTAGGCAATTCTATCTCGCAGATAATTATGCCTAATATCAAGGCTACCCAGCCCAAGCACTTCATCATAAAACTATTTTTCAATGAAGTCCTAATTCATGTCAAGAAATTTATATTATTTCCAATCAACAATGTGTCAAGCACACAATGTTTTTAGAAATACTATTATGCTCCCACTTACTTTCTTGTAAGCACAAGCATCTTCGCTATCCATTGATGAAATCAAACTCTTTTGACTATTTCATCAAAACAAAGATTCCAACTCCTTTTTGCTCTCTTCTGTCCATTGCTGGAACTTTGAAGTTTGCACACTCACTAGCATCCTCTGGATCGACAAAATACTTTGAACTGTATCACATACAAGTCCTAGTTTGTATTCCCATTTCATGGAAATTCTTTCGTC
Organism: Elymus sibiricus; assembly: GCA_039707655.1. Classification (NCBI taxonomy): domain Eukaryota; kingdom Viridiplantae; phylum Streptophyta; class Magnoliopsida; order Poales; family Poaceae; genus Elymus; species Elymus sibiricus. The sequence goes on along the minus strand of CM077664.1, from coordinate 111,946,185 downwards.
ATCCATGTTTCATATCTCATGATTGAAATATGTATTAATTGCTAGTTTAACCCGAACCGACTTTAAGCATCGCTACGGTGAGACAACCTCATTGTAGTCAACTCCTTGAACTTGTTTATTGCAACAAGTCGAGCATTATGGATAAAACATTTTATCCACATCAGTTTATAGTTCCATTAATGTTCGTTAGACTCTAAGTCTTCCGAAGGGTTCATCAAGATTTAATCTTGAATCATTTATATGGAAACTATCTCGGATTGTATTGGCATTTAGCCAATTCCGAAGTCAAGGCCCATCAACACTTCCTTGTGTATCGTAGGTATACTGTTGTCTAACAACAATATCTCATTTGCGCACCCGAGAGGTTTGCACGAGTTTTGCCTACGTGGTTCAGCTGCAAGTTCGACCGAAGTCCATACATCTCATGTAGAGGCTTCCGTATCAGTCGCAGTAGGAAACTCTGGAATCACTTCCAAGGTTTCTTTCCTTTTGACCTGATGACGAAGATATTGTTATCTCATCGAGTTGCACTGTCCTCCCACTCACCCTTTTGCAAGAACCATTTTCTTCAAAATCATACCGCTCTTTGTGGCAAAATCTTTTGCCTCGGTATAGTGGTGGAGGAATTCCCAATAATTTGGGATAACCTACAAAGTAGCACTTGTCTGATTTGGAATAGGTTTGTAAATATTTTACACAATCCCCATATTCCAAATGTTAAGAAAAGACAAAACATGGTTGGGCATACCATACCATGGCGTCATCTCAACAGACCTGATGGCGCTCTTTTAAGTGTAAAATCCGCAGTCTCTAAAGCATTACTTTAAAAGGGATAATGGCAAATTGATTTATGTCATCTTTGATCTTACCATGTCATAAATGGTTTGATTACATCTTCACGGACATTCCACTCACAGTGGTGTTCCGAGAGGTGTAAGTTATGAAACTCTTTTCACAACTCATCAGACATTCCCTAAACTTGTAACTCAAATATTTCTTTCCGCAATCCAATTGCAGAAACATAATTTTCTTGTTACAATAATTTCTTCTTCATTTTGAAAACCTTTTGAATGATTTCAAAAGATCCAGACTTACGTCTCATCAAGTAAATATCCATATATCTACTTGAGTCATTTCAGAAGATAGACAAATCCACTGCCAGCAACAACATTTATCGGACTACACACGTCATGATGTATGATCACCAATAAGTTCGTTGCTCGTTCCTTATGGTCTGTGAACAGTATTTCAGTCACTTCACTTTTCGGAGGAAAGTTGCAAGTGTCAGATGATTCATAATCAAACGACTTCAAAATCCATCATTATGGAATTTCTCCATGCGGGTTTCTCCAATGTGACCAAATGCAGTGCCACACATGCGTGGTATTCTTTTAGTCTTGCGACATTTAGCGTCAGTGTTATGGATGTATCATATTACCAACAATATTCATAACATACATCCCATCCATGATGGAAGTATGGCCCTTATGTTATTCATAATACTGAACAACAATTGTTCTTTTATGAACAACACTCTTGCAACAAACATTATGCAAATGGGCTAGAGTGTATAAAACTCTAAAATGAATTATGAAAGTAAATACAGAGGTAATGTATTATTATCAATATTCATAACATACATCTCATTCATAATGAAAGTATGGCCCTTATGTTATTCATAACACCGAACATCAAAAGTTCTCTTATGAACAACCTTCTTGCAAGATACCTTATGCAATGGGCTAGAGTGTATGAAACTCCAAAAATTAATTATGAAAATAAATACATAGGGAATACACCGATGGAAGGTATAGTAACATTTACTATGTTCCCAGCGCCTATCCAAACCTCATTCCCGGCAAGTCTTTTAGGCCATAGTAGTTCTTGCATCGAGTCGCAACAGAATGCAATCGAGCGGGTATCTCTGTGATCAACTCACAATACCCAAGAATCAGTGATTAACATGTTTAATCATAATTCCCAAGAACTATTTCTTTGACCATCCTTCTATACATCAATAGCTTGGATGACTTTCATACATGAGCTGGATATTCCAGTCTTCTCTCTTTTTGCCTTTATACTTATAACAGTTTTACTTCAAATATTTCTCCTACTCTCAGAAGAAGCACCCAACTTTGAGAGTGGCGTTAGCCCCAGGCTTCCTAGGTGTGCAAGTCACACTAACACCCTTTGGACATTTCCTTTCTCTTTAAGTTGTTGTTTTATTCACCTTCATCATATGACAGACGTTCTTCTGGATCCCTCTCTTATCAGTCTAATGCATAGTAAACACTTTTACTAATAGTTTGCAAAACAAACATTGCTTTGGATATCCCATATCTTCTAGCCTTTGTTTGTATCTGAAAATAATTTTTAGTTCCATGAATATCACATAGCTATCCCAAACTTTTGAAGTTCGGGTCTCATGGAAGCAAACATATTGCACTTGACCGTAACAGAATTCTAGCTTTTGGATCGAAGGACGAGAGTCACATAATCCATAGCATTAGCAGGAGGATACCGAAAGCATGCGATAGGACAAAATCCTTCTTGGCACTATTGAGGACAATCCTCACATTACGTTACCAACCGTAAAGTTTTAACCAGATATTTAACAGCTATTCAATTTTAATAGGGAAGGTGGAAACACGAGCCATTATTCTACAACTATTATGCAAATCACACTTAGACAGTGTTCATAATTAATTGCACTGAGAATTAAACAAGTTAATTCTACAATGTGCTCCCACTCAAATCAATATCTCTCATAATTGATTTTGAGTGATACAAGATCCAGACTTCTATTCATCGCCATAGAATCATCATCTCATGACGGGAATTTTAATCGGTAGGCCAACTTGCCGATCACATCTCTATGTGACTCTTGTTCATCTTTCGATGCGTGTGTTCCGAGCTCAGGACGATCCTACCATGAACGTCAAGACAACAAAGTGATCTCGCTACGAGGTCTAACCTCACCCGCCTTACACCCGTACAATCGTTCGTACCCATGCATCCATGGCGCACCTCAAAAGGAAAGATGCTGTGACGGTGCTACACATGGGAGAACACTAACTACTTGATATTTTTGTGAGGGATCACCCTAATAAAAGCGACTACCGCGCAATCAAAAAGGGTGCATCATAAGGGATAAACATCTCAGGTAATTCATAATAGCATGATATGGTATAGCCCTTTCTGACGGAGAAGGCTTTAATTTCTTCATCTTCGGCATTCGCGTCGGTGTTCACCTTTGCGAAGATTGCCACCACCTTGTCGATGCACCAGATAATAGTGCTATCTCTATAGCTAATAAAATAAGTGCATTACATAAGTTTGACACGCAAGTCATTAAAGGGACAATCATATGGCTCCAGCCATCATGCCGAATCATGACACACAGGTCATGTTAATTTACATTATATAGTCATCTCATACATAATCAAATTAAATATGAGAACTGCTATACCACATCACATGCACATCTCATGTCATCCTGCAAAACCAAGTTAGACGCCTCTAATCAGTTCATACAAGATTTTATTTTACGTGGCTTCTAAGGTTTTGACTTAAACCGCAGCTACCAACGTTTATCATCAAGTATGATTTATTCAAGTCGCTAGATTAACTTTGCGGGGTGTATGAAACACGAGATAATAAAATCTCGAGCCCCATATTGAACTTCGTCATACGCGACCCCCGTGCAGATCATATCTGCATTGCCCTTTAGTCTGCGAAATTTCATCTTTCTCTTAACTATGGTGGAATTCAACGAACTGTTAGCACTTCGTTGATCAATCAGGATCGCGGATTGCCAGAACTTTGAAAATCCACCATGCCGTTATCAAGATCAGAAATGCGCAAATTTCAGGGAAGCAACAAGAACATCGGGTAACAGATTTCATTTGCTATCCGCACAAATAATTTTCAGTAATAGAACTCATCTACTACAAATTATATTTTGAAACACCCATACATCTCTAGGTATTCTAGATCGTAACTTGCATCTACGCATAGCACGGCTCTTGATGACACTGTAGGGGAATGCAGCAGAAAACAAAAAAATTCGGTACAGCGAGCACGCCCAGGACCACTATGAAGATCGCATACAAGGTTTTTGATTTGATCGTTGCCGACTCGTAGCGCAGCGGAAGGAGAGTCGGTGGAGATCGTTGGTGCAGATCCCCGCAGCTAGGATTTACAACCTCCCAACCGTGAGGATGTTCTCCCTCGTATGCTCCTCAAACAGCCCTTTGGGAGGCGGTCAGACAGTCCCTCGGACGGTGTCAAGGACAGCCCTCCGGGAGGACCCCCAAAACTCGGACGGTCACTCGGACAGCCCTTCGGGAGGACACTCGAACAACCCCTCAGGTAAAAGATCGAACATGCGACCTCTCTACGGGGTTGCACACATACGGTGTCACCTATCTGGCAGGGCTTCGCCGTCCAGAACTAGTTCCCACCGGAACCCAGACAACCTTTCGGCTCTACGAAACTATTTCGTGTGAGGGAGAGAAGAAGCCAGATCATTGCATGGCATTTGTGAGAGAGTTGGAGTGAGTTGGAGAGCACCTCTCCTCCTCCTTATATAGTGGTGGAAGGGGTGGGTGGGGGGCTGAAAATTTCAGCCCACTAAACATGCACCCACCAAACAAGGAGAAAGCAAGTCTCCTTGTCCATGGCTTCCCAAAATGGTGTTCCCACATGGGGCCCCACCACCTCCCAACACTTTCCACCATTTGTGGGGGCTGCCCCCCACCATGGGGGGGGGGCCAACACCTTTGTCCAGCCACAAGGGGCTGCCCCCTCAAGGGGGGGGCGCCCCCAAAATAGCCCAAAACAGCCCCCACGTATCGTGGGATCTTGTCTCCTCACGCTGGGACAAGATGTTTTCCGCGACTATTTCTTGTGAAAACTTCCGGAAGGTCCCAGAACATTTCTGGCACCCTCTAAAATTATTCTGGACACTCTCCGAAACATTTCCGGTATGATGGTTTTATTCTGAAACATTTTCGTTTTTCCCCGAAACAATTCCGGCTGCTCCGATACACTTCCGGTTTTCTCTCCGGAACTTTTCCGTCATCTCCAAAACTTTTCCGGTGACTTTCTCTCAGACTCCCCGTCCAGTATTCAGCAGATAGATGACCCTTAAGCATGTGACCCTATAGGTTCGGTGAAGTATAGACATGACCGGAACACTTTCCGATCAATGATCAACATCGGAGTCGTGGACAACCATATTGACCCCTATACCCACACGAATAAATATTCGAGTGAACCTCCAGTTGCCGTGTGCTATTCCTATTGCTTCGCGATATGTTATAAAAACCCGAGGTGAGATTTATCAGCCTCCCCGTGAAACAACACTTGTCCACTATGCCAGTTACCTCGTTACCGGTTTTGTTCTCTTTTCTCGTTCCCGTGTTCCGGCATCCCTGTGATCAAATCACAATGTGGCTGGCCAGACGATGATGGATACCGTAACACCGAGAGGGCCCAGAGATATCTCTCCATCATCAGAGGAGCAAATCCCAATCTTGAGCTATCAAGTCCCTTGACATACTTTTCCATGAACCCGTAAGCCGCTGGAATAGCCACCCATTTACGGATGACGTTTAACAAACCCCAAAGTTCATGAAGCAAGCATGAAGAAACTCGAAACTCTCATGGTCTAAGGAATTATGCAAACATTAACTTTCTCTGTGTTATTAACCATTAACTTGTGACGAATGTATCTCATAGCATAACATCAATTCGGGTCGATTCAACACAAATGTTCTTCTAACATTGTGCCCTCAAAGTTGCCGGCATAGACATGCCCATGATCAGGAAAACAGGACCATCATGCAACACTTGAGCTAGTCTTAGAGGCATGACTAGGAATACATTTTACCGTTTATTATTCCACACGTGCATATGAGTCTTCCTCCGAGCCTCGTGGTTATTGCAGACTCGAGAACCATAGCAGTTATAGCATGGAATATAAACTTAATTACGAACATGGAGATAAATAATAACATTTATTATTGCCTCTAGGGCATATCTCCTACATATACCCCCCGATACAATCCATAGTTTCATCAAAACAAGCAAGTAGTGCATCAAAAACAGAATCTGTCAAAAACAGAACAGTCTGTAGAGATCTATTTAAAAGCTATACTTCTGTAACTCCAAAAATTCTGAAAAATTAGGAAAACGTGGGTAATTCATATACCAATACTGTGTAAAAATTTCAGATTTTTCTGATGCTCCAATACAGAACCAAAATTCCAGCACTGGACGCAAAACTTTCTGTTTTCCAAACAACATCAATTATACTATCTTCCAAATCATCCCAAAGGCTTTAGTTGGCACAAACACTAATTAAAACACAAAAACACAATCATAACAGTAGCATAAATGTGAAAACACACAATAACAGAAACAAAAAGTAAAAATTTATTTTATTCATTGGGTTGCCTCCCAACAAGCGCTATTGTTTTATGCCCCTAGCTAGGCATAATGCATAGTTTCAAGTATTGTCATCTTTGGTTTTAAACCTCGCAACTCCTATTTCACTCTCTTTTGCCATTATCAATAATGTGCACTAGATGGTCAAGCTTAGTGCAAAGGGTTTTTATTTCTTTCAAAACACAAAGAGAGATCTTTTGATCTAAAGCATCAACCCTTGTAGTTTCTGACACCACATTGCTATTTATCTTAGAAGCAAAATTAAATATTCCTCGAAAGTTAGAATCCATACTAGTCTTTGTTTCCTTTATTTGCTCAGTTTGACAAAAGCATTCTAGAGTAATAGGTTCGATAGTTTCAACTTTTGGTTGTCCAAATATGCTTTTCATCTTTTCGTAGGTTTCAAAGGCATCACTCCCAAGAAAATCGTTTTCAAATATAGAATCCAAGACACGTCTATGAGCAAGGGGTAGACCAACATAAAAACCTTTAAGGAATAATTTAAGGTGAAACTGATGCCTAGCACTTACTTGTATTTTTAATAATCTATCCCATGCTTCTTTTAAAGATTCGTCACTCAAATATTTAATCTTTAAAATTCTTGGATCATCTCCTAAGTACGGAGGGAATGGCATAATAGGAGTAGAACTAGCCATAACGATAAAACGAGCAAACAAGCAAACAAGAAAAAGGCAAACGGAAAATATTTTTGTATTTTTGTAAAAACTTTTTAGAAGTGGGGGAGATGAAAACGAGAGGCAAAGGCAAATAAAATAAATGCAAGGAGATGAAAGTTTTATGCGTAGGTACTTGATAGATGTTGATGATGTCTCCTCGGCAACGGCGCCAGAAATTCTTCCTGCTACTTGTGAGCTGCGTTGGTAATTCCCTGAAGAGGAAGGGAGATGCAATACAGTAGAGATAAGTATTTCCCTCAGTTATGAAACCAAGGCTATCAATCCAGTAGGAGAATCACACAACACCTCGTTAGCAGCACCTGCACACAAAACAACAAATCGTTGCACCCAACGCAAACAAGGGGTTGTCAATCCCTCGGCGGTTAATTGCTATATTAAATTGTATGTGATAGATAGATAGATTGAACTAAAATATAAAATAAAATAAATAAAGTAAAAGTGCAGCAAGGTATTTTTAGGGTTTTTAATATATGATTTAGATAGACCCGGGGGCCATAGTTTTCACTAGAGGCTTCTCTCAAGAAAATAGCATACGGTGGGTAAACAAATTACTGTTGGGCAATATAGAAAAGCAAATAATCATGATGATATCCAAGGCAATGATCATGTATATAGGCATCATGTTTGAGACAAGTAGACCGACTCCTGCCTGCATCTACTACTATTACTCCACACATCGACCGCTATCCAGCATGCATCTAGTGTATTAAGTCCATAAAGAACGGAGTAACGCCTTAAGCAAGATGACATGATGTAGACAAAGTAAACTCACGCATGAATAAACCCCATCTTTTTACCCTTAATAGCAATGATACATACGTGTCATGTCCCTTTCTGTCACTGGGATTGAGCACCGCAAGATCGAACCCATTACAAAGCACCTCTTCCCATGGCAAGATAAATCAATCTAGTTGGCCAAACCAAATCAATAGACCGGAGAAGAAATACGAAGCTATAATAATCATGCATAAAAGAGTTCAGGGAAGACTCAAATAATATTCATGGATAATCTGATCATAAACTCACAATTCATCGGATCCCAACAAACACACCGCAAAAAGTGATTACATCGGATAGAACTCCAAAAACATCGAGGAGAACATTGTATTGAAGATCAAAAAGAGAGAAGAAGCCATCTAGCTACTAACTATGGACCCGAAGGTCTGTGGTAAACTACTCACGCATCATCGGAAGGGCAGCAAGGTTGATGTAGAGCCCCTCCGTGATCGATTCCCCCTCTGGTGGAGTACCAGAAAAGGCTTCCAGATGGGATCTCTCGAGAACAGAAGCTTGCAGTGGCGGAAAAAGTATTTCGTGGACTCCTCTGTTGGTTTCCCGATTTTAGAGAATTAATAGTGGTGGAATTAGGTCAAACGGAGCTGTGTTGCCCCACAAGCCACCAGGGCGCGCCACTCCCCCTGGGGCGTGCCCTGGTGCCTCGTGGGCCACTGCTTCATCTTCTGGCCCTCTCCCGAAGCTTCCAGTACTTGTTATGTCCAGAAAAAAATCTCCAAAAAGTTTCGTGGCATTTGGACTTCGTTTGGTACTGATATTCTGGAAAACCAAAAACAGGCAAAAAACAGCAACTGACACTGGGCTCTAAGTTAATAGGTTAGTCCCAAAAAATGATATATAATTGCTATAAATGTATATAAAAACATCCAAGATTGATAATATAATAGCATGGAAAAATCAAAAATTATAGATATGTTGGAGACGTATCAGCAGTTCGTCGCCAACTTCAAGGGCACATACGAGCGCCCTCTGATGCTCAACGACCTGCGCGCCGTGCGCCAGCGGCCTGACTAGACCCTCCGCAAGTACATCCAGCGCTTCGGCCAAGTGCGCAACAAGGTCCCGCGCGCTTCCGATGCCGCCATCATCTCCGCGTTCTCCTCTGGCTTCACGGACGTCAGGATGCGCGAGAAGCTCGCCATCAACAACGAGCTTGACACCGTCGTCGCCCTGTTCGACCTCGCCGACAGGCGCACCAAGGCTGAAGAGGGCCGCCTCTTCGCCCACAACGACCCCACGCTGCGCCAGATGCCGCCAAGGCCAGGGACAAAGATGCCAAGCGCAAGGGCCCACCGTGCTCGCGGTGGAGCATGAGCAGAAGCGTGGCCATGAGCGCGACGAACCCAAGAAGGAGAACTGCCCTCTCTGCGCCTACCACAACGTGCACTGCCACAGCACCGAGGACTGCCACGAGCTCAAGCTGCTCCGCGACAAGCGACTGGGCCGCTGCGGCGACCGCAACGATCGCGGCGCTGGCCGCGGAGGCGGCCGCAGCGGCAACCGCTGGGGAGACCGCAACAACAACGGCAACAACAACTTCTGGCAAGGCTAGCACGACCCTCCGCAGCAGGTCAACCCTTAGGCCAACACCGCTCTGCCACCGCTTCCGCCGCCACCTCAGAGGAACAACGGCAACCAGCCCGACGAGCGCGCTGTGGGCTACCAGGAGCCTCGCGAGGTGGCTTGCATCCTCGGCGGGGCCCAGGCTCCCACGTCCAACCGCCACTTCAAGCAGTTCTCTCGCGAGGTGAACGCAGACCTCCCGAGGCCTGAGGCTTCTCAGCCCCTCAAGTGGTCGCAGTACCCAATCTCCTTCAACTCCAAGGACCACCCCAAGTCCACAAGTGCTGTGGGCACGATCCCCGTGCTATGCACTCCCACCATCAAGAACGTCGCTGTCACCAAGACGCTCATCGATGGAGGCGCAGGCCTCAACGTGATCTCCATCGAGACCTTCGAAAAACTCCAAGTGCCTTACAAGCAACTGATGCCAACGAGGCCCTTCTCAGGCGTGACCGACAGCTCCACCCTACCCCTGGGGCAGGTGCGCCTTCCCGTCACCAGCAAGAACTACCGCACCGAGCTCATCGACTTCGATGTGGCCCACATCGGCCGGCCCTACAACGCCATCCTAGGCTACCCCGCTCTCGCCAAGTTCATGGCTGTGACCCAATACGCCTACAACGTCCTCAAGATGCCGGGCTGCAGTGACATCATCACCGTCCGTTACGATGAGAAGGATGCAGTCCGCTCCCTTGAGAGCACCTACAAGGCTGCCGCCACCCCCTACCCCGCCGATGAGGCCGACGTCGAGCCTGCAGAGGCCGCACCCGCGAAGAAGAAGCAGTTGTCTTCTCAAGCATGCGCCGAGACGAAGAAAGTGTCGGTGGACGGCAGCGGCTCAGGCCCTACCTTCACTATCGGCACCGACCTCTCTCCTGCATAGGAAGGCGCACTCGTTGCCTTCATTCAGGCAAATGTGGATGTGTTCGCTTGGACGGCATCTGATTTGTCCAGTGTGCCGAGGGAGGTGATCGAGCACCACTTGGCGGTGTGCCCCAACGCACGCCCCGTGAAGCAAAAGGCACGGCGCCAAGCGCCAGAGAAGCAAGAGTTCATCGTCCAAGAAGTTCAGAAACTGCAAGAGGCAGGAGTCATCCGCGAGGTTCGGCACCCCGAATGGCTCGCCAACCGAGTCATAGTACAAAAGAAAGGCGGCAAGGAGCGAATGTGCATGGACTTCACGAGCCTCAACAAAGCCTGCCCCCAAGATCCCTTTTCGCTGCCCCGAATTGACCAGATCATGGACTCCACCACCGGGTGCGAGTTGTTGTGCTTCCTATATGCCTTCTCAGGCTACCACCAGATCAAGATGGCAACGGAAGACGTGGAGAGGACGGCCTTCATCACCCCCTGTGGCATATACTGCTACATCTGCATGCCCTTCGGCCTGAGGAGTGCTGAAGCCACCTTCCAGAGGCTGATGCGCATCACCCTTGGGCCCCAGATGGGAAGAAACACGGAGGCCTACGTCGACGACATCGTTGTCAAGATGCGCGAGGCCTGGTCCCTCATCGCGGACCTCGAAGAAATGTTCGCCAACCTGCGCAAGGTCAACCTCAAGCTCAACCCTGACAAGTGCGTCTTCGGGGTCCCTTCCGGCAAGCTGCTTGGCTTCCTGGTCTCCCACTGCGACATCGAAGCCAACCCCAAGAAGATCAAGGCTATCGAGAAGATGCGCGCTTCCCGGAACCTCAAGGAAATGCAGCGCTTGGCGGGATGTATGGCCTCGCTTGGGCGCTTCATCTCCAAATTCCGCGAGTGAGCCTTGCCATTCTTCAAGCTCATGAAGAGGTCTGGCCCCTTCAAGTGGACTCCTGAGGCTGATGCGGCCTTCGAGGACCTCAAGAGGCACCTGACGAGCCCGCCCATCATGGTCGCGCCACGCTCTCGCGAGCCCCTGCTCCTGTACTTGGCGGCCACCCCCCAGACGGCCAGCGCGGCCTTGGTGGCAGTACGGGAGGAGCGCACCTGCATTCTGAAGAAGCCTGCTGAGACCGCATCGGTGCCTGCTGAGGCCGCACCATCGCCTGCCAAGGGCCCCCCTCAGGAGCCTCCTGAGCCGCCTCCTGAGCCCTCCGAGCCTCATGAGCTTCCCGAGCCCTTCGGAGAACAAGCTGCCACTACAGTCACGCGCCTCATCGAGCACCCCATGTACTTCGTCAGCACGGTGCTGCGGGACGCGCGCGAGCGCTACCCCATGCAACAGAAGCTCCTCCTCGCACTCCTCGTCGCCTCCAGGGAGCTGCGCCACTACTTCCAGGGCCACCCCATCAAGGTGGACATGTCCTACCCACTGGAGGAAGTCCTGCGCAGCCCTAACTCCGCTGGTCGCGTCGCTGAATGGAACATCGAGCTGCAAGCCTTCGAGCTGGAATTCTGCACCACAAGGACGATCAAGGGTGCTGCCTTGGCGGACTTCATGGCAGAATTGACGGATCCACATCAAGAGGAGCCTCGTGAGGACGAATCCCTCTTGACTGGGGATGAAGCCCCTGGCGGCTGGACCATGCACTTCGATGGCGCGTTCTCCCGACAGGGCGCGGGGGCTGGCGTCATGCTCACATCGCCGACGGGAGACAAGCTCTACTACACCATCCTACTCTGCTACAAGCATGACGACAAGGTCTCCAACAACATCGCGGAGTATGAAGGCCTCATCGCCGGCCTCAAGGCTGCCTTCGCTCTCGGCATCAAGCGGCTCCTCATCAAGGGAGACTCGTAGCTCCTCGTTAACTTCTCCAACAAAAGCTACAAGCCCAAGGACGAACACATGGCCGCCTACTTGGAGGAGGTGCGCAAGCTCGAGAAGGGCTTCCTTGGCCTGGAGCTCCAGCACGTGCCTCACGGCAGCAACAAAGAAGCAGACGACATCGCCAAGCGAGCATCTCGCCGTGAGCCTCAATACCCTGGCGTCTTCAAGGAGAGGCTCCTGAAGCCATCAGCTACACCACTCATCGCAAGCGCCATGACACCTCATGAGGAGCTCCCTCCCGCCCCGCCCACAGGTGCACCTGAGTGCGGCCCGCCTTCAGGCGCTCGTCTGCTGCTGGCGTTGGAGCCTCAAGGAGACAACTGGGCCACGGAATTCAAAACCTACTTGCAGAGTGGCATCCTCCAGGAGATGGACTCAGAGGCAGAGCGTGTGGCTCGCCAAGCCACAACTTACTGCTTGAGAGATGGCGATCTCTACCACACGCGCCCCAATGGCGTCGCATTGCGGTGCATCTCTGAAGAGCAAGGACGCGAGCTGCTTGCCGACATCCATGGTGGAGACTGCGGCCACCACTCCTCATCGCGCACCCTCACCGGCAAGGTGTTCCGCAGCGGCTTCTACTGGCCCACCACGCTTCAAGACGCCACCGAGCTGGTCCAATCCTAGGAAGCCTGCCAATTCCACACCAAGCAAATCCACTAGCCGGCGCAGGGCCTCCAAACCATTCCCCTCTCATGGCCCTTCGCGGTCTGGGGGCTGGACATCCTAGGACCCTTCCCTCGCGCGGCAGGTGGCTACCGCTACCTCTATGTCACCGTCGACAAATTCACCAAGTGGGCTGAAGTGGAGCCTATCCGCACCATCCCGGCAGGATCAGCCGTCAAGTTCATCAAGGGCCTCGTGAGCCGCTTTGGCATCCCCAACCGTATCATCACTGACAACGGCTAGCAGTTCACCAGCGGCCTCTTCAAGTCATATTGCGCCAGCCTTAGCATGCAGATCTGCTACGCCTCCGTGGCGCACCCTCGAAGCAATGGCCAGGCCGAGTGCGCCAACACTGAGGTCCTCAAGGGCCTCAAGACTCGAAGCTTTAAGAAAAACCTCGATGCTTGCGGCCAAGGTTGGCTTGACGAGCTCCAGTCCATGCTATGGTCGATCCGCACGACGGCAACCAAGCCTACCGGCGAAACTCCCTTCTTCCTCGTCTATGGGGCGGAAGCGGTCCTTCCTTCTGAGCTCAAGCACGTGTCCTGATACGTCTCCAACGTATCTATAATTTTTGATTGTTCCATGCTATTATAGTATCAATCTTGGATGTTTTTATATGCAATTATATATCATTTTTTGGAACTAACCTATTAACCCAGTGCCCAGTGCCAGTTACTGTTTTCTGCATGTTTTTGGCTTTTCAGAGAAACAATACCAAATGAAGTCCAAATGCCACGAAACTTTTTGGAGATTTTTTTCTGGACAAAACAAACCTTGGAAGCTTCGGGAGGAGGCCAGAAGCCTCACGGAGGCTTCACAAGGCAACAGGGTGCGCCCCAGGGGGGGTGCGCCGTGTTGCCTTGTGGGGCTCACATGACTCCGTTTGACCTAATTCCACTTCTATAAATTCACAAATATTGGGAAACCTCCAGAGAGCCAGAAGAAAAAACCTTTCCACCGCCGCAAGCCTCTTTTCTTCTGCGATCCCATCTGGAGGCCTTTTCCGGTACTCTGCTGGAGGGGAAATCGATCACGGAGGGCTTGTACATCAACCTTGCTGCCCTTTCGATGATGTGTGAGTAGTTTACCACAAACCTACGGGTCCATAGCTAGTAGCTAGATGGCTTCTTCTCTCTCTTTTATCTTCAATACAATGTTCTCCTTGATGTTCTTGGAGTTCTATCCGATGTAATCTTCTTTTGCGGTGTGTTTGTTGGGATCCGATGAATTGTGAGTTTATGATCAGATTATTCATAAGAAATATTTGAGACTTCTCTGAACTCTTTTATGCATGATTGTTATAGCTTTGTATTTCTCTCTGATCTATCGATTTGGTTTGGCCTACTAGATTGATTTATCTTGCAATGGGAGAGATGCTTTGTGATGGGTTCAATCTTGCGGTGCTCAATCCCAGTGACAGAAAGGGACATGACACGTATTTGTATTGTTGCCATTAAGGATAAAAAGATGGGGTTTATTCATATTGCTTGAATTTGCTTCTCTACATCATGTCATGTTGCTTAAGGCGTTACTCTGTTTTTATTAACTTAATACTCTAGATGCATGCTGGATAGCGGTCGATGAGTGGAGTAATAGTAGTAGATGCAGGCAGGAGTCGGTCTACTTGTCTCGGACGTGATGCCTATATACATGATCATTGCCATGAATCTATCATAATTATTTGCTTTTCTATCAATTGCCCAACAATAATTTGTTTACCCACCGTATGTTTCTGTGCTCAAGAGAGAAGCCTCTAGTGAAAACTATGGCCCCCGGGTCTATCTTTATCATATAAAAAACCTAAAAATACCTTGCTGCAATTTATTTACTTTTATTTTAATTAGTATTTTAGTTTATCTATTTACCTATATAAGATTTAATCCTTGCAAATAACCGCTAAGAGGATTGACAACCCTCTTATTTGTGTTGGGTGCAAGTGTTTGCTCTTGTGTGTGCAGGTGCGCTTAACGGAATTTTGCTTGGTTCTCCTACTGAATTGATAACCTTGGTTCTTAACAGAGGGAAATACTTATCTCTACTGTACTGTTTTAGAGAGATTCTGTTTTTGTTGCATAGTTTGCTTATTTTGATGAATCTATGGATCGTATCGGGGGGTATGAGTCATGGAGAAGTTGGAGTACAGTAGCATTATGCCAATATTAAATATGAATCAATTTACAACAGTACCTAGAGTTAAATATTTATTTGTTATACTAACGGATCTCACGAGGTTTCTGTTGAGTTTTGTGTGCTGAAGTTTTCAAGTTTTGGGTGAGACTACGATGGATAAAGGAATAAGGAGCGGCAAGAGCCTAAGCTTGGGGATGCCCAAGGCACCCCAAGGTAATATTCAAGGAAGACTCAAGCGTCTAAGCTTGGGGATGCCCCGGAAGGCATCACCTCTTTCGTCTACAATCTATCGGTAACTCACTTGGAGCTATATTTTTATTCATCACATGATATGTGTTTTACTTGGAGCATCTAGTGAAATAGTTTGTTTGCTTTTGTTTTCTTTTTAGTTTTTCACAATCATCTTTGCTGAACACACCTTTTTGAGAGGGACGCACATTATTCGTGATTTGTTAGAATACTCTATGTGCTTCACTTATATCTTTTGAGCTAGGCAGTTGCTCTAGTGCTTCACTTATATCTTTTAGAGCACGGTGGTGGTTATATTTTAAAGAAATAGTTGCACTCTCATGCTTCACTTATATCTTTTTGAGAGTCTCATGATAGCAAAGGTAATATGCACGGGTTATGAATTTGGTCCTGATATGATAGGTATTCAAGAGGGATATAATAAAAACTTTAATGTAGATCACTGAATATGATAAAGTTGATTCCTTGCAATAGTTTTGCGATATTAAGATGGTAATATGGGGGAGGTATTAGTAGATAATTGTGGTTTAGTAAGAATAATTGTGTTAAGGTTTGTGATTCCTGAAGCATGCATGTATGATCTGTCGTTATGCTAAGAAGTTGGGGCATGATTTATTATTGATTGTCTACCTTATGAGTGGCGGTCGGGGACGAGCGATGGACCTTGTCCTACCAATCTACCCCTCTCGGGGCATGCGTAGTAGTACTTTGCTTTGAGGGCTAATAAACTTTCGTAATAAGTATGTGAGTTCTTTATGACTAATGCGAGTCCATGGATTATACGCACTCTCACCCTTCCGCAATTTGCTAGCCTCTTCGGTACCGTGCATTGCCCTATCTCACATCGAGAGTTGGTGCAAACTTCACCGGTGCATCCAAACCCCGTGATATGATACGCTCTATCACACATAAGCCTCCTTATATCTTCCTCAAAACAGCCACCATACCTACCTATCATGGCATTTCCATAGCCATTCTGAGATATATTGTCATGCAACTTACACCGTTTCGTTTTTATGACATACATCATCATTGTCATATTGCTTTGCATGATCATATAGCTGACATAGTATTTGTGGCCCAGCCACCGTTCATCATTTTTATACATGTTACACTAGCATCATTGCACATCCTGGTACACTACCAGAGGCATTCATATAGAGTCATATTTTTGTTCTAGTATCGAGTTGTAAGTAAATAGAGGTGTGATGATCATCATTATTAGAGCATTGTTCCAGTGAGGAAAGAATGATGGAGACTAATGAGTCCTCGAAAAGGTGGGGATGAGGTCCATGAGATCGTTCTAAAAAAAAGAGAGGCGAAAAAGAGCCATGAAAAAAAATGAGAGAAAAAGAGAGAAGGGGCAATGTTACTATCCTTTTCCACACTTGTGCTTCAGAGTAGCACCATGTTTTTCATATAGAGAGTCTCCTATTTTGTCACTTTCCTATACTAGTTGGAATTTTTTATTATAGAATTTGGCTTGTATATTCCGATGACGGGCTTCCTCAAATGCCCAAGGTCTTCATGAGCAAGCAAGTTGGATGCACACCCACTTAGTTTTCATGTTGAGCTTTCATACACTTATAGCTCTTAGGGCATCCGTTGCATGGCAATCCCTACTCCTCGCATTGACATCAATTGATGGGCATCTCCATAGCCCGTTGATTAGCCTCGTCGATGTGAGACTTTCTCCATTTTTGACTTCTCTTATTTATCTCTACCATCATACTCTATTCCACCCATAGTGCTATATCCATGGCTTGCGCTCATGTATTGAGTGGGAGTTGAAAAAGCTGAAGCGCGTTAAAAAGTATGAACCAATTGCTCGGCTTGTCATCGGGGTAGTGCATGATAAATACTTTGTGTGAAGAAGATGGAGCATGACAGGATTATATGATTTTGTAGGGATAACGTTCTTTAGCATTTTTATTTTGAAAGACATGATTGTTTATTAGTATGCCTGAGTATTGATGTCTTTATATCAAATTATAGACTATTGCTTTGAATCATTTGGATCTTATTATTCATACCATGAGAGAGAGATTACATGATGAAACATGATACGTAGCATTCCACATCAGAAATTCTATTTTTATCATTTACCTACTCGAGGACGAGCAGGAATTAAGCTTGGGGATGCTTGATACGTCTCCAACGTATCTATAATTTTTGATTGTTCCATGCTATTATAGTATCAATCTTGGATGTTTTTATATGCAATTATATCTCATTTTTTGGGACTAACCTATTAACCCAGTGCCCAGTGCCAGTAGTTGTTTTCTGGATGTTTTTGGCTTTTCAGAGAAACAGTACCAAATGAAGTCCAAATGCCAAGAAACTTTTTGGAGATTTTTTTCTGGACAAAAGAAACCTTGGAAGCTTCGGGAGGTGGCCAGAAGCCTCACGGAGGCTTCAAAAGGCAACAGGGTGCGCCCTAGGGGGGAGGGCGCGCCGTGTTGCCTTGTGGGGCCCACGTGATTCCGTTTGACCTAATTCCACTTCTATAAATACACAAATATTGGGAAAGCCCCAGAGAGCCAGAAAAAAAACCTTTCCGGCGCCGCAAGCCTCTGTTCTTCTGCTATCCCATCTGGAGGCCTTTTTCGGTACTCTGCCGGAGGGGGAATCGATCACGGAGGGCTTCTACATCAACCTTGTCGCCCTACGGGTCCATAGCTAGTAGCTAGATGGCTTCTTCTCTCTCTTTGATCTTCAATACAATGCTCTCCTCGATGTTCTTGGAGTTCTATCCGATGTAATCTTCTTTTGCGGTGTGTTTGGTGGGATCCGATGAATTGTGAGTTTATGATCAGATTATTCATGAGAAATATTTGAGTCTTCTCTGAACTCTTTTATGCATGATTGTTATAGCTTTGTATTTCTCTCCGATCTATCGATTTGGTTTGGCCTACTAGATTGATTTATCTTGCAATGGGAGAGGTGCTTTGTGATGGGTTCAATCTTGCGGTGCTCAATCCCAGTGACAGAAAGGGACATGACACGTATTTGTATTGTTGCCATTAAGGATAAAAAGATGGGGTGTGACGCCCCCGGCTCGACCATGCACTAATCATACATGCAAATGCGCACGATCAAGCCCAGGGACTCACGGGAAGATATCACAACACAACTCTAGACACAAAATAAAATAATACAAGCTTTATATTACAAGCCAGGGGCCTCGAGGGCTCGAATACATAAGCTCGAGTTACACAAGAGTCAGCGGAAGCATCAATATCTGAGTACAGACATAACTAAACAAGTTGCCTTAAGAAGGCTGAGCAAATCAACGGCATCTAGATCGAAAAGGCGCAGGCCTCCTGCCTGGGAGCCTCCTAAACTACTCCTGGTCGTCGGTCTCCATGTAGTAGTAGGCGCCATCGAGGATCTCCAGCTCCTGGGCTCCGTCATCTGGTTGCAGCAACCGGGTATGGGGAAAAAAGAGGTAGCAAAGCAACCGTGAGTACTCATCCAAAGTACTCGCAAGACTTACATCAGAACTATGCTAATCATGCTTCGGTATCAAATGAAGTGGATGTATCTGTGGACTGGACTGCAGAATTTCCAGAATAGAGAGAAGGCCTAGCCTATCGAAGACTAGCATCTTGCAGCATCTTGCAGCATTAGACGAGTGCAGATTAGTAGCATAACATATAGTAATAAGTAATAGTAGCAATACCCAGAGATCCTTCCTCGACTACCCCGCGAGGAAGCGATCCCGGAGCTAACATATTAATTAAGTAACACAAGTATCCAGTTCTAGTTGTAGTAGATCGGGATACAACTCCGAGCGTCCGTTACTGTGGACACGACTATTCGAATAGATAACTTCCCTGCAGGGGTGCACCAACTTACCCAACACGCTCAATTAACTCTGGCCGGACACACTTTTCTTGGTAATGCCCGGCCTCGACTGATCGACACGACGTAGTCCTACCTAGGCTCCGTAGAGAGGTCCCCGCCAGACTACATCCTAAGCGCTCAGGGGTCTTGGGCCCATCGCCCTTTGCACTCCGGGTCGTTGTGGGCAGGGTGGATACCAGCGCCACCTCTCTCCTGGATGGCACGATCCGACCCGGCCACAATGCTGAACTGGACATCTGACAGAGCTTTCGAGAGAATCGTACGACGCCGAGTGCTAACCCACGTGGAGGTTAGTGCGTAAAGGCCAGAGGCCTATTCAGATCTCATATCCAAACCGTTAGTGTATTGGGAGCTCACGGAGACGATCAGTGATCCCGTCGCCCCGTCTCGTGGACTTACGGCAAGGGCCAGGCCCATCCCTCTCCTGGGGCGGTCTGCCTGCCTTGCCGTGCCACGTAATTATCTCGTGGGTACCCTCACGGTCAACCCGACTTCCCATCTCTCGCGGGTACCCCTCGGGGTCGACCCGACTTCAACCAGGGACAGAGGTAAATACATGGTAACCGTATGTCCATAACATCAAGGGGGCATCCGAGGAATCACCCTCGTTGGATTCCTACTCGACGTAACCATCAAGGTGAACTTGGAGGAATCACCCTCGATGGGTTCACACTTGAGGGGCTGCACGACAGAGGCATCATCGGAGGTGGTGAAAGAGGAATCACCCTCGGTAACCCACAACTGACTAGTTACGCTACAGAGATATCATCAGGAGTGAGGTAGGAGGTATCACCCTCGGCACTCGATAGTAGCTCTGCAGAGTCGTACAACTAAGGGGTGTGCGGTGCTGTGTCGGTCTCTGCACATCGATCACATTGATTGAGTCTTCGGTAGTAAAGCATGGCAACACGGACAAGGGTGTAGGGCCACTGATGGATCACTAACCAGCCTATACTAAGCATTTAGGATAACAGGTAAGGTATCAACACCAGTTACAAAAACAGGCTATGCATCAGAATAGGAGCAATCAAATGCAAGCACAGGAGAGAAAGAATGGATGATATAGGAATGATCAAGGGGTTTTTTGCTTGCCTGGAAGCTCTGCTGAGAGGGGCTGGACGTCAGGGGCGTAGTCGTACTCGGGAGCAGCGTCCGTCTCGGAGTCTACCGGAGAGAAGAGGGGGAAGAAACAATAAATATAAAGCAAACAAATGCAACACAGATGCATGACATGGCAATATGCTGTGCTAGGGGTGACCTAACGCAGTGCTAAGTGTTATAGGCGGAGCGGGAAAATATCCGGGAATATTTTCCTGGCTTTAGGCATTTATATCGGACAGATGATCCGGAGGGGAAGGTTCCATGTTTTCAATGTTGGAGGCATGTGATAGGTATGTGGATGGCATATTCGGATTCGTCTTATTTTTTTGATCATTTTTCATATATAAATTATTTTCATCTGAGCTACGGTTTATTTTCTATGATTTTTCAAAGTTTTAAACAATTTTTGGAATTTCTGGAATTTAATTTAATTTCAAAATAAAAGAGAGTGTACCCAGAGAGGTGCACGTGTGGCTGATAGTGGGGCCAGTTGACTAAGTCAACTGTCCAGTCAGCAGGTCCAGTCAGTAGTCAACAGTAGAGTTGACTGGTTAACAGGGTCAAAGGGGGCCCACAGGTCAGTGGCTGTGGCTTAATCAAATCTTATCCAGTTAAACAGTGCACCGGGGTCCACATGTCATACACAGTAAGGTTAATCAGAGTTTTATTTTAAACAGGGCTTAATTAGTGGGTGGGCCCCTCTTGCCAGTGGCACATTTTATTTAAATTAGCAATTAAGTTAATTACCACGGTGGGGTCTACATGTCAGTGACTGGGGACTAACTAAACTGGTTAGTATAATTAAACTAACGGTGGGGCCACACTGTCAGTGTGATTAGAAGCAGATTAGCACTAACTAAAATAACTGACACGTGGGACCCACATGACAGAGTCAGCGATGCACAGTCAGCACGTTGACCACGGTCAACGTGGTCAACAAGACCCACCGAGGCCACTGGCAGTGACCCAGGGTGGACCCCGCACGGCGCCGGAGTAGCTCCGGCGACCACAAAACGTGGCGGCGTGCTCGTGGTCTCACCGAAAATCGGCCACAGGCCACGGCTGGATGCGGGGCTAGGCACGTTCGAACACCCGCGGCATCGCGCGTCGAATGGCGGTGGTGGCAGCAGCGGGGTTGGCTGGAGTTGGCCGAAGGAGCAACGTTAGGAGGCGGCCGGAACGGGAGGTGCACGGGATCGAGCAACGAGGCTCGCCCGCGACCATTTAGGGTGCCCACGCGCTGCCTGGGATACCCAGGAGCACGTTCGTGAACTCGGCTCGTCCAACGGACGACCGCAATGATGACGGTGAGCTCAGCGGCGGAGCAGAGCTCGGCAATGGCGGGAACGGCGCGGGGAGCGAGCTATGGGGCGACAGCGCGCTAACGGAGGGAGAGGAGAGGGGCGGAGGCTCACGTAGAGGCACACGAAGGCCGCTGGGTGGCTTAGTAGCGCAAAAGCTCGACGCAGACGCCGGCGATCCACGGCGGGCACCGAAGAGGGGAAGAGGTCGATGCCGACGCTGGGGAGCTTCCCGGCTCTAGCTGGTGGTCGAGGAGGACGAAGCAGTGGGCAGCACACCTCGTAGACAAGGTCTCGGCACTCAGGGGTGCCGATGGCCGCGGGATCGAGCGGTGCACGGTGACGACGGCGCTCGGGCGAGATCGGGATCGAGGGCGAGAGAGCGCGCGAGGGGGAAGTGAGGATTGGGTTGGCCAGGGGGGTCGAGGGCGACGTTCTTATCCCCTCGCGGCGCCTGTAGCGTCACCGTGTCGCCGTTCGGCCGGCGAGCGCACGCACGGCCATGGCCATGTCGACACGGGGAGGAGAGAGAGGAAGGAGACGAGGGGAGGCAGGTTGGGCCGGCTCCTGTTCCAATTGGGCCTAAGTGCACAGGGACTTTTCTCCTTTTTCTTTTATGTCAAATATTTCAGCCACTGTTTTGCATTTTATTTAACTAGCCAATGAATTTGGTAAAATGTGAAACTTACCACATAAATACAATGCATTATTTTTCACTGCCACAAAAAGTTTGGGGAAATTTTGAATTGATTTGGATTTTGTTTAAATAGAAATGATTTAATTTGGGGCTGTTTGGCTACTATTCTGGATATTAGGGTCAATTTGGAAATTCAAATAATGTTTGTTTTGTTTTTATAATTGCTTTGGGATTATTTACAATATTATGAACTATTTTGTTTAATTATCTGAAGAAGTAATTATTTGACTTGCATGTCAAATGGAATTTGAACTTGATTTTGGACAAGTGGCTATTTAGCATCGAAAGGCATGATGACATGACCACCATTAGGGGTAGATCACTGTAGTATGATACTGGGGGTGTTACATGGGGTTTATTCATATTGCTTGAATTTGCTTCTCTACGTCATGTCATCTTGCTTAAGGCGTTACTTTGTTTTTATTAACTTAATACTCTAGATGCATGCTGGATAGCGGTCGATGAGTGGAGTAATAGTAGTAGATGAAGGCATGAGTCAGTCTACTTGTCTCGGACGTGATGCCTATATACATGATCATTGCCATGAATCCGTCATAAATATTTGCTTTTCTATCAATTGCCCAACAGTAATTTGTTTACCCACCCTATGTTTCTGTGCTCGAGAGAGAAGCCTCTAGTGAAAACTATGCCCCCCGGGTCTATCTTTATCATATAAAAAACCTAAAAATACCTTGCTGCAATTTATTTACTTTTATTTTAATTAGTATTTTAGTTTATCTATTTACCTCGATAAGATTTAATCCTTGCAAATAACCGCTAAGAGGATTGACAACCCTCTTATTTGCGTTGGGTGCAAGTGTTTGCTCTTGTGTGTGCAGGTGCGCTTAAAAGAATTTTGCTTGGTTCTACTACTGGATTGATAACCTTTGTTCTTAATTGAGGGAAATACTTATCTCTACTGTACTGCATCATCCTCTCCTCTTCGGGGAAATACCAACGCAGACTACAAGTAGCAGGTCCCCGCGAGTCCTCGCCTTCAACGAAGCTCATCTGGACGGCTCGCGGGAGACTGATGCGCTCCTCCTCGAGGAAGCACGTCGCCTGACCGCCATCCGCGCAGCCCGGTATCAGCAAGTGCTACGCCGCTACCACAGCCGCCACATACGGCCCCGCACACTGGAAGCTGGCGATCTCGTCCTACGAAGAATCCTCTCCAAAGAAGGACTCCACAAGCTCTTCCCCATGTGGGAAGGCCCCTTCAGGGTCATGCATGTTTCCCGGCCTGGTGCTGCACGACTGGAAAGGGAGGAGGGTGTTCCGGTGCCAAACACATGGAACATCCAACATCTCCGCAAGTTCTACCCGTGACCTCACGGGCACGAATGAAGTGGAGCTGTACACGCTCCGGAGCCTCTCTTTGCGCTGCCTGACAGGCCGCGAGAGCTCCCTCCCACAACCCAGTGGAAGCCCCACTCTCAGCGCTAGCGGAACGATCGAACTGAGGGCGCCACCATGGCCGCACCATCCTCAAGCTGTCTTGTGTCTGTCACCGCAGCCTCTTCTTTTTGGATGTGAAATTGAGGGCGCCACCATGGCCGCATCATCCTCAAGCTGTCTCGTGTCCGTCACGGCAGCCTCGTCTTTTTGGTTGTGCAATGAACCTGTTTTTATGCAGCAGTAAATCTTTATTACCTAGTATCATGTGTGTCTGGTATGTTATTTACTTCAGGAGTGAAAGCACATTTGCTCCCTTGGTGGTTTTGGTAATTTATGCCAACATACATGTTGTTGGACTAATGCCTTTATATAGTGAATTTCAGACAAGTTCAACAATGGCGTGGCAAGGACAAGAAGATGTGGAACCCTTCAAAATGCTAAGGACATACATTGGCAAAAGCTCAAGACTCTTCATTTTTGGTTTAGTGATCCAAGATCACATTGAGTCTATAGGAAAGCCAATACTATTAAAAAGGGATGAGGTTTTGATAATGATCTGATTGCTCAAGTGCTTAGTGATACTGCTCCAAAACCCTCAGCCACCTTCTCTATCCAAACTTGTCTTATTTTCCAAAGTCAGACTCGGTCTCACCGAATCCTATTCATCCGGACCCACCGAGTTCATAAGGACAGTGCCACAAGCCAAACCCTAACAAGTCAGATCCACCGATATGGATCTCGGTCCCACCGAGATGGCCTGGCCAACTCTCTGTCATCTATTGCAATTATTTCGGTCTAACCGAGTTTGCAATCGGTGCCACCGAGATGGCTTGACCAACTTTCTGTTGCCTTGTTGCAATTATTTTGGTCTTTCCGAGATGTTGCAATCGGTGCCACCGAAACGAGGTTTGCCCTACCATTGCACATCGGTCGCTCCGAGTTGTTTCCATTCGGTCCCACCAAAACTTCAAAAGTTCACATCTTTTGCACAGGTCGGTCTCATCGAGGATTCCAGTCGGTGCCACCGAGTTTGGTCAAAAGTGTGTAACGGTTGGATTTCGTGTGGAGGCTATATATACCCCTCCACCACCCTCTTACCAAGTAAGAGAGCCATTAGAACGTGCCTACATTTCCACCATACATTTTCTGAGAGAGAACCACCTACTCATGTGTTGAGATCAAGTTATTCCAATCCTACCATTTGAACCTTGATTTTCAGTCTTTCCCAAGTTGCTTTCCACTCTAATCCTTCTTCCACCATAGCCAAATCTATGAGGGAGTGTTTGAGTGTTGGGGAGACTATTACTTGAAGCACAAGAGCAAGGAGTTCATCATCAACACACCGTCTATTACCTTTTGGAGAGTGGTGTCTCCTAGATTGGTTAGGTGTCACTTGGGAGCCTCCAAGATCATGTGGAGTTGAACCAAGGAGTTTGTAAGGGCAAGGAGATCGCCTACTTCGTGAAGATCTACCCCGAGTGAGACTAGTCCTTCGTGGACATAAGCCATGGTGGAATAGGCAAGGTTGCTTCTTCATGGACCCCTCCGTGGACTCGTGGACTCGCGCAACCGTTACCCTTCGTGGGTTGAAGTCTCCATCAACGTGGACATACAATATCACCACCTATCGGAACCATGCCAAAAACCACCGTGTCTTCATTGCGTTTGATCTTCCATACTCTACCCCTTTACTTTCTGTACACTTGCATGCTTTACTATTTCCACTGCTCAATCTCCAGATATGCATGTGCAGGAAGTCTTGGTGTTATCTTAACTTGTGCCAAAATCTGCCTAAGTTTCAAGAGAATCTAAAAATCTGCACCTTTGGTTGGTTAAGGGTCTATTCACCCCCCTCTGGACCTATCTCCTCAACCCCACAATTGGTATCAGAGCTTTGGTCTCCATTGCTTTGGTTTAATCACCATTGGAGGGAGATGGATGTGTCTACTTTGGGGAGTCTTAGACGTAGAGTGCTTATCCTCAATGGGGAGTATTATCACTTTTGGAAGGATGAAATGCTTGATATTTTTGATGAATTTAACTTGAGCAAGTACATTCATAATCCTTATGTGGCTCCCATTGATCCCTTGCATCCTACTCATGAAGAGGAA
Organism: Elymus sibiricus; assembly: GCA_039707655.1. NCBI lineage: Eukaryota > Viridiplantae > Streptophyta > Magnoliopsida > Poales > Poaceae > Elymus > Elymus sibiricus. The sequence continues at coordinate 111,920,404 of CM077664.1, read as the reverse complement.
ATTGACATGCTTCGTAATATTAGAACCGTCAATCTTATCATTAGAGGATTACCTAAAATTGTGCTTGGTTTGTGCAAAACTTTGAGTGTGCCTAGACTCTATGGAGAGACTTTGAAAAGCGATATCCTGACTACTCTTTAAAGAATCTTGATAAGATTCTTCATAAGACTATTGCTTTTCACAAGATGAAGCCTAGTGATCCTAACTTTGATGACTAGTCATCAACCCGTGCATCTGCACGGGCTAGTTTTTTTAATGGTACATTGCTTCAATACTTTGGTAACTTTTGAAAAGTTAATAATCTTGAGAAAGTGATTATATTTCATTTTACAACAAATAGAAAAACAAACTGCTAATATGTGTTGGCTTCCCAACCCAAATATCCTATAAGTAACTTAATTTTGAATGGTAAGTATATATAATAATTCATTTAGTTAATATTCATCCTATTTTTTTTCTTGTTAAGGCTTTTGGATTAAGCATGGGGTATTTTTCATCATGCTTAGACTCATTGATTAAAATAAGCATAAGATAATAAATGTGTACTTCCCCTTTTTATAACAACCATGGTCTATGCTCACCGAAAACCTAACAAAATCAACCGTTAAAAAAGACCTCACCAAATACTAAAGAAGCAATCAGAAGTGTACTACCTCCTCAATCTACATGGTGGCACCATCCATCATGTAGTCTTTGCACCGTCTTTGACAAATCGTGATTTTTCTTTCACGGAAGATGGCTTCAAGTTTTCCGCTTCTTTGCTCATGACAGAAGACTTGGTTAGTTGGTACCACCTTTATATTTATGTGTGATATTTTAGAATTCAACATATATAGTTGTTCCAACTGTCCATTCGGATGATTAAATTTATGGAAATATCTTCAGTACTTTACCACAGAAGCAAGTCACGCTGAATGTCTCAAATATTAAACATACCGGTAGTTGGTGTAGACAAAAGTGACATGTATATTAGCCTTAGGAAAGTAAATGTACAGACCGAAAGTTTAAGTGTTGAAGAAAATGAAATTTATTATTTACTCTTATTAAGTTTTAACTATTTTTTAGATGTCGGTTTTTAGTGCTACTTATAATTCTGGAAAATTAGTTTTGTATCTTTGTATACCTATTAGTAAATATGACACAAAATGTGGTCTCTCCACACATACATATGCATTATATAAGTACTCTCGTTATATTTAATATGATTTTCTTATGTATTTTTTTGCATGATATATTACTAACTTCTTATTGTCGTTAAATCACCAATTATATTATCTAATTGATATGAAAAATTACATTTTAAACTCTATTTTGGGAAATTATAATTAAATTATATTTGAGCACATCTTGCACCACAGTGTCTTAGCTATACACATTTATGGCATACATAGGTTTTTTATTTTTATTTAATTCTTTGTATATGTAATACTTTAGAACTTAATATTACATTCTATTTCCATGAATTTGACTGATATAGGTTGGTAAAGAATTGACTCAATGCTGCCAAGCCAACTAAATATTTTTCCTCCATTTAGATTTTCGCCATTTATTAGTAATGAGTCTGATTACTTTGGGATTAATTCACTGTACATCCAGATTATTTCTTGCTGTTAAAAGTTGTCATCCGACACATTACATGGAATTTGTATAAACTCAATGTATAGACTAATCTAGCCTGTTGACCATGACCAGGTTACCACTGATATTGCGTAAACGTACAGTGTGTCCAAAGAACTTCCTTTAGGAATACCTAAACCAAAACTTCAAGTGACACATAATTTATATTTTGTTTTCTTCAAAAGCTGAAGTTACTTAGTTTACTTCAGAGTACTATATAATTTTTCTCCATTTATTTTAATATTTTCAACAGTAAACCTACCCCGTTTCAAGTGGTCAGTATATTTATCTTAGTATAAGACATAAGGTAATTCTAAGTTCTAGAAAGTCATTAAAAATCACATGTGGAGATCAGATAGGACATAAATATGTGAAATTCGGCAAAATAATATGATAATTTTTCACTCGAAGAAAATAGTATGATAATGTGTTATATGTACTTATTGTAGTTTAAATTCATTTTTACGGCATGTACCTGTTGCCATTACCTAGTGTGGCTAAATTAGTGCGCATTAACTGAATTTGTTATTTTTTTTCATCTTAAAAATTATCAAATTACCTCATATGTATATATGTGTCTATATATATGTTATACACACATGTCAAATGTATTAAAATATGATTTCACATAAGTTAATTTATAATGCTATCCAATTAATTATGGCTGATCCATGCATGCTATTTTTCTGGTTATAATGGGAGTTTAGGTGTATGTAGGTAGTGTCTGCACGGGAAAGCTTGTCAACTAAATTTAGCGCATGTATTCACATTGCCATGCATGCTGAACCAACCATATCCTATGTAAACCACTCTGTTCAACTATTGGGAGACTCGTTCAGCACCTTGTAATTTTTATTGCTTGCATTGTTTTCTTAGAATATTTGTATTCTCGGCTTGTGAATATCAAGCAGTGTTGGCAAAGATCAAGATCGTGTTCTTTTGATTGATGATATGAAAATTGCTTACCAGCGACCAAAGCAGACTTCTAGTGCGCAAATTGTGACAGCACTTGATCGTCTGCTCCAGGAGCAACCGTTTTTCTGCTAACCATGGCATGGAGATGGAGGCCGGAACATGATGCGCCGGCGAGCCACAATGTGACGCCCCTGCTCGACCGTGCACTAATCATACACGCAAACGTGCACGCTCGAGATCAGACACTCACGGGAAAATATCACAACACAACTCTAAACTCAAATTTAAACATAAATCTTCATATTACAAACCAGGGGTCACGAGGACCCGAATACATAAGTCATACACTCAAATAATATCTGGTTACAAACATAGTTAGTCAAGTTTGCCTTAAGGAGGCTAGCACAAACAACGATACAGATCGAAAAGGCGCAGGCCTCCTGCCTAGGGCCTCCGAACTACTCCTGGTCGGCTGGCTCAACCCAGTAGTACGTGCCTTCGGGACTCTCCTGGTAGTAGTCTCCTGCGGTGGTGTCTGGCTCCTGGACTCCATCGTCTGATTGCATCAAGTGGGTATGGGGAAAAAGGAATAGCAAAACAACCGTGAGTACTCATCCAAAGTACTCGCAAGACTGACATCAGAACTATACTAATATGCATCGGTATCAAAGGAATGGGGCGATATCTTTGGACTAAACTGCAGAAATGCCAGAACAGAGGGGGAGAGGCCTAGCCTATCGAAGACTAGCATCTTGAAGCAGTTCTTGCAGCATCAGAAGAGAGTAGAGCAAGATAATATATATCAATCATGTTTTAGTAACTCCCTGAGATACTTCCTCGACTACCCTGTGAGAAAGTGATCCCGAGAGCAGTAGTAACAGTTTAATAATGTGACAGTATCCATTTGTAGTTATAGCAGATCAAGATACAACTCTGAGCGTCCTGTTACCGTGGACACGGCTATTCGAATAGATAACTACCCTACAGGGGTGCACTACTGTTACCCAACACGCTCGATCACATCTGGCCGGACACACTTGCTGGGTAATGCCCGTCCTCGGGAGATCGACATGACGCAATCCTACCTAGGCTCAGCAGAGAGGTCAACACGCCGGTCTAAATCCTAAGTGCGAAGGGGTCTTGGGCCATCGCCCTTTGCACTCCTGCACGTTGCGTGGCTGGTCGGGGCCCAGGCGCGACACTGTATACACAAGTGACGTAACCAGCCCACCCCAACAATCAGGCCGCATCTCTGAGCTGTGACATCTGAAGAGCTTTCGGCTGATACTACGACGTAGAGGGTCCCATGACCATTATCCCACGTGGTGGTAGTGCGTATAGGGCCAATGTCCCACTCAGATCAAATACCCAATCCGTTAGGCGTATTTAGTAACTCGCAGAGACGAGCAGACTCCTGTCGCTCTGACTTGGTAAAACATATCGCGCGGGTGCTCTTGGAGCCGACCCGTCTTTAATGTTATTCTCTCGCGGGCACCCTTGGGGCCAGCCCGACTTTAGCAATTTAAAGTATGAGAGTAATGTAAACATTTCCGTGATCCTCACCCAGAGTGATCACGGCCCGGTATCAAGCATGGCATATGGACAAGGGTGACTAAACATAATAGGATAGCAGGCGATGTATCAATAGCAGGCGACAACATCAGGCTATGCATCAGAATAGGAGCTAACGGAACAGTAGTAGGGGCAATTCTAATGCAAGCATAAGAGAGAAAGGAATGGGCGATATCTTATGATCAAGGGGGTTTTGCTTGCCTGGAAGCTCAGCTGAAGGGGTCTGGTCGTCGGCGACGTCGTTGTACACTACAGCGTCGTCGGCAGTCTCGGGGGCATTCGAGAGAGAAGGAGGGGGAAGAAACAATAAATACACGGCAATAATGCAGCAGGGATGCATGACAAGCCTAATTGATATGCAGAGGTGATTTATTGGCTATCTAAATGTTTTAGATAATTTAGGAATTTATCTGGATTTATTTTATTAAATTAATGCACTATTCATCTATCGAATACGGGCAAAAAGTCCCATGTTCAGTATGTTAGAGGGGTGTGACAGGTATGTGGGTAGGATATTCGGATTCTTCATATTTTTCTGATCATTTTTTATATATAAATTATTTTCATTTGAGCTACGGTTTATTTTATATGATTTTTCAAAGTTTTACTGATTTTCTGGAATTTCTGGATTTAATTTAAATTGAATTATCCGAAATAGTACAGGATGACGTCAGCATGGTGTAATGATGATGTCAGTAGTCAACAGGTCCGCTGACGAGTCAAACCTGACCAGTGGGTCCCACTGGTCAGTGACTATGTTAATTAAACAGAGTTTATTTAACCTAATTAAGTTAATTAACAGGTGGGCCCCCACTGTCAGTGACTAATTAGACTAATTGAATTTTATTTAAACTTAAACCGGTTTAATTAATTGTGGGACCCACATGTCAGTGACATGGGGTCACCACGTCAGCGGTGGACCGGGTCAACGTGGCCCGCGGGGCCCGCAGTCAATGACACAAGGGCGGCCACGTCGGCGGACGGCCGGAGACGTCGCCGGAACAGCGCCGGCGGCCGAATCCGCGGCAGCGCGGCCTCGGGTGTCGTCGGAAATCGGCCACAGGGCACGGGGAGGGGCGCGGCTAGGCTTATTCGAACGGGCTCTCCGAGCCGCGTCGAATGGCGGTGGTCGGAGCTGCAGAGGTGGCCGGAGGCGAGCGCTACGACGTCGCCGGTGCCGAGGTATTTCGGGTGAGCTCCGGGATCGATGCTACGGTGCGCGCGCGAGCAAAATCAGTGGCTTAGCGAGGCCTACGCGACGCGGCGAGTCAAACGAACACCTGTGCGTGACCATCTGGTCACCGGCCGGCTGCCGGCGACGAGCTACGCGGCGGCGAGCTCGCGAACGGTGGGGGCGGCGGCTACAACTACGGAGAGAGAGCGGGGAGAGGGGGAATCGACGCTGCGGCTTACAGCGGTCCTGCAGAGGGGCAAAGGGAGCTCGGGGAGGGGTTGACGGCGGCGGATCGACGCGGCGATCACCGGCGTCTGTGCGGGGAAGACGAGCTCGTGCAGCTCGATGTAGGGGCGCCCGGCTTCAACTAGTCGGTGCAGACAACATAGTCGGGGGCGAGGAACACGATGGACACGGCGGAGCGGCGATCGGGAGGCGATGGCCGCGAGTTTCAGCAGAGGCCGAACATGGCGGCGCTCGGGTTAGCTGCGAGAGAGCAAGGGAGGAAGGGGAGAGATGCTAGGGTTCGTCCAGGGGGTCGAGAGGGACCTATATCCACGCGGGGAGCCGCGGGATGCTCGACAGCAGCCACATCCGGGCGTGGACGGCTGCGCGCACACGGCCGCACGCCATGGCATTCGGCCAGCACGAGGAAGGAGAAGGCCCTGGCGGGCTGGGCCGTAATGCATTGTACCACTTAAGCCCAGGGCGCCAGTAGTTCCTTTCCCCTTTTCTTTTTCCTTTTCTGTTTTCTGTTTTGCAATTAGTGTAGCCACAAATCGAGTTTTGTAAAACAAGTGACTTGGCCCAATAAATAATATGCAATATTAGCTAATACCAGAAATTGGTTTGGAGTCAATATGATTTCATTTGAATTTTAATTAAATATAAAGGTATTAAATATGGCTGTTTTGGTTCTGTTTTAGGGTGTTAGGTTCATTTAACTAATTCAATTAATGTCGATTATATTTTTATAATTGCTTCTGGGTTAATTGCAATATTTTGAACATTTTAGTTTCCAAATTGGAACAACTTTTTTTTCACTTTATATTTGAATTTCAATCTGAATTGGAATTTGAAATGAGATATGATCCAAATGATGATTAAGCACTGTTAAACATGGTGACATGGCATTATCAAGATGTGATCACTGTAGCTATTACATGGGGATGTTACAATTCTCCTCCTCTAAAAGAAATTCTCGTCCCGAGAATTAAGAGGTGGTCTGAAAGAGGGTGGGATATTCTTCACGAAGACGATCTTCGCGTTCCCAAGTGGCTTCATCTTCAGAATGAGTTGACCACTGAACTTTAAGGAACTTAATTGCCTTCTGACGGGTTCGACGTTCAGCTTGATCAAGAATGCGGATCGGATACTCTCGATAAGAAAGATCCTCTTGCAGCTCAAGCATTTCATGATCCACTGCTCGGATAGGATCCTTGAAGCAGCGTCGGAGTTGTGACACGTGGAAGACATCATGAACTTGAGAAAGGTTTGGAGGCAATTCCAATTGATATGCCACTTCTCCTCGGCGGGCGAGAATACGGAACGGGCCAATGTAGCGAGGGGCTAACTTGCCTTTGATCCCAAATCGATGAGTGCCCTTCATCGGATTGACGCGAAGGTAAGCTTGTTCGCCAGGTTGATAGACCATTACCTGGTGTTTTCGATCATAGTTGTTCTTCTGACGTGACTGAATAGCTTTCAAATGATCACGGACAATGCGGACTTGTTCTTCAGCTTGCTGAATAATGTCCGGTCCAACGAGTGATCGTTCCCCAGTTTCTGACCAATTCAGAGGGGTTCGACACTTACGTCCATAGAGAACTTCAAAGGGCGCCATCTTCAAACTAGCCTGATAGCTATTGTTGTATGAGAATTCCGCATACGGGAGAGATTCCTCCCATTTCTTTCCGAATGAGATGACACAAGCTCGAAGCATATCTTCAAGCACTTGATTGACTCGTTCAACTTGTCCCTGGGACTGGGGTGAAAAGCGGTGCCGAAGGACAGATGAGTTCCCATAGCTTCTTGGAAACTGTTCCAAAATCTTGAGGTAAAGAGTCTGCCACGGTCTGAACTGATCTCCAACGGAACACTGTGGAGTGACACAATTTTGGAAACGTACAAGTCTGCTAGCTGACTAGCAGTGATTGTCTCCTTGATTGGCAGAAAGTGAGCAACCTTTGAGAACCGGTCAATCACGACAAAGATAGCATCATGACCCTTCTGCGATCTGGGAAAACCAGTGATGAAGTCCATCTCAACTTTGTCCCATTTCCATTCAGGAATAGTAAGTGGTTGCAGAAGTCCAGCAGGCCTTTGATGTTCTGACTTGATGCGACGGCAAACGTCACACTCAGCAACATAGCGAGCAATGTCATGCTTCATGTCGGGTCACCAGTATCGTTGACGAATGTCTTGGTACATCTTGGTGCTACCAGGATGAATTGAAAGAGGTGTATCTTGAGCTTCTTTCATGACACGCGGGGTCAGATCCAGATTGTCCTTTCTAGGAACCACTAAACGATTCTTGAAGAACAAGGTGCCATCAGCATCAACAGTGAAGAATGAGGGCTTTCCCCTTTTGAGATCACGCTTAATCTTCTCGACCTCAGGGTCAGCTTTCTGTATGTGCTTGATGAGGTCCTCGAGATCTGGTTCAACAACCAGGGTACTGAGATAACCCTTAGGAACAATGTGAAGGTTTAACTTGCGAAGCTCTTCGTGGAGAAGAGGTTGTGCTTGCTGAACCATGAGGTTGTTGCAATAAGACTTGCGGCTCAAAGCATCAGCCATTACATTAGCCTTGCCAGGGGTATAAGATATATCCATGTCATAATCGGCTATTGTCTCGAGCCATCTTTGTTGGCGGAGGTTCAAATCTGGTTGAGTATACAGATACTTCAGACTTTGGTGATCCGTGTATATCTCGCAACGATTACCGAGAAGGTAATGTCGCCACAGCTTCAGCGCATAAATAACTGCTGCTAACTCAAGATCATGTGTTGGATACTTATCTTCGTGAGGACGCAACTGATGAGAGCCATAGGCAATTACTCTGCGCTCTTGCATTAGGACACAGCCTAATCCTTGACGGGATGCGTCGCAATATATCACAAAGTCCTTTTGGGAATCCGGGGGTGCTAGCACTAGAGCAGATGTCAACTTGTCTTTAAGTGTCTGAAAACTTTCTTGGCACTTTTCTGTCCACTCAAACTTAATGCCCTTGTGAAGCAGATCAGTCAGAGGCTTGGCAATCTTGGAAAAGTTCTCGACAAATCGGCGGCAATAGCTGGCGAGTCCGAGGAAACTCCTGACTTGCTTAACATTCTTCGGGGGAGTCCAGTCAAGAATAGCCTGAACTCGTTCTGGGTTAACAGCAATGGTAACAGGGTTTTCTGACCGAGTTGTACACCGAGGTGTTTTCATAAGCAAGGAATTATCACTGCGTAGATCATATAGATCAGAAGAAATACACAAGGAACAATTTCAAGAACGGCAAGTAACTCAAGGTATAACCAAAACATGACCAAGTCTGTGTTGGCAGGAAGTCAAGGATGTTACCGATGATAACACAAATCAGCGAGGTGCAAGGATGGCATTGCTGTTATCAAAAGTGTCAAATGACAGTGTGAGAAGCATATAATAACTTGGAGAGAAAAGTTAAACAGACCAATGGAAAAGAAAATGTGATTATCAGACTAATCAGATCAATGAGAAGGAGTAAGTGCAGATAATCCAGCTCTCCGGGTGGATGTGATCACGAGAACCTAAAGTCAGAGTTAGTAAAATCATTTAAGCCGAAAGGAAGAGATTTTAGAGTCCCAGAGTATAGAAGAGGAATAAAAGATCCTAATACCACCCATTGGCGATGTGGGCCCGTAAGCCACACAGTCACGTTAGTAAAATAAAGTTTTTCAAAGACTAGACTCAACTTCGGCCAAGGAGTTGGAAGGGGCTTCCTACAGGCAGTCGGCTCTGATACCAACTTGTGACGCCCCTGCTCGAGCGTGCACTAATCATACATGCAAACATGCATGCTCGAGATCAGAGACTCACGGGAAGATATCACAACACAACTCTAAACTCAAATTTAAAGATAAATCTTCATATGACAAACCAGGGGTCACGAGGACCCGAATACATAAGTCATTCACTCAAATAATATCTGGTTACAGACATAGTTAGTCAAGTTTGCCTTAAGAAGGCTAGCACAAACAACAATACAGATCGAAAAGGCACAGGCCTCCTGCCTAGGGCCTCCGAACTACTCCTGGTCGGCTGGCTCAACCCAGTAGTACGTGCCTCCGGGACTCTCCTGGTAGTAGTCTCCTGCGGTGGCGTCTGGCTCCTGGACTCCATCGTCTGATTGCATCAAGTGGGTATGGGGAAAAAGGAATAGCAAAGCAACCGTGAGTACTCATCCAAAGTACTCGCAGGACTGACATCAGAACTATACTAATATGCATTGGTATCAAAGGAATGGGGCGATATCTTTGGACTAAACTGCAGAAATGCCAGAACAGAGGGGGAGAGGCCTAGCCTATCGAAGACTAGCATCTTGAAGCAGTTCTTGCAGCATCAGAAGAGAGTAGAGCAAGATAATATATATCAATCATGTTTTAGTAACTCCCTGAGATACTTCCTCGACTACCCTGCGAGAAAGTGATCTCGAGAGCAGTAGTAACAGTTTAATAATGTGACAGTATCCATTTGTTGTTGTAGCAGATCAAGATACAACTCTGAGCGTCCTGTTACCATGGACACGGCTATTCGAATAGATAACTTCCCTGCAGGGGTGCACTACTGTTACCTAACACGCTCGATCACATCTGGCCGGACACACTTGCTGGGTAATGCCCGGCCTCGGGAGATCGACACGACGCAGTCCTACCTAGGCTCAGCAGAGAGGTCAACACGCCGGTCTAAATCCTAAGTGCAAAGGGGTCTTGGGCCATCGCCCTTTGCACTCCTGCACGTTGCGTGGCTGGTTGGGGCCCAGGCGCGACACTGTATACACAAGTGACGTAACCAGCCCACCCCAACAATCAGGCCGCATCTCTGAGCTGTGACGTCTGAAGAGCTTTCGGCTGATACTACGACGTAGAGGGTCCCATAACCATTATCCCACGTGGTGGTAGTGCGTATAGGGCCAATGACCCACTCAGATCAAATACCCAATCCGTTTGGCGTATTTAGTAACTCGCAGACACGAGCAGACTCCTGTCGCTCCGACTTGGTAAAACATATCACGCGGGTGCTCTTGGAGCCGACCCGTCTTTAATGTTATTCTCTCGCGGGCACCCTTGGGGCCAGCCCGACTTTAGCAATTTAAAGTATGACAGTAATGTAAACATTTCCGTGATCCTCACCCAGAGTGATCATGGCCCGGTATCAAGCATGGCATACGGACAAGGGTGAAGGGCCACAGATGAGACATATCATACCTAACTAAACATAATAGGATAGCAGGCGATGTATCAATAGCAGGCGACAACATCAGGCTATGCATCAGAATAGGAGCTAACGGAACAGTAGCAGGGGCAATTCTAATGCAAGCATAAGGGAGAAAGGAATGGGCGATATCTTATGATCAAGGGGGTTTTGCTTGCCTGGAAGCTCAGCTGAAGGGGTCTGGTCGTCGGCGACGTCGTCGTACACTGCAGCGTCGTCAGCAGTCTCGGGGGCTTTCGAGAGAGGAGGGGGAAGAAACAATAAATACACGGCAATAATGCAACAGGGATGCATGACATGCCTAATTGATATGCAGAGGTGATTTATTGGCTATCTAAATGTTTTAGATAATTTAGGAATTTATCGGGATTTATTTTATTAAAGTAATGCACTATTCATCTATCGAATACGGGCAAAAAGTCCCATGTTCAGTATGTTAGAGGGGTGTGACAGGTATGTGGGTAGGATATTCAGATTCTTCATATTTTTCTGATCATTTTTCATATATAAATTATTTTCATCCGAGCTACGGTTTATTTTATATGTTTTTTCAAAGTTTTACTGATTTTCTGGAATTTCTGGATTTAATTTAAATTGAATTATCCAAAACAGTACAGGATGACATCAGCTTGGCGTAATGATGATGTCAGCAGTCAGCAGGTCCGCTGACCAGTCAAACCTGACCAGTGGGTCCCACTGGTCAGTGACTGTGTTAATTAAACAGAGTTTATTTAACCTAATTAAGTTAATTAACAGGTGGGCCCGCACTGTCAGTGACTAATTAGACTAATTGAATTTTATTTAAACTTAAACTGGTTTAATTAATTACGGGACCCACATGTCAGTGACATGCGGCCGCCACGTCAGCGGTGGACCAGGTCAACGGGGCCCGCGGGGCCCGCAGTCAGTGACACAAGGGCGGCCACGTCGGCGGACGGCCGGAGACGTCGCCGGAACAGCGCTGGCGGCCGAATCCGCGGCAGCGCGGCCTCGGGTGTCATCGGAAATCGGCCACAGGGCACGGGGAGGGGCGCGGCTAGGCTCATTCGAACGGGCTCTCCGAGCCGTGTCGATTGGTAGTGGTCGGAGCGGCAGAGGTGGCCGGAGGCGAGCGCTACGACGTCGCCGGCGGCGAGGTATTTCGGGTGAGCTCCAGGATCGATGCTATGGTGCGTGCACGAGCAAAATCAGTGGCTTAGCGAGGCCTACGCGACGCGGCGAGTCGAACGGACACCTGTGCGTGACCATCTGGTCACCGGACGGCTGCCAGCGACGAGCTACGCGGCGGCGAGCTCGAGAACGGTGGGGGCGGCGGCTACGGCTACGGAGAGAGAGCAGGGAGAGGGGGAATCGACGCTGCGGCTTACAGTGGTCCTGCAGAGAGGCAAAGCGAGCTCGGGGAGGGGTTGACGGCGGCGGATCAACGCGGCGATCACCGGCGTCTGTGCGGGGAAGACGAGCTCGTGCAGCTAGTCGGTGCAGACAACGTAGTTGGGGGCGAGGAACACGATGGACACGGCAGAGCGGCGATCGGGAGGCGGTGGCCGCGAGTTTCAGTGGAGGCCGAACATGGCGGCGCTCGGGTTAGCTGCGAGAGAGCGAGAGAGGAAGGGGAGATATGCTAGGGTTCGTCCAGGGGGTCGAGAGGGACCTATATCCACGCGGGGAGCCGCGGGATGCTCGACAGCAGCCACATCCGGGCGTGGATGGCTGCGCGCGCATGGCCGCATGCCATGGCATTCGGCCAGTGCGAGGAAGGAGAAGGCCCTGGCGGGCTGGGCCGTAATGCACTGTACCACTTAAGCCCAGGGCGCCAGTAGTTCCTTTCCCCTTTTCTTTTTCCTTTTCTGTTTTCTGTTTTGCAATTAGTGTAGCCACAAATGGAGTTTTGTAAAATAAGTGACTTGGCCCAATAAATAATATGCAATATTAGCTAATACCAGAAATTGGTTTGGAGTAAATATGATTTCATTTGAATTTTAATTAAATATAAAGGTATTAAATATGGCTGTTTTGGTTCTGTTTTAGGGTGTTCGGGTCATTTAACTATTTCAATTAATGTCGATTATATTTTTATAATTGCTTCTGGATTAATTGCAATATTTTGAACATTTTAGTTTCCAAATTGGAACAACTTTTTTTTTCACTTTATATTTGAATTTCAATCTGAATTGGAATTTGAAATGAGATATGATCCAAATGATGATTAAGCACTGTTAAACATGGTGACATGGCATTATCAAGATGTGATCACTATAGCTATTACATGGGGATGTGACACACAAACTCCAGGAAAAGAAGGAAAGATGCACATTCCATATATTTGCAAATGAAGGATCGGTTAGTGTACGTGTGCTGTGTACGTACTCATCCAGCCGCCAGAATTGTTTCTCCTGCCTCCTGATGGATTCATCTACAGAATCCCCTTCTTCTACTTGTGTTTGTTAAGGTCAAAACTACCGGCCATCAGCATATATCGGCCGTCAGCTTTGGGCAGCGCCATAACATGCTTGCTGAAAAGTCTTTGCGACCTGCATCGGGGAGATCATCAGATGGGGGCTTTGAACCATTGAACATGCTTCTTGCTACGGCTTGTATCTGATGGAAGCAAAAAAATTCATCTCTTTTTTAAGGGAATCATTAGGCGATAGATCCCATGGACTGGACGACTGATGTGATGCGGTGATTAGGGATGTGAGAGGAGCGGCCGATGCGACGGGCCAGTTGTAAGCTGGAGGTTAGGGAGGGTAGGAGGCGTAGAGGAGGAAACAGATTAGATGGAGTTTTTTTCTTCTTTGAGCTGATTAGATGGAGGCTTAATTGGTTGGAAGTAGTGGTAATTTCATCATAGCCATTGATATATGATTTGACGGCCTGATATGGTTAGGGAATCATTAGGAGAAATAGAGTCCAAGGAGCAGACAACTCACGTGCGTGGGACGCCAAGGGGCATGTTATGCTTCATCGACGGCTACAAATACATTGAAATTTAATCAAATGGACGTAATTGATTAACCTTTAGGATTAACGTTGTGTCTCGTATGGTGCCTCCAATTAGTAAATATAAGATATAAGATTGCTTGTTTGAGCTTCATGATCTTATGCGTGCTAAAAGAGATGTTAGAACTATTAGTAACATTATCACGGAAGCCATTAGAATTCATAAACTTGAACATTGTCAGGATTATGAAACTAATGAATTCATTGCCCTTGGTGATGATAATATACATGTTGATGATGATGATGTTGAGCATGGCTATTATGATGAAGACGAAGAATTTGATATTGAATATGAGAAGACCATGAGGAATCTTAGTCTTATGGCAAATCTTCGAGATTATATGGCCGGAGGAAAAGAGTGGATTCTTGATAGTGGATGTACTGATCATATGACCAGAGATAGAGACATGTTCCGTGAGCTTGCAAAAAATGATGGTCCACGCAAGCATGTGACTTTTGGAGACAACTCCAAGGGTAAGGTACTTGGCCTTGGTAAGGTGGCCATATCCAATGATAGCTCCATTCAAAATGTTATGCTTGTTGAATCTCTTGGTTACAATCTTATTTCGTATCTAGACTAGCCGACTTTGGTTTCAATGTTCTATTTACCGAAGTAGATTGCCAAGTGTGTCGTCGAGATAATCATAATTTGGTCTTTACCGGCATTCGTAGAGGTGATCTATACAATGTTGATTTCACTAAAAGAGCCCAACCTCATACATGTTTAATTGCTAAATCTTCTAAAGGTTGGTTATGGCTTAGAAGACTTGGACATGTTGGCATGCGTAATCTTGAGAAACTCGTTAAAGGAGATCATATTCTTGGTGTGAAAGATGTTATATTTGACAAGGATCGACTCTGTAGTGCTTGCCAAGTAGGAAAACAAGTTGGAGGAAGCCATCCCGTGAAGAACATTATGACCACGAGGAGACCACTCGAGCTGCTTCATATGGATCTTTTTGGTCCCAACTCCTGTAAGAGTCTTGGTGGTAACTCCTTCGGTTTGGTCATTGTTGATGATTTTTCCAGATTTACATGGGTGTTCTTTCTCGATGACAAATCACAGGTACAAAAGATATTCAAGAACTTCGCAAGGAAGGCCCAAAATCAATTTGAAGTGAAGATCAAGAAGGTTCGGAGTGACAACAGAACGGAGTTCAAGAACGCCAATGTGGATACCTTTCTTGATGAGGAAGACATTTCGCATGAGTTCTCGGCTACGTACACACCTCAACAAAATGGAGTTGTTGAGAGGAAGAACCGAACTCTTATTGAGATGGCAAGGACAATGCTTGATGAATACAAGACGCGAAAACTTTTTTGGGCAGAAGCGGTTGAAACAGCTTGTCATGCTACAAATCGACTCTATCTTCACAAGCTTCTTGGTAAAACGGCGTATGAACTACTCACCAGTAACAAACCACAAGTTGGATACTTTCGAGTATTTGGCTCAAAATGTTACATTCTTTATAAACATCGTCGTTCAAAATTTGCTCCTAAATCTCATGAAGGTTTTCTACTTGGTTACGGATCAAACTCTCACACTTACCATGTCTACAACAACTTCACTCGAAAAGTTGAAGAGACGGTAGATGTGAAGTTTGATGAAACTAACGGCTCGCAAGTCGACCAATTGCCAATTGATGTAGGAGATCAAGAGCCATTGGAAGCAATCCAAGACTTGTCTATTGGTAAGATTCGACCCGTGGAATTAAAGGAGAGTACTTCGTCAATTCAAGTGGAAGCTCCAACTTCACGTCAAGGTGAACAACAAGTTGACATGGAGGCATCCACAAGTGGAACACGTCAAGACGAAGGGAACGAGGAAGTGCAACAAGATGATCCACCTCTACCTCCTTCTCCACCTCCACAAGCAAATGACAACAACAACAAAGAAGAATAAAATGATGATGATGAAGCCTCACCACAACCCAAGAAAAGCTACCTCGAGTTAGAGCAAGAATTGACAAGAATCATCCCGTCGAACAAATACTTGGAGATATTCAATCCGGGAGAATCACTCGCCTCTAAATCTCGTTTAGCTAACTTTTGTGAGCATTACTCATTCATCTCTAGTGTTGAACCTTTGAAGGTAGAAGAAGCTCTCAAGGACCCCAATTGGGTGAATGCAATGCATGAGGAGCTACACAACTTCGAGAGGAATCAAGGATGGACGTTGGTTGAGAAGCCTAAATATGAGCAAAACATTATTGGAACCAAATGGGTGTTTTGGAATAAGCAAGATGAAGATGGACAAGTTGTACGCAACAAGGCTCGTCTCGTAGCACAAGGTTACACACAAGTCGAAGGTATGGAATATGGTGAGACCTATGCCCCCGTTGCTAGACTTAAGTCCATTCGCTTTTTACATGCTTAGGCCAATCACCATGATATCACCCTTTACCAAATGGATATTAAAAGTGCTTTCTTAAATGGTGAAATTGAGGAGGAAGTGTATGTTAAACAACCTCCCGGCTTTGTTAATCCCAAGAAACCTAATCATGTTTACAAACTTCGTAAAGCTCTTTATGGTCTTAAACAAGCCCCTAGAGCTTGGTACAAATGCTTGACAAACTTCCGTCTTGATAAAGGTTTTCAAATTGAGAAAATTGATTCAACTTTGTTCACGAAGAGGGTTAATGGAGAATTATTTGTATGCCAAATTTATGTTGATGACATTATCTTTGGATCTGCTAACCCCTCTTTTAGTTGAAAGTTTGGAAGGTTGATGTCAGAAAATTATGAGATGTCTATGATGTGTGAACTCAAATTCTTTCTTGGCTTGCAAATCAAGCAAACTAAGGAGGGTACCTTTGTTTCTCAAACAAAGTATACCAAGGACTTTGTAACATCCCATGTATTAAGCTACAGTGATCACCCTTTTGATAATGCCAAGTCACCATGATTAACAGTGCTTAATCATCATCTGGATCATATCTCATTTCAAATTCCAATTCAAATATAAAGTGAAAATAAAAGTTGTTCAAATTTGAAAACTAAAATGTTCATAATATTGCAAATAATCCAGTAGCAATTATAAAAATATAATCAACATTAATTGAATTAGTTAAATGACCCTAAATCTTAAAACAGAACCAAAACAGCCATGTTTAATCCCTTTTTAATTATTAAAAATGCAAATGGAATCCTTTTATCTCCAAACCATTTTCTGGCAGTAGGATAAATTGCACTGTATTTAATTGGGCAGGATTCATATTTTACAAAATTGAATTGGAGCTAAAAGAAAATAGAAAACAGAAACTAAAAACAGAAGACAGAAAAGGAAAAGAAAGAAAAGAAAAAGGCCGCACTGACTGGGCCTAAGTGAGCCGACCGGCCCAGCCCACCTCGCCAGCGTCCCCATCCTACCGCTCACGCGCGCGGTCGTCTGCGCCCGACCGCACCCGTCTTCGGCTAGCCGTCGCGGCCGCACCCGGCCAGCTCCCGCGTCGCTACAGGAGGGCGGAGAGGATAAGAAGGCCCCCTGGAAACCCTAGCCACCCCTGAGATCTTTTCCCCCCTCCTCCCTTGCTCGCCTTCGAGCTCGCCCGAGAGCTCCTCTCGTCGCCGCCGTCGATCCCGCGACCACCGTGCCCCGATCGCTACTCCGACGTGCGCGCTAGGACCGCCAGCCTCGGCTACTTCTTCTCCGCCTACTTGCTCGAGCCGGGACACGCTGCGTCGTCTGATCCCCGTCGTCTTCCTCCTCAGGTCCCGCCGCACGTCGTCGTCGATCTCGTCGCCTCGCGCCTTCCCTGAGCCCACTCTAGCTCACCTACAGGCTCATGGTAAGCCGCGCTCCTCTCCCCTCTCTCCCCCGCATGGATCCGTCCTCGTAGCAGCCGTAGCCATTGCCGCCCAAGCTCAGCTCCGCCGTGAAGCTCGCCGCCGTTGCTCCCGACGTCGTCGTGGCCGTCCGAGCTCACCAGTGAGCTCGGGGAACTCCCGTAGCACGGCCAGGCCTCTCAAACCGCTCGCGCGCGCGCTATTCGCCGTTCCCGCGAGATGCCCGAAGACCACCGCCGCCGCCGTCGACGCCGCGCTCGATTCCGGCAACCCCCGTCACCGCAACCGCCACCGTTGGACGCAGCACAGCCGTAGCTTTCGAACGCGACCGAAAACGCCGCAAAAGACCCCCTGTAGCGCAATCCCGACGCTCACTGGCGAAGAGCCGCCGCGGGAGGCTCGCCGGAGTGTTCTTCGGCCGGCGTCCGACGTGGCTACCACCTGGGCGCCTCGGGCCCGCTTTGTGCTGCTGACAGATGGGCCCGGTTGACCGGTTGACCTGGTCAACCGCTGACTAGGCTGGCCTCGTGTCACTGACATGTGGGTCCCGCCAAATTAAAATGATTTTGTAAATAAATAAAATGTTAATTAAACGGTTAATTAAATTAACTAACTGATTAGCCACTGATGACTGGGCCCCACCTCGCTAATTAACCTATTTAATTAAATTAACTACTGATTAAGTCTAAACAGTCACTGACCAGTGGGACCCACTGGTCAGGTTTGACTCTGGTCAGCCAGAGTTGACTGTTGACGTCATCATGACGTTCTGCTGACGTCATCTAACACTGTTTTGGATAATTCGAAATTAATAATTAAATAATTCCAGAAATTCCAGAAAATGTTTAAAACTTTGAAAAATCATATAAAATAAACCGTAACTCGGATGAAAATAATTTATATATGAAAAATGATCAGAAAAATATGAAGAATCCGAATATGCCATCCACATACCTGCCACACCCCTCTAACATACCGAACATGGAACATTTTGCCCGTATTCGATAAATGAATAGTGCATATCCTTAATAAAATAAATCCAAATAAATTCCTAAATTATCTAAAGCAGTTAGACAGGCGTTAAATCACCTCTGCATATCATTTAGGCATGTCATGCATTGTTGTTGCATTGTTGTCGTGTATTTATTGTTTCTTCCCCCTCCTTCTCTCCCGATAGCCCCCGATACTGTCGACGACACTGCAGAGTACGACTACGCCGTCGACGACCAGCCCCTTTCAGCAGAGCTTCCAAGCAAGCAAAACCCCCTTGATCATAAGATATCGCCCATTCCTCCTCTCTTATGCTTGCATTAGAATTGCTTCTGTTGTTCATCCGATAGCTCCTATTCTGATGCATAGCCTGATTTTGTCGCCTGCTACTGATACTCTACCTGTTGTCCCATGATGCTTAGTTATCTATGCTAATGATTCATCGGTGGCCCTTCACCCTTGTCCGTTTGCCATGCTTGATATCGGGCCGTGATCACTCTAGGTGATGATCACGGAATTTTTTCATATTGCATTACTTAAACTGTTAAAGTCGGGCTGGCCCCAAGGGTGCCCGCGAGAGAATAACATTAAAGACGGGTCGGCTCCAAGAGCACCCGCGCGTCATGTGATACCAAGTCGGAGCGACAGGAACCCTGTTGGTCTCTGCGAGTTACTAAACACGCCTAACGGATTTGGGTATTTGATCTGAGTAGGCCGCTGGCCTTATACGCACTACCACCACGTGGGATAATGGTTATGGGACCCTCTACGTCGTATGTATCAGCCGAAAGCTCTTCAAACGTCACAGCTCAGAGATGCGGGCTGATTGTTGGGGTGGGCTTGTTACATCACTGGTGTATTCAGTGTCGCCCCTGGGCCCCGACCACCCTCGCAACGTGCAGGGGTACAAAGGGCGATGGCCCAAGACCCCTTCGCACTTAAGATTTAGACCGGCGTGCTGACCTCTCTGCTAAGCCTAGGTAGGACCGTGTCGTGTCGATCACCCGAGGCCGGGCATTACCCTGCAAGTGTGTCCGGCCAAATTTGATCAAGCGTGTTGGGTAACAGTAGTGCACCCCTGCAGGGAAGTTATCTATTCGAATAGCCATGTCCACGGTAACAGGACGCTCAGAGTTGTATCTTGATCTGCTACAACTATAAATGGATACTGTCACAATGTCAAACTGTTACTACTGCTCTCGGGATCACTTTCTCGTAGGGTAGTCGAGGAAGGATCTCAGGGCGTTGCTAAAATATAACTGCTATTACGTGTTGCTATACTCTTCTCTCTTCTAATGCTGCAAGACATGCTTCAAGATGCTAGTCTTCGATAGGCTAGGCCTCTCCCCCTCTGTTCCGGCATTCTGCAGTTTAGTCCAAAGATATAGCCCCATTCCTTTGATACCGATGCATATTTAGCATAGTTCTGATGTCAGTCTTGCGAGTACATTGGATGAGTACTCACGGTTGCTTTGCTATTTATTTTCCCCATACCCGCTTGAAACAATCAGTCGATGGAGTCCCAGAGCCAGACGCCACTGCAGGAGACTACTACCAGGAGGGCCCCGGAGGCACGTACTACTGGGTTGAGCCAGCCGACCAGGAGTAGTTCGGAGGCCCTATGTCAGGCCCATTTCTGGAATAAATCACAGAAGAGCCTCAAGTCATACCAGCCCCAAGATCAACTGGTAGACTTCCTTGATATAGTTAACCAGTACAATAATATTACACAGGGGTTGAGCCAGAGTGATCAACAATTATTACAAGCTTGCCAATATACTATGGTGGTGGAATAATACAGTGGTGTGGTGGTAGAACAACACCGATACAATAAAATAAAGTCAAGCGTCAGTGTGAGGCTTGGCTATTTTATTGGTGTAGCGGAACACATCGGATGATACATGTGGCAGACTCCAAGATCACAGGTTGACTGACTGGGACACCTCTAAGCATCGGGCTCGCTAGCGTAATATCCTTCCACAAGCTCGTCCTCCTCCAGGTCTGGCCAATGAAATAGCCAGGGACAAGCCAGTGAGTACGCTTGAATGTACTCGCAAACATTATGAACAAAAGATATACCGAATGCATATGCTGATGCTGGATTAAATGATATGCTCATGCTGACTGAAACATAAAACATGGCATGATAATTATTAGCATGTGCAGAAAAATAAAAGGTTAGTGACAAAACCAAGAAAACTAAAGGTGGATAATCGGGCGAGACTGAACCGCCTGAGAATCCAAAAGAAATGCCAAACGGGTGTCTAAAAGAGAATTCGGGCGAGACAGACCGCCCAAAAACTCAAGCGACGCCACGAGAGGTCTTGAAAAGAAATGCCGGTCGGGTGTCTAAAAGTGACGCCACGGTAGGTCTTGAAAAGAAATGCCAAACGGGTGTCTAAAAGAGAATCGGGCGAGATAAGACTGCCCGAAAACTCAAGCGACGCCACGAGAGGTCTTGAAAATAAATGAGTGCCCGGGTAGTCTAGCCAGCCCATGAGACACTCAGAAAATAAAATAAGAGAAACGGGTTAGTCCATAATAATATGCGTAGTAATAATAATATTCCCAATCATAATATCCATGATAACAAAAATATCCATGACAGCATTAGTGATGAAATAATATTCTCCTGTAAAATAATTGATGCTCAAATTAATTATTTCCTCTGAAGACCGACACCGGACCGACACTTGACCCTTCCCAGCTAACGTCCTTGACCGCGGACACGGCTATTCGAATAGGTATAACTCTGCAGAGGGTGTACTCTTTACCCACGTGTATGAGATTTCTTTAGTCAACACCGTGGCACTGACTAATTCCCACTACGGTCTTTGGGTTGAAAACACACCTGACCAGCACACACCAAATTAACTTTCCGGATGCCAGGAATCACCCAAAGCACCGTTCAAGAAAAAGTCTAAGTCGGGGAGACTACAATCTCGAATAGCATGGGATCACAATATTTATATCGGCGCGCAAACAGGGGTGCTACCCCCTCGGTCCCAGACCGGATACACCCATGCCCCCTGACCTGATGATGGGATTTAGTCCATGGCCATGGAAACCCTCATCATGGCCCTCTATGTGGTGTGTACACAGACAGGGGTTAGCAACTTACTAAACCGTACTTCCCTTGTGGGAAGACCCGTGGCAGCACGGTGTTTAGCTAGGTGTGACAGAACAAGACTCGATCTAGGTCGACTCAGGAGGTGTTGTTATTATGACCGGTATGTTCCACATACGTCACCGTGACACCACCGTCTCAAAACGTGACTCGTGCCCACCGGCACGTCCAAGGCAGGAGTACACTCCTGGTTGTCTCACAACTTTTATTCATGGTAGAAATTCACTTGAGTGAAGTGCAAGCAAGTGCAGATATGATATGACCATGCATGCATGCACTATTACTACATATGCGGTGCAATATCAAACCGGTGCAACCATGCATGCAATTCACCATATCCCAGGTTCAAAAATGCTTGCCTTGTCCAAAGTAGTCAGAACAAGAACCCTCGAAATTCCCGGCAAAGTTCCCCTCTTCTTTTTCTATACAAAAGCAAATTCAAATTCAAATTAAAATTCCATAACAGTACAAAAACTTGTCTCAAAATATTTTCAAATAAATACTAAAAAAACTAGAGATAAAAATAAGAATTTCAAAAAAAGAATCAACTCAATCAGAGTTGTGGTTTAATAGTTATTAAACTTTTAAACCCAGGGGGTTTCTGCAAAAGTCCAGTCCCTGCGCTGTTTAAACAGAAAACGTTTCGGGCAGGAGTACGCCTTCTCGCGAGGAAAGCGTAAAATAGGGAATACACTTTCGATTTAAACGCCGAAAAAAAGAAAACGCTGACGGGTGGGCCCCACCCGTCGGGTTTAAATTCAAACGCACTGCACGCGCGTATACAGAGGGAAGCGGCGATCACCGGCGACGATCGCCAGAGTTTTAGGAGGCGGCAATGGTCGGGACGTGATCAGCGAGTCTGTCCGCGTCGGTGGGTGGCAGTGGTGGTCGCCGGCGAGCACCTGAACGGCGGCGACGTCGACGGCGGCGGACGGTGGCTCGGTCATTTTGGGTTTTCGCCGGAGAGAGCTCGGGAGGTCGAATTGAGGCGCAGGATCGACGAGTTGGTGTGAGAGAGGTCTACTGGTGGAGTTTGGAGGGTGGAGACGGCCTAACGGCGTCGGACCGATCGGGGAAGGTGGCGGCGGGGCGATGATCGGAGACGGGGAAGAAGACCCTCTCGGGGTCGGGCGAGTGGTGAGGCAGTCGATTAGGAGGTGGTGTAGGTGGTACGAGAAGAGAACAGGGCTCAGGGGGGGCCTTTTTGTAGGCGATCGGGGGAGGCCAGTGGCTTGCGGCTGTCGCCGGAGTAAATTCCGGCCATCAAGTTGGTTATGGACGGCGGCAGGTTCAGTACATGTTCAGAGAGGTCAAAAGAGAACTCCAGAGGAATTAGTGGGGGCGGAGGTGAGCCCTATCCATTTCCTCGCGGATGGACTCGCGTACAGGTGCGGCGGACGGCGAGCCGCTCCGGGGACTGTCAGTGGGGCCCTGGGCGGTGTGGTCGGCGCGCGTAGCCGCAGAGAAGACGCCGCATGGAGGGAGAGGTAGGTGTGGGCGGCGCAGCTAGTGAATATGGCGGGCGCCGTGGTCGAGCTGATCCGATCGGCCACTGCGGCTAAGGTCAGTGGCCGCTGCACCGGCCAGCCACTGTGCTGTCGGCGGCGTGCCACTGACCAGATGGTCCGGGGTGGCTCAGTTAAGGCGAGAGGAGGCGTGGATGAGAAGGAGGGCGGTGGAGTGGCGTGCACGGCGCCGATCTCTTCTCCTCTCTGAAAATTCAGTTAACTGAATTTCTGACGGTGATGAACAGTACGCACTTGAGGTGTATGTTGAAATGCCAGAGAGGTCTAGGCATTTTAGGAATTTTTGGGAATTTTTGTGGTGAGGTGTTGATGCATATAGGAGGGCTTGGCAAAGTTTCAGAATTTTTGGAGCTATTAAAAATAGGTTTGTATCAGAGAGATTATTTCTGGTCCAAATTTGAACTGGATGAAATTTGAAAATTTTGAATTGTGGAACCCAATGTTTTTGGTGAAATGGGTTTTGGGTTCTGTCTAGTTGTTGAGGAAATTTTGGTGGAGGCAGAAGAATCACAGAAGATATGGTTCCTTTGTAATTCCAAGAAACTATGAATAATATAGATTCCAACTTTGGAATTTATAAAATATGAGAAAAATATTTTTGTGGAGGGGAGAGGTGGTGGATACCGTCCTAGGATGTGAGAATGACTTGAGGGATAATTTAGGAGTGGCAGAAAAATTATTGGAAGATTTTTAGAAGGGCTTGAAAGGAGAGAAATGATAACTCCTATGGAATAATATTAATTATTCCAAAACTTTTCTAAATGAAAATTGGTTGTGATCTTCCAAAATAATTTTCCAAGTAATTAAACCTTCCAAAACAGACCCATTTAAAATTTTGAAACCCCATTAAAAATCAAAATCAAAATCAAAAGGAAGAAAGAGAAGAAGAAGAATTGGGTCAAAATAATTCAAAGTATTTTCTTTTAATAAAAA
Organism: Elymus sibiricus; assembly: GCA_039707655.1. Taxonomy (NCBI): domain Eukaryota; kingdom Viridiplantae; phylum Streptophyta; class Magnoliopsida; order Poales; family Poaceae; genus Elymus; species Elymus sibiricus. Next base: position 111,896,307 of record CM077664.1, on the reverse strand, counting down.
GATTTGAAAAATCCAGAGAGAAAATTTTGGGGTGTTACAACACCTACCCCCCTTAAGAAAAATCTCGTCCCCGAGATTTCAGCTGTCCCTCAAACAGGTACGGATATTCAGCCCTCGGGTGATCCTCTCTTTCCCATGTTGCTTATTCCTCGGTGTGATTACTCCACTGATCTTTGAAAAAATTTATAACATTCTGTCGGGTCCTCCGTTCAGACTCCTCCAAAAAATTTATAGGTCATTCTCTATATGTGAGGTCTGGTTGGATATCCAGGTCCTGATGTTGGATTTTTTTTCTGGGTTACTGACACATCTCCTTAGCTGTGAAACGTGAAACACATCGTGAACATCTGATAATTCTGTGGGTAGCTCCAGCTGGTAGGCAACCTTGCCTCTCCTTGCAATTATCCTGAACGGTCCAATAATCCTCGGTGCCAATTTTCCTTTGGCCTTAAATCTCTGTAATCAATACATAACCTCAGGGTACCATCCTTTTTCTTAGCAATTAAAACCGACGATCCCCATGGTGATGAGTTGGGTCGAACATAACCTTTTTCCATTAATTCCTTAATTTGTTTCCTTAGCTTAGCCAATTCTGTTGGGGCCATACGATAAGGCTTCTTGTATATGGGTGTTGTTCCAGGTGCTAGCTCAATAACTAATTTAATTTCATGATCCGGTGGCATGCCTGGTAGCTCCTCTGGAAATACATCAGGGTATTCACATACCACAGGAATCTTGCTCAATTCTGTCATATCCACTTGATTTAATTTTCCCCGTGAAGTAGAAATCTTCCTTGTGCCAAATTTTTTTGTCTTCCCCTGACAATTAATGACAGTCACTGTGCGGTTGTAACAGTCTATGAAACCTTTGTTTGTGGTCAGCCAGTCCATTCCCAAAATAACGTCTAGATCGACTGCTCCCAGCACAATGAGATTGGCTAGAAACATCATTCCTTTGATTTCAATATTCACATCCTTGCAGTACCATTGAGTGCTTTGCCTCGATCCCGGGGACTGAATAACCATTGAATTTTGCAACGGTGAAAAAGAAAACTGATTCTCCGAAGCAAATCTTTTGGAAATGCATGAATGGGAAGCTCCAGAATCAAACAAAACTGTAGCATTAATTGTGTTGACGGGGAACGTACCAAACACGATGTCTGGTGCGTTTTGCGCTTCCTCAAAGGTCATGTGATTCATCTGTCCCTTCCTTTGGTTGTTGTTGGGGTTGCTGTGTCGTGGGGATGCATTAACACTGCGGCCATTGTTGTTGGGCCTCCGAACATTATTGTTCCCCTGTTTTGGGCATTGTCTGGCATAATGCCCTTCTTCTCCACAGGTGAAACAGGTAACGCCAGGACGGAATGTTGTGTCCTTGGTCCTGTTGTTGAAAATGTTGCGACTTTGCTGCGGTCGTGATGTTGGAATTGGTGGTCGGGGTGCCATAGGCCTCTGAAATTCATTCCGGGGCCTGTTGCTGCGAACCTGTACTGACTGGGTCATACGGCGTTTGCGAATTTCATTTATGTTGCGCTGCTCGTTCTCCAGTATAATTGCCTTGTCTACCAGTGTCTTGAAATCTGGAAAGGTGTGGACCACCAGTTGGCACTTGAGAGGTGGAACAAGTCCATCAAGAAATTTCTCCATCTTTTTGTTTTCCGTCATGTACTCATCATTTGCGTACCATGATAACTGAGTAAAATGGTCCAGGTACTGAGTTACCGTGGTGCCTCGCTGCTTGAGATCCTCAAATTCCCTTTTTTCAATTTCATAATACTGTTGGGGATATGTGCTCCCCGAAAATTTTCCTTGAATTGTTCCCATGTCATATCTGCTCCATGAGTGTGACATATATTTTCCCACCAGGATGCTGCTGTACCAGAAAAATAGTGCGGAGCATATAACACCTTTTCCTAGTCCGTACACTGAGCGATGTTCAATTTCCTTTCCATATCACGTAGCCAATCGTCTGCCTCCAGAGGTTTGTCTGTGTGAGAAAAGGCCGTTGGATTGGTCCTCTGTAGCTCAGATAATTTTGATCTGGGCTGATGCTGTCCTTGGTGATTCCCCATATTTATTAAGTGCTGCATCATTACTTGGTGCTGCTGCTGACTTTGCTCATACAGACGGCATACTTGTGAAAATGCTGAATCGTTGCTCTGCTGAATTGTCTGTCCTTGTGTGAAATTATTTCCCATCTGTACAAAGTTTTCCTCTGGCGGACTGGGCATGGAACGTGTCCAGGGACGATGCATTTTCTTTCTGGGGTATTTGTGTAACACCGATAAGAAAAAAAAATATAAAGGAAGGAAATAAATTTTTTAAAGACTGAAAATAATTTCCCTCCCAAAAACGTAAGTGCGTGAAAGTAACAGGTTATAACACACATGCAGATTTAATTATGCATGCTAGTTTTAATTATAAATGCATGAGATGCATGCTAAAAATGTTAGTACTGACCCTATTGCTAGCGTCCGCGCCTAGGGCTTCCTACAGTCAGCCTGGCTCTGATACCAAGGTTTGTCAGGCCCATTTCTGGAATAAATCACAGAAGAGCCTCAAGTCATACCAGACCCAAGATCAACTGGTAGACTTCCTTGATATAGTTAACCAGTACAATAGTATTACACAGGGGTTGAGCCAGAGTGCTCAACAATTATTACAAGCTTGCCAATATACTACGGTGGTGGAATAATACAGTGGTGTGGTGGTAGAAGAACACTGATACAATAAAATAAAGTCAAGCGTCAGTGTGAGGCTTGGCTATTTTATAGGTGTAGCGGAACACAGCGGATGATACATGTGGCAGACTCCAAGATCACAGGTTGACTGACTGGGACACCTCTAAGCGTCGGGCTCGCTAGCGTAATCTCCTTCCACAAGCTCGTCCTCCTCCAGGTCTGGCCAATGAAATAGCCAGGGACAAGCCAGTGAGTATGTTTGAATGTACTCGCAAACATTATGAACAAAAGATATACCGAATGCATATGCTCATGCTGACTGAAACATAAAACATAGCATGATAATTATTAGCATGTGCAGAAAAATAAACGGTTAGTGACAAAACCAAGAAAATTAAAGGTGGATAATCGGGCGAGACTGAACCGCCTGAGAATCCAAAAGAAATGCCAAACGGGTGTCTAAAAGAGAATTCGGGCGAGACAGACCACCCGAAAACTCAAGCGACGCCACGAGAGGTCTTGAAAAGAAATGTCGGTCGGGTGTCTAAAAGTGACGCCATGGTAGGTCTTGAAAAGAAATGCCAAACGGGTGTCCAAAAGAGAATCGGGCGAGATAAGACCGCCCGAAAACTCAAGCGACGCCACGAGAGGTCTTGAAAATAAATGAGTGCCCGGGTAGTCTAGCCAGCCCATGAGACACTCAGAAAATAAAATAAGAGAAACGGGTTAATCCATAATAATATGCGTAGTAACAATAATATTCCCAATCATAATATCCATGATAACAAAAATATCCATGACAGCGTTAGTGATGAAATAATATTCTCCTGTAAAATAATTGATGCTCAAATTAATTATTTCCTCCGAAGACCGACACCGGACCGACACTTGACCCTTCCCAGCTAACGTCCTTGACCGCAGACACGGCTATACGAATAGGTATAACTCTGCAGAGGGTGTACTCTTTACCCACGTGTATGAGATTTCTTTAGTCAACACCGTGGCACTGACTAATTCCCACTACGGTCTTTGGGTTGAAAACACACCTGACCAGCACACACCAGATTAACTTTCTGGATGCCAGGAATCACCCAAAGCACCGTTCAAGAAAAACTCTAAGTCGGGGAGACTACAATCTCGAATAGCATGGGACCACAATATTTATATCGGCGCGCAAACAGGGGTGCTACCCCCTCGGTCCCAGACCGGATACACCCATGCCCCCTGACCTGATGATGGGATTTAGTCCATGGCCGTGGAAACCCTCATCATGGCCCTCTATGTGGTGTGTACACAGACAGGGGTTAGCAACTTACTAAACCGTACTTCCCTTGCGGGAAGACCCGTGGCAGCACGGTGTTTAGCTAGGTGTGACGGAACAAGACTCGATCTAGGTCGACTCAGGAGGTGTTGTTATTATGACCGATATGTTCCACATACGTCACCGTGACACCACCATGTCAAAATGTGACTCGTGCCCACCGGCACGTCCAAGGCAGGTGTACACTCCTGGTTGTCTCACAACTTTTATTCACGGTAGAAATTCACTTGAGTGAAGTGCAAGCAAGTGCAGATATGATATGACCATGCATGCATGCACTATTACTACATATGCGGTGCAATATCAAACCGATGCAACCATGCATGCAATTCACCATATCCCAGGTTCAAAAATGCTTGCCTTGTCCAAAGTAGTCAGAACAAGAACCCTCGAAATTCCCGGCAAAGTTCCCCTCTTCTTTTTCTATACAAAAGCAAATTCAAATTCAAATTAAAATTCCATAACAGTACAAAAACTTGTCTCAAAATATTTTCAAATAAATACTAAAAAAACTAGAGATAAAAATAAGAATTTCAAAAAAAGAATCAACTCAATCAGAGTTGTGGTTTAAAAGTTATTAAACTTTTAAACCTAGGGGGTTTTCTGCAAAAGTCCAGTCCCTGCGTTGTTTAAACAGAAAATATTTCGGGCAGGAGTACGCCTTCCCGCGAGGAAAGCGTAAAACAGGGAATACGCTTTCGATTTAAACGCCGAAAAAAAGAAAACGCTGACGGGTGGGCCCCACCCGTCAGTTTTAAATTCAAACGTGGTGCGCGCGCGTATACAGAGGGAATCGGCGATCACCAGCGACGATCGCCGGAGTTTTAGGAGGCGGCGATGGTCGGGACGTGATCAGTAAGTCCGTCCGTGTCGGTGGGTGGCAGTGGTGGTCGCCGGCGAGCACCTGAACGGCGGCGACGTCGACGACGGCGGACGGTGGTTCGGTTGTTTTGGGTTTTCGCCGGAGAGAGCTCGAGAGGTCGAATTAAGGCGCAGGATCGACGAGTTGGTGTGAGAGATGTCTACTGGTGGAGTTTGGAGGGTGGAGACGGCCTAACGGCATCGGACCGATCGGGGAAGGTGGCGGCGGGGCGGTGATCGGAGATGGGGAAGAAGACCCTCTCGGGGTCGGGCGAGTGGTGAGGCAGTCGATTAGGAGGTGGTGTAGGTGGTACGAGGAGGGAACGGGGCTCGGGAGGCCCTTTTTATAGGCGATCAGGGGAGGCCAGTGGCTTGCGGCTAACGCCGGAGTAAATTCCGGCCGTCAAGTTGGTTATGGACGGCGGCAGGTTCAGCGCATGTTCAGAGAGGTCAAAAGAGCACTCTAGAGGTATTAGTGCGGGCGGAGGCGAACCCTATCCATTTCCCTGCGGATGGACTCCCGTACGGGTGCGGCGGACGGCGAGCCCCTCCGGTGACTGTCGGTGGGGCCCTGGGCGGTGTGGTCGGCGCGCGGAGCCGCGGAGAAGACGCCGCGTGGAGGGAGAGGTAGGTGTGGGCAGCACGGGTAGTGAATATGGCGGGCGCCGTGGTCGAGCCGATCCGATCGGCCGCTGCGGCTAAGGTCAGTGGCCGCTGCACCGGCCAGCCACTGTGCTGTCGGCGGTGTGCCACTGACCAGAGGGTCCGGGGTGGCTCAGTTAAGGCGAGAGGAGGCGTGGATAAGAAGGAGGGCGGTGGAGTGGCGTGCACGGCGCCGATCTCTTCTCCTCTCTGAAAATTCAATTAACTGAATTTCTGACGGTGATGAACAGTACGCACTTGAGGTGTATGTTGAAATGCCAGAGAGGTCTAGGCATTTTAGGAATTTTTGGGAATTTTTGTGGTGAGGTGTTGATGCATATAGGAGGGCTTGTCAAAGTTTCAGAATTTTGGAGCTATTAAAAATAGGTTTGTATCAGAGAGATTATTTCTGGTCCAAATTTGAACTGGATGAAATATGATATTTTGAATTGTGGAACCCAATGTTTTTGGTGAAATGGGTTTTGGGTTCTGTCTAGTTGTTGGGGAAATTTTGGTGGAGGCAGAAGAATCACAGAAGATACAGTTCCTTTGTAATTCCAAGAAACTATGAATAATATAGATTCCAACTTTGGAATTTATAAAATATGAGAAAAATATTTTTGTGGAGGGGAGAGGTGGTGGATACCGTCCTAGGATGTGAGAATGACTTGAGGGATAATTTAGGAGTGGCAGAAAAATTATTGGAAGATTTTTAGAAGGGCTTGAAAGGAGAGAAATGATAACTCCTATGGAATAATATTAATTATTCCAAAACTTTTCTAAATGAAAATTGGTTGTGATCTTCCAAAATAATTTTCCAAGTAATTAAACCTTCCAAAACAGACCCACTTAAAATTTTGAAACCCAATTAAAAATAAAAATGAAAATCAAAAGGAAGAAAGAGAAGAAGAAGAATTGGGTCAAAATAATTCAAAGTATTTTCTTTTAATAAAAAGATTTGAAAAATCCAGAGAGAAAATTTTGGGGTGTTACACCCTAGGCAGGAGGCCTTCGCCTTTTCGATCAGATGTCACTGTTTGTGCTAGCCTTCTTAAGGCAGACTTGACTAACTATGTCTGTACCCAGATATTATTTGTGTGTATGACTTATGTAGTCGGGTCCTCGTGACCCCTGGTTTGTAATATGATGATTTATGTTTAAATTTGAGTTTAGAGTTGTTGTGTGATATCTTCCCGTGCGTCTCTGATCACGAGCGTGCACGTTTGCGTGTATGATTAGTGCACGGTCGAGCAGAGGGCGTCACAAGTTGGTATCAGAGCCGACTGCCTGTAGGAAGCCCCCTTCCGATTCCTTGGTCGAAGTTGAGTCTAGTCGTTGAAAAACTATTTTACTAACAGTGATGTGTGGCTTACGGGCCCACGTTGCACAGGGATGGGATTTGGATCTTTTATTCCTCTTCTATACTCTGGGTTCTGAACTTCTCATCCTTTTGGGTTAATATTTTACTAACTCTGACTCTAGGTTCTCGGGATCACGTCCACCCGGAGCTTTTATTATCTGCAAGTTACTTTCTGTAATGCATGATGCAAAATTCATTCACTGGCATTTGACAATCTTGTAATTTCCTCTGTTTCAGATGGATCGTTTGTTTTCGCCGCGCCCTGCGACGCAGCTTGTGCTTCGCACTTGGGCTCGTGATGCGCCTGGTTTTCCAGCTATCCTGATCGCCCTCCTGACCAGACTGGGCTACCGTTGGTACCCCGAGTACATGGTTTATGAGGATTTCTGCGAGTTCAACCAGGAACAGTATCATGATGATGTTCGTATCTTTGATCAGCGGGACAACTCCGACACTGAGTTGCACACTTTTCACGGTATCGGCGTGACAGTTGAGATGGCAGTCCATGATGCTGCCTATTCTGCTGTCGCACGTCTCCGTGGCGAGCATAGTCGCTTGGATGCCTCTGAGTTCCGATACATCACGTATGCCCCTGCTGGAGATGCTACCGGATACTACACAGCTGTCTGTGCCCCTTACGAGCGACATCGATACGACCCACAGGTTTTGATTCAGTGAATTCAGGCTCTGGATCGCACTGCCCGGGCTCTTGCCGTCGAGTTGTTTGCCACTCGAGCACGTCTCTATGATGCTATGACACAGTTGCTACCAGCTGTTCGTGCAGGGATACATCTAGAGTACATCCTCTACCCACGCAGGACTCAGATGCCTGCAGGTATTGATTGGCCTGCTGTTGGAGGTCACACACATGCACGTGGACCTCTTCTTCCAGTTCGAGATCGGGTTCTGCGTCAGAGTGCTCACGGAGCGCAGGACCTTCCTGCCATGGACACTCATCGTCCGCACCTGCAGTTACCTGGTTTCAGTGGTTTTCCCCGACGTTGATGTAACCTTTGCTATGTCTCGTTGTGTATTCCTCACCGCGTGCCTGCGTGCCGCCTAGTATGTCTAGCTGTTTAATTTTGTGAACTTATGCTGTCCGCGTGTAACCGACTCTGTGTATGGATCTGTATGTCTTAAGTGACTACTGTTATGTATCTATTGCACTACTTATTCATTGTCGTGTTACATCATGTTTGTCGCTAAACACTTGCAGTTGCTTTTACTAAACTACCCCCTGTTAAAATTTTAGCAGGATGGTTAGACCAGGTGGTCGTGGTCGTGGCCGTGCTTCCGAAGGGCCACCATCACCAGACTATATGGCAGCTATAATGCAACAATTCGAGCTGAACCGCCAGTTCATGGTTGGAATCATGGCTCAGTTCCCGCAGCAGAACCAGAATGCTCAGAACCAGCCACTTGCCCCAATAACTCTGCAGGAGTTTGTACGTCTCAACCCAACTATTTACTGCAACTCTGAATAGCCACTGGATGCTGATGACTGGCTTCGCGACATCGCCTTCGAGATGGAATCTGCCAGTGTCGCCCCTGACAACCTTGTCACCTTCGCGTCCTACTTCTTGAAGGGCCCCGCTGCTCAATGGTGGTCCACCCACAGGCGTTCACTACCTGAGGGGACAATTATCACTTGGCTCGAGTTCCAGACTGCCTTTTGTGCTCGTTACATTCCTTAGGGAATCATGGGCCGGAAGAGAACCGAGTTTCGCAACCTCACTCAGGGCAATAGGACTGTCGAAGCTTATCAACGTGAATTCCTTAACATGTCTCGCTATGCTGAAGAAGACATAGCCACTGATGCTCGTAGACAGGAGAAGTTCCGTAATGGACTCCACCCAGACCTCAAGCTTGCACTTGCTGCTCAAGACTTCACCGACTTTGCCACCCTCGTGAACAAGGCTATCCTGGTTGAGACTGCTCAGATGGAGCACAAGGAGTCGCAGAAATGCTATCGTGACATTGGCTCATCTTCGAGCTCAGCGCAGAAGCGTCAGATCTGGATTCCCAACAGCGTGTATCGTCTAGCTGCCCCTGCGCTAAAGCCTTCCTATGCTGCACCCCGTCTGCCTCCTCCACCACCGAGGCAGCCAAGAGCTCAAGCTGCTCCACCGCGTGCTGCTCCTCTTCGACCTGAAGATGGTCTGTGTTTCAAGTGCCGCCGCCCAGGTCACCTTGCCAAGGACTGCCGCCAGAATCAGAATCAGTTGGCACTTCCTCATGCTGGCCGTGGAAATGGCCGTGGCAACAACCAGACCCGCAACTATAATACTGGGTCTTCTGCTTATGGACGTGGACAGGCTTACCACGTCGACATTGAAGAAGTTCAGGATCAACCTGAAACTGTGATGGGTACCCTTCTCGTTAACTCAGTACCCGCTTCTGTTTTATTTGATTCAGGAGCATCACATTCATTCATCTCTGGAGCATTTGCTTTCATGCATGGAATACAATATGAAAAGATGCATACTCCATTAGTCATTAAAACCCCTGGAGGCCGTTGTCAAACCTCCATCACACAATGTCACTGTTGAAATCGAAGGATTGTAATTCCTTGTTTCACCCATCATTTTGAATTCTTCCAACATAGACCTCATTCTGGGAATGGATTGGTTGAAAGCTCACATTGCTTCAATCAATTGTGTCACCAAAGTCGTCCAACTCCTTCACCCCTCCGACGAGATAGTGAACTACACCGCCCGAATTACCCGGAATGCCGAAGCTCAGATATATGCTCTGAATGCTTTGAACGCCTCACATCTTGAGGGAATTGATAACATTCCAGTCGTTTGCGATTTTCCGGACGTCTATCCAGAAGAACTTCCAGGAATACCCCCTGTTAGAGCCGTTGAATTCATCATCGACTTGAAACCAGGCACTACCCCTATTGCTAAGCGCCCATACAAGATGCCACCGCATGAACTCCTTGAACTTAAGGAGGAAATTGACAAGTCACTTAAAAAGGGTTTCATTCGTCCCAGTTCCTCTGCTTGGGGAGCACCTTCTCTCTTCGTCAAGAAGAAGGATGGAACTAACCGATTGGTCCAGGACTATCGGCCTATTAACCAAGCAACAATCCAGAACAAATATCCACTTCCCCGGATCAACGATCTTTATAATCAACTTGCTGGATCCTCTGTATTCTCTAAACTCGACTTAAGGTTGGGTTATCATCAGATCCGAGTTCGTAAGGAGGATATTCCGAAGACCGCCTTCGTTACCCGTTATGGATCATACGAGTACACCGTCATGTCCTTCGGATTAACTAATGCTCCAGCAACCTTCTCTCGATTGATGAACTATATCTTCATGGACTACCTCGACAAATTTGTCGTGGTTTATTTGGATGATATCCTTATATTTTCCAAAAATGAAGAAGAACACGCCGAACATCTTCAGCTTGTATTGGAGAGACTTCGAGAACATCAACTGTATGCCAAATTCTCCAAGTGTGAATTCTGGTTATCTGAGGTGACTTATCTTGGTCATGTGATTTCCAAAGATGGCATTGCTATTAACCCATAACGAGTTCAGGCTATTCTTGACTGGACTCCCCCGAAGAATGTCAAGCAAGTCAGAAGTTTTCTCGGTCTCGCTAGCTATTGCCGCCGTTTCGTCGAGAACTTCTCCAAGATTGCTAAGCCACTGACTGATCTGCTTCACAAAGGCGTTAAATTTGAGAGGACAGACAAATGTCAGGAAAGTTTCCAAACACTCAAGGACAAGCTGACATCTGCACCAGTGCTAGCTCCCCCTATTTCCCGCAAGGACTTTGTGATATATTGCGACGCATCCCGTCAAGGATTAGGCTGTGTCCTAATGCAAGAGCGCAGAGTGATTGCTTATGGCTCTCGTCAGTTGCGTCCTCACGAAGATAAGTATCCCACACATGATCTCGAGTTAGCAGCAGTTATCTATGCTCTGAAGCTGTGGCGACATTACCTTCTCGGTAATCGTTGCGAGATATACACGGATCACCAAAGTCTGAAGTATCTGTATACTCAACCAGATTTGAACCTCCGTCAACAAAGGTGGCTCGAGACAATAGCCGACTATGACATGGATATTTCTTATACCCCTGGCAAGGCTAATGTAATGGTCGATGCCTTGAGTCGCAAGTCATATTGCAACAACCTCACAGTTCAGCAAGCACAACCCCTTCTTTATGAAGAGCTTCGCAAGTTAAACCTTCATATTGTTCCTCACGGTTATCTCAATACCCTTGTTGTTGAACCGGACCTCGAGTGCAACATCAAGACGAGGCAGAAATATGACTCTGAAGTCGAGAAGATTAAGAAATACCTCTCCCGGGGAAATTCTTCGTTCTACCATGTTGATGATAACGGTGCCTTGTTCTTCAAAGGCCGCCTAGTGGTCCCCAGAAAACACAACCTGAACTCTCGTTCGGTTGTCATGAAAGAAGCACATGACACACCTTTGCTATTCATCCGGGTAGTACCAAGATGTACCAAGACATTCGACAAAGATACTGGTGGCCTGATATGAAGCGAGACATTGCTCGCTATGTTGCTGAGTGTGACGTTTGCCGTCGCATCAAAGCAGAACATCAAAGGCTGCTGGAACTCTACAACCCCTTGATATTCCTGAATGGAAATGGGACAAAGTCGAAATGGATTTCATTACTGGTTTTCCCAGATCGCAGAAGGGTCATGATGCTATCTTTGTCATCATTGACAGATTCTCAAAGGTTGCTCACTTTCTGCCAGTCAAGGAGACAATCACTGCTAGTCAGCTAGCACACTTGTATGTTTCCAGAATTGTGTCACTCCACAGTATTCCGTTGGAAATCAGTTCAGGCCGTGGCACCCTCTTTACCTCAAGATTCTGGAACTGTTTCCAAGAAGCTATGGGAACTCATCTGTCCTTCAGCACCGCTTTTCACCCCCAGTCCCAGGGACAAGTGGAACGAGTCAATCAAGTGCTTGAAGATATGCTTCGAGCTTGTGTCATCTCATTCGGTAAGAAATGGGAAGAATCTCTCCCATATGCTGAATTCTCATACAACAATAGCTATCAGGCTAGTTTGAAGATGGCCCCATTTGAAGTTCTCTATGGACGTAAGTGCCGAACCCCTCTGAATTGGTCAGAAACTGGGGAACGGTCACTCGTTGGCCCGGACATTATTCAACAAGCTGAAGAACAAGTCCGCATTGTCCGTGGACATTTGAAAGCTGCTCAATCTCGTCAGAAGAGCAATTATGACCGCAAACATCAGGTAATGGTCTATCAACCTGGCGAACAAGCTTACCTTCGTGTCACTCCGATGAAGGGCACTCACCGATTTGGGATCAAGGGCAAGTTAGCTCCTCGCTACATTGGCCCGTTCCGTATTCTCGCAAGACGTGGAGAAGTGGCATACCAACTGGAATTGCCGCCGAACCTTTCTCAAGTTCATGATGTCTTCCATGTATCGCAACTCCGTCGCTGCTTCAAGGATCCTATCCGAGCAGTGGATCATGAAATGCTTGAGCTGCAAGAGGATCTTTCTTATCAAGAGTATCCGATCCGTATTCCTGATCAGGCTGAACGTCGAACCCATCAGAAGGCAATCAAGTTCCTTAAAGTTCAGTGGTCGAATCATTCTGAGGATGAAGCCACTTGGGAATGCGAAGATCGTCTTCGAGAAGAATACCCCGCACTCTTTCAGCCCACCTCTTAATTATCGGGACGAGAATTTCTTTTAGAGGAGGAGAATTGTAACACCCCATGTATTAAGCTACAGTGATCACCCTTTTGATAATGCCAAGTCACAATGATTAACAGTGCTTAATCATCATCTGGATCATATCTCATTTCAAATTCCAATTCAAATTGAAATTCAAATATAAAGTGAAAATAAAAGTTGTTCAAATTTGAAAACTAAAATGTTCATAATATTGCAAATAATCCAGTAGCAATTATAAAAATATAATCAACATTAATTGAATTAGTTAAATGACCCTAACATCCTAAAACAGAACCAAAACAGCCATGTTTAATCCCTTTTTAATTATTAAAAATGAAAATGGAATCCTTTTATCTCCAAACCATTTTCTGGTAGTGGGATAAATTGCACTGTATTTAATTGGGCAGGATTCATATTTTACAAAATTGAATTGGAGCTAAAAGAAAATAGAAAACAGAAACTAAAAACAGAAGACAGAAAAGGAAAAGAAAGAAAAGAAAAAGGCCGCACTGACTGGGCCTAAATCAGCCGACCGGCCCAGCCCACCTCGCCAGCGTCCCCTTCCTACTGCTCACACGCGCGGTCGCTCGCGCCCGACCGCGCCCGTCGCCGGCTAGCCGTCGCAGCCGCGCCCGGCCAGCTCCCGTGTTGCTACAAGAGGGCGGAGAGGATAAGAAGGCCCCCCTGGAAACCCTAGCCGCCCGTGAGACCTTTTCCCCCCTCCTCCCTTGCTCGCCTTTGAGCTCACCCGTGAACTCCTCTCGTCGCCGCCGTCGATCCCGCGACCACCGTGCCCCGATCGCTGCTCCGACGTGCCTACTAGGACCGCCAGCCTCGGCTACTTCTTCTCCGCCTACTCGCTTGAGACGGGACGCGCTGCGTCGTCTGATCCCCGTCGTCTTCCTCCTCGGGACCCGCCGTACGCCGTCGTCGATCTCGTCGCCTCGCGCCTTCCCCGAGCCCACTCTAGCTCACCTACAGGCTCGCTGTTAGCCGCGCTCCTCTCCCCTCTCTCCCCCGCACGGATCCGTCCTCGTAGCCGCCGTAGCCATTGCCGCCCGAGCTCGGCTCCACCGTGAAGCTCGCCTCCGTTGCTCCGGACGTCGTCGTGGCCGTCCGAGCTCACCAGTGAGCTCGGGGCACTCCCGTAGCACGGCTAGGCCCTCTCAAACCGCTCGCGCGCGCGCTATTCGCCGTTCCCGCGAGATGCCCGAAGACCACCGCCGCCGCCGTCGACGCCGCGCTCGATTCCAGCAACCCCCGTCACCGCAACCGCCACCGCTGGACGCGGCACAGCCGTAGCTTTCGAACGCGAACGAAAACGCCGCAAAAGACCCCCTGTTGCGCAATCCCGATGCTCGCCGGCGAAGAGCCGCCGCGGGAGGCTCGCCGGAGTGTTCTCCGGCCGGCGTCCGACGTGGCTGCCACCTGGGCGCCTCGGGCTCGCTTTGTGCCGCTGACAGATGGGCCCGGTTGACCGATTGACCTGGTCAACCGCTGACTAGGCTGGCCCCGTGTCACTAACATGCGGGTCCCATCAAATTAAAATGATTTTGTAAATAAATAAAATGTTAATTAAATGGTTAATTAAATTAACTAATTGATTAGCCACTGACGACTGGGCCCCACCTCGCTAATTAACCTGTTTAATTAAATTAACTACTGATTAAGTCTAAACAGTCACTGACCAGTGGGACCCACTGGTCAGGTTTGACTCTGGTCAGCCAGAGTTGACTGCTGACGTCATCATGACGTTCTGCTGACGTCATCTAACACTGTTTTGGATAATTCGAAATTAATAAATTAAATAATTCCAGAAATTCCAGAAAATGTTTAAAACTTTGAAAAATCATATAAAATAAACCGTAACTCAGATGAAAATAATTTATATATGAAAAATGATCAGAAAAATATGAAGAATCTGAATATGCCATCCACATACCTGCCACACCCCTCTAACATACCGAACATGGAACATTTTGCCCGTATTCGATAAATGAATAGTGCATATCCTTAATAAAATAAATCCAAATAAATTCCTAAATTATCTAAAGCAGTTAGACAGGCGTTAAATCACCTCTGCATATCATTTAGGCATGTCATGCATCGTTGTTGCATTGTTGTCATGTATTTATTGTTTCTTCCCCCTCCTTCTCTCCCGATAGCCCCCGAGACTGTCGACGACACTGCAGAGTACGACTACGCCGTCGACGACCAGCCCCTTTCAGCAGAGCTTCCAGGCAAGCAAAATCCCCTTGATCATAAGATATCGCCCATTCCTCCTCTCTTATGCTTGCATTAGAATTGCTTCTGTTGTTCATCCGATAGCTCCTATTCTGATGCATAGCCTGATTTTGTCGCCTGCTACTGATACTCTACCTGTTGTCCCATGATGCTTAGTTATCTATGCTAATGATTCATCGGTGGCCCTTCACCCTTGTCCATTTGCCATGCTTGATATCGGGCCGTGATCACTCTGGGTGATGACCACGGAATGTTTTCATATTGCATTACTTAAACTGTTAAAGTCAGGCTGGCCCCAAGGGTGCCCGTGAGAGAATAACGTTAAAGACGGGTCGGCTCCAAGAGCACCCGCGGATCATGTGATACCAAGTCGGAGCGACAGGAACCCTGTTGGTCTCTGCGAGTTACTAAACACGCCTAACGGATTTGGGTATTTGATCTGAGTAGGCCGCTGGCCTTATACGCACTACCACCACGTGGGATAATGGTTATGGGACCCTCTACGTCGTATGTATCAGCCGAAAGCTCTTTAGATGTCATAGCTCAGAGATGCGGGCTGATTGTTAGGGTGGGCTGGTTACGTCACTGGTGTATTCAGTGTCGCGCTTGGGCCCCGACCACCCTCGCAACGTGCAGGAGTGCAAAAGGCGATGGCCCAAGACCCCTTCGCACTTAGGATTTAGACCGGCGTGCTGACCTCTCTGCTGAGCCTAGGTAGGACTGCGTCGTGTTGATCACCCAAGGCCGGGCATTACCCAGCAAGTGTGTCCGGCCAAATGTGATCGAGTGTGTTGGGTAATAGTAGTGCACCCCTGCAGGGAAGTTATCTATTCGAATAGTCATGTCCACGGTAACAGGACGCTCAGAGTTTTATCTTGATCTACTACAACTATAAATGGATACTGTCACAATGTCAAACTGTTACTACTGCTCTCGGGATCACTTTCTCACAGGGTAGTCGAGGAAGGATCTCAGGGCGTTGCTAAAATATAACTGCTATTATGTGTTGCTATACTCTTCTCTCTTCTGATGCTGCAAGAAATGCTTCAAGATGCTAGTCTTCGATAGGCTAGGCCTCTTCCCCTCTGTTCCGGCATTCTGTAGTTTAGTCCAAAGATATAGCCCCATTCCTTTGATACCGATGCATATTTAGCATAGTTCTGATGTCAGTCTTGCGAGTACTTTGGATGAGTACTCACGGTTGCTTTGCTATTTCTTGTCCCCATACCCGCTTGAAACAATCAGTCGATGGAGTCCTGGAGCCAGACGCCACTGTAGGAGACTACTACCAGGAGGGCCCCAGAGGCACGTACTACTGGGTTGAGCCAGCCAACCAGGAGTAGTTCGGAGGCCCTAGGCAGGAGGCCTTCGCCTTTTCGATCAGATGTCGCTGTTTGTGCTAGCCTTCTTAAGGCAGACTTGACTAACTATGTCTGTACCCAGATATTATTTGTGTGTATGACTTATGTATTCGGGTCCTCGTGACCCCTGGTTTGTAATATGATGATTTATGTTTAAATTTGAGTTTAGAGTTGTGTTGTGATATCTTCCCGTGCGTCTCTGATCTCGAGCGTGCACGTTTGCGTGTATGATTAGTGCACGGTCGAGCAGAGGGCGTCACAGACTTATTCAAGAAGTTCAACATGCAAGAAAGTAAAGGTATGAAAACTCCAATGCCCACGAGTGGACATCTTGACTTGACCAAGAATAGCAAACCGGTTGATCAAAAGGTTTATCGATCTATGATTGGTTCATTGCTATATCTATGTGCCTCCCGTCCCGACATTATGCTAAGCGTGTGCATGTGTGCACGATACCAATCGGCACCAAAAGAGTGTCATCTTAAGGCTGTGAAAAGAATTGTGAGATACTTGTTACATACACCAAACTTTGGCATATGGTATCCCAAAGGATCTTCTTTTGATCTTGTTGGCTATTCCTATTCGGACTATGCCGGAGACAAGGTTGATAGAAAATCCACTTCGGGTACATGTCAATTTCTTGGTAGATCTCTTGTGTCTTGGTCCTCCAAGAAACAAAACTCGGTATCTCTATCTACTACTGAAGCGAAATACATTGCCACGGAATCGTGTTGTGCTCAATTACTATGGATGGCACAAACTCTTAAAGACTATGGTGTGCATAAGAGACATGTGCCATTACTATGTGACAATGAGAGTGCTATTAAGATTGCACACAATCCTGTGCAACATTCTCGAACTAAGCATATTGAGGTTCGTCACCATTTCATTCGAGATCATGTTGAGAAAGGTGACATTGACCTTAAACATGTTCGTACCGACAAGCAATTGGCGGACATCTTCACCAAGCCTCTTGATGAGAAGGTGTTTTGCCACTTGAGGAGTGAGTTGAACATCGTTGATGCTTCAAATGTGAACTAGAGGTTCATGTGGATGCATACAAGGGCATGAGCATTCTTGACTAATCCATGATATTTTCAAGATTATATTATATCTTGGACTTTTTGTCCCTTGTGTTGTATCTAACCTTTTGTAGGTACTTGGACAAGCTTCATGTCACAAGATTGCATCTCACTCTTATCTTGAGCAATCTTGTATAACCCACGTATCAACAATCCTTGGTGGAACAAGGAACAAGACAACCTAAACATATCCTTTGACATCTTTTGAGTTATGCTTCATTCTTGTCATTTTGGATATACATGTTGTTCCTTGCAAATCTAACCCATGTAGGAAGATGAACTACAAATGATAGGATTGCTCCCAACTTCAACTCATGAGCATCCACTTCAAGTTCAACTACATGATGGACATCACCACCAAATCCCAATGTAAGTTCTCATATCTTAGAGAAGCTTTACTCAAAGTCATGAGCCAAAGCAACTCAACAAGATGTGAATACATTGAAATGCTTAAAAGAAAAATGGTAACCCCATTTTGAGCTTAACGATGAGTATGACCTATGATCAAGTGCTCTCACTTGTCTCCTAAGTCAATATACTCTAACATAGGTGACCTAGTCGCCGACCCCTCTAGATGAAGTTTGCTAGTGTTCCTTTTGTGTTTCTCTTCTTGCTAGAGTGTTTAAAAAAAATTCATCTAGATGTTTCTTAGTTTCTCTGTGTTTCTTTTCTTTCAGTGTTCTTTTCTCTAAGCTAGTTTCATAGTTAATTCATTGCAAATCTTTGTGTGGATTTCTTTGCTTAGTGAGCTGAGTTGACATGATCTTCCTTTTTCGCACCAGACTCGGTTACACCGAATTGCTTCAACTCGGAGTCACCAATTTTTCTGCTCTAAGGGTTTTTCTGTCAAATATTTTCTGAGTTTTTCTGCTCCAGCTCCACTCAATGATTCTTACCCTCTGCTTGCATCTGGAACTACCAAATGGCTAGATGTATTTCTCAAGGACCACACCCACTTGACCAATAACCTTGAAGTAGCCCTTCTTGGAAATTGATGTCAAAGGGGGAGAGAGAGATACATCAAAGCTTATATCACAAGCTCTTCTTTACAAAAAGGAGATAGAGAGATGCACTTTACAAGAGGAGAGATGTTACATGTTTCTAAGAGGGGAGAAACATGATCTCTGTGTTTTTAGTGTTTTTGGTTGCTCTAGTTTTCTCACCCTACCTGCTCCCAATATCAAATGTCAGATTCAGGGGGAGAGGACGTTCCTTTAAGGGGAGACAACTATTTTCTTTTGGGGACATGTCTGCTTCAAAGAAGTATTCACCTAGTGATACTCTCTTCTACATGTCACAGCGGCCACTTCAAGCCATACTGCGCCAGCCTTGGCAAGCAGATCTGCTACGCCTCTGTGGCGCACCCTCGAAGCAATGGTAAGGCCGAGTGTGCCAACGCTGAGGTCCTCAAGGGCCTCAAGACTCGAAGCTTCAAGAAAAAGCTCGATGCCTACGGCAAAGGTTGGCTCGACGAGCTCCAGTCCGTGTTATGGTCGATCTGCATGACGGCAACCAAGCCTACCGGCGAAACTACCTTCTTCCTCGTCTATGGGACAGAAGCGGTCCTTCCTTCTGAGCTCAAGCACGGGTCACCGCGAGTCCTCGCCTTCAACGAAGCTCATCAGGACGGCTCGCGAGAGGCTGATGCGCTCCTCCTCGAGGAAGCACGTCGCCAGACCGCCATCCGTGCAGCCCGGTATCAGCAAGCGTTGGGCCGCTACCACAGCCGCCACATACGGCCCCGCACACTGGAAGCTCGCGATCTCATCCTGCGAAGAATCCTCTCCAAAGGAGGACTCCACAAGCTCTTTGATGACCCACAAGTATAGGGGATCAATCATAGTCCTTTCGATAAGTAAGAGTGTCGAACCCAACGAGGAGCAGAAGGAAATGACAAGCGGTTTTCAGCAAGGTGTTTTCTGCAAGCACTGAAATTATCGGTAACAAGTAGTTTGATAGCAAGATAATTTGTAACAAGTGACAAGTAGCAATAGTAACAAAGAGTGCAGCAAGGTGGCCCAATCCTTTTTGTAGCAAAGGACAAGCCGGAATGATCTCTTATAGTAAGTAAAGCGTTCTCGAGGACACATGGGAATTTCATCTAGTCACTTTCATCATGTTTGTTTGATTCGCGTTCGCTACTTTGATAATTTTATATGTGGGTGGACCGGTGCTTGGGTGCTGTTCTTACTTGAACAATCCTCCCACTTATGATTACCCCCTCTCGCAAGCATCCGCGACTACGAAAGAAGAATTAAGATAACTCTAACCATAGCATTAAACATATGGATCCAAATCAGCCCCTTACGGAATAGCGCATAAACTAGGGTTTAAGCTTCTATCACTCTAGCAACCCATCATCTAATTACTACTCCACAATGCATTCCCTTAGGCCCAAAGATGGTGAAGTGTCATGTAGTCGATGTTCACATGACACCACTAAGAGAATCGACAACATACATATCATCAAAATATCGAACGAATACCAAATTCACATGATTACTTATGACAAGACTTCTCCCATGTCCTCAAGAACAAAAGTAACTACTCACAAAACATAATCATGTCCAAGATCAAAGAGGTGTTGAATAGCATAATAGATCTGAACATATAATCTTCCACCAAATAAACCAACTAGCATCAACTACAAGATGTAATCAACACTACTAGCAACCCACAGGTACCAATCTGAGGTTTTGAGACAAAGATTGAATACAAGAGCTGAACTAGGGTTTGAGATGAGATGGTGCTGGTGAAGATGTTGATGAAGATTAGTCCTCCCACGATGAGAGGATCGCTGGTGATGTCGATGGCGACGATTTCCCCCTCCCGGAGGGAAGTATCTCCGGCAGAATCTCTCCGCCGGAGAGCAAAAGTGCTCCTACCCAAGTTCCGCCTCGAGACGGCGGCGCACCATCCTGAAAGTCTTCTCTATATTTTTTCTAGGGCAAATGGGCTTATATACCAGAAAATGGGGGCCAGAGGCTGGCCAGGGGCCCCACGAGGTACCAGGGCGCGCCTGGGGGGGGGGGCGCCCTGGTGCCTCGTGGGCACCTGGGTGGCCCCCTCTGGTACTTCTTGCTTCCATTATATTTTATTTATTCCAAAATAATTCTCCGTGAAATTTCAGCTCATTTGGAGATGTGCAGAATAAGTATCTCTGACATAGCTTTTCCAGGTCCAGAATTCCAGCTGCCGGCAATCTCCCTCCTTGTGTAAATCTTGCATATTAAGAGAGAAAAGGCATTAGAATTGTTCAACAAAGTGTTATATTGATCAAAAACACTATAAATAACAGTAGCAAAACATGATGCAAAATGGACGTATCAACTCCCCCAAGCTTAGACCTCGCTTGTCCTCAAGCGAATGCCGATATCGATAATCATGTCCACATGTTTAGAGAGAGAGGTGTCGATAAAAACAAAATACGGACATAGTAGCATCATGATCATTATTATAACAGCAATATTTATTATCATAAACTTCTCACGAGCAAGTAACAATTCATCACAACAATGGAGTATAAGGCATAAACTTTCTTGAAAACCAACAAACTATATTCTCAGTCAACAATGCAATTGCAATTCATCATATTTTCAGGAAGGGTCTCATGTAGGAGCTTTTCAGCAAGTCCACATACTCAACCATCATTTAGTCTTCTATGATTGCTAACACTCACGACATATATATGGAGCAAAAAGTTTCAGCTAGACACATAGAAAGATAGGGGCTTGTGATTTCGCCTCCCAACTTATTCACCTCAAGGGTGATGTCAACAATAATAACTCATGATCACTCATATCCAACTAGATATATGTGCCTAGATCTTTCCCCACCACATGATGCTTGCAAAGGAGAAAAATAAAAAGGAAATAGAGGAGAACACTATTGAGTCTTGCATAAAAAGTAAATACATAAAAGTAAAGGATAGGCCCTTCGCAGAGGGAAGCAGAGGTTGTCATGCGCTTTTTGTTGTTGGATGCAAGAGCTCTTAATGCAAAGGAACATCACTTTATATTGCCCCTTGTGATAGCAACCTTTATTATGCAGTCTGTCGCTTTTATTTCTTTACCATCACAAGTTCGTACAAAGCTTATTTCCCTTATAATAAAAGTTCAGACATATTTAGAGGCAATTTTTATTGCTTTTTGCACCGATGACAACTTACTTGAAGGATCTTATTCAATCCATAGGTAGATATAGTGGACTCTCATGACATGAAACTGGGTTTAAAGGTTTTGGATGCACAAGTAGTATCTCTACTTGGTGCGGATTTTTGGCTAGCAAAGATATTGGGCAAGCACCACATGTTGGAGGATCTATAACAATATAACTTCTATGTGAATATGAGTGAACATAATTCATTATGTTGTCTTCCTTGTCCAACGTCAACAATTTGGCATAAAATACTTAATGGGGGCTCACAATCATAAAAGATGTCCAAGATAGTATATTTGCATGTGAATCTTCTCTTCCCTTATTAACTCTTTCATGAATTGCATCATTGACTAATGCTATGTTTGTTAACTTCCAATAAATTTTACCACTTATACTTTTCTTTATGTAATGTCATTACTTTCCATAAGATTAGCATATGATCTTTTTCATTATTTTCATTGCTAGAGTTGAAACATGAAAGTAAAGAAGCAAAAACTCAAACTACTCTTTATTATATAACTCTCAACTCGATTACATAGATAGATAGACCACGAAGCTAACACTCGAAAATAGATCATACTAAATTTTTATTCAACTAGATCACGAAATAACTAAGGATCGAACTAAAAATAGGTAAAGATAATAAAAGTGATGGTGATACGATACCGGGGCACCTCCCCCAAGCTTGGCACAAGCCAAGGGGGAGTGCCCATACCCATGTGCTCAAGTTTCCTTCTTCAGTGATGGTGGTGATGATGAAGTAGTGAGCTTATCCTCCGGCTTCCTTGGCATAGGTTCCCCATCATAAAAAGATGAACGAGTCTCCGGAGTCCTGAAACTTGCAGCTAAACTCATACCTTTGAATCTTGCCTCATACTCAAAATTTTGGTTTTGAAGATCATAGTCGATTCACTCATTAAGCTTGAAGATGATGTCCCCCATAGATTGGCCCTCCACCTTGTGATTACGGGTGAATTCCGTGATCATGGAGTGGTTGGCGCTGAGTCCACGTTCCACCATCCCTTGGCACTTGAAGATCTCCTGCTCCACCGCTTTGAGCCTGGACTCCACGCTCCCGGTCTTCTTGGGTCCTTGAACATCCCGGATGTGAAGCACCCCCTCACGCATCTCAATGGCTTGAGGGTGTTTCATCACCTCCGGTAGGTAGGGCTTGTCCTTGGAAGAGCTTGGTAGAGCCATAGCGATCTAGATCTGTCAGAAAAATAGCACGAAAGAAGAACAGAGGAGATTTCTGTGATATGGTGGTCAAAACGTCTGGCAGTATATATAAAGAATTTTTATCTTGCAAAACAAGTAATCCAGGAGAAAATGGAGTCGGGAGGGCTCACGTGGGGCCCACGAGCCACCAGGGCGCGTCAGGGGGGTGGTGTGCCCTGGTGCCTCGTGGGCACCAGGTGGGTCCCCTCGGCTGTTTCTTATTTTTTGTATTTTTTAAAATATTCCAAAACTGACAGAAAGTATTTTTATGGAATTTTTGGAGTCGGTTTACTTACCGTATCACATACCTCTTCCTTTTCAGGGTTCTGGAGTGTTCCGGAAGGTCTCTCTTATGTATTCCTCCGGTGTAATTGTTTCAATAATATTAGTTTCAACTTTAATGGGGGTACCTGAAATATAGAGCTTAATTCTTTGCCCATTCACCACTCTCGGATTAGTGCCTTCGGAGTTGTTTATTTTGATGGCTCCGGAGCGATAAACTTCTTCGATGATATACGGTCCTTCCCATTTAGAGAGAAGTTTTCCTGCAAAGAATCTCAAATGAGAATTCTACAATAGAACTTGATCACCTACTTTAAATTCCCGTTTTTGAATTCTTCTATCATGCCATCTTTAAACTTCTTCTTTAAACAATTTGGCATTTTCATAAGCTTGGGTTCTCCATTCATCAAATGAACTAATGTCACATAACTTCTTTTCACCGGCAAGTTTAAAATCATAATTTAGTTCTTTAATTGCCCAATATGCTTTATGTTCTAACTCAAGAGGTGGATGACATGCTTTTCCATAAACCATTTTATAAGGAGACATACCCATAGGATTTTTATAAGCAGTTCTATAAGCCCATAATGCATCGTCAAGTTTCTTAGACCAATTCTTTCTAGATCTATTGACGGTTTTTTGCAAAATTAATTTTATTTCTCTATTACTCAATTCTACTTGACCACAAGTTTGAGGGTGATAGGGAGATGCAATTCTATGGTTGACATCATATTTAGCGAGCAATTTACGGAATGCACCATGAATAAAATGTGAATCACCATCAGTCATTAAATATCTAGGGACTCCAAACCTTGGGAAAATAACTTCTTTAAGCATTTTAATAGAAGTGTTATGATCAGCACTACTAGTTGGAATAGCTTCTACCCACTTAGTAACGTAATCAACAGCAACTAAAATATGAGTATACCCATTGGATTTAGGAAAAGGTCCCATATAATCAAATCCCCAAACATCAAATGGTTCAACAGCAAGTGAATAATTCATAGGCATTTCTTGACGTCTACCAACATTACCAATTCTTTGACATTCATCACAAGATAAGACAAACTTATGAGCATCCTTGAAAAGAGTAGGCCAATCAAAACAAGATTGCAATACCTTATGTGCAGTTCTGTCTCCCGCATGGTGTCCTCCGTAAGCCTCGGAATGACACTTCCGTAGGATTTGTTCCTGTTCATGCTCAGGTATACAACGTCTAATAATACCATCTACTCCTTCTTTATAAAGATGTGGGTCATCCGAAAAGTAATGTCTCAAATCAAAGAAGAACTTTTTTTGTTGGTATGTGAAACTAGGTGGTATAAATTTAGCAACAATATAATTAGCATAGTCTGCATACCATGGAGTATTACGAGAACCATTTATGACAGCTAATTGTTCATCAGGAAAATCATCATTAATAGGTAGTGGGTCATCAAGAACATTTTCCATTCTAGACAATTTTTTTGCTACGGGATTCTCAGCTCTCTTCCTATCAGTAATATGCAAGTCAAATTCTTGTAGCAATAAAACCCACCTAATGAGTCTAGGTTTAGCATCTTTCTTCTCCATAAGATATTTAATAGCAGCATGATCGGTGTGAACAGTTACTTTAGAATCAACTATGTAAGATCTGAATTTATCACATGCAAACACAACTGCTAGAAATTCTTTTTCAGTAGTAGCATAATTTCTTTGGGCATTGTCTAGAGTTTTACTAGCATAATGGATAACATATAATTTCTTATCAACTCTTTGTCCTAGAACAGCACCAACAGCATAGTCACTAGCATCGCACATAATTTCAAAAGGCAAGTTCCAATCAGGTGGTTGGACAATAGGTGCAGTGGTTAAGGCTTTCTTAAGTGTTTCAAAGGGTTCTAGACAATCATCATCAAAAACAAATGGAACATCTTTTTGCAAAAGATTGGTAAGAGGCCTAGAAATTTTAGAGAAGTCTTTAATAAATCTCCTATAGAAACCAGCATGACCTAGGAAACTTCTTATACCTTTAATATCTTTAGGACATGGCATTTTCTCAATAGCATCAACCTTAGCTTTATCAACTTCAATACCTCTTTCAGAAATTTTATGCCCCAAGACAATGCCTTCATTCATCATAAAGTGGCACTTCTCCCAATTCAAGACAAGATTAGTTTCTTCACATCTCTGCAAAACTCGATCAAGGTTGCTTAAGCAATCATCAAAAGAAGTTCCGTAAACGGAAAAATCATCCATGAACACCTCAACAATCTTTTCACAAAAGTCAGAGAATATAGCAGTCATACATCTTTGAAAGGTAGCAGGTGCATTGCATAAACCAAAAGGCATACGTCTATAAGCATAAGTTCCAAAAGGACAAGTAAATGTCGTTTTCTCTTGATCGGGTTGTGATACGGGTATTTGAGAAAAACCGGAATAACCATCTAGGAAACAAAAGTGTGTATGCTTAGACAATCTTTCTAACATTTGATCAATAAAAGGTAAGGGATAATGATCTTTTCTAGTAGCTTTGTTTAATTTTCTAAAATCAATTACCATCCTATAACCAGTTACAATTCTTTGTGGAATGAGTTCATTTTTATCATTAGGAACAACGGTAATACCTCCTTTCTTAGGGACACAATGAATGGGACTTACCCATCTACTATCAGCTATGGGATAGATTATACCTGCTTCCAGAAGCTTTAATATTTCAGTTCTTACCACCTCTTTCATCTTAGGATTTAATCGTCGTTGGTGGTCGACAAATGGTTTAGCATCAGGCTCCATATTAATGTTGTGCTGACATAGAGTGGGACTAATGCCCTTAAGATCGTCAAGAGTATATCCAATAGCAGCACGGTGCCTCCTCGGAGTTTTTAGTAATCTCTTTTCTTCATGCGCTGAAAGGTTAGCACTAATAATAACAGGATATATCTTCTTTTCATCAAGATAAGCATATTTCAATGTATCAGGCAATTGCTTCAATTCAAATACAGGATCACCCTTGGGTGGAGGAGGGCCTCCAAGAGTTTCAACAGGCAAATTATGTTTAAGGATAGGTGGTTGATCAAAGAACATCTTATCTATTTCATTTCTTTCATTCATATGCATATCGTTTTCATGGTCTAGCAAATATTGTTCTAACGGATCAGTAGGAGGTACGACAATAGAAGCAAGACCAATAATTTCATCTTTACTAGGCAATTCATTATCATGAGGTTGTCTACGAAACATGGAGAAATTAAACTCATGAGATGTACCACCGAAATCAACACTGACAGTTTCTTTAGCGCAATCAATCTTAGCATTAACAGTGTTCAAGAAAGGTGTACCAAATATAATGGGACAAAAATCATCTTGTGGAGAGCCTAGGACTAGAAAATCAGAAGGATATTTTATTTTTCCACACAAGACTTCAACATCTCTAACGATCCCAAGTGGTGTAATGGTATCTCTGTTTGCAAGCTTAATAGTAACATCAATGTCCTCTATTTCAACAGGTGAAATATCATTCATAATTTCTTGATATAAGGTAAACGGAATAGCACTAACACGAGCACCCAAATCACATAAGCCATGATAACAATGATCTCCTATTTTAACAGGGACAATAGGCATGCCTACTACCGGTCTGTTTTTATCTTTAGGATCTGGTTTAGCAATTCTAGCTGCTTCATTACAGAAGTAAATAACATGCCCATCTATATTATTGACCAAGAGATCTTTAACCATAGCAACATTAGGTTCAACTTTAATTTTGTCAGAGGGTCTAGGTGCTCTAATATTACTTTTGTTAACCACGGTTGAAACTTTAGCATGTTCCTTAATCCTAACAGGAAAATGTGGTTTCTCAATATAAGCAGTGGGCACAACTGGATCAACATGGTAAATAATTGTTTCTTCTTTAACACTAACGGGTTCCTCAATCTTTTCTTTAACAGGGGGATGATATTTAAACCACTTCTCCTTAGGCAGATCAACATGAGTAGCAAATGATTCACAAAAGGAAGCTACTATCTCAGAGTCAAGTTCATATTTAGTGCTAAACTTATGAAAAGCATCAGTGGCCATAAAAGATTTAACACAATCGAACTCAAGAGTTATACCTGACTCGTTACCTTTGTCGAGTTCCCAATCTTCAGAGTTGCGTTTAATTCTTTCTAGAGGATCCCATCTGAATTCAATAGTTTTCTTCATAAAGGAGCCAGTCGAAGAAGAATCGAGCATGGTTTGATCATCATGAGAAAGCCGAGCATAAAAATTCTTTAAGATAATTTCTCTTGAGAGCTCATGATTGGGGCATGTGTACATCATGTACTTAAGCCTCCCCCAAGCTTGAGCGATGCTTTATCCTTCACAAGGCCAAACATTATATATATAATTCCAATCACGATGAACTAGATGCATACGATAAAACTTTTGATGAAATTCCAATTTCAATCGATTCCAATCCCACGTTCCAATATCATCACATAGCCTATACCATGTCAATGCCTTTCCCTCCAAAGATAAAGGGAATACTTTCTTCTTAACTCCATCTCCGGATAAACCTGCAAGCTTAAACAATCCACAAATTTCATCCACATAGATCAAGTGCATATCAGGATGTACCGTTCCATCTACTGCATAAGGATTAGCTAGAAGTTTCTCTATCATACCCAGAGGAATCTCATAATAAATATTTTCAATAGGTGCAGTAGGTTGAGGAGCAACTATTTGTGTTTCCGGTTGAGGTGAAGATACCCCAAACAAACCCCTCAAAGGATTACTTTCTATAGTGACAAGTGACAGTAAATTTCAGCACGTAATATAAATGTTTCCTTACCAAATTCCACTCACCAAAGGTGCTTCACTCCCCGACAACAGCGCCAGAAAAGAGTCTTGATGACCCACAAGTATAGGGGATCAATCGTAGTCCTTTCGATAAGTAAGAATGTCGAACCCAACGAGGAGCAGAAGGAAATGACAAGCGGTTTTCAGCAAGGTGTTTTCTGCAAGCACTGAAATTATCGGTAACGAGTAGTTTGATAGCAAGATAATTTGTAACAAGTGACAAGTAGCAATAGTAACAAAGAGTGCAGCAAGGTGGCCCAATCCTTTTTGTAGCAAAGGACAAGCCGGAACGATCTCTTATAGTAAGTAAAGCATTCTTGAGGACACATGGGAATTTCATCTAGTCACTTTCATCATGTTTGTTTGATTCGCGTTAGCTACTTTGATAATTTGATATGTGGGTGGACCGGTGCTTGGGTGTTGTTCTTACTTGAACAATCCTCCCACTTATGATTACCCCCTCTCGCAAGCATCCGCGACTATGAAAGAAGAATTAAGATAACTCTAACCATAGCATTAAACATATGGATCCAAATCAGCCCCTTACGGAATAGCGCATAAACTAGGGTTTAAGCTTCTATCACTCTAGCAACCCATCATCTAATTACTACTCCACAATGCATTCCCTTAGGCCCAAAGATGGTGAAGTGTCATGTAGTCGACGTTCACATGACACCACTAAGACAATCGACAACATACATATCATCAAAATATCGAACGAATACCAAATTCACATGATTACTTATGACAAGACTTCTCCCATGTCCTCAAGAACAAAAGTAACTACTCACAAAACATAATCATGTCCAAGATCAGAGAGGTGTTGAATAGCATAATAGATCTGAACATATAATCTTCCACCAAATAAACCAACTAGCATCAACTACAAGATGTAATCAACACTACTAGCAACCCACAGGTACCAATCTGAGGTTTTGAGACAAAGATTGAATACAAGATATGAACTAGGGTTTGAGATGAGATGGTGCTGGTGAAGATGTTGATGAAGATTAGTCCTCCCACGATGAGAGGATCGCTGGTGATGTCGATGGCGACGATTTCCCCCTCCCGGAGGGAAGTATCTCCGGCAGAATCTCTCCGCCGGAGAGCAAAAGTGCTCCTGCCCAAGTTCCGCCTCGAGACGGCGGCGCACCATCCTGAAAGTCTTCTCTATATTTTTTCTAGGGCAAATGGGCTTATATACCAGAAAATGGGGGCCAAAGGCTGGCCAGGGGCCCCACGAGGTACCAGGGCGCGCCTGGGGGGTGGCGCGCCCTGGTGCCTCGTGGGCACCTGGGTGGCCCCCTCTGGTACTTCTTGCTTCCATTATTTTTTATTTATTCCAAAATAATTCTCCGTGAAATTTCAGCTCATTTGGAGATGTGGAGAATAGGTATGTCTGACATAGCTTTTTCAGGTCCAGAATTCCAGCTGCCGGCAATCTCCCTCCTTGTGTAAATCTTGCATATTAAGAGAGAAAAGGCATTAGAATTGTTCCACAAAGTTTTATATTGATCAAAAACACTATAAATAACAGTAGCAAAACATGATGCAAAATGGACGTATCACTTTTCCCCATGTGGGAAGGCCCCTTCAGGGTCGTGCATGTTTCCCGGCCTGGTGCCGCACGACTAGAAACGGAGGAGGGTGTTCCGGTGCCAAACACATGGAACATCCAACATCTCCGCAAGTTCTACCCATGACCTCACGGGCACGAATGAAGCGGAGCTGTACACGCTCCGGAGCCTCTCTTTGTGCTGCTTGACGGGCCGCGAGAGCTCCCTCCCACAACCCAGTGGAAGCCCCACACTCAGCGCGGGTGGAACGATCGAACTGAGGGCGTCACCATGGCCGCACCAACCTCAAGTTGTCTCATGTCCGTCACGACAGCCTCTTCTTTTTGGATGTGAAACTAAGGGCGCCACCATGGCAGCATCATCCTCAAGCTGTCTCGTGTCCGTCACGGCAGCCTTGTCTTTTTGGTTGTGTAATGAACCTGTTTTTATGCAGCAGTAAATCTTTATTTCCTAGTATCATGTGTGTCTGGTATGTTATTTACTTCAGGAGTGAAAGCACATTTGCTCCCTTGGTGGTTTTGGTAATTTATGCCAACATACATGTTGTTGGACTAATGCCTTTATCTAGTGAATTTCAGACAAGTTCAACAATGGCCTGGCAAGGACAAGAAGATGTGGAACCCTTCAAAACGATAAGGACATACATTGGCAAAAGCTCAAGACTCTTCATTTTTGGTTTCGTGATCCAAGATCACATTGAGTCCATAAGAAAGCCAATACTATTAAAAGGGGATGAGGTTTTGATAATGATCTAATTGCTCGAGTGCTTAGTGATACTACTCCAAAACCCTCAGCCACTTTCTCTATCCAAACTTGTCCTATTTTCCAAAGTCAGACTCAGTCTCACTGAGTACTATTCATCCAGACCCACCGAGTTCATAAGGACAGTGCCACAAGCCAAACCCTAACAAGTCAGATCCACCGATATGGATCTCGGTCCCACCGAGATGGCCTGGCCAACTCTCTGTCATCTATTGCAATTATTTCGGTCTAACCGAGTTTGCAATCGGTGCCACCGAGATGGCTTGACCAACTTTCTGTTGCCTTGTTGCAATTATTTTGGTCTCACCGAGATGTTGCAATCGGTGCCACCGAAACGAGGTTTGCCCTACCATTGCACATCGGTCGCTCCGAGTTGTTTCCATTCGGTCCCACCGAAACTTCAAAAGTTCACATCTTTTGCACAGGTCGGTCTCATCGAGAATTCCAGTCGGTGCCACCGAGTTTGGTCAAAAGTGTGTAACGGTTGGATTTCATGTGGAGGCTATATATACCCCTCCACCACCCTCTTACCAAGTAAGAGAGCCATCAGAACGTGCCTACATTTCCACCATACATTTTCTGAGAGAGAACCACCTACTCATGTGTTGAGATCAAGTTATTCTAATCCTACCATTTGAACCTTGATTTCTAGCCTTTCCCAAGTTGCTTTCCACTCTAATCCTTCTTCCACCATAGCCAAATCTGTGAGGGGGTGTTTGAGTGTTGGGGAGACTATTACTTGAAGCACAAGAGCAAGGAGGTCATCATCAACACACCGTCTATTACCTTTTGGAGAGTGGTGTCTCCTAGATTGGTTAGGTGTCACTTGGGAGCCTCCAATATCATGTGGTGTTGAACCAAGGAGTTTGTAAGGGCAAGGAGATCGCCTACTTCGTGAAAATCTACCCCGAGTGAGGCTAGTCCTTCGTGGACGTAAGCCATGGTGGAATAGGCAAGGTTGCTTCTTCGTGGACCCTTTGTGGGTGGAGCCCTCCGTGGACTCGCGCAACCATTACCCTCTGTGGGTTGAAGTCTCCATCAACGTGGACATACGATAGCACCACCTATCGGAACCACGCCAAAAACCACCGTGTCTTCATTGCATTTGATCTTCCATACTCTACCCCTTTACTTTCCGTACACTTGCATGCTTTACTATTTCCGCTGCTCAATCTCTAGATATGCATGCGTAGGAAGTCTTGGTGTTATCTTAACTTGTGCCAAAATCTGCCTAAGTTTCAAGAGAATCTAAAAGCTGCACCTTTGGTTGGTTAAGGATCTATTCACCCCCCTCTAGACCTATCTCCTCGACCCCACAAGGAGCCGTGCGCACTCGCAATCTTCCTCCTGCGCCTCACGCGAGCAGGGGCTGGACACGGTGCCTGCACCCGAGCCAGGCCCAGCAGCACTGTCAAACCTAAGTGACTGAGCTCTGACTCGTGGGCCTGCTCCCATGCACGTCACCTCACCAAGGTCCTTGGTACTTCGTCTCCTCGCGTGACGCTCATGAGCAAGTCAGCAAGTGCGTGCTGCTCCCTTATTTGTGAAACTTGCCAAAACCTGTCTGTCACAGAAACAAGGCGCGCAGAAGGCCTCGCGAACGCTGCTTCGCGAGGTAATCGTGGCTCATCGCCCCTACAAGCCAACAGGAAGCCTCACAAGCATTGCCTCGTGAGGCAGCCTGCGGCACCCATTTCCACCAAGTACCAACGGGAGGCCTCGTGAGCGAGAGCCTCGCGAGGCGCAATCCGCAAGCCATGGCTCAGCAAGCGCCACACTCCGCGAAAAACCTAAGTCTAAAAATGCCTCGCGAAGCGCTCTCAGCGCCTCCCGAGCTCTTCTCTCCTCGCAACCCCGCTGAGCGCGGACATTTTCTCCCTCGCACGAGCCGCTTGCATGTCAAAGGGGGGCTTCCCGAGCATCGCGCCTCAAGCCCTTACCACCTCGCAGAGCCCTACACCCTCTGGCCTAGCCTAGGCATGCGTCCTAACATACCGGCGACGGTTGTAGCTCGCTCGGGGGCTGGGTCCTAATGACGTAGAGCACCAAGGCAAACAAGAGGAGAAAAATAAGCCTCACGAGGATGCCTCGCGAGAAACACAAATTACAGTAAAATGCCAAGTGCTTAACTTAATCATGCAGACCACGTCTTTACGCCCCCACGGGGCTACACTTGTTTGGATACAAGACAAAAGGAGAAAGGAAAAGATTTAAGAAGACGGGGCATCGTCGCCGCCATCGCCGTTGTCGTCTTCGCCCTCGCCCTCGCTATCGCCGCCCTCGTTGGAACTCTCGCTGCTATGGGAGAACTTCTCGAGCAGGGCATCCACATGGTCCTCCACTGCCTTCCCGAGGCCGTCGCGGAGTTCCTCAGGGACAGGGGCCATCACCCTGTCGAAGTCGAAGTTGGCGTCGGCGCGGTGGAGGTTGCTGAAGATGCGTGTCGCCGCCTGGCTGAGGAGGTCGCAGCACTCGTCTTTGATTATGCCGTTCACCCGCTTGGCCCCGTTCTCAAGCCGCTCCACGAGCTTGGTGAAGAAGTCAAGGTAGCTGGCGTCGTGGGTTTCAAGGGGGCCCCCGAGCCCCTCCTGGCAGATGGTGGTCAGGGCGCCACAGGCTCAGAGCGAGAGAGCATGGAACATCTTGGCGCATTCATGCTGACACCCCAGCGCCCGAGCTGCTTCTTCCCTGGCCTGCTCGACGACGTTGGAGACAATGTCCACCTACTGCTGGAGGGAGGCCAGCTTCCCCTCCGCATCAGCCTTGGCCTTGAGCGCAGCATTCCGTCTGCCCTCCGCCTCCGTCAGCACCTCCTTGAGACCAGCGATCTTCGCTTGGAGCTCCTCGCGCTTCTTCTTGAAGCGGTCCTCCTGGGCCTTCAGCTTCTTGCTGTAATCCGCGGCAAGCGCCTAGCGATTCCCCTCGGTCTTTGCGTCGGCGTCCGCCTGGATCTTCTTCTCCTTGGCCTCCAGCTGGGCGTTGGCCCTCTCCCTGCGCTGGTCGTAGGAGGCCTGGGCGGCGGCCACCTGGCGATCCAGCGTCTCCAGGCATTTGCGCTCCGCGGTCTGCTCGGTCGCTGTCCTTGCGAGCTCTCGCTCACGGATCCCGGCATCCGCCTCATGAGCCGCGAGGGCCTCCTTGCGCTTGACGAGCTCCTCCTCGCACTTGGGCAGCTCTTCTTCGCGCCTGGCAAGCTCCTCCCCGCGCTTGGCGAGCTCTTCCTCGCGCTTGGCGAGTGCCTCCTCACTCCTGGCGAGTTCCTCCCCGCGCTTGTCAAGCTCACCCTCACGGGAGGCAAGCTCGCCCTCGCGGGAGTCGAGCTCCTCCTCGTGAGCCGTGATGGCATTCTCCCACGCCTGCAGTAGGACCGACTGCGTGGTAGATTGCTCCCGCGGCGCCTTCGCCTGGGCCTCCGCTACCTCGCGGCGCCTGTCGGCCGCGACGGCCTCCCGGACGGTGATCTCGAAGATCTCCTTCGTCTCGAAGGCGGCCTTCTCGCGCTTCTCCTGCGCGGCCTCGTCCTGGTGGCGACCCAGCTTGATGGCGACATCTAGTTGCCGCCACCCCTCCGCGAGACGCAGGCGCTCGTTGGCAATGCGCGCCTCCTCCGCCTGGAGGTCCGCCTCCAGCTGGTCAAGGGCTGCCCTGGCGCCCTGCAGAGCTCCGCGCTTGAGCACGACGCTGCTACTTACCAGCCGCAGGGCCCAGCCGGAGTGCCCCTCCGTGCCACCCTCCGTCGTCATGACCTGGGAGGGGCCGGCGCCGGACCCCCTTCGGGCCTCCGTGCCCTCGTCCCCCTCGGGGGCCGCATCGCTTGTCAGTAGCGGGGGACTCACTGCAGCCTCCTCCTCCTCTTGCCGCGGCGGCGCATTCAGCGGGCTTGTCGCGCCCGCGTCAGGAGCCTCGTGCGCCGGCAAGCGCTGGGGGCTTGCTGAGGCGCCTTCGGTGGCTGTGGTCTCCTTAGCGGGGGTGGAGCTCGGCGGGGAAGTTGGCGCCTCGGCCTCATCCATCTCTGTGTCACCTCCCGCAGTAGGCGCCTCGGGAGGCGTGGCCCCTCCTCCGGAGGCGGCCTCCCGAGGCTCGTCCTCGTCAACCTCAGGAGGCGCGTCCACCCGTGGCTTGAGAGGAGCCACCTCCGCCTCCTCTACTTCCGCACACCCCGTGTCGGCTTCGGGGCGGCGGGTGGCTTCTTCGCGTCCCTCGGTGCCTGCAGATGGCGTCGAGGCCCCCTTTGAGCTGGGGGTCTTCTTCTTCTTCGTTGTGGGTTCCCTGCGAGAACGGAGGGCTCAGCCCCGGACTTTGGGAGGAAGGAGGCGAGACTAAAAAGGAAAAGAGAGCAAGGTGCGGGGACTTACTCATCATTAGGGACCCACTTCCTCTTCTTCAGTTTCGGCAGTGAGCGGCTGCCGCTGCCGCCTTCGCACGGCTTGCTCGAGCGCGCCCTGGCGGGCTCGGCGTGGGACTTGCCGAGATCCTCCCCCGCCGGTTCGGTGTCGGCCTCCTTCGTGGGGGGCGCGGTGGCCTCGTCACAAGTGCCGACCGTCTCTGGAGGGGGCCTGGCGGCCTCGTCGCTGGCGCCGGTCCTCTCCGCGAGAGGCGCGTGCTACTTGTAGTCCGCGTTGGTATTTCCCCGAAGAGGAGAGGATGATGCAGTACAGTAGAGATAAGTATTTCCCTCAGTTAAGAACCAAGGTTATCAATCCAGTAGGAGAACCAAGCAAAATTCCGTTAAGCGCACCTACACACACAAGAGCAAACACTTGCACCCAACGCAAATAAGAGGGTTGTCAATCCTCTTAGCGGTTATTTGCAAGGATTAAATCTTATCGAGGTAAATACATAAACTAAAATGCTAATTAAAATAAAAGTAAATAAATTGCAGCAAGGTATTTTTAGGTTTTTAATATGATAAAGATAGACCCGGGGGCCATAGTTTTCACTAGAGGCTTCTCTCTCGAGCGCAGAAACATACGGTGGGTAAACAAATTACTGTTGGGCAATTGATAGAAAAGCAAATAATTATGATGGATTCATGGCAATGATCATGTATATAGGCATCACGTCTGAGACAAGTAGACCGACTCCTGCCTGCATCTACTACTATTACTCCACTCATCGACCGCTATCCAGCATGCATCTAGAGTATTAAGTTAATAAAAACAGAGTAACGCCTTAAGCAAGATGGCATGATGTAGAGAAGCAAATTCAGGCAATATGAATAAACCCCATCTTTTTTATCCTTAATGGCAACAATACAAATACGTGTCATGTCCCTTTCTGTCACTGGGATTGAGCACAGCAAGATTGAACCCATCACAAAGCACCTCTCCCATTGCAAGATAAACCAATCTAGTTGGCCAAACCAAATCGATAGATCGGAGAGAAATACAAAGCTATATTTAATCATGCATAAAAGAGTTTGGAGAAGACTCAAATATTTCGCATGAATAATCTGATCATAAACTCACAATTCATCGGATCCCAACAAACACACCGCAAAAGAAGATTACATCAGATAGAACTCCAAGAACATCAAGGAGAACATGGTATTGAAGATCAAAGAGAAATAAGAAGCCATCTAGCTACTAGCTATGGACCCATAGGTCTGTGGTAAACTACTCACACATCATCGGAAGGGCAGCAAGGTTGATGTAGAAGCCCCCCGTGATCGATTCCCCCTCCGGCAGAGTATCGGAAAAGGCCTCCAGATGGGATCGTGGAAGAACAGAGGCTTGCGGTGGCGGAAAGGTTTTCTCTTCTGGCTCTCTGATGGTTTCCAAATATTTGTGAATTTATAGGAGTGGAATTAGGTCAAACGGAGCCACGTGCGCCCCACAAGGCATCAGGACGCGCCCCCCTAGGGCCGCGCCCTGTTGCCTTGTAGAGGCTTTGCGAACCTTCTGGCCTCCTCTCCAAGACTCCAGGGTCTCTTTTGTCTAGAAAAAAAATCTCCAAAAAGTTTCGTGGCATTTGGACTTCGTTTGGTACTGATTCTCTGAAAAGGCAAAAACAAGCAGAAAACAGCAACTGGCACTGGGCACTAGGTTAATAGGTTAGTCCCAAAAAATGATATATAATTGCATATAAAAACATCCAAGATTGATACTATAATAGCATGGAATAATCAAAAATTATAGATACGTTGGAGATGTATCAAGCATCCCCAAGCTTAATTCCTGCTTGTCCTCGAGTAGGTAAATGATAAAAATAGAATTTTTGATGTGGAATGCTACCTATCATGTTTCATCATGTAATCTCTCTCTTACGGTATGAATAATAAGATCCAAATGATTCAAAGCAATAGTCAATAATTTGATATAAAGTCATCAATACTCAGGCATACTAATAAACAATCATGTCTTTCAAAATAAAAATGCTAAAGAAAGTTATCCCTACAAAATCATACAATCCTATCATGCTCCATCTTCTTCACACAAAGTATTTATCATGCACTACCCTGATGACAAGCCGAGCAATTGGTTCATGCTTTTTATCGCGCTTTAGCTTTTTCAACTCCCACTCAATACATGAGCGCAAACCATGGATATATCACTATGGGTGGAATAGAGTGTGGTGGTTGGGATAAATAAGGAGAAGTCAATAATAAGAAGATAGTCTCACATCAACGAGGCTAATCAACGGGCTATGGAGATGCCCATCAATTGATGTCAACGCGAGGAGTAGGGATTGCCATTCAACGGATGCACTAAGAGCTATAAGTGTATGAAAGCTCAACATGAAAACTAAGTGGGTGTGCATCCAACTTGCTTGCTCATGAAGACCTCGAGCATTTGAGGAAGCCCGTCATCAGAATATACAAGCCAAGTTCTATAATGAAAAATTCCCACTAGTATATGAAAGTGACAAAATAGGAGACTCTCTATATGAAAAACATGGTGCTACTCTGAAGCACAAGTGTGGAAAAGGATAGTAACATTGTCCCTTCTCTCTTTTTCTTTCATTTTTTTTCATGGCTCTTTTTCGCCTCTTTTTTATTTATTTAGAACGGTCTCATGGACCTCATCCCCACTTTTTTGAGGACTCATTAGTCTCCACCATTCTTTCCTCACTGGGACAATGCTCTAATAATAATGATCATCACACCTCTATTTACTTACAACTCAATATTACAACTCGATACTAGAACAAAAAATATGACTCTATATGAATGCCTCAGGCAGTGTACCAGGATGTGCAACGATGCTAGCGTAACATGTATAAAAAATGATGAACGGTGGCTGAGCCACAAATACTATGTCAGTTATATGATCATGCAAAGCAATATGACAATGATGATGTATGTCATAAAAACGGAACAGTGGAAGTTACATGGCAATATATCTCGGAATGGCTATGGAAATGCCATGATAGGTAGGTATGGTGGCTGTTTTGAGGAAGATATAAGGAGGCTTATGTGTGATAGAGCGTATCATATCACAGGGTTTGGATGCACCGGCGAAGTTTGCACCAACTCTCGACGTGAGAAAGGGCAATGCATGGTACCGAAGAGGCTATCAAATTGCGGAAGGCTGAGAGTGTGTATAATCCAGGGACTCACATTAGTCATAAAGAACTCACATACTTATTGCGAAAGTTTATTAGCCCTCGAAGCAAAGTACTACTACGCATGCCCCTAGAGGGATAGATTGGTAGGACAAGGTCCATCGCTCGTCCCCAACCGCCACTCATAAGGTAGACAATCAATAATAAATCATGCTCCAACTTCTTAGCATAATGACAGATCATACGTTCATGCTTCAGGAATCACAAACCTTAACACCAATATTCTTACTAAACCACAATCATCTACAAGTACCTCCCCCATATTACCATCTTAATATCGCAAAACTATTGCAAGGAATCAAATTTATCATATTCAGTGATCTACATGAAAGTTTTTATTATATCCCTCTTGAATACCTATCATATCAGGACTAAATTTATAACCCGTGCATATTACCATTGCTATCATGAGACTCTCAAAAAGATATATGTGAAGCATGAGAGTGCAACTATTTCTTTAAAATATAACCACCGCCGTGCTCTAAAAGATATAAGTGAAGCAGTAGAGCAACTGCCTAGCTCAAAAGATATAAGTGAAGCACATAGAGTATTCTAACAAATCACGAATAATGTGTGTCCCTCTCAAAAAGGTGTGTTCAGCAAAGATGATTGTCACAAACTAAAAAGCAAACAAAAGCAAACAAACTATATCAGAAGTCGCTCCAAGTAAAACACATATCATGTGATGAATAAAAATATACCTCCGAGTGAGTTACCGATAGATTGTAGACGAAGGAGGGGATGCCTTCCGGGGCATACCCAAGCTTAGACGCTTGAGTCTTCCTTGAATATTACCTTGGGGGAGCCTTGGGCATCCCCAAGCTTAGGCTCTTGCCGCTCCTTATTCCTTTATCCATCGTAGTCTCACCCAAAACTTGAAAACTTCAGCACACAAAACTCAACAGAAACCTCATGAGATCCGTTAGTATAACAAATAAATCTTTAACTCTAGGTACTGTTGTAAATTGATTCATATTTAATATTGGCATAATGCTACTATACTCCAACTTCTCCATGACTCATACCCTCCGATATGATCCATAGATTCATCAAAATAAGCAAACTATGCAACTAAAACAGAATCTCTCTAAAACAGAACAGTCTGTAAAGATCTGAATTATGGTCATACTTATGTAACTCCACAAATTCTGAAAAATTAGGAAAACGTGGGAAATTCATATATAAATACTGTGTAAAAAATTCAGAAGGTTCTAACACTCCAGAGAAAATTAGAAATTCCAGCACTGGGCGCAAAAGTTTCTGTTTTCAAACAGCATCTATCATACTATCTTCCAAATCATCCCAAAGGCATGACTTGGCACAAACACAAATTAAAACATAAAAACACAATCATAACAGAAGCTATAATCATGCAAACACTCAAAAACAGAAGGTAAAAGCAAAAAATTATTTTATTCATTGGGTTGCCTCCCAACAAGCGTTGTTGTTTTATGCCCCTAGCTAGGCATAATGCATAGTTTCAAGTGTTGTCATCCTTCAAGTTAATTCCATAAGTGGCCCTCATAATGGATTCATAAGGTGCTTTAATTATTTTTCTAGGGAAGTGTTCCATCGCTTTATTTAGTGGAAATTGAAATCTTATATTACCTTCTTTCATATCAATAATAGCACCAATTGTTCGAAGAAAAGGCCTACCAAGTATTATGGGGCAAGAAGGATTGCATTCAATGTCAAGAACAATAAAGTCCACGGGCACATAATTTCTATTTGCAAGAATAAGCACATCATTTATTCTACCCAATGGCTTTTTAATAGTGGAATCCGCAAGATGCAAATTAAGGGAACAAGGATCCATGTCGATGAGACCTAGCACATCACACAAAAACTTTGGTATCGTGGAAACGCTAGCACCAAGATCACAAAGAGCATTAAATTCATAATCTTTAATTTTTTACTTTAATAGTAGGTTACCATTCATCTTGTAATTTTCTAGTAATTGATACTTCCAACTCAAGCTTTTCTTCATGTGCTTCCATCATGGCTTCTATGATATGTTTAGTGAAAGCTTTATTTTGTTCATATGCGTTTGGTGAATTAATCATGGATCGCAACAAGGAAATACACTCAATTAAAGAACAACTATCATAATTAAAATCCTTGTAATCCAAAGTAGTGGGTGCATTACTATTTAAAGTTTTGACCTCTCCAAACCCACTTTTTTCATTTTTATGATCAAGATTATCACCCTCCAAGCAAGTGGGACTTCTTCTATCTAAAGTTGACTCTTCTCCAGTCCCTTTTTCATCAATTTTTATGTTACTAAATAATGATTCAATAGGAGTGACACCAATCATTTTAATATCTTCATCATTACTACGATAGAAACCGGGTGGAATCGCTTTTTCTAGAAATTCTCGCTTAGCTCTCAACCTAGCGGTCCTTTCTTTACTTTCATTAATGGAGACATAGATAGCTTTAATAGACTCATTTATATCATGCTTGCATGGAAAAAAAATTAGTCTTGAGATTTTCCACATCATGAGCAATTCTATCCATGTTCCTAGCCAATTCATCAACTCTATTCAATTTTTCTTCTATCATAGCATTGAAATTCTTTTGAGAACTAATAAATTCTTTAATATTACTTTCAACATCAGAGGGAATCCTATTATTATTATTATAAGAATTACCATAAGGATTGCCATAATTATTAGAGGAATTTCCAGGAAACGGTCTAGGATTGAAATTACCCCTATAAGCATTGTTGTTGAAATTATTTCTAGAGACAAAATTCACATCAATAGCATCATTATTTTGCTCAATCAAAGTAGACAATGGCACATCATTAGGATCAATATGAGCATTTTTACTAGCAACCTATTTCAATAGAGCGTCCATCTTATCACTCAAAGTATTAATTTCTTCAACAGAATTTACCTTCTTACCAGTTGGAGTTCCTTCAGTGTGCCATTGAGAATAATTTGCCATAATATTATCAAGAAGTTTTGTAGCTTCTCCCAATGTAATTTCCATAAAAGTACCACCTGCGGCGGAGTCTAGCAAATTTCTAGAGACAAAGTTTAGTCCCGCATAAATTTTTTGTATGATCATCCATAAATTAGAACCATGAGTTGGGCAATTTCTTATCATTAGTTTCATTCTCTCCCAAGATTGTGCAACATGTTATGCTCAAGTTGCTTAAAACTCATAATGTTATTTCTTAAAGAAATAATCTTAGCGGGAGGAAAATACTTGGTAATAAAAGCATCCTTACACTTATCCCAAGAATCAATACTATTTCTAGGCAAGGATGAAAACCAAGTTTTAGCACGGTCTCGTAGTGAGAATGGAAATAATTTTAATTTGACAATATCATTATCCACATCTTTTTTCTTTTGCATATCACAAAGTTCAAGGAAAGTATTTAGATGGGATGCAGCATCTTCATTAGGACTACCAGAAAATTGTTCTTTCATAACAAGATTAAGCAAGGCAGCATTAATGTCACACGACTCCGCACTAGTGGCGGGAGGAGCAATAGGAGTACTAATAAAATCATTATTATTAGTATTGGAAAAGTCACACAATTTTGTATTTTCTTGAGACATCGCGATAAAGCAAGCAAACTAGCAGACAAGCAAATAAAATGTTTTTGTGTTTTTGTAAAAAAAAATTAGAAGTGGGGGAGATGAAAACGAGAGGAAAATGCAAATGAAAAGCAAATAAAGTAAATGCAAGTGAATGATAATTTGTGTGAAGGTACTTGGTAATTTTGATGATGTCTCCCCGACAACGGCGCCAGAAATTCTTCCTTCTACTTGTAGTCTGCGTTGGTATTTCCCCGAAGAGGAGAGGATGATGATGTACAGTAGAGATAAGTATTTCCCTCAGTTAAGAACCAAGGTTATCAATCCAGTAGGAGAACCAAGCAAAATTCCGTTATGCGCACCTACACACACAAGAGCAAACACTTGCACCCAATGCAAATAAGAGGGTTGTCAATCCTCTTAGCGGTTATTTGCAAGGATTAAATCTTATCGAGGTAAATAGATAAACTAAAATACTAATTAAAATAAAAATAAATAAATTTCAGCAAGGTATTTTTAGGTTTTTAATATGATAAAGATAGATCCGGGGGCCATAGTTTTCACTAGAGGCTTCTCTCTCGAGCGCAGAAACATACGATGGGTAAACAAATTACTGTTGGGCAATTGATAGAAAAGCAAATAATTATGACGGATTCATGGAAATGATCATGTATATAGGCATCATGTCCGAGACAAGTAGACCGACTCCTGCATGCATCTACTACTATTACTCCACTCATCGACCGCTATCCAACATGCATCTAGAGTATTAAGTTAATAAAAACAGAGTAACGCCTTAAGCAAGATGACATGATGTAGAGAAGCAAATTCAAGCAATATGAATAATCCCCATATTTTTATCCTTAATGGCAACAATACAAATATGTGTCATGTCGCTTTCTGTCACTGGGATTGAGCACCGCAAGATTGAACCCATCACAAAGCACCTCTCCCATTACAAGATAAACCAATCTAGTTGGCCAAACCAAATCGATAGATCGGAGAGAAATACAAAGCTATATTTAATCATGCATAAAAGAGTTCAGAGAAGACTCGAATATTTCTCATGAATAATCTGATCATAAACTCACAATTCATCGGATCCCAACAAACACACCGCAAAAGAAGATTACATCGGATAGATCTCCAAGAACATCAAGGAGAACATGGTATTGAAGATCAAAGAGAGAGAAGAAGCCATCTAGCTACTAGCTATGGACCCGTAGGTCTGTGGTAAACTGCTAACACATCATCAGAAGGGCAGCAATGTTGATGTAGAAGCCTTCCGTGATCGATTCCCCCTCTGGCAGAGTACCGGAAAAGGCCTCCAGATGGGATCGCGGAAGAACAGAGGCTTGCAGCGGTGGAAAGGTTTTCTCTTCTGGCTCTCTGATGGTTTCCGAATATTTGTGAATTTATAGGAGTGGAATTAGGTCAAACGGAGCCACGTGGGCTCCACAAGGCATCAGGGCGCGCCCCCCCGGGGTCACGCCCTGTTACCTTGTGGAGGCCTCGCGAACCTTCTGGCCTCCTCTCCAAGTCTCCAAGGTCTCTTTTGTCCAGAAAAAAATCTCCAAAAAGTTTCGTGGCATTTGGACTTCGTTTGGTACTGATTCTCTGAAAAGCCAAAAACAAGCAGAAAACAGCAACTGGCACTGGGCACTAGGTTAATAGGTTAGTCCCAAAAAATGATATATAATTGCATATAAAAACATCCAAGATTGATACTATAATAGCATGGAACAATAAAAAATTATAGATACGTTGGAGATGTATCAGTGCGTTAGCCTCCGCGCTGGCGCTTCCTTCACCTCCCATGTGTAGGGGCCGGGAGGGCGCGATCACGAATCGCGTGTCGCTGTCTTCGTCGCCAAGCTCGTCCAGCTGCTAGCAGCGGGTTCGCGGGCCCGCCCCAGCGTCGCTCTCCTCGGCAGCGCTTACCGAGGCTCCGGCATCGTCATGGCTTCCCGAGCCGGGCAACACCATGATCGGGTTGTCGCGGGGCCTCTCGTGGCCCTCGAGGACCATGCCCCGCTGGTCGAAGCGCTGCATCTCCTCGACCAGCTCATCCTTGTTCTTGTAGCGATATAGGGGAAGTCCATGTTGGGGTGGGGCTTCTACATCTTCACCCATCAGGAGATGCATCACCTCCTCCACCACCTCCGGCGCCAAGTTATCCACGCTCAGCCGCATCGGGTCCTTGGTGCCCGTGATGGCCCACACTGGGTGGGGGCGCCTCTGGAGCGGAGCGATGCGCCGGTGCAGGAACTCCCTGACGACTATGGCTCCCATCACCTTCATGGCCTTCAGCTCGTCCATCCTTCCCCACAGTGACGCCAGCCTTGGGTCGGTGAGTTTGGCGTGCTCCCATCCGGAGCTCTTCACGGCTGGGGCTGTCAGCAGCTGCAGCAGGGGGCTATATTGGCCCGTGTCCACGTAGACCCAGCGCCACCTGTAGCCCTCCACCTTCTTGGAGATCTTCATGTCGATGGTGTCGTCCGCCGTCCCTTCGATGCTGCGGAACAAGGCGCACCCCGAGCGTTGGTCCGCCGCTGACAGCCGCAAGCTGTAGAAATTCCGGAAGAGCACCACTGAGGGCATCACACCCACGAAGGCTTCACGGAAGTAGGTGAAGATGGAGAGGAGAAGGACGGAGTTTGGCTGGAGGTGAAGTGCATGGATCTGTAATGCGACAAGATGGCATTGAAGAAGTTGGAGAAGGGCGGCAGCAGGCCGGCGAAGATTGTATGGAGATAGAGGGGAATGGTGGTGGCGTCGAGGTCGGCGACGCGGCGCGACCCCGGCCACATCTTGGTGGCCTTCCACTCGTTGGTAGCGGCGGCGGTCATCAGGCGCACTTTGTCGAGCCCTTCCGCGTTGACGATGGTGGATCTGGCCAGGGCGGGCTCCAGCTCCGCCTCCACCACGGCCGCCACCTTTGCCCTACCACTCTTTGCGGGCGCCATTGATGCGTGGAGGAGCTTTGGAGGCGAGAGGAGGAAGAGGATGCAAGGAGCAGTGCGCAAGGAAGGCAGAGGGAGCGAAGGAAGGCAATGATGCCCTGTGCCCTGCGCGGGTCAGTTTTTATGGCAGCGCGGGCGATTACCAAGGCGCACTGGGGAAGCAGGGGCGTCCCATGTCTCATCGTGCGCCACACGTCCCTTCCTGGGCCCCGCAGTCCATTAGGCCCCATTCTGTTTTGCTCCCAACGGTGGGAACGTGCGCGCCACGGGCCCAGGGGCTACTGTCGGGCCATTGGGAACCGGGGTACCTCGGCCCGTCTGCTTACGGCCCAGGAAGCAAAGCTTGGCAAAGGCCCAAGAGGTGGCCCAGCTACGGGCGTCGCGAAGCAAGACACCTCGCAAGGCTCCTGGCCTCTCGAGGACCCCCTCCAAGGGGCGGACCCACCGAAGACTCAGCAGGAAGCCTTGCGAGGCCCCCTCGCGAGGCGGCCTCCTGGCGCCAGCCTGGCGGTCACGTGCGCGCCACATGGGTGACGCATCCCAGCAAGATGACGAGAGTAGCAGGGCTATGCCAGCAGGCGCAGCCAGGGATGATTTCCTTTTGGGTGATAGAGGGGCAGCGCC
This sequence comes from Elymus sibiricus, assembly GCA_039707655.1. Taxonomy (NCBI): domain Eukaryota; kingdom Viridiplantae; phylum Streptophyta; class Magnoliopsida; order Poales; family Poaceae; genus Elymus; species Elymus sibiricus. The sequence goes on along the minus strand of CM077664.1, from coordinate 111,851,542 downwards.
AGCTGTCCACCTTCAAAGCAAGTCCCAAAGCCCGCCCATTTGGTGTATGAAGACCAGGACGATAAGGCGCGCAGGGCGGAGGTCATCACCGAGCCCATCGATGCATCATGGATAGCGCCTTTGCAGGTGAAGACCGACTTTTGTCTGGATAAGCCTGTGCCCCTATCCCCCTTCAAAATTGCCGCTGTGTGGCAACCCTTCCCGCCAATGTTTTCGGGGGAAGAGGACCAAGGCAGCTATAAAAGGAGGGCAGGGTGCACCCTTAGGGGAGGTCGGCCATTTTTCCACCTTCTCCTACCTTGTACACTTGTACGCATCATCTCTCTAGAGCAAACCCAACCAAGCAGGAGTAGGGTTTTACACCGCAAGGTGGCCCGAACCTGGGTAGCTGCTGTGTCCCCTATCGTGTCCTGCGTGTGAGCGTGCTCTCGTCATGCCGAGCTCGCCGTAGCCTCGCCGTGGTCACCGTCTAGTTGGTAGGAGCGAGCTTGCCCCCAGTGTTCGAACCAGGGTCCCTGGAGCCCGGACTCCGACAAGTATGTATTTCTTACCGACATTACATTCATGTTCACACATTCATTCCAGTTGTCGGTGTTCATCCTTTTTCATTGTATATCCATGTTAGTTTTATTTTTCGCTTTCTTCTTGTGTGCTTGAAAAACTTAGAAAATCCAAAAATATTTCTCGCTTCTTTTCGGTTTTTCTTTCTCTTTAGCTAGTTCTTAGTATTAAAAGAAAACCCAAAAAGATTTATCGTTTCTTATTTTCTTGTTTGTTGGGAGTTCTCCCATGTAAATAGTTTTTCTCGCTTTTTGTTTTTCTTCTTTAATTTGCCTTCTTCAAAAAAACTAAAAACTCCAAAAATATTCCAGTGTGTTTCTCTGAATTTCTTTTCTTTTCGCTGAGTTGTCCGAAGGAGAAGACCACGATGAAAATGTTGAGTGGCTCTCATATGCTTTATTGTTGATCTAACGAAGAGCCAATATTACCTTGTCTTCTCCCTTGAATAAAATATTTGCAGATTTCAGCTTAGTCCACAGCACTCTTGCACTATTATTATTTTCACATCATTCGATCATGCAAGTGAAAGGCAATAATGATGATGATTTGATGAAGTGACTGTGGCAAAGAAAAGCTGGTATGAACTCTTTTGTTTTGTTTTTGTAAATATCTTTAACTCAGTATCCATGATTCAGCATATTATGAGTAAACATGTTTGTGATGACAATTAGAGATTATAGTTGCTCATGACATGCTTAAGTAGCTAGGAGTGGATAATGATTTATCTTGGATGTCAACATGCATTAAAATGGTTATGATGTAGTATGTTAGTATGGTATCCTCCTCTGAATGTTTCAAGTGGCTTGACTTGGCACATGTTCACATATGTAGTTGACTCAAAACCAATGCAGCCTTCACGATATTTATCTTCAGGGTGTCTATATCCTACTCATGCTAGTATTCAATGTTAATTATTCTCAATGCATGATTATGACCGTTTTCGCTCTCTAGTTGGTCGCTTCTCAATCTATTTGCTAGCCTTCGCCTGTACTAAGCGGGAATACTACTTGTGCATCCACAATCCTTAAACCAAAATTGTTCCAGATGAGTCCAATATATCTACCTATATGCGGTATTACTCTGCCGTTCCAAGTAAATTTCCATGTGCCACCTCTAATCATTCAAATAAACATCTCTTTTGTTGTAACATCCCCAGATCTCAAACCTGTCATTAAGCTAATTAATTAGCCATGTCATCATGATCATCCTAAATAAATTGCATTTAGAAAATAATCCAACTTCAAGTTCAAATTCAAAATTCAAATGCAAGTCAAATTATTACTTCTTCAATTAATTAAACAAAAATGTTCATAATATTGAAAAAATTCCCGAAGCAATTATAAAAATAAAACCAACATTATTTGAATTCCCAAATTGACCATAACATCCAAAACAGTGACAAAACAGCACTATTAATCCATTTTCATTTATACAAAATTCAAATGAAATCATCTTGCCTCCAAACTTTTTGTGACAGTGAGGTATATTGCATCATAAATTTTGAGACAAGTTGCACATTTTACAAAATTGAATTGATACTAAAAGAAAATGCAAAACTGTGAGGGAAATCAAAACAGAAAAAGTAAAAGTAAAAGAGCTAGAACCTACTGTGCACTTGGGCTTTAGTTCTACAGCATAAGGCCCAGCCCACCCCGGGTCATCCCCTACCTCTGTTCAACAGAGGCTGGGTGGACGCCGTGCAGCCGCCCACGGCTAGGATGGCCATGTGTCGGCCATCCAGCGCGTCCCCGGTGCCCTACTTGACGCCCTCGACCCCCTCGACCAAACCCTTGATCCCCAAGTCATTCGCTCCCTCCTTCCTTCGCGTTCTGGTAGAAGAACAGAAGCTCGCGGATGCCGTCGCTCGTCGTCGCCATGGCCAACGGCCTTCCCGCCGGCCAGGACCACGCCAGGAGAGTCACCTTCGTCGACCTCGTCTTCAACCTGCAGCAAATCGAGTAGAGATGCCTCGTACGCCTCACCATCGCCGATCTTATCCGCCACGGTCGTCGACGTTCGCCTTCGATTCGCCTAGCTCCGGTCGTCCCCGGCCTCCCCGGCCTCACCATCGAGCTCGCGGTGAGCTCCATAGCCGATTCCCCCTTTCTCCCTCTCGAATCGGTCGCTGTTTCCATCGCCCGAAGCTCGCCGTGGCCGCCATGGCCGAAGCTGCTCATGGCCGCACCCGTGCTCCTTGCACTGCTGCTGCTTTGCTGCTCTGTACTGTAGCTGCTCTGTATAGCTGATGCTGCCCTGCGCCGCTGATGCTCTAGCTGCTGCTTGCGGCTGGCCATGGCCAAGGCCATGGCCATGTGCGGCCGTGTGTGTGTGTGATGCGTGTGTGCTGTGTGTGTGTGTGTGTGTGTGTGTGTGTGTGTGTGTGTGTGTGTGTTAATTAGGACTAGGTTTAGTTTAGGGTAGATTTAGTACTAGATTAGTCTAATGCATGTATGACATGTGGGCCACACTGTCCCTGTTGACTAGTCAAAAGTTGACTAGGTTGACTGCACTTTAGAATTTAATATTCGAATTTAAAACAATTCCAGAAATTCCAGATCATTGATAAAACTTTGAAAATTCGTGTAAAATAAACCGTAACTCGGATGGAAATAATTTATATATGAAAATCGATCAGGAAAATCCAATGAATCCGAATATGTCATCTGCACTCATGGTAGAACCCTCTAAGTAGATGAACATGGAACTTTTTGCCCGTTTCCGATAGATGAATAGTGCATGACTTCGGTAAAATAATTTCAAATAAATTCCTAAATTAACTAAAATAGTTAGAGATGCAATACATCAACCATGCATATCATTTAGGCATGTCATGCATAGTGAATGCATTTGTATGCTTGTATTTATTTGTTTCTTCCCCCTCTTCTCTCCGGTAGACCCCGAGACTAACGCTGCTGCCGAGTACGACTACGCCCCTGACGACCAGTCCCTTTCAGCAAAGCTACCAGGCAAGCAAACCCCCTTGATCATTCCAATATCGCCTATTCCTTCTCCCCCATGCTTGCATTAGAATTTGCTACTGTAATTGATTGCTCCTATTCTGATGCATAGCCTGTGTTTGTAACCTGCTGTTGTTACTTTACCTGTCATCCTAAACGGCTTAGAATAGGTTGGTTAGTGATCCATCAGTGACCCCTCACCCTTGTCCCTACTACCCCGCTTTGTTACCAGTGCCTCGATCTTTGTGATCGATGTGCAGAGGCCGTCACATCATGGCACACCCCCTTAGCTATACGACTCTGCAGGACTACTATCGAGTGCCGAGGGTGATACCTCGTACTGCACTCCTGATGATATGTCTGTAGTATAGCGCATCGGTGGTGATTGCAGAGGGTGATTCCTCGCTCTCCCCTTTCCGGTGATGACTCAGTCGTGCAACCCCTCAAGTGGGAACCATCGAGAGTGATTCCTCCTGGTTCTCCTTAGCGGATTACATCGAGTAGGAATCCATCGAGGGTGATTCCTCGGGTTCCCCTTGATGTTTTGGACACACGGATACCATGACTTTTACCTCAGACCTTTGATGCAGGCGCGTCGACCCCGAGGGGTACCCGCGGGAAATGTGGAGTCTGGTTGACCTGGAGGGCACCCGCGAGATAATTACGAGGCGCGGCCGGGCAGAGAGAGACCGTCCTAGAGAGGGATGGACCTGACCCTTGTTGCACTTCCTCGAGACGGGGCGACAGGAGTACTGATCGTCACCGCGAGCTCCTAATAATTCACTAACAGATTTGGGTATTTGATCTGAGTTGGCCACTGGCCTATACGCACTACCACCATGCGGGATAATGGTTTAATGAGGCCCTCGACGCCGTATGTATCAGCCGAAAGCGCTGTCAGATGTCCAGTTCAGCATTGTGGCCGGGTCAGATCGTGCCATACTGGAGAGGGGTGGCGCTGGATCCACCTTGCGCACAATGACCCGGAGTGCAAAGGGCGATGGGCCCAAGACCCCTGAGCGCTTAGGATGTAGACCGGCGGGGACCTCTCTGCTGAGCCTAGGTAGGACTACGTCGTGTCGATCAGCCGAGGCCGGGCATGACCCGGAAAAGTGTGTCCGGCTAGAGTTAATCGAGCGTGTTGGGTAACAGTAGTACACCCCTGCAGGGAAGTTATCTATTCGAATACCCGTGTCCATGGTAACAGGACGCTCAGCATTGTATCCCGATCTACTACAACTTGAACTGGATACATGTTACTTTAATATGTAAGCTCCGGGATTGCTTTCTCGCCGGGAGTCGAAGAAGGATCTCTGGGCTTTGCTACTACATGCTTGTTGCTTTATTAAATGCTACTAATCTGCACTCTTCTAATGCTGCAAGATGCTAGTCTTCGATAGGCTAGGTCTTCCCCCTCTATTCTGGCATTTCTGCAGTCTAGTCCACAGATACAACCACTTCATTTGATACCAATGCATTAATAGAATAGATCTGATGTAAGTCTTGCGAGTACTTTGGATGAGTACTCATGGTTGCTTTGCTACCTCTTTTCCCCATACCCGATTGCTGTGATCAGATGACGGAGCCCCTGGAGACAGTTGATTCCGTCGACGACTGCTACAACCCTAGTGGAGCCTACTACTACGTGGAGACCGATGACCAGGAGTAGTTTAGGAGGCTCCCAGGCAGGAGGCCTTGCCTCTTTTGATCAGAGCCGTTGTTTGTTTTTGCCTTCTTAAGGCAGCCTTGCTTAACTTTGTGTCTGTACTCAGATACAGTTGTTGCTTCCGCTGACTCTTGTGTATTCGAGCTTATGTATTCGAGACCTCGAGGCCCCTGGCTTGTAATATAAAGCTTGTATTATTATTTTTTTGTGTATAGAGTTGTGTTGTGATATCTTCCCGTGAGTTCCTGGGCTTGATCGTGCGCATTTGCATGTATGATTAGTGCACGGTCGGGCTGGGGGCGTCACAAGCTGGTATCAGAGCCGACTGCCTGTAGGAACCCCCCTTTCCAACTCCTTGGCCGAAGTTGAGTCTAGTCTTTGCAAAACTGTTTTACTAACATGGCTGTGTGGCTTACGGGCCCACGTCGCCAACGGATGGGTTTAGGATCTTTTATTCCTCTCCTTTACTCTGGGATTCTGATCTCTCCTCTATTCGGGTTAAAGTTTTGCTAACACTAACATTAGGTTCTCGTATTCACATCCACCCGGAGAGCTGGATTGTCAGCAATTATTCCTTTCCATTGGTCTGTTTAATCTGATCATCACATTTTCCTTTCCATTGGTTTGTTTAACCTTTCTTGTAATCTAGCTTTTACCTGAGCAGTGATAATGCCCTGCTTAAACCAACACCCCCAAATGATTGCCCTCTGACTTGCCTTGCTATCATGACCTTACAAGATGTCACCGCCCTTCCTACTGTTAAATCCACACTCACCACAATTCCACAGGATCGAAACCTGACTCTCCTGTACCTCCTTGATCCCGAAGATACCCCTTACCTCCACCTCTTAAATCTCGGGACGAGATTTCTTGTAGTGGGGGAGATTTGTAACATCCCCAGATCTCAGCCCTGTCATTAAGCTAATTAATTAGCCATGTCATCATGATCATCCTAAACAAATTGCATTTAGAAAATAATCCAACTTCAAGTTCAAATTCAAAATTCAAATGCAAGTCAAATTATTACTTCTTCAATTAATTAAAAAAATGTTCATAATATTGAAAAAATTCCCAAAGCAATTATAAAAATAAAACCAACATTATTTGAATTCCCAAATTGACGATAACATCCAAAACAGTGACAAAACAGCACTATTAATCCATTTTCATTTATACAAAATTCAAATGAAATCATCTTGGCTCCAAACTTTTTGTAACAGTGCGGTATATTGCATCATAAATTTTCAGACAAGTTGCACATTTAACAAAATTGAATTGATACTAAAAGAAAATGCAAAACTATGAGGGAAATCAAAACAGATAAAGAAAAAGTAAAAGAGCTAGAACCTACTGTGCACTTGGGCTTTAGTTCTACAGTATAAGGCCCAGCCCACCCCGGGTCATCCCCTACCTCTGTTCAACAGAGGCTGGGTGGACGCCGTGTAGCCGCCCACGGCCAGGATGGCCACGTGTCGGTCATCCAGTGCATCCCCGGTGCCCTACTTGACGCCCTCGACCCCCTCGGCCAAACCCTAGATCCCCAAGTCATTCGCTCCCTCCTTCCTTCGCGTTCTGGTAGAAGAACAGAAGCTCGCGGATGCCGTCGCTCATCGTCGCCATGGCCAATGGCCTTACCGCCGGCCAGGACGGCGCCTGGAGAGTCGCCTTCGTCGACCTCGTCTTCTCCCTGTAGCAAATCGAGCAGAGATGCCCCGTATGCCTAGCCATCGCCGATCTTATCCGCCACGGTCGTCGACGTTCGCCATCGATTCGCCTAGCTCCGGCCGTCCCCGGCCTCCCTGGCCTCACCATCGAGCTCGCGGTGAGCTCCACAACTGATTCCCCCTTTCTTCCTCTCGAATCGGTCGCTGTTTCCGTCGCCCGAAGCTCGCCGTGGCCGCCATGGCCGAAGCTGCTCATGGCCGCACCCGTGCTCCTTGCACTACTGCTGCTTTGCTGCTCTGTACTGCTGCCGCTCTGTATAGCTACTGCTGCCCTACGCCGCTGATGCTCTAGCTGCTGCTTGCGGCTGGCCATGGCCAAGGCCATGGCCATGTGCGGCTGTGTGTGTGTGCGCTGTGTGTGTGTGCTGCGTGTTTGCTGTGTGTGTGTGTTAATTAGGACTAGGTTTAGTTTAGGGTAGATTTAGTACTAGATTAGTCTAATGCATGTATGACATGTGGGCCACACTGTCCCTGTTGACTAGTCAACAGTTGACTAGGTTGACTGCACTTTAGAATTTAATATTCGAATTTAAAACAATTCCAGAAATTCCAGAATATTGATAAAACTTTGAAAATTCGTGTAAAATAAACCGTAACTCGGATGGAAATAATTTATATATGAAAATCGATTAGGAAAATCCAACGAATCCGAATATGTCATCTGCACTCATGGTAGAACCCTCTAAGTAGATGAACATGGAACTTTTTGCCCGTTTCCGATAGATGAATAGTGCATGACTTCGGTAAAATAATTCCAATAAATTCCTAAATTAACTAAAATAGTTAGAGATGCAATATATCAACCCTGCATATCATTTAGGCATGTCATGCATAGAGAATGCATTTGTATGCTTGTATTTATTTGTTTCTTCCCCCTCTTCTCTCCGGTAGACCCCGAGACCGACGCTGCTGCCGAGTACGACTACGCCCCTGACGACCAGTCCCTTTCAGCAAAGCTACCAGGCAAGCAAACCCCCTTGATCATTCCAATATCGCCTATTCCTTCTCCCCCATGCTTGCATTAGAATTTGCTACTGTAATTGATTGCTCCTATTCTGATGCATAGCCTGTTTTTGTAACCTGCTGTTGTTACTTTACCTGTCATCCTAAAATGCTTAGAATAGGTTGGTTAGTGATCCATCAGTGACCCCTCACCCTTGTCCCTACTGCCCCGCTTTGTTACCAGTGCCTCGATCTTTGTGATCGATGTGCAGAGGCCGTCACATCACCGCACACCCCCTTAGCTATACGACTCTGCAGGGCTACTATCGAGTGCCGAGGGTGATACCTCGTACTGTACTCCTGATGATATCTCTGTAGTATAGCGCATCGGTGGTGATTGCAGAGGGTGATTCCTCGCTCTCCCCTTCCCGATGATGACTCGGTCATGCAACCCCTCAAGTGGGAACCATCGAGGGTGATTCCTCCTGGTTCTCCTTAACGGATTACATCGAGTAGGTATCCATCGAGGGTGATTCCTCGGGTTCCCCTTGAAGTTTTGGACACACGGATACCATGACTTTTACCTCAGACCTTTGATGCAAGCGGGTCGACCCCGAGGGGTACCCACGGGAAATGTCGAGTCGGGTTGACCTGGAGGGCACCTGCGAGATAAGTACGAGGAGCGGCCGGGCAGAGAGAGACTACCCTAGAGAGGGATGGACCTGACCCTTGTTGCACTTCCTCGAGACGGGGCGACAGGAGTACTGATCGTCACCGCGAGCTCCTAATAATTCAATAACGGATTTTGGTATTTGATCTGAGTTGGCCACTGGCCTATACGCACTACCACCACGCGGGATAATGGTTTAATGGGGCCCTCAGCGCCATATGTATCAGCCGAAAGCTCTGTCAGATGTCCAGTTCAGCTTTGTGGCCGGGTCAGATCTTGCCATCCAGGAGAGGGGTGGCGCTGGATCCACCTTGCGCACAACGACCCGGAGTGCAAAGGGTGATGGGCCCAAGACCCCTGAGCGCTTAGGATGTAGACCGGCGGGGACCTCTCTGCTGAGCCTAGGTAGGACTACATCGTGTCGATCAGCCGAGGCCGGGCATGACCCGGAAAAGTGTGTCCGGCCAGAGTTAATCAAGCGTGTTGGGTAACAGTAGTGCACCCCTGCAGGGAAGTTATCTATTCGAATAGCCGTGTCCATGGTAACAGGACGCTCAGTGTTGTATCCCGATCTACTACAACTTGAACTGGATACATGTTACTTTAATATGTAAGCTCCGGGATCGCTTTCTCGCCGGGAGTCGTGCAAGGATCTCTGGGCTTTGCTACTACATGCTTTGCTTTATTAAATGCTACTAATCTGCACTCTTCTAATAGTGCAAGACACTGCAAGATGCTAGTCTTCGATAGGCTAGGTCTTCCCCCTCTATTCTGGCATTTCTGCAGTCTAGTCCACAGATACAACCCCTTCATTTGATACCGATGCATTAATAGAATAGATCTGATGTAAGTCTTGCGAGTACTTTGGGTGAGTACTCATGGTTGCTTTGCTACCTCTTTTCCCCATACCCGATTGCTGCGATCAGATGACGGAGCCCCTGGAGACAGCTGATTCCGTCGACGACTACTACAACCCCAGTGGAGCCTACTACTACGTGGAGACCGATGAGCAGCAGTAGTTTAGGAGGCTCCCAGGCGGGAGGCCTTGCCTCTTTCGATCAGAGCCGTTGTTTGTTTTTGCCTTCTTTAACTTTGTGTCTGTACTCAGATACAATTGTTGCTTCCGCTGACTCTTGTGTATTCGAGCCCTCGAGGCCCCTGGCTTGTAATATAAAGCTTGTATTATTATTTTTTTGTGTATAGAGTTGTGTTGTGATATCTTCCCGTGAGTCCCTGGGCTTGATCGTGCGCATTTGCGTGTATGATTAGTGCACGGTTGGGCTGGGGGCGTCACAAGCTGGTATCAGAGCCGATTGCCTGTAGGAACCCCCCTTTCCAACTCCTTGGCCGAAGTTGAGTCTAGTCTTTGCAAAACTGTTTTACTAACATGGCTGTGTGGCTTATGGGCCCACGTCGCCAACGGATGGGTTTAGGATCTTTTATTCCTCTCCTTTACTCTGGGATTCTGATCTCTCCTCTATTCGGGTTAAAGTTTTGCTAACACTAACATTAGGTTCGCGTATTCACATCCACCCGGAGAGCTGGATTGTCTGCAATTATTCCTTTCCATTGGTCTATTTAATCTGATCATCACATTTTCCTTTCCATTGGTCTGTTTAACCTTTCTTGTAATCTAGCTTTTACCTGAGCAGTGATAATGCCCTGCTTAAACCAACACCCCCAAATGATTGCCTTCTGACTTGCCTTGCTATCATGACCTTGCAAGATGTCACCGCCCTTCCTACTCTTAAATCCACACTCACCACAATTCCACAGGATCAAAACCTGACTCTCCTGTACCTCCTTGATCCCGAAGATACCCCTTACCTCCACCTCTTAAATCTCGGGACAAGATTTCTTGTAGTGGGGAGATTTGTAACATCCCCAGATCTCAGCCCTGTCATTAAGCTAATTAATTAGCCATGTCATCATGATCATCCTAAACAAATTGCATTTAGAAAATAATCCAACTTCAAGTTCAAATTCAAAATTCAAATGCAAGTCAAATTATTACTTCTTCAATTAATTAAAAAAAATTCATAATATTGAAAAAATTCCCAAAGCAATTTTAAAAATAAAACCAACATTATTTGAATTCCCAAATTGACCATAACATCCAAAACAGTGACAAAACAGCACTATTAATCCATTTTCATTTATACAAAATTCAAATGAAATCATCTTGGCTCCAAACTTTTTGTGACAGTGCGGTATATTGTATCATAAATTTTGAGACAAGTTGCACATTTTACAAAATTGAATTGATACTAAAAGAAAATGCAAAACTGTGAGGGAAATCAAAACAGAAAAAGAAAAAGTAAAAGAGCTAGAACCTACTGTGCACTTGGGCTTTAGTTCTACAGTATAAGGCCCAGCCCATCTCGGGTCATCCCCTACCTCTGTTCAACAGAGGCTGGGTGGACGCCGTGCAGCCGCCCACAGCCAGGATGGGCACGTGTCGGCCATCCAGCGCGTCCTCGGTGCCCTACTTGACGCCCTCGACCCCCTCGGCCAAACCCTAGATCCCCAAGTCATTCGCTCCCTCCTTCCTTCATGTTCTGGTAGAAGAATAGAAGCTCGCGGACGCCGACGCTCGTCGTCGCCATGGCCAACGGCCTTCCCGCCGGCCAGGACCGCGCCAAGAGAGTTGCCTTCGTCGACCTCGTCTTCTTCCTGTAGCAAATCGAGCAGAGATGCCCCGTACGCCTCGCCATCGCCGATCTTATCCGCCACGGTCGTCGACGTTCGCCGTCGATTCGCCTAGCTCCGGCCGTCCCCGGCCTCCCCGGCCTCACCATCGAGCTCGCGGTGAGCTCCACACCCGATTCCCCCTTTCTCCCTCTCGAATCGGTCATTGTTTCCGCCGTCCGAAGCTCGCCGTGGCCGCCATGGTCGAAGCTGCTCATGGCCGCACCTGTGCTCCTTGCACTGCTGCTGCTTTGCTGCTCTGTACTGCTGCTACTCTGCATAGCTGCTGCTGCCCTGCACCGCTGATGCTCTAGCTGCTGCTTGCGGCTGGCCATGGCCAAGGCCATGGCCATGTGCGGCTGTGTGTGTGTTAATTAGGACTAGGTTTAGTTTAGGGTAGATTTAGTACTAGATTAGTCTAATGCATGTATGACATGTGGGCCACACTGTCCCTGTTGAGTAGTCAAAAGTTGACTAGGTTGACTGCACTTTAGAATTTAATATTCGAATTTAAAACAATTCCAGAAATTCCAGATTATTGATAAAACTTTGAAAATTCGTGTAAAATAAACCGTAACTCGGATGGAAATAATTTATATATGAAAATCTATCAGGAAAATTCAACGAATCCGAATATGTCATCTGCACTGATGTTAGAACCCTCTAAGTAGATGAACATGGAACTTTTTTCCCGTTTCCGATAGATGAATAGTGCATGACTTCGATAAAATAATTCCAAATAAATTCCTAAATTAACTAAAATAGTTAGAGATCTAATATATCAACCCTGCATATCATTTAGGCATGTCATGCATAGAGAATGCATTTGTATGCTTGTATTTATTTGTTTCTTCCCCCTCTTCTCTCCAGTAGACCCCGAGACCGACGCTGCTGCCGAGTACGACTACGCCCCTGACGACCAGTCCCTTTCAGCAAAGCTTCCAGGCAAGAAAACCCCCTTGATCATTCCAATATCGCCTATTCCTTCTCCCCCATGCTTGCATTAGAATTTGGTACTGTAATTGATTGCTCCTATTCTGATGCATAGCCTGTTTTTGTAACCTTCTGTTGTTACTTTACCTGTCATCCTAAACTGCTTAGAATAGGTTGGTTAGTGATCCATCATTGACCCCTCACCCTTGTCCCTACAGCCCCGCTTTGTTACCAGTGCCTCGATCTTTGTGATCGATGTGCAGAGGCCGTCACATCACCGCACACCCCCTGAAATGTACGACTCTGCAGGGCTACTATCGAGTGCCAAGGGTGATACCTTGTACTGCACTCCTGATGATATCTCTGTAGTATAGCGCATCGGTGGTGATTGCAGAGGGTGATTCCTCGCTCTCCCCTTCCCGATGATGACTCGGTCGTGCAACCCCTCAAGTGGGAACCATCGAGGGTGATTCCTCCTGATTCTCCTTAACGGATTACATCGAGTAGGAATCCATCGAGGGTGATTCCTCGGGTTCCCCTTGATGTTTTGGACACACGGATACCATGACTTTTACCTCAGACCTTTGATGTAGGCGGGTCGACCCCGAGCGGTACCCGCGGGAAATGTGGAGTCGGGTTGACCTGGAGGGCACCTGCGAGATAATTACGAGGCGCGGCCGTGCAGGCAGAGACCGCCCTAGAGAGGGATGGGCCTGACCCTTGTTGCACTTCCTCGAGACGGGGTAATAGGAGTACTGATCGTCACCGCGAGCTCCTAATAATTCACTAACGGATTTGGGTATTTGATCTGAGTTGGCCACTGGCCTATACGCACTACCACCACACGGGATAATGGTTTAATGGGGCCCTCAGTGCCGTATGTATCAGCCGAAAGCTCTGTCAGATGTCCAGTTCAGCATTGTGGCCGGGTCAGATCGTGCCATCCAGGAGAGGGGTGGCGCTGGATCCACCTTGCGCACAACGACCCGGACTGCAAAGGGCGATGGGCCCAAGACCCCTGAGTGCTTAGGATGTAGACCGGCGGGGACCTCTCTGCTGAGCCTAGGTAGGACTACGTCGTGTCGATCAGCCGAGGCCGGGCATGACCCGGAAAAGTGTGTCCGGCCAGAGTTAATCGAGCGTGTTGGGTAACAATAGTGCACCCCTGCAGGGAAGTTATCTATTCAAATAGTCGTGTCCATGGTAACAGGACGCTCAGTGTTGTAACCCGATCTACTACAACTTGAACTGGATACATGTTACTTTAATATGTAAGCTCCGGGATCGCTTTCTCGCCGGGAGTCGAGGAAGGATCTCTGGGCTTTGCTACTACATGCTTGTTGCTTTTTTAAATGCTACTAATCTGCACTCTTCTAATGCTGCAAGACACTGCAAGATGCTAGTCTTCGATAGGCTAGGTCTTCCCCCTCTATCCTGGCATTTCTGCAGTCTAGTCCACAGATACAACCCCTTCATTTGATACCGATGCATTAATAGAATAGATCTGATGTAAGTCTTGCGAGTACTTTGGATGAGTACTCACGGTTGCTTTGCTACCTCTTTTCCCCATACCCGATTGCTGCGATCAGATGACGGAGCCCCTGGAGACAGCTGATTCCGTCGACGACTGCTACAGCCCCAGTGGAGCCTAGTACTACGTGGAGACCGACGACCAGGAGTAGTTTAGGCGGCTCCCAGGCAGGAGGCCTTGCCTCTTTCGATCAGAGCCGGTGTTTGTTTTTGCCTTCTTAAGGCAGCCTTGTTTAACTTTTTGTCTGTACTCAGATACAGTTGTTGCTTCCGCTGACTCTTGTGTATTCGAGCTTATGTATTCGAGCCCTCGAGGCCCCTGGCTTGTAATATAAAGCTTATATTTTTTTTGTGTATAGAGTTGTGGTGATATCTTCCCGTGAGTCCCTGGGCTTGATCGTGCGCATTTGCGTGTATGATTAGTGCACGGTCGGGCCGGGGGCGTCACATTTGTGTGCCCGTACCTCTCATGGAGCGATAGGGGGCGGTCAGTATCTTCCATGCTAAGCGGGTTATTCTCAAGATGAGTGTTTATTCACTTGTCATTGCACGAGAGAGGCTGGTTATTGGGATGCCCAGTCCTGTAATCAAAATAAATAAAAATATAATAAAACAAACTCCCCGGGAAATTTGATCGTTTGGAGGGCAACCATGAATTCGGCTAGCCATGGCTTGTGTTGGTATGGTGGAGGGGGAGTAAACTTTACCTTTTCGCTTGGGAACCACCAATAATGTGTTTAGCATGGAAGATATTGAAAATCCTCGGTTGTGACGTTGATAGGAAAAGTACACCTCTCAAAATTGTTTTCATCTCTGATTTAAGCTTCGAGCTCTGGCACCTCTGCAAATCTCTGCTTCCCTCTACGAAGGGCCTATCTATTTACTTTTATGTTATTTACTTTTATTGTTGGGTCATCACCTTCTCATTATAAGCACCAATCCTGAGAGCACTATTGTCATTCTTATGCATTGAGTATAGTTAATGTTGGGTAAATCATGACTGGATCTCTTCTACCCTGAATTACAATGTTTAGTCACTGCTTGAACTTTGGAGGTGCTCTGCATTTATGTTTTGCGGTCTCAGAAAGGGCTAGCGAGATACCATGTTATCATATTATATCATGATTGTTTGGACAAATTGTTGGCATTTGAGATATGTTATTATTGCTCGCTAGTTGATTATGCCATTGATATGAGTAAATGTAGTTTCTAAGTGTTATCATTTGCATGGTTAGTTCATGATCTTTGCTGAAAACTTGGGTGCTAGTTAAGCTTATATATGGAAACAAGAACAAAAGAGTTCGTAAAAGTTTTTATTTATCACTTTCAGTTTGTCAACTGAATTGCTTGAGGACAAGCAATGAGTTAAGCTTGGGGGAGTTGATATGTCTCCGTCGTATCTACTTTTCCAAACACTTTTGCTCTTGTTTTGGACTCTAATTTGCATGATTTGAATGAAACTAACCCGGACTGACGCTGTTTTCGGCAGAACTACCATGGTGTTGTTTTTGTGCAGAAATCAAAGTTCTTAGAATTGGACGAAACTTTTTGGAGATTGTTTATGGAATAAATAAAAAATATTGGTGCAAGAATCAACTGGAGATGGGGCCCCTGTTGCTCACAAGGCAACAGGGCGCGACCCCACAGAGGTCCGCCTGACCTAATTCCAACGCTATAAATTCTCTTTCCCCGAGAAAAAGAATAAAGAAGAAGTTTCATCACGTTTTACGATACGGAGCCACCGCCACCTCCTATTCTTCATCAGGAGGGCTGATCTGCAGTCCGTTTGGGGCTCCGGAGAGGGGGATTTGACGTTGTCGTCATCATCAACCATCCTCCATCACCAATTTCATGATGCTCACCACCGTGCGTGAGTAATTTCTCCATAGGATTGCTGGACAGTGATGGGTTGGATGAGATTTATCATGTAATCGAGTCAGTTTTGTTAGGGCTTGATCCCTACTATCCACTATGTTCTGAGATTGATGTTGCTATGACTTTGCTATGTTTAATGCTTGTCACTAGGTTCCGAGTGCCATGATTTCAGATCTGAACCCTTTATGTTTTCATCAATATAGTTGTGTTCTTGATCCCATCTCGCAAGTTGTATGCGCCTATTACGTGTAATGATCCGCATACCCCAAGGTGACAATAATTGGGATTCTTTCCGGTGATTATCGTAGTTTGAGGAGTTCATGTATTCACTAAGTGCTAATGCTTTGTTCCGGTTCTCTATTAAAAGGAGGCCTTAATATCCCTTAGTTTCCTTAAGGACCCCGCTACCACGGGCGGGTAGGACAAAAGATGTCATGCAAGTTCTTACTATAAGCATGTATGACTATATATGGAATACATGCCTACATTACATTGATGAATTGGAGCTATTGTGTATCGCTCTAGGTTGTGACTGTTACACGATGAATGTCATCCAACATAATTATCCATCACTGATCCAATGCCTACGCTTTTCGCATATTGATCTTTGCTAAGTTACTTTCGCTGCTGCTGCTGTTACCATCACTACAAAACTGCTACTGTTAATGTTTTTGTTCCTATCGCTACTGTTACTACTGTGCTACTAAACACTTTGCTGCAGATATTTAGTTCTCCAGGTGTGGTTCAATTGACAACTCAACTGCTAACACTCACAAATATTCTTTGGCTCCCCTTGCGTCGAATCAGTAAATTTGGGTGAAATACAACCCTCGAAGACTGTCGTGATCCCCTATACTTGTGGGTTATCACTCCCTCATGGGCCCACCTGGCGTGAATCCAACACTGAAAAATCCTATAAATATAGAAAACCCCGAAAATAAACCTAGAACTTCCACGCCGCCACCGCAAGCCTCTGTACCGAAGCGATTTCATCCGGAGCCCTGTTTCGGCACTCTGCCGGAGGGGGGATCATCAACGGAGGCCATCTTCATCATCCCGTCGGCCACCATGATGAGGAGGGAGTAGTTCTCCCTCAGGGATGAGGGTTTGTACCAGTAGCTATGTGTTTGATCTCTCTCTCTCTCTCTCTCTCTCTCGTGTTCTTGATTTGGCACGATCTTGATGTACCGCGAGCTTTGTTAATATAGTTGGATCATATGGTGTTCTTCCCTCTCTATCTTCTTGTGATGAATTGAGTCTTTCCCTTTGAGGTTTCATTATTGTCGGATTGAATACTTTGGATTTGAGAACACTTGATGTATGTCTTGCATGTGGATACCTGTGGTGACAATGGAGTATTCTATTGAGTCACTTGATGTATGTTTCGGTAATCAACTTGCGGATTCCCGTGACCTTGGGGTAATCCAGGCATATGGGTTGGTACCCGTTTTCATCATTCTTTCTCCGATAGAAACTTTGGGGTACTCTTTGAACTTCTTTGTGTGGATTGAATATTATGAATCTGAGATTATTTGATGCATATCGAATAATTAACTCACGGATACTTGTGGTGACATTGGAGTATCTAGGTGACATTAGAGTTAATTAATGCGTATCATATGGTGTTATTTTAGTATGAACTCTAGGGTTGTTTGTGACACTTATAGGGATGGATCAATAGATTGATCGGAAAGGATAACTTTGAGGTGGTTTCGTACCCTACAACAATTTCATCTTATGTTCTCCGCTAGATAAGAACTTTGGAGTTATTCTTTGTCGCACGTGGAGGGATTGTTATATGATTCAATTATGTTAGCATTGTTGAGAGATTGCACTAGTGAAAGTATGAACCCTAGGCCTTGTTTCTAAGCATTGCAATACCGTTTGTGTTCACTTTTATCACTTGCTACCTTGCTCTTTTTATTTATTCAGATTATAAAAACCTATATCTACTATCCATACTACACTTGTATCACCATCTCTTCGCCGAACTAGTACACATATACAATTTACCATTGTATTGGGTGTGTTGGGTGATACGTCTCCAACGTATCTATAATTTTTGATTGTTCCATGCTATTATAGTATCAATCTTGGATGTTTTATATGCAATTATATATCATTTTTTGGGACTAACCTATTAACCTAGTGCCCAGTGCCAATTGCTGTTTTTTGCTTGTTTTTGGCTTTTCAGAAAATTAATATCAAATGGAGTCCAAACGGAGAAAAAACTTTGGATTAATTTTTTCTGGACCAGAAAATACCCTAGAAGGTTCGGGAGAAGACCAGACGAGCCACGAGGGAGCGACAAGCTCGGGAGGCGCGCCCAGGAGGTAGGCACGCCCCCCAGGCTTGTGGGCCCCTCGTGGCACCTCTTGACCTAATTCTGCCGCTATAAATTCTCAAATATTCCCCATATACCAGAGAGTAACCGCGAAAAACTTTTCCGCCGCCGCAAGCCTCTGTTCTTCCGCGATCCCATCTGGAGGCCTTTTCCGGTAATCTTCCGGAAGGGGATCGATCACGGAGGGCTTCTTCGTCAACCTTGCTGCCCTTCCGATGATGTGTGAGTAGTTTACCACAGACCTACGGGTCCATAGCTAGTAGCTAGATGGCTTCTTCTCTCTCTTTGATCTTCAATACAATGTTCTCCTCGATCTCCTTGGAGTTCTATTCAATGTAATCTTCTTTTGCGGTGTGTTTGTTGGGATCCGATGAATTGTGGGTTTATGATCAGATTATTCATGAGAAATATTTGAGTCTTTTCTGAACTTATTTATGCATGATTATTATAGCTTTGTATTTCTCTCCGATCTATCCGTTTGGTTTGGCCAACTAGATTGATTTATCTTGCAATGGGAGAGGTGCTTTGTGATGGGTTCAATCTTGTGGTGTTCTATATCCCAGTGACAAAAAGGGACAAGACACGTATTTGTATTGTTGCCATTAAGGATAAAAATATGGGGTTTAATCATATTATTTGAGTTAATTTGTCTACATCATGTCATCTTGCTTAAGGTGTTACTCTGTTTTCATTAACTTAATACCCTAGATGCATGCTGGATAGCGGTCGATGGGTGGAGTAATAGTAGTAGATGCAGGAAGGAGTCGGTCTACTTGTCTCGGACGTGATGCCTATATACATGATCATTGCCTTGAATATCGTCATAACTATGTGCTTTTCTATCAAGTGCCCAACAGTAATTTGTTTACCCACTGTATGCTATGCGTTCGAGAGAGAAGCCTCTAGTGAAAACTATGGCCCCGGGTCTACTTTTATCATATATTAAAATCCAAAAATACCTTGCTGCAATTTTATTTACTTTATTTTACTTTGCAATTTACTTTTCTATCTATCACTATCAGAATTAATCCTTGCAAGTAACCGCCAAGGGGATAGACAACCCTCTTGTTTGCGTTGGGTGCAAGTATTTGCTTTTGTTTGTGTAGGTGCTGCTAACGAGGTTCTGTGTGGTTCTCCTACTAGATTGATAACCTTGGTTCTTAACTGAGGGAAATACTTATCTCTACTATACTGCATCATCCTCTCCTCTTCGGGGAAATCCCAACGCAGTTCATAAGTAGCATTGTGGACACAAGAGATTGCTTGTATTTGGTTGCAGGGTTGTTTGAGAGAGACCATCTTCATCCTACACCTCCCACGGATTGATAAACCTTAGGTCATCCACTTGAGGGAAATTTGTTGCTGTCCTACAAAACTCTGCGCTTGGAGGCCCAATAGACTCTACAAGAATAAAGTGGTGTGGTAGACATCAAGCTCTTTTCTTGCGCCGTTGCTGGGGAGGTGAGTGCTTGAAGGTATATCTTTAGATCTTGCAATTGAATCTTTTAGTTTCTTGTTTTATTACTAGTTTGGTTTATAAAAGAAAACTAAAAAAATGGAATTGAAGTTGCATCAAATGCTTTACCTTTATGATGTCTTTCTTGAAAATGATGGATCAGAAAATTGTGCCAAAGTGTTAGAAGAAGAATTTAATAAAATGTACGGCATAAAATCTTTGAATGATAAGCATGAGTGCAATGTTATTATTATGTCTTCTTTGAATATCCATGATGCTAACGATATGCAAAGCTACAAGCTTGGGGATGCTATGTTTGATGAAGATGATATTTTTGGTCCCCCAAGTTTTGATGAGAAAATTTATTATGATGATAGCATGCCTCCTATTTATGATGATTACAATGATGAAAGTGGGCTTGGAAGAGTGTCAACTCTAGGTAATAATGATCCCACTATTTTGGAGGGTGTTGAATCTTATGGCAATAATTATGAAAGTGGATTTGGAGAGGTCACAACTTTATTTAATGATGATTCCACTATTTCGGAAGAGGTTTCAATTGATTATGACAACAAAGTTGCTATCTATGATGATTATTGTGATGACATTTATGCTATAAATAATAATGATAACTATGAAACTTGTCACCATGATTTTAATTTTCAATTGGATTATGCCAATCAAGTATCACATGATAGTTATTTCATTGAATTTGCTCCCACTATTATTGATGAGAAGAAATTTGCTTATGAGAAGAGTAATAAAAATTCTATGCTTGTGGATCATGAAAAAAATGCTTTATGTGATAGTCACATTGTTAAATTCATTCATGACTGAAAATTATTCTGAGAGAGGAACATATGCTTGTTGCAATAATATCAAGTTTCCTCTCTATGTGTTGAAAGTTTTGAAGTTATACTTGTTTTGCCTTCCTATGCTAGTTGATTCTTGCTCCCATAAATTGTTTTATCACAAAATCCCTATGCATTGGAAGTGGGTTAGGCTTAAATGTGCTTGCCATATTATTCATGATGCTCTCTTATATGTTGCAATTCCTATTCCAATGTGAGCATCATTAAAATCATCATGCCTAGCTAAAAGGCTTTAAAGAAAAGCGCTTGTTGGGAGGCAACCCAATATTTATACCTACTGTTTTTGTGTGTCCACATGATTAAGCTACTATATTAATCATGTTTTATATGTTTTCTTTCAATAAGGTGCCAAGTAAAGCCTTTGGGATAGTGTGGATACTTGTTGATTTGATTCTGTGCAAAAACAGAAACTTTTGCGTCCAGTGATGGAATTTCTATTCTGTACTAGAGCGTGAGAAAATTCTGAAATTTTTACACAGTATTGGTTTACAAAATTTTTACGTTTTCCTAATTTTTCAGAATTTCTGGAGGTACAGAAGTATGCTTTTTAATTCGCTCACTACATTATGTTCTGTTTTTGATAGATTCTGTTTTTATTGCATAGTTTGCTTGCTTTAGTGTTTCCATAGCTTATATTGAGTAATATAAATTGTGTAAATGATATAATACAGTAGGTAGTATGTGATAAAAATTATGAATGTTGTCTTGACAATACCAAAGTGAATGATTTATTTTCATACTAACCTATCTCACGGAGTTCCGTTAAGTTTTATGTGATTGAAGTTTTCAAGTTTTGGGTGAGATGACGATTTGAGGAGAATAAGGAGCGGCAACAACCTAAGCATGGGGATGCCCAAGGCACCCCAAGGTAATATTCAAGGAAGACTCAAGCGTCTAAGCTTGGGGATGCCCCGGAAGGCATCCCCTCTTTCGTCTTCAACACTATCGGTAACCTCACTTGGAACTATATTTTTATTCGTCACATAATATGTGTTTTGCTTGGAGCGTCATTTTATATTAGTTTGATTTTCTTGCTGCTTTGTATCTTTTATTTCAATAAAATGCCAATTATAGCCTTTACCATGCTCAGTTTGCAAGTTTATGTGTTGTTGTTGGAAAAAAGAAAGTTTTCTGTTATGTCCTGAATTTATGTGAATTGTAAGAACATGATAAAAATATGAAATTTTTACACAGCAAGCATGCATGAATTCTCTGTCACGTGGTAATTTTTCAGAATTTTTGGAGTTACGGAAGTATGAGTTTTTATTCCCCCTTTACAGACTGTTCTGTTTAGACATATTTCGGTTATAGTTGCATTGTTTGCATATGTTTGCTTGTTTAATGTTTCTATTTGTGTATAGGAGTATTAAATATGTAGAGGCATTTAGTATGCAATTTTTAATTATAATTTTAGTGATTTTCTACAGTATAGAATGTTAAGGTTTTGAGTTGATTTATACTAACTTATCTCACGAGTTCTTGTTGAGTTTTGTGTGGATGAAGTTTTTAAGATTTAGGAGAAGCCATGATATAAGAGGAATTAAGGAGACACAAGAGCTCAAGCTTGGGGATGCCCAAGGCACCCCAATATAACATTCCAAGAAGTCTCAAGCAACTAAGCTTGGGGATGCCCCGGTGGGCATCCCACCTTTCTTCATCAACACCTATCGGTTAGCCTAAGTTTTTACTTGTTCACATGATATGTGCTATTCTTGGAGTGTCCTTTTATTTTTATTTTGTTTGCTGTTTGAATAAAATACTTGGATCTGAAATATTTATTTGGAGAGAGTCTTCATATAGCTACTTAATTGTTTGACTACTCATTGATCTTCACTTATATCTTTTGGAGTAGTTTGTCATTCATTCATGTGCTTCACTTATATCCTTTGAGTAAATTGATGAATGAATTGAATATCACAAATCTGAAATTATGTATGTTCCATATGCTTAGTAATATTTCACATTGGGTTCAGAAAGTAAAATCTATTGAAGTTTGACACAATATTGGTCATACAAGCAATTCATGAAAGATAGTATATGGAAGAGAAATTTCACATACAAATATATTATCTTGGACATCTTTTATGATTGTGAATACCCATTAATTATTTTCAAACTTGAGCAAATTAGTTGAAGTTAGACAAGGAAGACAACGTAAAGAGTTATGTTTGGGTATATTTGCATAGAAGTTATATTGTTATGGATCCTCCAACATGTGGTGCTTGTTTAGAATCTTTTGCTAGCCAAAATTTCTGTACTAAGCGGGAATACTGCTTGTGCATCCAAAATCCTTGAGCTAAGTTTCTTCCATGAGTGTCCACCATACCTACCTATATATGGTATTACCCTGCCATTCCAAGTAAATTTGCATGTGCCATCTCTAAAACCTTCAAATAAACATCTGTTTTGTGTGCCCGTACCGCTCATGGAGCGACGGGGCGGTCAGTATCTTCCATGCTAAGCGGGTTATTCTCATGATGGGTGTTTATTCACTTGTCATTGCACGAGAGTGGCTGGTAATCGGGATGCTCAGTCCCTTAAATAAATAAAAAGGAAATATATATATAATAAAACAAAGGCCCCCCGAAAAGTTGAAAGTTTGGCGGGCACCCGTGAATTCGGCTAGCCATAGCTTGTGTTTGAATGGTTGAGGGGGAGTTAAACTTTTCATTTCTGCATGGGAACCACCAATAATGTGTTTAGCATGGAAGATATTGAAATCCTTAGTCGTGACGTTGATAGGAAAAGCACACCACTCAAAATGTATTCATCTCTGTTTTAAGCTATGGGCTCTGGCACCTCTGCAAATCACTGCTTCCCTCTGCGAAGGGACATTTCTATTTACTTTTGTGCTATTTACTTTCATGTTATTTATTTTTGTTGATTCAACTTCTTATTCTAACTTATTCTCTAGTTGGCAAGCATCATGTGGTGGGGAAAGATCCAGACACATATATCCATTCAAATATATTTGATCATGAATTATTATTGTTGACAATTATCTCTATGATAAATGAGTTGGGAGGCGAAACATTAAGCCCCTATCTTTCTCTATGTTCGATGGATGCTATTTGTTCTAAAAATATGCTTTGAGTGCTAGCAATTATAGAAGACTATATGATAATTGAGTATGTGGAGATCTTACTTAAACTTTGCTGAAAATAAGATGCATTGAAATTGTTTGGTGACTAAGAACATAGGTTGTTAAGTTTCAAGAGAATGCATTGTTTGAACTATAACATGTGAATTGATCGCTACTTGATCATGATGAGTTTTATGAGAAAGAGTTGTTGTTTATGATGCTAGTGAAAGTGATTGAAATTATCATTGATCAAACTTATGCACTATGCTAGCATTCACACTACATAAATTATTTCTTTTATCATTTACCTACTCGAGGACGAGCACGAATTAAGCTTGGGGATGCTGATACGTCTCTAGCGTATCTATAATTTATGAAGTATTCATGCCATGTTTATAACAATTTTATATGGTTTTGGTATGATTTGATAAGAACTAACCCGGACTGACGCTGTTTTCAGCAGAACTACCATGGTGTTGTTTTTTGTGCAGAAATAAAAGTTCTCGGATTGGGCTAAAAATTTACGGTGATTTTTATGGACCAAAAGAGACCCCCGAAGCTTCAAGGAAGGACCAGAAGCCTCACGAGGAAGCGACAAGCTCAAGGGGCGCCCCCCCTACGATGCGCCTACCGAGCTTGTCGCTCCCTCATGGGCCCCCCTGGCGTGAATCCAACGCTGAAAAATCCTATAAATATAGAAAACCCCGAAAAGAAACCTAGAACTTCCACGCCGCCACTGCAAACCTCTGTACCGAAGCGATCTCATCCGGAGCCCTGTTCCGGCACTCTGCCGGAGGGGGGAATCATCACCGGAGGCCATCTTCATCACCCTAGCGGCCACCATGACGAGGAGGGAGTAGTTCACCCTCGAGGCTGAGGGTATGTACCAGTAGCTATGTGTTTGATCTCTCTCTCTCTCTCTCTCGTGTTCTTGATTTGGCACGATCTTGATGTACCGCGAGCTTTGTTAATATAGTTGGATCATATGGTGTTCTTCCCTCTCCATCTTCTTGTGATGAATTGAGTCTTTCCCTTTGAGATTTTGTTATTATCGGATTGAATACTTTGGATTTAAGAACACTTGATGTATGTCTTGCATGTGGATACCCATGGTAACAATGGGGTATTCTATTGAGTCACTTGATGTATGTTTTGGTAATCAACTTGTGGATTCCCGTGACCTTGGGGTAATCTAGGCATATGGGTTGGTACCCGTTTTCATCCTTCTTTCTCCGATAGAAACTTTGGGGTACTCTTTGAAGTTCTTTGTGTGGATTGAATATTATGAATCTGAGATTGTTTGATGCATATCGAATAATTAACTCACGGATACTTGTGGTGACATTGGAGTATCTAGGTGACATTAGAGTTAATTGATGCATATCATATGGTGTTATTTTAGTACGAACTCTAGGGCTGTTTGTGACACTTATAGGGATGGCTCAATAGATTGATCGGAAAGGATAACTTTGAGGTGGTTTCATACCCTACAACAGTTTCATCTTATGTTCTCCTCTAGATAAGAACTTTGGAGTGATTATTTGTCGCACGTTGAGGGATTGTTATATGATTCAATTATGTTAGCATTGTTGAGAGATTGCACTAGTGAAAGTATGAACCCTAGGCCTTATTTCTAAGCATTGCAATACCGTTTGTGCTCACTTTTATCACTTGCTACCTTGCTGTTTTTATTTATTCATATTATAAAAACTTATATCTACTATCCATACTACACTTGTATCACCATCTCTTCGCCGAACTAGTGCACCTATACAATTTACCATTATATTGGGTGTGTTGGGGACACAAGAGATTGCATGTATTTGGTTGCAAGGTTGTTTGAGAGAGACCATCTTCATCCTACACCTCCCACGGATTGATAAACCTTAGGTCATCCACTTGAGGGAAATTTGTTGTTGTCCTACAAAACTCTGCGCTTGGAGGCCCAACAGAATCTACAAGAATAAAGTGGTGTAGTAGACATCAAGAACCACCTACTCATGTGTTGAGATCAAGAGATTCCAATCCAACCATTTGAACCTTGATTTCTAGCCTCTTCAAGTTGCTTTCCACTCCAATCTTTCTCCTACCCAAGCCAAATCTGAGAGAGAGGGAGAGATTGAGTGTTGAGGAGACTATCATTTGAAGCACAAGAGCAAGGAGTTCATCATCAACACACCATTTATTACCTTTTGGAGAGTGGTGTCTCCTAGATTGGTTAGGTGTCACTTGGGAGCCTCTAAGATCATGTGGAGTTGAACTAAGGAGTTTGTAAGGGCAAGGAAATCGCCTACTTCGTGAAGATCTACCCCGGGTGAGGCTAGTCCTTCGTGGATGTAAGCCATGGTGGAATAGGCAAGGTTGCGTCTTCGTGGACCCTTCGTGGGTGGAGCCCTCCGTGGTATCGCGCAACCGTTACCCTTCGTGGTTTGAAGCCTCCATCAACGTGGACGTACGATAGCACCACCTATCGGAACCATGCCAAAAAACGATGTGTCTTCATTGCGTTTGATCTTGTTTTCTCTACCCCATTACTTTCCGCACATTTGCATGCTTTACTTTTTCCGTTGCTCTATCTCTAGATATGCATGTGTAGGAAGTCTTGGTGATATCTTAACTAGTGCTAAAATCTGCCTAAATTCCAAGTGAACTTAAAAACTGCACCTTTGTTTGGTTAAGAGTCTATTCACCCCCCCTCTAGACCTATCTTATCGACCCCACGATTGGTATCAGAGCTTTGGTCTCCATTGGTTTGGTTTAATCACCATTGGAGGAAGATGGATGTGTCTACTTTGGGGAGTCTTAGACGTAGAGTGCCCATTCTCAATGAAGAGTATTATCACTTTTGGAAGGATGAAATGCTTGATATCTTTGATGAATTTAATTTGAGCAAGTATATTCATAGTCCTTATGTGCCTCCCATTGATCCCTTGCATCCCACTCTAGAGGAAGAAATTGACATGCTTCATAATCTTAGAACCATCAATCTTATCATTAGAGGATTACCTAAAATTGTGCTTGGTTGTATGCAAAACTTTGAGTGTGCCTATACTCAATGGAATGACTTGGTAAAGCGATATCCCAACTACTCTTTAAAAAATCTTGATGGGATTCTCCAAAAGACTATTGCTTTCCACAAGATGAAGCCTAGTGATCATAACTTTGATTATTGCTTGTTTGAGCTTCGTGATCTTATGCGTGCTAAAGGAGATGTTACAACCATTAGTAACATCATCATGGAAGCCATTAGAATTCATAAACTTGAACATTGTCATGATCATGAAACTAATGAATCCATTGCCCTAGGTGATGATCACATACATATTGATGATGTTGATGTTGAACATGGCTATTATGATGAGGACAAGGAATTCGACATCGAATATGAGAAGGCTATGAGGAATCTTAGTCTCATGGCTAATCTTCAAGATTACATGGCCGGAGGAAAAGAGTGGATTCTTGATAGTGGATGCACCGATAACATGACCGGAGATAGAGACATGTTTCGTGAGCTTGCAAAAAATGATGGTCCACGCAAGTATGTGACTTTTGGAGATAACTCCAAGGGTAAGGTACTTGGCCTTGGTAAGGTGGCCATATCTGTCGGTGTATAAAACATGGGTATTTTATACCCTGACTTATGCACAGACGGTGGCAACCTCCTTGCCAGCCAAAGCTTTGCCGGGAATCGCCAAGATCAAGATTTGGAGTCCAGCCGCAGAAGCTACCAGAAAGAAGCTCAAAACACAACACTCGACTAGTACCAAAGATGAAGACATTCCTTGCCGGCAAGGCTGAACCGGCAAGGTGAAGACCC
The DNA here is from genome assembly GCA_039707655.1 of Elymus sibiricus. Lineage (NCBI taxonomy): Eukaryota > Viridiplantae > Streptophyta > Magnoliopsida > Poales > Poaceae > Elymus > Elymus sibiricus. The sequence continues at coordinate 111,824,425 of CM077664.1, read as the reverse complement.
GGCAAGCTCCGTGCGGGCAAGCTTAAGCCAGCCCTCCAGCGCTCCACCTCGCTGCACAGGTGTTCGCTGATGTGTGAGGTGTCGACCGCGCAGGTTGGTTGGCGAGGCTTGTCGGGCACGTGTCAGCACGCTGGGACAAGATTTGCCCCTAACGACACCCGTCCAAGAGGCGTGTCAGGATAATACGAGGTAGCTGGGCAAGCGGTGCAGAAACCTTGCCGGGACTACCTCTCCACATGACACCTAGCGTCGCATTTAATGCCTTTGTCCTAAATTGGCAGAGTTAGGTATGATAGCACTGTTTGCTATCTAATCGCTATGTAATTACTGTTTTGCCACTGTGGTAACCCCTTTGAACTATAAAAGGAGGGCCAAGGCGACAGTTTAGAGGATTCGGACCCCTTTTCAAACACAAGCACGTCTCGCGTAGCTGCTCTCCCCGCGCCTTGCCGGGACAGGCGCTCCTTGTACTGTGCTTTTGCACCATCAATACACCAAAGGTAGGAGTAGGGTTTTACGCTTCTCAACGGCCCGAACCTGGGTAAATCCCTCGCACTCCCCATTGTCCATGCTCTTTGTGCACGTCGACCTCCCCCGCCGAACCACAAGGGGCTGCATGGCCCCATAGATGGTCGTACCCTGACATCTTTGGCGCGCCAGGTAGGGGGATGCGTCGCTTGTGCGAACCTTGACCAGTGGGTTGCGCGTCTACTTCATCATCTTCATCGACTTCATCCTTGTCCTTATCGTCGTCGATGGCGCCCAAGAAGAAGGGCATAACGATGACGGCCACCCCGCACGCATCCGCGGGCGGCGCAGGCGGCGCGGCCAATGCGGGCGGCGCGGATACCGCGGTTGGCACGACCAGCGCAGGCGGCGCGGTCGCCATGCCCACCACGGTCGGCGCAGGGGACGAGCACGCCGGAGGCAGTCGACCTCCTCGGTCCTCTGACGAACGGAGTCGCGACGGTGCGGGCAGAGTGGATGGACGACCTCTTCCTCCTCACCACGCAAGCGAACGCACCCACCGAAGCAACAATGCCCGGGGCTGCGCGAGCCGAGATCCCGCTGCGGCGGCGTCCAAGGATGCTGCTTCAGGACAGACGCCGCGCCCCTCGCACAATGGGCACGGTGCAGCCCCGAGCGGCGCCAACGACTCCGGGCAGCAGCGACCTCACAGCAAGACTCATGTGGATCAAATTCCAGATCCTCACGCACCGCCTCCGCCACGGCGACCTGCTGCTGATCATGTGCCATGGTAGTAAGACCGCGATGGCGCTCCTGCTGGCTCTGCCAGGAGTAGAGCGACGTCGCGCTCTTCGCTGCCGGCCATGCCAGCCACGGCAGCGGAAGCAATGGCGCGAGCTCAGATGCTGCTGAACTTCCCTCCAGCGGCAGAGAAGATGGATGAGTGGAGAGCCACCATCCAAAGCTTGATTGGATTTGCCGAAGCCAGTAAATCGCAGCAAGCGGAGCCCTCACGGCGTCCGCAAGCAGGACCGACATCTCCAGTCGGTGGCCGCATTGACGGTACTACACTAACGGTGCAATCGCCGCCGCGACAACCGCCTCAACAGCAGCAACGCCAACAGCCGCGACAAGCCCAGCAATCTCTTGGACCCGACGAGATGACGATAGCCTCTTCAGATCCACGGGCGCGGCAAGATCAGTGGCAAGCGCTGCGAGACAGGCGGGCAGAAGACGCCCGCACCACCATCGAACGGCGCCGAGAGGCGCGTCATCAATCCAACACGCACAACAGCCCCGTCGTTGATGAGCCTGCGCCAGGGGTTGGCGGATATCTACCTTACGAGGTTGGGTGCCCTGCCTTTACCCACGAGCTGCGACAAGTCCGATGGCCGTCCGTTCGAGCCTTCAAACCTGAAGTGCCGGAAAAATATGACGGCAAGCTGAACCCGGCAGAGTTTCTAGGCATCTACACTATTGTCGTGCAAGCTGCCGGAGGAAGAGACGAGAAGATCCTCGCCAACTACTTCCCGTTGGTACTAAAACCCAACGTGAGGTCTTGGCTGATGAACTTGCCGGAGAACTCCATCTCTTCGTGGTCAGATCTTTGCAACGAATTCATCGGTGCCTTTACCGGAGGCCACAAGGCCCCTGGACAGCCCAGCGACCTGCAAGTGATCCCACAAAGAGATGGCGAAACTTTACGCAAGTACATCCAGAGATTCAGCCGCGTACACCGCAACATTCCAGATGTGCACCCCGCAGCCGTCATTGCCGCCTTTCACACGAATGTGCGCAATCGGAGGATGCGGGAGAAGATGAACGTCAAGTTGCCCAAGACCGTCAACGAGCTCTATACGTTGGCAGATAAGTGTGCACGGGCTGAGGAAGGAAGAAGACTCCTCGGAGAGGACGCTGGCGCCGAAGTAGATTCTGAGGATGACGATACCGCCACCCCGAGGAAGAAGGGCCGGAAGCACAACAGGAAGCGCAAAGGCAAAACTGTTATGGCTGTCGAAGGCTCTGGCAACTCCGAGTCCGCCAAGAAAGCCAAGACTGAGAATTCCGACAAGGAGGCTGCTGTATGTGCCGCTTGCCAGGAGGCGGCGGCAAACGAGAAGGCCGACAAGTCAGATGGACCATACTGCAAAATTCACCGCACCAAAGGCCATGATCTCCAAGAGTGCCGGCAAGTCGAACACCTTGTTGAGAAGCAGAAGCCTGAATACGAGAAGCGCGACAAGGAAAAAGGCCAAGATGGTGCCGGTGGATCCAACAAAAAGGGCCGTGGTGGTCGAGGAGGCCGCTGCGGCAAGGCCAAGCAGCAGAAAGAAAAGCCTGCTAGGGGTCGTGAGAAGAAAGAGGGAGATGATGGAAGTGAAGAAGAAGAGGACGATGATGAGACCAGTGAACAAGAATTCCAAAAGGCAACTGAGGCCATGTGCGTTGACGGGGGCGCATCTTTGCACTCCTCTCACCGCCAGCTTAAACAGTGGGCTCGTGAGGTTAACGCGACGGAACCAGCAATGGGCTCTCAAAAACCACTCAAATGGTCACACACGCCTATCATCTTTGATGCTGAGGACCACCCTGATCGCATAACTGCGGTCGGGTGTTTGCCGTTGTTGGTTTCCCCAACAATTCGCAACCTCCAAGTAACGAAGATGTTAGTTGACGGTGGGGCCGGTCTGAATCTAATCTCTTCGGAGGAAATCAAGAGGCTACAGATTCCCGACGAGGAGCTCGAAAAGACAGGCACCTTTCAAGGAGTAAACCCGGGAAGAAGCCAGCCGAAGGGAAAGATCACGTTGCCGGTAATGTTTGGCGGGGAACTGAACTACAGGATGGAAAAGATTGTCTTCGACATCGTCAAGATCCCCTTGCCGTACAATGGAATTCTTGGCCGCCCGGCCTTGGCAAAATTCATGGCAGCATCCCACTATGCTTACAACACGTTGAAGATGCCAGGGCCGATGGGTGTCATTTCCGTCAACTCCGACAAGAAAGATGCGGTCATCTGCGTCGACAAGATGTACAGAGATGCGGTTGCAGCAGAAGCCGCCAAGGCACCAGCTTCCGCCAAGAAAAATAAAGCAAGAAATCTGGCAAAGCCTCTAGCAAGGATTCCGGGAAGCGCACCTCTTTGGAGTGCTGCGCACCTATTGAAGATTTGCCGGAGTGCTCCGCCGGTAAGAAATCCAAAGCCACTGCACCGGCAACCAAGAAGGTGCCGGCGAGGGAGGACGGCACTGACAGTACTTTCACCATCAGCGCCACCCTTGACAGCAAATAGGAAAGCGTGCTCGTTGCCTTCCTGCGGGAGAATGTCGATGTGTTCGCATGGCAACCATCCGACATCCCCGGTGTTCCCAGGGAGGTAATTGAGCACCACCTTGCCGTTTGTTCCCACGCTCGGCCCGTCAAACAAAAAGTCCGAAAGCAAGCTTTGGAGCGGCAGCAATTCATTGCCGAAGAAATCAAGAAACTCGAAGCGGTAGGCCTGGTCAGAGGAGTGATACATCCCACTTGGTTGGCAAATCCAGTGGTGGTGCGCAAAGCAAACGGGAAGTGGAGACTTTGTATCGATTACACGGATATCAACAAAGCATGCCCGAAGGACCCTTTCCCCTTGCCGCGCATCGATCAAATTGTAGACTCTACTTCTGGCTGTGATTTGCTCTCCTTCCTTGATGCATATTCTGGATACCATTAGATATTAATGGCCAAGGAGGATGAAGAGAAGACTGCATTCATTACTCCATGTGGCACGTACTGCTTCGTACGTATGCCCTTCGGATTAAAGAGTGCTGGTTCAACATTTGCAAGAGCGGTCCAAATCGGTTTTGAGCCCTAGCTGCACAGGAATGTAGAAGCATACATGGATGACATAGTGGTCAAAACCAAGGACGAGTCAACCCTTATTCAAGACTTGGAAGAGACATTTGCGAACTTGCGCAAAATCAACTTGAAGCTCAATCCCGAGAAGTGTGTGTTTGGTGTTCCATCCGGCAAACTTCTCGGATTCTTTGTATCTCAACGAGGAATTGAAGCAAATCCCGACAAGATCAAGGCGATTGAGCAGATTCAAGCACCAAAAAGCATCAAAGATGTGCGGCGCCTTGCCGGCTGTGTTGCTGCCTTAAGTAGATTCATTTCAAGATCTGCTGAGCGCGCCTTGCCGTTTTTCAAGATTTTGAAAAAGCCAGGGCCGATGAAATGGACTCCGGAGGCGGAGGCCGCGCTGCAGGGCTTGAAAAGATACCTCTCCTCCGCGCCAACACTGGTTGCGCCAAGACCACAAGAGCCATTGCTGCTATACATAGCGGCAACGAATCAAGTGGCTAGTGCCGCACTAGTGGCGCAGAGGGAACTCGATGACGAGGAAACAACCACGACAAACCTGTCCAGTGACAAATCAGAGTCTTCTCCAGCAAGATCCGGTGCCAATAAGTCAGAAACAGGGCAAGCAAATGAAGTTGATCAACAAGCGGTGCCGAAGAAGAAAGTGGTGCAGCGACCAGTGTATTTTGTTAGTTCCCTTCTGCAGGGGGCTAGATCGAGATACTCTGGGGTGCAGAAGTTGCTTTTCGGTCTCCTTATGGCCTCGAGAAAACTGCGCCACTACTTCCAAGCACACGAGATTACCGTCGTCACTCGCTTTCCGTTGCAACGCATCTTGAGAAATCCAGAGGCAACCGGCAGGATAGTGTAGTGGGCGTTGGAATTGTCAAGCTTTGCACTCAAGTTTGAGAGCACTTCAACCATTCAGAGCAGGGCTTTGGCGGAGTTCATCGCCGAATGGGCGCCAATGCAAGACGAAGAAATTCAAGAGACAGCTCTCCCCGGCAAAGAGACAACAAAGGAATGTGTCATGTATTTTGATGGTGCCTTCTCGCTACAAGGCGCCGGTGCCGGAGTGCTGCTTGTCGCATCCACCGGAGAGCACCTCAAGTATGTAGTTCAAATGCACTTTCCCAAGGAGCAAGCTACAAACAACACTGCTGAGTACGAAGGACTCCTTGCCGGTCTTAGGATCGCAGTAGACCTTGGGATCAAAAAATTGATCATCCGCGGCGACTCGCAGCTTGTTGTAAAGCAAGTGAGCAAAGATTATCAGAGCCCGTTAATGGAGGCGTATGTGGAAGAAGTGAGGAAATTGGAAGAACACTTTGACGGGTTGCAAACCGAGCACATCCCTCGTGTGGAATACAGCATCGCTGATAGCCTGTCAAAGTGTGCCGCTCAAAAGCTTCCCGTGGAACCGGGAACTTTTGTGCTCCATTTGAATCAACCAATAGTCGCCCCATCAACGCAGGCCAACAAGAGAAGAAAGTTAAGTACCGGCAAGTACTTTCCGGCAGAGCTCCCAGAAGCCGCTGATAAGGACGTTGCCAGAAACAACAATACGGTTGCCGGTGAGCAGCCACTTAGCGCAGAACCACAAGTTCTTGCCGTAGAAGCAAGCGCTCCCGTAGCCGAGGAGATGCCTTTAGTCCTTGTCGTCGAGCTGCAGGCTCCGACATGGGCACAGCAGATAGTCCGTTTCCTTCAAACAGGAGGGCTTCCCGATGAGCAGGAAGAAGCAGAGAAAGTAGCCTGTCAGTCAAGTATGTATCAGTTTGTGGATTGCATCCTATACAGAAAACGACCAAACGGTGTGAAATTGAAGTGCATTTGCCAGGAAGATGGACTAAGGCTGTTGGCGGAGATACACGGAGGCATATGTGGCTCTCACATAGGATCAAGGGCTCTTGTCGGCAAAGCTTTCCGACAAGGCTTCTATTGGCCCACTGCCCTCCAGGATGCGACTGAGCTAGTAACCAAGTGTGAAGCATGCCAGTTCCATTCAAAGAGCATATATCAACCAGCTCAAGCCCTCCAAACAATCCCTCTCTTCTGCCCCTTTTCGGTCTGGGGGCTCGATATTTTGGGCCCCTTTCCCCGTGCTACCGGGGGCTTTGAGTTCTTGTACGTCGCCATCGACAAGTTCACAAAGTGGCCTGAAGTGGAGCCAGTGAGGAAGGTGACAGCGCAATCAGCCATCAAGTTCTTCAAAGGATTAGTTTGCCGTTTCGGGGTTCCTAGCAGGATCATCACCGACAACGGCACACAATTCACGAGCCGCACCTTCATGCAGTATATCCAAGACCTCGGCAGCAAAATCTGTTTTGCATCTGTTGCTCACCCGAGAAGCAACGGCCAGGCGGAAAGGATGAACGCTGAAGTGTTGCGTGGCCTCAAGACAAGGACCTTTGACAGGCTGTGCAAGTGTGGGAGGCACTGGATTGATGAGTTGCTGGCGGTTCTTTGGTCACTCAGAACGACACCAAACCGAGCTACCGGCCAAACACCCTTCTCCCTAATCTATGGTGCAAAAGCGGTGCTCCCCACATAACTCATATACAGGTCACCTCGAGTGCTCGCTTACGATGAAGCTGAGCAAGAGCGGCTGCGGAAAGACGACGCGTTGCTCCTTGAGGAAGATCGTCTTCGGGCGGCTGTGCGAGCTGCACGCTACCAGCAAGCCTTGCGCCGCTACCATAGCCGCAAGGTGCACGCCCGAAGCCTTGAGGAAGGCGACCTTGTTCTTCGGCGTGTTCAATCCGCCAAGGGATCAAACAAGTTGACGCCGAAGTGGGAAGGCCCTTACCGGGTAGTATGAGTCACCAGGCCTGGCGCAGTCCGTCTGGAGACCGAAGATGGCACCTCGGTGCAGAACTCATGGAATATTGAGCATCTTGGCAAGTTCTACCCGTGAGGCGCAGTTGCCGGGTCATGTCCCGGCAACACCCTTTGTACAAGCCTTGTCGATCAGACATGTAACCCTTTGTACAAAGCCAGGCGCAGATCTTGTACATAATAAAGCTAAGTGTTTCGCAACTCCTCATACATGTTCATTTATGTGTCGATGCATGTGATGTTGTGATTTACGCTTTAGTTTGTATCAAATGACTGATGAGCCGTCAAGGTTCCCAAACCGCTCTTTTCTCTTCTTTCTTTTTCTTAAAAGGATGAGGAGGTTCCCTCGCATGCAAGCTTCCCGGAGGGAGTGGAGATGGGGTACCATTCTTAATGACGTTCAAGTGATCATTTTTTACAACGAGAGAAACGACACAAGGAAAAGCTAAGTTGCAAAAACTTTAAAAAAATCCCTGTTACATTCGCGTTCCCCCTTGAACGGTTCTGAGCTTTGTATGAGAAACCTGCACGCGAGAGGAACCTTGTCGCGATCAGTCCGCACCCTAGGTTGCCTCGAGTCCGCTCGGCAAGCTTGGCGGCTGCGTTCTGGCCCGGCAAGTCACCTTGCCAGCAGCGGCACTTCCAGCAGGCTGCTAAGGACCTGTTCCTCGAAGCGCTCGCGGCAAGTGTGCGCACTGGCAATCTTCCGATAAGCGTAGGGAACACAAATCATACAAAGGCGGAATAAGACAAGGGAAACAGCATGCGTTCATTTAAACCCGGCAAACACCAGATGTTCATTAAGAAAGTACTTGATTACACTCTGTTGGCCCTTTGCCAGGGTTTATCTCAAGTGCAAAGAGGGCAAAAGGGGCGCCTAGGCGGGGTCCGGCTTGTTCCCGAAAGGCCAGATGATGGTGCTGCCGGCGATCAGCCAGACTCTTCGCCGTCGCCTTCGACCTTCACGCACGGAGATCCGTCGTCATTGCCGTCATCATCGTCATCCTCAGCATCGCTGGAGGAAGCGGTATCGCTGTCGCTCGAGCTCTCCGCGCAGCACTCCAGACGAGCGCCTGAAGCCCCGAAGAACTTCACGACAAGCGTGTCTAGTCCGTCCAGCTTGAAGTGAAGGAGGTGCCCTTGCCCTAAGTAGTGGGCACGGGCAAAGGATTTCCACCCGCGCGTAAGGTACATGATGCCATTGTTGGAGGTTTCGACGGTTACCCACACCGAGCCGTTGCAGCAACCGTCCACGCGCAGCCATAAGCCGTGCAGGTGGCGGCCTTCCATCTCCCTGGCAAAAGGGCGAGGAAGTCGCAGCCAGCTCCGCGGCTGGTCACGCAGCTCCAAGACAAAATCTTCCGCCGTGTCCACCTTGTGGCCTTCTGCCGGCGGAGGAGGGACTGAAGACGGAACAGCGAGCGTTCCACCGCGGCCGCCCCGGCCGCGGACACCACGCCGTCCACGACCGTGGGCCGCGGCCCTCCCTCGAGCACTGGAGCCAGCTTCCGCAGCCGCAGCCGAAGCTTGAGCATGAAGCCGGGAAGAAACCCTCACCGCGGTGGCAGGGGCGCGGCCATGGCCTCCCCCTCTCACCATGGCGTCGTCGAGCGCGGGAAGAGAAGAAGATATGGGAAGAAGGCAACAGTTGCTGGAAGTTGAGACGGGAGGAGATGGGTGAGCTTAGCATCCCGCACGCCCCCCTTCTTATAGGGGGAGTGCGGAGAGTTGGCCCTTCACCATCTTCGAGCGACCGCCCACGATCGCCAATCCCACTTCCTACGCTTCTGACGGGCGCATTACTCCAGCAACCGCCCACGATCGCCAATTCCGCGCCATGCGCCCCCTGGCCCGGCGCATCACTCCAACGGCCGCCCTTCTCCACCAATCTTCTGCCCTACATGCATGCGGACACGTGTGATGGAGGGGCGCAGAAAAAGGAGGAGTAAAGACAGACGGGGCAGTTACCCCTCACCATGAGGAGCTGAGCACCCGTTCGGTTTGAAACATCAGCATCCCACATATGAACATACCCTTGGCCTGAGTACGCCCGCGGGCCGGCCACCCGACGATAAGGTTTGCCGGGAAGTGGCTGAGAGCATGCTCAAGGCCGGATTAATAAGGAAGCAAAGAAGATCTCAAAAGAGGATAGTCATTGTGACCAAAAATTACAGCGGCAGTTCCCCGTCGCGTGTTTGTGCATTGTTTGGGCCTAGCCCGATGACTCTTCGGACGCGCGTACGGCCCAGGCCCGGGGGCTCCTGTCGGTGTATAAAACATGGGTATTTTATACCCTGACTTATGCACAAACGGTGGCAACCTCCTTGCCGGCCAAAGCTTTGCCAGGAACCGCCAAGATCAAGATTCGGAGTCCAGCCGCAGAAGCTACCAGAAAGAAGCTCAAAACACAACACTCGACTAGTACCAAATATGAAGACATTCCTTGCCGGCAAGGCTGAACCGGCAAGGTGAAGACCTGGCAAGCTCCGTGCGGGCAAGCTTAAGCCAGCCCTCCAGTGCTCCACCTCGCTGTACAGGTGTTCGCTGATGTGTGAGGTGTCGACCGCGTAGGTTGGTTGGTGAGGCTTGTCGGGCATGTGTCAGCACGCTGGGACAAGATTTTCCCCTAACGACACCCGTCCAAGAGGCGTGTCAGGATAATACGAGGTAGCTGGGCAAGCGGTGCAGAAACCTTGCCGGGACTACCTCTCCACATGACACCTAGCGTCGCATTTAATGCCTTTGTCCTAAATTGGCAGAGTTAGGTACGATAGCACTGTTTGCTATCTAATCGCTATGTAATTACTGTTTTGCCACTGTGGTAACCCCTTTGAACTATAAAAGGAGGGCCAAGGCAACAGTTTAGAGGATTCGGACCCCTTTTCAAACACAAGCACGTCTCGCGTAGCTGCTCTCCCCACGCCTTGCCGGGACAGGCGCTCCTTGTACTGTGCTTCTGCACCATCAATACACCAAAGGCAGGAGTAGGGTTTTACGCTTCTCAGCGGCCCGAACCTGGGTAAATCCCTCGCGCTCCCCATTGTCCATGCTCTTTGTGCACGTCAACCTCCCCCGCCGAACCACAAGGGGCTGCATGGCCCCATAGATGGTCGAACCCCGACAATATCCAATGATAGCACCATTCAAAATGTTATGCTTGTTGAATCTCTTGGTTACAATCTTCTTTCCATATCTAGACTAGCCGACTTTAGTTTCAATGTTCTATTTGCCGAAGTAGATTGCCAAGTGTTTCGTCGAGAGAATCATAATATGGTCTTTACCGGCATTCATAGAGGTGATCTATACATTGTTGATTTCACTAAGAGAGCCCAACCTCGTACATGTTTAATTGCTAAATCTTCTAAAGGTTGGTTATGGCATAGAAGGCTTGGACATGTTGGCATGCGTAATCTTGATAAACTTATTAAGGGAGATCATATTCTTTGTGTGAAAGACGTTATCTTTGACAAGGATAGACTTTGTAGTGCTTGCCAAGCAGGAAAACAAGTTGGAGGAAGCCATCCCGTGAAGAACATCATGACCACAAGGAGACCACTCGAACTACTTCATATGGATCTCTTCGGTCCCAATGCCTATAAAAGTCTTGGTGGTAACTCCATCGGTTTGGTCATTGTTGATGATTTTTCCAGATTTACGTGGGTGTTCTTCTCGATGACAAATCACGGGTACAAAAGATCTTCAAGAACTTTGCTAGGAAAGCCCAAAACCAATTTGAAGTGAAGATCAAGAAGGTTCAGAGCGACAATGGAATGGAGTTCAAGAATGCCAATGTGGATACCTTTCTTGATGAAGAAGGCATTTCACATGAGTTCTTGGCTACGTATACACCTCAACAAAATGGAGTTGTTGAGAGGAAGAACCGGACTCTTATCGAGATGGCAAGGACAATGCTAGATGAATCAAGACGCCAAAACACTTTTGGGCGGAAGCGGTTGAGACGGCTTGTCATGCTACAAATCGACTTTACCTTCACAAGCTTCTTGGTAAAACGGCATATGAGCTACTCACCGGTAACAAACCACAAGTTGGATACTTTTGAGTATTTGGCTCAAAATGTTACATTCTTGATAAGCATCGTCATTCAAAATTTGCTCCTAAATCTCATGAAGGTTTCCTACTTGGTTACAGATCAAACTCTCACACTTACCGTGTCTACAAAAACTTCACTCGAAAAGTTGAAGAGACGGTAGATGTGAAGTTTGATGAGACTAACGGCTCGAAAGTCGAGCAATTGCCAATTGATGTAGGAGATCAAGAACCATCGAAAGCAATCCAAGACTTGTCTATTGGCAAGATTCATCCCATGGAGGTGAAGGAGAGTACTTCGTCCATTCAAGTGGAAGCCCCAACTTCACATCAAGGTGAACCGCAAGTTGAAATGGAGGCATCCACAAGTGGAACACGTCAAGACGTAGGGAATGAGGAAGTGCAACAAGATGATCCACCTCAACATCCTTCTCCACCACCTCAAGCGAACAACGACAACAACAATGATGAGGAATACAATGATGATGATGATGAGAAAGCCTCACCACCACCCAAGCAAAAGCTACCTCGAGTTAGAGCAAGAATTGACAAGAATCATCCCATCGAACAAATTCTTGGCGACATCAAATCCGGGAGAATCACTCGCTCTAAATCTCGTTTAGCTAAATTTTGTGAGCATTACTCATTCATCTCTAGTATTGAATCTATGAAGGTAGAAAAAGCCCACGAAGACCCGGATTGAGTAAATCCAATGCATGAAGAACTACACAACTTCGAGAGGAATCAAGTTTGGACGTTGGTTGAGAAGCCTAAGGATGAGAAAAACGTCATCGGAACCAAATGGGTGTTTCGAAACAAGCAAGATGAAGATGGACAAGTCATATGCAACAAGGCTCGTCTCGTAGCTCAAGGCTACACACAAGTTGAAGGTATGGACTATGGTGAGACCTATGCCCCCGTTGCTAGACTTGAGTCCATTCGCATCTTACTTGCTTATGCCAATCACCATGATATCACTCTTTACCAAATGGATATTAAAAGTGCTTTCTTAAATGGTGAAATTGAGGAGGAAGTCTATGTTAAATAACCTCCCGACTTTGTCAATCCCAAGAAACCTAACCACGTTTATAAACTTCGTAAAGCTCTTTATGGTCTTAAACAAGAACCTAGAGCTTGGTACAAATGCTTGATATGTCTCCGTCGTATCAATAATTTTTTATTGTTTCATGCCATTATCCTATAATTTCCACATACTTTTCGCAACATTTTATATGATTTCTTGGACTAACATATTGATCCAGTGCCCAGTGCCAGTTCCTATTTGTTGCATGTTTTTTTGTTTCGCAGAAAATCCATATCAAACGAAGTCCAAACACGATAAAAATTTACGAAGATTTATTTTGGAATATATGTGATTTTTGGGAAGAAGAATCAACGCGAGACGATGCCCGAGGGGATCACAAGCTCAGAGGGCGTGGGCCCCCCCCGGGCGCGCCTGGCAAGCTTGTGGTGCCCCTGTAAGGCTGTTGGGGCCCTTCTTCTGCCGCAAGAAAGATGATATCTGGAAGAAATTCCCCTCAAAATTTCAGCCCAATCGGAGTTACGGATCTCCGGGAATATAATAAACGGTTTTCGGCCAGAAAACAGGAGCGCGAAACAGAAGAGAACAGAGAGAGATATCCAATCTCGGAGGGGATCCTCCCCTCCGAGAGCCATGGCGGCCATGGACCAGAGGGGAAACTCTCCTCCCATCTAGGGGGGAGGCCAAGGAAGAAGAAGAAGGAGGGGGACTCTCTCCCCCTCTCTCCCGGTGGCGCCGGAACGCCGCCGGGGCAACCATCGTGACGGCGATCTACACCAACAACTTCGCCGCCGTCATCACCAACTCTCTCCCCCTCTATGCAGCGGTGTAACACCTCTTCTCCCCGCTGTAATCTCTACATAAGCATGGTGCTTAATGCTACATATTGTTATCCAATGATGTGCTGCCATCCTATGATGTTTGAGTAGATTCGTTTTATCCTATGGGTTGATTGATGATCGTGATTGGTTTGAGTTGTATGTTTTATTTTGGTGCTGTCCTATGGTGCCCTCCGTGTCGCGCAAGCATGAGGGATTCCCACTGTAGGGTTTTGCAATACGTTCATGATTCGCTTATAGTGGGTTGCGTGAGTGACTGAAACACAAACCCGAGTAAGGGGGTTGTTGCGTATGGGAGAAAACAGGACTTGTTACTTAATGCTATGGTTGGGTTTTACTTTAATGATCTTTGGTAGTTGCAGATGCTTGCTAGAGTTCCAATCATAAGTGCATATGATCCAAGTATGGAAAGTATGTTAGCTCATGCCTCTCCCTCATATAAAATTGAAATAATGATTACCGGTCTAGTTATCGATTGCTTAGGGACAAATCCTTCTCTTGAGTTACAAAAGCTTTCTACTAGACAACTAACTTTTATTATCTTGCAAATCACTCATAGTTTTATTCTCGCTAAGTACTCCTAGTTTTATTCTTGCGAAGTAGTTCTAGCATTACACCTACAAAGTACTTCTAGTTTCATACTTGTTCTAGGTAAAGCAAACGTTAAGTGTGCGTAGAGTTGTATCGGTGGTCGATAGAACTTGAAGGGAATATTAATTCTACCTTTATCTCCTCGTTGGGTTCGACACTCTTATTTATCGAGAAAGGCTACAACTGATCCCCTATACTTGTGGGTTATCAAGACCTTTTTCTGGCGCCGTTGCCGGGGAGCAATAGCGTGGGGTTGATATTCTTGTGTGTGCTTGTTTGCTTTATCACTAAGTAGATTTTATTTTCTGTTCTAAGTTGTTTTTTATCTTTAGTTATGGATATGGAACACGAAATACCAAAAAATTAGTTGTACTTGCTACTCATGGAGATGGGGAACTTCCTAAAACCCTCGATGTTGCTTATGTGGAAAACATTAAATACTACTTTGATAATCCTGATAAATCTCCATTCAACTTGATAATGGGAGATACTTTGGATCAACGAGAATACTTTAGGGATTATCACTTGTCTCAAAAAGGGAAACACTTATGGGATCAAATTAAAATATTGCGTTGGTATGCTTGGGATTTATGCTTAAGATATGATTGTACTTGTTGCTCTAAGATGGAGGCTCCACACCTCCCCTTTTAATGTGAATTTAATGATAATGAAACCTTAGCTTCTTATGCTAATGGTGTATATGATTACTATGATGTGGAACAAATCGAAGAATTTGTTGCTTTTAAGGGTGCTTATGAAATTGAGTCTTTGTTTGAAAAGTATGAAGATCATGATGATGCTATTTACAGATCTGAAAATTTGGCTATACTTAAATATTGCTCTCAGAATTATGAACACAATGCCTATATTGATGAATTTATTAAGAAAGTCTTCGCTGCCCAAGAAGAGAATAATAGTTTGCAGGAAACTATGGAAGAAGAACTTGCTAAAAATGTGAGCTCATTAGATGAAAAAGATGACGAGGAGAGCGAAGAACAAAGGGAGGAAGAGCGGATTAGCTACCTGTGCCCACCTTCTAATGAGAGTAACTCTTTATCTCATACATTGTTTAATTTCCCTTCGTGCTTACCGAAGGATGAATGCTATGAAAATTGTTATGATCCCTTGGATTCGTCTGAAATATCCCTTTTTGATGAACTTGATGCTTGCTATGCTTGTGGCCATGATGCCAATATGAATAATGCTTATGGAGATGAACTTGCTATAGTTCCTTATGTTAAACATGAAATTGTTGCTATTGCAGCCACACATGATAGTCCTATTATCTTTTTGAATTCTCCCAACTACACTATATCGGAGAAGTTTGTGCTTATTAAGGATTATATTGATGGGTTGCGTTTTATAGTGCACATGATGATTTTGATGGATATAATATGCATGTGCTTGCTGCTCCTAATTGCAATTATTATGAGAGAGGAACTACATCTCCACCTCTCTATGTTTCTAGTACGATAAAATTGCAAGAAACTTTTTGTACTATGCATTGGCCTTTACTTGATGTGCATGAATTGTTCTTTTAAGACATGCCGATGCATAGAAAGAGAGTTAGACTTCATCATTGCATGATATATGTTGCTTTGTGCTCACTACTAAATTATAAATCATTGTTAATTAAAATTGGCTTTGATATACCTTGGGATCCGGGTGGATCAATTACTTGAGCACTTATGCCTAGCTTAATGGCTTTAAAGAAAGCGCTGCCTGGGAGACAACCCGGAAGTTTTAGAGAGTCATTTTATTCTGTTGTGTGCTTTTAAAAAGTTTAAAAACAAAAAAAATATAGAGGGGAACCTAAAAATTTTCAAAAAAAAAGTGAAACTGAGAAAGACGAACACCGTTGAAGTGGGGGACGTCCTTGAACTTTGTTCATGCCCATGGAAACTTTGTGAATCTTGATTACAAAAACTTTTCAACAAAAATAATTATCCCCTTGTACAAATCCATTGTATTATAAAAATAATGTGCCAAGATTTACCTTTAGGATGTTTAAATTGCTTGTTCGGTGTGTGCTGTGAAAAAACAGAAACTTTTGCTGTAGTGTTTGAATTTCTATATTTTACTGGAACATGCAAAAATTCTGAAATTTTTACACAGTACTGCTATGCAAAAAATTTATTCTGTCCTAATTTTTCAGAATTTTGGAGTTACATAAGTATATGTTTCATTTGCATCTTTATAGACTATCCTGTTTTCAAAGATTGCTGTTATAGTTTCTTTATTTGTGTATGTTTGAAATCTTGTTGAGCCCCATTGACTTGGGAGCCACAGAACTGTGATAGCATATAGTGGGTAACTTTTGATTATAATTATACAATAATTTTACAGCAGGACATGATGGGATTTGATGTTATATGTACTAACCCCTCTAATAAAAAGTTCGGTTAAGTTTTGTGTGGATGAAGTGTTTGAAGATCGAGGAGGTATCGATATGAGGAGAATAAGGAGAGGCAAGAGTTCAAGCTTGGGGATGCCCAAGGCACCCCAAGTAAATATTCAAGCAGACTCAAGCGTCTAAGCTTGGGGATGCCCCGGAAGGCATCCCATCTTTCTTTGAAAATTATCGGTATGTTTCAGTTTTTGTTTTGTTCACATGATATGCGTAAATTCTTGGAGCATCGTGTGCTTTTTATTTTTCTTTTAATAATGCACCATGCTAGTATGAGATAGTCCTTGGTTGATTTATAGAATGCTCTTTGCGCTTCACTTATATCTTTTGAGTATGGCTTTATAGAATGCTTCATGTGCTTCACTTATATTATTTGAAGTTTGGATGCCTGTTTCTCTACATTGGGAAAACCGTTATTTGTAGAATGCTCTTTTGCTTCACTTATATTTATTAGAGTGTGGGCAAGTCTTTTGTAGAAAGAATTAAACTCTCATGCTTCACTTATATCTATTTAGAGAGTCAACGGGAATTGGTCATTCACATGGTTAGTTATAAAATCCTACATAAAACTTGTAGATCACTGAATATGATAAGTTTGATTCCTTGCAATAGTTTTGCAATATTAAGATGGTGATATGTGGGAGGTACTAGTGAATGATTGTGGTTTAGTAAGAATATTGGTGTTAAGGTTTGTTGTCGGGGGTGGACGACCATCTATGGGGCCATCTAGCCCCTTGTGGTTCGGCAGGGGAGATCATCGTGCGCAAAGAGTAGAATCAATAGAGGGCGCAAGGGATTTACCCAGGTTCGGGCCACCATGAGGTGTAAAACCCTACTCCTGCTTGGATGTATTGGATGGGTGTGAGCACAAGTACAAGGAGCGCTTTCTCCGGCAAGGTGTGGGAGGAGTAGCTACGCATGCAGGTCGTGCTAGGGTTCTGATCGCGTGACCTCTGTAAACGTTGCCCTGGTCCTCCTTTTATAGCTCAAGGGGTTACCACAGTGGCAAAACAGTAATTACAAGTCGATTAGATAGCAAACAGTGCTATCATACCTAACTCTGCCAGTTTAGGACAAAAGCATTAAATGCTCCGTTAGGTGTCATGTGGAGAGGTAGCCCTGGCAAGGTTTCTGCACCGCTCGCCCAGCTACCTCCTATTAGCCTGACACGCCTTCTAGATGGGTGTCATTAAAGGCAAATCTTCTCCCTGCGTGCTAACACGTGCCCGACAAAACTCACCAACCAGCCTGCGTGGTCGACACCTCACCGATTAGCGACTAGCTGCCCGGTGAGGTGGAGCGCTGACGAGCTGGCGAAAGCTTGCCGGGTCTTCACCTTGCCAGTTCGGCCTTGCCGGCAAGGAATGTCTTCACCCTCATCACTAGTTGAGTGCTTGTCGATGCTTCGTCTTGAGCTTCTCTCCAGTAGCTTCCGCAACTGAATTCTGAATCTTGGTCTTGGTGGTTTCCGGCAAGCCTTGGCCGGCAGGGAGGCTGCCATCGTCTGTGCATAAGTCAGGGTATAAAATACCCATGTTTTATACACCGACAGGATCCCCCGGGCCTAGGCCATACGCACGTCCGAAGCGTCATTGGGCTAGGCCCAAACAATGCACAGACACGCGGCGGGAAAACTGCCGCTGTAATTTTCGTCATGATGGTTATCCTGACGCAGTCCAATCCACGCATTAAATGCGGGATGTGGGAACATGGACTGTTGCAGTTATTTCGCGGTAGTGCGCCTGTAAAAAGCGTTGCTGGGGTAAACAGCGAAGAGCCAGCCCCCTCGCGCCTTCCCCATAAAAAGGCAACTGCAAGGAGGTGCTGCTCATTCGCCCCTGCCTTCCTCTGCTTCATCTCCTTCCTTTCACCAGAGCCCCCTTTTCGCCGCCGCCACCATCAATCCACACCTCACCTCGACCTTCTTCTTCCTCCCGAGTTCTAATGGCGCCTAAGAAAGCCGACGCAGCGGGGAAGAAGCCCGCCAAGCCGCTCGACCCCAAGGCGGAGGAGAAGAAGAAGGCGTTGGAAGAGCTGGAGAAGCGGCGGAGGGAAAATGCAATCTTCTCGCCATCTTCCTTGGATGGAAATGAGTTGATCAAGAGGTACGCATACATGTGGGGAAGGGACACCAAGGATCACAAGGCCCCAGCGGTGCTTCCTGAAGGCGACAAGGATCCAGCAGATTCGTATCCGTTCTTCTGCGCTTACTTTTACTGCGGTCTGGTTCCTCCATTCTCAGATTTCTTCAGCGCCATGATGTTCAGTTTTGGGTTCAGACTGCTGGATTTTACTCCAAATGCGATGACTTGTATGGCGGTCTTTGCCCATCTGTGCGAGAACTTTGTCGGAGTTGCTCCCAACGTAGATTTGTTCTGCCACTTTTTCGTTTCCCGCATCGAGGATAAGTCGCTTTCCGGCAGTGTGACATGGATTCCTAGGGCAAAAACCAAGGGCCAGTACCTTGCCGGGCAGCTCCACCTCAAGTGGGACGAGTGGTGGGCAGAATGGTGCTGGATCCAGGAAAAGGATTTCCCTCAGTTCTGCATACCGCGTACAACGAGAGTTCTACGCGGCAAGAATTGGAGCGATCTTGGCGCCACCGACGCGAAACTTTGCCCGGCACTGAACAGAATTTCCCGTCTCAAGGCTGCCAAGCTGACCATAGAAATGGTTGGCGCTGATTTCCTCCGGCGACGCATCACGCCGCTGCAGAAGAGAGAAAGATTCACTTGGGAATACCAAAACACCGCTGATATTATGCGATTGTATCCTGGGACCGGCAACAACTTGAGAGTCATGGAGCAAGCCTGCCTCTGCGAACAGTTGTTTCGGAAAACTCGTGTATTCCATTTGCCAGATGGAATTATCCCGCTGCACATCAACTCCGCCAAGGACTCCATCTTGTCGATGATGTCGGACTGCGATGCTCACGGAGTCAAAGCGGACTGGCCAATGCCCATCTTGGTGAACGAGATGAATTGGGCCTCCAACCTGAAGCAGAAAGCTTCCCGGAAGGAAACGGATCTCATCCGGGCCACCAAGGATGAAGAACTGGCGTACATCACCAGCAAGGCCGCAGAGATCGCGAGGATCAACGCGGCAGGTGGTTCTGGCGCCGTGGTAGCTGAGGATGATGACGAAGAGCATCACGAGGAAGAAGCTGCCGAAGAGCAATAGGAAGAGCCTGCCGGGGGCGAGACTGCCAGAGCAGAGGTTGCCGGGACTAAGGTTGCCAGAGAGCCTGAAGAGGAAGAGGGTCCACGAGCCCCAACAAAGAAGAAACGCCGTCTTCGAAGGGTGGTCAGTCAGGAGCCGGTGCGCACCACTTCACCAGGGGCTGGTCCTTCGGTGAAGAAGACAACCACAAAGACCGGCCACCAAGAAGAGGTACGCCGGCAATCAACTCGGCGTCCCCAAGCTCAGCCTCCATCCCCCCGGCAAGAGGTTGCCGAGGAAGTTGAATCCATTCAGCCGACGGGGTTCACCTCCCCCGGCACTTAAGAGGGCCAGAGAATCGCCTCCACCGGTGATGTACGATTTCAACGTCCTTGGCGAGTCTGAGGAGGAGGAGTAAGTAATTTTTCTTATCTCCACCAAGTCTTGACTTCATATGATTGCCATTTTAACTTGATTTCTTCTGTCTTGACAGGGACCCAGAACCACTTGTGCACCGGTCGAAGCGAGCCAAGTCTGCAACAGCACAAGATCCTGCGGCGAGTGCTGGGCAGGGGGTTGTGATGGCTGAAACCATCGTCGTCAGCCCCCAGCCTAGCCCCCTGCGCGAGGATGTGGTGCAGATCCCGCCTACTAGCACCGGTACTGAAGTTCGTCCTTCTGAGCCTGATAAGGAGGTGGGGGAGGCCCGCCAAGAAGAAGAACGCCAGGAGGCGGACCCTGTTGTGGCTCCCCCGTCAACCATCATTCCGGAGAGTGCTTCCCCGACAAGGGCCTCCACCGATGAGCCTGCCCGCATGGAGGCTACCCCGTCAAGCGGGGCTGCCGATGACCGTGCGCTAGCAACGTAAGTCGCCGGGGAAGGAGACGCCCTTCCTCAGCAAACACCAACGGGTAATCCTCTTGTCTTTAAACATTTCTCATGGATTTCTTTTGTTTTCTTGAACTTTGACTTGTAATTCTGAACCTTATTCCGCCCTTGCTCTTGCTACAATCCACAGCTACAGCCTTTCCCAAAGAAGGTGAAGTCCTCGTTGAGGTAGCCAATATCGCAAAGGACGCCGCTGATGAAGCCGCCAAGATTGCCGCTGAAGAGGGTCTTATGCAAGTTGTCGAGGGGACCAGAGTACTCCCCGAAGAATCTGAGAGGTCCTCCGGCAACACGTTTGACCCTGCTAGGGCGGATGTGGATAAGGCACCTATCAACACTGATACGCCGAACCCTGACAACCAACCAGCAGCGTCAACCTTGTAGATCCTGTCAAGCAGCTTGGCGCTGGTTACTTCCCAGCACGAATCTGGAGCCCCCAACTCATCTGGCACTATGAGGCCAAACTTTGATGAAGAAATAGCCCGAATTCTGCTCCCCCTGGCCCAGAGAACCGGCGAGGCCACTAATGCAACTGACAGTGCCGAAGATCTTGCCTTTATGGAGATCATGGCCGTTGGATTCAAAGGAGTCCAGGAAAGATACAGCCAGAGGTGGAGCAGGGTCCAGGAAGAGCGCAAGGCTGCGGACCTGGTTGACCAGAAGCTGAAAGAGAAGGCGAACGAGCTGCGTGCATGGTACAACCAGCAGTCTCGCGTCCTCAGAGATCAGGAAGAGGAGCTCGCCGCTTCTAAAAAAGAAGCGGCAGCCTTGGACGGCAAGCTGACAGAGCACGCAGCGTAGCTCGACGCCAAAGATAGGGAACTTGCCACCCGCGAAGAGGCCCTTGCCGCCACACTCCGTGGCAAGGATGAGGAAATTAAAACACTCCTTAAGCAATGGACTCAAGAGTTGGAAGACGGGCACAAGATATCCATTGAAACCCAAGCTTTGGAGAATGCCGCCAAACTTAAGGAGGCTTCCGATAAGGCTGCTGCCGCCGCCTCCGCCAAGACAGAACTGGAGTCCCAAATGGCCAAATTAAAATAAGATCTTGCCGGTAACAGTAAAGAAATCGAGGCTCTCAAGGACGAAGCACTGAAGGCAGCCCGCACTCTAGGCGACTTGCAAACGCAGCTGTCGTCCAAGAACCAAGATCTTGATGCCGCCGCCAAGACAATCGGGGACCTGAAATCCCAACTGGCCACCTTGGTAACAGCCTTAGAATCTGCCAAGGAGAGGGAGAGGGTCTTGACGGAGAAGCTGGAGAAGGAAGAGGCCTTGAAGAAGGATGCCGAGAACAACTACGCCCAATTGCACGAGAACCTTTCCCTCTGGACTGGCAGGCTTGTCAATGCCACTGAGCGCATCTCTTCCCAGATTGCCGTCATGGATATGAAGAGCTGGGGCTTCACTGTCAATGACAAGGAAGCCACTAGCGTCAGACTGACCAAGTTCTTCGAGGGCCTTATTGACGCCTTGAAGACGTATCATGAGGACAGGAATGCTTCATTCGCCGATGAATCCTAGAAGTTTGCGCGCGAAGTCGTATACAGGGTGCTGCTCAAAATTGCTCATCGCAATCCCGGCCTCGACCTCTCCGGGGTCTTCAGGAAGCTGCCGGAGAAAACCGACGTGACCGCTGCCGACAAGATTGTCGCTCCCCTTGCCGACAAGGTTCTCCAAATTCCCAGAATCCAGGGTAATCGTCGGGATTGAGCTTGTTGTTATATCCATTGCCACACTGTCATGTAAAAGATACATTTGATCTCGCGTTAGATCTGCACCGCTTTTGTGGTGTAATATAACTTGTGCTGCTTGAATGATTGTGTGCCGTTCCCCTCGTTTTATTGTGCCTTTGTATGATCGTGCTCCCTACGCTGTTTGGAAACTTGCCGGTGCGCACATTTGCCGCGAGCGCTTTGAGGAATAGGTCCTTACAGCCTGCTGGAAGTGCCGCTGCCGGCAAGGTAGCTTGCCGGGTCAGAATGCAGCTGCTAAGCTTGCCGAGAGGACTCGAGGCAAACTAGAGCGCGAACTGATCGCGACAAGGTTCCTCCGCGTGCAGGTTTTTCATACAAACACAGAATCGTTCAAGGGAAACTGCAAACGTAACAAGGAAAAAGTTTCAAAGTTTTTCAACTTAGCTTTTCCTTGCACTGTTTTCCTCGCCGTACGGAATGATCACTTGAACGTCAATAAAATGGTACCCCATCATCACTCCTCCCTGGGGAACTTGCACGCGAGGGACACTTCTGTCCTTTAAGAAAAAGAAAGAAGAGAAAAGAGTGGTTCGGGAACCTTGACGGTTCATTAGTCATTCCATACAAACTAAAGTATAATCACAATATTACATGCATCCATATATAAATGAACATGTATGAAGAGTTGCGAAAACACTTAGCTTTATTATGCACAGGATCTGCGCCTGGCTTTGTACAAAGGGTTACAAGTCTTGCCGACAAAGCTTGTACAAAAGGGGTTGTCGGAAGACCCGGCAATCCGCGCCTTATGGGTAGAACTTGCGAAGATGCTCAACATTCCATGAGTTTTGCATTTGAATGCCATCTTCGGTCTCCAGACAGACCGCGCCAGGTCTGGTGACCCGTACTACCCGATAAGGGCCTTCCCACTTCGGCGCCAACTTGTTTGATCTCTTGGCGGACTGAACGCGCCGAATAACAAGGTCGCCTTCCTCAAGGCTTTGGGCGTGCACTTTGCGGCTATGATAGCAGTGCAAGGCTTGCTGGTAGCGTGCGGCTCGCACAGCCGTCCGAAGACGATCCTCCTCAAGGAGCGTTGCGTCATTTTGCTGCAGCTGCTCTTGCTCAGCTTCATCGTAAGCGAGCACTCGAGGTGACCCGTATATGAGTTCCATGGGGAGCACCGCTTCTGCACCATAGAATAGGGAGAAGGGTGTCTGGCCGGTAGCTCGATTTGGTGTCGTTCTGTGTGACCAAAGAACCGCCGGCAACTCATCAATCCAGCGTCTTCCACATTTGCGCAGCTTGTCAAAGGTTCTTGTCTTGAGGCCCCGCAGCACTTCAGCGTTCATCCTTTCTGCTTGGCCGTTGCTTCTCGGGTGAGCAACAGAGGCAAAACAGATTTTGCCGCCAAGGTCCTGGATATACTGCATGAAGGTGCGGCTCGTGAATTGTGTGCCATTGTCGGTGATGATTCTGTTAGGAACCCCGAAATGGCAAACTAATCCTTTGAAGAACTTGATGGCTGATTGCGCTGTCACCTTTCTCACTGGCTCCACTTCAGGCCACTTTGTGAACTTGTCGATGGCGACGTACAAGAACTCAAAGCCCCCGGTAGCACGGGGGAAGGGGCCCAAGATATCGAGCCCCCAGACCAAAAAACGCCAGGAGAGAGGGATTATTTGAAGAGCTTGAGCTGGCTGATGTATGTTCTTTGAATGGAACTAGCATGCTTCACATTTGGTTACTAGCTCAGTTGCATCCTGGAGGGCAGTGGGCCAATAGAAACCTTGCCGGAAAGCCTTGCCGGCAAGCGCTCTTGAACCTATGTGAGAGCCACATATGCCCCCATGTATTTCTGCCAACAGCTTCAGTCCATCTTCCCGGCAAATACACATTAATTTCACATTGTTTGGTCTCTTTCTGTATAGCGTGTTGTCCACAAACTGATACATACTTGACTGACGGGCTACTTTTTCAGCTTCTTCTTGCTCATCAGGAAGTTCTCCTATTTGAAGGAAATGAACTATTTGCTGTGCCCATGCCAGAGCCTGCGGCTCGACGACAAGGACTAAAGGCATTTCTTCGGCCGCGGCAGCGCTTGCCTCAGCGGCAAGAACCTGGGGTTCTGCGCGAAGCCGCTGCTCACCGACAACCATGTCGTTGTTCCCGGCAACATCCTTGTCGGCGGATCCTGGGAGCTCTGCCGGAAAATACTTGCTGGTATTCAACTTCCTTCTCTTACTGGCCTGCGTTGATGGAGTGACTGTTGGTTGATTCAAATGGAGCACAAAAGTTCCCGGTTCCACAGGTAGCTTTTGAGCGGCACACTTTGACAGGTGATCAGCGATGCTGTTTTCCGCATGAGGGATGTGCTCTGTTTGCAACCCGTCAAAGTGTTCCTCCAATTTTCTCACTTCTTCCACATACGCTTCCATCAATGGGCTCTGGTAATCTTTGTTTACTTGCTTCACAACAAGCTGCGAGTCACCGCGGACGATCAATTTTCTGATCCCAAGGTCCACTGCGATCCTAAGACCGGCAAGGAGTCCTTCGTACTCAGCAGTGTTGTTTGTAGCTTGCTCCTTGGGAAAGTGCATTTGAACTACATACTTGAGGTGCTCTCCGGTGGATGCGACAAGCAGCACTCCGGCACCGGCGCCTTGTAGCGAGAAGGCACCATCAAAATACATAATCCATTCTTTGGCCATCTCTTTGCCGGGGAGAGCTGTTTCTTTAATTTCTTCATCTCGCGTTGGTGTCCATTTTGCAATGAACTCCGCCAAGGCCCTGCTCTTAATGGTTGAAGTGCTTTCAAACTTAAGTGCAAAGCTTGACAATTCCAACGCCCACTCCACTATACTGCCAGTTGCCTCTGGATTTCTCAGAATGCGCTGCAGCGGAAAGCGAGTGACAACTATAATCTCATGTGCTTGGAAGTAGTGACGCAGCTTCCTCGAGGCCATAAGGAGGCCAAAAAGCAACTTCTGCACTCCAGAGTATCTTGATCTAGCCCCCTGCAGAAGGGAACTAACAAAATACACGGGTCACTGCACCACTTTCTTCTTCGGCACCACTTGTTGATTGGCCTCATTTGCTTGCGCTATTTCTGACTCGTCGGCACCGGACCTTGCCGGAGAAGATTCCGGTTTGTCGCTGGACGGGCTTGCCGTGGCCGCTTCCTCGTCATTGACTTCCCTCTGCGCTACTAATGTAGCACTAGCCACTTGATTTGTTGCCGCTACATATAGCAGCAACGGCTCTTGTGGTCTAGGTGCAACTACTGTTGGCGCGGAGGAGAGGTACCTTTTCAAGTCCTGCAGTGCGGCCTCCGCTTCCGGAGTCCATTTCATTGGACCTGCCTTTTTCAAAATCTTGAAAAACGGTAGGGCGCGCTCAGCAGATCTTGAAATGAACCTACTCAAGGCAGCAACACAGCCTGCAAGACGCCATACATCCTTGACGCTTTTTGGTGCTTGAATCTGCTCAATTGCTTTGATCTTGTCTGGATTTGCTTCAATTCCACATTGAGATACAAAGAATCCAAGAAGCTTGCCGGATGGAACGCCAAACACACACTTCTCGGGATTGAGCTTCAAATTGATTTTGCGCAAGTTTGCAAATGTTTCTTCTAAATCTTGAATGAGGGTTGACTTGTCATTGGTTTTGACCACTATATCATCCATATATGCTTCTACATTCCTGTGCAGCTAGGGCTCAAAACCAATCTGGACTACTCTCGCGAATGTTGAACCGGCACTCTTTAACCCGAAAGGCATACGCACGAAGCAGTATGTGCCACATGGAGTAATGAATGCAGTTTTTTCCTCATCCTCCTTGGCCATGAATATCTTATGGTACCCAGAATATGCATCAAGGAAGGAGAGTAAATCACAGCCGGAAGTAGAGTCTACAATTTGATCGATGCGCGGCAAAGGGAAAGGATCCTTTGGACAAGCTTTGTTGATATCAGTGTAGTCAATACAAAGTCTCCACTTTCCGTTTGCTTTGCACACCACAACTGGATTTGCCAACCAAGTTGGATGTAGTACACCTCTAACCAAACCTGCTGCTTCAAGCTTCTTGATTTCCTCGGCAATGAACTGTTGCCGCTCCAAAGCTTGCTTCCTGATTTTCTGCTTGACGGGCTAAGCATTGGGACAGACAGCAAGGTGGTGCTCAATTACCTCCCTGGGAACACCGGGGATATCAGATGGTCACCATGCAAACACATCGACATTCGCCCGCAGGAAGGCAATGAGCGCGCTTTCCTATTTGCTGTCAAGGGTGGCACTGATGGTGAAGGTACCGTCAGTACCGTCCTCCCTCGCCGGCACCTTTTTGGTTGCTGGTGAAGTAGCTTTGGATTTCTTACCGGTAGAGCACCCCGGCAAGTCCTTAATAGGCGCACAACACTCCGAAGAGGTGCGCTTCCCGGAATCCTTATCAGAGGCCTTGCCGGACTTCTTGCTTTTCTTCTTCTTGGCGGGAGCTGGCGCCTTGGCGGCCTCTGCTGCAACCGCATCTCTGTACATCCTATCGACGCAAATAACTGCATCTTTCTTGTCGGAGTTGATGGAAATGACACCCATCGGCCCAGGCATCTTCAACATATTGTAAGCATAGTGAGATGCTGCCATGAATTTTGCCAAGGCTGGGCAGCCAAGAATTCCATTGTACGGCAAGGGGATCTTGACAACGTCAAACACAATCTTTTCTGTTCTGTAATTCAATTCCCCGCCAAACGTCACCGGCAATGTGATCTTTCCCTTGGGTTGGCTTCTTCCCGGGTTTACTCCTTGAAACGTGTCTGTTTTCTCGAGCTCCTCGTCGGAAATCTGCAGCCTCTTGATTACTTATGGAGAAATCAAGTTTAGGCCGGCCCCACCGTCAACTAACATCTTCGTGACCTGGAGGTTGCGAATTGTTGGCGAAACCAACAACGGCAAACACCCGACGGCGGTAGTGCGATCAGGGTGATCCTCGGCATCGAAAATGATAGGCGTGTGTGACCACTTGAGTGGCTTTTGAGAGCCCATTGCCGGTTCTGCCGCATTAACCTCACGTGCCCATTGCTTAAGTTGGCGGTGAGAGGAGTGCAAAGATGCACCTCCGTCAACGCACATGGCCTCAGTTGCCTTTTGGAATTCCTGTTCACTGGACTCTCCGTCGTCCTCTTCCTTTTCACTTCCATCATCTTCCTCTTTCTTTTCGCGGCCTCTAGCAGGTTTCTCTTTCTGCTGCTTGGCCTTGCCGCGACGGCCTCCTCGACCACCACGGCCCTTTTTGTCGGATCCACCAGCACCATCTTGTCCCTTCTCTTTATCGCATTTTTCATATTCAGCCTTCTGTTTCTCAACAAGCTGCTCGACTTGTCTGCACTCTTGGAGATCATGGCCCTTGGTGCGGTGGATCTTGCAGTACGGCCCATCAGACTTGCCGGCCTTCTCGTTTGCCGCCGCCTCCTGGCAAGCGGCGCATACAACGGCCTCCTTGCCAGAGTTCTTAGTCTTAGCTTTCTTGGCGGACTCAGAGTTGCCGGAGCCCTCAACGGCCATAACAGTCTTGCCTTTGCGCTTCCTGTTGCGCTTTCGGCCTTTCTTCTTCGGGGTGGCAGCATCATCGTCCTCAGAATCTACCTCGGCACCAGCGTCCTCCCCGGGAAGTCTCCTCCCTTCCTCAGCACGTGCACACTTATCCGCCAACGTATAGAGCTCGTTGACGGTTTTGGGCAACTTGACGTTCATCTTTTCCCGCATCCTCCGATTGCACACGTTCGTGTGAAAGGCGGTAATGACGGTTGCGGGGTGCACATCTGGAATGTTACAGTGTACACGGCTGAACCTCTGGATGTACTTGCGCAAAGTTTCACCATCTCTTTGCGGAATCACTTGCAGGTCGCTGGGCTATCCAGGGGCCTTGTGGCCTCCGGTAAAGGCACCAAGAAACTCATTACAGAGATCTGCCCACGAAGAAATGGAGTTTTCCGGCAAGTTCATCAGCCAAGATCTCACGTTGGGCTTCAGCACCAATGGAAAGTAGTTGGCAAGGATTTTCTCATCTCTTACTCCAGCAGCTTGCACGGCAATCGTGTAGATGCCCAGAAACTCTGCCGGGTTCAGCTTGCCATCGTACTTCTCTGGTACTTCTGGCTTGAAGGCCCGGATGGACAGCCATCGGACTTACCGCAGCTCATGGGTGAAGGCAGGACACCCAACCTCGTAAGGCAGATATCCGCCAACCCCCAACGCAGGCTCATCAACGATGGGGCCGTTGCGTGCGTCGGATTGACGGCGCGCCTCCCGGCGCCGTTCAATGGTGGTGCGGGCATCTTCTACCCGCCTGTCTCGTAGCACTTGCCGCTGATCTTGCTGCACTCGCGGATCCGAAGAGGCCATCGACATCTTGTTGGGCTCGAAAAATCGCTGGGCTTGCCGCGGCTATTGGTGTTGCTGCTGTTGAGACTGTTGCCGCGAAGGTGATTGCACCATTAGCGTAGCATCGTCAATGCGGCCACCAGTTGGAGCTACTGGTGCTGTTTGCGGACGTCATGAGGGCTCCGCTTGCTGTGACTTGCTCGCCTCGGCAAACCCAATCAGGCTCTGGATGGTGGCTCTCTATTCATCCATTTTCTCTCCTGCCGGAGGGAAGTTTAGCAGCATCTGGGCTCGTGCCATCGCCTCTACTGCCATGGCTGGCATGGCCGGAAGCGAAGAGCGCGACGTCGCTCTACTCCTGGCAGAGCTAGCAGGAGCGCCATTGCGGTCTTGCTGCCGTGGCACATGATCAGCAGCGGGTTGCCGTGGCGGAGGTGGTGCCTGAGGATTTGGGACTTGATCAACAGGGGTCTTGCCGTGAGGTCGCCGCTGCCCTGAGTCGTTGACGCCGCTCGGAGTTGCACTGCGCCCATTATGCGAGGGGCGCGGCGTCTGTCCCGAAGCAGCATCTTTGGACGCCGCTGCGGCGGGGTCTTGGCTCGTGTCGGCCCGGGCATTGCTGCTCCGGTGGCTGCGTTCGTCGGCGCGGCGAGGAGGAGGAGGAGGATGTCCATCCGCTCCGCCCGCACCGTCTCGACTTCATTCGCCAGAGGATCGAGGAAGTCGACCGCCTCCAGCACGCTCGTCTCCTGCACCGACCACGGTGGGCATGGCGACCGCTCCACCTGCGCTGGTCGTGCCAACCACGGTATCCGCACCTCCCGCATTGGCTGCGCCGCTTGCGGATACGCGCAAAGGGGCCGTCATCGTGATGCCCTTCTTCTTGGGGGCCAGACGATGATGAAGCTGACGCGCAATCCACTGATTCAGGTTCACGCAAGCAATCCCCCTACCTGGCGCGCCAAAGATGTCGTGGGTGGACGACCATCTATGGGGCCATCTAGCCCCTTGTGGTTCGGCAGGGGAGATCAACATGCGCAAAGAGCAGAATCAACAGAGGGCGCAAGGGATTTACCCAGGTTCGGGCCACCGTGAGGTGTAAAACCCTACTCCTACTTGGATGTATTGGATGGGTGTGAGCACAAGTACAAGGAGTGCTTTCTCCGGCAAGGTGTAGGAGGAGCAGCTACACATGCAGGTCGTGCTAGGGTTCTGATCGCGCGACCTCTGTAAACGTTGCCCTGGTCCTCCTTTTATAGCTCAAGGGGTTACCACAGTGGCAAAACAGTAATTACTAGTCGATTAGATAGCAAACAGTGCTATCATACCTAACTCTGCCAGTTTAGGACAAAAGCATTAAATGCTCTGTTAGGTGTCATGTGGAGAGGTAGCCCCGGCAAGGTTTCTGCACCGCTCGCCCAGCTACCTCCTATTAGCCCGACACGCCTTCTGGACGGGTGTCATTAAAGGCAAATCTTCTCCCTGCGTGCTGACACATGCCCGACAAACCTCACCAACCAGCCCGCGCGGTCGACACCTCACCGATTAGCGACTAGCTGCCAGGTGTGGTGGAGCGCTGATGAGCTGGCGAAAGCTTGCCGGCACAGAGCTTGCCGGGTCTTCACCTTGCCGGTTTGGCCTTGCCGGCAAGGAATGTATTCACCCTCATCACTAGTTGAGTGCTTGTCGATGCTTCATCTTGACCTTCTCTCCAGTAGCTTCCGCAACTGAATTTTGAATCTTGGTCTTGGTGGTTTCCGGCAAGCCTTGGCTGGCAGGGAGGCTGCCATCGTCTGTGCATAAGTCAGGGTATAAAATACCCATGTTTTATACACCGACATTTGTGACTCCCGAAGCATGCACGTATAGTTATGCGACGAAGTTATATCCTACTCACGTTAGTATCCAATGTTAATTATTCGCAATGCATGATTATGACCGTTATCGCTCTCTAGTTGGTCGCTTCTCAATCTATTTGCTAGCCTTCGCCTGTACTAAGCGGGAATGCTGCTTGTGCATCCAAATCCTTAAACCAAAGTTGTTCCAGATGAGTCCACCATATCTACCTATACGCGGTATTACTATGCCGTTCCATGTAAATTTGCATGTGCCACCTCTAATCATTCAAATAAGCATCTGTTTTGTGTGCCCGTACCACTCATGGAGCGGCAGGGGGTGGTCAGTATCTTCCATGATAGGCGGGTTATTCTCACGATGGGTGTTTATTCACTTGTCATTGCACGAGAGAGCCTGGTAATTGGGATGCCCAGTCCTGTAATCAAAATGAAAAAAATATATAATGAAACAAACTCCCCCGAAAAGTTGATTGTATGTAGGGCACCCGAGGATTCGGCTAGCCATGGCTTGTGTTTGAATGGTTGAGGGGGAGTAAACTTTACCTTTCCGCTTGGGAACCGCTGATAATGTGTTTAGCATGGAAGATATTGAGAATCCTCGGTCGTGACGTTGACAGGAAAAGTACACCTCTCAAAATGTATTCATCTCTGATTTAAGCTTCGAGCTCTGGCACCTCTGCAAATCCATGCTTCCCTTTGGGAAGGGCCTATCTATTTACTTTATGTTATTTTACTTTTATTATTGAGTCATCACCTTCTCATTCAAGCACCAGTTGGAGAGCGCTATTGTCATTTTTATGCATTGAGTATAGTTAATGTTGTATGCATCATGACTGGATCAATGATTGAGCATGACGGGCTAGGGATAGCGTTCTTTAGCATTTTTATTTTGAAAGGCTTGATTGTTTGTTGGTATGCCTGAGTATTGATGTCTTTATATCAAACTATAGACTATTGCTTTGAATCACTCATGTCTTAATATTCATGCCATGATTGGATTACATGATCAAGATTATGCTAGGTAGCATTCCACATCAAAAATTATCTTTTATCATTTACCTACTCGAGGACGAGTAGGAATTAATGGTTGACAAAGTTTCTTCATGAAAAGGGTTTCAAAATTGGTAAAATTGATTCAACCTTGTTCACTAAGAGGGTTAATGGAGAACTATTTGTATGCCAAATATATGTTGATGATATTATCTTTGGATCTACTAATCCCTCTTTTAGTGAAAAGTTTGGAAGGTTGATGTCGGAAAAGTATGAGATGTCTATGATGTGTGAACTCAAATTCTTTCTTGGTTTGCAAATCAAGCAAACTAAGGAGGGTACCTTTGTTTCTCAAACAAAGTATACCAAAGACTTATTCAAGAAGTTCAACATGCAAGAAAGCAAAGGTATGAAAACTCCCATGCCTACGAGTGGACATCTTGACTTGACTAAGGATGGCAAACCGGTTGATCAAAAGGTTTATGATCTATGATTGGTTCATTGATATATCTATGTGCCTCCCGTCCCGACATTATGCTAAGTGTGTGCATGTGTGCACGATACCAAATGGCACCAAAAGAGTGTCATCTTAAGGCCGTGAAAAGAATAGTGAGATACTTGTTACATACACCAAATTTTGGCATTTGGTATCCCAAAGGATCCTCTTTCGATCTTGTTGGCTACTCCGATTCGGACTATGCCGGAGATAAGGTTGATAGAAAATCCACTACGGGTACATGTAAATTTCTTGGTAGATCTCTTGTGTCTTGGTCTTCCAAGAAACAAAACTCGATATCTCTATCCACCACCGAAGCGGAATACATTGCCGCCGGATCTTGTTGTGCTCAATTGCTATGGATGAAACAAACTCTCAAAGACTATGGTGTGCATGTGAGACATGTTCCATTACTATCTGACAATGAGAGTGCTATTAAGATTGCACACAATCCCGTGCAACATTCTCGAACTAAGCATAATGAGGTTCGTCACCATTTCATTCGAGATCATGTTGCTAAAGGTGACATTGACCTTAAGCATGTTCATACCGACAAGCAATTGGCGGATATCTTTACTAAACCTCTTGATGAGAAGGTATTTTATCACTTGAGGAATGAGTTGAACATCATTGATGCTTCAAGCGTGAACTAGAAACTCACTTGGATGCATGCAAGGGCATGAGCGTTCTTGACTAATCCTTGATACTTCCATGATCATTTTACATCTTGGATACTTTGCCCCCTTGTATTGTATCTAACCTCTTGTAGGTACTTGGATGAACATCACTTCATAAGGTTGCTCACAAACTCCTATCTTGAGCAAGAAAAATTGAACCAAGTATCTAAATCTTTGGTGTGCCAAGGAACAAGACAACTCAAACATATCCTTTGATGACATTTGATTCTTTGCTTCACTCTTGTCAATTTGGATACATATGCTTTTCCTTGCAAATCTAAACCATGTAGGAAGATGGACTACAAACAATAGGATTACTCCCAACTTCACTCAATGAGCATTCACTTCAAGTTCAACTACATGATGGACAACTACACCAAAACCCCCAATGTAAGTTCTCACACCTTAGAGAAGATTTACTCAAAGTCATGAACTAAAGAAACTCAACAAGATGTGAATACATTAAAATGCTTGATCAAAAAATGGCAACCCCATTTTGAGCTTAACGATGAGTATGACCTATGATCAAGTGTTCTCACTTGACTCCCAAGTCAATATACTCTAACATAGGTGACCTAGTCGCCGACCCCTCTAGATGAAGTTCTCTTGTGTTTCTCTTTTTGTTTGTATATATCTCTTTTCTTTTTCAAAAAAAACTTCATCTAGATGTTTTTGTGTTTCTTTGTTTCTTTCTTTTCTACTAGTTTTCTGTCAGGTGAATTCATTGCAAATCTTTGTGAGAGCTTCTTGCCTAGTGAGCTGAGTTGACAAAATTTTCCCTTTGCACCAAAATCGGTCACACCGACTTGTTCCAACTTGGAGTCACTGATTTTATTGCTCAAATGAATTTTCTGTCAAATGTTTTCTGGTTTTTCTGCTCTAGCTCCACTCAATGATTCTTTCCCTCTGCTTGCATCTAACACTACATCATGGCTGGTTGTGTTTCTCAAGGACCATACCCACTTGACCAATAACCTTGAAGGCATCCCTTCTTGGAAATTGATGTCAAAGGGGGAGAGAGATGCATATCAAAGCTTACCATAACCTCTTCCATGTTAAAAGGTATATCCTAAGGGAGAGTGATGCATTTTATAAGAGGAGAGAATTCTACATGTTTCTAAGAGTGGAGAAACATGTCTCTGTGTTTTTGTTTGTTCTAGTTTTCTCACCCTACCTACTCCCAATATCCAATGTTAGATTCAGAGGGAGAGGAAGTTCCTTTTAGGGGGAGAAAACTGATTCTATTTGATCTTTCTTTTGGGGACATGTCCGCTTCTGAAAGAAGTATTCACTCAGTGATACTCTCGTCTACATGTCATCCCAATCTTGATTTCTTGTTGATCTTGTGTCTTTTCTTGGAGAAGTTATCTTGTGTTATCTAACCTTGTTTTCTCAAGTGTATTTCTTCAGGAATATGATCAAGAACTTCGAGGTAAGTATGTGCATCATACTCATGTGCATGATGACTTCTTGCTTCTGCACATATTGTTTGCAAGAAAATAGTCATGGATATGAGAGTATTTCACTTTCATTTTGTTGCTCTGATGCATATAGCCAAGATACGTGTTGCATGTGCATTTTATTCATTTTGTGCTCTTGCTACTCATAAGCTATCATCATCTACAAGCTGCACATCTATAGGGGGAGCTCATACATGTTACATGTGTTCTTCAAAGCTTTCATACAATCTTCTATTACATCTTTATTTGAAGCTTTGATGTATGTTGTCATCAATTACCAAAAAAGGGGGAGATTGAAAGCACATTTGCTCCCTTGGTGGTTTTGGTAATCAATGTCAACATACATGTTGTTGTACTAATAGCTTTATCTAGTGTATTTCAGACAAGTTCAACAATGGCATGGCAAGGAAAAGAAGATGTGGATCCCTTCAAAATGTTAAGGACAAGATTGGCAACTCCAAGACTCTACATTTTTGGTTTAGTGATCCAAGATCACATTGAGTCCCTTAGGAAAGCCAATACCATTAAAAGGGGATGAGGTGTTAATGATGAGGTTGTTGCTCAAAGTGATTAGTGGTATTGCTCCAAAAACCCTCAGTCATTTTCTCACAAACACATCTGTCCAAACCCTAATTCTCTACCTCGGTCCCACTGAAAATCACCTATCCGGACCCACCAAGATTACCACTTCATTTGCCACTGCCAAACGCTAGCAATTCAGTTTGACCGAAATGGATCTCGGTCCCACCAAGATGGCATTGCCAAGTTTCTGTAATGACATTGTTTCACATCGGAATCACTGAGTTGAAATAATTGGAATTTCTGAGACTGGTTCTGCCCTAGCCATTGCACTTCGGTCCCACCGAGTTGTCCCACTCTGGTCCCACCGAAAAGCCTAAAGTTCACATCTTTTACAGTAATCGGTCTCACCGAGTTTTGCATTTGGTCTCAGCGATTTGGGTCAAAAGTGTGTAACGGTTGGATTTTGGGTGAAGGCTATTTATACCCCTCCACCCCCACTTACTCTCTAAGAGAGCCATCAGAACGTGCCTACACTTGCACCATACATTTTCTGAGAGAGAACCACCTACTCATGTGTTGAGATCAAGAGATTCCAATCCAACCATTTGAACCTTGATTTCTAGCCTCTTCAAGTTGTTTTCCACTCCAATCCTTCTCCTACCCAAGCCAAATCTGTGTGAGAGAGATTGAGTGTTGAGGAGACTACCATTTGAAGCACAAGAGCAAGGAGTTTATCATCAACAAACCATTTATTACCTTTTGGAGAGTGGTGTCTCCTAGATTGGTTAGGTGTCACTTAGGAGTCTCCAAGATCATGTGGAGTTGAACCAAGGAGTTTGTAAGGCAAGGAGATTGCCTACTTCGTGAAGATCTACCCCGAGTGAGGCTAGTCCTTCGTGGATGTAAGCCATGGTGGAATAGGCAAGGTTGCTTCTTCGTGGACCCATCGTGGGTGGAGCCCTCCGTGGACTCGCGCAACCGTTACCCTTCGTGGGTTGACGCCTCCATCAACGTGGACATACGATAGCACCACCTATCGGAACCATGCCAAAAACCACCGTGTCTTTATTGCGTTTGATCTTCTTTTCTCTACCCCGTTACTTTCCACACATTTGCATGCTTTACTTTTTCCGCTGCTCTATCTCTAGATATGCATGTGTAGGAAGTCTTGGTGATATCTTAACTAGTGCTAAAATCTGCCTAAATTCCAAGTGAACTTAAAAACTGCACCTTTGTTTGGTTAAGAGTCTATTCACCCCCCTCTAGACCTATCTTCTCGACCCCACATTCGAGAAACCTTCTAGACTCAGCTGCATGTGGCACATTTATGGGGATCACACTTAGAAAGGCCACGACGCTTCTCGACAACATGACGGAAAACTATTTCTAATGGCACACCGAACGAGCTCCAACTGGTAAGAAGGTAAATTCTGCTGAAGAAGTCTCTACTTTGAGTGATAAAATGGATGCTATCATGAATATGCTTGCTAGTAAAAATGCTCAAGTTGATCCAAATGATATTCCATTGTCTACTTTGATTGAGCAAAATAATGATGCTATTGATGTGAATTTATTGCAAGAAATAATTTCAACTATAATGCTTATAGCAGGAAATTCAACAATCCTAGACCGTATCCCGGTAATCCCTCTAATAATTATGGTAATTCCTATGGTAATTCATATAAAATAACAATAGGATACCTACTGAATTTGAGAACAATATTAAAGAATTTATTAGTTCTCAAAAGACTTTCAATGCTATGGTTGAAGAAAAATTAAGCAAAGTTGACGATATGTCTAGAAATATGGATAGACTTGTGCATGATGTGGATACTCTTAAAATTAATTTTTTTGCCACAAAGTAAAGATGATATATCTGAATCCTTAAAAGCTATCCAAGTCACCATTGATGAAAGTAGGAAAAGAACGGAAAAGATGAGAGCTAGATGTGAATTCCTAAAAAAGGCGTTCGCATCTGGTTTTCATGATAGTAATGATGAAGATATTAAAATGATTGGTGTGACA
The DNA here is from genome assembly GCA_039707655.1 of Elymus sibiricus. Classification (NCBI taxonomy): domain Eukaryota; kingdom Viridiplantae; phylum Streptophyta; class Magnoliopsida; order Poales; family Poaceae; genus Elymus; species Elymus sibiricus. The sequence continues at coordinate 111,788,202 of CM077664.1, read as the reverse complement.
CCTATTGAATCTTTATTTAGTAATATAAAACTTGATGATAAAGGGACTGGAGATGAGTCAACTTTAATTAAGAGGCGTCCCGATAATTTGGAGGGTGATGATCATAGTGCTAAAAACAATAAAAGTGGATTTGAAGAGGTTAAAACTTTATATAGTGATGTGCCCACTACTTTGAATTACAAGGACTTTAATTTTGATAGTTGTTCTTTAATTGAGTGTATTTCCTTGTTGCAATCCGTGATCAATTCACCTAATGCTTATGAACAAAACAAAGCTTTTACCAAACACATCGTAGAAGCTCTTATTACAGCTCATGAAGAGTAACTTGAACTAGAAGTGTCTATACCAAGAAAATTACATGATGAATGGGAACCAACAATTAAGCTTAAAATTAAAGATTATGAATGTAATGCTTTGTGTGAACTAGAAGCTAGTGTTTCTACTATACCAAAATCTTTATGTGATGTTCTAGGTCTCACTAATATGGATGAATGTTCTCTCAACTTGCATTTAGCGGATTCTAGGATTCACTAATATGGCTCGAACGTATCCGCCTACCCTCCGCCTCTCCTCCCCTCCGCCTCCCGCCGCCGCCGGATCCAGATCTCTCCTCCCCTCGTCTGCCTCTCCTCCCCTCCGCCTCTCGTCCCCTCCGTCTCCCCTCCCCTCCGCCTCCCCTCCCGCCGCCGCCGGATCCAGGCTGGGCAAAGCCCATGCGGGGGGATGATGGCGGCCGCGGGGCGTCCCTCCATCGTGGCTTGGAGGCGCGGCTGTGGCGGTGGATCTTGAGCGGGCGCCTCGGGACGACGTGTGTGTGGCCATGGCGCCGGTCACGCAGCGATGTGACCTCCTCTACCTTTGGCTGTCTTCATCGTCGGTCCAAAGGGATCTGGTCGGTGGGTGTTGCCTCGCGGTGGCTTCTCGACGGCGGATCAAGTGGAGGAGGAGATGGTGGCCTAGCTGCTGAAGTGGGTGAGGGTGCCACCATCGTCGGCGGCGCCCGTGGGTGTCGTTTTCCTCGTTGGAGGCGATGGTGGGGGCGTCCCTCGCTCCCTTGTTTGCAGGGGAAACCTCAGATCTGGAGGAGGCTACCATTGACGGCGGCGCCCGTGGGCGTCGTAGCCCTCGTTGGAGGCGTTGAGGGGCCTCCTGGATCAGATGATGGCGATGTCTTCATCGTCACCCCCGTGGGGGCATCATCTTTGGAGACATTCATCGGCTGGACGGACATGTGGACGGCTTGGTGGTTGGGCGTCAGTAGGTGGTGGAGCGGTGCTTCATCCTACACATCGATGGCGGCAGATCTCGGCGGCGTGGCGCAGTGGAAACTTGGCGTCCGATGGGTGGCGATGGACTCGTGCAGGAGGACGACGCTGTCTGGCGTCGTGGTGGCGTCGATGGCAGGGAGGCCTGGCAAGGTCGATGCGTTAGTATTTGATCTGAGGATGGATCGATGGATGAAGGAGGTGACGGCCCTTGCAGCGTGCGCATGTGATGCCCACTGAAAGTGCGCTGGACCGGTGTGTATCCCAGTCCAGGTATTGTGGCTTGGATGGGGGCATCCGGCATTAGATGTTAGGTGTTGGTGCGATGTCTGTTTGGTATTAGGCTCGAACATTCGGCACCCCTTCATCACGGGGATAGGAGTAGCGACAGGCGTTGGCAAGATGGTGGCTTCAGGCTTACTAATGTATTACCTTGTAAGGGTTTTGTGAATAATTAATAAAATGGCTGCATGCATCGTCCAGATGCAGAGGCCAGGGATACATCCTCCTTTTCAAAAAAAAAGAGAAACCATTGGGTAGAATTAATGATGTGCTCGTACTTGCTAATAGAGAGTCTTGAAGCTTTGCCAACACATGTCCTTTGCATTTTGAGGGGTCCACATTCACATCCCATTGCCATACCTATATTGAACTTTCCTGAAATATTCTTTGAATATGCATTAGTTCAATGATGTATATGTTGTTATGAATAACCAAAACCACTCGAGGATTAGTTGCACTTTCATGACCTCAGAAGAGCCAACATGGAGGTGCGAAGCGCTCCTGCACGTGAAGGGCTCTTCGAAGACTTCGGCAGGAATGCGACCAACGAAGGCATGGGGCTGTTCAACACGCAAAAAAAAAACAAATACAAATATGATCCTAGCCTACTATGATCATGCAAGGCAAATGACAATGGAAAACATAACACATATACATCGTACTGCAAAGAATCAAAAGCGGCTCAAACAATTAGACCGGAAAACGCAAACCGAAAAAAGAAGAGTGATGAAGGAAATAACAGCACGCAAGCATCGGAGCCAAGAAACAATCTAACTCAAAAAGCACCAATGCGAAAAACCAACGCGCCGTCGTACGCCGACAGCTTCAAGCAAGCTCTAGCCGGCTATAAAACTAAGGTCTTTGCCAGCGGCGCTGACTAAGCTTGAACCTTACTCAACACCACCGACGACGAGTTAGCTTCAAGTAAGCTCAAACTTACTTGCCACCCCCGACGACAAGGAGGATCGAAGAAGCCCCTGCAAAACGAAGCAAGAAAACACCAGTGTGCACATCGCCCGCCAAAAACAACAAATTTATTGGAAAACACAACCGACCTAGTAAATATACCAAAATACCCCGACTCGGATCATCCCGACTCAGAGAGGCCCAGCACCTCACAGTGCATCATCCATAGAACGATCTAGCTAACACAAAAGAGGCAGCCAGCCCGACAGTGTGCCGACAAAACGCATGCCGAGTCGGGGAGCAGGGTGCGAAACCCGCACGCTCCAGTCGACTAGACCGTCGCATCGGCCGTGGGCACGCCCGACGCCGCCCAATGACAGTGGACGTGAGCGTGCCCAGCAGCCCACCCGGCATAGACCTCCAGCCGAGTCGCCCAGGCTCGATCTGTCCAGGAAGAACGCTCATGTCCGGGGCCCGATTTGCGCGCCTGCCGCAACCGGACCAGCCTGGCGCGAGCCAGGGGCGCCGCATGGCGGACCCATCTAGACCGTCACGTCAGGCATGGGCGCGCCCAACGTCGCCCAATGACGGTGGACCCTAGCACGCCTCGCCGCCCCACCCGTCATGGACCTCGAGCCGGATCGCCCGAGGTCGAGCCGTCCGGGAAGATCAGGCGGCTCGGATCGGCCCTCGCGCCAAGCCACCCGGCAACAGACGGCTCGAAGGGTGTCTTCGCACACGAGGCCAATGACAATGGTCCCGGACAAGCACATGCAGTCCACCCGTCATGGACCGCCGAGTCCGGTCCCTCCCGCGCACACCGCCGCGAGAAAGGCCACCCGCGGGCGCCCATAGCGCCACCCAATGACGGTGCCCCCGGGTGCTCCCGGCGGTCTGGTACTCCACCATCCTTTATAGGAGTAGTAATGCATCACGGATTAGGTTAGCTTTACACTACATACACTATACTAACATTACTTTTGCAGATAACCAATAGTAGAGTCTTTCAAGTAAAAAGACAAAATAAATAGAGCAAAACATTAAATAAACATTATTATCATACGTACTTTGAACTTTTACCCCGCAAACAATAGAATAAAAGTTATTATCATATGTGCTTTGAACTTTATAGATAGTTGAATCTAGCAAAATTAAAATTAATTCTTTAGAGCATATCTAGCAGATCCCGTAAAAGCGGTCAAACCTTCGTATTTACGGTACAAGCTGAAAAAAAGCCCGAATAGATCCTGTAAAACAACATATCTCGTAATTTTTTTTGCTGGCTCCCGTATATTCGAGCTCCCATCCGTCATATATGGAGGATTTCAGCCGTTTTTGGAGGATCTTGTAAAGCCGGTCAACGCCGGAGCAGGGGCCTCGCGATGCGCGCACGAGCAGCGGGCAGGCAGAGGAGCTCGCCGGCGGCCAACCGGAGCATCACCGGAGCACGCGGCAGGCCGGAGCGGCGCCAGAGCGTCACCAGAACGTCGCCAGAGCAGGCAGCAGGCCACATCAGGCAGCAGGCCGGAGCGGCGCCGTTCTGGCCGGCCGGAGTTTGAGTTCTTGCATGCGTCCGTCCCGAGGAAGAAGAAGCATGAGGAGAAAAAAGAAAAAAAAAAGTTTACGGTACGGGTTTACGGGATCTGTTCCGCCCAATGCCTCGCGGTACCGTAAATTCGTTTTAGGGGGTCTGTATACTGTTTTTTCAGGTGGTGCTTTACGGGAGAGTGCATATCCAGTGCTACGAGCACTGCTATGATACCGTGATCCGGCGAGATGTGGTCCGTTCGATCTGTACCTGTGGGACAGGATTTAAGATCCACACACTCCACTGCCAAATATACAAACAGACCTTGGACTTATTACAAATTACCAGTTTGCAACATTGCATTAAGATTGATGAATGCTTGTGCTAGTTCTATGCTCGAGGAATTTCCTGACATAGTGTTTTCTTATGGTGTTAGCGATGAGGTATAACCCATATAGCATCTTGTCATGAAAGTTAAATTATAAAATATGTGCAAATTTTACGTTAAAAAATTGTATGCAAATATTGTTGTGAATGGAGATACTTTTGAATTGCACGGGCTCTGTTCTCGGATAATAATATCAGGTTCTCATATTTCTGTTTGCTTTGCAGCTTTGTTTTCGGAGAGGAAACAGAATTCTATCAAAGACTTCTCTACCAATAATTGCAGCAAAATTCTCTCTGTGTGTGTTTCTTACTTCACATCTGTGTATGTGATGAAGTGGAAAAATTTCTTTCCAAATAAAGAGTTGAGAGAGGCTCCATATTTTGATGGGCGAATTGTATGCTATCCAAATATGAAGACCATTCATGATTATTTGGCATGGAGGCAACTGGACTGTAAGCTTCTTGAACTACAGCCGACAGTTTCCTAGTAGAAGTAATAAGATTCTTGTATTGTGCAATTGTGCATGTTGATGTCCTCTACAATAACATCATGTCGTGTATGTTATTTTCCCAAAGTCGTAGGAACTTCAGCAACATTAAATAAACACAAGTATGGTGTATGTATCGTCATTCAATAGATTTGTATGTCCGGTTGCTCCGTTACTTAGTTTTTTTTTAGTTTATTGGATAAGTAATCAACATATTCAATTTGAGACACGCGTTTCAGGTCATATAAATAATCATTATAATACATGCTTCTGGACGTTAGTGATATCTGGAAAAACAGGCACAACAAGCATTGAAGGTAATCTAAGTTTTATAGAGTTTGAGTTGTCTTTTGTATCATATGTATAAATTCTTTTTTGTGAACCATCTATTCTAGGGAACATTTTCTAAGGACAAAAACGAGTTGCTTTCACAACAATTCCAAATCATCCATGGTGATGAACCGGCTATGTTCCTAAAGGGATCCAACGTTTATCGAGATAACGTAATGGTGCCAAGCATACAAAAGGAAATCATCATTAATGTTCCTACTCATTTTCAGTGGCATATTTTTCATGTTTCTGTCACAAAATATCGTTTGCATGATTTATACAAATGACCATCATAGTTTCTAATCATAACTTGGTGCAGAGATCAATCTAGCATTTCTGAATTCGCATCTGATATCCAGATAGTTAAATGTAAAAAGTCTTGCTATACTTTAGTTTTGAGGGATAATCGGAACTCCTTATTTGGCATTTCACGCCATTTCCTTGTCTGATATTGGTCGAATGTTATAATACTTTGGATCAGTTGTGCAGATTACATAATGTATTTATTTTGTGGGTCTGATTGTTGAATAATGTTATTTTGTGGGACATGTTTTCCTCAACTCTTAGTTAAGATCAATTAACCCTTTAAGGTGCTCTTTCGAATACTGATGAAGTGTTGTTGTACATATCATTGCAGGTAGAAACAACGGTGAAAATCGACGACTATGGGAATCCCATAAAAAGAACCCGGTTGGCAAATACAGTGTCTAATTTTGATATCATAGGACCTGAGTTTTGGGAAAGACATCAAAACATTCTTCGAGAAGGTTAGTTGAATCATTATAGTTTTAACAATGCTTCCAGTCCAGCTCCAGTCAACTTTTGATATATACAACCAGTACTGTATACAACATTGGTATAACTGTGTGTTTGGGAGAAGAAAAATATAGATACGAGTATATTATAAGAAGTGCGAGAACATCCATAGGCTTTCATGTTGTAATTGAACTGTTGTTCATATCAGCGCCTGCCAAATTGATCAGTGAGGACCCCTAGTTTCCTATTTATGGAATGTACTATGCTCCAATGCCATTTACAGTTTCTGGTCGACGGTAGTACAATATGTAACATCTGAATTTAACCTACATCAGTATGTATGCATTAAATTTAGTTCTTGTTTAGTGTTTTACTGTGATGGATACTTATCAATGCCCTTGTTCCTTCTTTTTTTAATAGTATGCTGATGCAAGGGCTTATTACTGTTGTAGTTAGTTAGAACAACAAACCATAAGAAAATGAGCTGACTCCTTGTACATGCTAATTCACAGGCCACAACAGAAACCAGTACAAGACATGCTTTTGGATGCTAGTGAAGTCCTGAAAGGGCGAAAACAAAGCTCACGATATGCTGAAGGTCTTCTTTCATCATCTACGTAATCTAAATATTTGTTTGCATTATCCTATTCTATTCTTCTGTTATCTACAGTCCCTAACTTTCTACTGTTCTCTGAAGGTCAAAGGACAAGAACGAGTTGTTCAGCCGTTTGAAATGAACTACAACAACGAACCGGCCATGTACTGAAAGGGCTCGTGTGCTTACCGTGAAAAGGTATGCTTACCATCATCCAAGAACTATTTTCAACAACAATGCTGTTTGTGCTGCAGTTTCTTATTAAGCATCCCAAATAAAAACGCAGCGACGCTGAAGAAACAAGATTTACTTTTTGCCTAATAAAAGATCAAAGTATGTTTTTTCCCAATCCTGTATGTATTACGATGATGGGTTTGGTAGAAGTTGATGTCCAGCTCCTTTGTTAATGGAGTAAATTGCCAAAAACCATCACAAAGCGAGACACTTCTAAAAACCCCACCGTTTGAGTAACAGTTTGCAAAAGACCATCGGTTTTCTGCCGAAAGCACTAAAAGCTTGATTGAGGGCGTTTTGACTGAAAATCTGGCAGGGGCCCCGCCGTCAGGGCTGGCGTGGCAAGGAAAATTTACACCGTTTGGCTGGACGGTTCAACTATACCAAGGGCCCACCCATCAGTGTTTCACTCCTCTCTCTCCCTCGTCTCCATCCTTGTCGCCACGTCAACGCGTGCATCACCGGAGTCGCCGCTGACCCCTCTATCCATTCCTGAGGTCGCTGTGACCTCCAGCGCCATCTTTCGCCGAAAATAGCCGCCGACGGGACCTCCCGTGCCTCTATCTGTTTCTCCTCTGTCTGTCTCTCTGGCTGTTGGATCCCAAAATCGACCAAGGACTGGACGCACAAACCTAGCTAGCTCTTCGCAGCCCCAGCTCCCGGCAAGCCGGCCGAACGAAGTCGATTCCAATGGCGCTCGTGCCTGCGGCGGAACTGCTCGCCCTGGTCGTGGCTGCAGCTACTCATCCCCCGGCGTCGCTTCCCTGCATCTTCCTGCGGTCGCGGTGTGTGGTCCTTGGTCCTGTGCACCCACCTTGCGGGGAGCGGAGGGAGTCCTGCGGGCACCAGATGTGCGCAGCAGGAGCCTTGTCTTCGCCACCGATTGCGTGCACCAGCTCATCCCCGCCCGCGCCGCAGCGCCTGCTTCGTGTGTGTCTCCCGCGTCGACATGCTATCCCTTCCATAACCTTCAGATGCCTCTGAAAATATGCCATGCTATTGGTTCCATAACCGCAAAGCATCGCCGCCACAGGCTTCGGCAACCCGTCGACAACGGGTGGTTAGTCTTGTTGCATAAAAAACAAAATTGTTGCATCTCGCAGTTATCGGACTTGTGCCCTGCAGTCTGGCACTTGGTACATGATAATTTTTTGGGCACGGGAGGTCGGGGTGGAGGCTGCGTAGAGCACGTGTATCGCCGGGGGAAGTGGCGACGTGCACAGGCGTTGGGCTTGCGTCGCAAGCCGAGCAGCGGAGTTGCCCCCGGCGGTAGGGATGCAAGCGGACGGCGTCCGCATGTCCGCGATCGTCCGCGAAGAGAAAAATTAAACTAACACGGTTATTAAAGTAATGAAGTTTAGTGTAATTTTTGGCTATTTTTTTTTAAAATAATACACTTTTTTTTACTAAATTTGGAAAATAATACACGGTTTCGATATTTTCTGAAAATAGGATCCAGTCGGTCGAGCCGCAGCCGATTGGCTTCAGTCGGCTGAGCCTAAGCCGATAGGATCCTGTCGTCCAGTGCGCAGCCGACAGCCGGCATTTCGTCCACGTGGCGGCCGACAACTGGCTCGAACACGTCGCCCTCCCCACTCGGCCTGGAGCACCTGCAGTCGGCTGTGGCCCGGCCGACAGGACTCCAGTCGGCCCCGGCGCGGCCGACAGGGTCTTGTACCACCCCACGCGCGACCGAGAGCATCCTGGACAGCCCACGCGCGGCCTCCTCTGTTCCCTTCTTACCTTCTTCCTCCTCTTCTGTTCTTCTCTTCCTCTTCTTCTGTTCTTATCTCCTTCCTTTGTTCTTCTCTCTTACCCCCCGAAATACACAAAACTTAGCCGATTTCTTGCGTTTTTCCACCGTAAATGCATTCTAGAGAGTTGGGGGAAGCAAGGGAGACCTCGATCTACTGATGAGGTAGCTCGTGGTGGTCGTGGTGGTTACCATTTTTGTGGAGGTGGTGGAGGTTGTGGTGGTGGTGAAGGTGGAGGTCGTGGTGGTGGAAGTGGTGGTGGAGGCTCCGGTAGTGTGGTGGATGCTCCGGCTCCGGTGATTGAAGGCCGCCGTTCGTCGTTGCTTCGCACGCTTCAAGGGTATAATTGAACAGACATTTTCTCTGTCGTAGTTGCTCCGGTAGTGTGTGTGCGAATATTGTTATTTGCTCCGGTAGTAACCGTAATATATTTAGATGTCTAATATTTAGTTGTGTGAATATTTTTAGTTGCTTCGTTAATATTCCGTACTATATGTGGATGTCAAATATTTAGGTCTGTCAGTATTTTTAGTTGCTCCGTTAATATTCCGTAATATATGTACTTGCCAAATTTTTAGTTGCTTCGTTAATATTCCGTAATATATGTACTTGTCAAATTTTTAGTTGCTCCGTTAATATTCCGTAGTTTGTCATGCTGTTTAACAGTTGTCTGTCCATGTTAAATAATTTTATAGGTGAGCCGAGATGTCTGATGTAGTGAAGTTCATATTTTTCTACGGTCCTGGTAATGTCCAAACAAATGAGATTGGGGTTGATTTGAGTGAATTTGAGCACATAGAGGTGCCACTGACCGACCCTCAAACATGGTCTCTTAGTCAGTTGAAAGAATGGGTGACAGCATGTTTAGGGCTGAATACTGAAACGCACACCGTGGGTGTTCATGCATTGTGGACCCGGTCAAGTTCGAACATTTTCTTCTATTTGAGGCCAATAGAGCGGGATTCTCAGTGGGTGCGCTGGTTACAAGGTTGCGAAAGCAGGGGATGCAATCCTTGTGCCTTAGTGCTTCCCATTGTGAAGGAGGTAATTGCGCCTGAAGGCCAGGGTGGTTACGATCCTGGGCAAAGCAGTGACGGGATGATGTTATCTATGTCAAATGCTGGAGATGATGGTTACGAACTAGGGCAGAGTAGTCAGGTAGAAGGAGGAAATGCCGATGGTTATTACAGTGGCGAGGCTTATAGTGGCGAGGCGGACGCTGACGAGGTAGATGCACATGCAGAACATCATGGAAGAAGAAGACACCGATATTGATAGTGGTCATGCCGATAATTCTGACGAGTCGGATGAAGAAGAAAATGCAGAGGAGGTCCCGAATCCTGCTTCTTGGAATCATGACTTCTCATCTGCAATGACCGTGAATGATGGGCATGATTCTGCCTGGCAATATCACCAGAACAACATTGCGACGGGTGCTATGTATCCTAACAAATAAGCTCTGAAGGACGCAATAATAAATTGGGCAATGTCCACGCAAAGGGTTTTCATAGCTGAGGTGTCCAGTCAGAAATACTTGACAATGGTATGCAAGAATGCAGGTTGTCCTGCCAGGGTGCACGGCTATCTCCCTAAGTATAGCACAAGTTGGGTGATCAGTGACCTAGTTCAACACACATGTCTTATTCCCTGCATCCCTCAAGATCATCCCAACCTTTCATCCACGCTTATTGCGAGGTTGTTTTACAGTGAGATAGTGGAGAGCAAAGCGATGGAAGTGAAGGCTATCCAGACAAAAGTCTTCGTCAGGTTCAAGTACAGAATTTCTTATGGCAAGGCTTGGAGGGCTAAGCAAAGGGCGCTTGAGAGCAGATTTGGTTCTTATTTCGATGCATATGACTCTGTTGTCCGGCTCCTCCACACGTTGAAGGACCGGAATCCTGGCACCTATGTCGACATCCAAGACCTCTTCATGCCAGAGTTCCCAACTGTGAGGGTGCTGCATCGACTGTTCTTCTCTTTCGGTGTATGCATCGAAGCTTTCAGGCATTGCCGACCGGTGATATGTGTAGATGGCACTTTTCTCACTGGCAAGTACAAGGGCCAGATCCTGACAGCCATTGGTCAAGACGGCCAAAATCAAGTAGTCCCACTCGCATTTGCATTTGTGGAGAGTGAGAACATTGAAAGTTGGACATGGTTCTTCAGGCAATTGAAAATAGCAGCTGTGAAGGATAAGCCCAATGTGTGCATCCTTCATGACAGGCATGCAGGTATACTCAGTGCGATAAAGACACTGACAAACCCTGGTCCTGAGGAACAAACTCCATGGCAGGACTTGCAGAGCCGTTGGTGCATGCGCCATCTGGGGGCTAATTTCTTCTCGCAGTTCAGAAATAAGAACCTGATGAATCTGTTCAAAAAACTCTGCAAGCAGAACCAGTTATGGAAGTACAATTTGATACGTGAAAGACTTAATGTGTGCACACAGAGACACGTTAGAGACAGGAAAGCTGCAAGAGATGCAGCGGTGAGAGCACATGTTGAAGCAGTAGCAGCACAGTTAGCAACAGGAACAACGGCCGTGGAGGAGGAGCCTGTTGGGCTTTGTGACTTGCCAGGATTTGACCCACCTGGTACTAGGAGAAGGCTCGGGAGGTCGACTAAAACCTTCGAGCAGTGGATAGAGCATGAGCCTCTGGAGAGGTGGTCTTTGCTGCATGACACACATGGAGCAAGGTACGGTGTCATGACTACCAACCTCGTAGAAACATACAACTTTGTCCTCAGAGGAAACCGGGCATTGCCACTTACAGCCATCGTTGAGGGTATTTTCTATGGCACCGTGAAGTATTTCAGAGATAGACGTCAAAAAACAGAGCAGCATATCTTGAACAACCCAAGCACACGTTACTGTGAAAGGATTATGAAGTACATGGAAGAAAAGATGGAAAAAACCAGGTCACACACTGTAGTCCCCATTGGTAATCAAGAAAGAAGGTTTGAGGTCCGCTTAGCTAACAACAAATTCGGCTGTGCAAATGAGCTGAGGACGCATGAGGTGAAAATTGGAAATGAAGTCTGGCCAACGTGTGAGTGCACATGCAACAAACCGAAGTTGCTTCACCTACCATGCTCCCATGTACTTGCTGCTTGCGGGCAGCTTGGAATGGATGCAATCTCGTTTGTGTCTCCATATTTTCTGAAAGAGTCCGTCCTCAATACCTGGACAGGTGAGTTGCTAGGATTTCGCTCAATGGGTAACTTCAACACCGTTAATCCTGTTGAAAGGCGATACATTCCAGACCCAGGGAATATGCGTACAAGTAGAGGTAGACGACAGTGTCAGCGCATCCGGAATGATATGGATGAATCTGAAGCGGGAGGCCCCACTATGCAATGCATTTTATGCAATGAATTTGGCCATAGGGACACTAATTGTCCCACTTTCGTCACTGCCAGTGGTACTGGGCGTGGACGAGGCAACCGGGGACGAGGAGGCAGAGAAGGAAGAGGAGGAAGAGGGAGAGGAAGAAGCTAGGCTGCGTGGCACTAAGTTCTAAATTTGTATTCAGTGTGACACTAAGTTCTAAATTTGTATTCAGTGTGGCATTAAGTTCTAAATTTGTATTAAGTGTGACACTAAGTTCTAAATTTGTATTCAGTGTGGAACTATGTTGAACTTTGTATTAAGTGTGGCACTATGTTTGAAATTTGTATTAATTGTGGCACTATGTTGAAATTTGTATTAAGTGTGGACTATGTTTAAAATTTGTATTAAATGTGGCACTAAGTTTGAAATTTGTATTAATTGTGGCACTATGTTTAAAATTTGTATGTGCAGGAATGGCGGGAATGTCGTTGCTTAATCCGGAAATTGATAGTAAACATCGTGCGGCGATAGGTTATGAGCGCCAGCTTGAGCCCCTGTCCACTCGCACTCAAAGGGAAGACTGGAAGATACACCAGGGATGGGTTGAACGGTACGTGCTTTATTTATTTGTTTCAATCATGTATATTGATGGGACACACTAACTGAATTGCCCTGACATGCAGGTTGAAATGGGCTGGCCTATTACCTTTCGCGCGGCTGGTTGAGCGCACGGATACCTCCAGACGCGTCGCCATCGACACCTCTTTGCTCACGTGCTTAGCGGACCGGTGGAGGCCTGAGACCCACACGTTTCACTTCCGCTGGGGAGAGATGGCTCCTACTCTGCAGGATGTGTCACTTTTGCTGGGACTACTGTTGGCAGGTCATGCCATAGGACCGTTGGAGGCACCGGCTCGTTGGCAACAAGGTTTTGCACAGCGTTTCGCGGGTCTTTATGACGGTGCTCCGGCTCTGGCATCGGAGCATCACGGACCTAAGTATGATTGGTTGCTCCATTTCCAGGTTAGTTTCCATGCCTCATATCTTTCAGTTGTCGTGCATCTGGTTTTACAGAAGATACCTTCGCTATATACTAATGCTTTATCTTTGCTCAATATAGATCCAGAAGTTCCCGGGGTATTAGCAGGTCCCGTTGAATGCGACACAGATCACTCGCAGCCTGGAGGCATATATACTGTGGCTTCTCGGTAAGGTGATGTTCACAGAGAACCATGTCACCACTATAAGCGCGCTCTACATCCATATTGCACTAGAGATCGCGAGCGCTGAGACGCCGGATCAGATCACACAGAGGAGTTGGGGTTCGGCGGTCTTAGCGGCTACATATCGAGGTATGTGCAACGCCTGCCAGCTTACGGCACCCAAGTCAGCCCTTCTTGGATGCCCTCTATTTCTACAACTGTGGTCGTGGGAGAGGTTCTCTATAGGACGACCGGACATACGTATTCATGAGCCTATGCCCGTAATGTTCGATGCTGAAGGCATCGACATGCCTACTTTCGGTCTGTGTTGGACACGTCGCAAGGTATGTCTCGTGTTATAATTTTCTTCTTTGTGTACACTATGGCTGAAACTAACTTGTGTTTGCCGCAGAGACGCTATGCTGGTGATCAGACTAGGCGAGCATACAGGGCATTAAACGAGCAGTTTGATTTGTACACTGGGGTGATCTGGCAGCCGTACACGCAAGAAGTCATGAATGCAAGATACCCCGGCGGTATGTCTGAGCTATGCTTCAGAGATAGTGATTACTGGATGACGAAATCGAAGATCATATTCGATGTCTTCGCCGAGGAGATGGCCCAGCAGAGGGTTATGAGGCAATTTGGTCTTCAGCAGTTGGAGGTGCCTCCCCCTACAGAGGACCCGGTGCCAGGACACATCCACAGGTATTGTCTTGTTATTCAATATTGAATTGTCTTTCACAATTGTCCATAGTGAAGCATTAGTTAATTGTTTAACAAACACCATAATTTTAGGATCACAAGGAAGGGGATTAACAGGACTGCTGCTGAGTGGCTACTTAGGGTTCAGCCGTACGTTACACAATGGGAGACCGCGAACACACATGTGTGGCAGGAGAATGTCGAGTTTGATCTCGATGAATTCAATCTCTATTTGCAGCGGTACATGAGCAGAACACGGTTATGCATCGTTCAACACACTCACCCAGATGATATACCTGCCCCTAGTACGTCCGATATGTACCCGAGCTATGATATTTCGGGCTCTAGGCAGTACGCGGTAAGATATATTCTCTTTATGTAATGCATCTAGTTGTTACATACTTTGCCATGCATACTTAATAATCGTCGTGACAATTTCAGGCTGAGTTGAGTTACGGACTTGGCGAGGAGGTGTCCAACTATCGGCGTTCACTTTCGGATGCACCACTACTCGTTCCTCGGCCTCAGATGCAGAACTGGATGGCGCGCATTGAGGGGAGGCTGTGAGCTGTGTATCGGGCTATCACGTGCACACGCACTTCAGATGTTCTTCATCAGCAGCCCGTACAACGCCCCCCGCGTCACTCCACGCAGCAGCAGCAGCCGCGTCACTCGACTGGTCAGGTAGACCGCACACATCACCGACATGACCCGCGTCCACGTCTAGCAGAGCAGTGGACGCCCAGGGCACCACGTCCTGGCAGCACCAGCAGGATCCCACGTCAGGCTACGTGTTTCGGCCAGGACCACACCAGCAGGGTCCCACACCGGGCTTCGTGATGCAACCCCCTCCTACATGTATGTTTCTTCATATTAATTCTTTTCAATATCGATTGGGACTACGTATTTCGTCATTACTTATGCTCCATCCCTCCCGCAGCAGGCTACGGATATATGGCGTCTATGTCCGGACATGACGTGTCTATGTCTGGATCCGGGTGGGATAGTGACCATGAAGATGGGCATAACACACAGGATTACTTGTCGCAGCACAACGAGTGGATGGACATGTATTCGACTCCTGCACCACCTCCCACACAGGAAACACAGTATGACCAGGACGGGTCCGAGCTTCCTCCCCGTAACGTCCGGCCACCCCACAGGTATATGTGGCCGACGCCGGAGACACCACCTCCACGACGTGGCGGACGACATGGCGGACGACGTGGCTGATGCTTGTGTGTCACTTATATCTAGCTATGTATGCGACAGACATATATCTGCCTATGTATGCGAGAGACATATTCTACCTATGTATGCGAGAGACATATTTCTATTCATTCGCATTGTTAATTGAGTTACATTTCCGGAGAGACTGCTACAGATAATTAAGATACAAGTACATCTGAATTAAACAGTACGACTGACCTTAAATAATACTGCATACAAACTACATGAAGACATCATCGTCATCCTCCGTCGATGCAGCACTCTTGCCCTTCGACGATGAGGCACTCTTGCCCTTCGACGATGAGGCACTCTTGCCCTTCGACGATGCGGGTGTCTTGGCCTTGGTGCTCGGCATGAAGTTATCGTCTTCGTCCTCGCTGTCTTGGGTCCATAAATAAGTATGTTCTGCTGCAGCCTTTAGGAATGCTTCACCCTTATGTTGTTGCTTCTTCCACCTTCCATGCAACCTGATAAGTTCTTTTCGTATCTCCTCAAAGGTCCTTGCAGGCCACCCTCACCTACTTAATGCGTGAGCCAACTCATTCAGTAAGGTGTCACTACTGAGGAGTTCGTCCCATGGAACTATCCTATTGTCTATCTCCAAATTGCTGGCTAACCTCAGAAGACGTTTCGACATACTCGGGTGGAAACTACGATCGAAAGGATAATGGGACATGTTTACGAGACTACACTGCACTGCTTAACAACCTTTCTGTGGAGGGGGTTTTATAGGTTGAGAAGAGAAAGATGGCGGGAAAGCGTTGGCGGGAAAGAACATGGCGGGAACAGAAGGGTTGGCGGGAAAGAAGATGCCGGGAAAGGGTTGGCGGGAAAGAAGCTGGCGGGAAAGGAAGGGTTGGCGGGAAAGAGGATGGCGGGAAGGGGTTGGCGGGAAAAAATATGGCGGGAAATAATGCCCGCAAGGGGTTCGCGGGAAAAAATATGGCGTGAATGGGTTGGCGGGAAATAATGGTGGGAAGGGATTGGCGGGAAAAAATATGGCGGGAAAAAATATGGCGGGAAATAATGGCCGGAAGGGGTTCGCGGGAAAAAATATGGCGGGAAGGATAATGCCGGAAACATATTGTGCAAAAGTTTTGCGGGAAATTGCATCGACCGAGGGTGGTGGGATAAAATTATGTTCGATGAAACTATTGGCTGAAAATGCACCTGTCGGCTTAGGCTAAGCTGATTGGAACTAATTGGCTTAGGCTAAGCCGATTAGTTCCTATTCCAACTCGACTGCAGGTAGTAGCATCCAGTCGGCTTAGGGTAAGCCGACTAGCCCTAATCGGCTATACCGTGGCCGACTAGGTCCAGTCGGCTTAACCTCAGCCAACTGGATCCTATTTTCAGAAAATGTCTAAACCGTGTATTATTTCTCAAATTTATTAAAAAAAGTGTATTATTTAAAAAAAATTAGCTAATTTTTGCTTCGCGGACAAGCGCGCCCGGGAGTTGAAGCCTCCAGGACCAGCCGGAGGCTGCTGATGCTGCGCTGGCCGGAGATGGGAAGCGACGAAGGTGTATGTATTACGATGACTGATTAGGTAGAAGAAGTCCTGCCTGACAGACTACGCTTTGTCCAGTTTCTTTGTGAATGGCTCACACAGTGCGGATGGCTGCAGGTGGACGATGCTGCGAGTGGGCGGTGGCGCACGTCGACATGAGGCCAGAGTTTTGGAGAAAGCATCCTCGTCGCTGTTTTAGCAGGAACAGGGTTTTTTTTTAGCAGAGCAGGAACAGGTGATAACTTAAGTACTAGGAGTACTAGTTCTCATCATTGTCTCGAAGAAAACGTCACGGTTTCTTACGGCAGGATAATACTACAAGGTCGGGCGTTCGATCTCTGGACCGTTAGCGAACAATCATTTATTTATTTTGTCTCTGAAACCTCTGGTGGGCCGGACACTGTGTCAGCGCGCGCGCGTGCCGAATCGGCCCATGCGGGCGCACGCACCGGTTGTATTATTACTCTAAAATAATTGTCCCACATCGCCTGCTGTGGGACGCTGTGCCCAGTTTATAAACTGGCCTGCCTACCATTGCATTGCGTCCACGGGGATAACCAGCCGAGAAAGAGGCCTCAGAGCCCACAAAAAAAAGAAAAGAGGCCTCAGAGCCCACACAAAAAAAGAAAAGAGGCCTCAGAGCCCACACAAAAAAAGGAAAAAAAGGCCAGAGCCGAAAAAAAGGACCGAGGCCAGAGCCAAAAAAAAAGAAAAGAATAAAAGGCAAAGTACCCTGGACGCTGTGCTAGACATTAGCACATGGCCTTTTGTAGTTTTGAACTCTGTCTCGGCCTTTCTTTTTCTAACTCCTGTATATACTACGAGAAATTAAATTACCATTGAAAAAAAATGCAAACTAGATACCACATTACTCATAACCGAAGACCCCGACCTGACATTAAAAATTTATTTATGGAGGTCACTTTTATCCTCCAACATATGAACCAAGAGTATGAAAATGCCCAAAAATAGAAACATGTAGCTACAATATCACATACCCGATACGGAACAAACCTTTCCATTGCCCAATTATCTTTCCTTTATCCAAAATATCTTCAATGCTCAAAATGCTTTTTTTTGGGGGGGGGGGGGGGGGGGGGGGGGCAACATAAAATGCATTTGACGGTGCCAAAGACAAAAATAACTAATGACATTAAGCAATATCTCATCTCTAGAATCATAAGCACGAAAACAACCCCATCAACATAGGGCCCACACAAAAAAAAAAGACCTCATAGCCCAAAAAAAAGAGAAGAGGCCCCAGAGCCCACACAAAAAAAAAGAGGTCGAAGCCGAAAAAAGGACCCAGGCCAGAGCCCAAAAAAAAAAGAAAAAAAGGCAAAGTACCCGTGGACACTGTGCTAGACATTAGCACAAGGCTTTTTATAGTTTTGAACTCAGTCTCGGCCTTTTTTTTCAACTCCTGTATATACTACAAGAAATTAAATTACCATTGAAAAAAATGCAAACTAGATACCACATTACTCAAAACCGAAGACCCCGACCCGACATTAACAATTTATTTATGGTGGTCACTTTTATCCTCCAACATATGAACCAAGAGTATGAAAATGCCCAAAAATAGAAACATGTAGCTAAAATATCACATACCCGATAAGGAACAAACCTTTTCATCGCCCAATAATCTTTCCTTTATCCAAAATATCTTCAATGCTCAAGTCCTGATAAGTAAAATGCATTTTTGGGGGGCAACATAAAATCCATTTGACGGTGAGAAAGACAAAAATAACTAATGACATTAAGCAATATCTCATCTCTAGAATCATAAGCACGAAACAACCCCATCGACATAGAGCCCACACAAAAAAAGAAAAGTGGCCTCAGAGCCCAAAAAAAGAAAAGAGGCCTCAGAGCCCACACAAAAAAAGAAAAGAGAGGCCTTAGAGCCCACACAAAAAAAGAAAAAAGAGGCCAGAGCCGGAAAAAAAACCCGAGGCCAGAGCCAAAAAAAAAGGCGCAAGCAGGGGCAGATGGGCAGGGGCGTGCATGGGCAGCTGGGCGCAGCTGAAGCTCCAGTGCATCCACGGGCGAGTGAGCCAGACGGTGCTACGACAATGGAATCGAGATGAAGAAAGGGGGGAAAAGGCTGGCAGCTCACCGTGGAGCTCAAGGGCGGCTCAGAAGTGGCGGGGACGGACCGAGGCGGCGGCAATCAGTGTCAATGTGTGGCGGCCGTGGCGATGAAATCCGATGATGGCGACGGCGTGGCGGTGTCCTTGCTCGAACCGGTGCACGTAGTCGAAGAAGTCGTTGGCGCTGATGCTCCTGGACATCCTCCCAGGCGCCAGGAGGCCAGAGGCCGCGACGACGACAATGGTGCGGTGGCAACGGCTCAGGCGCGAGCTAGATCGTGAAGGAGAGGGCGAGCGAGGGGAAAGTGAGGGTTAGGGTTTTGCCAAAGGCGTCGGGGAGGCTCTTATGTACCTCGGGGTTGCACCGGATGATCGACACGAGCCCATCCGCGGCATGGACGTGTGTGTGCGTGCCACGCCATGGCCCTGCCTCCTCCTTTGTCGAGAGGTAGGAGAAAGGCCGGCCGATGTGGGCTGGGCCGCACTGTGGCTGTGGTTGGCCTAAGTGCACAGTAGCACTTTTATTTTTATCCTTTTACTTTTCTGTTTTATTTATTCCTCTTAGTTTTGCAATTTAATTAAATACCAAATGAGTTACATGTGCAACTTAGCACATAAATACTAGTCAATGTTTTGAGCTAGCGCAACAAGTCTCAATTTATTTTTGAATAGTTTAAATATTTATTTAGTCTGAAAAGGCTCAATTTAATTCTGCTGGCTCTGTTTTAAAGAGGTTAAGGGGCATTTAAATATTTCAAATGATGTTGGTTCCTACATGGCAATTACTTAGTGAATATTTGCAACCCAACCAACATTTTTGGTTTACTGTTTGAAGAAATAATAATTTGACTTGCAATTTGAAATTGAATTTAACTTTGGTTTTTATCAAGGGGCAATTTAGCTTAGTAAAATCAGATGACATGGCATCATTAGTGTAAGATCACTTTAGCTTAACTATTGGGGTGCTACAACAATCTCAGAAAAGAACTATAGACACAACAGATTCTGTTGGAACTTCTCCATAATATTGATTTTCTAGAATCATGCATGAAAATAACTAGCCCTTGCCTACGGAAGCTCTTGGTTGTTCCTGAACTCGTACAGGCGTTCGTCCAAGCGGTTAATACGCTCGCAGTACTACTGGAGCGTGATCTCGAGCTCGAAGCTGGCTATTTCATCGGAGATCACCACCTCCAAGATGCGACGGCCACGTTGCTCCACTTCGCCGCTCGTGACACCTAGGCCTAGGTGGCATTCGAGCCTAGCGACAAGCATGTTGGCATCGAGGGGGGCGCGGTGATGGGAACGTTGCATGAAAATCAAAAAAATTCCTACGAACACCCAAGATCTAATCTAGGAGATGCATAGCAATGAGAGGGGAGTGTGTCTACGTACCCTTGTAGACCGAAAGCGGAAGCGTATAAAATGCGGTTGATGTAGTCGTACTCTTCACGATCCAATCACGATCCAACCGATCTAGCGCCGAACGGACGACACCTCCGAGTTTAGCACACGTGCGGCTCGGTGACGTCTCCACCTCCTTGATCCAGAAAGAGAAGGCGGAGAAGTAGATGGGATCACAACCAGCACGACGGCGTGGTGATGATGGTGGTGGTGGAGTCGGAATACCGGCAAGGCTTCGGTAAGCGCTACGCGGGCGTGTAGTGTGTCCGGAGGTAGAGAGGGGGCAGCGGGGCTGTGGTGTGTCTTTGGTGTGCCCTCTCCACTCAATATATAGGTGTGGAGGGGCTAGGAGTCTAGCCCTTCTCCTCCTAGGGCTGGCGCCAAGGGGGAGGAATCCTACTCCTAGTAGGAGTTGGACTCCTAGTCCCTTTCCACTTGTCCTAGCCACATGGGACTCTTAGGGCTTGGTGCACCTAGCCTATGAAGGCCAGGGCGCCCCCCTTCAGCCCATGCTGGTCTATGGGATGTGGTGGAACCCTTTGTGGACTTCCGGACTCCTCTGGAATCCTCCGGAACCTTCTGGAAGCTTCCCGGTACAATACCGAAAAAACCGAACTTTTTCCGGAACCCTGAAAACAACTTCCCATATATAAATCTTTACCTCCGGACCATTCCGGAGCTCCTCGTGACGTACGGGATCTCATCCGGGAATCCGAACAACATTCGGTCACCAACATACATATCCCAATATTACTCTAGCGTCATCGAACGTTAAGCGTGCGACCCTGCGGGTTCGAGAACTATGTAGACATGACCGAGACACCTCTCCGATCAATAACCAATAGCGGAACCTGGATGCCCATATTGGTTCCTACATATTCCACGAAGATCTTTTATCGGTTGAACCACGATGTCGAGGATTTAGTTAATCCCGTATGCAATTCCCTTTGTCCAGCGATATGTTACTTGCCCGAGATTCGATCGTCGATATCTCTATACCTAGTTCAATCTTGTTACCGGCAAGTCTCTTTACTCGTTCCGTAATACAAGATCCCGTGACTAACTCATTAGCCACATTGCTTGCAAGCTCTTTACGATGTTGTATTACCGGGAGGGCCCAGATATCTCTCCGTCATACGGAGTGACAAATCCCAGTCTCGATCCATGCCAACCCAACAGACACCTTCGGAGATACCTGTAGAGCATCTTTATGATCACCCAGTTACGAAGTGACGTTTGATAGCACACAAGGTATTTCTCCGGTATCCGGGAGTTGCATGATCTCATGGTCTTAGGAATAGATACTTGACATGAAGAAAGCTGTAGCAATAAACTTAAGTGATACGATCATATGCTAAGCTTACGGTTGGGTCTTGTCCATCACATCATTCTCCTAATGATGTGATCCCGTTATCAAATGATAACTCATGTCTATGGTTAGGAAACCTTAACCATCTTTGATCAACGAGCTAGTCTAGTAGAGGCTCACGAGGGACACGGTGTTGTTTATATATCCACACATGTATTTAAGTTTCCGGTCAATACAATTCTAGCATGAATAATAAACATTTTTATCATGAAGAAGGAAATATGATAATAACCAATTTATTATTGCCATATTTCCAACAGTCTTCCACTTGCACTAGAGTCAATAATCTAGTTTACATTGTAATTAATCTAACACCCATGGAGTCCTGGTGCTGATCATGTTTTGCTTGTGGAAGAGGTTTAGTCAACGGGTCTGCCATATTCAGATCCGTATGTACTTTGCAAAGTTCTATGTCTCCCTCCTTGATGTAATCATGGATGGAGTTGAAGCGGCGTTTGATGTGCTTGGTCTTCTTGTGAAACTTGGGCTCCTTGGCAATGGCAATAGCACCAGTGTTGTCACAAAAGATAGTCATTGGATCCGATGCACTAGGTATTACTCCTAGATCGAATATGAACTCCTTCATCCAGACTCCTTCTTGCGCTGCTTCCGAAGCGGCTATATATTCCGCTTCACATGTAGATCCTGCTATGACGCTTTACTTGGAACTGCACCAACTGACTGCTCCACCATTCAATATAAATACGTATCCGGTTTGAGACTTAGAGTCATCCGGATCTGTGTCAAACTAGCATCGATGTAACCCTTTACGACGAGCTCTTCGTCACCTCCATAAACGAGAAACATGTCCTTAGTCCTCTTTAGGTACTTAAGGATATTCTTGACCGCTGTCCAATGATCTACTCCTGAATCACTTTGGTACCTCCCTGCCAGACTTATGGCAAGGCACACATCAGGTCTGGTACACAGCATGGCATACATTATAGAGCCTATGGCTGAGGCATAGGGGATGACTTTCATCCTTTCTCTTTCTTCTGCCGTGGTCGGGCTTTGAGTCTTACTCAACTTCACACCTTGCAACACAGGCAAGAACCCTTTCTTCAACTGGTCCATTTTGAACTTCTTCAAAATCTTGTCAAGGTATGTGCTTTGTGAAAGTCCTATTAGGCGTCTTGATCTATCTCTATAGATTTTAAT
Organism: Elymus sibiricus; assembly: GCA_039707655.1. Lineage (NCBI taxonomy): Eukaryota > Viridiplantae > Streptophyta > Magnoliopsida > Poales > Poaceae > Elymus > Elymus sibiricus. The sequence goes on along the minus strand of CM077664.1, from coordinate 111,765,674 downwards.
GCCCAATATGTAAGCAGCTTCACCTAGGTCTTTCATTGAAAAACTCTTGTTCAAATAACCTTTTATGCTTTCCAAAAATTCTATATCATTTCCAATCAACAATATGTCATCCACATATAATATTAGAAATGCTACAGAGCTCCCACTCACTTTCTTGTAAATACAAGCTTCTCCGTAAGTTTGTATGAAACCAAAAGCTTTGATCACCTCATCAAAGCGTATATTCCAACTCCGAGATGCTTGCATCAGTCCATAGATGGATCACTGGAGCTTGCATACCTTGTTAGCATCCTTAGGATCGACAAAACCTTCCGGCTGCATCATATACAACTCTTCCTTAAGAAACCCGTTAAGGAACGCTGTTTTGACGTCCATCTGCCAGATTTCATAATCATAAAATGCGGCAATTGCTAACATAATTCTAATAGACTTAAGCATCGCTACGGGTGAGAAAGTCTCATCGTAATCAACCCCTTGAACTTGTCGGAAACCCTTTACGACAAGTCGAGCTTTATAGACGATGACATTACCATCAGCGCCCGTCTTCTTCTTAAAGATCCATTTACTCTCAATGGCCTGCCGGTCATCGGGCAAGTCCACCAAAGTCCATACTTTGTTTTCATACATGGATGCTATCTCGGATTTCATGGCCTCAAGCCATTTGTCGGAATCTGGGCTCATCATTGCTTCTTCATAGTTCATAGGTTCACCATTGTCTAACAACATGACTTCCAGGGATTACCATACCACTCTGGTGCGAAACGTACCCTGGTCGACCTACGAAGTTCAGTAGTAACTTGATCCGAAGTTTCATGATCATCATCATTAGCTTCCTCTCCGGCTGGTGTAGACATCACGGGAACTTCTTTCTGTGATGTGCTACTTTCCAATTCGAGAGAAGGCACAATTATCTCATCAAGTTCTACTTTCCTCCCACTCACTTCTTTCAAGAGAAACTCCTTCTCTAGAAAGGACCCATTCTTGGCAACAAAGATCTTGCCTTCGGATGTGTGATAGAAGGTATACCCAATGGTCTCTTTAGGGTATCCTATGAAGACGCACTTCTCCGCTCTGGGTTCGAGCTTATCAGGCTGAAGCCTCTTGACATAAGCGTCGCATCCCCAAACTTTAAGAAACGACAGTTTAGGTTTCTTGCCAAACCATAACTCATACGGTGTCGTCTCAACGGATTTAGACGGTGCCCTGTTTAAAGTGAATGCGGCTGTCTCTAATGAGTAACCCTAAAATGATAGTGGCAAATTGGTAAGAGACATCATAGAACGCACCATATCCAATAGAGTACGATTACGACGTTCGGACACACCATTACGCTGTGGTGTTCCAGGTGGCATGAACTGTGAAACAATTTCACATTGTCTTAAATGCATACCAAACTCGTAACTCAAATATTCACCTCCACGATCAGATCGTAGAAATTTAATTTTCTTATTACGATGATTTTCTACTTCACTTTGAAACTCCTTGAACTTTTCAAATGTTTCAGACTTGTGTTTCATTAAGTAAATATACCCATATCTACTGAAATCATCTGTGAAGGTAAGAAAATAACGATATCCACCGCGTGCTTCAACACTCATCGGACCGCATACATCGGTATGTATTATTTCCAACAAGTCACTTGCCCGCTCCATTGTTCCGGAAAATGGGGTTTTAGTCATCTTGCCCATGAGGCATGGTTCACATGTCTCAAATGATTCATAATCAAGAGATTACAAAAGTCCATCAGCATGGAGTTTCTTCATGCGCTTTACACCAATATGACCTAAGCGGCAGTACCACAAGTATGTGGTACTATCATCATTAACTTTGCATCTTTTGGCATCAATATTATGAACATGTGTATCACTGCGATCGAGATTCAACAAGAATAAACCATTCAACAAGGGTGCATGACCATAAAAGATATTATTCATATAAATAGAACAACCATTATTCTCTGACTTAAATGAATAACCGTCTCGCAATAAAAAAGATCCAGATATAATGTTCATGTTTAACGCAGGCACCAAATAACAATTATTCAGGTTCAAAACTAATCCCGAAGGTAAACATAGAGGGATCGTGCCGACGGCGATCACATCAACCTTGGAACCATTTCCGACGCACATCGTCACCTCATCCTTAGCTAGTCTTCGTTTATTCCGTAGCTCCTGTTTCGAGTTACAAATATTAGCAAACGAACCAGTATCAAATACCCAGGCGCTACAACGAGCACTAGTAAGGTACACATCAATAACATGTATATCAAATATACCTTTGTTGACGTTGCCAGCCTTCTTATCTGCCAAGCACTTGGAGCAGTTCCGCTTCCAGTGACCATTCCCCTTGCAATAGAAGCACTCAGTCTCAGGTTTGGGTCTAGCCTTGGGTTTCTTCACGGGAGTGGCAACCGGCTTGCCATTCTTTTTGAAGTTCCCTTTCTTTCCCTTGCCTTTCTTCTTGAAACTGGTGGTCTTGTTGACCATCAACACTTGATGTTCTTTCTTGATTTCTACCTCCGCGGCCTTAAGCATTGCGAAGAGCTCAGGGATCGTCTTTTCCATCCCTTGCATATTATAGTTCATCATGAAGCTTTTGTAGCATGGTGGCAGTGATTGAAGAACTCTGTCAATCGCTACTTCATCCGAAAGATTAACTCCCAACTGATTCAAGTGGTTGAAGTACCCAGACATTTTGAGTACGTGCTCGCTAACGGAGCTGTTCTCCTCCATCTTGCAGCTAAAGAACTTGTCGGAGGCGTCATACCTCTCGACCAGAGCATGAGCTTGAAATACCAATTTTAGCTCCTGGAACATCTCATATGCTCTGTTGTAACAACCCCATGTAATTAAGCTACAGTGATCACCCTTTGATAATGCCAAGTCACCATGCTTAATAGTGCTTGATCATCATTTGCATCATATCTCATTTCAAATTCCAATTCAAATTGAAATTCAAATTTAAAGTGAAAATAAAAGTTGTTCCAATTTGGAAACTAAAATGTTCATTAAATAGAAAATAATCCATAACTAATTATGTTAAGAAAAACAACATCACCTAAATTACCTAGATAGCTCTAACATCATCAAAACAGTACCAAACAGCAATATTTAATCCCATTTTATTTAATAAAATTGCAAATGAGAACATATGGACTCCAAACCTTTTTCTGGCAGTGAGATATATTGCCTAGTATTTAAATGGACAAGATTCATATTTTACAAAATTGCATTAGTGCTAGAAGAATTACATAACAGAAATAAAGAAACAGAAAAGAAGAAAAAGTAAAAGAAAAATAGAAAAGGCCGCAGCGTCTGGGCCTAAGTCAGACCAGAAAACGGCCCAACCCACCCCCAGCGTCCACTTCCTACTGCTCACTCGCGGTCGCCCACGCACGCCCGCGCCCGTCGCCGGTCGCCGTCGCAGCCGCGCCTGCTCGCCGACCGCGTCGCTACAGGCCCCCTTGGGGGATAAGGACGCCACCACGGACGTCCTAGCCGCCCCCTCTGATCTTTTCTCCCCCTCCCTCGCTCGTCTTCTTCCTCCCGCGCAAACGCCCGTTGCCGTCGCCATGGCCGAGCTCGCTGCCGTGGCTACCGTCGTCCTCGCCGGCTGAGGCCTCGCCAGAAGCTTCTCCTTCCTCCTCTACTTCCTCTCCGCCCACGGGAACGAGCTCTGCGCCACCACAGCTCCGGGATCGAGCTCCTCCCCGTTTTCGGTCGCCGGCGCTCCTCCACCAAATGCCGCCGCCCTGCTGCTACTAGTCCAACGCCGGGCCTTCATGTGCCTCCCCGGTGAGCAGCCCCTCCTTTCCCCGCTCTCTGCGCCACCGTTAGACGCCCGTAGCCGCCGCTGCATCGCCGCCCGAAACTTGCTCCGCCCCGAAGCTCATTCTCGTGTTCAGCGCCGCCGTTGGAGTCGAATGCGCTAGCTAGCTCGCCTCCCCGTGCCCGGCAACGCCAGATCCGCCACCGCCCGAACTCCGGCCGCCGCGTTCGAGCTCGCCGCCGTCGTTTTAGCCCGTCTCCGGCCAGGCCAGTACCACCGTGAGATGCGCCGCTCCGCGCTCGTTCGATCCTGCCCCTCCGCGCTCGATTTGGTGGCCGGAGGACGAATCCCGACCACCTCTCGAGCCGCGCCGCCGCTGCCATGGTCGCCGGAGTAACTCCGGCGGCGGTGCCGACGTGGCACGACCAGGGCCCACCCCTGTGTCGCTGCCAGCGGGCCCCACTGGCCCTAGTTGACTGGGTTGACCCAATCAACTGCTGACTGGGCTGACCCAGCCACTGACTTGCGGGCCCCGCCTAAATAAATTGATTTTTATAAATAAATAAAATGTTAATTAATCGGTTAATTAATTTAATTACTAGTCAATCACTGACTAATGGGTCCCACCGCCTAATTAATCTGTAATTAGTTTAATTAACCTCTAATTAGCACTGAGCCACTAACCAATGGGTCCCACTGGTCAGGTTTGACCAGTCAACTGGCTGGGTTGACTGCTGACATCATCATGACGTTCTGCTGACGTCACCTGGCACTGTTTCGGATAATTTGAATTAAATAATTTCAGAAATTCCAGAAAATGATTAAAACTTCGAAAAATCATATAAAATAAACCGTAACTCGGATGAAAATAATTTATATATGAAAAATGATCAGAAAAATATGAAGAATCTGGATATGTGGTCAAAATTCTTGACCATCACTCCTATCTAGATGAACATGGGACTTTTTGCCCGTATTCGATAAATGAATAGTGCATAACCCTGATAAAATTAATCCAAATAAATTCCTAAATAATCTAAAGCAGTTAGATAGGCATTATATCACCTCTGCATATCATTTAGGCATGTCATGCATCGCTGTTACATTGTTGCCGTGAATTTATTGTTTCTTCCCCCTCCTTCTCTCCCGATAGACGCCGAGACCGCCGCCGATGCAGCTGAGTACGACTACGCTCCAGACGAGCAGCATTCAGACTACCAGCCCCTCTCAGCAGAGCTTCCAGGCAAGCAAAACCCCCTTGATCATAAGATATCGCCCATTCCTCCTCTCTTATGCTTGCATTAGAATTGCTTTCGTTTCTCATCCGATAGCGCCTATTCTGATGCATAGCCTGATTTCGTCTCCTGTTGTTGTTACCTACCTGTTGTCCCATGATGCTTAGTTAGTTATGCTATTGATTCATCTGTGGCCCTTCACCCTTGTCCGTTTGCCATGCTTAATATCGGGCCGTGATCACTCTAGGTGATGATCACGGAAATGTTACATATTGTAATACTTAAACTGTTAAAGTCGGGCTGGCCCCCAGGGTGCCCACGAGAGAATAACATTAAAAACGGGTCGGCTCCAAGAGCACCCGCGCGTCATGTGTTACCAAGTCGGAGCAACAAGAATCCTGTTCGTCTCTGCGAGTTACTAAATACACCTAACGGATTTGGGTATTTGATCTGAGTGGGTCATTGGCCCTATACGCACTACCACCACGTGGGATAATGGTTATGGGACCCTCTACGTCGTATGTATCAGCCGAAAGCTCTTCAGACGTCACAGCTCAGAGATGCGGGCTGATTGTTGGGGTGAGCTGGTTACGTCTGTGGTGCTTCCACGGTCGCGCTTGGGCCCCGGCCAGTCACGCAACGTGCAGGAGTGCGAAGGGCGATGGCCCAAGACCCCTTCGTGCTTAGGATTTAGACCGGCGTGTTGACCTCTCTGCTGAGCCTAGGTAGGACTGCGTCGTGTCGATCACCCGAGGCCGGGCATTACCCAGCAAGTATGCCCGGCCAGATGTGATCAAGCGTGTTGGGTAACAGTAGTGCACCCCTGCAGGGAAGTTATCTATTCGAATAGCCGTGTCCACGGTAACAGGACGCTCAGAGTTGTATCTTGATCTGCTACAACTACAAATGGACACTATCACAATATTAAACTGTTACTACTGCTCTCGGGATCACTTTCTCACAGGGTAGTCGAGGTAGCATCTCAGGGCATTACTAAAATATGATTGATTATATATTATCTTGCTCTACTCTCTTCTATTGCTGCAAGAAATGTTTCAAGATGCTAGTCTTCGATAGGCTAGGCTTCTCCCCCTCTGTTCTGGCATTTCTGCAGTTTAGTCCAAAGATATAGCCCCATTCCTTTGATACCGATGCATATTTAGTATAGTTCTGATGTTAGTCTTGCGAGTACTTTGGATCAGTACTCACGGTTGCTTTGCTATCTTTTTCCCCATACCCGATTGCTGCGATCAGACGACGGAGTCCCGAAGCCAGACGCCACCGCAGGAGACTACTACCAGGAGAGCCCCGGAGGCACGTACTACTGGGTTGAGCCAGCCGACCAGGAGTAGTTCGGAGGCCCTAGGCAGGAGGCCTTCGCCTTTTTGATCAGTGTCGCTGTTTGTGCTAGCCTTCTTAAGGCAAACTTGACTAACTATGTCTGTACCCAGATGTTATTTGTGTGTATGACTTATGTATTTGGGTCCTCGTGACCCCTAGTTTGTAATATGATGATTTATGTTTAAATTTGAGTTTAGAGTTGTGTTGTGATATCTTTCCGTGAGTCTCTGATCTCGAGCATGCACGTTTGCGTGTATGATTAGTGCACGGTCGAGCAGGGGCTTCACAAGTTGGTATCAGAGCCGACTGCCTGTAGGAAGCCCCCTTCCGATTCCTTGGTCGAAGTTGAGTCTAGTCTTTCAAAACTATATTTTACTAACATGGCTGTGTGGCTTATGGGCCCACATCGCCAGTGGGTGGTATTAGGATCTTTTATTCCTCTTCCTTACTCTGGGATTCTACTCTCTCTTCTATTCGGGTTAAAATTTTTACTAACTCTGACTCTAGGTTCTCGTGATCACGTCCACCCGGAGCTTTGATTATCTGCAAATTACTTCCTTGAATGCACGATGCAAGAGTTCACTCACTGTCATTTGACAATCTTGTAATTTCCTCTGTTTCAGATGGATCGTTTGTTTCCGCCGCGCCCTGCGATGCAGCTTGTACTGCAGACTTGGGCTCATGATGCGATTGGTTTTCTAGCTATCCTGATCGCCCTCCTGACCAGACTGGGCTACCGTTGGTACCCCGAGTACATGGTTTACGAGGATTTCCGCGAGTTCAACCAGGAGCAGTATCATGCCGATGTTTGTATCTTTGATCAGCGGAATGACTCCGTCACTGAGTTGCACACTTTTCACGGTATCGGCGTGACGATTGATATGGCAGTCCGTGACGCTGCCCATTCTGCTGTCGCACGTCTCCGTGGCGAGCATAGTCGCTTGGATGACTCCGAGTTCCGATACATCCCGTATGCCCCTGCTGGTGATGATACCGGATACTACACAGCTATCTGTACCCCTTTCGAGCGACGTCGATATGACTCACAGGTTTTGATTCACTGCACTCAGGCTCTGGATCGCACTGCCTGGGCTCTTGCCGTCGAGTTGTTTGCCACTCGAGCCCGACTCTACGAGGCTATGACACAGTTGCTACCAGCTGTTCATGCAGGGATACATCCAGAGTACATCCTCTATCCGCGCAGGACTCAGATGCCGGCAGGTATTGATTGGCCTGCTGTTGGAGGTCACACACCCGCACGTGGACCTCTTCTTCCAATTCGAGATCAGGTTCTGCATCAGAGTGCTCACGGAGCGCAGGACCTTCCTGCCATGGACATGCATCGTCCGCACCTGCAGTTACCTGGTTTCAGTGGTTTTCCTCGACGTTGATGTAGCCTTTGCTATGTCGCATTGTGTATTCCTCACCGCGTGCCTGTGCGCCGCCTAGCATGTCTAGCTGTTAATTTCTGAACTTATGCGGTCCGCATGTAATCGACTCTGTGTATGGATCTGTATGTCTTAATTGACTATTGTTATGTATCTATTGCACTACTTATTCATTGTCGTGTTACATCATGTTTGTCTCTAAACACTTGCAGTTGTTTTTACTGAACTACCCCCTGTTAAATTTTTAGCAGGATGGTTAGACCAGGTGGTCGTGGTCGTGGCCGTGCTCCCGAGCAGCCACCACCGCCAGACTATATGGCAGCTATGATGCAGCAATTTGAGTTGAACCGCCAGTTCATGGTTGGTATCATGGCTCAGTTTTTACACCAGAACCAGAATGATCAGAATCAGCCACCTGCCGCAATAACTCTGCAGGAGTTTGTGCGTCTCAACCCTACTATTTTCCGCAACTCTGAACAGCCACTGGATGCTGATGACTGGCTTCGCGACATCACCTACGAGATGGAGTCTGCCAATGTCGCCCCCGCCAACCTTGTCACCTTCGCGTCCTACTTCTTGAAGGGTGCCGCTGCCCAATGGTGGCACACCCACAGGAGTTCATTACCTGTTGGGACAGTCGTTACCTGGATCGAGTTTCAGACTGCTTTCCGCGCCTGCTACATTCCTCAGGGAATCATGGACCGGAAGAAAAGAGAGTTTCGCAACCTCACTTAGGGCAGTAAGACTGTCGAAGCTTATCAGCGGGAATTCCTTAACCTGTCCCGCTATGCTGAAGAAGACGTTGCCACAGATGCACGCAGACAGGAGAAATTCCGTGATGGACTCCACCCAGACCTCAAGCTTGCACTCGCTATTCATGACTTCGCCGACTTTGCCACTCTGGTGAACAAGGCTATCCAGGTTGAGACCGCTCAGATGGAACATAGGGAATCACTCAAGCGCAATCGTGACATTGGCTCATCTTCGAGCTCCGAACAAAGGCGTAAGATCTGTATTCCCAACAGCATGTATCGTCCAACTGCCCCTGCGCTGAGGCCTTCCTATGCTGCACCCCGTCTGCCTCCTCCACCACCGAGGCAGCCAAGAGCTCAAGCTGCTCCACCACGTGCTGCTCCTCTTCGTCCTGAAGATGGTCTGTGTTTCAAGTGTCACCGCCCAGGTCACCTTGCCAAGGACTGCCGCCAGAATCAGACTCAGTTGGCACTTCCTCCTACTGGTCGTGCCAATGGCTGTGGCAACAACCAGACCCGCAACTATAATACTGGGTCTGCTGCTTATGGTCGTGGACAGGCTTACCACGTTGACATTGAAGAAGTTCAGGATCAACCTGAAACCGTGATGGGTACCCTTCTCGTTAACTCAGTACCCACTTCTGTTTTATTTGATTCAGGAGCATCGCATTCATTCATGACAGAAGCATTTGCATTAGCACATGACATTGCATTTGAAAAGATGAACCTACCCATAGTTGTCCGCACCCCTGGAGGCCATTGTCACACCTCCATGATGGCACACAATGTCACTGTTGAAATCAAAGGACTCGAATTCCTTGTTTCACCCATCATCTTGAAATCCTCCATGATAGACCTCATTCTGGGAATGGATTGGTTGAAATCTCACATTGCTATGATTAATTGTGCCACTAAAGTCGTCCAACTCCTTCACCCCTCCGACGAGATAGTGAACTACACCGCCCGAATTACTCGGAATGCCGAAGCTCAGATATATGCTCTGAATGCTTTGAACGCTTCGCCTCTTGAGGGAATTGAGAACGTTCTAGTCGTTCGCGATTTTCCGGACGTCATTCCAGAAGAACTTCCAGGAATACCCCCTGTTAGAGCCGTTGAATTCATCATCGTTACAAGATGCCGCTGCATGAACTCCTTGAACTTAAGGAGGAAATCGACAAGTCACTTAAAAAGGGTTTCATCCACCCCAGTTCTTCTGCTTGGGGAGCACCTTCTCTCTTTGTTAAGAAGAAGGATGGAACTAACCGATTGGTCCAGGACTATCGGCCTATCAACCAAGCAACAATCCAGAACAAATTTCCACTTCCCCGGATCAACGATCTTTATGATCAGCTTGCTGGATCCTCTGTGTTCTCTAAACTCGACTTAAGGTTGGGTTACCATCAGATCCGAGTTCGTAAGCAGGATATTTCAAAGACCGCCTTCGTTACCCGTTATGGATCATACGAGTACACCGTTATGTCCTTCGGCTTAACCAATGCTCCAGCAACCTTCTCTCGATTGATGAACTATATCTTCATGGACTACCTCGACAAGTTCGTCGTGGTTTATTTGGATGATATTCTTATATTTTCCAAGAATGAAGAAGAACACGCCGAACATCTTCGGTTTGTATTGGAGAAACTTCGAGAACACCAACTATATGCGTGTGAATTCTGGTTATCTGAGGTGACTTATCTTGGTCATGTGATTTCCAAAGATGGCATTGCTGTTAACCCAGAACGAGTTCAGGCTATTCTTGACTGGACTCCCCCGAAGAATGTCAAGCAAGTCAGAAGTTTTCTCGGTCTCGCTAGCTATTGCCGCCGTTTCGTCGAGAACTTCTCCAAGATTGCTAAGCCACTGACTGATTTGCTTCATAAAGGCAAGAAGTTTGAGTGGACGGAAAAGTGCTAAGAAAGTTTTCAGACACTTAAGGACAAGTTGACATCTGCCCCAGTGCTAGCTCCCCCTGATTCCTTCAAGGACTTTGTGATATATTGCGACGCATCCCGTCAAGGATTAGGCTGTGTCCTGATGCAAGAGCGCAAAGTGATTGCTTATGGCTCTCGTCAGTTGCGTCCTCACGAAGATAAGTATCCAACCCATGATCTTGAGTTAGCGGCAGTTATTTATGCTCTGAAGTTGTGGCGACATTACCTTCTCGGTAATCGTTGCGAGATATACATGGATCACCAAAGCCTGAAGTATCTGTATACTCAACCAGATTTGAACCTCCATCAACAAAGATGGCTCGAGACAATAGCTGACTACAACATGGATATTTCTTATACCCCTGGCAAGGCTAATGTAATGGTCGATGCCTTGAGTCGCAAGTCTTACTGCAACAACCTCACGGTTCAGCAAGCACAACCTCTTCTTTATGAAGAACTTCGCAAGTTGAACCTTCACATTGTCCCACAGGGTCATCTCAATACCCTGGTTGTTGAACCAGACCTCGAGGACCTCATCAAGCACATACAGAAAGCTGACTCTAAGGTCGAGAAGATTAAGCGCGATCTCAAAAAGCGAAAGCCCTCATTCTTCACTATTGATAATGATGGCACCTTGTTCTTCAAGAATCGCTTAGTGGTTCCTAGAAAGGACAACCTGGATTTGACTCCACGCGTCATGAAAGAAGCTCATGATACACCTCTTTCAATTCATCCTGGTAGTACCAAGATGTACCAAGACATTCGTCAGAGATATTGGTGGCCTGATATGAAGCGAGACATTGCGCGTTATGTTGCTGAGTGTGACGTTTGCCGTCGCATTAAAGCAGAACATCAAAGGCCTACTGGAACTCTGCAACCCCTTGATATTCCTGAATGGAAATGGGACAAAGTCGAAATGGATTTCATTACTAGTTTTCCCAGATCATAGAAGGGTCATGATGCTATTTTTGTTGTCATTGACCGATTCTCTAAGGTTGCTCACTTTCTGCTAGTCAAGGAGACAATCACTGCTAGTCAGTTAGCAGACTTGTATGTTTCCAGAATCATGTCACTTCATGGTATTATGCTGGAAATCAGCTCAGACCGTGGCAGCCTCTTTACCTCAAGGTTTTGGAACAGTTTCCAAGAAGCTATGGGAACTCATCTGTCCTTCAGCACAGCTTTTCACCCCTAGTCCCAGGGACAAGTTGAACGAGTCAATCAAGTGCTTGAAGATATGCTTTGAGCTTGTGTCATCTCATTCGGTAAGAAATGGGAGGAATCTCTCCCGTATGCTGAATTCTCATACAACAATAGCTATCAAGCTAGTCTGAAGATGGCACCATTTGAAGTTCTCTATGGACGTAAGTGCCGAACCCCTCTGAATTGGTCAGAAACTGGGGAACGGTCACTCGTTGGTCCGGACATTATTCAACAAGCTGAAGAACAAGTCCGCATTGTCCGTGAACATTTGAAAGCTGCTCAGTCTCGTCAGAAGAGCAACTATGATCGAAAACACAAGGTAATGGTCTATCAACCTGGCGAACAAGCTTACCTTCGTGTCACTCCGATGAAGGGCACTCATCGATTTGGAATTAAGGGCAAGTTAGCTCCTCGCTACATTGGCCCGTTCCATATTCTCGCCCGTCGAGGAGAAGTGGCATATCAATTGGAATTGCCGCCAAACCTTTCTCAAGTTCATGATGTCTTCCATGTGTCGCAACTCCGACGCTGCTTCAAGGATCCTATCCGAGCAGTGGATCATGAAATGCTTGAGCTACAAGAGGATCTTTCTTATCAAGAGTATCCGATCCGCATTCTTGATCAAGCTGAACGTCGAACCCGTCAGAAGGCAATCAAGTTCCTTAAAGTTCAGTGGTCAAATCATTCTGAAGATGAGGCCACGTGGGAACGCGAAGATCGTCTTCGTGAAGAATACCCCGCTCTCTTCCAGCCTACCTCTTAATTCTCGGGACGAGAATTTCTTTTAGAGGAGGAGAATTGTAACACCCCCATGTAATTAAGCTACAGTGATTACCTTTTGATAATGCCAAGTCACCATGCTTAATAGTGCTTGATCATCATTTGCATCATATCTCATTTCAAATTCCAATTCAAATTGAAATTCAAATTTAAAGTGAAAATAAAAGTTGTTCCAATTTGGAAACTAAAATGTTCATTAAATAGAAAATAATCCATAACTAATTATGTTAAGAAAAACAACATCACCTAAATTACCTAGATGACTCTAACATCATCAAAACAGTACCAAACAGCAATATTTAATCCCATTTTATTTAATAAAATTGCAAATGAGAACATATGGACTCCAAACCTTTTTCTGGCAGTGAGATATATTGCTTAGTATTTAAATGGACAAGATTCATATTTTACAAAATTGCATTAGTGCTAGAAGAATTACAGAACAGAAATAAAGAAACAGAAAAGAAGAAAAAGTAAAAGAAAAATAGAAAAGGCCGCAGCGTCTGGGCCTAAGTCAGACCAGAAAACGGCCCAGCCCACCCCCAGCATCCCTTCCTACTGCTCACTCGTGGTCGCCCACGCACGCCCGTGCCCGTCGCCGGTCGCCGTCGCAGTCGCGCCCGCTCGCCGACCATGTCGCTACAGGCCCCCCTGGGGGATAAGGACGCCACCGCGGACGTCCTAGCTGCCCCCTTAGATCTTGTCTCCCCCTCCCTCGCTCGTCTTCTTCCTCCCGCGCAAACGCCCATCGCCGTCGCCATGGCCGAGCTCGCTGCCGTGGCTACCGTCGTCCTCGCCGGCTGAGGCCACGCCAGAAGCTCCGCCTTCCTCCTCTACTTCCTCTCCGCCCACGGGAACGAGCTCTGCGCCACCACAGCTCCGGGATCGAGCTCCTCCCCGTTTTCGGTCGCCGGCGCTCCTCCGCCAAATGCCGCCGCCCTGCAGCTACTAGTCCAACACCGGGCCTTCGTGTGCCTCCCGGTGAGCAGTCCCTCCTTTTCCCTCTCTCTGCGCCACCGTTAGACGCCCGTAGCCGCCGCTGCCACCGCCGCCCGAAACTTGCTCCGCCGCGAAGCTCGCTGTCGTGGCCTCGCTCGTTGTCAAGCTCGCCCGAGCTCATTGTCGTGTTCAGCGCCGCCGTAGGAGTCGAATGCGCTAGCTAGCTCGCCTTCCCGTGCCCGGCAACGCCAGATCCGCCACCGCCCGAACTCCGGCCGCCGCGTTCGAGCTCCCCGCCGTCGTTTTAGCCCGTCTCCGGCCGGGCCAGTACCACCCCGAGATGCGCGGCTCCGTGCTCGTTCGATCCCGCCCCTCCGCGCTCGATTTGGTGGCCGGAGGACAAATCCCGACCACCTCCCGAGCCGCGCCGCCGCTGGAATGGTCGCCGGAGTAACTCCGGCGACGGCGCCGACGTGGCACGACCAGGGCCCACCCCTGTGTCGCTGCCAGCGGGCCCCACTGGCCCCAGTTGACTGGGTTGACCCAGTCAACTGCGGGCTGGCCCAGCCACTGACATGCGGGCCCCGCCTAAATAAATTGATTTTTATAAATAAATAAAACGTTAATTAATCGGTTAATTAATTTAATTACTAATCAATCACTGACTAGTGGGCCCCACCGCCTAATTAATCTGTAATTAGTTTAATTAACCTCCAATTAGCACTGAGCCAGTGACCAGTGGGTCCCACTGGTCAGGTTTGACCAGTCAACTGGCTGGCTTGACTGCTGACGTCATCGTGACGTTCTGCTGACGTCACCTGGCACTGTTTCGGATAATTTGAATTAAATAATTTCAGAAATTTTAGAAAATGATTAAAACTTCGAAAAATCATATAAAATAAACCGTAACTCAGATGAAAATAATTTATATATGAAAAATGATTAGAAAAATATGACGAATCAGGATATGTGCTCAAAATGCTTGACCATCACTCCTATCTAGATGAACATGGGACTTTTTGCCCGTATTCGATAAATGAATAGTGCATAAGCCTGATAAAATAAATCCAAATAAATTCCTAAATTATCTAAAGCAGTTAGATAGGCATTATATCACCTCTTCATATCATTTAGGCATGTCATGCATCGCTGTTACATTGTTGCCATGAATTTATTGTTTCTTCCCCCTCCTTCTCTCCCGATAGACGCCGAGACCGCCGCCGACGCAGCTGAGTACGACTACGCTCCAGACGAGCAGCCTTCAGACGACCAGCCCCTCTCAGCAGAGCTTCCAGGCAAGCAAAACCCCCTTGATCATAAGATATCGCCCATTCCTCCTCTCTTATGCTTTCATTAGAATTGCTTTCGTTGCTCATCTGATAGCGCCTATTCTGATGCATAGCCTGATTTCGTCGCCTACTGTTGATACCTACCTGTTGTCCCATGATGCTTAGTTAGTTATGCTATTGATTCATCTGTGGCCCTTCACCCTTGACCGTTTGCCATGCTTGATATCGGGCCGTGATCACTCTGGGTGATGATCACGGAAATGTTACATATTGTAATACTTAAACTATTAAAGTCGGGCTGGCCCCAAGGGTGCCCGCGAGAGAATAACATTAAAGACGGGTCGGCTCCAAGAGCACCCACGCGTCATGTGTTACCAAGTCGGAGCGACAGGAATCCTGTTCGTCTCTGCGAGTTACTAAATACGCCTAACAAATTTGGGTATTTGATCTGAGTGGGTCGTTGGCCCTATACGCACTACCACCACGTGGGATAATGGTTATGGGACCCTCTACGTCGTATGTATCAGCCGAAAGCTCTTCAGACGTCACAGCTCAGAGATGCGGGCTGATTGTTGGGGTGAGCTGGTTATGTCTGTGATGCTTCCACAGTCGCGCTTGGGCCCCGGCCAGTCACGCAACGTGCAGGAGTGCGAAGGGCGATGGCCCAAGACCCTTCGTGCTTAGGATTTAGACCGGCGTGTTGACCTCTCTGCTGAGCCTAGGTAGGACTGCGTCATGTCGATCACCTGAGGCCGGGCATTACCCAGCAAGTATGCCCGGCCAGATGTGATCGAGCGTGTTGGGTAACAGTAGTGCACCCCTACAGGGAAGTTATCTATTCGAATAGCCGTGTCCACAGTAACAGGACGCTCAGAGTTGTATATTGATCTGCTACAACTATAAATGGACACTGTCACAATATTAAACTGTTACTACTGCTCTCGGGATCACTTTCTCACAGGGTAGTCGAGGTAGGATCTCAGGGCATTACTAAAATATGATTGATTATATATTATCTTGCTCTACACTCTTCTATTGCTGCAAGAAATGCTTCAAGATGCTAGTCTTCGATAGGCTAGGCTTCTCCCCCTCTATTCTGGCATTTCTGCAGTTTAGTCCAAAGATATAGCCCCATTCCTTTGATACCGATGCATATTTAGTATAGTTCTGATGTTAGTCTTGCGAGTACTTTGGATGAGTACTCACGGTTGCTTTGCTATCTTTTTCCCCATACCCGATTGCTGCGATCAGACGACGGAGTCCCGGAGCCAGACGCCACCGCAGGAGACTACTACCAGGAGAGCCCCGGAGGCACGTACTACTGGGTTGAGCCTGCCGACCAAGAGTAGTTCGGAGGCCCTAGGCAGGAGGCCTTCGCCTTTTCGATCAGTGTCACTGTTTGTGCTAGCCTTCTTAAGGCAAACTTGACTAACTATGTCTGTACCCAGATGTTATTTGTGTGTATGACTTATGTATTTGGGTCCTCGTGACCCCTGGTTTGTAATATGATGATTTATGTTTAAATTTGAGTTTAGAGTTGTGTTGTGATATCTTCCCGTGAGTCTCTGATCTTGAGCGTGCACGTTTGCGTGTATGATTAGTGCACGGTCGAGCAGGGGCTTCACATCTATGGTGCTCAAAACGTCTTTGGAGCCCCGGTTCTAAGCCGTATAGCATGGCACACTGAGCTATCGAGTAGTCATCAACTCGAGTCTGCCAGATGTTCATAGCATCTACAGTCGAGGGAGCGGGTGGCACACCTAACGGTGCATCAAGGACATAAGCCTTCTGTGTAGCAGTGAGGATAACCCTCAAATACTACAAAAAAAGACACATCTGTGGCAAACAATTAGATCGACACGGTGAATCATGTGAAACAACATGGAAAGACAAAAGAATGAAGCACTTGGGCTGCCAGTGCTTACCAAAAAGGTGGAGATGTCGGTTTTTGTAAGGACTTTGGTATATGCAGTGCGAACTGTAGCCCAGTCTATTGCCGGTGCAGGTGTTGGTTCCGTTGCCGCTGCACGGGCCGGAGCAGATGCAAGTGCAAGTTCAAGTGTTGGTGCAGGTGCCGGAGCCGTTGCTGGTGCCTGTGGCGGTGTGACTGGTAGTGCCGCTGCTGCTGCCGGAGACGATGCTCCTTCTGGAGCTGGTGCCGGTGTCGGTGCCCGATCCTCTGGTACATCAGCCTGATCCGCTGACGCGGTCGGTGCCCAATCCTCTGCTGGATCAGACTGAGATGTTGCCGCTGTCAGTGCTAGAGCCAGTGCCGATGTCGGAGCAGGTGCCGATGCTCGATCCGCTGCGGCTACCGATGCTGGAGGTGGTACCGATGTGCGAGACAGCAGCGCTCGTCGCTGGTCTGCTTTGATTTCAAACTGCAGCTTTGTAACTTTGCTACGCATCCTTCTTAAGCAAGAGTGCACATGAGCAATTCGAACTTCCTCTGGCTCCGTGACCCGGATCAAGTCCTTTTCTTTCCTTCTTTTAAAGGCGACAAGGACTAATTCTGGCGTGTTTGTTAAAGTAAACTGCAGTTGATCAGAGAGCTTCAGATTGTACTCAGACAAGAGACGGATCCAATTGTCTCCACTAATATAAGTGATGGACAGTGCCTTTGTTATTGACACATCATAAGAAGTGAAACCTGCTAAAATAACCATCATAGAGCAAACCAAACGGATTATTCTGTAATGAATGTGACATGGCAAAACCTGCATCGTAAAATTGCAGCAAAAGTAAGAAAACATGACAGTTAATCAATGAGATTTACTTTATGTGACACAACTTAATCCTTACCAGGAAATCACTATCTTCAAGTTCTAAATTGAAGGTTGTTCGTCCAATTACAGGTGGCATGCAGGGCCCCTCCTTACTCCCACAAGCAGGACAGTCCAAAGGTCGTGACAACTCGTATGGAGCGAACATCCACGGGAATGGAAATCCTGGTGGGTGCAATAAACCCTGCAATGCATACATATATTGGAGTGTAACCATAACTGATGTATACTCCCGCCGTCCACAAAAATAAGATGATCTGGATATTTCAAAATATACGGACTGAACTGAGTGGACAAACACACCAAAACTTGTCAAACTCTATATACATCTGATTCATAAAAAATGGAAACATCTTATGTCTTTGAACAGAGGGAGTGCTGTACTGGCATGAAAAAACACATATCAAACAACCGAAATTGGTATTATAGGTTCACCATTTCTAAAACATTAACATAGAGTGTTCTCAAGATTCACCACAAAACAAAAGTGGCAGTACTAACCCATACAGGGTTCACACACACAAATCAAGTACTGAACAATATTACTTACTACACACAAGCCAAGTTGCACTAATTAAACTCTGCAGACTATTTCTTGCCACCGACCTACGGGATGTGCCCCACATAACTGACCAGGCCATGGACATCGTGAGAGATGTCTATCGGCACTTTCGCCATCCCGTCAACCTTGGAGAACCTAACAGTGTGGTCTTTCCACTCATAAACATGCCGATGAAGACAGGCCGCATCAGATTTGTTGGGAAGCTTTACAAGAACCACACCCTTCGTAATCGCAGGCACAACTACGAAATTGTTGTGGTGAAGTACACCCTCGAGAACACGCCTGACAACAATGCTATAGGAAAACACTTGTTCACGACATGTGGCTACAAGGACACAACAGCTGGATAGTTTAGTAGTGCACATCCTCAGGTCTTCCAGTTCACACGGCATGACTTTGAGAACTTCATCTCCACAGCGGACCTGGTTCTAATTCAAACAGAAACCAATATTTTATTACTGCCTTCGTTCACAAATATAAGATGATTTTCTATATTTTACTCCATATAAGACTACATATAAGCACAAAAATGAGTGAACAAAGACACTAAAACATGTCTACATCAGATACACAAAAAAGTTAGAACATCTTATATTTGTGAACAGAGCGATTACTTACAATACCCATAACACAAGTTACTGAGGGTACTATATTCTCTTCCTATAGCTAGCGTTGATGTTCATAAAGTAGTTGAAAGTAATCTATAAGAAATCTGTGTTATGTGCAAAAATCATATGCATGTCAACCTCTCGCATGTTTTTGGTCAAAAGAGACATTTAGAACCGTCATTTGGCACACAAAAATCACATGCAAGATCGCCCAGAAAGTTATACTACTAGTACTACGTGTGCATTACACAAACATCGCATATTTGCAAGCA
Source organism: Elymus sibiricus (assembly GCA_039707655.1). Classification (NCBI taxonomy): domain Eukaryota; kingdom Viridiplantae; phylum Streptophyta; class Magnoliopsida; order Poales; family Poaceae; genus Elymus; species Elymus sibiricus. Next base: position 111,746,823 of record CM077664.1, on the reverse strand, counting down.
CTTTGCAAGTTAGATCAAAAAACATGATCAAGATCACCAAAAAGATCGTCAACAAGAGATATTACCTCGACCGGCTTAACGAGGGATCCCGGAGGGTGGCCTTGGCCAAGGCGATGGCCTTGAGCTTGTCTGTGGTCGTCTCGGCGGGGTGCTTGCGCTTCTTCAGACTCTGAGCCTCGACGGTTTTGGCCAGAGCCATAGACATCACTTTGGCCGGTGCTCCAGGGTCCATCAAAAAACTGTCAAATAGAAATAAAAGGAAATAAAACGATAATCAGAAACCCAAAAGAGGAACAGAGAGGGAGTTAGGATCGGTCGCGTGGTTGCAAAAGATGACTAGAACGGAAGTATAGCAGCACCATTGATGCACTCACCTTCCCTTCTTTGGGAGAGAAGAACAATGGCAGAAGCGAGTTGGGGTTTTCTTGAAGAAATGAGGAACAAGATGAGGGAGAAGCGAGTGGGGTTTTCTTGATGAGAGGAAGATGAGGAAGAAGAGTGAAATGATGGTTGCTTCGTCCGTCCAACTTACTGCTGGAAAGGTGGGGTTTTGTGATTTGATGCCTCATGGGGCATTACTGCGGCTCTATGATGTGACGCCCCCGACTTAATCGTGCGCTAATCATACACGCAAATGCACACGATCAAGCCTAGGGACTCACATGAAGATATCACAACACAACTCTAAACACAAAATAAAATAATTCAAGCTTTATATTACAAGCCAGGGGCCTCGAGGGCTCGAATACATAAGCTCGATGTCATACAAGCATCAGCGGAAGCATTAGATATCTGAGTACAGATATCAAAGTAAAACAGATAGGCCTAGAAGGCGGGGCAAAACAAAAACACAGATCGAAAAGGCGCAGGCCTCCTGCCTGGGAGCCTCCTAACTACTCCTGGTCGTCGGCGGTCTCCACGTAGTAGTAGGCTCCTCCAGAAGTGTAGTAGAAGTCGTCGACTGGGGCAGCTGACTCCGGGGCTCCATCATCTGGTCGCAGCAAACGGGCATGGGGGAAAAGGGAAGCAAAGCAACCGTGAGTACTCATCCAAAGTACTCGCAAGTCTGACATCAAAACTAATCTAGATATGCAACAATTTCAAGGAAGGCTGTATATGTGGACTTGACTGCAGAAATGCTGGAATAGAGGGAGAGGCATAGCCTATCGAAGACTAGCATCTTCAGCGGTCTTGTAGCATAAGGAGAGTGCAGATTAGTACATAATTAAAGTAACAAGCATGTTGTGACAAAGCCTAGAGATCCTTTCTCGACTCCCTGCGAGAAAGCGATCCCGTAGCTTAAATTAATTAACAAGTATCCAGTTCAAGTGTAGCAGATCGGGATACAACACTGAGCATCCTATTACCGTGGACACGGCTATTCGAATAGATAATCTTCCCTGCAGGGGTGCACTACTGTTACCCAACATGCTCGATTAACTCTGGCCGGACACACTTTCCTGGGTCATGCCCGACCTCGGCTGATCGACACACCGCAGCCCTACCTAGAGCTCAGCAGAGAGGTCCCTGCCGGTCTACATCCTAAGTGCGCAGGGTTCTTGGGCCCATCGCCCTTTGCACTCCGGGTCATTGAGAGTAGGGTGGATACTTATATAAAGCGCCAACTCTACCTGGATGGCACGATCCGACCCGGCCACAATGCTGAACTGGACATCTGATAGAGCTTTCAGCTGATACATACGGCGCTGAGGGTCCCATAACCATTATCCCACGTGGTGGTAGTGCGTATAGGCCAGTGGCCAACTTAGATCAATACCCAAATCCGTTAGTGCATTATTAGGAGCTCGTGGTGACGATCAGTGCTCCTGTCGCCCCTTCTCGAGGAAGTGCAACAAGGGCCAGGCCCATCCCTCTCTAGGGCGGTCTCTGCCTGCCCGGCCGCGCCTCGTAATTATCTCGCGGGTACCCTCCAGGTCAACCCGACTTCCCAGGAGACTGTCGGGAACTCAGGTCCACCTCTAACGGGGTGATACCGCCTGTCCCTTCAGTCCCGCAATAACATTACAAGTTGCAACAGTTAAATGTAACCGTGTGTCCGTAACATCCAGAAGGTAATCCGAGGAGTCACCCTCGATGGATTCCCACTCGATGTACCCGTCAAGGTGAACCCGGAGGAATCACCCTCGCTGGATTCACACTTGAGGGGTTGCACGACAGAAGCTTCATCGGAGGTGGAGGAAGAGGAATCACCCTCGTATCCCACAACCGACTAGCTGTATCATAGAGGCATATCAAGAGTGAGATAAGAGGTATCACCCTCGGCACTCGAGGATAACTCTGTGGCGTCGAACAACTTAGGGGGTGTGCAGTGATGTGTTGGTCTCAGCTCGTCGATCACATCGACCGGGGCACAGGTAACTAAGCGGGGCAACTAGGACAAGGAAGAGGGGCCACAGATGGATTACCAACCCAACTATACTAAGTATCTCGGATAGCAGGCAGGTATCAATAACAGTTACAAAAACAGGCTATGCAGCAGATTAGGATAAAACGGCGCAGCAGCAAATTCTAATGCAAGCAGGAGGGGGAAAGAATAGGTGATATAGGCATGCTCAAGGGGGTTTGCTTGCCTGGTTGCTCTACGGCAAAAGAGGGGTCGTCGACGGAGTAGCAGTCCTGCGGGGCAGTGTCGGTCTAGGGGCTATCGGATAATAAGAGGGGGAACAAACAATAAATAAAGGAAAATAATGCTACATAGATGCATGGCACGACGGTATGCAGTGTTAGTGGTGACCTAATGCATTGCTACATGTCGCAGACGAAACGGGAAAATATCCGGGATATTTTCCTGGCGTTTAGACTGATTTCGGAATACTGAACCGGAGGGGAAGGTTCATGTTCAGGTAGTTAGGAGTGATGGTCAAGCATTTTGACCACATATTCGGATTCGTCTCGTTTTTCTGATCAACTTTCATGTAGAAAGTTTTTTGATCCGGGCTACGGTTTATTTTCTATGATTTTTCAAAGATTTAAACTATTTTCTGAAATTTCCTGGATTTATTTAATTTCGAAAATAAAAGGAAAATTGCTATGGGTACACAGAAGTGTACCCAGCAATTTGCACGTGTGGCTGACGGTGGGCCCCAGTTGACTGCCCAGTCAGCAGTCAACTGGAGGCTTGACTGGTCAAAGGGGGGCCACTGGACCCACCTGCCAGTGACTGGACTTGTCCAGTCAACTGGTTATACTGGTCAACTGGGTCCAGTGGGACCCAGTGGTCAGCCCCTGGTTAATTAAACAGTGATTTGATTAAACTAATTAATCTAAATTAGTAGTGGGCCCAGTCTGTCAGTGACTGAGTAGTTAGTGGGTTAGTTAAATCTAAACCAAATTGCTGCAGTGTTAGGGCCCGCAGGTCAGTGGCTGTTAGCGCGGTAGTTAACCGCTAATGACCTTACAGGCGGGGCCCACTGACGTTCAAACGCCGGCGCGCGCGGAGGCTCTCCGGCGACCACACGCCGCGGCGGCGGCCTTCGGGTTTGGCCTCCCGATGGCTATTTGGCCAGCCGCGAAGTCCAACGGGCTGCAGGCAATGAGCCGCACCCAACGGTGGTAGAAGCTAGCACGGGGACGGCCGGAGTCGACCGGACCAACGACAGCCGACGGCGGCTATGGGCGGCACCCGGCGGATCGACTCGTAAGGGGCACGGGGAGAGAGGGGAGAGACCGCGAGGGGCCGGGAGCTCACAGAGAGGCCGGGAGAGAGCTCGGGGAAGCCGGAAGCGGCCGGAGACGGTGGATCGAGGCGGCGGTCGACGGCGGATGCCGACGAGGGGAACGGGCTCGGACGGCGTTGCCGGGGCTTTCCAGCTTGATCTGCTCCTCCAGGGAGAAGTAGTCGACGACGGCGCTCTCGCTGGGCAGCTCTGAACGGCGAGAGGGGGCCGGTGGCCACGGCAACTACGGGGCATGGCGGCGGGTGCATCGGGCGTCGATGGAAGAGAAGGAGGGAGGGGATGGAGTGACCAGGGGAGAGGACGGGGTCGGCCTTATCGCCCAGCTCCACCTGCTCCGTCGCGGTGTCGAGCTGTGGCCGGAGCGGCGCGCGCTCGGCCACGGCGGCGATGACACGGAGGGGAGAGCAGGTGAGGACGACGGTGTGCGTGGGCTGGGCCGGTGCTGCAGTGGCTAAGGCCCAGTGGCACGGCGGGCTTTTTCCTTTTTTTTATTTTCTTTCTGTTTTTCTCTTTTAATTAAAAACAGAGATTGAAATGGAATTGGTTGGGCTACCAAATGGCTAAGGAAAAATATGGATCTAGTCCACATAAATCCCTGGCATTTTTAGGCACTGCTACAAAAAGTTTGGGATTTAAATAGTTTCATTTGAATTTTGCTTAATTGGAAATGATTTAAACGGGTTGTTTTGGGTACTGTTTTTGGATGTTGGGGTCACATCTGGAATTCATTAAATGTTGATTTTATTTTTATAATTGCTTTGGGAATTTTTGTACTATTATGAACATTTTTGTTTCGCTATTTGAAGAATTAATTATTTGACTTGCACTTTGACTTTTGAATTGAAGTTGAATTATTTCTTAATTGTTTTTATTGGGCTTAATGATGATGACTTGGCATAATTACTGTTTAATAATCTGGGGATGTCACATACGACCGCGGTAAGTCCACCGTGTAGTTGTGCACTCTAGTGCGGAGTAATTTGGTGAATGGCAAGTGGGACCCCGATGCTGGCTGTCCCACACGTCGGCGAAAGTGAGTAGCAAGGTTTCCGACGACCGTGGAGGAGGATCCGCGTGGTAGAGCGTCTCCACTGTTTCTTTAAAAAATATTTTTTTGATTACAGCAAGCGTTTCCACTCTTATGACGGAGGAGTGCGAAACACGGCAGCCACTTGAACTTACACTACTAGTACTCCTACTACTAGGCATGTGCAGTGGTTCATACAGCAGTCTTATCTTGTTGCCAGTGTAGTAAGATATGATGATAAAAAAATGATGTATAGTAAATTGATTATACCACCCGAAGAAAAGTAACTAATTATAAATAAATCTGTTGTGAGGGATATTGTTGCGAGTGTTTCAACATATTTTTGGTTTACATCACGGCTAGTATTCATGAATACGGTCCTGGGTGGGTCCCATGCGTTTACGTGCCTTCTATCCCATGCTACCTTGGCGTATAGTTGACCTGTGGTGGAGTACTATTATTTTTAGCAGACAAGGCAACCAGAGAAGTAGAATCAAGGGATGGAGGCGGCAGCCGCTCCGGAAGGGTGTCTCCGAAGGATTGACATCCAGTGGCATGATGTGCGGATGTCACCTATGAACAGTAGTGTAACATGCCCATTTTTTTAACGTCCGATCGAGAATGAACGGTGAGATCAATGTCAATATTACTCGGGGTACAGTGCACGGAGAGTATGCTGCTACAGTGCTCGACCGAACAGGAACCATTCGAAGCACGCCTCTATAGTGCTCTGTGCTACAGTGACTGTTCTGGACCGTCTGAGTTTGATCCAACGGTCATGTTACGCCGTGACATGCCCATGCAGAGGACGCCTAAATAGCATCGAAGTCCCTCTGCTTCTCCAGGCACACGACGGTGGTGATGCAGGGTGCCACCGCCCGCAGAGCCCGCTCCCGGTCGACGGGAGCCAGCTCATCAAAGACGGCGTCCAATGGCACAAATGGATTCCAGTGACGTAGCCCGGAGAGGATTCGCCCGGCAACGGCGATGCCACCCGCACCCCCTCCTTGTCCAGCGCCGCCCCCACCACCGCACGGAGACGGTTCAGCTCCTCGGAGATATAGGTGAAGAAGGAGACCAGGTCAGGAAGCTGCAGCTTGTTGAAGTCGATGGGGTGGTCGAACGGGTTTAGCCCGACGGCCAACATGGTCGCGCTGGCACGATGGTAGGCATCGCGCAGCTGCAACACTTGCATGGCAACATGGTCCAGCAAGTGGTTGAGGCGATCCTGGACCTTGTCACGATCGGCCCGCTCGCGCTCCAGCCGGCTCGCCATCAGGGCAACCTGGCCGCCTAGGGTATCTCCCGCTTTCTGCAACAACGCCGCCGACGCCTCAAGCATCTTTGTGGTGGACTCCTGCCGCTTTTGAAGCTCCGTGAACTCCCGCTCATAACGGAGGAGCATGGCACTCTTCTCCTCCCTGAGCTCACGGATCTCCACGTCCTTGGCCCTGAGCTCCGCATCCTTGGCCTGGAGCTCCTCTATCAGGCGCCTCACCTCAGACTCCGTGATCTGGTGTGCCGCCATGGAACCCGGTAGAAGCAATGGGGAAAGGAAGCAAAGGGGGCGAAACGCCTGGAAGGCAATGCAATCTACGGGAAGGCGGAGGGATCGGGGTAAATCTTTTGGTTTTCACCATGGGAAACCCCAGTCGATGCCTTTTCACATTAGGGAGCAGTGGGTTTTACTGGCGGAGTCATCATGACTAATTCCTACCGCGCCTGCTCCCGTCAAACAAAAAAAGAATCCTGCCGCGCCCAAGGACCAAAGCAATGCAGAGGTGGATAGTATTTTAATTTACCTAGCGGCAAGGAGGGGAAAAAAGCTTGAAAAAACAAATGTGGCGGCGGCCTAGCCGATCGGTCGCACTAGCCCAACAAGCTAGCCACCGTGCTTGCACTCAGTGGGAAAGGTGGGGTTTTGTGATTTGACGACTCATTACTTCGGCGCTACGACTGAGGAGGACCCAGAAACTGTGCGGTAGGGCGTCCCACACTCCCACCGTCCCACGTCTTAGTTAGGAAGAAAATATGCGTGCACCACCGGGGAGGACCCAGAAACCGCGCGGTAGGCTGTGCCACGTCTCAACACAGAGGAAAATGTGCGTGTAAAAATATATGAGACGTAGCTATGGTAAGAATTCGGGACCCAGTCAGCGGGTCGAAAACACCCCACTAGCCACACAGCTTCATCATGCTAACGTGGCACGGAGGATAGGTGTGACTAGCTCCGTCTCGACCAGCCACGAGGTTTCTTGTTCCTAGGCGATTCATCTATTTTCCAAGCATTTTTTTAAGTTATAATAACACCACAGCCAGCTCATGCCACTCTTCGTGCTTGCCCGTGCGTCTAAAGGTTGTAGATGAAGAGGAGAGAGAGATCGCAGACATGGGACCAACCAGTAAATGAGTCAACATTCATGCACGTGCTGACGAGCCACTCCCTCTACTCTACTCAACGTGATACAGTATAAAATCAAGTTATGCGACAAAGCCAACAACCGTTGCTATTTCTGGCTATCGACGTACGCTTTGTAGTCCAGGTTGCCGGCTCGAATCTCATCCTTCTGATTTTTTATTTTTAGGTCCAAATTTGTTCCATGATGAGTGGGACCCCGTGTGTTATTCCGATATTTCTATGTACGAGGGATTTTTTGCACAAACACTTTGCGCGGTTAGACAAGTTACGACACCAGTTACACGTATTTTACAAGTTTAGAAACAAAAGTGACAGCGGCGGAGAATATCACGTGCTCTCCGCGGCTTAGATGCTACGGTGATATGAGATTCTACGTCGTTGGATCTGATATCCAATGGCATGTGAGTAGTCTTTGTACTTTTGCGCAATTCCCAAACTCTTCGAGGGCTTTTTTTACAAAAAAAGCATACAGACCTTTGTGAGCCGCTGGGTCTTGGATCCAACGGCCGCTGGATCTTGGATCCAATGGCTCCCAGGAGCTCGTATCACGGTAGCATCTAAGGTGTGGGAGAACCCGATATTCTCACGTATGAGAGAATATAAGGTGTTCCCCGTAGCTTAGCCGCTACGGCGATACGAGCTTCTAGCAGCCGTTGGATCTGAGATCCAATGCCATGTGCGTAGTATTTGTACTTCTGCGCAATTCCCAAACTCTTTCAGGCCTATATTGCAAAAACAATCAGACCTCCTAATGGGAGTCGTTAGATCTCCCGGGAACTCGTATCACCGTAGTATCTACGGTATGGGAGCACCTCATATTCTCCCGCGCGAGAGAACATCAGGTGCTCTCGCTGCTTGGATGCTACGGTGATACGAGCTTTGAGGCGGTTTGATCTGAGATCCAATGGCATCTGAGTATAGTGTTTGTACTTGTGAGCAATTCCCAAACTCTTTGAGGTTTTTTTTGCAAAAACCATTCGGAGATCCAACGGCACCAAGGAGCTCGTATCACCACAGCATCTAAGGTGTGGTAGCAGGTGATATTCTTATAGATGAGATAATATTAGGTGCTCCCGCATCTTAGATGCTACGGTGATACGAGCTTCGAGGCCATTGGATCTGGGATCCAATTGCATTTGAATAGTTTTTGTACTAATTGTGTGCAATTCCCAGACTCATTAACATTTTTGGCAAAAATATTCAGACCTCGTGTGAGCTGTTGGATCTCAGATCTAACGGCACACAAGAACTCGTATCACCATATAGCATCTAAGGTGGGAGCACCTGATATTCTCCCGGGGGGTGGGGTGGGGGCACAACCCATCGGTGTTTGGGAGGGTGGGGCCAAATGTTTAAAAAAGATAATCCAAACCCTCCTAAAAAAGACCTTCACAATTTTTATCTAAGGTTGGGGATAACTGGGGGGTTACCCCCCTTCCCCGACAATCTACATAGCTCCGCCTATGCAAGAGGCGTAGAGCGAGCATCTATGTGTGAGAGAGATGACGCGAGGTCAATCGAGTCATATATAGAGGGAGAGATCGAGTTAGTGTGGGCTAGCATACACTCGAATGTGAAAGATGATACAGAGAGATATTGTTCGACGAAGCTGTAGTGAGGGTTGGAGGGAGATAGTTATTGAGAGAGTGGCCTAGATAGACTTTGTGTTTGTGCGCGCGGTGTGCATGGAGTTTTTTTACAGAGGCGACGTATGTGTCTAGAGGGAGAGAGGGAGAGCGATAGAGAGGGAGAGAGAGAGAGCTCGTCATGCAGAGCCTGACGAGGTTGTGTGTGAGAAATACATTTGTTGAGAGCATGAGGGCGGGCGTGAGGACAAGTTTTAGCCCTGCATGTATGCTTGTGTTGTTGATCTGTAATCCAGTGTGTGGTGAAGCTGCCCACATTTGCACCTTGTCATTTCCTGCTTTGTCTTAACTGATCTGGCTGATGATATGAACATGGCATGCACGTTAACGAAAAGAGATACAATGATTTTCTTTTGCCCTGCATCTATGCTTGTGTTGTTGATCTGTAATCCAGTAGTGTGGTGTAGCTCCCCGCATTATGAACAATGCCAAATTATGCTCTTGACATTTTGAATCGTCACTTTATTTTGTAATATGAAACTGGATGGAATTGACAGCGCAGTTACCATCTTTGTTTATATACGTGCAAAACCTGCCATCTGTCTTGTTGTTTCAGGGTGATATGCCTGATGGCACGCACAAGTCTGCTGAAGACTCTAATACAAACCCAACGTATATTGCAACAAAGAAGGCAAAACATCTTGAAGATAGTGAGACAACCCCACAGTCATGTCATGATGCAGTGTTCAAGTTACTCAAGACTAGCAGTCACACAAGCTCATAGAAGTCGCTGCCTGAATCAGTTTGACTTCTTCAGTCTCAACTGCAAGCAGAAAGCCATAGTGCAACTCAACTTCGACTTGAAGTCCAATCTCTAAGGAAGATCGCAGAGAACTCCAATGAGAACCTCGTTGCTAAACAACTAGAGCTGGAAGATATGACCGACATGCTAGGCCGTTCTCACTGCCTTGCTCAGCTGCTTGCGCAGCAGCTCCCGCGCAAGGCTAATGTTTCTTGAACTGTGTTCAAGTAGTCTTGGTTCTGTATTATTTTGTTGCGCTGCAATGGCAGGGCCTTTGATGCCCAGGTTTTGTAATCTGCTTCTTGGTTACGCTTTATGATCACTGGTGGCGAACTTTGATGTCCAGTGGATGTAATATGCCCCAATTCCTTTATTGTATAGTGTAGGTTTATTCTAAGTTACTATGCCGTAATTTCTTTATTGTATAGTGTAGGTTTGTTCTTAATTCGTAGTTACCGTATATGTCATCATTCGCTATCAGAAAAAGGGTGAAAATCTGATTTAGGCGAACGGGCCGAAACATGCGCCTCTAACGGGCCTGCATTTCAGTGGGCCATTAATTGGTTCCACGCAACAGGCTTTACTCCGGCCTATGTGGACCTACCGTATGGGCCCTCCATGGACATGGTATGCCCAGGCCCATAACTCACATGGGCCTCTAGTAGGCCCAAACTTTAGTTGGGCGCATGTAGCTTCGGGCCATTAACAGGCTGAATATTCTGCTGGCCTGTTATGGCCCAGAAGGCAGCATGGGCCTTTAGCAAGCCGAAAAGCTTGTTGGGCCTCAATTTTCATGAGTCAACCACGGGCCTTTAGCAGACTGAAATATACCTCGGACCATTATTGTCCCAGTTACATGACGGGCCGTTACCAGGCCGAAACATATCTCGGGCCTTGGTTGGCCCAATCATATTATGGGCCTTTAGTAGGCCGAAAGCTTAGTAGAGGACCAACGGGCCGAATTGTACGACATGCCTTTAACAGGCCCAAAGTCAAGTTGGGTTGGAATTTTGCCACCGAGATCACGGGCCGTTATGGGGCTGAATGTCGCGTCGGACCATATATGGCCCATGTGCAGCACGTGCCATTAACAGGCCGAAAGGCACACCGGGCTGAAATGGGCCCATTTCTACATTGGGCCTTTAACACACCGAAAACTCACTGGGCCGTAATGGGGCCCAAAGACTGAGCGAACAATTAACGGGCCCGATCTGGCGATGGGCCATAAATGGGCCATGTTTAAGCAGGCCGCTAGTGGGCCGGCCCACTAGTACTTGAGTAAATCTTATGGGCCTTTGACTGGGCCGGCCTTTTAAACCTAAATGGGCCACTGTTGGGCCGTGCCACATATAACATTTCCATAGGCCCATCTCGTCCATTGGAGGAATGACATCAGTCGCGACGCCTAGCTGACACGTGGTTCCTTCGGCCAATGAGAATTTTACACGTGGGAAATTCTCATTGGTCAGGGCTGTTAACGGGTTATCAGATCCAAAACCGGACCCGATAGCTTAACGACGACCCGTTACGGTGGAAGCCACGTGTCAGTCACCCTTGACGAAAACACTTCCATGACGCGACATTTATCGTCATGGAAGTGGACACTTCCGTGATGATAATTTCAGTATTGTCATGGAACACTTCTATGACAGCACAGGTATGACTATCTTGATTCTGTCATAAAATCGTCACGAATGTACATGCATGACAGAAAACGTGACCTACTGTGACAAAGACGTATCATCACGGAAGTGTTTTTTTTGTAGTGTACGGACCCAGTCCGCATAGTTGCTTCCATCATCTTTCAACTTAGCTTTCTCTAGGAATGCATTAAAATTCAGGGGAGCTACAATGCGAGCCATTGATCTACAACATTAATTTGTAAAGACAATTAGACTAAGTTCATGATAATTGGTTCTGTTAATAAAATTACTAAAAAACTCCCACTTAAATCAACATCCCTCAAGTTGTCTAAGTGTTACATGATCCAAATCAACTAACCCATGTCCGATCATCATGTGAGGTGGGGCAGTCATTAATGGTGAACATCTCCATGTTGATCATATCTACTATATGACTCATGTTCGACCTTTCGGTCCTCCATGCTCCGAGGCCATGTCTGTACATGATAGGCTCGTCAAGTTTAACCCAAGTATTCCGCATGTGTAAAATTGGCTTACACCCGTTGTATGCGAACATAGAGTCTATCACACCCGATCATCATGAGGTGCTTCAAAACGACGAACTTTCGCAACGGTGCATACTTAAGGAGAACACTTTTATCTTGAAATTATGTGAAGGGATCATCTTATAATGCTACCGTCGTCCTAAGCAAAATAAGATGCATAAAAAGATAAACATCACATGCAATCAATATGTGACATGATATGGCCATTATCATCTCGTGCTTTTGATCTCCATCTCCAAAGCACCGGCATGATCTCCATCATTGTGCCGTCATGTGGTTGTCTCCACCAACTATTGCTTCTACGACTATTGCTAACGCATACTGATAAAGTAAAGCAATTACATGGCGGTTAATAGTTGACACGCAGGTCATATAATAAATTAAAGACAACCCTATGGCTCCTGCCAGTTGCCGTACTCATTGACATGCAAGTCGTGAACCTATTACAAAACATGATCATCTCATACATCAACATATATCACATCATGTTTTGGCCATACCACATCACAACATGCCCTACAAAAACAAGTTAGACGTCCTCTACTTTGTTGTTGCAAATTTTGCGTGGCTGCTATGGGCAACTAGCAAGAACCGTTCTTACCTACGCAAAGCCACAACGGTGATATACAAGTTGCCTTTTAACCTTCTACAAGGACTGCCCTTGTCAAATCAGATTCAACAAAAGTGGGAGAGACAGACACCCACAAAGCCACTTGTATGCAATCCAAGTTGCATGTTAGTTAGTGGAACCGGTCTCTTGTACGTGGACAAGTAAAGTTGGTCCAAGCCGCTTCATCCCACAATACCGCCGAATCCAAATAAGACAAAGGAAGTAAGCAATTTGAACATCAACACCCACAACTACCTTGTGTTCTACTCGTGCATATCATCTACGCATAGACCTAGCTCATGATGCCACTGATGGGGAACGTTGCATGAAAATCAAAAAAATTCCTATGAACACCCAAGATCTAATCTAGGAGATGCATAGCAATGAGAGGGGAGTGTGTGTACATACCCTTGTAGACTGAAAGCGGAAGCGATAAAACGCGGTTGATGTAGTCGTACTCTTCGCGATCCAATCACAATCCAATCGATCTAGCGCCGAACGGACGGCACCTCCGAGTTTAGCACACGTGCGGCTCGGTGATGTCTCCTCCTCCTTGATCCAGTAAGAGAAGGTGGAGAAGTAGATGGGATCACAACCAGCACGACGGCATGGTGATGATGGTGGTGGTGGAGTCGGAATACCGGCAGGGCTTCAGTAAGTGCTACGCGGGCGTGTAGTGTGTCCGGAGGTAGAGAGGGGGCAGCGGGGCTGTGGTGTGTCTTTGGTGCGCCCCCTCCCCTCAGTATATAGGTGTGGAGGGGCTAGGAATCCAGCCCTTCTCCTCCTAGAGCTGGCGCCAAGGGGGAGGAATCCTAATTTTTTTTGAGACAATCTCGCGAAGCTTTTATTAAATAGTCACAATGTTTACGGGACGGATGGAAGATCTCCGGGATGACCTAACCAGACATGGCGGCCACCCCCAAGAGAAAGTGCATGCTTCGCTAAATTGTGAGCCTCAAAATTTGAGCTCCTAAATTCATGATTAAATTTACAAAAATCAAAAGTCGAAGAGTGATCTAAGATTTCATGTATGATTGCTCCGTAGCTGGACGCATTTTCCTTCTGGATATCTTCTACCACAACCTTGCAATCCAAAGCCACGTGAATACACCGTAGATATTGATCATCTGAGAGGGCTAGCACCTCTCTTACTGCCAAAGCTTCGAGAGTTTGCGGATCAACAATGTACCTGAAAACTAGCACTGAAACTCCCAAAAAAACTCATGTTGCATCTCTACTTATTGCCCCTACTGCTCCATATCTTCCCTGCGGAGAGACAGCCGCATCTACATTTACTTTCACACTGTTCAGCACTGGCGGCTGCCATTGTGTCGGTCTAGGGACCCTGGCTACCACCGGCTTTGGCGTCGGTGCATACAACACTTGGAGCTCGGACAGGTACCTTGTGATGAAGCCATTGATTGCCAGCGGTGATTGGAAAATATCCTCATGAATGGCCTTCCTTCTTGCACTCCAAATTGCCCACGACGTCACAATCAGCCGCACAAAATCTTCCTTGCTCATTATTTCATGTAGTGCAAAGAGCCAATCCTTCGGGCTTTCTTCCTGATGATCAACCAGGATTTCTACGAGTTGTTCCGGCGCCAGCGCCCATACACTGCTAGACATAGGACAAGTAAAAAGAGCATGCCTCCAGGTGTCCCTCGCTCCGCACAGGTTGCACGTGTCCTCTGGCGACATATTACGCTGTTTTAATAGCTCGCCGGTAGGCATAGATTGCCTGGCTAACCTCCATACAAACATCCTGATTTTTGACGGTACTTGGATATGCCATATGCTCCTCCATTGTTTACTTTCATTCTGGACGTACGAGGATCCCTCGGCTTCATGCAGCCACGCCTCCCGGTGCAGCTTTATCCTCAAGATCATACGATAAGCTGATCAGACACTGAAAATTCCGCGTGTTTCTTCATGCCAAGCCCAAAAATCTGCTACTCTACATGTACACAAGGGTATCTTGAGAATTTCCGCAGCATCAAAAGGAGTAAAGATAGATTGAACTAGTCCCTCGTTCCATGAAGCTGTGGCAGCGTCAATAAGCTGTGCTACTCTTGTTGGCGGGTGTTGCACCAGTGAAGTGAGCGGACGTTTGAAACTGTCTCTCGGGATCCAATTGTGCGCCCAGATTTCTGTCGTTTCTCCGTCGCCAATTCTTCTTATTAAGCCCTGCGCCAGAATGTCCCGGCCATCCAAAATAGCCCTCCATATATGGGATAGATGCGCTCCCAGCTCAGCATCTAGTAATGAGCACTCCGGAAAGTACACTGATTTGAGGATCTTGGTGCTAAGAGATAATTCATCTGTCATCGTCCGCCAAGCTTGCCTTGCCAATAAAGCCAGGTTGAAAATCTCCAAGTCTCGGAAGCCATGGCCACCCATATGTTTCGGCATAGTCATAATATCCCATGCCACCCAACTCGGTTTCCTCCTTCCACGCTTGCTTCCCCACCTGAATTGTCGTATAATAGATGTGATGTTCTCGCATAGCCCCCTTGCTACGGCCTTGATCAACACCTCTTTGCCTGCAGAAGACAACGATTTATCCATCCATCCCTTTATCTTCTCCCATACTCTGTCTCTCAAATACTTGAATGCTCCGTTTTTTGAATGTCCAACATCGGTTGGCATGCCCAAATAACGATCAGACAAAGATTCATTTTGGACCTATAAGGAATGTTTTATCTCAGTTCTGACAGGGCCTGGACAACCCTTGCTGAAGAATATGGATGACTTCTCATGGTTTATCCTCTGCCCTGAAGCACCACAATATATATCCAGTAGGTTTGACACTGCAACTGATCCCTCTACACTGGCCTTGAAAAGCAACAGGCTGTCATGTGCAAATAAAAGGTGGTTAATGGATGGCGCCGTGGGAATCCTACTCCTAGTAGGAGTTGGACTCCTAGTCCCTTTCCACTTGTCCTAGCCACATGGGACTCTTAGGGGCTGGTGCGCCTGGCCCATACATGAATGCCAGGGCACCCCCTTCAGCCCATGCTGGCCTATGGGACGTGGTGGAACCCTTTGTGGACTTCCGGAATCCTCCGGAACCTTCTGGAAGCTTCCCGGTACAATACCGAAAAAACCGAACTTTTTCCGGAACCCTGAAAACAACTTTCCATATATAAATCTTTACCTCCAGACCATTCCAGAGCTCCTCGTGACGTCCGGGATCTCATCCGGGACTCCGAACAACATTCGGTCACCAACATACATATCCCGATATTACTCTAGCGTCATCGAACGTTAAGCGTGCGACCCTGCGGGTTCGAGAACTATGTAGACATGACCGAGACACCTCTCCGGTCAATAACCAATAGCAGAACCTGGATGCCCATATTGGTTCCTACATATTCCACGAAGATCTTTTATCGGTTGAACCACGATGTCGAGGATTCAGTTAATCCCGTATGCAATTCCCTTTGTCCAGCGATATGTTACTTGCCCGAGATTCGATCGTCGGTATCTCTATACCTAGTTCAATCTCGTTACAGGCAAGTCTCTTTACTCGTTCCGTAATACAAGATCCCGTGACTAACTCATTAGCCACATTGCTTGCAAGCTCTTTACGATGTTGTATTACCGAGAGGGCACAGAGATATCTCTCCCAGTCTCGATCCATGCCAATCCAACAGACACCTTCGGAGATACCTGTAGAGCATCTTTATGATCACCCAGTTATGAAGTGACGTTTGATAGCACATAAGGTATTCCTCCGGTATCCGGGAGTTGCATGATCTCATGGTCTTAGGAATAGATACTTGACATGAAGAAAGCTGTAGCAATAAACTTAAGTGATACGATCATATGCTAAGCTTACGGTTGGGTCTTGTCCATCACATCATTCTCCTAATGATGTGATCCCGTTATCAAATGACAACTCATGTCTATGGTTAGGAAACCTTAACCATCTTTGATCAACGAGCTAGTCTAGTAGAGGCTCACAAGGGACACAGTGTTGTTTATAAATCCACACATGTATTTAAGTTTCCGGTCAATACAATTCTAGCATGAATAATAGACCTTTATCATGAACAAGGAAATATGATAATAACCAATTTATTATTGCCTCTAGGGCATATTTCCAACACGGGACCATGCCAAGGTCGCGGCCGGCGTCTGGTGCAAGTACGGCGCAGACGACCGCTGCCCAGTCCTGGCGGGGAATCGGGCTCCTGACGAGCCGTGGACCCAGCTGCAACGGCCTGTCGAGTGGGACAGGCGGCAAGTGGCGATGGATCCGCTCTTGCATTGCGGCGCGGCGCCCCTCTTGCTCTGTGGCGCGCCGCCGCTCTTGCTGTGTTGCGCACCTCCGCCTATCCGCGCTTCCGCGGCCTGCTCCATCCGGTGATTACGCGCAGCACGACATTGTCCAGCTCGTTGTTGGGGATGCCCTTGGCCTCAAAGGGTCGTGGCTCCTGCACCGGCTCTTGCTCTCCGGCCTGCTCTAGCCGGGGGTTGATGACGGAGGCGGCGCTTCACCGCGGTGGCATGCTTGAATGGTATAGGCTGCTTGCTATGTTGTGTCACCGCATAGACTTTTATTAATCACCACTCTTGCTGGTAGTGGGAAACCGATGGAGGACCAGCGGGAAACGGTGGTGTGTTCGGATAACGCCATTGATGGAAAACTTAGGAAAAAAGGAAGCATGAGCTAGCGTAGAAGCGTGTGCGCTATCACGAGCTATCACACACGAGTGTCCTCTAAAATCCGTGTGTAAATTTCAAACCTTCACACACAAGTATTCATAAAAAGCATGGTGTGCGATGACCATCGCAAACATTTCGTTTTTGTAAAGCGTTTGCCGAAGAACGCACACATTGCTAACATACAAATCGTGCGTGTTACGATGATATATCGCACACGCAACAGGACACTTTTCCGTGTGCTGTTATTACACACGGTCTTCTGAACAAAATTGTGCCGATGGATGGGCCGTCGCACACGTTTCGTTTTCTAGCACACAAGTTTATTTTTCTACCGTTTGTGATGCCCGTATCGCACATAGTTTGGTTGAATGGTGTGTGATACATGTGTCATCTTAGGCCCAACCTGCAGTAGTGGATGAGAGGCACCACCATAGCCCGGCCGCCGAGAGATGGCCTCACCGAGCTCGTGGACCTGGCGAGGACGGAGACGACAACGGCGGTGGACGGACGCTCCGATGAACTGACGCGGCGGCGGCGGGCGGAGAAAGGGAGGGGGACTAGGGATTTGGGGGAGTAGGGGAATGAGTGGGGAATTAGGGATTTGGACCGCAGCGGTTGGAGATAAAGGAATTGGTGATTTTGCATAACCCCCCATGCAAAGTGGGCCATTTAACTTACACTGACGTGGGGCCCGTGGACTGATCAACAATGGTGTGTACGAGCTCAATACGCGAAACAATGATCGTATAATCACGTTTTATCGTATTTAGTGCCCGTAATGGATGTATTCCTAAGTAAGGTGACCAAAGTGAGCACACGGCGCAAGTTCAGTGGCTTCTGATGCATTTTACTCATTGAGTTTCATAATGTGAGCTTCTAGTTTTGCAGATAACTCATCCACGAGAAGTTTCACTTTTTATTTGGAAAAGTGGAAAGATGTTATTTCTACACATCCCCATCCAATAATATATGCCATATTTCAATTCGATCAAGACAAGGTTTTTGTGACATCTCAAAAATATTAAATTTGGAATGTTAAACAAACATGTTTATTTAAATAAATATTATAGTTTTCCTTGATTTGGCTAGTTTTTTCGAAGGAATTAACAAAATTATGGGTTTTGAGATTTATCCTGACCTTAGTTAGAATCTTAATTTAGGAGTTGGTTAACATAACTATCCAGAAAATAGTTAGGGTGCTTTTGGCATTTTATTTGGTGTTACTCATAATTTTGGTGTCTTATTCGAAAAAAAATTCAAGGTTGGGAAATTTGCACTAGAAAACTATAATTAGTTGAATAAGTACTTTGCTTATGATTTTTTTTTGAGATTTGCCAACACTTTATTGATCAATTCTAATGTTTAAAGGGATACAAGATGGTCATGAGGAGAAATAAGCCACAAGTGGCGACCCTGATCAAGCATAGCGGAGTGTTTGGCAAGTAAATTAGCTTCACAATTCGAAGCTCTACCTTCAAAAGTAACTACACAACTAACTAAGTTACTAGCCCAGATAGTAAACTCCTTTACGATGACCCCATAAGCGCCTCCTTTTCCTTTCGTAATATCTTTAACAATCGTCTGGCAGTCACATGCAATAATGATCTTAGAGAGCGAAAGATCTTCGACTAGTGCGAGTGCCTCACGACACGCAAGAATCTCCAACGTGGCCGGGTCTATGGTGCTAGGAAGAACCATCGAAAATGACCTCAAGTATTTGACGACCCTATCTCTGCAAATAGCTGCTGACGCACCAGTTTTGCCATCTCTCGATAGGCCTCCATCCGCATGAATTTTACAAAAACCTTCATCCGACTGTTTCCGCGTACTTGGCGCCGTAGCTCGGCGAGTTCTCCTGGTCGCCGGTGGAGGGGCCACCTTGATGGAATCGAGATCCCTAATGGAACGTTCAATGAACAAGTGAGTGGACATCGGACTCTGAAATATATTTTCATGTATAGCCTTCCTTCGAGCAGTCCAAATCTCCCACAAAGTCACAACCATCCTGACAAACTGTGCATGCGATAATGAGTCCCGGAGCTCAAAAATCCACCTCTTCACACTTGGGTCATTCATATCCACAAGTTTTTCAGCAAGTTCCTCATCCATGGGAGCCCAAACACAACTAGCTGATGTACAGTCCACTAGCGAGTGTTTCCATGAGTCCACAACACAACAAAGTTGGCAATTGTCAGCGATGCTCATGTGCCGATGATGACATACATCCTCTGTGGGGAGCGAGTGTCTCGTGAGACGCCATAGGAATACTTTGATCTTCGCTAGGACTTGTGTGTTCCAAAGTAAAGTCCAACTCCTCTCTTCATAAGCAAAATTTGAGGAACTAGCTCACCCCTCTAGCGCTGCATCTCTGTTCCTTTCGATGGCTGCTAGCATTCTATAGGATGATCAAACAGAAAAGACCCATGTCTTCTCAAACTGCCACGCCCAGAAGTCTTCAATGTTTTTTTTGAAAATAAACCAAAACTTTATTCATTAGAAATAACAAATACATCGTTTGTGAGGATCATTACAATTTCATTTAGAGGTTCCTCAAACTAATCAAAGGTTAAAGAAAATCTAGCTAATCTAGCGAGCTCATGAGCTACTTTATTTGGTTCTCTATTACAATGTTTGAATCTAGTAATAATGAAATCACAGGCATAATGAAAACAATCATCGAAGATTGCCACCGCCGCACCCGCCGACCGTCCTCCGTCCTGCATGGTCTCAATCACCTCCAGGTTGTCCGAGTTAATAATAAGGCGATTACAACCCGCCCCTTGTGCCAGTGTTGGGCCAAATTTGAGAGCTAAGGCTTCCGTCATCAAAACATCCGCGCAATAGTCAATCTTCCCATTCCCTCCAGCGATAAACCTGCCTTTGTCATCTCTCAGAACCGCCCCCATCGTGCCCCTAAGCAGGTCATGGTCAAAAGAAGCGTCAACGTTAAGTTTCACAAATCCCCTAGGAGGACAAGACCAACCCCCCGTTTTCATAGAAGCCTTGGGGGATGATGCATTAACGAAGTTTGACGTAAGGGCTAGAATCCCCATTGAAATCTGATGTGCATTCTGAGTTGTCTCCTTATGCACCAATTTTCATCTTTCCCACCATAGATACCATGCTAAGACAGCAATCATTTCACGCACATTGTGATGGCCCATAATCCACAATTCTTGGTCTGGTAGAAGTAGTAAGTACTCCAACACCGCCTCTCCAGCACGATCGACCTCACAAGCTTTATCAAATCCTCAGTCATTATATTCAGCGTTGTACACAATTGTTCTCTAATCTCCACCTTCGTGTTAGGGCTAAAGAAAATGTTGGACTTTTCAAAGCTTACCAATTGTCCTGATGCCGCATAGTATAAATCTAGCGCTGATTTCAGAGCTTCCGCACTATGTTGGTTGGCTTTCATAAGAATCAATGAGTCATCCGCAAAGATAAGATTTGTGAATGGCGGGGCATCTCTACAGACTTTTACTCCTGAAATATTTCCATTTTCCTCTGCATGTGTAAGTAAAGCATTCAACCCCTCTGTGCACAACAAGAATAGATATGGTGACAACGGGTCTCCCTGCCTCAATCCCCTTGTAGGCTTAAAAATCTCACTTTCCTCCGCATTAATCCTTACTCTGTATTCAACAGTCGAGACGCATTGCATAATAAAGTTCACCCAATCTTGACGAAACCTAGTCTTAACGTAATCTCCTTCAAAAAAGGCCACTAAACTCTGTCATAAGCTTTGTGCATATCAAGTTGTATAGCACACAAGCCCTCTCTACCTTCTCTTTTATTCTTTGATTGTGTGAAAACACTCATAAGCCACTAAAATGTTATCCGTTATCAATCTACCAGGCATGAAGGCACTCTGAGTTGGGCTAATAATTTCTGGTAGAAAAACCTTCAAACGAGAAGCCACCATTTTTGCAATTATTTTATATACCACATTGCGTAAGCTAATCGGCCTAAATTGGGTTACCTTTTCTGGTATATTAACCTTTGGAATCATTACGATCGCTGTATCATTCCAACCCGCTGGGATAGTGCATGTATTGATTGCTTGCAAAACCTCCTCAATTAGGTCATCCCCTAACATGGGCCAAAACCTTTTATAGAAAATAGCATGGAGTCCATCTGGCCCTGGAGCTTTTAAGTCCCCAATATCGAATAATGCCTTACGAACATCTTCAGTAGTATAAGGGGCAAGAAGAGCATTGTTCATTTCAGTAGACACTCTCCTACGGACAAGGGACAAAACTTCTTGATTCGGATGCTGAACTTCCGACGTGAAGAGCTTAGAAAAATAATCAGTGATGTGATCCTTCAACTCCTTATCTTTTATCCAAATCCAGAATCATCTAGGAGTTTCTTTATATTATTTCTTTTTTTCCTGGCTGTGGCTGCGTTATGGAAGAACGACGTATTACGATCCCGTGCATCAACCAGTTTGCACGACCTCTTTGTAGCCAGAAGATTTCCTCTTGATCCAAAAGGTTATCAATTACCACAATAATTTCCTTCTGACGACAACGGGACTCTGTATTCAATGGGCCACATCTCAGTCTCTCTAACTCCTTTTTTAATTTATTATTTCTCCGCTTCAGGCCCTTGAGAGTTTCCCGATCCCAAGAATGCAGATCGGCATGCACAACTGTCGTTCGATCAGCAAGTGAAGGGCCAATACCTGCTAGCTTTGCTTTTTTCCCAAGATGCCTTAACAATTTCAGTGACTGTTGATGACCCACAAGTATAGGGGATCAATCGTAGTCGTTTCAATAAGTAAGAGTGTCGAACCCAACGAGGAGCAGAAGGAAATGACAAGCAGTTTTGAGCAAAGTATTCTCTGCAAGTACTGAAAGTAGCGGTAACAGATAGTTTTGATAGCAAGATAATTCGTAACAAGTAACAAGTAGTAACGGTAACAAAAGTGCAGCAAGGTGGCCCAATCCTTTTTGTAGCAAAGGACAAGCCGGAACAAACTCGTATAATAAGCAAAGCATTCTCGAGGACACATGGGAATTTCATCTAGTCACTTTCATAATGTTTGTTTGATTCGCGTTCGTTACTTTGATAATTTGATATGTGGGTGGACCTGTGCTTGGGTGCTGTTCTTACTTGAACAAGCCTCCCACTTATGATTACCCCCTCTCGCAAGCATCCGCAACTACGAAAGAAGAATTAAGATAACTCTAACCATAGCATGAAACATATGGATCCAAATCAGCCCCTTATGGAATAGCGCATAAACTAGGGTTTAAGCTTCTATCACTCTAGCAACCCATCATCTAATTACTACTCCACAATGCCTTCCCTTAGACCCAAAGATGGTGAAGTGTCATGTAGTCGACGTTCACACGGCACCACTAAAGGAAACACAACATACATAGCATCAAAATATCGAACGAATACCAAATTCACATGATTACTTATGACAAGACTTCTCCCATGTCCTCAAGAACAAAAGTAACTACTCACAAATCATATTCATGTTCAAGATCAGAGGGGTATTGAATAGCATTAATGATCTGAAGATATAATCTTCCACCAAATAAAACAATTAGCATCAACTACAAGATGTAATCAACACTACTAGCAACCCACAGGTACCAATCTGAGGTTTTGAGACAAAGATTGAATACAAGAGATGACCTAGGGTTTGAGATGAGATGGTGCTGGTGAATATGTTGATGAAGATTGGTCCTCCCACGATGAGAGGATCGTTGGTGATGTCGATGACTTCGATTTCCCCCTCCCGAAGGGAAGTATCCCCGGCGGAATCGCTCCGCCGGAGAGCAAAAGTGCTCCTGCCCAGGTTCTGCCTCGAGATGGTGGCGCTTCATCCCGAAAGTCTTCTCTCTATTTTTCTAGGGAAAATGGCTTCATATAGTGGAAGGAGCGGGCCAGACGCCAGCCAGGGGCCCCACAAGGCATCAGGGCGCGCCCAGTTGCCTTGTGGGCAACTGGTGGGTCCCCTCTGGTATTTCTTTTCTCCAGTATTTTTTATATATTCAATAAAAAATCTCCGCGAAGTTTCAGGTCAATTGGAGCTCTGTAGAATAGGTATCTCTGATGTGGCTATTTCAGGTCCAGAATTCCAGCTGCCGGCATTCTCCCTCTTCATGTAAATCTTGCAAAATAAGAGAGAAAAGGCATAAGAATTGTACCATAAAGTGAAATAATGATTAAAAACATAATAATTATTCATAGGAAATCATGATGCAAATTGGGCGTATCAACTCCCCCAAGCTTAGACCTCGCTTGCCCTCAAGCGAAAAGTCAAAATCGATAATGATGACCACATGTTTAGAGAGAGAGACGTCGATAAAAATACGGACATGGAGCATCATGATCTTTATTATAACAGCAATATATCATCATAAAACTTCCATGAAAAAGTGACAATTCATCCACAAGTTAAAGTATGAACCATAAACCAAATAGAAAACTAACAAACTATGATCTCAGTCACTGAAGCAATTGCAATTCATCATATTATCAGAAAGAGTCTATGTAAGAGCTTTGTTTAGCAAGTTCAGATACTCAACTATCATTTAGTCTTCTATGATTGCTGACACTCACAGCATACTTATGTAGAAAAAGTTTCAGTCGAACACATAGAAAGATAGGGGCTTATAATTTCGCCTCCCAACGTATTTACCTCAAGGGTAATGTCAACAATAATAACTCATGATCACCTACATTCAAATGGATATATATGCATGGATCAATCCCCACCACATGATGCTTGCCAAAAGAGAAAAATAAAAACGGAATAGAGGAGAATACTATTGACTCTTGCATGAAAGTAAATACATAAAGTAAAAGATAGGCCCTTCGCAGAGGGAAGCAGAGGTTGTCATGCGCTTTTTGTTTTTGGATGTGCAAGATCTTAATGGAAAGGAACGTCACTTTATATTGCCCCTTGTGATAGCGACCTTTATTATGCAGTCTGTCGCTTTTATTGCTCCACCTTCACAAGATCGGTCAAAGCTTATTTTCCCTTACAATAAAAGTTCATACATATTTAGGAGCAATTTTTATTGCCTTTGCACCGATGACAACTTACTTGAAGGATCTTATTCAATCC
Source organism: Elymus sibiricus (assembly GCA_039707655.1). Classification (NCBI taxonomy): domain Eukaryota; kingdom Viridiplantae; phylum Streptophyta; class Magnoliopsida; order Poales; family Poaceae; genus Elymus; species Elymus sibiricus. The sequence goes on along the minus strand of CM077664.1, from coordinate 111,722,732 downwards.
ATAGGTAGATATGGTGGACTCTCATGGCATGAAACTGGGTTTAAGGTTTTGGATGCACAAGTAGTATCTCTACTTGGTGCGGATTTTTGGCTAGCAAAGATAGGGGGCAAACACCACATGTTAGAGGATCCAAAACAATATAACTTCTATGTGAATATAAGCAAACATAACCCATTACGATGTCTTCCTTGTCCAACGTCAACTAATTGACATAGAATATTTGATGGGGGCTCACAATCATAAAAGATGTCCAAGATAGTGTATTTATATGTGAGACCTCTTGATGCGGGACGCCGCTGAAAACGATCTTTCACGGTGCCAAACAACTCACAAGGAGCAGCAACTATCTCTCTCGAATGGCAAAGAACAAGAGGAAACACTCTCAAATAGATTGTAGCGGATAACTAGCTTGGTTTACAAGGACGCAACCCAAACCATGAACTTGTGAACCTATGTAGAATCACAAGAGGGAACCACAAGGATCCTATATGAATTAAGGACAGGCCCTCCAATCCACACACACGAGCTAACACTCAACGATACTAGTGCTCTCAGCACAACACAACCCTCACCGGCTGTTCTACAAACATAAACTCAGAAATCTCATGCCCCCTTCACATGGAACAGCAGGGGAGTACTTATACTAGAAGCACCTACTAGTTAGGTGTGAAAACAACTCAAAATGAAGGGTAAATTCGTGAGCCTCAAGCTGTAGCAGGAGCAAACTTGTTGAGCCTCGTGCTGTAATCAATTCCTGGACAGTTTGCATGGGAACTTGCACAACTTTTGACTCAAGACCTCAAATGATGCACCGTTTTTTTTTCAATGAAAGCTGACTTCAAACACCATCTTATGCAGCCACTAAAACATACTAGAACCTTCCAGAATTAATTAGGTTTAGGTGGGAAGTTGCAGCTGGAAAACTGTTGTGTCATTCTCCTAGAATAGGCACCGGAAGCTTCCCAACTAAGATAATGGTTTTGCCCATGTCTTCCTTTGGCTGATCTAATGGTTTAAAATTTGTGCTAGCATGAACATCACTCTTTGATGCCTTTGTCATGATTTGGTCCACATCATCCTCCCTTCCTTCAAACAAAACCGTCCTCGGTTTTGAGGTATTCTTTTTGGGCTTCTTCACTTGTAGGAATTGCTCAACCTTGAGTGCTTGATCCACCATAGGCTCCAAGACATGGTTCACTCCTTGATGCATGAAGGAATACTTGTTAGACCTCCCATGGTGAGTAGCATTGTGATTAAACTGCCATGACCTTCCCAAAAGAAGATGACATGCTTGCATTGGCACCACATCACAAACTACCTCGTCCACATAACTTTCCACTGAAAATTGCACCCTAGCACGATGCGTAGTCTTCATCTTACCAACACCATTCAACCATTTCACATAATATGGCTGGGGCTGCCTCCATGTTGATACCCTAAGAGCATGCACAAGATCACTACTAATGATGTTATTGTAACTGCCTCCATCGATGACTACCTTGCAGTTTTTGCCCTTGATCTTGCAAACGGATTGGAACACATTTTGTCGCTGGCCCTTCTCAATAATAGGAGCATCATCATGAGCCACTTTGCGAACCATGAGATTAACACCATCTCCTCCATCTGAACTCAGAGGTGCTCCGGGCTCAAAAGTACAATATTTTGCATCTTTCTTCTCAGATTCAGATTTGTCACTTGAGTCATCGGTGACATATCCGTCATTTGTGAGCAGCACCTTCTTCAAATTAGGACAATCCTTCTTGAAGTGGCCTCTACCCTTGCATGTATGGCACTGGATATTACTAATGCGAGTGGCAGAAGTATTGGAAGATTCAACCTTTGATGTATTAGCTTCTTTTGCAGTCATCTTGTTGTGTGAGCAAAAATCTACAGCAATGCTTCCATCTACTTCTCGCTGAACTGAACCTCTTCAAGTGCTTGATGTGTAGGTTTGGCTGCGATTTTGGTGACGCTTCAGCTTCTGCTCTACACGAATAGCTTGATGCACAAGTTCTTGCAAATCTTGATATGTAACCATCTCTATCCTTTCTTGCACATGTTCATTCAGCCCATGAAAGAATCTTGACATTGTGGCCTCCTCTGGCTCATTCACCGCTGTCCTAATCATCAAAATCTCCATCTCTTTATAATACTCATCAACACTAGAGTTACCTTGTCACAATCGTTAGTGTCGATTGTACAAGGTTCTTGTGAAATGTTCAGGAACAAAACGCCTCCGTAACAGATTTTTCATTTGCACCCATGTCTCCAGACGACCTCCAGCACGGAACAATTGGTTCCACCAAATCAAAGCATATCCAGTAAACTCAATGGATGCTACCGTACCTTCTTCTCCTCCGTGTAGCGATGGCTATCAAAGATCTGATCCACACGCATCTCCCACTCCAAGTAATCATCGGGCTCACTTTTCCCATTGAACGATGGTATGGTGAGTTTGAATTTACCAATCCCATCATCTTCATGGTCACGATGAGCATGCCCATGACCTCTTCCTCCCATGACAAAGCCTTCTTGGCCTTCTCCGCGACGATCATGATGAGGATGTCATGGTCGAGGCTCGTAGTAGTTTCGGGCATCATCGGAGTGGTCACTCCAATGCTCTCCATGGTGGTCTCGCTGTATGGGGAGTTGTCGATGTCAACCCTGTGCAGCAAGCCCATCTCGTGGTGGAGACGGTGGCGCCCAAATAGCATCTCGCTGGTCATGGAGAGCACGCCGAGGTGATGCAGCGTAGTAGCTATGGGCATCACCGGAGTGGACGTGGATGTGCTCTCCATGCCCCTCCTCAAGGTGGTGTTGGCCCTGCTATTCGGGGAGTTGTCGATGTCGACCCCATGTAGCAAGCCTATCTCGACGAAGTTCCTCGGTGAGGGAGTCGATTCTCCGACCAAGGTTGGTCTCCACGGCCGATATTCGCCTCTCCACCTTGTTCAACACATATTCTCGAGTATCCTCCAAAGCCAACACATAGGCGGGCTGCAAGCTTGGATCATACACGGGAAGTGGAAGTTCCTCTTCCACGAGGTGCCCACCTCCATGCACACCATCAACACTTATGGACCTCCTCGAACCCATGGAAGCTTCTCAAGAACAAAATCAGCAAGAGAAAAAATAGCACCGTGATCAACCTAAAGCTCTGATGCCAAGATGATGCGGGACACCGCTGAAAATGATCTTTCACGGTGCCAAACAACTCACAAGGAGCAGCAACTATCTCTCTCAAATGGCAAAGAACAAGAGGAAACACTCTCAAATAGATTGCAGCGGATAACTAGCTTGGTTTACAAGGACGCAACCCAAACCATGAACTTGTGAACCTATGTAGAATCACAAGAGGGAACCACAAGGATCCTATATGAATTGAGGACAGGCCCTCCAATCCACACACACGAGCTAACACTCAACGATACTAGTGCTCTCAGCACAACACAACCCTCACCGGCTGTTCTACAAACATAAACTCAGAAATCTCATGCCCCTTCACATGGAACAGCTGGGGAGTACTTATACTAGAAGCACCTACTAGTTAGGTGTGAAATCAACTCAAAATGAAGGGTAAATTCGTGAGCCTCAAGCTATAGCAGGAGCAAACTTGTTGAGCCTCGCACTGTAATCAATTCCTGGACAGCTTGCATGGGAACTTGCACAACTTTTGACTCAAGACCTCAAATGATGCACCATTTTTTTTCAATAAAAGTTGACTTCAAACACCATCTTATGCAGCCACTAAAACGTACTAGAACCTTCCAGAATTAATTAGGTTTAGGTGGGAATTTGCAGCTGGAAAACCGCTGTGTCATTCTCCCAGAATAGGCACCGAAAGCTTCCCAACTAAGATAATGATTTTGCCCATGTCTTCCTTTGGCTGCTCTAATGGTTTAACATTTGTGCTAGCATGAACCTCACTCTTTGATGCCTTTGTCATGATCTGGTCCACATCACCTCTCTCCCTTTATTACTTTTTCATGAATTGCTACAATGACCAATGCTATGTTTGTCAACATCCAACAAGGTTTATCAATTATACTTCTTTTATGTGAAGTCATCACTCCCCGTGGGATTAGCATATGATCTTATTTTTATTCTTTCTTTATTTCTAAGATTGGATCATCAAAAGCAAAACACCCAGCTCAAACTACTCTTTATTATATAACTTTCACACACGATTACATTGATAGATAGATCACAAAGCAAACACTCAAAGCTAGATCATACTAAAATTTTATTCTTCTAAATCACGAAATAACTAAGGATCAAACTAAGATAGATAATGATGATGAAAAAGTGATGGTGATACGATACCGAGGCGCCTCCCCCAATCTTGGCACAAGCCAAGGGGAATGCCCATACCCGTGTACTCAAATCTCCTTCTTCGGTGATGGTGGTGATGATGAGGTGGTGGGCTTGTCCTCCATCTTCCAAGGCATAGGATCTCCATCATAAAAGGGTGAACGTGTTTCCAGAGTACTGAAATTTGCAGCTAAACTCATACCTTTGAACTTGGCCTCATACTCAAAATTTTGGTTTTGTAGATCATATATTTGGGCCTGAAGATAATCAATCCGATCATTGAGCTTGAAGATGACGTCCCCAATATTCTTGCCATCCACCTTATGCTTACGGATGAATTCCGTGATCATGGAGTGGTTAGCACAAAGTCCGCGCTCCACCATGCCCTGGCACTTGAAGATCTCCTGTTCCACCGCTTCCAGCCTGGCCTTCTCGCTCCCGGTCTTCTTAGGTCCTTGAACGTCCCGGATGTGGAGCACCCCCTCACGCATCTCAATGGCTTGAGGGTGCTTCATCACTTCTGGTAGGTATGGATTGATGACCTTCTCATAGAACTTGTCCTTGGACGAGCTTGGAGACGTCATGGCGACCTAGATCTGTCAGAAAAATAGCCCGAAACAAGAACAAAGGAGAAACTTGCGATACGGTGGTCAAAACATATGGGAGTATATATAAAGAATTTTTATCTTGCAAAACAAGCATACGGGAAGAAAACGGAGTCGGGAAGGCACACGTGGGGCCCACGAGGCATCAGGGCGCGCCCCAGGGGGGTCGTGCCCTGTTGCCTTGTGAGCACCCTGTGGGTCCTCTCGGCTGTTTCTTATTTTTGTAATTTTTCTAATATTCCAAAACTGACAGAAATATTTTTTATGGAATTTTTGGAGTCGGTTTACTTACCGTATCACATACCTACCCCTTTTCAGGGTTCTGCAGCGTTCCGGACGGACTCTTCTATGTGCTCTTCCGGTGTAATTATTTCAATAATATTTGTTTCAACATTAATGGGAGTACCTGAAATATAATGCTTAATTCTTTGCCCATTCACCATCTCAGGTTGGTGCCTTCGGAGTTGTCGATTTTTATGGCTCCGGAACGGTAAACTTCTTTGATGACATATGGCCCCTCCCATTTAGAGAGAAGCTTTCCTGCAAAGAATCTCAAACGAGAATTGTATAATAGAACATGATCACCTACTTTGAATTCCCGTTTTTGAATTCTTTTGTCATGCCATCTTTTCACTTTTTCTTTAAACAACTTAGCATTTTCATAGGCTTGGGTTCTCCATTCATCTAAAGAGCTAATATCAAATAACCTCTTCTCACCGGCAAGTTTAAAATCATAATTGAGTTCTTTAATTGCCCAATAACCTTTATGTTCTAGTTCAAGAGGTAAATGACATGCTTTTCCATAAACCATTTTATACGGAGACATACCCATGGGATTTTTATATGCAGTTCTGTAGGCCCATAATGCATCATCAAGTTTCTTCGACCAATTCTTTCTAGATCTGTAAACAGTCTTTTGCAAAATCAATTTTATTTCTCTATTAGTTAATTCAACTTGACCACTAGACTGAGGATGATAAGGAGATGCAATTCTATGATTAACATCATACCTAGGAAGCAATTTAGGGAAAGCACCATGAATAAAATGTGAACCACCATCAGTCATTAAATATCTAGGGACTCCAAACCTCGGGAAAATAACTTATTTAAGCATTTTAATAGAAGTGTTATGATCAGCACTACTAGTTGGAATAGCTTCTACCCACTTAGTAACGTAATCAACAACAACTAAAATATGAGTATACTCATTGTATTTAGGAAAAGGTCCCATATAATCGAAACCCCAAACATCAAATGGTTCAATAACAAGTGAAAAATTCATAGGCATTTCCTGACGTCTACCAACATTACCAATTCTTTGACATTCATGACAAGAAAGGACAAACTTACGTGCATCCTTGAAAAGAGTAGGCCAATAAAAACCAGATTGTAATACCTTGTGTGCAGTTCGGTCTCCCTCATGGTGTCCTCCATATGCCTCGGAGTGACACTTACGTAGGATTTGTTCCTGTTCATGCTCAGGTACACAATGTCTAATAATACCATCTACTCCTTTATATAAGTGTGGGTCATCCCAAAAGTAATATCTTAAATCAAAGAAGAACTTTTTCTTTTGTTGATATGTAAAGCTAGGTGGTATGTATTTAGCAACAATGTAATTAGCATAGTCTGCATACCAAGGAGTACTACGAGAAGCATTGATAACAGCTAATTGTTCATCAGGAAAATCATTATTAATAGATAGTGGGTCATCAAGAACATTTTACATTCTAGACAAATTATCAGCCACGGGATTCTCAGCTCCCTTTCTATCAATAATATGCAAGTCAAATTCTTGTAGCAAAAGAACCCACCTAATAAGTCTAGGTTTAGCATTTTTCTTTTCCATAAGATATTTAATAGCAGCATGATCAGTGTGAATAGTAACTTTGGAATCAACAATGTAAGATCTAAATTTATCACATGCAAACACAACTGCTAAAAATTCTTTCTCAGTAGTAGCATAATTTCTTTGAGCAATGTCTAGAATTTTACTAGCATAATGGATAACATTTAATTTCTTATCAACTCTTTGCCCTAGAACAGCACCAATAGCATAATCACTAGCATCACACATAATTTCAAAGGGTAGGTTCCAATCAGGTGGTTGAACAATAGGTGCAGAAATTAAGGCATTCTTATGTACTTCAAAGGCTTCTACGCAATCATCATCAAAAATAAAAGGAACATCCTTTTGCAAGAGATTGGTAAGAGGTCTAGAAATCTTAGAAAAATCTTTTATAAACCTTCTATAGAAACCAACATGACCAAGGAAACTTCTTATACCTTTGATATCTTTAGGACATGGCATTTTCTCAATAGCATCAACTTTAGCTTTATCAACTTCAATACCTCTTTCAGAAATTTTATGCCCAAGGACTATACCTTCATTCACCATAAAGTGTCACTTCTCCCAATTCAAGACAAGATTAGTTTCTTCACATCTCTGCAAAACTCGATCAAGGTTGCTCAAGCAATCATCAAAAGAAGTTCCATAAACGGAAAAATCATCCATGAACAACAATCTTTTCACAAAAGTCAGAGAATATAGCACTCATACATCTTTGAAAGGTAGCAGGTGCATTACATAAACCAAAAGGCATACGATGAAAAGCATAAGTTCCAAAAGGACAAGTAAAGGTGGTTTTCTCTTGATCTTCAGGTGACATAGGTATTTGAGAGAAACCAGAATAACCATCTAGGAAACAAAAGTGTGTATGCTTAGATAATCTTTCTAACATTTGATCAATAAAAGGCAAGGGGTAATGATCTTTCCTAGTAGCTTTATTTAATTTCCTGAAATCAATTACCATCCTATACCCAGTTACAATTCTTTGAGGGATAAGTTCATTTTTATCATTAGGAACAACGGTAATACCTCCTTTCTTAGGAACACAATGAACATGACTTACCCATCTACTATCAGCTATGGGATAAATTATACCTGCCTCCAGAAGTTTTAATATTTCAGTTCTTACCACATCCTTCATTCTAGGATTCAACCTTCTTTGATGATCAACAACAGGTTTAGCATCTGGCTCCATATGAATTTTATGCTGACATAAAATGGGATTAATGCCCTTAAGATCATCGAGAGTATATCCAATAGCAGCACGGTGCTTCTTCAGAATTTTAAGTAATCTCTTTTCTTCATGCTCTGAAAGGTTAGCACTAATAATAACAGGATATATCTTATTTTCATCAAGATAAGCATATTTAAGAGTATCAGGTAATTGCTTCAATTCAAACACAGGATCACCCTTAGGTGGAGGTGGATCTCCCAAGGTTTCAACAGGCAAATTATGTTTAAGGATAGGTGCTTGTTTAAAGAACAGCTCATCTATTTCATTTCTTTCATTCATATTCATATCATTCTCATGGTCTAACAAATATTGTTCTAAAGGATCAGTAGGAGGCACAGCAATAGAAGCAAGACCAATAATTTCATCTTTACTAGGTAATTATTTATCATGAGGTTGTCTACGAAACTTAGAGAAATTAAACTCATGAGACATCTCACCAAAATTAACACTGAAAATTTCTTTAGTGCAATCAATCTTAGTATTAATAGTATTCAAGAAGGGTCTACCAAATATAATGGGACAAAAATCATCTTGTGGTGATCCAAGAACAAGAAAATCAGTAGGATATTTGATCTTACCACATAAGACTTCAACATCTCTAATCATCCCAAGTGGTGAAATAGTTTCTCTGTTTGCAAGCTTAATAGTAACATCAATATCTTCAATCTCAACAGGTGCAATATCATTCATGACTTCTTGATAGAGCGTAAACGGAATAACACTCACACTAGCACCAATATCACATAAACCATGATAGCAAGGATCTCCAATTTTAACCAAAATAACATGCAAGCCAACTACAGGTTTGTTTTTATCTTTAGTGTCTGGCTTAGCAATTCTAGTTGCTTCATCACAGAAATATATGGCATGTCCATCAATATTATCAACCAAAAGATCTTTAACCATTGCAGTACTAGGTTCAACTTTAATTTGTTCAGATAGTCTAGGTGCTCTAATATTACTCTTATTAACCACAGTTGAAGCTTTAGCATGTTCCTTAATCCTAACAGGGAAAGGAGGTTTCTCAATATAAGCAGTAGGCACAACTGGATCAACATGGTAAACAATTGTTTCTTCTTTAACACTAACAGGTTCTTCATTCAATTCAATAGGTGGATGATATTTAAACCATTTCTCCTTAGGGAGATCAACATGAGCAGCAAAAGATTCACAAAAGGTAGCTACTATCTCAGAGTCAAGTCCATATTTAGTACTAAACTTACGAAAAGCATCAGTTTCTATAAAATATTTAACACAATCAAACTCAAGATTTATATCTGACTCATTACCTTTGTCGATTTCCCAATCTTCAGAGTTATGTTTAATTCTTTCTAGAAGATCCCATCTAGATTCAATAGTTCTCTTCATAAAGGAACCAGTAGAAGAAGTATCGAGCATGGATCGATCATTATGAGAAAGCCGAGCATAAAAGTTTTGAAGAATTATTTCTCTTGAGAGCTCATGATTGGGGCATGTGTGCAACATATACTTAAGCCTCCCCCAAGCTTGATCAATACTTTCTCCTTCACGAGGCCAAAAATTATATATATAATTCCGATCACGATGAACCAAATGCATAGGATAAAATTTCTGGTGGACTTCCAGCTTCAACCGGTTCCAGTCCCATGTTTCAGTATCATCACATAGCCTATACCATGTCAATGCCTTTCCCTCCAAATATAAAGGGAATACTTTCTTCTTAACTCAATCTCCGGATAAACCTGCAAGCTTAAACAATCCACAAATTTCATCCACATAGATCAAGTGCATATCGGGATGTACCGTTCCATCTCCTCAATAAGGATTAGCTAGCAGTTTCTCTACCATACCCGAAGGGATTTCATAATAAATATTTTCAGTAGGTTCAATAGGTTGAGGAGCAACTCTCAATGCTTCCGGTCGAGGTGAAGATACCCCGAAAAAGCCCCTCAAAGAATTACTTTCCATAGTGACAAGTGACAATAAATTTCAGCACGTAATATAAATGTTTCCTTACCAAATTCCACTCACCAAATGCGCTTCACTCCCCGGCAACGGCGCCAGAAAAGAGTCTTGATGACCCACAAGTATAGGGGATCAATCGTAGTCCTTTCGATAAGTAAGAGTATCGAACCCAACGAGGAGCAGAAGGAAATGACAAGCGGTTTTCAGCAACGTATTCTCTGCAAGTACTGAAAGTAGCGGTAACAGATAGTTTTGATAGCAAGATAATTCGTAACAAGTAACACGTAGTAACAGTAACAAAAGTGCAGCAAGGTGGCCCAATCCTTTTTGTAGCAAAGGACAAGCCGGAACGAACTCGTATAATAAGCAAAGCGTTCTCGAGGACACATGGGAATTTCATCTAGTCACTTTCATCATGTTTGTTTGATTCGCATTCGCTACTTTGATAATTTGATGTGTGGGTGGACCTGTGCTTGGGTGCTATTCTTACTTGAACAAGCCTCCCACTTATGATTACCCCCTCTCGCAAGCATCCGCAACTACGAAAGAAGAATTAAGATAACTCTAACCATAGCATGAAACATATGGATCCAAATCAGCCCCTTACGGAATAGCGCATAAACTAGGGTTTAAGCTTCTGTCACTCTAGCAACCCATCATCTAATTACTACTCCACAATGCCTTCCCTTAGGACCAAAGATGGTGAAGTGTCATGTAGTCGACGTTCACACGAGACCACTAAAGGAAGCACAACATACATAGCATCAAAATATCGAACGAATACCAAATTCACATGATTACTTATGACAAGATTTCTCCCATGTCCTCAAGAACAAAAGTAACTACTCACAAATCATATTCATGTTCAAGATCAGAGGGGTATTGAATAGCATTAAGGATCTGAACATATAATCTTCCACCAAATAAACCAATTAGCATCAACTACAAGATGTAATCAACACTACTAGCAACCCACAGGTACCAATCTGAGATTTTGAGACAAAGATTGAATACAAGAGATGAACTAGGGTTTGAGATGAGATGGTGCTGGTGAAGATGTTGATGAAGATTGGTCCTCCCATGATGAGAGGATCGTTGGTGATGTCGATGGCTTCAATTTCCCCCTCCCGGAGGGAAGTATCCCCGGCGGAATCGCTCCGCTGGAGAGCAAAAGTGCTCCTGCCCAGGTTCCACCTCGAGACGGCGGCGCTTCGTCCCGAAAGTCTTCTCTCTATTTTTCTAGGGAAAATGGCTTCATATAGTGGAAGGAGGGGGCCAGACGCCAGCCAGGGGCCCCACAAGGCATCAGGGCGCGCCTAGGGGGGCCACGCCCTGTTGCCTTGTGGGCAACTGGTGGGTCCCCTCTGGTATTTATTTTCTCTAGTATTTTTTATATATTCAATAAAAAATCTCAATGAAGTTTCAGGTCAATTGGAGCTCTGTAGAATAGGTATCTCTGATGTGGCTATTTCAGGTCCAGAATTCCAGCTGCCGGCATTCTCCCTCTTCATGTAAATCTTGCAAAATAAGAGAGAAAAGGCATAAGAATTGTACCATAAAGTGAAATAATGATTAAAAACATAATAATTATTCATAGGAAATCATGATGCAAATTGGACGTATCAACTGTCTCCTCCTTTAACCACCTAGCTTCAAATTGTTTCACACGCCCCTCTAGTCGTTCGAAGATATTGTCATCCAAATTATCCATATCCAGGACGAGCGGACGATGGTCAGAATGCACATGTTTTTCATTGATCACCGCCGCTCGAGGAAATTTATGTGCCCACCCTACATTGCAAACTGCCCGATCAAGACGCTCTCGAATTTCACCTCTTCTCCAAGTAAAAAGGCCGCCGATGTAACCTAAATCCTCCAGCCCACAATCCATGAGGCATTCACGGAAATCCCTCATCATTCCATTTGGTCTCACCTTACCGCCCTCTTTTTTCGAAGAATATAAAATTTCATTAAGATCCCCCGAAACCACCCAAGGGTGGTCACCCTTACTGCGTAAACTGCAATGTCATCGATCCCAAGATAAATTGCATTCATTCTAGTTCGGATGACCATAAAAAACCCAGTGAACCGCCACTGTACCACATCCTCATACATAAATAGAATATCAATAAAATGTGACGATACATAGTTCAACTCAATTTTATTCAACTTATGATAAAACAGAACAAGGCCACCGGCCCGACCATCGCTTTCCACTACAAACATAGAATCAAAATTTAAAACATGACGCATCTCATCAGCTTTACATTTATTCAAATGAGACTCCGAAAGAAAAATTAAATCTGTCCTTGTGCACTCCTGTAGGTCCAAGAGCTCGCGAACTACCATGTGGGAGAGCATACCATGGCAGTTCCATCCTAAGATTTTCATTTGGCCCGGCGGACCTCCTCCTCGGAGGCCGCCGATGCGCCATTATCACATTTCTCTTCTCCAACCGATTCCACCCCTTGCTGAACATACTCTTCTTCCTTCTCATCAATCTCCTTTGCAACATGTGTGACCACACCCTCCACGTCGTGCACTGCTTCAACTCTGCCCGTGCACACCCACTTGGAAGGGATGATTACATCTCCATATAATATGCGCTCATAGCTATCCAGGGATTTCTCAAAAGAAAATTCTAAGTCACTACCCGTCTGACGAGCATCAGAAGTCTTCAATGTTGCTAGTGCATACGGGAATATTTTTAATAGCCTGCACATCCACTGGTAGGAAGAACTTCTCAAGAACATCTGCTCGCCAAGTCACCGATGTACTATCAATTAGCTCGTTCACATATACTGGAATGGTTCGGAGCTAGACTAACTGGTGGACGCATTGATGATTCCCGTGGGATCCAATTATGATCCCAAACCCGAGTAGTTTCCCCATTGCCAATTCTGTGGATAATGCCATGTGTGAGTGCATCTCTACCCTCCAAAACCGCTCTCCAAATCTGTGACAGGTGAGAACCCTCGGCTTCTAGGATGGTTGTGTTAGGAAAATAAATCCGCTTTAGAAGGCGCGAGCTCAGAGCATCAAGAGAAGCAAGGATCCTCCAGGCTTGCCTAGATAGTAAAGCTATGTTAAACAACTCCAAATCTCTGAACCCAAGGCCACCACAATTCTTCGGTTAGGTCATATCCTTCCACACTACCCAAGTTGGGTTACGTTCACCTTCCTTGCTGCCCCAAAAGAACTGTCGGATGAGCTTGTTCAAGTGTTCACATTAGCCTCTTGACAATTAAAAACATGACATGGAATAAACCGGGACTGCTGGCAATAGATTTGATCAAAGTTTCTTTCCCTGCTGCCGAGATCAGTGTCTCAATCCATCCTTTTACTTTGCCCCATAGAATATCTTTAAGATACTTAAACACATTTGTTTTGGACGCCCCAATATAAGATGACATCCCAAGGTACTTCTCATTCAGTGTCTCGTTCTGCACATTCAACACTCCTTTTATCTCATTCTTAACAATAGATGGGCATCATTTACTGAAATAAACTGAGGATTTGCTATTATTGATTCTCTAACCCGAAGCTTGACAATATGATTCGAGCAGGTTTGAAATCTCTGTTGCTCCCGTACAGTTGAAAACAACAGGCTTATGATTTTTGGTTTTTTTAGACAAGCTTATGATTTTTGGTATGCTGTAACAATCGAAATCGGAAAAGCCTACCACGAGGCCAGGCCCAGCCGAGTCACGAGGCTCTCCCCTCTGTCACCTCTATACCTGGCCATGGGCAGCCCGGCCCGGACGGCCCGACCCGACCCGGCCCGGCCCGGTCTTGCCCGCGGGCCAGGCCTAGGCCTGGAAATTGAGCCCGAAGGTCAGGTCGGGCCGGGCCTGGGCCCGCCATATTTGCGATTTACTGAAGAGGCCTGGCCCGAGGCCCGAGGCCCGGCGGGCTTTTACGTTGATGGGCCGGGCTTGGGCCTGGATTCAAGGCCCGATGGCCGGGCCGGGGCCTATGTTTTCTTCGTCGGGCTTTGTCCGGCCCGGCCCGACGGATGGCCAGGTATACTCACCTCGCGCCGCAGCCACGGTTCCTCAGGAAACGTCGCTCCCTTCCGTCGAAAAAAAAGAGAAAAAAAGAAAGGTCGCTCTCCCCTTCCTCCCAGCGCCTGCAGTGCTCCCTCCGCCGTCGCCGGCGCACGGCACTGACTGGAAAACACGCTCGCAGCTGGGCGCCAGCACCGCCGCCGCTTCCAGGTTCGGAGCGCCCTTGACCGGCTGCCGGCCTCCATTGCTCCGGCCAGGTCGCAGGTTAGTATTTTTTTTTCTTGAGGGGTAGGTCGCATGTTAGTAAAAGACCTAAGTCTGTCTACAGTTCGGTGGGCACCACTTCTGCTATGCTGTTGCTATTCGGCTTTAGTTTTTTTTTTTTTTGGGGGTCTATTCGGCCTTAGTTAACACTAGAATGATGCAAATTGATATTCTGCCCGTGGACGCTCCTTCAATCAGAACCCTGAGATGTCTAGTTTGGTCAAAAATGACATGTCAAATTGTGTGAACTCCTGTTGTTGTTGATTACGAGCTAGCTAGTGTAAAATCTGCTTTCCTGTATGGTTTCCTACTTTAATTTCTTATACCGCACTGTATGATGCGCACTGAGGGACATATCAGTTGACCAATAGTTTGGTTGCAATTTGTTACTGGTTCAAATAAGCAAAAAAAATGGACAAATCAGGGAGGAACCTCCCCGGTTCCATTTTGTATAGGAACGAGGCCACCTTTTCCACCAAAATCCTAAGTTATGTAGGTTTAGAAACAAAAGATACGTTCACCTTTTGTTACCTGACGTCTACAGCGGAAATGATTCTCGAGCAACAGGTGTTTGATGAAGTTTGCCTTAGTGAAGAAAAACAAAAAAATTCTGTAAAATCTTGAGGGGAAGGGAGACATGGTTATTTGCTCATGGTCAACCATGTCGCCTCTTGTTATAATGAAAAATAAAAACATTACAATGTCACCAGAGAAATTAGCTCATTTAGACGTTTAAGATGGAAAATGTGTTAAATCCAAAAATGCTAGTTGCAAACCTGCAATGAAGATTTCACCCATATTTTCTAAACTGCCTCTTTTTGAAGGATACGTCCAAGCTGAACGTATCAATAGCATAGAAGGAAAAGGGCAGACGCCCGGTACATGCCGTTCAAGCGGCTACAACACCACTATAGGGGCAAGAAAGAGAAAAACAGCGACTACTCACTACACTGCCAACCTTCCACTAGTCCAGCCGCTCAGATAAGCCCGGCTGCCCTCTAGTTCACTCCTTCATCTTTGATTGCGTGCAGAACCTTGTTAGTTGCAGGAACCGCGCCATTGAAGACTATATCGTTTCGGTGCGACCAAATGCTCCAGAGCACCAACAGTACCGCTGCCCTACTGTCCTTAGAAAGGACTCCTGCATCCTCCTTGGCTATCCACCACTGCACCAGTTCGGTGTCTGCCGTCGGTATCCATGCTTGCCTATTCCACTGCGTTAGGACCACTGTCCATACCTGCCTTGCCAGCACACATCCAAGCAGCAAATGCTGTAGCGTTTCGGGCGCCTGGTCGCAGAATGGGCAGGCCGCCGGCGCTGGCATTCCTCGCTTTGTCAAGCGGTCTGCAGTCCAACATTGATTTCATGCTGACAACCATCCGAACACCTTGCAAGTGAGTGGTGCGCTTGGCCATACAGTTCGCCCAGCAAACAGCGCCGCGTATGCCGATTTGGAAGAGAAGAGGCTATCTCTCTCCCAAGTCCAGACCATCTTATCCTCATAGTCCTCCTCGAGGATCGTGTGTACCATCCGGTCGCCGAGGAGAAGGAACTCACGCAGCGCTGCGGCCGACATGTACGGATGTACATCCTCCCACCATCCTCCTCCACAGCCTTCCTGAACTGTGTGTGCCTTGATGGCACGCTTGTTGACCAATTTGATCAAGTTGGGCGCCACATCAGGTATCCGGCCCTCCTCAAGCCACCAATCTTCCCAAAACAGTGCTCGTGTCCCATCGCCAAGTTTAACTTTCGTGGATGCATGAAAAAGTGCCAACGATTCATGAGGGACTTGTATGTTGAACTCTCTCCAAGGCTTGTCATCCATCGCTCGCTCCATCCACGGCCATCGGGCCCTAAGCGCTGTGACGCCCCCGACTTAATCGTGCACTAATCATACACGCAAATGCGCACGATCAAGCACAGGGACTCACGGGAAGATATCACAACACAAGTCTAAACACAAAATAAATTAATACAAGCTTTATATTACAAGCCAGGGGCCTCGAGGGCTCGAATACATAAGCTCGAGTCATACAAGCATCAGCAGAAGCATTAGCATCTGAGTACAGACATAAAGTTAAACAAGTCTGCCTTAACAAAGCTGAGCAAAACAACGACATCTGATCGAAAAGGCGCAGGCCTCCTGCCTGGGAGCCTCCTATCTACTCCTAGTCGTCGGTCTCCACAAAGTAGTAGGCGCCACCGGGGGGATAGTAGTAGTCGTCGACTGGGGCAACTGGCTCCGGGGCTCCATCATCTGATCGCAGCAATCGGGTATGGGGAAAAAGAGGTAGCAAAGCAACCGTGAGTACTCATCCAAAGTACTCGCAAGACTTACATCAGAACTATTCTATTTATGCATCGATATCAAATGAAGGGGCTGTATTTGTGGACTAGACTGCAGAAATGCCAGAATAGAGGGGAAAGCCTAGCCTATCAAAGACTAGCATTTTCAGCGTCTTGCAGCATTAGAAGAGTGCAGATTAGCATATAATAAAGTAATAATTATATAGTAGCAATGCCCAGAGATCCTTCCTCGACTCCCTGCGAGAAAGCAATCCCGGAGCTAACATATTAATTAAGCATCTCAAGTATCCAGTTCTAGTTGTAGAAGATCAGGATACTTTCTGAGCGTTTGTTACCGTGGACACGGCTATTCGAATAGATATACTTCCCTGCAGGGGTGCACCAACTTACCCAACACGCTCGATTAACTCTGGCCGGACACACTTGCTCGGGTCATGCCCGGCCTCGGCTGATCGACACGCCGTAGCCCTACCTAGGCTCAGCATAGAGGCCAGCACGCCGGTCTACGCCCTAAGCGTTCAGGGGTCTTGGGCCCATCGCCCTTTGCACTCCTGCGAGTTGCGAACGCGGCCGGGACCAGACCTAGCCCCTGTATACACACGCAGGCAGTCGCGGTCCACCCAGGCGCGCACCGCTCAACTGCTGACGTCTGAAGAGCTTCGGTTGATACATACAACACCGAGTGCCCATGCTATTCCCGCGTGCTGGTTAGTGTGAAAAGGCCAGAGGCCTACTCAGATCACATATCCTAACCCATTAGTGTGTTGGAAGCTCGCGGTGACAATCAGTGATCCACGATCTGTGGTCCCGTCGCCCCGTCTCGTTGACTTACGGCAAGGGCCAGGAATGCCCGGTCGTGCCACATAATTATCTCGCGGGTACCCTCCAGGTCAACCCGACTTCACAAGAGACTGTCGGGAACTCAGGTCCACCTCTACCAGGGTGGTACCGCTTGTCCCTTCAGTCCTGCCGTAACATTACATGGGGGGTAGCAGTTAAAGGTAACCGTGTGGCCGTAACATCAAGAGGGTAATCCGAGGAATCACCCTTGATGGATTCCCACTCAATGCAACCGTCAAGGTGAACCCGGAGGAATCACCCTCGATGGATTCACTCTTGAGGGGTTGCACGACAGAGGCATCATCGGAGGTGGTGAAAGAGGAATCACCCTCGTTATCCCACACCCGACTAGCTACGCTACAGAGATATCATCAGGAATGAGGTAGGAGGTATCACCCTCGGCACTCGATAGTAGCTCTGCAGAGTCGTACAACTAAGGGGTGTGCGGTGCTGTGTCGGTCTCTGTACATCGATCACATTGATCGGGGCACCGGTAACAAAGCGGGGCAACAAGGACAAGGGTGAGGGGTCACTGACGGATTAGTAACGAACTTATACTAAGCATTTAGGATAACAGGTAAAGTATCAACAGCAGGTTACAAAATCATGCTATGCATCAGAATAGGAGCAATCAAAAACAGTAGCAAATTCTAATGCAAGCACGGGGAAGAAAGAATAGGCGGTATAGGAATGATCAAGGGGGTTTTGCTTGCTTGGAAGCTCTGCTGAAAAGGTCTGGTCGTCAGGGGCGTAGTCGTACTCGGCAGCAGCGTCGGCCTCGGGGTCTACCAGAGAGAAGAGGGGGAAGAAACAAATAAATACACTACAAAAGATGCAACACAAAGCAAGACATGGCAATATGCAATGCAGGGGTGACCTAATCCAATGTTAAGTGCTACAGACGGAGCGGGAAAATATCTGTGAATATTTTCCCGGTGTTAGGCATCTGTCAGACAGATGAACAGGAGGGGAAGGTTCCATGTTGCAGAGTTGTGGGCATGTGACAGGTTTGAGGAGGGCATATTCAGATTCGTTGGATTTTTCTGATCAACTTTCATGTAGAAAACTCTTTCATCCGAGTTACGGATTAATTTCTACGATTTTCGGAAGTTTTAATCAATTTCTGAAAAATCCTGGAATTATTTTTAATCCAAAAATGCACAGAAAAATGCTAGGTGCACCCGGTGCAGTGCACCAGAGATGCACCAGAGGGGCTGATAGGTGGGGCCAGCCAGCTGAGTCAGCTGGTCAGCTGTTGACCAGTTGACCAGTCAACTAGGCCCCACTGTCGGTGACTGGGGGCTGCCCAGTCTGCCAGCTGACCTAGTCAACTGGTCATCTGGGCCCGCGGGACCCAGCTGCCAGCGACCCAGGGAGGGCCACGTGGCAGGCTAGGTCAGCGCCGGCGCCGGAATAGCTCCGGCGAGCCCGAAACGTGGCGGAGCGCGCCGGCGAGCGTCGGAATTCTGCCACAGAGGGCCAAAATGGACGCCGCGTATCACGTTCAAACAAGTGGAGCACGCCGCGTCGAACGGCGGCAGCCACGCGGGCTGGGGTGGCCGGTGCTCGCCGGAGCTCGCGGCGGCGGCCAGAGTTCGGGCGCGATCGGTTGCACGGCTACGGATTGTTTCCGGGCGCGCCAAGTGGCTGAGCGGCAGCAGCAGCTCACCAGGAGCATGCTAGGGGGACTGGCTCGAGCCGAGCGGCTCTGGGAGCACGGAGCTCATGGCCATGGCGGCGACCAGAGCACGGCAACGACGACGCGACGCGCACGGCTAGCTAGGAAGGAAAACAGGCCCGGGGAGAGAAACGGAGGGGTGGTGCTCACTGTGTGGACGCACGGAGGTCCCTCGGGGGCTTAGTAGCTGCCGGAGGAGGCGGATCGAAGCGGAGCTGTTCCGGCGATCCGAGGAGGACGAAGATGGCGTGGGGCCGGTGTGATGCCGTAGAGCTTGAGGTCATGGTCGACGAAGAAGGAGCGGACGGTGGCGGTCCTTGCTGACACGACGAGGCGGCGAGGAGGGCACGAAGGCCGCGGTGGTGGAGCAGCGCGGCGACGGCGGCGTACTGGAGAGGAAGAGAGGGAGTGGGCGAGCGAGGGAGGACAGGGGGAGAGTGGCAGAGGCGTCCAGGGGGAGTGGGTGGCTCGCCCTTATCCACCCAGCGGCGCCCGGCGACGGCAGCTGTCGAGCAGCGGCCGGAGCCACCACACGCTGGCCACGGGCGCGCTGCCACGCACAGGAGAGAGAGGGAGACGACGGTGGCAGTGGAATGGGTTGGCTGGCCGGGCACTGTGCACTAAGGCCCAGTGCCCAGTGGCCCTTTTTCTTTTTCTTTCTCTGTTTTCCTGTTTTTCTTTTTACAGAAGCAGTTTGCATTTAATTTAAGCCATCAAATGACTTTTGTAAAATATGTGAATTGGCCACATAATTACATTGCAATATACTGCACTGCCACAAAAAGTTTGGGGGCAAGATGAGTTCATTTGAATATTTCATAAATGAAATGGCATTTTAAAATGCTGAAATGGCACTGATTTAATTGCTACAATCCATTTTAGCAAATAGATGATGTTGTTTTCCTGAACAAATAATTGTTATGGAATATTTGCTAAAACATGAACTATTTTGCAGCAAATTTTGTGCAACTTCAAATTTCACTTATAATTTGAATTGAATTCAGTGGTGGAATTTGAAATGAGATATGAATCAAAGATGATTAAGCTTTGCAAATCAAGGTGAATTGGCTTAATCATGAGGGTTTACTGTAGTGCATTACCCAGGGGTGTTACAATTCTCCTCCTCTAAAAGAAATCCTCGTCCCGAGAATTCAGGAGGTAGAAGGGAAAAGATCGGGGTATTCCTGGAAGTTCTTCTGGAAATACCCCTTAGAAGTCGCGAACGACTTGAATGTTTCAATTCCTCAAATTTTAATGCCATGCATGTATGCAAAAGCTTCTATTATAAAGGGATGTGATACTTCTGAATCAAATAGAACAGAAGTTGGTACTGAATTTAACAAGAAGAGTACCCTTCAAAGTAGCTGGCTGATCTTGAGCTTCATTCAGATCAACATGGTAAGCTTGACCATGACCATAAGAAGGTCTGGCATTGTTGTTGCGGGGCTGGTTGTTACCACGGCCAGCAGAAGGGAGTGCAAGCTGATTCTGGTTCTGGGGGCATTCTCTGGCACGATGACCTGGACGGCCACACTTGAAGCAGAGCCCATCATTGGGACGGGGAGCAGGAGCTCAAAGCAGTGGAGCCTGAGGTCTTGGCTGCCCCGGCGGTGGAGGAGGTGCAGCTGGATGGTACATGCTGTGAGGAATCCAGATACGGCGCTTCTACGATGACGAGCCCGAAGATGAGCCCGCATCATGGGTGCGCTTGAGAGCGTCCTTGTGTTCCTTCAATCCAGTCTCAACTTGAATGGCCTTATTCACCAAGGTGGCAAAGTCAGCGAATGATACGTCTCCAACGTATCTATAATTTATGAAGTATTCATGCCATGTTTATTATAGTTTTGTATGATTTTGGTGCACTTTTATATGGGTTTTATATGATTTTCATGGACTAACATATTGACCTAGTGCCCAGTGCCAGTTGCTGTTTTCTGCTTGTTTTTGGTTTTCCAGAAAATCCATATCAAATGAAGTCCAAATGCAGCGAAACATTTTGACGATTTTTTCTGGAACATAAGAGACACTAGAAGCTTCGGGAGGAGGCCAGAAGACCCACAGTGGCCCCACGAGCCACCAGGGCGCGCCACCCCCCCAGGCGCGCCTTGGTGCCTCGTGGGCCCCCTGTGGCCCTTCTTCGCGTGATTCCAACACACAAAAATCATATATATTCAGAAACCCCCGAAAGTTAACCTAGATGAGTTTTTACGCCGCCGCAAGCCTCTGTACCTCCACGGTCTCATCTACAGCCCTTTTCCGGCACCCTGCCGGAGGAGGTAATCATCACCGGAGGCCATCTTCATCATCCCAGTGGCCTCCATGACGAGGAGGGAGTAGTTCATCCTCGGGGCTGAGGGTATGTACTAGTAGCTATGTGTTTGATCTCTCTCTCTCTCTCTCGTGTTCTTGATATGGCACGATCTTGATGTATCGCGAGCTTTGTTAATATAGTTGGATCATATGGTGTTTCTTCCCTCTCTATCTTTGTTGTGATGAATCGAATCTTTTCCCTTTGAGGTTTCGTTATTGTCGGATTGAATATTCAGATTTGAGAACACTTGATGTATGTCTTGCATATGAATACCCGTGGTTACAATAGGGTATTATATTGATTCACTTGATGTATGTTTTGGCACTCAACTCGCGGATTCCCGAGATGACATTGGGGTAATCTATGCATAGGGGTTGATGCACGTTTTCATTATCTTTTCTCCGATAGAAACTTTGGGGTGCTCCTTGAAGTTCTTTGTGTGGATTGAATATTATGATTATGAAGTTGCTTGATGCATATCATATAATCAACTCACGGATACTTGTGGTGACATTGGAGTATCTAGGTGACATTAGAGTTGGTTGATGTGTATCATATGGTGTTATTTTAGTACGAACTCTAGGGCTGTTTGTGACACTTATAGGAATAGCTCAATAGATTGATCGGAAAGAATAACTTTGAGGTGGTTTCGTACCCTACAACAATTTCTATCTTATGTTCTCAGCTAATAGGAACTTTGGAGTGATTCTTTATCGCACGTTGAGGGATTGTTATATGATCCAATTATGTTAGCACTGTTGAGAGATTGCACTAGTGAAAGTATGAACCCTAGGCCTTGTTTTTAAGCATTGCAATACCGTTTGTGCTCACTTTTGTTACTTGTTACCTTGCTGTTTTTATATTTTCAGATTACAAAAACCTATATCTACTATCCATACTACACTTTTATCACCATCTCTTCGCCGAACTAGTGCACCTATACAATTTATCATTGTATTGGGTGTGTTGGGGACACAAGAGATTTCTTGTATTTGGTTGCAGGGTTGTTTGAGAGATACCATCTTCAACCTACGCCTCCCACGGATTGATAAACCTTAGGTCATCCACTTGAGGGAAAATTGCTACTTTCCTACAAAACTATGCACTTGGAGGCCCAACACGAGTCTACAAGAATAAGTTGTGTAGTAGACATCAAGCTCTTTTCTGGCGCCGTTGTCGGGGAGGTGAGTGCTTGAAGGTATATCTTTAGATCTTGCAATTGAATCCTTTAGTTTCTTGTTTATCACTAGTTTGGTTTATAAAAATAAAACTACAAAAAAATGAAATTGAGGTTGCCTCATATTATTCGTCTTTATAATGTTTTTCTTCAAAATGATGGAGCGGAAAATTGTGCTCAATTGATAGAAGAAGAATTCAATAAAATGTTTGGCATAAAATCCATGAATGATGAGCATGATTGCAATGTTGTTAGTATGAATTCTATGAATATCCATGATGCTAATGATATGCAAAGCCACAAGCTTGGGGATGCTATGTTTGAAGAAGATGATATTTTTAGTCCCCCAAGTTTTAATGAGCAAATTTATTATGATGAAAGCATGCCTCCTATTTATGATGATTATATTGATGAAAGTGGATTTGGAGAGGTCATGACTTTATTTAATAATGAATCCACTATTTTGGAAGAGGTTTCAATTGATTATGACAACAAAGTTGCTATCTATGATGATTATTGTGATGACATGTATGCTATAACGAATAATGATAAATATGAAACTTTTCATCATGATTTTAATTTTCAATTGAATTATGCCAATCAAGTATCTCATGATAGTTATTTCCTTGAGTTTGCTCCCACTATTATGAATGAGAAGAAAATTGCTTATGTGGAGAGTAGTAAAAATTCTATGCTTATGTATCATGACAAGAATACTTTGTGTGATGGATATATTGTTGAATTTTTTCATGATGCTACTGAAAATTATTATGAGAGAGGATCATATGCTTTTACATATTGCAATAATATCAAGTTCCCTCTCTATGTGTTGAAAGTTTTGAAGTTATGCTTGTTTTGCCCTCCTATGCTAGTTGATTCTTGCTCCCATAAACTATTTTCTCACAAAATCCCTATGCATAGGAAGTGGGTTAGGCTTAAATGTGCTAGTCATATACTTCATGATGCTCTCTTTGTGTTTCAATTCTTTACTTTTATGTGAGCATCATTGAAATCGTCATGCCTAGCTAAAAAGGCACTAAAGAAAAGCGCTTGTTGGGAGACAACCCAACATTTATACCTACTGTTTTTGTGTGTTCACATGATTAAGCTACTGTAGTAATCATGTTTTATATGTTTTCTTTCAATAATGTGCCAAGTAAAGCCTTTGGGATAGTGTGGATGCTTGCTGATTTGATTCTGTGCAAAAACAGAAACTTTTGCGTCCAGTGCTGGAATTTCTATTCTGTACTAGAGCGTGAATTTTTTTTGAAATTTTTACACAGTATTGGGTTACAAATTTTTTACGATGTCCTAATTTTTCAGAATTTTTGGAGGTACATAAGTATGGTTTTTAAATCGCTCACTACACGCTGTTCTGTTTTTGACAGATTCTGTTTTCGATTCATAGTTTGCTTGTTTTAGTGTTTCCATAGCTTATATTGAGTAATATAAATTGTGGAAATGATATAATACAGTATGAATTATGTGATAACAATTATGAAACTTGTCTTGACAGTACCTAAGTGAATGATTTATTTTTATCATACTAACCTACCTCACCAAGTTCCGTTAAGTTTTGTGTGATTGAAGTTTTCAAGTTTTGGGTGAGATATCGATATGAGGAGAATAAGGAGTGGCAAGACCCTAAGCTTGGGGATGCCCAAGGCACCCCAAGGTAATACTCAAGGAAGACTCAAGCGTCTAAGCTTGGGGATGCCCCGGAAGGCATCCCCTCTTTCGTCTTCAACACTATCGGTAACCTCACTTGGAGCTATATTTTTATTCGTCACATAATATGAGTTTTGCTTGGAGCGTCACTTTCTTCTGTTGATATTTGCTTGGTGTTATAAATAATCATGTTTTGCATCTTTTAGTTCAATAAAATGCCAATTATAGCTTTTACCATGCCCAGTTTGCAAGTTCATGTGTTGCTGTTTGAAAACAGAAAGTTTTCTGTTATGTCCAGAATATTCCTGAATAGTCAGAACATGATAAAAATCTGAAATTTTTACACAGTAAGAATGCATGAGTTATCTGTCACTTGGTAATTTTTTCAGAATTTTTGGAGCTAGTTAAGTTTGGATTCTTATTCCCCTTTTACAGACTGTTCTGTTTTGGCAGATTGCTGTTATAGTTGCATTGTTTGCATATGTTTGCGTGTTTAATGTTTCTATTTGTGGATAGGAGTATTAAATATGAAGAGGCATTTAGTATGCAATGTTTAATTATAATTTTAGTGATTTGTTACAGTAGAGAATGTTAAGGTTTTGAGTTGATTTATACTAACTTATCTCACGAGTTCTTGTTGAGTTTTATGTGGATGAAGTTCTTAAGATTTAAGGAAACCGTGATATGAGAGGAATTAAGGAGACACAAAAGCTCAAGCTTGGGGATGCCCAAGGCATCCCAAATTAATATTTCAAGAAGTCTCAAGCATCTAAGCTTGGGGATGCCCCGGTAGGCATCCCACCTTTCTTCATCAACAATTATCGGTCAGTTTTGGTTGAGCCTAAGTTTTTTGCTTCTTCACATGATATGTGCTATTCTTGGAATGTAATTTTATTTTGTTTTTCTTGCTGTTTGAATAAAATAATAAGATCTGAAATTTTCAAATGAGAGAGAGTCCTCACATAGCTACCTATTTGCTTAACTACTCATTTGATCTTCACTTATATCTTTTTGGAGTAGTTTGTCATTTACTCTTGTGCTTCACTTATATCCTAAGAGTAAACTATAGAATGAATTGAATATCATAAAGTTGAAATTTATATGCTTCATATGCTTGTCCCATGGGGAGTAGTGACTTCACATACAAGAAGTATAAGTGGTAAAATTTATTGAAAGTTAACAAACATAGCATTGGTCACTTGAACAATTCATGAAAGAATTTTGAAGGAAGAGAAATTTCACATATAAATATACTATCTTGGACATCTTCTATGATTGTGAGCCCCCATTAACTATTTTCAAGCTTGATCAAGTAGTTGACGTTGGACAAGGAAGACAACGTAATGAGTTATGTTTGTTTATATTCACATAGAAGTTATATTGTCATGGATCCTCTAACATGTGGTGCTTGCTTAGGATCTTTTGCTAGCCAAAAATTCATACTAAGTAGAGATACTACTTGTGCATTCAAAAACCCTTAAATCCAGTTTCTTGCCATGATTGTCCACCATACCTACCTATGGATTGAATAAGATCCTTCAAGTAAGTTGTCATCGGTGCAAAAAGCAATAAAAATTGCTCCTAAAATATGTATGATCTTTTATTGCAAGGGAAAATAAGCGTTGTACGAACTTGTGATGGTAAAGAAATAAAAGCGACGGACTGCATAATAAAGGTTGCTATCACAAGGGGCAATATAACGTGACGTTCCTTTGCATTAAGGGCTTGTGCAACCAACAACAAAAAGCGCATGACAACATCTGCTTCCCTCTGCGAAGGGCCCATCTTTTACTTTTCTGTATTTACTTTTATGCAAGAGTCATTAATGTTCATCCATATTCCGCTCTATTTACTCTTTAGTTGGCAAGCATTATGTGGTAGGGAAAGATCCAGGCACATATATCCAGTTGAATCTAGGTGATCATGAGTTATTATTGTTGACATTATCCATGAGATAAATAAGTTGGGAGGCAAAACATTAAGCCCCTATCTTCCTATGTGTTTGACTGAAATGGTTTGTTCTAAAAATATGCTTTGAGTGTCATCAATCATGGAAGACTAAATGATAGTTGAGTATGTGGAATTTGCTAGATCAAAGCTCTTACATAGACCCTTCCTGAAAATAAGATGAATTGCAATTGTTTGGTGACTGAGAACATAGTTTGTTAGTTTTCAAGAAAGTTTATGGCCTACACTTTAAACATGTGAATAGCTTGCTACTTGATCATGAGAAGTTTTATGAGATGAGCTACTGATTATGATATGTATTGATGCTAGGAAAGGTGATTGAAATTATAATTGATCAAACTTATGCACTATGCTAGCATTCACACTTCATAAATTATTTCTTTTATCATTTACCTACTCGAGGACGGGCAGGAATTAAGCTTGGGGATGCTGATACGTCTCCAACATATCTATAATTTATGAAGTATTCATGCCATGTTTATTATAGTTTTGTATGATTTTGGTGCACTTTTATATGGGTTTTATATGATTTTCATGGACTAACATATTGACCCAGTGCCCAGTGCCAGTTGCTGTTTTCTGCTTGTTTTTGATTTTCCAGAAAATCCATATCAAATGAAGTCCAAATGCAGCGAAACTTTTTGATGATTTTTTCTGGAACATAAGAGACACTAGAAGCTTCGAGAGGAGGTCAGAAGACCCACAGTGGCCCCACGAGCCACCAGGGCACGCCACCCCCCAGGCGCGCCTTGGTGCCTCATGGGCCCCCTGTGGCCCTTCTTCGCGTGATTCCAACGCCAAAAAATCATATATATTCAGAAACCCCCGAAAGTTAACCTAGATGAGTTTTTACGTCGCCGCAAGCCTCTGTAGCTCCACGATCTCATCTACAGCCCTTTTTCGGCACCCTGCCGGAGGGGGGAATCATCACCGGAGGCCATCTTCATCATCCCGACGGCCTCCATGACGAGGAGGGAGTAGTTCACCCTCGGGACTGAGGGTATGTACTAGTAGCTATGTGTTTGATCTCTCTCTCTCTCTCTCGTGTTCTTGATATGGCACGATCTTGATGTATCGCGAGCTTTGTTAACATAGTTGGATCATATGGTGTTTCTTCCCTCTCTATCTTTGTTGTGATGAATCGAATCTTTTCCCTTTGAGGTTTCGTTATTGTTGGATTGAATATTCAGATTTGAGAACACTTGATGTATGTCTTGCATATGAATACCCGTGGTGACAATGGGGTATTATATTGATTCACTTGATGTATGTTTTGGCACTCTACTCGTGGATTCCCGAGGTGACATTGGGGTAATCTATGCATAGGGGTTGATGCACGTTTTCATTATCTTTTCTCCGATAGAAACTTTGGGGTGCTCCTTGAAGTTCTTTGTGTGGATTGAATATTATGATTATGAAGTTGCTTGATGCATATCATATAATCAACTCACGGATACTTGTGGTGATATTGGAGTATCTAGGTGACATTAGAGTTGGTTGATGTGTATCATATGGTGTTATTTCAGTATGAACTCTAGGGTTGTTTGTGACACTTATAGGAATAGCTCAATAGATTGATCGGAAAGAATAACTTTGAGGTGGTTTCGTACCCTACAGCAATTTCTATCTTATGTTCTCCGCTAATAGGAACTTTGGAGTGATTCTTTATCGCATGTTGAGGGATTGTTATATGATCCAATTATGTTAGCACTGTTGAGAGATTGCACTAGTGAAGGTATGAACCCTAGGCCTTGTTTTTAAGCATTGCAATACTGTTTGTGCTCACTTTTGTTACTTGTTACCTTGCTGTTTTTATATTTTCAGATTACAAAAACCTATATCTACTATCCATTCTACACTTTTATCACCATCTCTTCGCCGAACTAGTGCACGTATACAATTTATCATTGTATTGGGTGTGTTGGGGACACAAGAGATTTCTTATATTTGGTTGCAGGGTTGTTTGAGAGATACCATCTTCAACCTACGCCTCCCACGGATTGATAAACCTTAGATCATCCACTTGAGGGAAAATTGCTACTGTCCTACAAAACTCTGCGCTTGGAGGCCCAAGACGAGTCTACAAGAATAAGTTGTGTAGTAGACATCAGCGAAGTCTTGGACAAGAAGGGCTAGCTTGATATCAGGGTTGAGCCCTTCACGGAACTTCTCCTGTCTGCGAGCATCAGTAGCGATGTCTTCCTCAGCATAGCGAGACAAATCAAGAAACTCCCGCTGATAAACATCGACAGTCTTACTGCCCTGGGTGAGGTTGCGGAACTCACGTTTCTTCCGGTCCATGATTCCCTGGGGAATATAGCGGGCACGGAAGGCAGCTTGGAATTCCAGCCAAGTGATGATGGTTCCAACAGGCAGGGTGCGTCTGTGGTTGTCCCACCATTGAGCAGCGGGACCCTTCAGGAAGTAGGATGCAAACATGACATAGCTGTCGGGGGCAACATTGGCTGACTCCATCTCATAGGTGATGTCACGAAGCCAGTCGTCAGCATCAAGCGGCTGAACGGAGTTGCGGAACACAGTAGGGTTGAGGCGAACAAAGTCTTGCAAGGTAATTGAGGCTGGCTGCTGGTTCATGTTCGGACATGGAAACTGGTCCATTATCCCTTGCATGAATTGATGATTCATTTCAAATTGTTGCATCATTGCAGTCATATAGTCGGGCGGTGGTGGATTGTTGGCACCACGGCCACGACCTGCGGGTCTAACCATCCTGCTAAAAATCAACTGGGGGTAGTTTAGCAACGAGCAATTTCAGGTGTATGGAATCATTCATGAAGTAACATGCACAACAAAGGAAGTGCAATAGATACAACATCATAGTCATACATGACATACATATCCATACATAAAGTCGGTTACAAGCCAGCGGTACAAGTTCGGAAAGGAAAAGCTAGACACACTAGGCGGCACACAGGCTCGATGTGGAGGGATACAACAACAGGACATAGCGATAGCTACATCAACGTCGTAAAGAACCACTGGATCCAGGCAACTGCAAGTGACGATGGAAGGTGCCCTTGACACAAGGATCCTGCGCTCCGTGAACACTCTGGTGCAGAACCTGGTCCTGAACTGGAAGAAGAGGACCACGTGGAGGAGTATGACCTCCAACGGCAGGCCACTCAAGACCTGGTGGCATCTCTGTCCGGCGCGGGTAAAGGATATACTGAGGATGTATCCCTGCACTGACTGCTAGCAGCAACTGTGTCAGAGCGTCGTAAAGATGAGCACGAGTGGCGTACAACTCGACAGCAAGAGCTCAGGCAGTGCGATCCAAAGCCTCAGTGTACTGTACCAAAACCTGCGGGTCATAACGACGTCGCACGTAAGGTGTACAGCTAGCAGTGTAGTACCCACTCTCATCCCCAGCGGGGGCATACGGGATATAGCTGAAAGCAGTCTCCTCCAAGCGGCTGTGCTCTCCACGGAGACGGGCAACAGCAGTATAGGCAGCATCATGGACTGCCATGCCAACAGTCACTCCAACACCATGAAAGGTGTGCAACTCAGTGGTGGAGTTATTCTGCCGATCAAAGATATGAACCACAGCGTAGTACTGCTCCTGGTTGAACTCGTGGTAGTCCTCGTAAATAGAGTACTCGGGGTACCAGCGATATCCCAGCCTGGTCAAAAGGTCGACCAGAATGGCAGGGAATCCAGTCGCATTAATAGCCATAGTCTGGCGTACGAGCCGTCTTGCGGGACGCATCTAAAACAAGGGAGTGCAAGACGTCAAGTGACCGTGTGAGAAGCATATGATATCATTGGAAGGAATGATTGCAGATAATCCAGCTCTCCGGTTGAATGTGAACACGAGAACCTAATGTTAGAGTTAGCAAAATCATTTAACCCGAAAAGAAGAGAGATCAGAGTCGCAGAGTAAGGAAGAGGAATAAAAGATCCTAATACCACCCATTGGCGACGTGGGCCCGTAAGCCACACAGCCATGTTAGAAAAACAGTTTTTCAAAGACTCGACTCAACTTCGGCCAAGGAGTTGGAAAGGGGATTCCTACAGGCAGTCAGCTCTGATACCAACTTGTGACGCCCCCGACTTAATCGTGCAATAATCATACATGCAAATGCGCACGATCAAGCACAGGGACTCACGAGAAGATATCACAACACAACTCTAAACACAAAATAAAATAATACAAGCTTTATATTACAAGCCAGGGGCCTCGAGGACCCGAATACATAAGCTTGAGTCATACAAGCATCAGCGGAAGCATTAGCATCTAAGTACAGACATAAAGTTAAACAAGTCTGCCTTAAGAAGGCTGAGCAAAACAACGACATCTGATCGAAAAGGCGCAGGCCTCCTGCCTGGGAGCCTTCTATCTACTCCTAGTCGTCGGTCTCCACGTAGTAGTAGGCGCCACCGGAGGGGTAGTAGTAGTCGTCGACTGGGGCAACTGGCTTCGGGGCTCCGTCATCTGATCGCAGCAATCGGGTATGGGGAAAAAGAGGTAGCAAAGCAACCGTGAGAACTCATCCAAAGTACTCGCAAGACTTACATCAGAAATATTCTATTTATGCATCGGTATCAAATGAAGGAGCTGTATCTGTGGACTAGACTGCAGAAATGCCAGAATAGAGGGGAAAGCCTAGCCTATCGAAGACTAGCATCTTCAGCGTCTTGCAGCATTAGAAGAGTGCAGATTAGCATATAATAAAGTAATAATTATATAGTAGCAATGCCCAGAGATCCTTCCTCGACTCCCTGTGAGAAAGCAATCCCGGAGCTAACATATTAATTAAGCATCTCAAGTATCCAGTTCTAGTTGTAGAAGATCGGGATACTTTCTGAGCGTCCGTTACCATGGACACGGCTATTCGAATAGATATACTTCCCTGCAGGGGTGCACCAACTTACCCAACATGATCAATTAACTCTGGCCGGACACACTTGCTCGGGTCATGCCCGGCCTCGGCTGATCGACACACCGTAGCCCTGCCTAGGCTCAGCAGAGAGGCCAGCACGCCGGTCTACACCCTAAGCGCTTAGGGGTCTTGGGCCCATCGCCCTTTGCACTCCTGCGCATTGCGAACACGGCCGGGACCAGACCTAGCCCCTGTATACACACGCAGGCTGTCGCGGTCCACCCGGGCGCGCGCCGCTCAACTGCTGACGTCTGAAGAGCTTCGGCTGATACATATGACGCCGAGTGCCCATACTATTCCCGCGTGCTGGTTAGTGCGAAAAGGCCAGAGGCCCACTCAGATCACATATCCTAACCCATTAGTGTGTTGGGAGCTCGCGGTGACAATCAGTGATCCACGATCTGTGGTCCCGTCGCCCCGTCTCGTGGACTTACGGCAAGGGCCAGGTGTTGGGGAACGTTGCATGAAAATCAAAAAATTTCCTACGAACACCCAAGATCTATCTAGGAGAAGCATAGCAACGAGAGAGGAGAGTGTGTCTATGTACCCTCGTAGACCGAAAGCGGAAGCGTATATAACGCGGTTGATGTAGTCGTACTCTTCGCGATCCGATCACGATCCAACCGATCTAGTGCCGAACGGACGGCACCTCCGAGTTTAGCACACGTGCGTCTCGATGACGTCTTCTCCTCCTTGATCCAGCAAGAGAAGGCGGAGAAGTAGATGGGATCACAACCAGCACGACGGCGTGGTGGTGATGCTGGTGGTGGAGTAGCGACAGCACTTCGCTGAGCGTCGTCGAGATGAGGCGGTGGTGTAACGGGAGAGAGAGGGGTGCCCAGGTGCTGGTGTGGTGTTTGGGGCACCCCCTCCTCTATATATATAGGTGGAGGGGCGTGGGGAACAGCCCCTCCAAGCCCTAGGGCGCAGCCAAGGGGGGGAGGACTTGGACTCCAAGTCCAATCATATTCCTACTAGGACTCCCCTTTTTTTCCCTTCCCTAGCCACATGGGCTTTTGAGGACTTGGTGCGCCTAGCCCAATAAGGCCAGGGCACCTCCCCTCAGCCCATGCCAGCCCTTGGGACGTGGTAGACCAATAGCGGGACCTGGATGCCCATATTGATTCCTACATATTCCACGAAGATATTTTATCGGTTGAACCACGATGGCAAGGATTCGGTTAATCCCGTATGCAATTCCCTTTGTCCGGCGATATGTTACTTGCCCGAGATTCGATCGTCGGTATCTCCATACCTAGTTCAATCTCGTTACCGGCAAGTCTCTTTACTCGTTCCGTAATACAAGATCCCGTGACTAACCCATTAGCCACATTGCTTGCAAGCTCTTTACGATGTTGTATTACCGAGAGGGCCCAGAGATATCTCTCCGTCATACGGAGTGACAAATCCCAGTCTCGATCCATGCAACCCAACAGAGACCTTTGGAGATACCTGTAGAGCACCTTTATGATCACCCAGTTACGAAGTGACGTTTGGATACACACTAAGTATTCCTCCGGTATCCGGGAGTGACATGATCTCATGGTCTAAGGAACAGATACTTGACATGAAGAAAGCTATAGCAATAAACTCAAGTGATACGATCGAATGCTAAGCTTACGGTTGGGTCTTGTCCATCACATCATTCCCCCAATGATGTGATCCCGTTATCAAATGACAGCTCATGTCTATGGTTAGGAAACCTTAACCATCTTTGATCAACGAGCTAGTCTAGTAGAGGCTTACTAGGGACACGGTATTGTTTATGTATTCACACATGTATTTAAGTTTCCGGTCAATACAATTCTAGCATGAATAATAGACCTTTATCATGAACAAGGAAATATGATAATAACCAATTTATTATTGCCTCTAGGGCATATTTCCAACACCAGGAATGCCCGACCGTGCCACGTAATTATCTCGCGGGTACCCTCCAGGTCAACCCGACTTCACAAGAGACTGTCGGGAACTCAGGTCCACCTCTACCGGGGTGGTACTGCCTGTCCCTTCAGTCCTGCCGTAACATTACATGGGAGGCAGCAGTTAAAGGTAACCGTGTGGCCGTAACATCAAGAGGGTAATCCGAGGAATCACCCTCGATGGATTCCCACTCGATGCAACAGTCAAGGTGAACCCGGAGGAATCACCCTCGATGGATTCACTCTTGAGGGGTTGCACGACAGAGGCATCATCGGAGGTGGTGAAAAAGGAATCACCCTCGTTATCCCACACCCGACTAGCTACGCTACAGAGATATCATCAGGAGTGAGGTAGGAGGTATCACCCTCGGCACTCGATAGTAGCTCTGCAGAGTCGTACAACTAAGGGGTGTGCGGTGCTGTGTCGGTCTCTGTACATCGATCACATTGATCGGGGCACCGGTAACAAAGCGGGGCAACAAGGACAAGGGTGAGGGGTCACTGATGGATTACTAACCAACTTATACTAAGCATTTAGGATAACAGGTAAAGTATCAACAGCAGGTTACAAAATCAGGCTATGCATCAGAATAGGAGCAATCAAAAACAGTAGCAAATTCTAATGCAAGCATGGGGAAGAAAGAATAGGCGGGATAGGAATGATCAAGAGGGTTTTGCTTGCCTGGAAGCTCTGCTGAAAAGGTCTGGCCGTCAGGGGCATAGTCGTACTCGGCAGCAGCGTCGGCCTCGGGGTCTACCGGAGAGAAGAGGGGGAAGAAAC
This sequence comes from Elymus sibiricus, assembly GCA_039707655.1. Taxonomy (NCBI): domain Eukaryota; kingdom Viridiplantae; phylum Streptophyta; class Magnoliopsida; order Poales; family Poaceae; genus Elymus; species Elymus sibiricus. The sequence goes on along the minus strand of CM077664.1, from coordinate 111,688,958 downwards.
AAATAAATACACTGCAAAAGATGCAACACAAAGAAAGACATGGCAATATGCAATGCAGGGGTGACCTAATGCAATGTTAAGTGCTACAGACAGAGCGGGAAAATATCTGGGAATATTTTCCCGGTGTTAGGCATCTGTCAGACAGATGAACCGGAGGGGAAGGTTCCATGTTGCAGCGTTGTGGGCATGTGACAGGTATGAGGAGGGCATATTCAGATTCGTTGGATTTTTCTGATCAACTTTCTTGTAGAAAACTCTTTCATCCGAGTTACGGATTAATTTCTACGATTTTCCGAAGTTTTAATCAATTTCTGAAAAATCCTGGAATTATTTTTAATCCAAAAATGCACAGAAAAATGCTAGGTGCACCCGGTGCAGTGCACCAGAGATGCACCAGAGGGGCTGACAGGTGGGGCCAGCCAGCTGAGTCAGCTGGTCAGCTGTTGACCAGTTGACCAGTCAACTGGGCCCCACTGTCGGTGACAGAGGTTGCCCAGTCAGCCAGCTGACCTGGTCAACTGGTCATCTGGGCCCGCGGGACCCAGCTGCCAGCGACCCAGGGAGGGCCACGTGGCAAGCCAGGTCAGCGCCGGCGCCGGAATAGCTCTGGCGAGCCCGAAACGCGGCGGAGCGCGCCGGCGAGCGTCGGAATTCTGCCACAGAGGGCCAAAACGGACGCCGCGTATCACGTTCGAACAAGTGGAGCACGCCGCGTCGAACGGCGGCAGCCACGCGGGCTGGGGTGGCCGGTGCTCGCCGAAAACGAGCTTGCGGCGGCGGCCGGAGTTTGGGCGCGATCGGTTGCATGGCTACGGATCGTTTCCGGGCGCGCTAAGTGGCTGAGCGGCAGCAGCAGCTCACCAGGAGCATGCTAGGGGGACTGGCTCGAGCCGAGCGGCTCTGGGAGCGCGGAGCTCACGGCCATGGCGGCGGTCAGAGCACGGCAACGGCGACGCGACGCGCACGGCTAGCTAGGAAGGAAAACAGGCCCGGGGAGAGAAACGGAGGGGTGGTGCTCACCGCGTGGACGCACGGAGGTCCCTCGGGGCTTAGTAGCTGCCGGAGGAGGCGGATCAAAGCGGTGTTGTTCCGGCGATCCGAGGAGGACGAAGATGGTGTGGGGGCGGTGTGATGCCGTAGAGCTCGAGGTCGTGGTCGAGGAAGAAGGAGCGGACGGTGGCGGTCCTTGCTGGCACGACGAGGCGGCGAGAAGGGCACGAAGGCTGCGGTGGTGGAGCAGCGCGGTGACAGGCGGCGTACTGGAGATGAAGAGAGGGAGTGGGCGAGAGAGGGAGGAGAGGGGGAGAGTGGCAGAGGCGTCCAGGGGGAGTGGGTGGCTCTCCCTTATCCACCCAGCGGCGCCCGGCGACGGCAACTGTCGAGCAGCGGCCGGAGCCACCGCGCGCTGGCCACGGGCGCGCTGCCACGCACAGGAGAGAGAGGGAGACGACGGTGGCGATGGGCTGGGCTGGCTGGCCGGGCATTGTGCACTAAGGCCCAGTGCACAGTGGCCCTTTTTCTTTTTCTTTCTCTGTTTTTCTGTTTTTCTTTTTACAGAAGCAGTTTGCATTTAATTTAAGCCATCAAATGACTTTTGTAAAATATGTGAATTGGCCACATAATTACATTGCAATATACTGCACTGCCACAAAAAGTTTGGGGGCAAGATGAATTCATTTGAATATTTCATAAATGAAATGGCATTTTAAAATGCTAAAATGGCACTGATTTAATTGCTATAATCCATTTTAGCAAATAGGTGATGTTGTTTTCCTAAACAAATAATTGTTATGGAATATTTGCTAAAACATGAACTATTTTGCAGCAACTTTTGTGCAACTTCAAATTTCACTTATAATTTGAATTGAATTCAGTGGTGGAATTTGAAATGAGATATGAATCAAAGATGATTAAGCTTTGCAAATCAAGGTGACTTGGTTTAAGCATAAGGGTTTACTGTAGTGCATTACCCAGGGGTGTTACAAGCGCCAAGTTCAACAACCTAAACTGCGTCTTTGCTACAATTTTATGTAGGTGTAGCTCCAAGAACAGGTGTTTTGTGGTGTGTGTTAATGGCCAATAGCGAGTGTGAATATTTGAAGAGGGAGTTCAAGATTGACCATCACCTCCCGGCCTCCAACTGGATCGTTGTTCGCTTCGATGGCTATCATTTCCACATGTACCGTTCATCTCTTCCTTCCAAAAGGAAAAAAATGGGGTTAAGCAACTGCATCGACCATTTGGCCATGTCAAGTTCTTAATCTAGTCCATGTACCAATGTCTTTTGCTTGATTGTTTTGTAAGTATAAGCATGTGAGAAACATGCAATGAAGGTTACTATATCCATACTTGGGAATTACTGTTGCTTCAGATTATGAATAGCTTATCTTTGTTGTTTTGTCCAGTGTCCACTAATTTCACTCCTCTTTTTGTTAGATTCTTGAGAAGATACACGCCTTTGAGAAACCAAATGATGAGAGTGCTATATGATTGATGAATGCTTGTGCTAGTTCTATGCTAGAGGAATTTCCTGACATAGTGTTTTCTTATGGTGTTAGTGATGAGCACAGGTATAACCTGTATATCACCTTCTCATGAAAGTTAAATTATAAAATGTATGCAAATTTTACGTAAAAAGATTGTATGCAAATACTGTTGTGAATGGAGACACTTTTGAATTGCACGGGCTCTGTTCTCGGATAATAATATCAGGTTCTCATATTTCTGTTTGCTTTGCAGTTTTGTTTTCAGAGAGGAAACTGAATTCTATGAAAGACTTCTCACCAATAATTGCAACAAAATTCTCTCTTTATGTGTTTCTTACATCACATCTGTGTATGTGATGAAGTGGAAAGATTTCTTTCCAAATAAAGAGTTGAGAGAGGCTCCATATTTTGATGGGTGAGTTGTATGCTACCCAAATATGAAGACCATTCGTGATTATTTGGCATGGAGGCTACTGGACTGTAAGCTTCTTGAACTACAACCGACAGTTTCCTAGTATAAGTAATAAGATTCTTGTATTGTGCAATTGTTCGTGTTGATGTCCTCTACAATAACATCATCTCGTGTATGTTATTTTCCCAAAGTCGTAGAAACTTCAGCAACATTAAATAAACACAAGTATGGTGTATGTATCGTCATTCAATAGATTTGTATGTCCGGTTGCTCCGTTACTTAGTTTTTTTTAGTTTATTGGATATGGAATCAACATATTCAATTTGAGACGTGCGTTTCAGGTCATATAAATAATCATTATAACACACTTCTGGACGTTAGTGATATCTGGAAAAACTGAAAAAGAGGCACAACAAGCATTGAAGGTAATCTAAGTTTTATAGAGTTTGAGTTGTCTTTCTATCATTTGTATAAATTCTTTTTTGTGAACCATCTATTCTAGGGAACATTTTCTAAGGACAAAACGAGTTGCTTTCACAACAGTTCCAAATCATCCATGATGATGAACCGGCTATGTTCCGAAAGGGACCCAGTGTTTATCGAGATAACGTAATGGTGTCAAGCATACAAAAGGAAACCATTATTATTCTCAGTGACATATTTTTCTTGTTTCTGTCACAAAATATCGTTTGCATGATGTATACAAATGACCATCATAGTTTCTAGTCATAACTTGGTGCAGAGATCAATCTAGCATTTCTGAATTCGCATCTGATATCCAGATAGTTAAATGTAAAAAGTCTTGCTATACTTTAGTTTTGAGGGATAATCGGAACTCCTTATTTGGCATTTCACGCCATTTCCTTGTCTGATATTTGTCGAATGTTATAATTCTTCTAATTTTCGAGAAAACGCAAAAGATTTTGCGTTTCATTTCATTGAACATGAAGAGAATAATGGTACTGGTACAACCTCCCTGCAGGAGGGAAACACACACAGACACCACCGTCCTCGCCAATAATTCTTCTAATCAGTTGTGAGACTACATAATGTATTTCTTTTGTGGGTCTGATTGTTGAATAATGTTATTTTGTGGGACATGTTTTCCTCAACTCTTAGTTAAGATCAATTAAACTGTAAAGTGCTCTTTTGAATACTGATTAAGTGTTGTTGTACATATCATTGCAGGTAGAAACAACGGTGAAAATCGATGACTATGGGAATCCCATAAAAACAATCCGGCTGGCAATTACAGTGTCAAATTTTGATATCATAGCACCTGAGTTTTGGGGATAACATCAAAACATTCTTCGAGAAGGTTAGTTGAATCATTGTAGTTTTAGCAATGCTTCCAATCCTGCTCCAGTCAACTTTTGATATATACAACCAGTACTGTATACAACATCGGTCTAACTGTGTGTTTTGAGAACAAAAATATAGATACGAGTATATTATAAGAAGTACGAGAACATCCATAGGTTTCCATGTTGTAATTGGACTGTTGTTCGTGTTAGCGCCTGCTAAATTGATAGTGGGGACCCCTAGTTTCCTATTTATGGAATGTATGCTCCAATGCCATTTACAGTTTCTTGTCGCAGTAGTACAATATGTAACATCTGAATTTATTTGTTCAGTACATATGCATTAAATTTAGTTCTTGTATAGTGTTTTGCTGTGATGAATACTTATCAATGCCCTTGTCCCTTCTTTTTTTAATAGTATCCTGATGCAAGGGCTTATTACTGTTGTAGTTAGTTAGAACAACAAACCATAAGAAAATGAGCTTACTCCTTTTTTTTGCGAGAAAACTTCCGATCTATTCATCTGCAATCATGGCAGTACAACAAACACCAGAAATAATAAAAATTACATCCAGATTCGTAGACCACCTAGCGACGACTACAAGTACTGAAGCGAGCCGAAGGCGTGCCGCCGTCATCGCCCCTCCATCGCCGGAGTCGGGAACAACTTGTTGTAGTAGACAGTCGGGAAGTCGTCGTGCTAAGGCCCCATAGGACCAGCGCACCAGAACAACAACCGCTGCCGATGAAGAATAATGTAGATCGGAAGGATCCAACCCAAAGACACACGAACGTAGAAGAACAACGACGAGATCTGAGCAAATCCACCAATGATAGATCCGCCGGAGACACACCTCCACACGCCCACCAACGATGCTAGACGCACCGCCGGAACGGGGGCTAGGCGGGGAGACCTTTATTCCATCTTCAGGGAGTCGCCGCCGTCTCGTCTTGCTGAGCAGGACACAAACCCTAACAAAACGGAAAGGAACGACTAAAATCGGAGCCCTCCCGCCGGCCCTTGCCAGGATCCACCGCGCCCCCATGGCCCTAGGGCCACCGGAGACGAGGCGGACCTGCGGCAGCGCCGGCGAGAGGCAGGAACCCTAGCTTTTTTTTGGAGGAGGAGCAAGAGGCGGCGGCTCGTGAGCCTATACTTGCTCTTTCAAAGTGAATGTTGGTGCGGCTTATCACGAAGATAATGAGCTTACTCCTTGTACATGCTAATTCACAGGCCACAACAGAAACCAGTACAAGACATGCTTTTGGATGCTAGTGAAGTCCTGAAAGGGCGAAAACAAAGCTCATGATATGCTGAAGGTCTTCTTTCATCATCTACGTAATCTAAATATTTGTTTGCATTATCCTATTCAATTATTCTGTTATCTACAGTCGCTAACTTCTTCTTTCATCATCTACGTAATCTAAATATTTGTTTGCATTATCCTATTCAATTCTTCTGTTATCTACAGTCGCTAACTTTCTACTGTTCTTCTGTTGTCTACAGTCCCTAACTTTCTACTGTTCTCTTTCAGCCCTTTGAAATGAACTACAACAACGAACCGGCCATGTAGCGAAAGGGCTCGTGTGCTTACCATAAAAGGGTATGTTTACCATCTCCAAGAAATATTTTCAACAACAATGCTGTTTGTGCTGCAGTTTTTTATTAAGCATCCCAAAATAAAATACAGCGATGCTGAAGAAACAAGATTTACTTTGCATAATAAAAGATCAAAGTATTTTTTTTTCCAACCCTGTATGTATTACGATGATGGGTTTGGTAGAAATTGATGTCCAGCTCCTTTGTTAATGGAGTAAATTGCCAAACACCGTCACAAAGCGAGCCACTTCTCAAAAAACTACCGTTTGACTAACAGTTTGCAAAAGACCATCGGTTTTCAGCAAGTTTTTTGCCGAAAGCACTAAAAGCTCGATCGAGCGCGTTTTGACTGAAAATCTGGCAAGGGGGCGCAAGGAAAATTCACACCGTTTGGCTGGACAGTTAAACTATACCAAGCGCCCACCCGTGAGTGTTTCACTCCTCTCTCCCTCGTCTCCATCCTTGTCGCCAGGTCAACGCGTGCATCACCGGAGTCGCCGCTCACCCCTCTATCCGTTCCTGAGGTTGCTGTGGCCTGCAGCGCCATCGTTCGCCGGAAATAGCCGCCGATGGGACCTCCCGTGCCTCTATCTGTTTCTCCTCTGTCTGTCTCTCTGGCTGTTGGATCCCAAAATCGACCAAGGACTGGACGCACAAACCTAGCTAGCTCTCTGCAGCCCCAGCTCCCGGCAAGCCAGACGAAGGAAAGCCGGTTCCAACTGCCCTCGTGCCTGTGGCAGTATTGCTTGCCCTGGTCGTGGCCAGCCCCGGCGAGCATAGACGGCCGTGGTCCAGCAGCGCTCGTTACGGTGGCTTATGGATGTGCGGGGCGAATAGGTGGCGGCTCAGGGCATGGTAGTGCAGCGGTGGCAGTCGGCAGTGGCCCGTGGTCAGCGGTGGTTAGTCTTGTTGCATAAAAAACAAAATTGTTGCGTCTCGCAGTCATCGGACTTGTGACCTGCAATCTGGCACTTGGTACATCATAATTTTTTGGGCACGGGAGGTCGGAGTGGAGGCTGCCTAGGGCACGTGTGTGTCGCCGGGGGAAGTGGCGACATGCACAGCAGCACAGGCATTGGGCCAGCACCCTGGCGGCCCTTGGGCTTGCGTCGCAAGCTGAGCAGCGGAGTTACCCCCGGCGGTAGGGATGCAAGCGGATGGCGTCCGCATGTCCGCGATCGTCCGCGAAGAGAAAAATTAAACTAACACGGTTATTAAAGCGATGAAGATTAGTGTAATTTTTGCTTCGCGGACAAGCGGACGTCCGCTTGCATCCCTTCCCGGCGGCCGGGAGTTGAAGCCTCCAGGACCAGCCGGAGGCTGGTGATGCTGCGCTGGCCGGAGATGGAAAGCGACGAAGGTGTATGTATTACGATGACTGATTAGGTAGAAGAAGTCTTGCCTGACAGACTACGGTATGTCCAGTTTTTTTGTGAATGGCTCACACAGTGCGGATGGCTGCAGGTGGACGATGCTGCGAGTGGGCGGTGGCACATGTCGACATGAGGCCAGAGTTTTGGAGAAAGCATCCTCGTGGTCGTCGCTGTTTTAGCAGGAACAGGTGATAACTTAAGTACTAGGAGTACTAGTTCTCATCATTGTCTCGAAGAAAACGTCACGGTTTATTACGGCAGGATAATACTACAAGGTCGGGCGTTCGATCTCTGGACCGTTCGCTATATTAGCGAACAATCATTTATTTATTTTGTCTCTGAAACCTCTGGCGGGCCGGACACGTGTCAGCGCGCGTGCGTGCCGAGTCGGCCCATGCGGGCTCACGCACCGGTTGTATTTTTAATCTAAAATAATTGTCCCACATCGCCTGCTGTGGGACGCTGTGAACTGAGCCTAGCCTTTTGAACACAATACAATGCATACAGGACAGCCAGGAATGGTTCCAACCAGCCACCTGCGTGAAACCGCTCCGGCGACCGCAGCCACCCCCGTGGGGACTGCCACTCCGGCGTCCTCACCCACCCCTCCCCTCCCCGGCCTGGCCGCGCACTGCTCTCCCAGGTCCCCGGCCCCCTCTGGGACTCCGCTCCGTCCGCCGGGCTTCCCGACGTCCCCCCCCCCCCCCCCCCCCCCCGCCCCGCGACCGGATCTGGGATCCGGACCACTCCCTGCCCCGGTCAGCCCGCTCCGGCTCGTCGTTCGTCCCCGAGTCCCCCGCGCTGGGTGCTGGCCAGCTGGGCCACGCGGCTGCCTGCCATGTCGCCTGCGCGGGGCGGCCTGGTTGCGTCTTCAATCCTTCAGATGCAGTTCGTCCCTGCCGCCGCTTAAATGCGGGCAACCAGCGTGCTGTCCTTCGCGACGCGGCGCATTCAAGGCCGAGCTCGTCGGGTCACCTCCGCGCACGCTCTCCCATCCCCCTGCCGGCTGCCCCACATCAATGGCAAGAGGTGAGGCCTCCCTTCTGGTGGCGCAAGCTGAGGTCTTTGGGGCAGGAGCGACGCCCGCGCGGCGCGCCCGTCCAATCCGCCTGGCGTGCCGGTCAATCGCATTCATCAAGCATGGGCAGAGGCAGTTGGACATTCAAGCGGGATCGACGCAAATGCTTCCGTTGCAGGCAACGCGGGCATATAACCAGAGATTGCAGGGACCCGATTGTGTGCGACTTCTGCGACCTTCAAGGCCACCGGGCGCGTTTCTGCAGCAAGCGTCTCCAAGCTCTCCTTCCCCAGCGCCACCAAGGCCGTGCGGCTCCTCAACCTCCGCGCCCTGCTGCTCGCCCGCCACCCTCGCCTGCTCTCGCCGCCATGCCTCGTCTCGGGGAGCCGGAGTCCCGCCCTGCGGAGGGGTTCGTCTCCATGCCGTCCTCCCCTGCCATGGACGCGCAGGCTGCCGCCCTCTCCAACCTCGCGGCTCTCGTTTGGCTGGGGGGGAATCGCCCGCGGGTGAACGCGGCCGTGATCCAGGAGGCCATTCACAGGCACACCAAGGTCGACAAAGCTATCATCAAGGTCGTCCCGCACCATCCCGAGGACTTCCTCGTCCAGTTCAACTTCCCGCACCACCGTGACCTCCTCACCGCGGGCTCTGGAAGCTTTCATCACGGCGACCTCGACATTCATTCTGCGAAGTGGACGCCGCTCAAGAGGGCCGAAGCGGCCGGCTTCCACCACCACGTCCACCTCTGCCTGGAGGAGGTGCCCTTGCAAGCCTGGAACGAGGAGGTCGTCGGCAAGATCATCGGCAAGGCCTGCATCGTACACTACTTCGACATCGCCACGGCTCAAAGGGAAGATGCGTCAACGCTTGATCTGTGGGCCTGGTGCTCCAACCCGTCGGCCATTCCCAAGATCATGTGGGTCACGATCGTCGACAACGAGGTGCAGGTCTCCTCCTCAGCCTTGGCCGGGCGTCGAGGCCTCACATACAGGGTTCTTGTCCACCTGGACAGGTCCGAGGACTTCACTCCATCGCCGGATGGACGGGTCCCCTCGCGGCCGCTCAGCTCCGAGCGCTTTGACTGGGTCCATGCCCATGTCGACGGCGAGGTGGTGCAGCGTGCCCGCCATCACGAAGGCGCCAGGCGTGGCGACCACGACCGCCGCCGCGACGACCACGATGACCACAACAGAGACCACAGAGATGGCGACAGGCGCAGTGACAACGGCGACCGCGGCAGGGACCAGGGCCAGGACCGCTCCGGCTCCTGGCGCGACCGGCTGTTTCGCAGCCGCTCGCGGAACGACGACCGCCGCCGTGACAACTCCCGACGCGACGACTACAGGCGCGGTGGCCGACGACACGGGCAGTTTCAAGAGGAGTTCGGCAGGCGCGCTGACCTCTCCTTCGTCCAGCTCCTGCCAGATGGCTCGGTGCTCCCCGTTGAGGGGCGCCACAGGCGGCGCCGTGATGTCTCCCCTGCCTCCTCGCGCCGTCAAAGCTTCGTCCGGGTGCTTCCTTCCTCAGGCCGTGGGCGACCGCTGACTCGCTCCCCGCTTGCTGCTCTGGCCTGGAGGGCCAGGGTCCCGGCGGCCAAGGTGGTTCCTACACCTAAAGCAACCCCGTCCCCTCCGTCTGCAGCTCTGTCGACTGCCTCCACCATCCCCGTGCTGATGACCCAGGCTGGCACTGGGTTTGCGCTGCTCCTGCGACCCAACCCTCCTGCGCGCCTGCTGCTGCGTGGCCAGGAGCTCGGCGACCTTGGCGCTGCAGCTAGGTGCGCTGCCGCGCTGTTGGAAGCGGGAACTCCAGCCCCCTCACCTGCTCCCTCAAGGCGGCTGGCTGGGCCCCTCGACGAGGCCATCACGCCGATGCACATCCCGATGAGCTCCCCTCCGGGCACAAGTGCTGATGACGTCCCTCCCTCGCCTGCGGAGGGCTCACCGCTGTTCGTTCGTCGCCAGTCTCCTCTGCTGCCGTCGCCTCCCTCCTCCCGGCCAAAAGCGCCCGCTGAACGTCGCAAGACCATCGCGTCGGGCTTCTCCCTTAGAAGGTGCAGCGCTCGTCTTCAAGGCAAGAACAGGGCCACACCGGTTGCGGTGATGGCAGAAAAGATCCTCTGCAAGCGCTTGGGCATCGCTGCGGACGGCGAAGATATCACGGAGGCGGCCATCGCCAAGTTCACTGAGCTGTTTCATGGGCAGCTGCCGCCGATCACCGTGGGTGCTCTCCGGGCTCTCTTCAGGCTTGACTGCGACCTGGCCACGGCTGTCGAGGATGCGCTCCTCGCACACGGAGGGGCTGACGCTCTGGACATCGACGGCACAACGGCTGCAGTCTGATCCTTGTGTTGCTGCTACTACCTAGAGTCCAAGCATGTTCGTTATGTTAGAAAGCCTGAAGTTTGTATCTCGGCGCTGCGTCGCCTTCTCCGTTCCTGTTTCGTCCAGGGTGTGTTGCCTGGATTATTTCATCCTCTGTTGGAGTCTGCTTGCAGTCAGAGTCCTTTTAGTCTTCACGTCAACTACCTGTACTCCAGTGCTACCTTTCAACATGAAGCTTTGTGTTCCCTGTTCCATCCTTGGTTTTGCTACGGGCTGCTACTTTCTCAGATGTTAGAACACAACCTTAGTATTATAAACTGGAACGTCAGGGGCCTAAACTGCCCAAACAGAAGAGCCACTGTCCACGAGACCATTGCTTCCTCCTCCTGCAATCTGGTTTGCCTCCAAGAGTCGAAGCTGGAATCCCTGGATCGCTTCACGGCAAGCTTTCTCGGCGGTTCGAGGCTTCGCAGCTTTGCTTTTCGCCCCGCAGTTGGAACGCGCGGGGGCATCGTGATGTTGTGGGATGAGTCAGTTATGACGGCGTCCAACATTATATTGGGAGAGTTTCACCTGTCAGCCACCATTTCGATCATCAACTCCGGCGTCGATTTCCTTCTAACTTCCGTTTATGGGCCATCCACTGACAGTAGAAAGGACGATTTTTTGGCTGAGTTGGTTGCGCTCAAGCCGACTCCGAATGTCAAATGGCTTGTTACGGGAGATTTCAACCAGATATATAGGGCTTGCGACAAAAACAAAAGGAACGCCAATATCGCGCGCATCAACCGTTTCAGAGCTGCTATTAACACGTGTGAACTTAAAGAGATCCGCCTTCAAAACAGGAAGTTCACGTGGAGCAATGAGAGGGTTGATCCGACGCTATGCAAGCTCGACAGTTTTTTCTGCAATTCCGACTGGGACATGCTATTTGATAACCACATCCTCACCGCGCTCTCTTCTTCTCTCTCAGATCATTGCCCACTTTTGCTGTCTAGCGATCGAGGCCCCAAACACCCAAGGACTTTTCGCTTCGAGAACTTTTGGACCAAAATGCCGGGGTTCCGCCAAGTGGTCGCTCTCAGCTGGGGGGAGCCAACCAAACACACCGAGCCCTGTCAAAAGCTGCATGAGAAGCTCCGTCGTACGAGTATCCGCCTTCGAAGATGGAGCAACACCTTCTTCTCCACTACAAAGATCCAACTGCAAATGGCTCTTGAGGTCATCTCCGACTGGACATGGCCATGGACCTTCGTCCACTTTCCTTGGAAGAGATTGAGTTGAGGAAGAGGCTCAAGAGGAGGGTCATTAGTCTCTCTGTCCTTGAACATTCGCGCAAACGTCAATGCTCTCGCATCACCAACCTAAAGGAGGGAGATGCCAACACGAGGTTTTTTCACCTACGGGTCAATGGCCGTAGGAGGAAGAACTTCATTCACCGCCTTCGGAATGGCGCGGGATGGGTCACGCAACACGAGGAGAAGCAAAAGCTCGCTCAAGACCACTTTGCATCCATGCTTCATAAGGGTCAGAGGAGATCCCACGACTTCAACTGGGAGGCTATGGATTTCACCCAATGTAATCTGTCATCCCTTGGCGATCCTTTTATGGAAAAGGAGGTCACTGATGCCATCGCTCATCTACCAAAGGACAAGGCGCCCGGCCCTGACGGTTTCTCTGTGGCTTTCTTCAAAGCCTGTTGGGATACCATTAGGGGTGATGTTATGGCTGTTATCAACAACTTTTCCGACCTACGTGCGGAGCACTTTCAATGGGTCAACTCGGCAAACATTGTGCTTCTTCCAAAGAAAGAGGGCGCCGAAAGGATCTCTGATTTTCGACCTATCAGCCTCATCCACGCGATCGCCAAAATTGTGGCCAAGATGATGGCCTCGCGTCTAGCCGCTTTTATGCACAGGCTCGTCTCGAGGTCTCAGAGCGCTTTCATCAAGTCGCGGAGCATCCACGATAATTTCCTCTACGTCCGGAATCTGGCGCGTAGGCTACACCGTCTGAAAAAGCCCACCCTTCTCTTCAAACTGGACATTAAGAAAGCTTTTGACTCCGTCCGTTGAGATTACCTTCTTGATCTCCTTACCCGACGCGGGTTCCCTGTGAGGTTCAGGGACATGGTTGCCTCCCTGCTGCGAACGTCGACTTCCAGAGTTTCCATCAATGGGGTTCTGGGGGACCCTATCAAGCACCACATTGGCCTCCTCCAGGGAGACCCTTTATCACCGCTGTTGTTCGTGCTTGCCATTGACCCGCTGCAAAACCTCCTCGACATTGCCACACGTAAGAAGCAGTTGCACCCTGTGGGCGGCCGGGCTGCTTGCATTCGCACCTCCCTATATGCCGATGACGCGGCCATTTTCGTGGCTCCAGTTCGCGAGGATATCATTCACCTGGCTGACATTCTTCATGGTTTCGGGGAGGTTACGGGCCTTGTCACGAGCTTGGAGAAGACGCTTGTCGCCCCCATCCGTTGCGCTGGCATTGACCTCGACATGGTGCTCCAAAGCTTCCCGGCCATGCGGGCCACCTTTCCCATGAAATATCTTGGGCTGCCTCTCTCGGTCCATCGACTGCGAAGGATTGACCTCCAACCCCTGGTTGACAAAGTTGCTGGTAAGCTTGTCCCCTGGGAGGGCGGAAACATCACGGCTGTCGGCAGGTCAGCACTTGTCAAGGCGGTTCTAATGGTGCAGGTCACCTTCCACATCACGCCCCTCATCTTGTCAGAGGGGACCCTGGAAGCGATCGAAAAGATCGAGCGCGCCTTCCTCTGGGCGGGCTCCGACAAGGTCTCTGGAGGCAAGTGCAAGGTCAACTGGAAGCTCGTCTGCAGACCAAAAAATTATGGTGGCTTGGGGATTTTAGACCTCCGAAAATATGCACGTGCGCTCAGACTGCGTTGGGCGTGGTACGAGTGGAAAGAAACGGACAGGGCCTGGGTCGGCCTGGGAAAGCCATGCAACAAGGTGGACATGGACCTCTTTCATGCGGCTACCATCATCACTATTGGGGACGGCAGAACCGCTAAATTTTGGCACTCACCTTGGTTGTTGGGGTCCAAGCCAAGGGACATTGCACCGCTCATCTTTGACATCTCCAAAGGAAAGAACCTATGTGTGAGGGACGCGATGCAGGACCTTCAATGGCTGAGGAACATCAACATTGCCGGCGGGCTTTCAGTGAACCATATCGTCCAATTCTATGACCTCTGGGCTAGACTGGAGCAAGTCCAACTTCAAGATGATACTGCCGACGATATTGTTTGGAAATTCACGGCCAACGGCATGTACTCCGCAGCATCCGCTTACAAGGGACAGTTCTATGGGACGATTGACACGTGCATGGTGCCGGCCGTTTGGGGCAATTGGGCTCCCCCCAAGTGCAAGTTTTTTGCTTGGCTTGTCCTCCAAAACAGGATTTGGACAGCTGACCGACTGGAGAAGAGGGGCTGGCCGAACTGCGGCCTTTGCCAGTTATGCAAACGTGAGCCAGAGTCTGCGGCACACTTGCTTTTTAAGTGCAGATTTTCCACCCGCATCTGGAACGCCGTCAAATCGTGGGTGGGGGCGCCCGAGATCAACACTGCAGCGTGGCAGGCGCTCCCCTCGGCCCGTGTTTGGTGGGAGACAACGGCGCTCACAGAAGGTCACAGAAGACGCGCTATGTGCACGCTGATGATGTTGGTTGTCTGGGAGATCTGGAACGAGAGGAACGCGAGGGTGTTCAGAAACAAATCTACCTTGCCGTCGCTAATCATCGATCGCATCAAACGCGAGGCTAGAGATTGGGTCTCCGCCGGAGCAAAACGCTTGAGCTCGATTATGCCGCGAGAGTAGACCATTGTTTTATTTTCCATCTATGGAGGGGTGATGGCCCTCACTTATGTCCTTGTTAAACCTTTTTCTTTATTAATGAGATGAGGCAAAGCTTTTGCCTCCGTTTCAAAAAAAAAGTTTATATACTGGCCTGCCTACCATTGCATTGCCTCCACGGAACCAGCTGAGAAAGAGGCCTCAGAGCCCCCCCAAAAAAAAGAGGCCTCAGAGCCCACACAGAAAAAAAAAGAGGGCTCAGAGCCCAAGAAAAAAAGTAAAGAGGCCGCAGAGACCACACCAAAAAAAAGAGGCCAGAGCCGAAAAAAGAAATAAGAAAAAAAGGAAAAGTACCCGTGGACGCTGTGCTAGACATTAACACATGGCTTTTTATAGTTTTGAACTCTGTCTCGGCCTCTTTTTTTTTCTAACTCCTGTATATATACTACGAGAAATTAAATTAGCATTGAAAAAAAAATGCAAACGAGATACCACATTACTCATAACCGAAGACCCCGACTCGACATTAACAATTTATTTATGGAGGTCACTTTTATCCTCCAACATATGAACCAAGAGTATGAAAATGCCCAAAAAAAGAAACATGTAGCTAAAATATCACATACCAGATACGGAACAAACCTTTTCATTGCCCAATAATATTTCCTTTATCCAAAATATCTTCAATGCTCAAGTCCTGATAAGTAAAATGCATTTTTGGGGGGCAACATAAAATGCATTTGACGGTGAGAAAGACAACAATAACTAATGACATTAAGCAATATCTCATCTCTAGAATCATAAGCACGACATTAACACATGGCTTTTTATAGTTTTGAACTCTGTCTCGGCCTCTCTTTTTTTCTAACTCCTGTATATATACTACGAGAAATTAAATTAGCATTGAAAAAAAAATGCAAACGAGATACCACATTACTCATAACCGAAGACCCCGACCCGACATTAACAATTTATTTATGGAGGTCACTTTTATCCTCCAACATATGAACCAAGAGTATGAAAATGCCAAAAAAAGAAACATGTAGCTAAAATATCACATACCAGATACGGAACAAACCTTTTCATTGCCCAATAATATTTCCTTTATCCAAAATATCTTCAATGCTCAAGTCCTGATAAGTAAAATGCATTTTTGGGGGGCAACATAAAATGCATTTGACGGTGAGAAAGACAACAATAACTAATGACATTAAGCAATATCTCATCTCTAGAATCATAAGCACGAAACAACCCCATCGACATCCGTCTAGTTTCTTCCAACTAATCCTAAAATTACCCATAACCAGAAGACTCCGACACTTCATAAAATAATTTATTTCTTGGGTCACTTTTAACCTCCAACAAATGAACCAAGAGTATGCAGATGCTCAAAATAGAACATGTAGCACGGTGAGTTAAAATAGCACAGACCCGATACGCAGCACACCTCTTTACTGCCTAATAATAGTCTTTCCTTTATCCATAATATCTTCAATGCTCATATCCGCCAGCTGGACACACGCCGCCGGAAGCTGGCGCGAGAACATCTCATCGCCACCATGGATCCAGAGCTGCGCGCCTACCTCGACAGGTTGGATTCCAGCGCCAACAACCGCGCCGCCGCCGCCGAGGCCAAGTCTGACTCCATCGTGGAGCGGCTCGACGCTCAAACCACTCGGATCGCTGCCGCCGGAACTTGAGGCGAGATTCACGAAGTTGGAGCTCTCTGTAGCGGCGCTCCAAGCCGCGTCTCCCTCGACCTCTCCATCAGTTGGATCGCCGCCGCCTGCGACTCCTCTCGCGGCCGTGCACGAGATCCACGGCGCGTCACTGCACACTGGGGGAATTCCGTCGGCGACCTTGGAGTCGCGGCGACTTCCCCGGTCACGGGTATGCCCATGGTTCCTTCCCAAGTTTCCCCTGCTATGTCATCGCAAGTTCTCAATTCTCTTGGGCACTCTCCGCCGCCGATGACGTTCCCTGTCTTCACCGGCGAGAACCCACAACTATGGAAAACTCTGTGCGAACAATACTTTCAGATGTTCTCTGTCCATGAATCATACTGGGTTCCGATGGCTATTTTGAATTTTTCTGGTCCTGCCGGCATCTGGTTGCAGTCTGTGCAACGCAAGCTCTCTGGGCTCGCCTGGGAATCATTCACAGCTCTGCTGTGCATACGATTTGGCAGAGATAAACACCAACTACTCATCCGGCAGTTCTATGCAATTCACTAGTCTAGTTCAGTTACAGATTCATAGAGCGTTTCGAAACGTTGATGAACCATATAATTTCTTAGTCTGAACTAACTCATCCCTACTTTTTCCTCACTCGCTTTATCGAGGGCTTGCGGGCGGACATCCGTGCGGTGGTGCTCATCCAGGGACCGCCGGACCTCGACACGGCTTGCTCGCTGGCTCTACTTCAGGAGGAAGTAGCTGACGGCGAGGCCGCGGCTCGGGGATCATCGCCGACCGCTCGCACGGTTGTGGGACGCTTCGTGGCACCAAGTACATCGGCGCCACCATTCCAGCCCCGGCCTACGGCACCCAGCGTCACGGCGGAGGATCGTCGTGGCACCGACGGGGCAAGACCTCTTGCCGATAACAGCAAAATTTCTGCACTGCGCCAGTTCAGGCGTGCCCGAGGATTGTGCTTCAAGTGCGGTGAACGCTGGCGCAAAGAGCACACTGTAACGCCCCTATAATCAAGCTACAGTGATCTCCCTTCTAATCATGCCAAGTCATCATGCTTTGCAAGCTTAAGTGCCACTTGTCCCACTTCAAATTTAAATTTGCAAGTCAAAATAATATTTCTTTAAACAGTTAAACAAAAGTATTCATAATATTGCAAATAATCCCAAAGCAATTATAAAAATAAAACCAACATTATTTGAATTCCCAAACTGACCCTAGCAACCAAAACAGTAGACCAGCTGCAATTTAATTGACATTTTCAATTTCTAAAATAGTTAAACAATTCCAAAAATCCTGAAACTTTTTGTGCCAGCCCAGAATGTTACCTAGTATTTAAGTGCCAAGTTTCAACCCTGGCAAAAATCATTTGGTGCACTAACTAATCCAAGTCAGCAGATAAATTAAAAGGCAGAAAAAGGAACAAGAAAAATGACAAAGGTCAATTGTGCCTTCGGGCTCTAGGTCAACAGTGCACGACCCAGCCCACCAGGCCGTCGCTTACCTGCTCCCTCCCCTCGTGTCGCCATGGCCGTGGCTAAGCGCGTCGCGCCGGCCACAGCTCGCCACGGCGACGGGCAGGTCAGACGGGGAGGATAAGGCCGAGCCCCTGAGACCCCCTGCTCACTCCTTCCCCTCTGCTTCGCCCCTCCCTCGCTCCTTCTCCTTTGTCCGAGCTCACCCGAGCGCAGACGTCGCCCTACCGTCGTCGTCCCCGTGGCCAGCTGCATCCCCGCGCTGCGCCACCACGCCCTGAAGCTTCCCCGTCGTCGTCTTCGTCGAACCCAAGCAGTAGGTCGAGCCGGGAAGCGCCGAATCGACGCCATCGAGCCGATCCCCTCCTCTACACCGCCGCGCGTCCTCGCTCGATGTGCCCCACTCCGACCATCTCCGACAGCCTAGGCACCTCCCTGCATTCGCTGTGAGCCGCCGTCCGTTTTCCCCCTCCCTTTGCTCGTTTTGGCCGTCCCTGGCGCCGTTTACCGCAAGGCCGAGCTCCGGCCACCGTCGGGCTCGTCGTTGCCATCGACTCCGGCCACCCCTAAGCTGCACCTTCCCCACCTTCGTGTTCGCCGCGTCGTCCACAGCTCGTAGGGCCAAACCCCACTCCGTTTGGTCGCCGGAGCGGCGAGAGCCGTGGACGCCGCCGCGTCGGGTGGTTGCCGGCGTGCACCGCCGGTGCGAGCGCGTTTAAAACCGGTCGGCTGGTCCACCTGTCAGCGGGCCTGGCCTGACTGGAGATTAGGCTAAGCCTAATTACCCTCCCTAAACCGTCACTGACTGGTGGACCCCCCCGGCTAAATACCCCTTTGTTTTAAAGTGAGTCACTGACAGTGGGGCCCACCCCTAGTTAACCTAATTAATCAACTGCAAAACCCTGTTTTAATAAACTGTGTCACTGACAGTGGGGCCCCACCTGTCAGTTTGACCAGGTCAACAGTCAAATTAGGTGACTGCTGACTGGGCTGCTGACTTGGCGGTGGCCCACCTGTCAGCCACAGTGGCTAGCTCACTGCTGGGTATAAAAAGTATTTCACTGTTTATAATTCGAATTATATAATTAAAACAATTTCAGAATATTGCTAAAACTTTGAAAAATCATAGAAATTCAACCGTAGCTCCGATGAAAATGTTTTCTATATGAAAAATGATCAGAAAGATATAACGAATCTGAATATGTCATCTGCATTCATGTTAGAATCCTCTAAGTAAGTGAACCTGTAACTTTAGGCCTGTTTCTGGTAGATGAATAGTGCATGACCTCCGGTAAATAATTCCAATTTAAATCCTAAATTAGCTAAAATGGTTAGAGATGCATTAGGTCACCCATGCATTGCATTTTGCCATGTCATGCTCTGTGATTGCATTTGTATGCTTTGTATTTATTTGTTTCCTCCCCCTCTTCTCTCTGGTAGACTCCGAGACCGCTAATGATCCGGTGAACGCCTACTTCGTTGAAGATCCGTTTCTGTCTGCAGAGCAACCAGGCAAGCAAAACCCCCTTGATCATTCCTATATCGCCCATTCTTTCTCTCCCATGCTTGCATTAGATTTTGCTACTGTATTCGATTGCTCCTATTCTGATGCATAGCCTGATTTTGTAACCTGTTGTTGGTACTTCACCTGTTGTCCTATTTGCTTAGTATAGGCTGGTTAGTGATCCATCAGTGGCCCCGCACCCTTGTCTGTGTTGCCATGCTTTGCTTCCGGATGTTTCGATTAACGTGATCGATGTGTAGAGACCGACACAGGACCGCACACCCCCTTAGTTGTACGACTCTGCAGAGCTACTATCGAGTGCCGAGGGTGATACCTCCTACCTCACTCCTGATGATATCTCTGTAGCGTAGCCAGTCAGTTGTGGGGTACCGAGGGTGATTCCTCTTTCACCACCTCCGATGAGGCCTCTGTCGTGCAGCCCCTCAAGTGTGAACCCATCGAGGGTGATTCCTCCAAGTTCACCTTGACGGTTACATCGAGTGGGAATCCATCGAGGGTGATTCCTCGGATTCCTCATGATGTTATGGACACACGGGTACTTTGACCTTCACCTCAGACCATTGTTAAAGACGGGTCGGCTCCAAGAGCATCCGCGAGATAATGTTGAAGTCGGGCCGACCCCAAGGGTACCCGCGAGAGAGTCCTGTGGCGGCTAGCTATTAGCGGTACCACCCAGGATGTGGTGGTAGCTCGGGACTTGTCCCGGCAGCCAACACGGAACTTACACTGTAGTCGGAGCGACAGGGCAGACGGAGACTACCTAAGAGAGAGGTGGGCCTAGTCCCTGGTCGTGGTCCGCGAGATACCTAGTCGGAACGGCCGAAGCACTGGTCGTCTCCGCGAGCTCCTAATAATTCACTAACAGATTTGGGTATTTGATCTGAGTTGGCCACTGGCCTATACGCACTACCACCACGCGGGATAATGGTTTAATGGGGCCCTCGGTGCCGTATGTATCAGCCGAAAGCTCTGTCAGACGTCCAGTTCAGCATTGTGGCACGGCTGGGCCGATGCCATCCAGGACAGAGGTGGTGCCTAGACCCGCCCTGCACGCAACAACCCGGAGTGCAAAGGGCGATGGGCCCAAGAACCCTGAGCACTTAGGATGTAGACCGGCGGGGACCTCTCTGCGGAGCCTAGGTAGGACTACGGCGTGTCGATCAGCCGAGGCTGGGCATGACCAGGGAAAAGTGTGTTCGGCCAGAGTTAATCGAGCGTGTTGGGTAAAAGTAGTGCACCCCTGCAGGGAAGTTATCTATTCGAATAGCCGTGTCCACGGTAACAGGACGCTCAGTGTTGTATCCCGATCTACTACAACTAGAACTGGATACCTGTGATACTTAATAATTTGTTAGCTCCAGGATCGCTTTCTCGCAGGGAGTCGAGGAAGGATCTCTGGGCATGGCTACTATTATACTTGTTACTAATACTTTTATATGCTAATCTGCACTCTTCTAATGCTGCAAGATGCTAGTCTTCGATAGGCTAGGCCTTCCCCTCTGTTCTGGCAATTCTGCAGTCCATTCCACAGATACAGCCCCTTCATTTGATACCGATGCATGATTAGCATAGCTCTGATGTAAGTCTTTCGAGTACTTTGGATGAGTACTCATGGTTGCTTTGCTACCTCTTTTTCCCCATACCCATTTGCTGCGATCAGATGACGGAGCCCTGGAGCCAAATGATCCCGCCGACGACTACTACTACCCCGGCGGAGCCTACTACTACGTGGAGACCGACGACCAGGAGTAGTTTAGGAGGCTCCCAGGCAGGAGGCATGCGCCTTTTCGATCTAGATGCCCCCAAACTGTACAGATGCACGTCGTAGATGAATTGCTCGCCCTGATCGGTGCTGCAGATTGATACGTCTCGAACGTATGTATAGTTTTTGATTGTTCCATGCTATTATAGTATCAATCTTAGATGTTTTATATGCAATTATATGCTATTTTATATCATTTTTGGGAACTAACCTATTAACCTAGTGCCTAGTACCAGTTGCTGTTTTCTGCTTGTTTTTGGTTTTCTAGAAAATCAATACCAAACGGAGTCCAAACGCTATGAAACTTTTTGACGATTTTTTTCTGGACATAAGAGACCCTAGAAGCTTCGGGAAGAGACCAGACGGCAAACGAGGAGATGGCAAGGCAACAGGGCGCGCCCTGTTACCTTCTGGCCCCCACGTGGCTCCGTATGACCTAATTCCACCTCTATAAATTCTCAAATATTGGAAAACCAACAGAGAGCCACCCAAAATAACTTTTTCGCCGCCGCAAGCTTCTGTTCTTCCGCGATCCCATCTGGAGGCCTTTTCTGGTACTCTGCCGGAGGGGGAATCGATCACGGAGAGCTTCTACATCAACCTTGCTGCCCTACCGATGATGCGTGAGTAGTTCACCACAGACCTACGGGTCCATAGCTAGTAGCTAGATGGCTTCTTCTCTCTCTTTGATCTTCAATACAATGTTCTCCTCGATCTTCTTGGAGTTCTATTCGATGTAATCTTGTTTTGCGGTGTGTTTGTTGGGATCCGATGAATTGTGGGTTTATGATCTGAATATTCATGAGAAGTAATTGAGTCTTTTCTGAACTTTATTATGCGTGATTGTTATAGCTTTGTATTTCTCTTCGATTTATCCGTTTGGTTTGGCCAACTAGATTGATTTATCTTCAGCGGGAGAGGTGCTTTGTAATGGGTTCAATCTTGCGGTGCTCTATATCCTAGTGACAGAAAGGGACAAGACACATATTTGTATTGTTGCCATTAAGGGTAAAACGATGGGGTTTATTCATATTAGTTGACTTTACTTTGTCTACATCATGTCATCTTGCTTAAGGCGTTACTCTATTTTTATTAACTTAATGCCCTAGATGCATGCTGGATAGCGGTCGATGGGTGGAGTAATAGTAGTAGATGCAGGCAGGAGTCGGTCTACCTGTCTCGAACGTGATGCCTATATACATGATCATTGCCTTGAATATCATCATAACTATGCGCTTTTCTGTCAATTGCCCAACAGTAATTTGTCTACCCACTGTATGCTATGTGTTCGAGAGAGAAGCCTCTAGTGAATACCATGGCCCCCGGGTCTACTTTAAATATAAAAAGAGAACTAAAATATACCTGCTGCAATTTATTTACTTTTATTTTGTTTCGCAATTTATCTAACTACTACTACAAGATTTAATCCTTGCAAGTAACGAGTTCAAGGGGAGTGACGACCCTCTTGCCCGCGTTGGGTGCAAGTATTTGCTTTTGTGTGTGCAGGTGCTGTTCACGAGGCTTTGCGTGATTCTCCTACTGGTTCGATAACCTTGGTTATCACCGAGGGAAATACTTATCTCTACTGTACTGCATCTCCTCTCCTCTTCGGGGAAAATCCCAATGCAGCTCACAAGTAGATGTAAGAATTTCTGGTGCCGTTGCCGGGGAGACATCATCAAAACCTATCAAGTACCTTTACACAAACTATCATCTACTTGCTCTACTTTTTATTTGCCTTTGCCTCTCGTTTTCATCTCCCCCACTTCTCATAAAAAAATACAAAAACACAAAAATATTTCTGTTTGCTTGCTTTGTCGCTATGTCTCAAGAAAACACCAAATTATGTGACTTTTCAAATACTAATAATAATGATTTTATTAGTACTCCTATTGCTCCTCCCGCCACTAGTGCGGAGTCATATGATATTAATGCTGCTTTGCTAAATCTTGTTATGAAAGAACAATTTTCTGGAACTCCTAATGAGGATGCCGCTTCCCATCTTAATACTTTCGTTGAATTATGTGATATGCAAAAGAAAAAATATGTGGATAATGATATTATTAAGTTGAAATTATTTTCGTTCTCACTAAGAGATCGTGCTAAAACTTGGTTTTCATCCTTGCCTCGCAATAGTATTGATTCATGGGATAAGTGTAAGGATGCCTTTATTGCCAAGTATTTTCCTTCCATTAAGATTATTTCTCTTAGAAATCAAATAATGAATTTTAAGCAACTTGAGCAAGAACATGTTGCACAAGCATGGGAGAGAATGAAATTAATGATTAGAAATTGTCCCACTCATGGTTTTAGCTTATGGATGATTATACAAAAAAATTATGCGGGAGTAAACTTTATTTCTAGAAATCTTCTAGATTCTACTGCAAGTGGTACTTTTATGGAAATTACATTGGGAGAAGCTACAAAACTCCTTGATAATATCTTGAAAAATTATTCTCAATGGCATACCGAAAGGGCTCCGACTGGTAAGAACGTAAACTCTGTCGAAGAAGTCTTTACTTTGGGTGATAAAATGGATGCTATTATGAAAATGCTTGCTAGTAAAAATGCTCGTGTTGATCCTAATGATGTGCCATTGTCTACTTTGATTGAGCAAAATAATGATGCTATTGATGTGAATTTTGTCTCTAGAAATAATTTCAACAATAATGCTTATAGAGGAAATTTTAATCCTAGACCGTTTCCCAGAAATTCCTCTAATAATTATGGTAATTTATATAACAATAAGAATAGGATACCTACTGATCTTGAGAACAATATTAAAGAATTTATTAATTCTTAAAAGATTTTTAATGCTATGGTAGAAGAAAAATTGAATAAAGTTGATGAAATATCTAGGAACATGGATAAGATTGCTCATGATGTGGAAACTCTTAAAATTAAAACTTTTCCACCCAAGCATGATATTAATGAGTCTATTAAATCTATCTATGTCTCCATTAATGAAAGTAAAGAGTGAACCGCTAGGTTGAGACTAAGCGAGAATTCTTAGAAAAAGCTATTCCACCCGGTTTTTATCATAATCATGATGAAGATATTAAAATGATTGGTGTCTCACCTATTGAATCTTTATTTAGTAACATAAAACTTGATGAAAAAGGGACTGGAGATGAGTCAACTTTTGCTAGAAGGCGTCCCAATTGTTCGGAGGGTGATGATCTTAGTGATAAAAATGATAAAAGTGGGTTTGGAGAGGTCAAGACTTTAAATAGTGATGTGCCCACTACTTCGGATTAAAAGGACTTTAATTATGATAGTTGCTCTTTAATTGAATGTATTTTATTTGTTGCAATCCATGATAAATTCACCCAATGCTTATGAACAAAATAAAGCTTTTACTAAACATATTGTAGAAGCTATGATAAAAGCTCATGAAGAAAAGCTAGAGTTGGAGGTTTCAATACCTAGAAAATTGCTTGATGAATGGGAACCTACTATTAAAGTAAAAATTAAAGATTATGAATGTAATTCTTTATGTGATCTAGGTGCTAGCGTTTCCATTATACCCAAATCTCTATGTGATGTGCTAGGCCTCACCGATATGGATGAATGTTCCCTTAACTTACACTTAGCGGATTCAACTATTAAGAAACCTTTGGGTAGAATAAATGATGTGCTTATTCTTGGTAATATAAATTATGTACCCATTGATTTCATTGTGCTTGATATTTATTGCAATCCGTCTTGTCCTATAATACTTGATAGGCCTTTCCTACGAACCATAGGTGATATTATTGATATGAAAGAAGGTGATATAAGATTCCAATTCCCATTAAAGAAAGGGATGGAACACTTCCCTGGGAAGAGAATTAAACCACCATATGAATCCATTATGAGGGCCACCTATGGAATTAATTTTAAGGATGATAATACTTGAAACAATGCCTTACGCCTAGCTAGGGCCGTAAAACAATAGAGCTTGTTGGGAGGCAACCCAATATTTATCTTTATTGCAATTTTATTTTTCTTGTGTCACACAATTTTAGCTACTGTTACGATTGTGTTTTTATCTTTTAATTAGTGTTTGTGCCAAGTAATGCCTTTGGGATGATTTGGATGATAGTATAATTGATACTGTTTGAAAATAGAAGGTTGTGCGCACATTATTTGATTTTTAGTTCTGTACTGGAATATCAGAAAAATCTGAAATTTTTATACAGTATTGGGATACAAATTGTTTACGTTGTCCTAATGTTTTAGAATTTTTGGAGTTACAGAAGTGTAGATAATATTCTGTCATTACGTATTGTTTTAATGAAACTATGGATTATATCGGGGGGTATAAGTCATGGAAGAGTTAGAATACAGTAGGTGTTATGCAAGAACAATTATGAATGAGTTTATAACAGTATCTAAAGTGAATGATTGATTTATTATACTAACGGATCTCACAAAGTTTCTGTTGAGTTTTGTGTGCTGAAGTTTTCAAGTTTTGGGTGAGATTACGATGGATGAAGGAATAAGGAGCGGCAAGACCCTAAGCTTGGGGATTCCCAAGGCACCCCAAGGTAATATTCAAGGAATACCCAAGCGTCTAAGCTTGGGGAAGCCCCGGATGGCATCCCCTCTTTCATCTACAATCAATCGATAACTTACTTGGAGCTATATTTTTATTCATCACATGATATGAGTTTTACTTGGAGCGTCTTGTGCCATAGTTTTCTTTTCTTTGTTTGCTTTATTTTTTTTAGTTTGCCACAATCATCTTTTGCTGGACACACCTTTTGAGAGGGACACACATTTATTCATGATTTGTTAGAATACTCTATGTGCTTCACTTATATCTTTTGAGCTAGGCAGTTGCTCTAGTGCTTCACTTATATCTTTTGAGCTAGGCAGTTGCTCTAGTGCTTCACTTATATCTTTTAGAGCATGGCGGTGGTTATATTTTAAAGAAATAGTTGCACTCTCATGCTTCACTTAAATCTTTTTGAGAGTGTAATAAATAGTAATGGCAATTTTCACAGGTTATAAGACTAGTCCATAAAGGATAGGTATTCAAGAGGGATATAATAAAAACTTTCATGTAGATCACTAAATATGAAACGTATGGTTTAATGATATTGATGTCGTAATATGAAAGCATATTGGTTCATGATCATTGGTTAGTAGAAATATCGGTATTAAAGTTTGTTATTAACTTCTCATCTAAGTGTTGGTCATGGCATGGTGGGGAGGTCCGAGCATTCTTAGGTCTGAAATGAAATCCTTCAGTGTTGTTATAATCAGGGGTGCGCGATGGTTAACTCCTACCAACCTCCTCCCTAGGGGCATGCGAGTATTACTTTGCTTCAAGGGCTAATAGGCTTTGCAATAAGTATGTGAGTTCTTTATGACTAATGTGAGTCCATGGATTATACGCACTCTCACCCTTCCGCAATTTGCTAGCCTCTTCGGTACCGTGCATTGCCTGATCTCACCTTCAGGGTTGGTGCAAACTTCACCGGTGCATCCAAACCCCGTGATATGATACGCTCTATCACACATAAGCCTCCTTATATCTTCCTCAAAACAGCCACCATACCTACCTCTTATGGCATTTCCATAGCCATTCCGAGATATATTGCGATGCAACTTCCACCATTCCGTCATATGACTTATGTTCATTGTCATATTGCTTTGCATGATCATATAGCTGACATAGTATTTGTGGCTCAGCCACCGTTCATCATTTTCATACATGTTACGCTAGATCATTGCACATCCTGGTACACAGCCAGAGGCATTCATATAGTGTCATTCTATATAGTTTTTATCGAGTTGTAAGTAAATAAAAGTGTGATGATCATCATTATTAGAGCATTGTCCCAGTGAGGAAAGGATGATGGAGACTATGATTCCCCCACAAGTCGGGATGAGACTCCGAACGAAAAATAAAAAAAAAGAGCCCAACAAAAAAAAGAGAAAAAGAGAGTAGAGGCAATGTTACTATCCTTTTCGACACTTGTGCTTCAGAGTGGCACCATGTTCTTCATATAGAGAGTCTCCTATTTTGTCACTTTCATATACTAGTAGGAATTTTTCGATATAGAACTTGGCTTGTATATTCCGATGACGGGCTTCCTCAAACGCCCAAGGTCTTCATGAGCAAGCAAGTTGGATGCACACCCACTTAGTTTCAGTTGAGCTTTCATACACTTATAGCTCTTAGTGCATCTGTTGCATGGCAATCCCAACTCCTCGCATTGATATCGATTGATGGACATCTCCATAGTCCGTTGATCCGCCTAGTTGATGCGAGACTTTCTTCCTCTTTGACTACTCCTATTGATCCCTATCACCGCATTCTATTCCACCTATAGTGCTATGTCCATGACTCACGCTCATGTATTGCGTGAAGTTGAAAATGCTGAAGCGCGTTCGAAGTACGATCCAATTGCCTGGTTTAACACCGGGGTGGTCATGATTTATATTTATGCAGTGACGGCGGAGTCATGCCATGCTAACATGATGAAATGAGTGGGGAATAACATTCTTTAAGGATCGTATATTTTTTAATTTAATGATTATGCTTCTTATATTCACGTATATTATTATCTTAATGTTCTTAATTCATCATTTCTCAATATTTATACCGTAAAGAGATTACAACATAAACATGTCAGGTAGCATTCCACATCAAAAATTCTATTTTTATCATTTACCTACTCGAGTACGAGCAGGAATTAAGCTTGGGGATGCTGATACGTCTCCATCGTATCTATAATTTTTGATTGTTCCATGCTATTATAGTATCAATCTTGGATGTTTTATATGCAATTATATGCTATTTTATATATTTTTTGGGAACTAACCTATTAACCCAGTGCCTAGTGCCAGTTGCTGTTTTCTGCTTGTTTTTGGTTTTCCAGAAAATCAATACCAAACGGAGTCCAAACGCTACGAAAATTTTTGACAATTTTTTTTCTAGACATAAGAGACCCTAGAAGCTTCGGGAGGAGACCAGATGGCAAACGAGGAGACGGCAAGGCAACAGGGCACGCCCTGGGGGATAGGCATGCCCTGTTACCTTGTGGGCCCCACGTGGCTCCGTCTGACCTAATTCCACCTCTATAAATTCTCAAATATTGGAAACCAACAGAGAGCCACCAAAAATAACTTTTCCGTCACTGCAAGCTTTTGTTCTTCCGCGATCCCATCTGGAGGCCTTTTCTGGTACTCTGCCGGAGGGGGAATCGATCACGGGGAGCTTCTACGTCAACCTTGTTGCCCTACCGATGATGCGTGAGTAGTTCACTGATACGTCCCAAATGTATCTACTTTTCCAAACACTTTTGCTCTGGTTTTGGACTCTAATTTGCATGATTTGAATGGAACTAACCCGGACTGACGCTGTTTTCAGTAGAATTGCCATGGTGTTATTTTTGTGCAGAAATAAAAGTTTTCGGATGGACCTGAAAATTTATGGAGAATGTTTTCAGAATATATAAAAAATATTGTCGAAGAGATTTACCAGAGGGGGGCCCACCAAGTGCCACAAGCCTGGGAGCGTGGCCATCCCCCCAGGGCGCGCCTGGCAGGCTTGTGCCCCTCTGCCAACTCCGTTTGCCCTACCTCCAGTGCTATAAGTACCTATTCGTGGAGAAAAAAATCGGAGAGAAAGAATCATCGTGTTTTACGATACGGAGCCGCCGCCACCTCCTGTTCTTCATCGAGAGGGCTGATCTGGAGTCCGTTCGGGGCTCCGGAGAGTGGGATTCGCCGCCGTCATCATCATCAACCATCCTCAATCACCAATTTCATGATGCTCACCGCCGTGTGTGAGTAATTTCTTCGTAGGCTTGCTGGACGGTGATGGGTTGGATGAGATTTACCATGTAATCGAGTCAATTTGTTAGGGCTTTGATCCCTAGTATCCATTATGTTATGAGATTGATGTTGCTATGACTTTGCTATGCTTAATGCTTGTCACTAGGGCCCGAGTGCCATGATTTTAGATCTGGACCTTTATGTTTTCATGAATATATTTGAGTTCTTGATCCTATCTTGCAAGTTATATGCACCTATTACGTGCTATGATCCGCATACCCCAAAGTGACAATAATTGGGATTCTTTCTGGTGATTACCGGAGTTTGAGGAGTTCATGTATTCACTATGTGTTAATGCTTTGTTCCGGTTCTATATTAAAAGGAGGCCTTAATATCCCTTAGATTTCCTTATGGACCCCGCTGCCACGGGAGGGTTGGACAAAAGATGTCATGCAAGTTCTTACTTTAAGCACGTATGACTATATACGGAATACATGCCTACATTACATTGATGAATTGGAGCTATTGTGTATCGCCCTAGGTTGTGACTGTTATATGATGAATGTCATCCAACATAATTATCCATCACTGATCCAATGCCTATGCTTTTCGCATATTGATCTTTGCTAAGTTACTTTCATTGCTGCTGCTGTTACAATCACTACAAAACTGCTTCTGTTACTGTTACTGTTACTATTGCTACTGTTACTACTGCTCTTGAAATTATCATACTATTGTGCTACTAAACACTTTGCTGCAGATATTTAGTTCTCCAGGTGTGGTTGAATTGACAACTCAACTGCTAATACTCGCAAATATTCTTTGGCTCCCCTTGTGTCGAATCAATAAATCTGGGTGAAATACTACCCGCAAAAACTATTGCGATCCCCTATACTTGTGGGTTATCAAGACCTTTTTTTGGCGCCGTTGCTGGGGAGCATAGCTCTATCTGTTGAGTCACTTTGGATTTATATCTGTTAATCACTATGAAGAATCTGAAAGATGCTAAGACCAAGATCGTTCCCTCTAAGACGAGGGGAGGTAAGGAACTGCCATCTAGCTCCGCACTTGATCCACCTTCTGTTTTGAGTAGGCTTGCGACACCACCACCTGCTATTCTTTCTGATATGTCACAAGTTATTGATGATACTACTTCTGCTATGAATGAAACTTTTGATGATGCTAGTACTATGCTTGATAATACTGTGCCACTTGGTGAATTTCTTGATGAACAAATTGCTAGAGCTAAAGAAACTGAAAATGTTGAAACTCTTGAAAAGTATGATTCACCTATTATGCCTAGCTCTCCTACTAGAGTTGAAATGCCTGAGACATCTGATGGTTATGTTTTTAATAGGGAGACAGCTAGGGCAATTCTTGCTTGTAATGATAGAGATGAGGTTAGAAAATTGCTTGCTGAATTGAAAGAAAAATCTATGAGGGAGAGAATGAAATATGATCCTAAGTTTTCTACCTCTCCCATATTTGTTACCGATAAGGATTATGAATTCTCTGTCGATCCTGAGTTAATTACTTTGGTTGAATCTGATCCTTTTCATGGTTATGAAACTGAAACTGTTGTGGCACACCTTACTAAGTTGAATGATATTGCCACCCTATTTGCTCATGAGGAAAAAATCCGTTATTACTATATTCTTAAGTTGTTTCCTTTATCATTAAAGGGTGATGCTAAGAAATGGTTTAATACTCTTGCTCCTGGTTGTGTACATAGTCCCCAGGATATGATATATTACTTCTCTGAAAAATATTTTCCTGCTCATAAGAAACAAGCTGCCTTACATGAAATATTTAACTTTGCGCAAATTGAAGAAGAGAATCTCCCTCAAGCTTGGGGGAGGCTTCTCCAATTACTAAATGCTTTGCCTGATCATCCTCTTAAGAAAAATGAAATACTTGATATCTTTTATAGTGGACTAACCGATGCTTCTAGGGACTACCTAGATAGTTGTGCCAGTTGTGTTTTCAGGGAACGCACTGTTGGACAGACTGAAGTACTATTGAATAATATATTGAGAAATGCTGATGATTGGACACTTCCCGAACCACCACCTCAGCCAACTCCGAAGAAGAGAGGTATTCTATTCCTCAGTCCAGAAGATATGCAAGAAGCTAAGAAATCTATGAAGGAAAAAGGTATTAAAGCTGAAGATGTTAAGAATTTACCACCTATTGAAGAAATACATGGGCTCGACATCCCAACACAGGTAGTGGAGGTAAATTCTCTCACTAGATTCGATGAAGGTGATATTCCATATAATAAATCTGCTAGTCAATGCTTGGATGGATTTGATAATTACATCATTAAACAGGAACACTTTAATATGTATGTTAGCAATCAACTAAAATGGAATGCCATCATGATTGAGAGCTTGAGTGATTTGATGTTTAGAACTGCTAATGATGTTAAGTGCTTGAGTAAACATGCTTCTATGGTCCAGACTCAGTTAGAACAAATTGCTAAGTCACAAAATGATTTGCTTGATGAGATGAATAATAAAATGAATGATCATGTTGTTAGAGTTGTTACTAGAGGGGGTAGAATAACTTAGGATCCTCTATATCCTGAAGGTCATCCTAAAAGAATTGAACAAGACTCTCAAAGAAATAATATTGATGCACCTGGTCCATCTAAGAAGAAAAAGAAAAAGAAAAATGATAGGACTTTGCATGCTTCTAGTGAACCTGAGATAGAAAAACCTCCTGAGAACCAAAATGATGTTTCTATTTCTGATGCTGAGACACAATCTGGTAATGAACATCCACCTAGTGATAACGATAATGATAATGATGATGTTCATGTTGATGCTCAACCAGATAATGATGTAGAAATAGAACCTGCTGTTGATCTTGATAACCCACCTCCTAAGAATAAGAGATATGATAAAAGAGATTTTGTTGCTAGAAAACATGGAAAGGAAAAAGAACCTTGGGTTCAAAAACCTATGCCTTTTCCTACTAAACCATCTAAAAACAAAGATGAGGAAGACTTTGAGCGCTTTGTTGAAATGCTTAGACCTGTCTTTTTGCGCACTCGCTTGATTGATATGTTGAAAATGTCTCCCTATGGTAAATACATGAAAGATATTGTCACTAATAAAAGAAAGATACCTGAAGCTGAAATTTCCACCATGCTTGCAAATTATTCTTTTAAAGGTGGAGTACCCAAGAAGTTAGGAGACCCAGGAATACCTACTATACCTTGCTCCATTAAAAGAAGTTATGTTAAAACTGCTCTATGTGATTTAGGAGCCGGTGTTAGTGTTAGACCTTTCTCTTTATATAGAAGACTTGATTTGAATAAGCTTACACCTACTAAAATATCTTTGCAAATGGCTGATAAATGAACTGCTATACCTATTGGAATTTGTGAGGATGTCCCCGTTGTTGTTGTTGCAAATGTTACTATCTTGACAGACTTTGTTATACTTGATATGCCCGAGGACGACAACATGTCAATTATCCTTGGAAGACCCTTTTTGAATACTGCAGGGATTGTTATTGATTGCAATAAAAGCAAGGTCACTTTTCATGTCAATGGTAATGAGCATACGGTTTATTTTCCGAAGAAACAAAGTTCGGTGAATGGTATCAATTGTATTGAAAAAGTTTCGACAATCACTATTGGGGGATTTAAATTTCCTCTTCCTACTGTCAAAAAGAAATATGAAACTCTTATTGTTGGGGAGATGCACATCCCCATTGAGGTAATTTAGTGTTATACGAAAATTCTTCGGTTTCATGTCACTCAGAAATAGTTTGTTAATAAGACTTGATCAACCTTATTAATGGATTCTTTTTGAAGGGCATGTGGTCGATGAATTTAGTAAGCACAACTTTCTGTACCCACCTTTTTCTCTCTGTTATTCTTAGTAGAATAAAATAA
Source organism: Elymus sibiricus (assembly GCA_039707655.1). Taxonomy (NCBI): domain Eukaryota; kingdom Viridiplantae; phylum Streptophyta; class Magnoliopsida; order Poales; family Poaceae; genus Elymus; species Elymus sibiricus. Next base: position 111,656,490 of record CM077664.1, on the reverse strand, counting down.
AATGCCATGATTATCCTATTTTCTGAATTATCCGTGCAATAAAAAATGGCCCAAAAATAAAAGTTCTCAGAACGCCATGAAAATTTAGTATGATTTTTTCCAGAATTTTTGGCACTGAACACATACCAGGAGGGTGCACCTGTGAGCCACAAGCTCACAGGGTACGCCCACCCCCTGGGCACACCCAGCAGGCTTGTGACTCACTTATGCCAGCCACCCATCTCCTTCTTCTTCCTCCTGAAAAAATAAAACTTGCTCCCAAGCCCGTGTTCTTGCTCATATTGCTGTGATTTTTGATCTCCTTGCTCGGAACTCCGTTTCCAAAACTGTTTTGAGGAATTACTCCTTGAATAGAAAATGCTCAAGTGGAGGTTGAGGGGTTCTTTGAGCCAGAACCCCAAGGAGGCTCATAAGCCCAAGTATCATCTTCCTCATGCGACTGAGGTGCAGCCGTGCGAATGGCCATGCAACACGTTCTTGAGGGATGCGGGAATTTTTGATGATTTCTATTATTTGGCGAACAATGCCGGCATTATCCCGTTCCTCGAAGATAAGTGTGACCAGTATCTTCTCCTCACTAATCCTTTCGTGCAAAGCTTCCATTTTCATGCTAGGAGAGTGTAACATCCCAAAAATTTAAATTTGGAATGTTACTATAATCATTTAGGCATATCATGGTTTTATGCATATTTGAAATTTTTGGAGTTTATGAAATAATTCTAATGAGAGGGAATAAAAGGACTTTCCCAAATTTCCATTTGACTCTTATTTTGATTTTCCAAATATTCAAAAACTTTATGCAATTCAATGATTCCTTGAGAGAAGAAAACATGACTTCTTCAATGTGCAAAAAGAGAGAGAGTTGGAGGTTATTTGAATCAAGTTTGAAAATTGGATCAAGTTGGAGTTTAATTTCTTTTTCCATTTATTTCAAAAAAATAAAATAAAGAGAGAAGATAAAAGGACTTCTTCAAAAACAGAAATGAAATATTGGAAATTGAATTTGAAATCAAAATATATTTATTTGGATTTATTTGCAAATTATTTTAAGGCTAATTTTATTAGCTTAGCAAAAATATTTATTTTTAAAATTATGCATTTAGGACAGAAAATAGTTCACATGGTCTAGTATATGACCAAATATTTATGTGAATTTTTCTGGCATTTTTAGAATTTGTATACTTTGTGTTTTTCTGTGTTTTGTATTTCTGAAAATAGAATACAGAAAAGGTTTTATAAAAAAAACCAGCGCCAGCCAAACGGCCCAACCGGCAAAACGGCCCAGCCACCGCTCCCGCGCACGAACCGGCTTTGCCTCGGTCGCCCGTCCGCTCGCCCCTCGCCCCGCTCCCACTGACCGATGGGGCCCGCCTCATCTTCTTCTCCCGCACGCATCTGGAGTCCGAGCAGAGCACGGCCGGAGCGCCGCTTTGCTGTTCAATCTCGGGATTCTATCCTGAGAGCATGCCCCTCCTCCACGCCTTGTCCCTTTATAAGCCGAGCCCCTCCTCTCTCGATCCCCCTAAACTCCCGAGCTCGAGACCACACGTAGCCCACACATCGCCGTTTGGATCTCCGCCGCCCGAGCCATCTTCGCTGGAAGTTTCTGACTTCGGTGAGCGTCCTCAAGACCTCTTCCTCCTCCCGTTAGTTCCTCTCACCACCACCTCTCGTTTTGACATCTTTTCGGCCCTCTTCGTCAACTACAGGCGCCGCACCGAGCTCGCACGCCCGTCGGAGTTCGCGCAGTTCGCAGGAGCTCCGCCACTTCGCCATGCCGCCGTCCGTCGTCCCCGAGCATCACCAACACCACCACCGGAGCCACCTCGTTCTGACGCATCCAACCGACCTCACCACCACCTTCCCCGACCACCGGAACCTCGCCGCCGACGACGCCCGAGCCGCCCTCTCCGTCGTTCCCCTCGCAGTAAGCCACCGCCGCCTTCCACCGCCCGATCAAGTTTTAACGGCCAAGATTAGATCGATTGTTGTTTTCCTTTTCGAACCGGTATGCTTTAATTTCCGGCCGTTCGCCACTTAGGCTATGCGGCAAACACAACCACAACCGTCCGATCGGGATCCGACTGATCGGAGTAGATCTGTTTTTATTTTATTTTCTCCGAGCTATTTTCGCTACAGATCGGCCATCCGCGACAGCAGACAACCGCAGCCGCCCACCATTCGCCACGTGGCACCTCTGCCACGGTCGGCCGAAATCTAGACTTTTCAGTTTTTTTCAATTTCAATTATGTCCTGATTTTGTTTTTATCATATCTTTAATTCTACAAATCCAATTTCATTGATTCTTTTTCCTACTGGTTCATAAAAATCCCATATATCCAAAGAACCAAACCAAAAATATTTTTGACAATTTAAAATTTGAATTTGAACAGATTCATGTTCAAACTTGTTTTGGCTATAATTTGAAATCTATAACTCCGATTTAATTGATTCTTTTTGCAAATTGAAGCTTGTGACATGTACTTTCTGTTAATGTCAAAACCATATAATTTTGCTACTGTTAAACTTATGTTCTGTACAGAAACTTTATTTGGTTGTTTTTGGAGTTTTCCGAAGTCTTTTCCTCGTTTTCTTTTTGGATCTTGGCTTGATTTCTTATGTGTGTAATTGTTTGCTTACGCTAGATTTTCCGGAGTGCGAAGAGTAGATTTGTCAAAAAAAATGAGTGCGAAGGACTTCATCAACTTAATAGGCAAGTTGCACTTTTGATCATACCAAATCCTATGTTTTACTTTGCATGTAGTGCCTTGTATCAACACAGTAGTATGCATGTGTAGGACTACTATGCTATGTTGAACCAAGGTAGGATAGCCATATGTTTAGCCTAATCTTGATATTCTTTGCCGCCACATTGGGAACCGTTATATTATAGTTATTGCTTAGCCTTGCTATGGTAGACGTGGATTGGGTACCGTGAGATTCATGAAAGTTGTGAGGGAACTTAAGCAATGACTACATTAACAACTTGTATGTATTGTATTTACTCGGGGGCTCTGCAATACTAATTAATCAATCATCTGGGCGGAAAGGTAGTTGGGACTAGTCGACAAGTATGTATCCTCCGGGAGGCTCTGCATTACTCAGGAAAAGGTGGGGAATGCCGCCCAGGTTCAAAAAGGTTTGACATGTTTCATATCAAGTAGCTTCCGTGTGCAGCCACAAGCCATTATGGGCTCTGGCCTCGTTGAGTAGGTTGTGTGAGCCTTTCTAGGGTAGGCTAGTAGATGTAGAGGAATGTAGGTGAATCGGCCTATCCAGGGTTAAGGGGAACACATCCGAAAGACTTTGTCTCGATCTTCCGATCATGGAGGTGGTCGAGTCTTGTGGGTAAAAGTGCGCAAACCTCTGCAGAGGGTAAAACTAATCGATTAGCCGTGTCCCCGGTTACGGACAACTTGAGCAACTGGACTTGAAACCTCTGGAAGATCTTCTCATCTCAAATTAATAATATAAAGTGGGTTTAATGAAAACCATGATCCTCGGGGGCTCTCATGGCAATAACAACTGGGAACCTATGATCCTCGGGGGCTCTCATAGGCGGGTTAAATTGGAGGCGGTCCAATTTAACAATAGGTCAATTAAAATGAAAAGAAACAAAAACTTGACTAGGGAGTAGAATTAGGACAAAATTGGCTTTATGCAAAATAAACCTTAGAGCTTTCCACTATATATCCTTGCATGTAGATGATAGGTCTGTTTTAAATACTTTGGGTGTGACTTGCCAATACATTCAATGTATTGACCCTCTGTGGCTGCAACGTTTTATGTTGCAGATTTTTTTGACGAAGAGTAAGGTGTGATAGGTCGTTGTTCTGCACTCAGTTTTTGCCGTGGAGTTGGATGGACTCATTTACCTACGAAGCTTCCGCAGTTATTTCATTTTAGATGGCCTTCAGCCATATTTATGTAATAAATACTCTTTTGAGGACCTCGATGTAATAAAGTGTGTGATTGAACTCTGTTATAAATCCTCGAGTACTGTGTGTGTTAGCATACCGATCCAGGGATGACACTTAAGCACAGAGACTCCGATCCATTTGGGTCGGGTCGCTACAGAGAGATACACCCACAGTGTCATTTAACTTATATGATATTCCCAAAGAGATGACACTTGAGGATTTTTGCGAGGTATGCAAACTTCCTAATGAGGTGTGACACCCCCGGCCCGACCGTGCACTAATCATACATGCAAATGCGCACGATCAAGCCCAGGGACTCACGGGAAGATATCACAACACAACTCTAGACACAAAATAAAATAATACAAGTTTTATATTACAAGCCAGGGGCCTCGAGGGCTCAAATACATAACCTCGAGAACAAGCGTTAGCGGAAGCAACAACAGTATCTGAGTACAGACACAAAGTTAAACAAGGATGCCTTAAGAAGGCGAAAACAAACAACGGCTCTGATCGAAAGAGGCAAGGCCTCCTGCCTGGGAGCCTCCTATCTACTCCTGGTCGTCGGTCTCCACGTAATAGTAGGCTCCACCGTGGTAGTAGTAGTCTTCGGCGGGATCATCTGGCTCCGGGGCTCCATCGTCTGGTCGCAACAATCGGGTATGGCGAAAAGAGGTAGCAAAGCAACCGTGAGTACTCATCCAAAGTACTCGCAAGACTTACATCAGATCTATGCTAAGTATGCATCGGTATCAAAAGAGGGGACTGTATCTGTGGACTGGACTGCAGAATTGCCAGAATAGAGGGGAAGGCCAAGCCTATCGAAGACTAGCATCTTCAGCGTCTTGCAGCATTAGAAGAGTGTAGATTAGTAGCATATAATAAAGCAACAAGCATGTAGTAGCAAAGCCTAGAGATCCTTCCTCGACTCCCTGCGAGAAAGCGATCCCGGAGCTTACATATTAATTAACATGTATCCAGTTCAAGTTGTAGTAGATCGGGATACAACACTGAGCGTCCTGTTACCGTGGACACGGCTATTCGAATAGATAACTTCCCTGCAGGGGTGCACTACTGTTACCCAACACGCTCGATTAACTCTGGTCGGACACACTTTTCTCGGTCATGCCCGGCCTCGGCTGATCAACACGACGTAGTCCTACCTAGGCTTAGCAGAGAGGTCCCCGCCGGTCTACATCCTAAGCGCTCAGGGGTCTTGGGCCCATCGCCCTTTGCACTCCGGGTTGTTGCATGCAGGGTGAAGCCAGGCACCACCCCTGTGATGGATGGCGCCGGTCCGTCCCGGCCGCAATGCTGAACTGGACGTCTGATAGAGCTTTCGGCTAATACATACGGCACCGAGGGCCCCATTAAACCATTATCCCGCATGGTGGTAGTGCGTATAGGCCAGTGGCCAACTCAGATTAATACCCAAATCCGTTAGTGCATTGGGAGCTCGCGGTGACGATCAGTGCTCCTGTCGCCCCATCTCGATGAAGTGCAACAAGGGTCAGGCCCATCCCTCTCTAGGGCGGTCTCTGCCTGCCCGGCCGCGCCTCGTAATTATCTCGCGGGTACCCTCCAGGTCAACCCAACTCTCAGGAGACTGTCGGGAACTCAGGTCCACCTCTACCGGGGTGGTACCGCCTGTCCCTTCAGTCCCGCAGTAACAGTACATGGGGGCAACATTTAAAGGTAACTGTGTGTCCGTAACATCAAGAGGGAAATCCGAGGAATCACGCTCGATGGATTCCCACTCGATGCTACCGTCAAGGTGAACCCGGAGGAATCACCCTCGATGGATTCACACTTGAGGGGTTGCACGACAGAGGCGTCCTCGGAGGTGGTGAAAGAGAAATCACCCTCGGTATCCCTCAACCGACTAGCTACGCTACAGAGATATCATCAGGAGTGAGGTAGGAGGTATCACCCTCAGCACTCGATAGTACCTCTACAGAGTCGTACAACTAAGGGGGTGTGCGGTGCGGTGTTCGGTCTCTGCCCATCGATCACACTGATCGAGCACCCGGAAGCAAGCATGGCAACACGGACAAGGGTGTAGGGCCACTGATGGATCGCTAACCAACCTATACTAAGCATTTAGGACAACAAGTAAAGTATCAACAGTAGGTTACAACATCAGGTCATGCATCAGAATAGGAGCAATCAATTACAGTAGCAAAATCTAATGCAAGCATGGGGGAGAAGGAATAGGCGATATAGGAATGGACAAGGGGGTTTGCTTGCCTGGAAGCTCTGCTGAAAAGGAAGAAGGGCCGTCGGTGACGTAGTCGATCACAGGGGCAGCGTCAGTCTCGGAGTCTACCGGAGAGAAGAGGGTGAAGAAACAGTAAATATAAAGCAAACAATGCACACAGATGCTTGGCATGGCAATAGGCTGTGCTAGGGTGCCCTAACGCAGTGCTAAGTATTTTAAACGGAGCGGGAAAATATCTGGAGGTGTTTTTACCAGCTCCGGGCATTTATCGGACAGGTGAATTGGAGGGGAAAGTTCCATGTTCATCTAGTTAGGAGTGATGGTCAAGCATTTTGATCACATATTTGGATTCGTCATATTTTTCTGATCATTTTTCATATATAAATTATTTTCATCCGAGTTACGGTTTATTTTCTATGAATTTTCAATGTTTTAATAATTTTCTGGAATTTTCTGGAATTAATTTAAATTCGAAATTAAATAGATAAATTGCTACGGGTACACATAAGTGTACCCAGCAATGTGCTTGTTAGGTTGACAGGTGGGTCCCAGTTGACTGCTGACTCGGCAGTCAACGTGGACCATTGACTGGTCAACATGACCAGTGGGTCCCACCTGTCATAGACTGGGACCAGCCCAGTCAGCAGTTGACTGGTCAACTGGGCCCAGTGGGACCCAGTGGTCAGTGACTGGGTTAATTAACAAGGTTTGATTAATCAAAGGGGGTAATTAGCAGGGGTGGGACCCAGATGTCAGTGGCTGAGCTCACTATTAGATTTCATTTAATTTAACTAACTGCTGCAGTACGCGGGCCCACATGTCGGTGGGGGTTAGGTTTTGGGTTAGTGGCTAATGACCTGATGCGTGGGTCCCACCGGTGTTTAAACTGCGCGCACCGGCGACAGTACTCCGGCGAGGCAGCACGCGGCGGCGATGGTCGGAATCGAGCTGTAGGCCACGGTTTTGAGCGCGGTTTGGTCCTACGGGTAGCTGGCGGAGTGCCGCATCCAGTGTAGCAAGCAGCAGCAGCTGGGACGGCCGGAGCTCGCCGGAAATGAGCTTGCGGTGGCGGCGGGTTTCGGTGATTGTACGGGTGCGCGGCTGCGGGGCATTAGCGGGCTGGCTGAGGTGCTCGCTGGCCTTCTGGGAGGGCCAGGAGTGCGCTGCCGCGCTCGGCGTCAACGGGCGCGAGCCCTAGCCACGGCTACAGCAAGGTGCGGTGGTGGTGGAGCTATGGCCATGGCGGGGAGCGAGCAGGAGCTTGAGTCCGAGCTCATGGGGGAGGCAGAGGGGAGGCGCGGCTCACAGCGAGGGCGAGGAGCTGCTCGGGGAGGCCGGGGAGGTCGCGGTGGCATAGATCGATGGCGATGGCGTGCGGCGGCCGTGGGCGGAGTCGAGGACGAAGGCGGCGTCGATGCGGTGGCTCGGCTCCATCCAGTGGGCGCAGGCGACGTGGATGACGACGAGGGTCCTCCCAGACATGCCCACGCGGCGCGGCGAGGGCAGCTTTCGGGCGTGAGTGGAACAGAGGGGGAGAGAGGTGAGGGAGAGGTTTAGGGTTTCGGGGAAGGGAGAGAGCAGCTGGGGCTGGCTCTTAACCGACCAGCGACGGCTGCGGCGACGCGCTGTCGAGCAGCGGGAGGGGGGGGCGGTGCGGGGTGCGCGGGCGTGTGACAGAGAGGAGAGAGAGCGGGAGGTTAGGGGAGACCGCGGTGGGCTGGGCCACAGTGCACTGTGGCACTTAGGCCCAGTGGCACAGTAGGTTTCAGCCTTATTCTTTTTATTTTTCTGTTTTGTATTTTCTGCCACTGTATTGCATTAAGTAGAGCCACCAAATGATTTTTGTAAATAGTGAAAATTGTCACATAAATACAAAGTAATATTTTGGGCTACCACAAAAAGTTTGGGGTATATTTGAATTCATTTGAAATTTACATAAATAGAAATGGGTTTAATAATGCTGTTTTGTCACTGATTTTGGATGTTATCGTCAATTTGGGAATTTAAATAATGTTGATTTTATTTTATAATAGCTTTGGGGATTTTTGCAATATTATGAACTATTTTTTTATTATTATTTGAAGAAGTAATAATTTGACTTGCATTTGAATTTTGAATTTGAACTTGAAGTTGGATTATTTGCTAAATGCAATTGATTTAGGATGATCATGATGACATGGCTAATTAATTAGCTTAATGACAGGGTTAAGATCTGGGGATGTTACATGAGGGCAGCCCAGTAGAGCCACATCCCAGGGATGTCTCGGAGTTCATCTCTGAGGTTGCCGTGGGGAAGTCGAGGGGATTTTCTAAGGCTAGGGTTGCTAGTTTGCATTTCCCTGTTTTGCGCTATTATTCATTATTTGCCGGGAGGTGTTTGACTGGTCGGTGGGAGAGTGGAATGCTCAGCTCACCTGACCTTGCTATTTTGCGCCTTGCTCTTTACACCGATAGGACATTCAGTTTGGGTGCTATGGTTGCCCGGCGGTTGCACACCAACCGTTCGAAGGGCGTTATCTATGGTGGTATTTATGCTTCCCGTCTCGCTAAACATTTTGAGATTCCTATTAGGGAAGAGAGGCTTTTACCCACTATGCATCTTGATTACGACAGTATGGTTGGGCATGACTTTAATGGCAGGGGTCGTAGACGATTTCAGTATAACTTGGTATTCAGTCAGGGTACGTGTGAGATTATATCCTTGCCTGCGCCTGCTTTGTTTGATATTCACAGGGGCAGATACATCATCATGCCTTAGGACATTTATGCTTATTGGGGCTTGGACCAGCCCCAAGCACCTGAGCCAGAGCCGTACCAGGAGTCCATCTATCAGTGGGAGCCTCAGGAGGCCGTTTACTAGTGGGACCCTCAGCAGCCTCAGTACTATCCGGGAGGCGCTGATTTCAACCCATGGCCCTAGACCAACTTAGGAAAAAAGCCTAAGCTTGGGGGAGTACATATTTCTCACCGACATTACATTCATGTCCACACATTCATTCCAGTTGTCCGTGTTCATCCTTTTTCATTTATATATCCATGCTAGTTCTATTTTTTGCTTTCTTCTTGTGTGTTTGAAAAACTTTCAAAAATCCAAAAAAATTAGTTGTAGTTTCTTTCTTGTTTAGTTAATTCGTAGTATTAAAAGAAAATCCAAAAAGATTTCTCGTTTCTTCTTTTACTTGTTGGGAGCTTTCCCGTGTAAATAGTTTTTCTCATTTTTTGTTTTTCCTTCGTTAATTTGCTTTCTTCAGAAAAACTAAAAACTCCAAAAATATTTCAGTGTGTTTCTCTGAATTTCTCTTCTTTTCGTTGAGTCATCGCGAGGAGAAGACCACGATGAAAATGTTGAGTGGCTCTCATATGCTTTATTGTGATCTAACAAAGAGCCACTATTACTTTGTCTTCTCCTTTGAATAAATGTTTGCAGATTCCAGCTTAGTCCACGACACCCTTGCACCATTATTATTATTTTCACATCATTTGGTCGTGCAAGTGAAAGCCAATAATGATGATATTTGATGAAGTGATTGCGGTGAAGAAAAGCTGGTATGAACTCTTCTTGTTTTTGTCTTTGTAAATATGTTTAGCTCAGTATTCATGATTCTGCATTATTATGAGTAAACATATTTGTGATGACAATTAGATATTATAGTTGCTCATGCCATGCTTAAATAGCTAGGTGTGGATAATGATTTATCTTGAGTGTCAACATGCATTAAAATGGTTGTGATGTGGTATGTTAGCATGGTATCCTCCTCTGAGTAATTCAAGTGGCTTGACTTGGCACATGTTCACGCATGTGGTTGAATCAAAACCAACATAGCCTCCATGATATTTATGTTCAGGGTGTTGATGTCCTACTCATGCTCATGTTCAATGTTAATTATTCGCAATGCATGTCTATGACCGTTTTCGCTCTCTAGCTGGTCGCTTCTCAATCTATTTGCTAGCCTTCGCCTGTACTAAGCGGGAATACTGCTTGTGCATCCAAATCCTTAAACCAAAGTTGTTCCAGATGAGTCCACTATATCTACCTATATGCAGTATTACTCTGCCGTTCCAAGTAAATTTGCATGTGCCACCTCTAAACATTCAAATGAACAGTTGTTTTGTGTGCCCGTACCACTCATGGAGCGACAGGGGGCGGTCAGTATCTTCCATGCTAAGTGGGTTATTCTCAGATGAGTGCTTATTCACTTGTCATTGGACGAGAGAGGCTGGTAATCGGGATGCCCAGTCCTATGCTCAAATCGAAATTATATAATGCAAACAAACTCCCCCAGAAAGTTGTTGGTATGGAGGGCACCCGTGAATTCGGCTAGCCATGGCTTGTGTTGGTATGGTGGAGGGGGAGTAAACTTTACCTTTCCGCTTGGGAACCGCTTATAATGTGTTGAGCATGGAAGATATTGAAAACTCCCAGTCGTGACGTTGACAGGAAAGGCATACCTCTCAAAAAAAATTTAATCTCTGATTAAGCTTCGAGCTCTGGCACCGCTACAAATCCATGCTTCCCTCTACGAAGGGCCTATCCATTTACTTTTATGTTATTTTACTTTTATTGTTGAGTTATCACCCTCTCATTTAAGCACCAGTTGGAGAGCACTATTGTCATTTTTATGCATTGAGTATAGTTAATGTTGGGTGTGACCATGACTGGATATCCTCTACCCTGAATTACAATGTTTAGTCACTGCTTGAATCTCAGAGGTGCTCTGCATTTATGTTTTGTGGTCTTAGAAAGGGCTAGCGAGATACCATGTTATCATATTATATCATGATTGTTTTGACAAAGTGTTGGCATCCGAGATATCTTATTATTGCTCGCTAGTTGGTTATGTTATTGATATGAGTAAATGTGAGACCTAAGTGTTATCATTCATATGTTAGTTCATAATCTTTGCTGAAAACTTGGATGCTAGTTAAGTATATATACAGACAACAAGAACAAAAGAGTTTGTAAAAGTTTTTCTTTGTCACTTTCAGTTTATCAACTGAATTGCTTGAGGACAAGAAATGAGTTAAGCTTGGGGGAGTTGATACGTCCCAAACGTATCTACTTTTCCAAACACTTTTGCTCTAGTTTTGAACTCTAATTTGCATGATTTGAATGGAACTAACCCGGACTGACGCTGTTTTCAGCAGAATTGCCATTGTGTTATTTTTGTGCAGAAATAAAAGTTCTCGGATGGACCTAAAAATTTACGGAGAATATTTTCAGAATATATAAAAAATATTGGCGAAGAGATTTACCAGAGGGGGGCCCACCAGGCGCCACAAGCCTGGGGGCGCGGCCACCCCCCAGGGCGCGCCTGGTAGGCTTGTGGCCCTCTGCCAACTCCGTTTGCCCTACCTCTAGTGCTATAAGTACCTATTCGTGGAGAAAAAAATTGGAGAGAAAGAATCATCGCGTTTTACGATACGGAGCCGCTGCCACCTCCTGTTCTTCATCGGGAGGGTTGATCTGGAGTCCGTTCGGGGCTCCGGAGAGGGGGATTCGACGCCGTCGTCATCATCAACCATTCTTCATCACCAATTTCATGATGCTCACCGCTGTGTGTGAGTAATTTCTTCGTAGGCTTGCTAGACGGTGATGGGTTGGATGAGATTTACCATGTAATCGAGTCAATTTGTTAGGGCTTTGATCCCTAGTATCCATTATGTTCTGAGATTGATGTTGCTATGACTTTGCTATGCTTAATGCTTGTCACAAGGGTTCGAGTGCCAAGATTTCAGATCTGAACCTTTATGTTTTCATGAATATATTTGAGTCCTTGATCCTATCTTGCAAGTTATATGCACCTATTACGTGTTATGATCCGGATACCCCAAAGTGACAATAATTGGGATTCTTTCTGGTGATTACCGTAGTTTGAGGAGTTCATGTATTCACTATGTGTTAATGCTTTGTTCCGGTTCTCTATTAAAAGGAGGCCTTAATATACCTTCGATTTCCTTATGGACCCCGCTGCCACGGGAGGGTAGGACAAAAGATGTCATGCAAGTTCTTACTATAAGCACATATGACTATATAAGGAATACATGCCTACATTACATTGATGAATTGGAGCTATTGTGTATCGCCCTAGGTTGTGACTGTTATATGATGAATGTCATCCAACATAATTATCCATCACTGATCCAATGCCTACACTTTTCGCATATTGATCTTTGCTAAGTTACTTTCGTTGTTGTTGTTACAATCACTACAAAACTGCTTCTGTTACTGTTACTGTTACTATTGCCACTGTTACTACTGCTCTTGAAACTATCATACTATTGTGCTACTAAACATTTTGCTACAGATATTTAGTTCTCCAGGTGTGGTTGAATTGACAACTCAACTGCTAATACTCGCAAATATTCTTTGGCTCCCCTTGTGTCGAATCAATAAATCTGGGTCAAATACTACCCGCGAAAATTGTTGCGATCCCCTATACTTGTGGGTTATCATTCACCATAGACCTACGGGTCCATAGCTAGTAGCTAGATGGCTTCTTCTCTCTCTTTGATCTTCAATACAATGTTCCCCTCAATCTTCTTGGAGTTCTATTCGATGTAATCTTCTTTTGCGGTGTGTTTGTTGGGATCCGATGAATTGTGGGTTTATGATCTGAATATTCATGAGAAGTAATTGAGTCTTTTCTGAACTTTATTATGCATGATTGTTATAGCTTTGTATTTCTCTCTGATCTATCCGTTTGGTTTGGCCAGCTAGAATTATTTATCTTTAGCGGGAGAGGTGCTTTGTAATGGGTTCAATCTTGCGGTGCTCTATATCCCAGTGACAGAAAGGGAAAAGACAAATATTTGTATTGTTTCCATTAAGGGTAAAACGATGGGGTTTATTCATATTAGTTGAGTTTACTTTGTCTACATAATGTCATCTTGCTTAAGGCGTTACTCTGTTTTTATTAACTTAATGCCCTTGATGCATGCTGGATAGCGGTCGATGGGTGGAGTAATAGTAGTAGATGCAGGCAGGAGTCGGTCTACTTGTCTCAGACGTGATGCCTATATACATCATCATTGCCTTGAATATCGTCATAACTATGCACTTTTTTGTCAATTGCCCAACAGTAATTTGTCTACCCACCGTATGCTATGTGTTCGAGAGAGAAGCCTCTAGTGAAAACTATGGCCCCCGGGTCTACTTTAAATATAAAAATAAAACTAAAATATACTTGCTGCAATTTATTTACTTTTATTTTGTTTCACAATTTATCTATCTACCACTACAAGATTTAATCCTTGCAAGTAACGAGTTCAAGGGGAGTGACGACCCTCTTGCTCGCGTTGGGTGCAAGTATTTGCTTTTGTGTGTGCAGGTGCTGTTCACAAGGCTTTGCGTGATCCTCCTACTGGTTCGATAACCTTGGTTCTCACTGAGGGAAATACTTATCTCTACTATACTGCATCTCCTCTCCTCTTCGGGGAAAATCCCAACGCAGCTCACAAGTAGCAAAGATACCCGAGGAGAAACACAGCCTGAAGCAGAGGAGCATGACGATGACAATCTCTGTGCTCTATCCAAACAAGCGACTGATGGCTCTGATGGACCTGGCGTGATGCAGTTACACACCTGAATCCCAGGCTGCGAGGTTTTGCTGCTTGTCGATTCGGGCAGTACTTCTTCATTTGTGGATCAACATCTCGCCGCCAAGCTGACGTGAGTTTGCAGGATGCAGCGCACCTACAGTGTTAAAGTTGTTGATGGCAGAAATTTTTTGTGCGATAGCTACATTCCACGGTGCCCCTGGGTCACACAAGGCCAAGAGCTTGTGACGGATTTCAAGATTATCACACTGGGTGCTTATGATGCTATCCTTGGAATGGACTGGTTCAAACACCATAGTCCCATGCAGGTTGATTGGGAGGCTCAGAAACTGTCAGTAAGCACGGAACAAGGGACAGTTGATCTACAGGCTATCTCCAACAATCAGCAACAGTGCACGGCTATCTCTTCTCAGCAGCTCCTCACCTCTTGCAAGCAGGGATCAATTGCACATTCCAGTAAAATATCAAAATTCAAAAACTACAGCAAAAGTTTCTGTTTTTCCACAACACATACCAAACAAGCAATTTAAATATCCTAAAGGTAAATCTTGGCACATTATTTTTATAATACAATGGGTTTGTACAAGGGGATAATTATTTTTGTTGAAAAGTTTCTGTAATCAAGGTTCACAAAGTTTTCATGGGCATGAACAAAGTTAAAGGCTAGCCCCCACTTCCACATTGCTCATCTGTCTCACTTTCACTTTTCTTTTTGAAAAAGTTTTAGGTTCCCCTCTATTTTTTTTAACTTTTAAAAAGGACACAACAGAATAAAATGACTCTCTAAAACTTTTGGGTTGTCTCCCAGGCAACGCTTTCTTTAAAGCCATTAAGCTAGGCATATAGTGCTCAAGTAATTGATCCACCCGGATCCCAAGGTATATCAAAGCCAATTTTAATTAACAATGATTTATAATTTAGTAGTGAGCACAAAGCAACATATATCATATAATATCAAAGTCTAACTCTCTTCCTATGCATTGGCATGCCATAAAAGAACAATTCATTCACACAAAGTAAAGGCCAATACATAGTATAATCAATTTCTTGCAATTTTATCTCATTAGAAACATAGAGAGGTGGAGACATGGTTCCTCTTTCATAATAATTGCAAATAGGAGCAGCAAGTACATGAATATTATATCCATCGAAATCATCATGTGCAATGGTAAAACGCAACCCATCCATATAATCCTTAATAAGCACAAACTTCTCCGATATCGTGTTGTTGGGAGAATTCAAGAAGATAATAGGACTATCATGTGTGGGTGCAATAGCAACAATTTCATTCTTAACATAGGGAACTATAGCAAGTTCATCTCTATAAGCATCATTCCTATTGGCATCATGGCCACAAGAATAGCAAGCATCAATTTTATGAAAAAGGGATATTTCAAACGAATCCAAGGGATCATAGCCTTCATCCTTCGGTAAGCACGAAGGGAAATTAAACAATGTATGAGTTGAAGAGTTACTCTCATTAGAAGCTGGGCACGGGCAGCTAATCCGCTCTTCCTCCTTTTGTTCTTCGCTCTCGTCATCTTTTTCATCTAATGAGCTCACAGTTTCATCAATTTCTTCTTCCATAGGAGCCTGCAACATATTAGTCTCTTCTTGGGCAGCGGAGACCTTCTCAATAAATTCATTAATATCGGCATTGTATTTATAATTCTCATAGAAATATTTAAGTATAGAATAATTTTCAGATCTATAAAGAGCATCATCACAATCTTCATACTTTTCAACCAAAGATTCAATTTCATAAGCACACTTAAAAGCAACAAATTCTTCTATTTGTTCCACATCATAGTAATCATATACACCATTAGCATAAGAAGCCAAGGTTTCATTATCATTAAATTTACATTGAAAGGGAAGGTGTGGTGCCTTCATCTTAGAGCAACAAGTATAATCATATCTTAAGCATGAATTCCAAGCATACCAACGCAACATTTTAATTTGATCCCATAAGTGTTTCCCTTTTTGAGACAAGCGATAATCCCTAAAGTATTCTCGGTGATCCAAAGTATCTCCCATTATCAAGTTGAATGGGGATTTATCAGGATTATCAAAGTAGTATTTAATGTTTTCCACATAACGAGCATCGAGGGTTTTAGGAGGTTCCCCATCTCCATGAGTAGCAAGTACAACTAATTTTTTTTGGTATTTCATGTTCCATATCCATAACTAAAGATATAAAACAACTTAGAACAGAAAATAAAATCTACTTAGAGATAAATCCAACAAGCGCACACGAGAATATTCACCCCACGCTATTGCTCCCCGGCAACGGCGCCAGAAAAAGGTCTTCATAACCCACAAGTATAGGGGATCGTTTGTAGCCTTTTTTGGATAAGTAAGAGTGTCGAACCCAATGAGGAGCTAAAGGTAGAATTAATATTCTCTCAAGTTCTATCGACCACCGCTACAACTCTACGCACACCAACGTTTGCTTTACCTAGAAACAAGTAATAAAACTAGAAGTACTTTGTAGGTGTAGTAGGATAAGTTTGCAAGATAATAAAGAACGTGAAAATAAAAATTAGGTGTTGTTTTAATAAAAGAACAATTAAGTTAGTATAGAGAGTGTGGAAAAGTGGTGGTAGGATGTGCGAGATTGTCCTAGGCAATTGATAACAAGATCGGTAATCATTATTGCAATTTTATATGAGGGAGAGGACATAATTTCCGTACTTGGATCAAATGAACTTATGATTGGACCTCTAGCAAGCATCCACAACTACTAGAAATCATTAAGGTAAACCCAACCATAGCATTAAGTAACAAGTCCCCTTTACTCCCATACGCGATGACCCCCTTACTCGGGTTTAAGCTTATGTCACTCTAGCAACCCACTATAAGTGAATCATGAACATATTGCAACACCCTACAGCGGGAATTCCCACACATGTGCGCGGCACGAAGGGCACCATAGGACAACACCAAAATAAAATATGCAACTCAAACAAATCAAGATCATCAATCAACCCATAGGACAAAAGGAATCTACTCAAACATCATAGGATGGCTACACATCATTGGATAATAATATATAGCATAAAGCACCATGTTGAAGTAGGGGGTACAGCGGGTTGCGGGAGAGTTGACCGCTGATAATAGATGAGGGAAGGTGATGGAGGTGTTGAGGAAGACGGCGGAGTTGTTGGAGTAGATCGCCGCCACGATGGTTCCCTCGGCGGGCGCTCCGGCGCCACCGGGAGAGAGGGGGAGAGAGCCCCCTCCTTCTTCTTCTTGCTTGGCCTCCCCCCTAGATGGGAGGAGGGTTTCCCCTCTGGTCTTTGGCTGCCATGGCTCCCAGAGGGCAGGAGCCCCTCCGAGATTGGATCTCTCTCTATTTCTCTTCTGTTTTCATGTCTTTGTTTCTGGCCAAAAACCGTTTCTTATATTCCCGGAGATCCGTAACTCCGATCGGGCTGAAATTTTAACACGATTTTTTCCCGATATAAGCTTCCTTGCGGCTGAAGAAGGGCTCCAACCAAGTTACGAGGTGACCAGAAGACAACACCCCACACCCTGGGGGGTGGGGCACGCCCTGTTGTCTTGTGGAGGTTGTGGGCCTCCGTTTGCATTGATTCTTCCTCCCAAAAATCACATATATTCGAGAAAAAATCTCCGTAGAATTTTATCGCGTTTGGACTTCATTTGATATGGATTTTCTGTGAAACAAAAAACATGCAAAAAACAGGAACTAACACTGGGCACTGGATCAATATGTTAGTCCCAAAAATAATATAATTAGTTGCCAAAAGTATGTGAAAGTTTGTAGAATATTGGCATGAAACAATAAAATATTGTAGATACGACGGAGATGTATCACGTTCCATGCGGGCGTTGTCGGTCGTTTCAGCGGTCGTATGAGATATCCACAGATGCAACTAAACTATCAGGGTGAACGACGACCTTTCATACGAGCCCTTCCGCTCGTATGGCCGGTCGAATGGAGCCCTGGCGGCCACAAAGAGCCCGAGGAAGGATGTAAATCGTCCCCATCTCTCTCTTTTCTTCTTCTCCAAACCCTAGCAAAACTTTGCCCGATCTCCCTACTCGTTCGATTTCAGTTCAAATCCTTTCGTGTGATCGATCTACAGTACGTTTCTCCTCCAATCCCCAACCTATTTTTCGCGAATCCATGTTCTACATGCCTAGCATTGCCATGTCTAGGAAATGCATATTTTTGATCCAAATTTGACTTGGGACAATTACATTTCGGCCCTTAACTTGAGCCCACTACTCAAATTTGCCCCTAATTCCAAAGTGTGCTCAAATTTGCCCCTCCGCCGTCATGTGGCCTTATAGAAATGCCCTTCCGTGCCATTTCCGTCGAGTCAAAGCGCTTTGACCGGTAACTCACCGTCTTTTTGACATTTCTGCCCCTGGTGCTTACATGTGGGCCCTATTTGAATCGGTCTCTCACTCTCTCTCTCTTCTCTTTCTTCAACCTCCCGACGGGCGCACTGGATTGGAGCGCACGCGCGCGACTGAGGCAATTGGCACTGGAGGCGGCTGGAATCGGCAGAGGAGTGTGATGTGCACGTCGGGCATGGCTTCATCGAGCTCATCGGCGGCAGGCGAGGTAAGTGTTGCTCATCAATTTGGGGATTTTGCAAAATTAGGGTTCATACAAAGTGGGGATTTTTTGTTGTTTAGGTTGATGGTGTAGGCAAAGTTCAGTGGTCATCTGAGTTCTTCATCCCCGATCCAACGTTCTGTGGACTTGAGGAGCGCACGAAGCAGCGCTGCCCGGGGCATGGACTCGTTCCTGCTCGCCGTGTCGCCTGGGGAGGAGCTAGTACAGGGAGGTGATTTTTGGGCTGCCAACTTGATGCAATTGATTGGGAACTTTAATTGTGTTATTTTGATTTGTATCAAGCTATAATTTTGGGCCTGCTTTGAGTTTGATATTGCAGCTGCCCGATGAATGCAAGTGGCTTGTTTGGATTGACCCGCCTCCGTTAGATCGTGTTGGTCGTGCCTTCGAGGAAATGCATGCTTGGCTAGAAGCAAGTTGGCTTAAAGCTCATCATTTGGAGAGGAGGGTGATGCATTTAACTGAGGAAAAGAAGCAACTGAAGATGAAGTTGAAGAAGAAGAATGAGTTGCTGGATACTAGTGGATTTCTCATAGTTCTAGTTGTAGTTGTTTTGGCCACTTTAGTTTCGGTGTGGTATAAGAATCCATATTAGGTGGATTGTGGTATGAAATGAAGTCTCTTTTGCATATTGTAATGTGGCAGCGGATGAACTAAGTTGTGTTGGGTGTGAACTAGTTGTTGTTGTGTCCTGGTGACCAAATGAGCAATTGTTGTTGTGAGCTAACTATTGTGTTGGAACAAATGGCCACCTGAGCACCATTTTGTTGTGGCATGACCAAATGACAGCAGTATGTGGAGAAAATGACCAAATGAGGAACATATGGTTTGACATGCCAAAATGATCATAAATATGTGGTTTGACATGCGAAAATGATCATTCACTGCACCACCATACATAATGGACCAAATGATCATTCACAACAGCATTTGCACAACATATATGTTCTAGTGTGAACAAGCACACAACATGAAGCACAGATAAAATGTTTTCCACACCAAACTTGCATATAGTGCACACCAGCACTAATAACTAGTAGTTCACACCAACTTACAGAGAGTTCACATAGTTAAGAACACAATAAACTACCAGTTCCAGAACTAAATAGGACCCAACAACAACATATAACAGCAGTTTCACCGCAACTTGGCCCTCTTGCTCCTGGTGTTGCAAGGGGGTTTGTAGATAGCCTAGAACTGCTCCTCCTGTTGTTGACAATTTTCTTCAGTTCCTTCTGAGGAGGAACTGTTTTGCTGAGCAGGTTGCTTCCAGTAACAGAGCCAATTGTGGTCTCTTTAGCAAATGTAATCTTCTTCTTCTTTGCTGGTGATGCTTCTCTCATAGCTGGTTTCTTATAATTTTTTCTTGGGCTGTAAAGATAAAGAAAATGAGAGTTAGCAAGTAGAAATAACATGTTCTTCAGAATTAAGTATTACATATTATACCTGACTGCACTAGCCACTGTAGTTGCATCAGTTGTTGGTTCTGCTATAGGATCAGTTGCATCAGTTGCTGGTTCTACTGCAGGATCAGTTGCTGGTTCTTCATTTGTTCTTGGGCTTTAAAGATAAAGACAAATGAGAGTTAGCAAGCAGAAATGACATGTTCATCAGAATTTAGTAATAAATATTATACCTGGCTGCTACTGGAGCTTCATTTGCAACTGCATCTTGTGCTCCTGGATCTGCAACATGATCTGCATCTTCATTTGCAACTGTATCTTCTGCTAGCGGATCTGCAACTGCATCTTCAGTTTCAATAGGGTCTTCAGTTGCATTGTCTGCACCCCAATGTTCATCTTCTCCAAAAGCAGGGTCAATTGATTCTTTGCAGTTCTTGCCACGATGACCAAGTCTTCCACATCTGTCAAATTTATGTTTCCTCCCCCCAAGTCCTTTTCCCTCAGACTTTGATCTAATTCATGTCTTCCATGGTCTTCCAGGTGCCCTATTTTGCAGTGGTGCACATAATTTGAAACCTGGGTCAATCACATCCCATTGTTGCTTTCCCTCCATTGCAGGCAGATTGTCAGCATAGGTTGCATTGAAACTTTTAACTGAGAAATAATCATGCACATACTGATCTATTTCACTAACTGGACCTCTCATTGAGGTAATAAAAAATAAAGCATGCATGCATGGCTGTCCAGTTAGTTGCCACTTTCTGCAACTACAAGTTCTAGTTTCCAAATTAACAGGATATCTCCACTCTCTCTTTTCCTTGTCAGTTGCTGTCACCTCTACTTCATATGTGCTTCCCATCACCATAGTCATATCTAGGTCTTTAGATTTTGCATGTAACAGCTTCATGACTTTGGGAATTATAATGTGGCCACTGAATGTGGCAGCTGCAATTTGTTGTCTTAGGGCAAACTTCTCCATAAGATACTGCCTTATCTTGTCAAGCAAATCCACAATGTGCAAACCTTTCCATATTTTAATCTTGGAATTGAAAGACTCAGCTAGATTATTATTAACATAATCTAGTTTGCAAGTCTCATTGAATAGTGCCCTGGCCCACAACTTACTGTGATGTTCCTCTAGGTATTGTTGGACACCTTCCTTGCTGTACAACTGCCTCAGATGGTAGTTGTGTTTTTTCAAGCTATATGTCAAAGAACAAGGCCTCAGATTTTCATCAAAGAATTTTCCTCTATACTTTTTTGAAAAATTTGCTGCCAAGTGCCTCATGCATTCCCTATGCTCTACTCCTGGAAATACAGCCTCAACTGCAGTCTCAAGACCTTTACAGGCATATGTGTGAATTGCCAAACCTGGTGGGTGGCCTATCAGTTCTTTCAGGTTTTGGAAAAACCAACTCCAACTTTTAAAAGATCGATATTGTTGACTAGAGGGGGGGGGGGTGAATAGGCAACTACCAATTTTTAGCTTTTCTTAACAAATTAGGTTTAGCAACTAAAAGGTTGTCTAGATGTGCAACTAGGTGAGCAACCTATAAGATGCAAACAACAACAACAACAACTAGTAAGCAAGCAAATGATACAACACAACAATAACTTGCACAAAGTAAAGGTAAGAAGTAACCACAAGTGGAGCCGGTGAAGATGAGGATGTGTTACCAAAGTTCCTTCCCTTTAGGGGGAACTACGTCTCCATTAGAGCAGTGTGGAGGCACAATGCTCCCCAAGAAGCCACTAGGGCCACCGTATTCTCCTCACGCCCTCGCACAATGCAAGATGCCATGATTCCACTAGTGGTGCCCTTGAAGGCGGCAACCGGACCTTTACAAACAAGGTTGAGGCTCTCTCCACAACTGAATTGGAGGCTCCCAACACCACCACGGAGCTTCACCACAATGGAATGTGGCTCAGAGGTGACCTCTTTTGTCTAGGGTGCTCAAACACCCAAGAGTAACAAAATCCACACAAGAAAGTATGGGGGAATCAAATTTCCTTTGGTGGAAGTGTAGATCTAGGTCTCCTCCTTCAATCCCTAGCAAATCAACAAGTTTGAGTGGCTAGGGAGAGATATCGGGCAAGAAAGCTTGAAGGGAATTAATGGAGGAGAGAGAGAGGCAAGAGGTAAAGGGGAGGTGGAAGAACCACCTCCTTATATAGTGTCCCTCAAATCCAACCGTTACGGCAGTTTTTACACTGCAGCGGTACAACCGCCCTAGTCACCGGTACAACCAGAAACCACGGGGTACCCTACAGAAGTAGGGCTTGGCGGTACAACCGGGACCAGCACCGGTAGTATCGGTTGTCCGGAATCACCTGGGAACAACTGGTCTACAACCGCCCAACAACCGCTTCATTACAGAAGGGCATCACCCCTATAGCGGTGGTTGAGGCGGTAGTTGGGCCAGAGCAACCGCCCGACCAGAGTCCCGGTGGAGGCAAAGTCATGGGCGGTACAACCGCCCCTAACACCAGTAGTACCGGTTGGCAAAAACCATCCAGGAACAACCGGTCCTCCACTGCCCACCAACTACTCCACTACAGAACGAAGTCCGGTAGTAGTGCGGTACTGGGCCGGAACAACCACCACCCTCCACCTACATGTGGCAGCCAAGCATCAGGCGGTACAACCGCCTGGAGGCAACGGTACAACCGCTTGGTGACAACCTGGAGGAGCGGTGGTTGAGCCGGAACTACCAGTCCAGCGGTACAACCGCTCGGATGAGCGGTAGAACCGCTGGCCCATAAAACAACTGCCGTAGCTAGAAGATGAGAAACCTCTCTCCTCGAATGGAAGGATATATGGTGGGTGAAAAGGAATGTGTACGTGCATTTGATTCACCCAGTACCTTCCAACGCGGATTCCCTCTTAATAGTACGGTTTTCCTACGACCAAAGAAATAAAACACGTTGGAAACACCGTCTTCGATCTTTTCCGTCCGGAGGGAAGACCTAACCGTTTTGCACCACACAAGATGTACCTGAATAACTTGGCACACGATTAGTCCGCAAAGTGGATTGTCATCATCACCAAAACACCAAGGCAGGAAATGCCCTAACAATCTCCCCCTTTTTGGTGGATGATGACAACCACACGATTTGCACCAGAGGTCTAGAAAATATAGACGGGCTCCCCCTAGATGTGTGCACTATTTTGATTTGCTTTTGGAATGCAAAGTGCACACATTAGGATCAACACTCCCCCTAGATTTTATAGACCAACCAATGAGTACAAAAGATAAGAATAAACAATACGCATGCATTTGTACGAGAAGAAAAGTAGAGCAACATGACAAGGGCAACAATGATAAGCAAGCTCTACTAACATAATGAGACATAATAACGGGATTGCATGTCTCACACCATGCACAAAGTCTCCACACATGACAAGGTCACAAACCAACTCGAAGCAAATAAAGGTTCAACATGAAGCAAATAACCACAAAGCAAATAACTACACCCATGCAAATCCCGAGACCTAATAGAACTCTCTCCCCCTTTGGCATCAAGACACCAAAAAGGAAAAGAGCAATGCTAACGCCCCAGAGCTCAGTAGTCTTCCTCTGACTCCTCGGTCTCCTCTGGATCATCTGCGTCAGACTCCTCATCCTCGTCCATGGCATCATCCGCGGCAGAAGTAGAGGCAGAGGTAGCAGGACGGCCAGAGGCCACATCATTAGACCAGGTGCTATGCTCGAAGATCCACTTGTCCTCTGGAGTGATGCTCTTCTCGGATCCACTGGACACTGGGATGTTGAGGTGCTTCATCATCTCAATCTGTCTGCGTCTGGCTTTCTTCTCATTCACATGTGCCTCATATAGCTTCTTTTGCACGTGAGCCTGCAAGCAAAAGGTCTTCTTCACCTTGTCAGTGAGCTTTGTCACCCAGGAGGGCTTGGCCCCGGATTCAGGCTCAAAGTCCTCATCACTAGAGGTGGCATAAACATTCTCGGGATCATCAGCAGGAAAGCGAGGCTCAGCATGTTTCTTCTTCTTGAGTTGCTTGACCTCATGCACAGTGAGGTTGTCTGGCGATGTAAGGGGCTCTCCAGGCCTGCGAACTGCCCATACTGAGTTCAGAAAACACATGACAAAGGGAGCATAGATGGGAACCTTCCTAAAAATGACCATGTTGTACATTTCCTCCCATAACCACTTGGACACATCAAACATAGCACCGGAGCCCACTTGGGACTTCATAGCAACCAGCAGATCCACAAGATAGCCATAAATCTCATCCTGATTCCCAACCTTGGGCAGAAGCACATTGCGGAACACCCGATGCATACTATCATAAACCTTCTCCAGATGCTTGGACTCGCCAAGTACTCCACGCCCCCGAATGTACAAGGGGGCAAGCATCTCCTTACCCATGGAATTGGCACGGTCGTGAGGACAGATGCCACCATTCCCGTTGAGACCGGTATCCTCATATCCGAGAGCATTGCAGAAGACACTCCAAGGCACCTGAAAGAGCTCATCACGGCACATGAACGACAGAGTACGAGCCTCATCGGTGCTAAAATGGACGGTGGCATAAAACTGATGGATAAGCTGCACATCAAAGTCACAGTTTATAGACATGAGCTTGACCAAGTCAAACTCCTCGCAAAGAGCCAACGCCTCCCCAAAGTACTCCGTGTTGTTCCTCCAATGCTCAAGGTCAATGGTCCACTGCTTGGCAAATTGGTTCTTGTGGTGCTCAAAGAGCTCATGCACAATCCTTACTTGCATCTCATTCCTGAACTGAACGGTGGTCCACCGAGGAGCGATGGGGACCTCATAGTGGTTCTGAATGCGAAATATTTCCCAATCCGGCTGCTTCCATCTGTGCATTGTCACGGCCACACGTTGTTTGGCAGCAGTGGACTTCTCACGATGGGTGGGCTTGGTTGGAACCACCACTTCTCGTTCTTCCTCAGTGTCATCAGGACGCTTGCTCCTACGGACTCTCTCCCTGGTCTTCTGGCGAGGAGCAGAGCGAGAACTAGAGCCACCTGCACACACACACACGGGAAGCACACAAGATAAGCCAGAAAACATGAGAGGATTGCACACAAGAAAGGAGGAATAGATTGCTTATGAAACAGAGAGAAGTAGAAGAGTTGCTACAGGTTTCAGACAAGCCAGTTGTACCGGTTTTACAACCGGTGGTACCGCCACGGCGGTTGTACCACCCATAACGAGCGGTTGTACCACCGTCTGCGAGCGGTTCCACCCGTTGGAGAACAGGCACAAGCGGGAATCGAAACTAGTAGCAAATATTTAACTTCTAGCGATGCACAAACAATAGAGAGTAGTATAGAGATCTCATCCACCCAATAGTTTAACCAAAAATGCGGGATATCAAGCAATGCCCTAACAATGGTGATTTCAAAGATTGAAACCAAGGGAGAAGGGAAATGGGGCATTAGCGGCATCCATGGGAAGAGATTTGGGAGGAGGCAGCCTCCACGGAGCGAATCCAAGAGGAACCAACAGATCCGGGGCACCGGAGGGCACTCCGGGGCGAGGGTGATGGCGACCGGCGGCGAGGGCAGGAGAAGAGGACGGGCATGAAGGGGAAAAAGAGATACCCCTTTGGCCCGAGCCCTTATATACCTGTCCAGACCGCGGGACGGTTGTACCACTGCAAAGAGCGGTTGTACCACCCCCTGGTACTGCCAGGGGCTACGAGCCGTACTTCCGTTGCCAGGGAGGCAGCGGTAGCACCGCTTGGAGTCGCCCGGTAGTACCGCCAGTTGCACAAAACAGGGAATTGGTGGTAGAACCGCCACCTTATTCCCGGTTGAACCACTGGGACGTCACAGCCGAATGGTAGAGCGGTAGAACTGCCCTGACCACCGGTTGTACCGCCCGGTCACAGTCACCCACGCAAGATCAACTTGTGTGCAATTGGAACTAGATGGTTTACGGGGAAGGGAAAGGCTTGGGATGGAATCACGGCACTGTAATATGGTGAAGTACACTCCAAGATTGCAAGAAGCAAACAATAAAGGCCAATACTTGGAGAGTACAAACACCTAGGACCTAAAAAATCTAGCAAGAGCGAATAAGATCCAAAAGACGAACCTCTACAAAGAGGAGGAGAGGGCGGTGGCCAGAGCCACCTATGTTTGAGCCAATTGGTATGGCACCGCGAAGATTCGAACCTTGGGCCCATGACCAAAACTCATCTTTGAAGCACAAGTACCATCAAAAATGGCTAATGTAAAAGACTTGATCGATTTATGCATAATGAGGGGAGGGAGAGTTCATTGAGAGAACAACACTCCCCCTATGTCCATGCCTACATCTAGAACAAGATAATCATGATGAATGCTGTGGGGTGTGTTGAAATTCAAGCCACATTGCTCGAATCAATGATATTTAGCTCATGCCTTAACTCGCGGAATCTTGCTTCATCCAATGGCTTCGTGAAAATATCCGCTAGTTGCTCTTGAGTGTTGACGTAGATAAGATCAATCTCTCCACGCTTGATGTGATCCCGGATGAAATGATGACGAATCTCAATATGCCTCGTCCTGCTATGTTGCACCGGATTGTAGGAGATCTTGATTGCACTTTCATTGTCACATAGAAGAGGCACTTTGTCACAAGTGACACCGTAATCCTTTAAAGTTTGCCTTATCCATAGCAATTGTGCACAACAACTTGCGGAGGCTACATACTCAGCCTCGGTGGTGGAGAGAGACACACAATTTTGCTTCTTCGAAGACCAACACACCAAAGAGCGACCAAGGAATTGGCACCCTCCGGAAGTTGACTTCCTATCCACACGGTCTCCCGCCCAATCCGAATCCGAATATACCATGAGATCAAAACTTACACCTTTGGGGTACCATAAGCCAAAGTTTGGGGTATGAGCCAAATATTGAAAGATTCGCTTAACTGCCACATAGTGGCTTTCCTTAGGTGCGGCTTGAAACTGTGCACACATTCCCACACTCAACATAATATCCAGTCTAGATGCACAAAGGTAGAGCAAGGATCCAATCATAGAGCGATATACCTTTTCATCCACCGCTTTACCATTGGGATCAATGTCAAGTTGGCACTTGGCGGGCATTGGAGTCTTGGCCGGCTTGACATCATCCAAATTGAATTTCTTGAGCATCTCTTGGGTATATTTGGCTTGGTTGATGAAGGTTCCTTCTCTCCTTTGCTTGACTTCGAACCCGAGAAAGAACTTCAACTCTCCCATCATATACATCTCAAACTTCTCCGTCATTAGTGAGGCAAACTCATCAATGAAAGCGTAGTCGATACCCTCAACTTGGGAGTAGCCTTGTGCTACCAATCTTGCCTTGTTTCGAACAACAACACCATTCACATCTTGCTTGTTCTTCAATATCCATTTGGTTCCAATGACATTATGGTTCTCCTTTGGCCTTGGCACCAATTTCCACACTTTGTTGCGCTCGAAGTTGTTGAGTTCATCATGCATGGCTTCAAGCCAATCCGTGTCCTCGAGCGCCTCGTGTATCTTTTGGGGTTCAACACAAGAAACAAACGCGTGATGCTCATAAAAGTTTGTTAATTGACTACGAGTGGTTACCCCTCTTTTTAAGCTTCCATAAACATTCTCCATGACATGTTGTTGATGCTTGAGTTTGGAAGCGATCTTGGCGGCACGATGATACGTCTCCAACGTATCTATAATTTTTTATTGTTCCATGCTATTATAGTATCAATCTTGGATGTTTTATATACACTTACAAGCAATTATATATCATTTTTTGGGACTAACCTATTAACTTAGTGCCCAGTGCCAGTTGCTATTTTTTGCCTGTTTTTGCTTTTCCAGAATATCAGTACCAAACGAAGTCCAAATGCCACGAAACTTTTTGGAGATTTTTTTCTGGACATAAGAGACACTAGAAGCTTTGGGAGAGGGCCAGAGGACAGAGGAGGTGGCCACGAGCCACCAGGGCGTGCCCCCGGGGGGTGGCGCGCCTTGGTGCCTCATGGGCCCACCTCTGCTCCGTTTGACCTAATTCCACCTCTATAAATTCTCTAAAATCGGGAAACCAACAGAGGAGTCCACGAAATACTTTTTACGCCGCCGCAAGTTCCTGTTCTCGAGAGATCCCATCTGGAGGCCTTTTCCGGCACTCCGTCGGAGGGGGAATCGATCACGGAGGGGCTCTACATCATCCTTGCTTCCCTTCCGATGATGCGTGAGTAGTTTACCACAGACCTTCGGGTCCATAATTAGTAGCTAGATGGCCTCTTTTCTCTTTTTGATCTTCAATACAATCTTCTCCTCGATGTTCTTGGAGTTCTATCCGATGTAATCACTTTTTGTGGTGTGTTTGTTGGGATCCGGTGAATTGTGAGTTTATGATCAGATTATCCATGAATATTATTTGAGTTTTCTCTGAACTCTTTTATGCATGATTATTATAGCTTCATATTTCTCTCTGATCTATTGATTTGGTTTGGCCAACTAGATTGATTTATCTTGCAATGGGAGAGGTGCTTTGTAATGGGTTCGATCTTGCGGTGCTCAATCCCAGTGACAGAAAGGGACATGACACGTATGTATCGTTGCTATTAAGGGTAAAAAGATGGGGTTTATTCATGCGTGAGTTTACTTTGTCTACATCATGTCATCTTGCTTAAGGCGTTACTCCGTTCTTTATGGACTTAATACACTATATGCATGCTGGATAGCGGTCGATGTGTGGAGTAATAGTAGTAGATGCAGGCAGGAGTTGGTCTACTTGTCTCGGACGTGATGCCTATATACATGATCATTGCCTTGGATATCGTCATGATTATTTGCTTTTCTATCAATTGCCCAACAGTAATTTGTTCACCCACCGTATGCTATTTTCAAGAGAGAAGCCTCTAGTGAAAACTATGGCCCCCGGGTCTATCTTAATCATATATTGAAAATCCTAAAAATACCTTGCTGCACTTTTACTTTATTTATTTTATTTTGTATTTTTGTTCGATCTATTTATCTATCACCATACAATTTAATCTCGCAGTTAACCGCCAAGGGATTGACAACCCCATGTCCGCGTTGGGTGCGAGGATTTGTTGTTTTGTGTGCAGGTACTGCTAATGAGTTGTTGCGTGATTCTCCTACTCGATTGATAACCTTGGTTTCATAACTAAGGGAAATACTTATCTCTACTGTACTGCATCATCCCCTCCTCTTCGGGGAAATCCCAACGCAGCTCACAAGTAGCACACGACGCTCCAATAGCTCCTCCAGAGACATTTGATGAGGATCATCTTGAACATCTTGAGCGCCGTCTTGAGCTTGCTCTTGATCTTGTACTTGCTCTTGATCTTGAACTAGTTCTTGATCTTGAGCTTGTTCTTGATCTTTAGCTTGCTCGGTGTCTTGAGCTTTCTCGGAGTCTTGAACTTGATCTTGGGCATCACTTGGTGAATCACCATCATCATGAGATTGATCTTGCCCTTGATCTTGTTCACTCGGTTGAGGGCCTTCGGTTTGCTCTTCGGAAGCGTGTGGGTCAATGTTTGGTGATGGCTCCACTTGCGTAGAGCATTGTCCTTCTCCTTCGGCCACAAGGGGTTCCTCAATGGGGAGTATTTGACCAATCCCCATTCTTCTTATGGCTTGGGGAGGAATTTCATCACCTACATCACAAAGACCACTTTGCTCCACTTGGGAGCCATTATTTTCATCAAACTCTACGTTACACGTCTCCTCAATGAGTCCATTGGACTTGTTGAGAACACGGTAAGAATGAGAGTTTGTAGCATAACCAACAAATATGCCCTCTTGAGCTCTAGGTTCGAATTTACACAAATGAGCACCCATCTTGAGAATGAAACACTTACACCCGAACACCCGGAAGTACTTGAGGTTGGGCTTGTTACCGGTAAGTATCTCATATGGAGTCTTGTTCAAGCCTTTGCGGAGGTAGAGCCGATTGGACGCATGACATGCGGTGTTGATGGCTTTGGCCCAAAAGTTGTACGGAGACTTGAATTCCGCCATCATGGTTCTTGCCGCGTCCATCAACGTCCGATTCTTCCTCTCCGCTACACCATTTTGTTGAGGGGTATATGGTGCGGAGTATTGATGCTTGATCCACTCATCACTAAGGAACTCATCCAAGGTGTAGTTCTTGAACTCGGTGCCGTTGTCACGTCTAATCATCAATATCTTTGCTTCATGTTGACGTTGAGCTTCATTTGCAAAGTCGATGACGGTTTGTTGGGTCTCGCTCTTCCTCTTGAAGAAATATACCTAAGTGTATCTTGAATAGTCATCCATAATCACCAAGCAATACTTTCTCCCCCCAAGACTATCAAAGGATGGAGGTCCAAAGAGATCCATGTGAAGGAGCTCCAAGGGCCTCTTTGTGTAGATGATAGTCGTGGGTCGGTGAGCCGTCTCATGAAGCTTTCCTTCGATACAAGCACTGCAAGCATGATCTTTGGCAAAGCTCACATTTGTTAGTCCACGAACGTGATCCCCTTTGAGGAGACTTTGCAAAGATCTCATATTGACGTGGGCTAGACGGCGATGCCAAAGCCACCCCACGTCAACTTTAGCCATTAGGCAAGTCGCGATCTTAGTGGGTCGCTCTGAGAAGTTAACCACATAGAGACCATTCTCGACATGCCCAACAAAGGCTACTTTAAGAGTCTTGCTCCACAAAAGGGCCACGGTATCAAGATCAAAGAATGTAGCAAAGCCCATAAGTGCAAGTTGATGAACGGAAAGTAAATTGTATGCAAGGGTCTCAACAAACATGACTTTTTCAATTGATAAATCATGAGAAATCACAACCTTGCCAAGACCCAATACCTTAGATGTTGAGGCATCACCAAATTGAACATGGGTGGGCATAGATGGGCTTGGTTGCACGTCCACCACCAAATTCTTGCTCCCGGTCATATGATTTGTTGCTCCACTATCGAGCAACCATGATCCTCCACCGGAAGCAAACTCCTACAAGAGATCAATGCTTGGTTTTAGGTACCCATTTTTGAATGGGTCCTTTGATTTTAGTAACAAGGGTCTTAGGAACCCAAATAGACCATTCAATGTACTCATAATAAGAACTGACAAATTTGGCATAAACATGCCCATCACTAGCACGGCATAAAACATAAGAAGGGTTAAAATCGCCGGCTTTGTTCAATGGAGTGGGATTGCCCTTCTTGACATTTCCGCCCACCACTTTGTCCTTCTTCTCCTTATGAGCACCCTCTCCCTTCTTGAAAAATACCTCGTTGAGAGGGAGAGGTTTCTTGGTCTTGTTGTTCTTCTTCTTCTTTGACTTGGGCACAAACCCAAGTCCCTCCTTTGCCACAACTTCCTTTTGATTGCTCAAAAGTTCGTTGAGGTTCTTCTCGCCTTGTATGCAAGTCACAAGGCCTTTCTCGATTTGCTCCTTTAACTTGGCATTCTCCTCCACAAGATGAATATGCTCACAACAAGGGTTGGTAGCATGAGCATTATCAATTAGCACAAAAGGAGGACATGTGGCTATTTCCTTAGTGAGCTTTGCTTGGAGTTGATCATGAGACTCCTTGAGTGTAGCATGTGCACTTTTCAAAGCCTTGTGAGCCTTGTCAAGTAGCTCAAACTCCTCTTTGAGTCTAGCATGGCCAACCCCAAGCTCAACATTTTCGGATTTAAGCACACGAGCAAGAACTAGAGCATGATCATGATCTTTCTTTAGTTTAGCAAGGTCAATGTTTTGCGACTCCTCAAGAGCCGAACGAAGACCTCGCTCTTCCTCAAGAGCGATGGAAAGATCCGCGATCTCATCGGCATTGTCACGACTATGGCCTTCTAAGTTAGTGATATTCTCCTCGTGAGACTCAATGATATCAGTGGCCTCACCTAGTTGTTCCAAGAGAGCAACAAAGTGCTTCTTGGTCTCACCTTTGAGCTTACCCAAGAACTTGTCGAACTCATTCTCATCCACCTTCACCTCCTCTTTTTCGTCCACACAATCCATCAAAGAAGGACTAGAGGTGAAGGAAGTTTTGATGTTGGAGGTTACCTTGTTGATGCCTCTTGCCATGAGGCACTTGGGGATGATATTCTCGTTGGGGGCATCAAAGAGGGACACCGAGGTTGGAGAAGAGGTAGCAATGGCCACGGTGGCCGTTGCAAACACTTCGCCACTTGTATCATCATCATCATTGTCGGAGTTGTACTCTTCTTGCACCACCAATCCCTTTTGTGGCACCTTCTTTGTGGAGTTGCTCTTGTTCATGGAGGACTTGGCCTTGTCTTTGCGAATGAGCTTGCCACCATTGTCTTCCCTCTTGTTGTAGGGGCAATCCACCACGAAATGACTCACATTGCCACAATTGTAGCAAGTTCTCACACGTTGCTTGCCCTTGGAGCCACTTGAGTTGTTCTTGGAGAAGTTGGGCCTTGAGTTTCTCTTGTTGCCCCAAAATTGCCTTAACGCAAGAGCCATGTGCTCGTGGTAAGCATATTTGGTGTCTTCGGGGCAACTCTCCTCTTCTTCCTCTTCTTCTTCTTCTTTCGGAATAGCCTTGGCCTTCAAAGCAAGGTTGGTCTTCTTTGACCATTGGACACGAGCTAGAGCATTGTCGGCATTCTTGTTCAAAATGTTCATTGCAATGAATTCATCCAACACTTCACTTGAGGACAAGGTGTGGAAGTCCGGTCTTTGACGGATCACGGAAGACATGCTCTTGTTGAATGGCATGATGGCCTTTAGGAACTTGCGCTTGACCCAAGTGTCATCCATATCCTTGCTCCCATGATCTCGGAGTGAGACCGCGAGAGTAGTCAATCTCCGGTATAGCTCACAAGGATCTTCATCATCCTTCATCACGAACTCATCGGCCTCATCAAGAATGACCTCAAAGTTGGACCGTTGAATGCTTGAGCTTCCCTTGTACAATGAGACGATGTGCTCCCAAGCATCCTTGGCGGTAGTGAGTGGCCGCAAATGAGAGAGCTCTTCCGGCGGCATTGCGGATTGGAAAATGAACAAAGTGGAGTGATTGAGTTGATTGTCCACTTCTTCTCTTGGTGTCATGTTGTAACGATCATGAGGATGGAAACCTTGCTCAATGACCCTCCAAAGTTGTGTTGAGCTGTGATTCAAATGAGACTTGATACGAAAAAACCAATCATGAAAGTTATTCAAATCAAACTTAGGAGGAGGACCAAGAGGATTAATGCGAGGTGATGGTACCGGACCTCCATAGTCCGGGGGAGGGCCAACCGTGGCATGGATGCCCATCCCATTTTCCCTAGAGGGGGAGAAGTTTGAGTACCTTTAGCCGCTTCCTTACCAGAGTTGGCCTCGGACTCCGATGCGGTGGGATTAACCACTTGCATCAGACCGGTAGAAGATTTCAACCCCTCAAGGAGTTCTTTAAACATGGACTTGACCTCGGCCGTCATAGACATCATTAGTGAAGCCATAGCTTCATTTAAGTCGTCTCGGATGACCGAGTTCAACTCCACGGCCTCGGGTACAACTTCATCCCTATCCCCGTCGTCAACCATACTCTTTGGGTGGTAAAACCCTTAATAAAGAGACGAGGCTCTGATACCAATTGAAAGGATAGATATGGTTGACTAGAGGGGGGGTGAATAGGCAACTACCAATTTTTAGCTTTTCTTAACAAATTAGGTTTAGCAACTAAAAGGTTGTCTAGTTGTGCAACTAGGTGAGCAACCTATAAGATGCAAACAACAACAACAACTAGTAAGCAAGCAAATGATACAACACAACAATAACTTGCACAAAGTAAAGGTAAGAAGTAACCACAAGTGGAGCCGGTGAAGACGAGGATGTGTTACCGAAGTTCCTTCCCTTTAGGGGGAAGTACGTCTCTGTTAGAGCGGTGTGGAGGCACAATGATCCCCAAGAAGCCACTAGGGCCACCGTATTCTCCTCACGCCCTCGCACAATGCAAGATGCCGTGATTCCTCTAGTGGTGCCCTTGAAGGCGACAACCGGACCTTTACAAACAAGGTTGAGGCTCTCTCCACAACTGAATTGGAGGCTCCCAACACCACCACGGAGCTTCACCACAATGGAATGTGGCTCCGAGGTGACCTCTTCCGTCTAGGGTGACCAAACACCCAAGAGTAACAGAATCCACACAAGAAAGTATGGGGGAATAAAATTTCCTTTGGTGGAAGTGTAGATCTAGGTCTCCTCCTTCAATCCCTAGCAAATCAACAAGTTTGAGTGGCTAGGGAGAGAGATCAGGCAAGAAAGCTTGAAGGGCATTAATGGAGGAGAGAGAGAGAGAGGAAAGAGTTAAAGGGAAGGTGGAAGAACCACCTCCTTATATAGTGTCCCTCAAATCCAACCGTTACGACAGTTTTTACACTGCAGCGGTACAACCGCCCTAGTCACCGGTACAACTGGAAACCACGGGGTACCCTGCAGAAGTAGGGCTAGGCGGTACAACCGGAACCAGCATTGGTACTACCGGTTGTCCGGAATCACCCGGGAACAACTGGTCTACAACCGCCCAACAACCGCTTCATTACAGAAGGGCTTCACCCCTATAGCGGTGGTTGAGGCGGTAGTTGGGCCGGAGCAACCGCCCGACTAGAGTCCCAGTGGAGGCAAAGTCATGGGCGGTACAACCGCCCCTGACACCGGTAGTACCGGTTGGCAAAACCCATCCGGGAACAACCGGTCCTCCACCGCCCACCAACCGCTCCACTACAGAACGAAGTCCGGTAGTAGGGTGGTACTGGGCCGGAACAACCGCCACCCTCCACCTATAGGTGGCAGCCAAGCATCATGCGGTACAACCGCTTGGCAACAACCTGGAGGTGGCTAGGGTTACACCCTTAGGAGCGGTGGTTGAGTCGGAACTACCAGTCCAGCGGTACAACCGCTCGGACGAGCGGTACAACCGCTGGCCCATAAAACAACTGCCGTAGCTAGAAGATGAGAAACCTCGTTCCTTGAACGGAAGTATATATGGTGGGTGAAAAGGAATGTGTACGTGCATTTGATTCACCCAGTACCTTCCGATGCGGATTCCCTCTTAATAGTACGGTTTTCCTACGACCAAAGAAATAAAACACGTTGGAAACACCGTCTTCGATCTTTTCTGTCCGGAGGGAAGACCTAACCGTGTTGCACCACACAAGATGTACCTGAATAACTTGGCACACGATTAGTCCTCAAAGTGGATTGTCATCATCACCAAAACACCAAGGCGGGAAATGCCCTAACAAACTTTCTATGTTCTCAGCCTCTAACACACCATATGCAACTGGGTATATCCAGTTGCATGCATCTACTGCACAGGCACTGACTAGTTGTCCTCTAAACCTCCCATTTAATGTTGTGGCATCTACTGCTAAGTATGGCCTACATCCATCCAAAAAACCCTTCCAACATGCTTTGAATGAGACAAAAACTCTCCTAAAGCACTCTTTTTGTCTGGTTTGTCCATTTATTTTAAATTGCACTGTGTGCTTATCAATGTTCACAACACTACCAGGAGATGCCTTCTCCACTTCAGCCTTGAAAGTGCATAATAGCTGGAAAGAGTCAGACCACTTATCATATATGATGTCTAGGGCCATCTTCTTTCCATAGAACACCCTCATATATGGTAGGTCCAGGCCATACTTTTTCTTCAGATCTTTTTGGAGCTGTGTAGGACCAATATTTGAATTTTCTTGTACCCAGTTCTTAACAGCATCTGCAACCCACCTGCTCTTAGCTGACCTCAACCTCTATCTCCTGTTCACACTTGGACAAGTGTGAGGAGTTTTATTAACTTTCACCTGCATACAAATAAAATGACACACAAGTCAGACATATAAGGGTACAAGCATACAAGGAAATCAGACATATATGCTAGAGTAACTGTTGGTATCTCCAATTTATACCTGAAATAATGTGCTATGTTTCATTAGAGAGGCATGCATCCTCCACTTACATCTCTTGTAAGCACAATGAACTGTCAGTCTAGTTGGATCACTCTTGTCAATTTTGTACTCACTTTGAGTTTTAATTGCGAAAGTTCCAAGTGCATTTCTATAGTCTACAGCACTGGAGAATATAGTTCCTTCTTTCAGAGAAGGATCATCTCTATTATATTGCACATCTGGCCTATCCTCATCTGATGATTCAGAGTACCCCATGTCAATGTCCTCAGCCAACTCATCTTCACCTGTCTCATCAAACATTCCTTCAGGTGGTTGAATATAATCCTCCTCAGCTGCTTTGCCCATGGACTGTTTTCTAACAACAAACTCTGGATAAAGCAGTTCATCCTCATCACCAGTGGGCACATCATCAGCAAGGCCATCTTCCATGTTAGCTTCAATGTTAGGATTACCAGAATCTATGCTATTACTAGTGCCTGCTTCAGTGGGCACTTGTTCACTTGGTGTTCCTGGTATCTGCACAGAGCTGGCTGATGATTTTCTTCCCCTAGATTCACTGCTTCTACCTCTAGAACTACAAGGTTGTGACCTTCTTCCTGTACTGCTTGTTTCTCCTCTTTTTCTCTAAATGACATTAATTTCCAATTGGACAGATTTGGAATCAGCATTTGCCCCAAACATTATTGCTAACTCATCATCACACTGAACTGGGACCCAAATAGAATTAGCAATGTCCCAGTACATAAACTCCACTGCATCATATATCCCCCCATGGATATTTTTT
This sequence comes from Elymus sibiricus, assembly GCA_039707655.1. NCBI lineage: Eukaryota > Viridiplantae > Streptophyta > Magnoliopsida > Poales > Poaceae > Elymus > Elymus sibiricus. The sequence continues at coordinate 111,620,122 of CM077664.1, read as the reverse complement.
GAAGATTGCAGCCCTAAATTGAATAAATGATGATGTACTGTCTACAACAAGAGGAAATGTGAACCCAGTACCAGATCCCTTTGTACCACAGCTGCCTAATACTGTGGTTTCCATTCTACAGTTCAGAGAAAATGCAGTACTCGGATCCATCCTATCAACAAATCGAAAACAACAACAAAGAAAAGGGAGAGGAAAATGAGCACTACGAGCGCAGGTAGTACAGAATCGACTACACAAACAACACAGAGGAAAGGGAGAGAGATACCCGACCGGTGTTGTGCTCCCGTCTGTGTCGCCGCCGCCACCTTCACGCTCGTGCGCCATCCCGTGTGGACACCGCCTCCAACCCCACCGCAGCAAAGAGAATAGATAGAGTGAGTGAGTGAGTGAGTGGATGAGGGCCCACATGTAAGCACCAGGGGCAGAAATGTCAAAAGGACGGCGAGTTACCGGTCAAAGCGCTTTGACTCGACGGAAACGGCACGGAGGGGCATTTGTATAAGGGCACATGACGGTGGAGGGGCAAATTTGAGCACACTTAGAAATTAGGGGCAAATTTGACTAGTGGGTTCCAATTAAGGGCACAAATGTAATTGTCCCATTTGAGTTTGGCTTGGATTCGTTGATGTTTTAGAGGAGTATGTTATTGTTATTACTGTAGGATCAATATTCTTTAATTCTATTGGATTGAAAAATTGTTTTCTAGATGTCTATGAGGAGGTCCACTCGCGTACGCGGTGCTTCGAGTTCCTCCACCGCACAACCACAATAAGTTTTCACTCAGGGGATCATCTTCACCAACCGTGAAGCAACGAAGAAATTTCAGAAGCTTAGTGCAAGGAAAATCAAAGCAACCAAGTGGGCTTGCGAGTCAACACTCGCTAAGCTAGGTATTACTAATGATTTCAATTTGCTTTGTGATAATGCCGGGTTTCACCATTTTGTTTATCAGGGATGTCAAACATATGAATGCATGACACTTGAGTTTCTTAATACTCTCTCACATAATGTTGGGCTCATGCCAAATGCATATGAGGAGGAGCGGATCACTTTCCGTCTCTTGGACCAAGACTTCAACGTCACTCTCAATAAGTGGTGTAATCACTTTGGCTTCCCCAACAACGATGATGATCTTTGATATGTTTATGATTTCACTAACCCGCACCCTAGGCAATCCTTTTACCAGATGAGTGTCCATGGCTCTAGGCAAAGAGCCAGTTGCATTGAAAGTCGTGCTATACATTATTTCTATTATGTTATCACTAATTCGTTGCACGCACGAGGAGAAGTTTCTAAGGTGAATGGTGAGAACATGCTAGTTCTCGGGAAAGTAGCAAACCTTGACGTAGGTTATTCGCCCAACTTAGGGGCAATACTTTTGCTACACCTCGCGCATCAAGTAAATGATGCACAAGGATATATCGTGTGTGGAGGAGTGATCACCATGTGGCCAACTCCCTTGGTCTCAACTACAATCACCTTCGCCCCATTGTCAGTAGCAACCTTGTTAATACTCGTGTTCTTACTAGCGCTGGAATGGTAGTAGTTAGCCATGGTCATCATTGCATCAAAATTCCTAGAGTGGCATACTTGTTGCCTACTCCTATGCCTAACCGTTTCTCCATAGAAAATGAACAATTGCATTACGTTCCACAGGCAGGAGATGCAGCTTTTGACCAAGAAGGCCCGGAACCTGAACAAGTAGATGAAAAAGAACTCACCACCGACGAAGAAGAGGAACAGCCACAACAAGAAGCCTACACCACCTACATGGACCTCTAAAGTCTTCAGGGCTCTATCAATGATATGGGCAACCTAGCTGAATCCCTTCGAGGCACGTCCGCCTACATGAGTTCAAACTTCTCCAACTAGAGCCAAGGATGGGCTCCTGACCAGCCGCCACAATGATCCCGCCGGTTTGGGCTTGCGAAAGCTTAAGCTTGGGGGAGGTCATATCCACGTCTACATGGAGATGTGGCGGTATTATTTGAATAAATTATAATGAGGTTGTACTTAAGCTCGTGGAGCTTCAAAACACTCGTGTTGGTCTGTTCCAACACATTGCTTTTATTTGCTTTCGTTTTTCTTTTTGCCTTTGCGATTTTTCATTTGCAAGTTAGTTTTCAAAAACCCAAAACCAAAAAATAAGAATAAGCTTTTCTTTGTTCTTGTTCTTTTTACCCCTTGGAGTTCATTTTTATTTTTATTTTCAGAGGAGTTGATCTACGCCGAACAACAAGGAATGCAAGAATAAGGAAGAGAAGTGTGTAAATTCACTGCCGTGAAGGTATGTCCTACGACTCCCGTCTTTTGCACTTGAAATACTTAGAGTAGATGTAATAGTAGTATGTGTGATATGTGAAAGAGGGAGTAAGTCTTGATAATTAAGACAAATGTTTTGTTCTAATAGCTGAAATAATTTTGTAGCCTTTGTTCTATTTAGTCTAGATAACCAAGACTTGCCATGGGACTGTTTTTAAATGAAACGATCTTAACTAAGAATAACCATGCACAAGAGAAACTCTTCAAAGACTTGGGTGTTGAGAAAAATTATAGAGAAGATGATGTTTGAAATGCTCAACCCCATGTTGTTAATTTTAATAGACTTGATAGCACTTGTGGATTAAATTGGCTAGAGGAACTTAGTTGAAGGGTGAACGAGATTATGCCAAAAATCTGTGTTGTATCTCTTACATGGTGCTTCAACTTCTCGCTGGTGCCATGGCCCTGCTACTATATGCACGTGTACGTGTGTAAATGTGGTTTCGTCACCTTTCTTGATGTTATGCTGAGGACTCCGCTGGCCAATGAATGATCCACCAGAGCTATGGCTCGGATTTCGGCTATGAGTTTGTTACCGTACGTAGTGGCAACACTACACACGAATATTATTCGGCTTTCTCTTGAATGGGTATGTATGTGGTAAATAAAGAGGACTGGTCAAAGGAGCTCGAAAGAGACATACATCAGAGGTCCATAGTTCCCAAAAATTAAGTCACAACGAAACTCTATGCATGATCACTTATTTGGCATAATCCCTTCACGTGACAACCAAAGTTTCAGCAAACAATGATTGAAGTAAGGTGCTTGAGAGCCTTGAGGACGAGATAATTGTGGGTATGTTTATGAGCACTCTAGCATCATGTTTTTCTACATGCCTTTCACTCCCTAATTTATGTTTTTATGGCTCCATCAAAGAAAAACTCTTCCGTGCATTCTAGGCAAGCAAGTGTTGTCTAGAATAAATAGAATTGAGTGTTGCAAAGTTGTTTTATCTAGTAGATCAAAAACTTTTTGTTGATTATCTTTGCTTCACTAACACTTGCACAATAACCATGCCACCGCTACAGCTACACTAAGTTTTCAGGTCAAGAAGCGGAGGGCTATCTAGGCGTACCGATCGTAAGTGAACCAAAACCTTCTCGTTATTTCGGTTTAAACAACTGAGTTCCTTATGATTCGGATTTCTCTATGTTGCTCGAGGACGATCAAGTTTAAGCTTGGGGGAGTTGATGAGTGATATTTTTACACTCATTCACCCTTTGTTTAAACCGAGATATTTCATTAAAACCCAGATATTCGCTCCAATATTGCCACTAATGACTAATGAATGCAAAGGATTCCACAAATCCTCTCTTTGATGTGTTTCCATAGAAAATGGGCTAAAAAGGGAAGAAATCACGTGTGAACATGGAAAGGAGTGGAAAAGGAGATGGAAGAAATCAGGAGGAGGCGCACCAGAGAAAACAACACAAAAGACGACGTTCCATACGACCGCGAGCGCTCGTATGAGCAGTCGTATGGCGTGGATTCCGAGGCTCCTCGTCCATCGGATCAACTTTTATAAAGGGGGCCATGCCAAAATGTCAACAGAACGTCCGCGAGCGAAGCCATACATTCCCATTCATCAACCCTAGCCGCCGCCATTTCCATCTCCATAGCCACCATCACCACCATAGTTCATCTTCCTCTAGTTCATAGTTGTAATCGTGCATCGCACAAGGCATCCATTGTAAGACATATTATCAATCAATCGATCTTCAAGATGTGTTCTTCATGCGATATGATCTCCATGTGTGAGTAGTTTGGTAAGGTATGGGTTGAGGCATAAGCCTTGCAACCCGCTGTATTGGTTGTGGGGTTCAATGGAAGTACTTTGAATCAACATCCCGTATGTGTGAAATAAAATTCTTCCGTAGATGTCTCTTGTCTCGTCCGCGTTCTTCATCCCTGCAGGTACCCAGGATCATGGAGAGTGAGCCACGGAGAGGCTAAGGGCAGGGAGAACATGAAGTGTTATTCTAAACACCAGTGATAGAAGGGTTTAGTACGGTAACACGGATCCAATCCTTGGGGATTCATGAGGTGTAGTCATTAAATGCCCAAAGCTCTTGTCTGATTATTATAATCTTAATTATCGAGGCAACCGCGCGCGATGGATAGGGCCTTCGGTTGGATAACTGATTCTTGATGCAGGACTCGCGCCGGTCAAGATGTTATTTGGACACATCCCCCACTTCGGTTCATAACAAGCACATCTCGATGGGTGACTTCCAGCGCACAAATTAAGATCATATTTGGTCCCAACACAAATACATGGTTGTAAGCATTAAGACCTCATACCCGTACCTATTTTTATTAAAAGTGTTTTATCACAATTAGCTTGATTGATCCGGTCAAAAGTTGGCATTGTATTTTTGACAGAAGCTTGCTAGAGACCATCGCTTCAAAGAAACCTTCCTCTTGCTGGTTTGACAACCCAAGGTTGCCTCTTTGGGGAAATAGGTGTGGGTTACTTTCTGTTCCATTACCGGATCACTAAAAAGGAAGTATCAGGGACTCACTCGGATGGAATCATCAACCCCCCGTATGTGTACATGGGTCTCTATCGAGGTTGGAGTGGCTGAATTCGTCGGCTCACCGAGGCAGCAGCCAGGTCATTTTTCGAGCAATCCTTGGTCCTGAAGCATGTCAAATGTCTTCATCAAGTTTTTTTCTTCTTCTATTTCCGCCTTGGTGAGCCTTGGATTCCACCAGGGCAATTTCATGACTCGGTCAGGGGTATACGGAGGCAGGCCAATCTCACCATCCGGCATACATACATCCTGACAATAGAACTAGTTTTGCTGCCTTATTTTTATGGTGTCAGGCCACTTCATATTGAAGAACATAGGGTTTTCTTCATATGCAACTCTAACCCACCACACAACGGAGTGATGTTGGCAAGTGGATTTGTTAGGTTATCCTTCTTCACCATTTGGGGCTTGGAGTTCAAGATGCGTCTCCATAGCGCCCAATGCGGCTCGACGCTAAGAATGTTTTCGCAAAAGGAAAGGAAGCGAGACATATGGGCTATGGAGTTTGGGGGAAAATGATGGAGTTGAGCATCATGGAATCTGAGAAAAGCCTTGAAGAATGGATGGGCGAAAGAGAAAAACACAATCTAGATGGGTGGTAAGTAGTACCAGTTCACGGGGACGTGGATGTGGCTCTGTCTCGTTGGCGTCAAGGATCCTCCATCCTTGATACAGTAAGATCCCATCGTTGACATACTTGGCGAGCACCTCCCGTGTCACTGGCTACGGCACCCAATCGCCTTGCCTCCAGCCCGACGGAAGCGTGGTTGAGGAAGACGCATCGGTGGCCTTCTGCTGCTCGAGTTTGCGAGTTTGCTCACTAGCCATGGCGACGACAGAGGTGAACGCGAGCGACCGCATGGATCAGAATCGGGGGCATCGGCGATTTCAATTGAAGGATGAAGGCTGGGGGGAGAATCTCTGTCTCTCTCTCTCTCTCCACTTTTCTTTTATATGGTAAGGGAGCAGTAACCATCGCTCAATCTGAGCCATGAGACTCAACCAGACACGTGCCAATGGTGGGGGCGAACTTTTCTGGTAGTGGAGCGGTTCAAGCACGGTAACCCATGCGACATCAACGCTCCTCTCAAACGCACAGCGGTTCACACGACTCAAAGCAAGGCGCGCACATGGGAACCAAGAAATTCGCCTACATCAACGTCACCTCATGGTCCCATCAACATCACATCCAAATCTTTTCGGCAACACACAAGAGATACGCCATGATTCACTCATAGCAGACATCAATCGGCTTGCTTCTAGTTGGATCGAACCTAAAATCCGACTGAAGAAATCCTGAGTCAAATGTTTCCTAAAAATTTCACTAAGAAACCATCCCGAGTGAACTTTCACTAGTATAGACTAGTTCTGTAACTTCATATGCTGATGATCCATCTCCTCGAGATTGCGAGATCAGTCAATGACACCTTTTTTTACCTTGAACAAAGGGCAAAATTGATTTCGTCCATGGCATGGTTTGGAGCTTTACGAAGAAACCAAAGTATCAAAAATCGCAAGCTTGGATCTGAAACAGATGGATTACCGATGTTCCTCAAGGATATTTTTTTTCTAGAATACGTACGAGTGTGCGTATCATATATTAAAGGAGGAGGGGGGAGGAAAGAGCCCCATCCACATCATAGTTCTTACATTTGGTTACACGCAAGAACTCCACACTGATGACCCACAAGTATAGGGGATCAATCGTAGTCCTTTCGATAAGTAAGAGTGTCGAACCCAACGAGGAGCAGAAGGAAATGACAAGCGGTTTTCAGCAAGGTATTTTCTGCAAGCACTGAAATTATCGGTAACGAGTAGTTTGACAGCAAGATAATTTGTAACAAGTGACAAGTAGCAATAGTAACAAAGAGTGCAGCAAGGTAGCCCAATCCTTTTTGTAGCAAAGGACATGCCGGAACGATCTCTTATAATAAGCAAAGCGTTCTCGAGGACACATGGGAATTTCATTTAGTCACTTTCATCATGTTTGTTTGATTCGCATTCGCTACTTTGATAATTTGATATGTGGGTGGACCGGTGCTTGGGTGCTGTTCTTACTTGAACAAACCTCCCACTTATGATTAACCCCTCTCGCAAGCATCCGCAACTACAAAAGAAGAATTAAGATAAATCTAACCATAGCATTAAACATATGGATCCAAATCAGCCCCTTACGGAATAGCGCATAAACTAGGGTTTAAGCTTATGTCACTCTAGCAACCCATCATCTAATTACTACTCCACAATGCATTCCCTTAGGCCCAAAGATGGTGAAGTGTCATGTAGTCGACGTTCACATGACACCACTAAGAGAATCAACAACATACATATCATCAAAATATCGAACGAATACCAAATTCACATGATTACTTATGACAAGACTTCTCCAATGTCCTCAAGAACAAAAGTAACTACTCACAAATCATGTTCATGTTCAAGATCAGAGGGGTATTGAATAGCATAATGGATCTGAACATATAATCTTCCACCAAATAAACCAACTAGCATCAACTACAAGATGTAATCAACACTACTAGCAACCCACAGGTACCAATCTGAGGTTTTGAGACAAAGATTGAATACAAGAGATGAACTAGGGTTTGAGATGAGATGGTGCTGTTGAAGATGTTGATGAAGATTGGTCCTCCCATGATGAGAGGATCGTTGGTGATGTCGATGGCTTCGATTTCCCCCTCCCGGAGGGAAGTATCCCCGGTGGAATCGCTCCGCCGGAGTGCAAAAGTGCTCCTTCCCAAGTTCCGCCTCGAGACGGCGGCACTCCGTCCCAAAAGTCTTCTCCTTATTTTTTCTAGGGCAAATGGGCTTATATACCAGAAAATGGGCACCGAAGGCTGGCCAGGGGCCCCACAAGCCACCAGGGCGCGCCTGGGGGGGGTGGCGCGCCCTGGTGCCTCGTGGGCACCTGGGTGGCCCCCTCTGGTACTTCTTTCTTCCAGTATTTTTTATTTATTCCAAAATAAATCTCCGTGAAATTTTAGCTCATTTGGAGATGTGCAGAATAGGTATCTCTGACATAGCTTTTTCAGGTTCCAGCTGCCGGCAATCTCCCTCCTTATGTAAATCTTGCATATTAAGAGAGAAAAGGCATTAGAATTGCTCCACAAAGTGTTATAAAAATACTATAAATAACAGTAGGAAAACATGATGCAAAATGGACGTATCACACACCCACACGCATACCACCATGGCTATCTACTCACGCTCACCCACGTCGCTAGCCCTCCCAAGAAGGTGGTGAATTCCCCTTTGAGAAGTCCAGCTCGCTTCCACGCTCTTCCTTCGGTCTCGATTCTCGCAATGACGGCCACAACAGATGGAGTCGCACCATCAAAAACCACCGCATTTCGGTGCTTCCACAGCTCCCACAACCCGAGAGATATGATGGTTCGGGTGTCCTTAGTTTTGATGTCTGCCGCCGTGCACGCGCTGCACCATTGGATAAGTTCCGCCGCCGTTGTCGGCATCCACTGCTGCTTGCCGAGAGCAGTAAGGACCGTATGCCACACTGATCTAGCAAAGACGCAAGTTAGCAAAATGTGATTGATCATCTCCATGTCTTGATCGCACAACGGACATGCTTGTTGGTGCGGTAATCCACGTCGTGCCAGTTGGTCTGAGGTCCAACATCTGTTTCGCGCGGCAAGCCAGGTGAAGAACCTGCACTGGAGCGGTGCTTTGGACTTCCATGCCGTATCCGCATACGGGGCCACTTCCAAGCCCCAAAACTTGGCCGCATACGCAGAGCATGCCGAATATTGGCCATTGTCCTCCCAAGCCCATCTAGTGTGATCCGGTGTGCCAGGCCTTAACATGATTGCCTCTGTCCTATCCCACAGGAGAAGGAACTCCTGTAGGCTCTCCTCATCGATGTCTGGTCCTATATCCAGCGCCCAAGTACCATTATGCAGGGCGTCAAACACTGTTCTGACCTCACGAACACGCCGCAGGATGCGCGCGTATATTTTGGGCGCAAGTTCCTGCACCTTGAAGCCCTACAGCCACCGGTCCTCCTCGCGCCGTTGCCATCGCCCACGCTCGTGACAGTGGCCGTTCTGTATATCGACCATGCCTCATCTGATATCTTGATCTGAAAGCCTTTCCATGGCCGTGAGCTATCCGTACGGTGCAACCAGGGCCACCGGGCTTGGAGAGCATGGTTAAGCCAGTGTAAGTCCGGAACACCTAACCCTCCAGCCCATCTGGGAGTACATACACTTTTCCATGCCACCGCGCATTGTCCACCATTGGCCTCTTCTTTACCACACCAGAGAAAACCTCTACAGATCTTGATTATGGCCTTAATCGTCTTCAGGGGAGATTCATCGCAAGCATGGCGTGAATGGGTATTGCAGCTAGCACTGATTTCACAAGAATAAGTCTACTGCTTTTAGGGAGTACCGCATCCCTCCAGGATGGTAACTTGCGGGCCACTTGATTCACCAGATCGTGTAATTGGGCGGCGGTGAGCTTCCTTAAGCTTAGGGGTAAGCCGAGATAGCGGCAAGGGAAGACGCCAATCGTGCATCCCAAAATTGTGGTAATCAGCTGTACAAGTTCTTCCAGGCACCTAATGGGCATGGCAGAAGTTTTGGTCATGTTGATCCTCAAGGATATTGATTGGCATCTCTACAAGAGAATTAGGCCAAACACCAGTCGGGTCATGATTTCATGATACTCCCTCAGTCGGGTCACTAGTCAACCTCTCTCGAGAGATGATTGAGTGTCACCAAGCTTTTCATTAAACTTGTTCCTATCAACCTATGTTGTGGATTTCTTGCTCTATAGAGTTCGTGAGGATCTCTTTCCGAGAAAATCTTGGGTCCATAAACCTGACTATCAATCGGGGCTCATATTTCGGTGAGAGTTCACTCGGAATCCAATTCCATGAATGATTAACTTGATTTTCATTTCGAGATCCCGACGGACTTGGGGGCTAATAATGAGACTATTTCCCACTAGGTAGGCCCATGACGGTATAATGCCCAGCTAAGGTCCAGGGAGGCCCAAGCCCATACGTGTTACGACCCAAGGCAACACCTGTATCGTGGGTGGCTTATCACTCGGTGTGGGCACCTGTCTGAAAGATCCCTTCAGTCGGTTAGCAACCAGTCGGATCGTCCGCCAGCCCGATGATCTTCGGTCGGTTTATCTAAGAGAGCGATATGCTATCACTCGTATGACATTCAATCGCCTTATGCTTCAAGGGGTATACTATTTCTCAGTTTATCATCACTCGGATTATATAGAAAGCCAACAACCATGCACATAAATGGATGTGTTACTCAAAGCGCACCGCTAAGCATTAATGTCTGGCATTACCAACAACTATCACAGATGATTATGAGCGTCTGTTACCGTAAGTAGTGGACATGTTTAATTATACTGTAAGGCACGATGTAAGGTAGCTAATAAAGGGCCTCAGTGGTAGAACACACTCTATATAAGCCTACCCCTGGCGTCCGACTATGGGTTCACAACCACTGTAATCTCATACTCATTCGCAAGAGCACATCCGAGAGACTGGACTAGGGTTATTACCTCGACCGACGAGGGGCCAGAAACTGTATACATCTTTGCGTCCCCCATTGCGTCTCAATAGACTACCTCTCTTACTGTCACATTTAACCCCACGACAGCCTTGCTTGCCCAGAATTTCTCGAGAAAGTCAAGCATAAAAATTGAGTTTCATAATGTGAGCTTCTAATTTTGCAGATAACTCATCCACAAGAAGTTTCACTTTTTATGTGGAAACATGTTATTTTTACACTTCCCCATCCAATAATGTATGCCATATTTCAATTCGATCAAGATAAGATTTTTGTGACACCTCAAAAATATTAAATTTGGAATGTTAAACAAACATGTTTATTTAAATAAATATTATTGTTTTCCTTGATTTGGCTAGATTTTTTGAAGGAATTAACAAATTTATGGGTTTTTAGATTTCTTCTAACCTTAGTTAAAATCTTAATTTATGAGTTGATTAACATAACTATCCAAAAAAACAGTTGTGGTGTTTTTGGCATTTTATTTGGCGTTACTCATAATTTTGGTGTCTTATTCGTTTTTTTAAGGTTTGGAAATTTGCACTAGAAAACTATAATTAGCCAGTAAATACTTTGCTTATGATTTTTGGTCTGCTTTTTTTTTTTTTTGAGGGGTATGATTTTTGGTCTGCTGTTACAATCGAATGTAAGTAATCGGAAAAGCCTGAAACGTCGCTCCATTCCCTAAAAAAAAAAAAAAAAACCTCGCTCCCCACTTCCTCCCCAGCGCCTCCAGTGCTCCCTCCGCCATCGCCTCCAGTGCTCCCTCCGCCATCGCCGGCGCACGGCACTGACTGGATAACACGCTCGCAGCTGGGCGCCAGCACCGCCGCGGCTTCCAGGTTCGGAGCGCCCTTGACCGGCCGCCGGCCTCCATTGCCCCGGCCAGGGTCGCAGGTTAGTAGAAGACCTAAGTCTGTCTACAGTTCGGCGGGCACCACTTCTACTATGCTGTTGCTAATCTGCTTTAGTTAACACTAGAATGAATCAAATTGATATTCTGCCCGCAGACGCTCCTTCAATCAGAACCCTGAGATGTATAGTTCGGTAAAAAATGACATGTCAAATTGTGTGAACTCCTGTTGTTGTTGATTACGAGCTAGCTAGTGTAAAATTCTGCCTTCCTGTATGGTTTCCTACTCTAATTTCTTATAACGCACTGTATGATGCGCGCTGAGGGACATATCAGTTGACCAATCGTTTGGTTGCAATTTGTTACTGGTTTTACTCTCTCAAATAAACAAAAGATTGGACAAATCCAGGAGGAACCTCCCGGTTCCATTTTGTATAGGAAGTTAGGAACCAGACCACATTTTCCACCAACATCCTAAGTTAAATAGATTTAGAAACAAAAGATCGTTCACCTTTTGTTATCTGATGTCTACAGTGGAAATGATTCTTGAGCAACAGGTGTTCGATGAAGTTTGCCTTAGTGAAGAAAAACAAAAAAAATCTATAAAATCTTGAGGGGAAGGGAAACATGGTTATTTGGTCATGGTCAACCATGTCGTCTCTTGTTATAATGGAAAATATAAACATTACAATGTCACCAGAGAAATTAGCTCATTTAGACGTTTACTATGGAAAATGTGTTAAATCCAAAAATGCTAGTTGCAAATCTGCAATGAAGATTTCACCAATATTTTCTAAACTGCCTCTTTGCTACAATTTTATGTAGGTGTAGCTCCAAGAACAGGTGTTTTGTGGCGTGTGTTGATGGCCAATAGCGAGTACGAGTATGTGAAGAGGGAGTTCGAGTTCGACTGTCACCTCCCAGCCTCCAACTGGATCGTTATCCGCATCAATTGCTGTCATTTTCACACTGTTCATCTCTTCCTTCAAAAAGGAAAAAAAAATGGTTAAGCAACTGCATCGACCATTTGGCCATGTCAAGTTCTTAATCTAGTCCATGCACCAATGCCTTTTGCTTGATTGTTTTGTAAATATAAGCATGTGGGAAACATGCAAAGAAGGTTACCATATCCATACTTGGGAATTACTGTTGCTTCAGATTATAAATGGCTCATCTTTGTTGTTTTGTCCAGTGTCCACTAATTTCACTCCTCTTTTTGTTGGATTCTCGAAGATACACTCCTTTGAGAAACCAAATGATGAGAGTGCTTTAAGATTGATGAATCCTTGTGCTAGTTCTATGCTCGAGGAATTTCCTGACATAGTGTTTTCTTATGGTGTTAGCGATGAGGTATAACCCATATAGCATCTTCTCATGAAAGTTAAATTATAAAATGTGTGCAAATTTTACGTTAAAAAATTGTATGCAAATACTGTTGTATGGAGATACTTTTGAATTGCACGGGTTCTGTTCTCGGATAATAATATCAGGTTCTCATATTTCTGTTTCCTTTGCAGCTTTGTTTTCGGAGAGGAAACAGATATCTATCAAAGACTTCTGTACCAATAATTGCAGCAAAATTCTCTCTTTGTGTGTTTCTTACTTCACATCTGTGTATGTGATGAAGTGGAAAAATTTCTTTCCAAATAAAGAGTTGAGAGAGGCTCCATATTTTGATGGGCGAATTGTATGCTATCCAAATATGAAGACCATTCGTGATTATTTGGCATGGAGGCAACTGGACTGTAAGCTTGAACTACAGCCGACAGTTTCCTAGTAGAAGTAATAAGATTCTTGTATTGTGCAATTGTTCGTGTTGATGTCCTCTACAATAACATCATGTCGTGTATGTTATTTTCCCAAAGTCGTAGAAACTTCAGCAACATTAAATAAACACAAGTATGGTGTATGTATCGTCATTCAATAGATTTGTATGTCAGGTTGCTCCGTTACTTAGTTTTTCTTTTAGTTTATTGGATAAGTAATCAACATATTGTCATATAAATAATCATTATAATACATGCTTCTGGACGTTAGAGATATCTGGAAAAACTGAAAAACAGGCACAACAAGCATTGAAGGTAATCTAAGTTTTATAGAGTTTGAGTTGTCTTTTGTATCATATGTATAAATTCTTTTTTGTGAACCATCTATTCTAGGGAATATTTTCTAAGGACAAAAACGAGTTGCTTTCACAACAATTCCAAATCATCCATGGTGATGAACCGGCTATGTTCCTAAAGGGATCCAGCGTTTATCGAGATAACGTAATGGTGTCAAGCATACAAAAGGAAATCATCATTAATGTTCCTACTCATTCTCAGTGGCATATTTTTCATGTTCCTGTCACAAAATATCGTTTGCATGATTTATAAAAATGACCATCATAGTTTCTAATCATAACTTGGTGCGGAGATCAATCTAGCATTTCTGAATTCGCATCTGATATCCAGATAGTTAAATGTAAAAAGTCTTGCTATACTTTAGTTTTGAGGGACAATCGGAACTCCTTATTTGGCATTTCACGCCATTTCCTTGTCTGATATTGGTCGAATGTTATAATTCTTCTGATCAGTTGTGCAGATTACATAATGTATTTCTTTTGTGGGTCTGATTGTTGAATAATGTTATTTTGTGGGACATGTTTTCCTCAACTCTTAGTTAAGAGCAATTAACCCTTTAAGGTGCTCTTTCGAATACTGATGAAGTGTTGTTGTACATATCATTGCAGGTAGAAACAACGGTGAAAATCGACGACTATGGGAATCCCATAAAAAGAACCCGGTTGGCAAATACAGTGTCAATTTTTTTTTTGAAAGGTCCAGCAATTGCTGGCTATTTCATTTCAATTAGCAGGAAGCAGCCTGGAAAAAACAAAGTGTGGCGGAGGTCCAAAAGGACCATAACAGAGAAAAATGAGAAGAAGGGTAAAAGCAAAAAGGGTCCGGGCCTTGTCAAACAAGCGGCCTGCCCTAACAGCACTACCTAATTTTTCACGGTGGATCCCCAAAGGGGCTCTCTAAACATTGTGCTCCAGCTAGTCTCCACATTTCGATTGAATTCCTGATCCCTCTTGCAATGTCTGCATGTGATGCTGTCTTCTTTCTGAACGTGCATTGGTTCCGCTCTTGCCACAGCTCCCAGCATGTTAGCAGCAACAAAGTCCTTGCTCCCTTCCTCCTGGCTGGTGCTGCCGCGTTTATGATTTCATTTACAATTTCTAGCGGCTGCTGCTGGTCCCAACGTTCCTTGGGGGTGAAACTAGAGCAGCCCTGCCAGGTGCCCACCTGCCGCCATACTTCCCTCGCCGTTGGGCAGCTCTAGAAGATGTGTTGAGCTATTTCTAGGTTCCGGATGCACATCTGGCAAAAGTAGCTGTTCGGCCAGCCCCGGCGTTGGAGTCTGTCATTGCACCAGAGTCGGTTTTTTAGTAAAAGCCAGGCGAACATCTTGATCTTCCTAGGGACCCAAGTTTTCCAGATGATGTGGTCAAAATCAGAGCCCTGCCGGCCCTGGAACTGCATGCTATAGGCCGAGCGTGCGGTGTACTCTCCGTTTGCCTCTGGTTTCCAGCAGATAGTATCTCTGATGCTTGTGTTGAGTGTGACATCGGCCTCTCGCAGTCTTCGAAGCAAATGCATGAAGGCAGGTAACAGTGGGTGGACGTCCCCATGCGCGAGATCCTTGATCCATGTGGCATCATGAAGTGCCTCGCTTACCGTCCTGTTCTTGCGCCGGGAGTGCTTGAAGAGGGCCGGGTAAGACTGAGCTAGGGTTCCGGTACCCATCCAGGAGGAATTCCAGTAGGTTGCCGTCTTGCCATCGCCAATGGTCACTGATGTTGCAGCAGCAAACAGTGCCTTGTCATCTTCATCGCATGGCGGTCGCGTGCCCACCCATGGCCTGGTTGGATCCTTCCACGCAATCCAAAGCCATCGTAGCCTAAGAGCTCGGCTGAACCTCTATAGATCGAGGATTCCGAGTCCTCCCCGCGACGTTGGCGTACATACCGCCGGCCAGTTTACCTTGCAGCTGCCTCCTGTGAGCTCCTCCTCCTGCTTCCAGAGAAAATGCCTCCTGCACTTGTCGATTTCCTTGAGCAGCTTCTTTGGTACCCGCAGCATCGAGAGCGCAAAAGTGGGCATGGCACTAAGGACGCTTGTGACCAACACCCTTCTGTAGGGGAACGCGACAGAAAACAAAAAATTTCGGTACAGCGAGCACGCCCAGGATCACTATGGAGATGGCATACAAGGTTTGATCTGATCATTACCGACTCGTAGCGCAGCGGAAGTAGAGTCGATGTAGATCGTCGGTGCAGATCCCCGCAGCTAGGATTTACAACCTCCCAACCGCGAGGATGTACTCCCTCGTCGGACAGTCCTTCGGGAGGCGGTCGGACAGTCCCTCGGACGATGTCACGGACAGCCCTTTGGGAGCACCCTCGAAGCTCGAACGGTAACTCGGACAGCCTTTCGGGAGGACCCTCAAACAGCCCCTCGGGCAAAAGATCGAACCTACGACCTCTCTACGGGGTTGCACACATACGGTGTCAGCTATCCGGCAGGGCTTCGCTGTCCAGAACTAGTTCCCACCGGAACCCAGACAGCCTTTCGGCTCTACGAAACTATTTCGCGGGGAGGGAGAGAGAAGGCCAGATCATGCATGTCATTTGTATGTGAGAAAGAGTGAGTGTGGAGAGTGCCTCTCCACCTCTATTTATAGGAAACCCCAAGGGGTAGGGTGGCACTTGAAATACCCAACAAACCCATCACATGGAGTTTCAAGAAGGGCATAATGGGAAGGCTAGAGGAGCTCCATGGAGGAGCTCCTCCCTTGGCCGGCCACCACAAGTGCCCCCCCCCCCCATGAGGGGCTCTCATCCATCCATGTCATCCCTAAGATGGTGGCTTTCCATAAAGTAACCATAAAGTGCTTTTCACTATTCATGAACCCATTTTTCCTCCACCGATAAATCCAAAAATATTTCTGTGGGTCTTAGAATAATTCCAGTACCCACTAAAATAATCCTGGATGCGTTCTGAAACATTTTCAAATCAATGATTTTCATCAGCGAAAAGCAACCAAAGCGGTTCCGGCAGCTCCAGAACATTTCCGGTTTTTTCCTCGGAAAAATCCCAGAAGTTCCCAGAACAATTCTGGCACCCTCTAAGAATTTCCAGGCGTGTGCCGAAACCAATTTGACTTAATGGTATACTCCGAAACAACTTTTCAGTTTTACCAAAACTCTTCCGGTGTTCTCTCTCCGGAACTCTTCCGTTGTCTCAGAAACTTTTCCGGTGACTTTCTCTCAGACTCCCTGTCTAGTATTCAGCAGATAGATGACCCTTAAGTGTGTGACCCTATAGGTTCGGTGAAGTATAGACTTGACCGGAACACTTTCCGATCAATGATCAACATCGGAGCCGTGGACACCCATATTGACCCCTATACCCACACGAATAAATATTCTAGTGAACCTCCGGTTGCTGTGTGCTATTCCTGTTGCTTCGCGATATGTTACAAACACCCGAGGTGAGATTTATCCGCATCCCCGTGGAACAACAACTTGTCCACTATGCCAGTTACCTCGTTACCGGTTTTGTTCTCTTTTCTCTTTTCCGTGTTCCGGCATCCCTGTGATCAAATCACATTGTGTCTGGCCAGACGATGATGGATACCGTAACACCGAGAGGGCCCGAGAATATCTCTCCATCGTCGGAGGAGCAAATCCCAATCTTGAGCTATCTCGTTCCTTGTCATACTTTTCCGTGAACCCGTAAGCCGCCGTAATAGCCACCCAGTTACGGATGACGTTTAACAAACCCCAAAGTTCACGAAGCAAGAATGAAGGAACTCGACACTCTCATGGTCTAAGGAATCATGCAAACATTAACTTTCTCTGTGTTATAAACCATTAACTTGTGACGAATGTATCTCATAGCATAACATCAATTCGGGTCGATTCAACACAAGTGTTCTTCTAACATTGTGCCCTCAAAATTGCCGGCATAGAATACTTGAGCCAGTCTTAGAGGCATGACTAGGAATACATTTTACCGTTTATTATACCACACGTGCACATGAGTTTTCCTCCGAGCCTCGTTGTAGACTCGAGAATCATTGCAGTTATAGCATGGAACATAAACATTCATTACAAATTTGGAGATACAAAATAACTGTTATTACTGCCTCTAGGGCATATCTCTTACAGACTCCCACTTGCACTAGAGTCATAATCCAGTTACATGGCTTCCCTAACACCAATGGCTATCCGGTGCTGCTCATGCTTTGCTCGTGGTAGAGGCTTTGTCATCGAGTCTGACACGTTCAGATCCGTGTGAACTTGGCGTACTTTCACTAAACCCGCTTCGACATGATGTCGAATGAGTTTATATTTGCGTTCAATATGTCTTGTCTTATGGTGCGAAGATGGCTCCCTAGCCTGAGCAACGGCGCCACTATTATCACAATAGATCTCCACCGGGTCCAGCGCACTTGGAACCACACCAAGGTCTTCAAGAAACTGCTTGATCCAGACCGCCTCCTTGGAGGCTTCTGAAGCTGCAACATATTCCGCCTCCGTCGTAGAATCCGCCATAGTCTTTTGTTTGGAACTTTTCCAATCAACTACGCCACCGTTCAATATGAAAACATAGCCTGATTGAGATTTGAAGTCATCTGGGTCAGTCATGAAGCATGCATCAGTGTAACCACTTACCTTCTAAGGTACTTAAGAATATTTTTGACTGCGGCCCAGTGTTCCAATCCTGGATCACTTTGGTACCGGCTGCTAACACTTAGCGCATAGGAAACATCCGGTCTTGTACATAGCATGTCATACATAATAGAACCAACTGCTGAAGCATATGGAACATCATTCATTTGTACTCGCTCATCGAGAGTCCGGGGACACTGATTCTTGCAAAGCACTGTGCCAGGTGACATGGGGAGTAGGCCTTTCTTGGAGTTCTCCATGTTGAACCTTTTCAACACCTTGTCAATGTACGTGCTTTGGCTAAGCGCTATCAGGCGTTTTGATCTATCTCTATAGATCCTGATGCCCAATACATATGCCGCTTCGCCTAAGTCTTTCATTGAAAAACTCTTCTTCAATGAGTCTTTTATTTCGCTAAGAAAATTCATGTCATTTCCAATCAACAATATCTCATCCACATACAAGATTAGAAATGCTTTTGCGCTCCCACTAAACTTCTTGTAAACACAAGATTCTTCATCATTCCTGATGAAGTCAAACTGTTTGACCACTTCATCGAAACGAATGTTCCAGCTCCTTGATGCTTGCTTCAGACCATAAATGGCCTTCTGAAGTTTGCATACCTTTCCAGCATCCTCATGAACGACAAAATCTTCAGGCTGTATCATGTATACATCTTCTTTGAGATTTCCATTTAGGAAAGTCGTTTTGACATCCATCTGCCATATTTCATAATCAAAATAAGCAACAATTGCTAGTAATATCCGTACAGACTTAAGCATAGCTACAGGCGAGAAAGTCTCGTCGTAGTCCACTCCTGGAACTTGCGTGAACCCTTTCGTGACAAGTCTAGCTTTATGGATAGTAATGTTACCATCCGCGTCTGTCTTTCTTTTGAAAATCCATTTACAACCAATGGGCTTTACGCCTTCTGGAAGTTCTACCAAGTTCCAAACTTGATTTTCGTACATGGATTCCATTTCGGATTTCATGGCCTTGTGCCATTCCCTTGAGCTGGGCCCCACCATTGCTTCCTTGTAGTGCGCAGGTTCATCGTCTTCAAGGATGAAGATTTTGTTATGAAACCACTCAGACGGCTGGATAGCCCTACCTGATCTGCGCGGTTCAGTTACAACATTGTCTGAAGTTTCGGCATCACATGCGACAACTTTCGGCTCGGTTGTAGGTATAATTTGCGGAATTACTTCCGCTTCCTTAGCCATATCAACGGTAGCCGAAGATTCACTAATCTCATTAAGTTGTACTGTCCTCCCACTTAATTCTTTAGCGAGAAATTCTTTCTCGTGAAAGTGTCCAACTCTTGCGACAAACACTTTGCCCTCGGACTGGTGGTAGAAGGAATACCCAATGGTGTCTTTGGGATAACCTACAAATTAACATTTGTCTGATCTGGGATCGAGTTTGCTTGGTTGTAAACGTTTTACATAAGCTTCATAACCCCAAACCTTGAGATGCGACACTGTCGGCCCAGTGGGAACCAGGGTACCACGGCCCGTCTGCCTCTGGCCCGGAGGGCAACGTTTGGGTCGGCCCATGGGGATGGCCCTGCCTCGACCGCTCCGGATGAAGCCGCCTCGCGAGGGCGAGCCTCGCGAGGCCCCTCGCCGCCAGTCTAGGCCCTGCCGAGGCCGCCGAGCACTGGGTCGCCTCGCGAGGCTCCCCTCGCGAGGCCTTCTCATGGAGCAGATCGTACGGCGCCAGCCGCGGGGCTCCGCGCCCAGCACATGGGTGACGACCCGCTGTCAGGATAAGGACAGCGGGGCGTGACCAAGCCCAGCTTCCATTCTGGTGATAAGGGAGCAGTGGCATCTGCCTCCCCCAAAGCAAGTCCCAAAGTGTTTCCTCTTTGGTGATAGAAGATCAGGACGGATCGGCGCGCCAGGACGGAGATCATCGCCAAGCCCACCAGCGCGTCACGAAGACTACTTTATCAGGCAGAGACCGCCTTTAGTCAGGATAGACCTACGCGCGTGTCCCCCTTCGAATTGCCGCCCTATGGCCACCCTTTCCCACTCATATTTTCGGGGAAGAGGACCAAGGCACTACAAAAGGGGCAGTGCCGCTTCCATGTAAGGGGATCGACTCATTCTCCCCCACACCTCATGTACCTCGAGCCACAAGCTCTCCATCACAGAGCAGTCCAACACAGGCAGGAGTAGGGTATTACACCGCACGGTGGCCCGAACCTGGGTAGCTCGCGCATCCCCTTCATGTCCGGTGAGAGCCAGTGAGCCCGTCGTGATCCTGCCGTAGTTGTCGTCGTGTCGTAGGTCGCCAAGCAAAGTCCCCTAGAGTTCGAATCCTCAGTTCTTGGAGAAGTTTCTTGGATGCAGATCCTAGACTCTGACATTTGGCGCGCCAGGTAGGGGGGCTTGCCGTCTTCGCGCCTTCGACCTCGACGCCAGTATCGACATGGACGACGCCGCCACTCGCCGGGAACGTGCTACGCGTCGAGCCGCCGCCAAGGTCCGGGCGCCCGCCGCCCGTGGTGCCCCTGGGCGGCGCCCTCGCGCTGCCACCGAGCCTGTAGGGGAGCGGGTGGCCTCCTCTGCCCACCCGTCGGTGAACGAGCAGGCGCACGGCCGCTCCGCCGCCACCTCCTCACTCGCGCGTCGCGACCCTCCAGCTTCGCACGCCGCGCTGCTCATGGCACAGGAGCTGCTGCGCTATCGTCCCACCGAGGACGGCTACCATGCCTGGCTTGGGCGCATCACCAAGCTCGTCGACGCCGCGCGCGATGGCTAGGCGCCCTCCCGCTCCTTGCCCGCTCCGCCGTCCCGCGCCGACCGTGCCGAGCGCGACGCGCCTCCTCCTCCTCCTCTGGACCGCCATGTGGCCGAGCGCCGCCCCACAGCGCGCGCCCCGGAACCGTCCCGCGGCTCGCTCGCGCCGGGCGGCGACGGCGACAGCTGCCAGATCATCCACCGCGCGCCCCTGAACAGGCGCGTGGCCCTCGAGAAGGCGCGCAACCGCCAGGACCGCGTCCTCCATGACGTCGCCATGGCTGGGAGCCAGAACCGCGCAGCCCTCGACGGTGGAGCCGTCACCAACGGGGGCTACCTGGCACTCGCCCCCGAGCTACTTCGCGTGGTGTGGCCCGACAAGTTCAAGCCAGAGCTCCCTCAGCGCTACGACGGCAGCGCTAACCGCACGGAGTTCCTCCTGCTCTACACCATCAGCATCCAGGCCGCGAGGGGGGGACGACCGGGTCATGGCAAACTGGTTCCCCATGGCCCTCAAGGACGCTGCGCGCTCGTGGCTCATGAACCTCCCCGAGGCATCCATCTCTTCATGGGACGACCTATGCAAGTAGTTCGTCGCCAACTTCAAGGGCACGAGCGACCGTTCCCTCACGCTCAACGACCTGCGGAACGTGCGCCAGCGCCCTGGTGATCCCCTTCGCAAGTTCATCCAGCGCTTTAGCCAGGTGCGCCACAAGATCCCGAGGGCCTCCGACGCCGTGGTCGTCTCCGCCTTCACCAATGGCGTCACGGACATGAAGATGCGCGAGAAGCTCTCAGTCAGAGAGGAGCTCGACTCCGCAGCAGAGTTGTTCATCCTCGCCGACTGTTGCGCCAAGGCCGAAGAGGGACGCCTCTTCCTCCACAACGACGCTGACGATGAGCCTGGCGTGACGAAACCCAAGGGCAAGGACACCAAGCGCATGGGCCCAGCCGTGCTCGCGGCGGAGCCGGACTACAAGCGCGTCCGTGATCGCGACGAGGCCAAGAAGGACAACCGTCCTTTCTGCACCTACCATAACATGAACTCCCACAGCACGGAGGACTGCCACGAGCTCAAGCTGCTTCGTGAGGGCCGCACCGACTGCCGCGGCAGCCGCAAGGAGCGCGGCAAGGGACGCGGGGGCGGCAGTGGAGGTGGCCGCTGGGGCGACAGCGACAACAACGGCGCCGGCCATAACAACCGCCAAGGCTGGCAGAACCAGCCGCGGCAGGCTGACCCTTAGGCCAACGCCGCCCCAATATGCGGCAGCGACTCCCCTCCCGCTGAGAACGCTGGGGGCTACCAAGAGCCCTGCGGGGTGGCCTGCATCCTCGGCGGGGCCCAGGCCCCTCCATCCAACTGCTACTTCAACCAGTTCTCTCGGGAGGTGAACGCGGCCCTCCCGGCGCCCGAGTCCGCTGGCTGCCTCAAGTGGTCTGAGTTCCCCATCGCCTTCGACGCCAACGACCACCCCAAGTCCACGAAGGCCGTGGGCGCCGTCCCCCTGCTGTGCACTCCCACCATCATGTAACACCCCTATGATTAAGCGCAGTGATCATCTGTTAATCATGCCAAGTCATCATCAATTACAATGCTTGATCACAGTGGATTAATATCTCATTTCAAATTCCACCACTAAATTCAATTCAAATTGCAAGTGAAATTTGAAGTTGCACAAAAGTTGCTGCAAAATAGTTCATCATTTAGCAAAAATTCCAAAACAAATATTTGTTCAGGAAAACAACATCACCACGGTGCTAAATTGAGCTATAGCAATTAAAACAGTGCAAAATGGAGCATTTTAAATGCCTTTCCATTTATGAAAAATTCAAATGGATTCAAATGCTTTCCAAACTTTTTGTGGCAGTGCAGTATATTGCAATGTAATTATGTGGACAAGTTTCACATTTTACAAAAATCCTTTTAGCAGCTCAAATTTTTGCAAATCCTTTCTGTAAAAAGAAAAACAGAAAAAGAATTAAAGGAAAAAAGAAAAGGGCCCCTGGCACTGGGCCTTAGTCCACAGTGCCAAGGCCCAGCCCAGCCGACTCCTCCTTCCACCTCCCGCTCCCCTCTCTCCTCGCTGTCGCCCTCTGCAGCACGCCCGCGCGCTCCCGCTCCCTGGCCCTCCCTCTGCAGCTCGACAACGCGGCCTGTCGTCGCCGTGGTGGATAAGGGCCACCCCCCTGGACCCCCTGGCTCCCCCTGGCCTCACTCCTATCTCTCTCCCTCGCTCTCCACCCCCTCCCGAGCGCTGTCATGGCCGCACCCTTGCCATAGCCACGGCCACCGTCCTCTTCTCGTCGCCGCATCCTGCCCTGAAGATCCGCCGCCGTTCGCGGCTCCTCCCAGTGCCACTGGACGGAGTCGGGAGCCCCTGCATCAACGCGCTCGACCCCGCCTTCCTCTTCGGTCGCCGGAGATCACCGCCACTGCACCATCGCCTCCAAGCTTCCCCGAGCCTGCTGCCATCCCCTGCAGGCTCCCTGTGAGCCCTCCATCCCTCTCCCTCTCCCCCTGTGCTCTCGCATGCCCGCCAGCGAGCTCCCGTCGGAGCCGTGCTCCGGCCGCCGCCATGGCTGCGAGCACCACGCTCCCGAGCCCCTACGACCTCGCCCGACCGCCCTGGCTTGCTCCTGGAGCCCCGTAGTCGCTGCCTTGCTGCTTAGTTTGCTCGCCCGCGCTGCGTTTCACCGATCCCGTGAAGTCCCGTACTCCGGCCGCCGCCTTTGCTGTCACCGCCGTCGTTCCCGACCACCCTGACTTGCGTGGGTGGCACCATTGGACGCGGCGCGTTCCCAGCGTCTCGTAGAGCCCAAGAACGCCCTCAGTCGTGCCCCGTGCGCATTTTCCGGTGAGGTCATGAGCGCGCCGCCGCGCGTTTTGGTCGTCGGGGTTGCTCCGGCGACGGTGCTGACGTGGGCGCCTCTGGGGCCCACACTGGGTCGCTGACAGTGGGTCCCACTAGCTAATTAGATTAATCAGTTAATTTAATCCACTATTTAATACTACAGTCTATGACAGAGGGACCCCACATGTCAGTTTGACCAGTCAACTGTCAGTGTTGACTGCTGACTGGGCTTTGACTGGCCCCACATGTCATTGACTGTGGCTGGCTCAGTATGAGTATAAAAAGTATTTCACTGTTTAAATTAATTCCAGGAATTTCAGAAAATGATTTAAAACTTCGGAAAATCATAGAAAATAAACCGTAGCTCGGATGAAAAAAGTTTTCTACATGAAAGTTGATCAGAAATACGAGACGAACCCGAATATGCCCTCCATGTAGCTGTCACATGCCCACAACACTGCGAACATGGAACCTTCCCCTCCGGTTCATCTGTCTGACAGATGCCTAAAGCCGGGAAAATATTCTTAGATATTTTCCCGCTCCGTCTCTAACGTGTAGTGCTGCATTAGGTCACCCCCAGCACAACATATTGCCATGCCTTGCATTGTGTAGCATTTGTATGCTTGTATTTATTGTTTCTTCCCCCTCTTCTCCCCGGTAGACCCCGAGCCCGACGCTGCTGCCGATTACGACTACACCGCAGAGGACCAGTCCCTTTCAGCGGAGCTTCCAGGCAAGCAAACCCCCTTGAACATGCCTAAATCACCCATACTTTCTCTCTTATGCTTGCATTAGAATTGCTACAGTTGTTGTTCCGAAAATACCTATTCTGATGCATAGCCTGTTTTTGTAACCTACTATTGATACATTACCTGCTATCCTAAATGCTTAGCATAGGTTGGTTAGCGAACCATCTGTGGCCCCTCATCCTTGTCCTTGTTGCCCCGCTTTATTACCGGTGCCCCGATCTATGTGATCGATGGGCGGAGACCAGCACATCACCGCACACCCCCTAAGTTGTACGACTCTGCAAAGCTAATATCGAGTGCCGAGGGTGATACCTCATAAATCACTTCTGATGATATCTCTGTAGCCTAGCTAGTCGGTTGTGGGTTACCGAGGATGATTCCTCTTTCACCACCTCCGATGATGCCTCTGTCGTGCAACCCTTCAAGTGTGAACCCATCGAGGGTGATTCCTCCGAGTTCACCTTGACGGATACATCTAGTGGAAATCCAACGAGGGTGATTCCTCGGATTCCTACTTGATGTGTTGGACACACGGTTACCATATAATTATTTCAGGCGATGATTAAAGTCGGGTCGGCCCCAAGGGGTACCCGCGAGAGATGTGAAGTCGGGTTGACCGTGAGGGTACCCGCGAGATAATTACGTGGCACGGCCGGGCAGGCAGACCGCCCCAGGAGAGGGTTGGGCTTGGCCCTTGTCGTAAGTCCATGAGGCGGGGCGACGGGGTCACATGATCGTGGATCTCTGCTCGTTTCCGCGAGCTCCCAATACACTAACGGATTTGGGTATTTGATCTGAGTTGGCCACTGGCCTATACGCACTACCACCACGCGGGATAATGGTTTAATGGGGCCCTCGGCGCCGTATGTATCAGCCGAAAACTCTATCAGATGTCCAGTTCAGCATTGTGGCCGGGCCGGATCGCGCCATCCAGACAGAGGTGGTGCTAGTATCCCCCTGCGCACAACGACCCAGAGTGCAAAGGGCGATGGGCCCAAGACCCCTGAGCGCTTAGGATGTAGACCGACGGGGACCTCTCTACGGAGCCTAGGTAGGACTACGTCGTGTCGATCAGCCGAGGCCGGGCATGACCGAGAAAAGTGTGTCCGGCCAGAGTTAATCGAGCGTGTTGGGTAACAGTAGTGCACCCATGCAGGGAAGTTATCTATTCGAATAGCCATGTCCATGGTAACAGGACGCTCAGTGTTGTATCCCGATCTACTACAACTTGAACTGGATACATGTTACTTTAATTATAAGCTCCGGGGTCGCTTTCTCGCAGGGAGTCGAGGAAGGATCTCTAGGCTTTGCTACTACATACTAATTACTTTATGTTATGCTGCTAATCTACACTCTTCTAATGCTGCAAGACGATGCAAGATGCTAGTCTTCGATAGGCTAGGCTTTCCCCTCTATTCTGGCATTTCTGCAGTTTAGTCCACAGATACAGCCCCTTCCCCTTGATACCGATGCATACTTAGCATAGTTCTGATGTAAGTCTTGCGAGTACTTTGGATGAGTACTCACAGTTTCTTTGCTACCTTTTTCCTCCTTTCCGATTGCTGCGATCAAATGACGGAGCCCCGGAGCCAGCTTATCCCGCCGACTACTACTACCCCACCGGTGGAGCTTACTACTACGTGGAGACCGACGACCAGGAGTAGATGGGAGGCTCCCAGGCAGGAGGCCTGCGCCTTTTCGATCTAGATGTCGTTGTTTTGCTCGGCCTTCTTAAGGCAAACTTGTTTAACTTTATGTCTGTACTCAGATATTATTGTTGCTTCTGCTAACGCTTGTACGCGAGCTTATGTATTCGAGCCTTCGAGGCCCCTGGCTTGTAATATAAAGCTTGTATGACTTTTATTTGTGTTTAGAGTTGTGTTGTGATATCTTCCCGTGAGTCCTTAGGCTTGATCGTGTGCATTTGCGTGTATGATTAGTGCACGATTGAGTCGGGGGCGTCACACATCAGCAACGTCGCAGTCACCAAGACCCTCATCGACGGAGGCACCGGCCTCAATGTGATCTCCGTCGAGACCTTCAAGACGCTCCAAGTGCCCTATGAGCGCCTGATGCCTACCAGGCCCTTCTCGGGCGTCACCGACGGCTCCACTGTCCCCATGTGGCAGGTGTGCCTTCCCGTCACCTTCGGCACCCGCAAGAACTACCGTACGGAGTTCATCGTCTTCGATGTGACTCACATCGGCCAGCCTTACAACGCCATCTTGGGCTACCTGGCGCTCACCAAATTCATGGCCGCGACCCACCACGCCTACGGCCTCGTCAAAATGCCCGGCTGCAGCGGTACCCTCACCGTCCGCTGCAACAAGAAGGATGAGCTGCAAACCCGCGAGCACGCCTACAAGGCTGCCTCCGTCGCGTACCCGGCCGATGAGGACGTGCCTGGGCCTGCCGAGGAGACGCCCGTGAAGAAGAAGCCCCTGCTCTCTCAAGAGCGGGCCGAGTCCAAGAAGGCATCGTCGAACGGGGGCGAAGCAGGCCCCTCCCTCGCCGTCAGCGGTGGGCCCTCCCTCAAATAGGAAGGCGCGCTCGTCACCTTCCTCCGGGCAAGCCCTGATGCGTTGGCTTGGACAGCATCAGGCGAGCCCGGCCTACCGAGGGAGGTGATGGAGCACCACTCAGCCGCGTGCCAGAGCGCGCGGCCCGTCAAGCATGAAGAATGGCGTCAGGCGCCCAAGAAGCAGGAAGTCATCACCCAAGCAGTCAACAAGCCCCAGGATGCTGGAATCGCCCGCGAAGCTCCCCACCTCAGGTGGATCACCAGCCTCTCCCCCGTCGCCAGGCCACGCAGTAGCGCGCGCATGCGCGTCGACTTCATCGCCCTCAACCATGCTCGCCCCGCGGGCCCCTTCCCTCCTCCGCGCATCGCCGCGGGCTCTCCCTAGCTTGTGCGTATGCCGTTCGGCCTGGAGGGTGCCGCAGCCACCTTCGCGAGGCTGATGCGCATGAGCCTGGAGTCCCTGATCTCAAGGAATACAGAGGTGGTTAACACCCGCCCACCGGCCCACCGCGGCCCCACTCGTGACGGAGGCTGGTGTTCCGGTACCAAACACATGGAACGTCCGCCATCACCGTAAGTTCTATCCGTGCCCCACGGGTACGAGCGACATGGAGTTGTACACGCTCCGGGGCTCTCTCTACCCACACTGCCTCCGGCACGTGAGAGCTCCTTCCCACTCTCGTGGAAGCCCCATGCTCCGCGCTGGCGGATGCCCCATGCTCAGTGCTGGCGGCCTACTTGAGGGGCCCGCGGCCGTCACATCCTCAAAGCTGACCCGTGTCGAACACGGCAGCATGTATCTTTCTGTTATGTAATGAACCTGCTTCATGCATCAGTAAAGCTTATTTCCTCCAAAACCCTGTGTGCTTGCAGCCGCGGGGCGCGAGCTCATGATCTCACCCGTGCATGTCACGTGAGCGGGGGCTGGGCACGGTGTCTGTGCTCGGGTCAGTCCCAGCAGCACTGAAAAACCCAAGCGACTGAGCTCTGGCTCGCGGGCCTACTCCCGTGTACGTCACCTCACCAGGTCCTTGGTGCTCTTGTCTCCTCGCGTAACACCCACAGGCGACCTCGCGAGCATGCCCTGCTGCACTACTTGCGAAAACTTGGCAGTCTCCCTGATGCAGGATACCAAAGGCCTCAGGAGCCCCCCCCCCGGGAGGCCTCGCGGTGGGCCCTACGGGCAGAGGGCCTCGCGAGGGACTACGCCTCACGAGTTGTGCCCTGCGAAGGACTCGCCCCAAACTGCACGCCTCAAAGGAGCTAAGTCTAAAGCACCCCTCGGGTCTTCTCCCTCTCGTTTCTCTCTCGTGGCATCTTGATTTCCTTGGCACGAGCTGCCTGCACGTAAAGGGGGGGACCCTGAGCATCGCGCCTCAGGGACTCCTACTAGCCTAAGAGCCCAACACCCTCTGGCCTTGCCGAGCGCACGCTCTGGGCATACCTGCGACGGCTGTAGCTTGCCTCGGGGGGTGGGTCCCAGCGACACAGGGCACAAAGGCAATGTAAAAGGGAAATAAAGGCCCCGAGAGGAAAACGAAAACACGTGAATCATCAAGTACTTGGCAACAAAAGTACCATGCAAATGTTTTCATGCCCCCGCGGGGCCGCGTCTATCCTATTACAGCAAAAGGTCAATGAGGATTATGCGCGTAAGGCGCCGCCGTCGCCGCTCCCGCTGTCATCGCGAGGGGGCTCGCCACCGCCCCCGCTAATCTCAGGCTCGAAGGTGTGTAGCCCGACGAAGCCGGCCACGCGCTCCCTCACAGCCTCCTCGAGGGATTCGCGGAGCTCTGCCGGGACAATGGTCACCACCCGCCCTAAGTCGAAGCGATCGTCGAGGCGGAGAAGGTTGCTGAAGAGTCGCGTTGTCGCCTGGGTCAGCATGTCGCGGCATGCTTCCTCGACGGTGGCGTCCGTATCCAGTAGCTGCTTCTTGAGATCGTCGACCTCGGCCTGGAGCTCGTCCCGCCTGGCCGCGAGGCTCCTCTGCTCGTCGAGAGCGGCCTGGGCAGTCGCCAGCTCGCGCTCCTTCGCCAGTAGGCGCTCCCGCTCTGCCTCTTGCGCGGATGCGGATGCCGCGAGCTTGCGTTCCAAGGTCTTGGCGTTCGCCTCGAGGGTAGCGACCACCTCCTGGTGCCTCAGGATCTCCTCCTCGTGCTTCGGGAGCTCAGCTTTGCGGGATGCGAGCCGGCCGTCGCAAGCCTCCGCGGCCTCCTCCCGCGCCTTGAGCCGGCGCTCACGCGAGGCAGCCTGCTCCTGGAGTGTCTTCTCTTAAGCTCCCGCTTTCTCCCACCGCCGCTTGGCCTCCTGGGCATCTTCGAGGGCCTTTGCGAGGGACGCCTGGGCATCTTTGGCGAGCTGCTCGCGCTGCGCCTGCGCCTCCTCGTCCCGCTGGCGGTCGAGCTTCGCCGCCTCCCGGAGCTGGCTCCACCCCTTCGTCAGCCTCCGCCGCTCCTCCGCGCAGAGCTCCGCCTCCTTCCTGAGCTTGCCTTCGAGGGCCTCGAGGGCCGCCATGACGCGGTCGACGGTGAGGGTGTCCTGGACTAGGGGGTACTCGGGCCGCCGGCCTATCTCTCGTAGGCCAGACTTGTGGGCCGCCCTCTACTCGTCGATGGAAGGCCGGATTGTGGGCAACCCCGTGTACTAGAAGGAAACCTCCGAAGACTTGGCGTCTCCTCCAAGAATACTTGGTGTGCCCGGCGTGTTTATCCCCTGATGGTAACCAACTATGTGTAACCCTAGGGCCTTCTGGTGTCTATATAAACCAGAGGGTTTAGTCCGTAGAGGATCATCATATCCATTGCCTAGGGTTTAGCCCATCCGATCTCGAGGTAGATCAACTCTGTAACCTTCATACAATCACATCAATACAATCTAGCAGCACGTAGGGTATTACCTCTTTGAGAGGGCCCGAACCTGGGTAAATCGCTGTCTCTACGTTCCCTGTTATCCATTGATTCCTAGACCTACAGTTCGGATCCCCTACCCGAGATCTGCCGGTTTTGGTACCGACATTGGTGCTTTCATTGAGAGTTCTGCCGTGGGTTACCAAGGATCAATGGCTCGCCTTTTCATCAGCGATGGAATCCGCAGCGGGGACATCTTCGTCCCCGGACAGCTTTTCACGTTCGGTAGCATTGTGTTGCACGCCGATCCGGCCTGTCACCTTGATCAGGTCGGCAGCTATGCCGCTGAGCAGGAAATCAGGTTTGGCGGCCTTGAGTACGTCGCCGATGCTCGAGGCGATCTAGTCTTTACTGGGTTCTCGGCTTCACCCGAGGAGCCTACAAATCCCGAGGCCTTGACCTCGGATTCCCTTCCCATCCCTATCCCCGGGGCGGGCCTTAGTTCGGATCCGGCCTTGAGTTCGAATCCAACCCCAACGCCAGAAAACCAAGGTCACACTTGGCCGTACACATTCACGGTATCGGCACGCCGGAGCTCGACTCCGACGGATGCCCGAATGTGAATCCGGTTGACCTCTCGTTTTTAAGCGAGATGTTAGATCGGATCCAGAGTATAACTATCGCGGATGGCCCGTCCTCGGACCAGGAGCAGGTCGGACAGGAAGCCGGCCGCGGGGAATTTTGCGTCCCACCCACCACCCACTTGTTAGCCACTGTCGAAGATTTAACCGACATGCTGGACTACGCCTCCGAGGAGGCTGACGACATGGACAAGGATATCGACGTCCCGCCCTATACGGCTCCTTTCCTAGCCACTTCCAACACCGGAAAGTGGACCGCCACCTCCACCTACGACGCTTACATGGTTGGCACCCCCAAAAAGGACGGCGACATGACTATGAAGGACGGCGACGGCCCAGCCGAGGAACCGCCCAAACGCCGACGACGGCGAGCCGGAGGGCGAGGAAAGGGCAAGGAAAACAACACAGACACAAACGACACCGGAGAGAACGACACTCCCGATAACATGGGGAGCTCGGTGACAACACCCCCGAGCAGCACCATGACACCCCTGAAGGGCATGAAGACCAGGGTGACCCCGAGGACCTCGAGGATTCCGAGGACAGTAATTACCTCCCTCCGTCCGAAGAGGAGGATAGCCTTGCACCCGAAGACTTCATCATCCAGGAGGATCCCCTGGAGCAAGAGAAATTCAAGCGGCAACTCATCGCCACGGCCCGAAGCTTGAAGAGGAAGCAACAACAGTTAAAAGCCGTACAAGATACACTCAACGACAGATGGACGATGGTCCTAGCCGCCAAAGAGGGCCTTGACGATCAACGTCAGGGTCAATACAAGAGTTATCCACGGTGGTGCCTACTCCCAGAATTTGAGGATGAGGCCCTAGAGCCCATGCCTCCCAGACGAACGTACGCAAGCCAGCCCGACTGCCCCCCTCGAGGGCTGGATAGACCGGCTGTGGAAGCCGAACTCCCGCCCGCCCCCCTCAAGGACAGGACAGGGCGGTCGGGGAAGCCGAATACCCACCCGCACCTCCTCGCCGAGCAGGCAAAGACCCGGTTCAACCGGACAACCGATATGATCTGCGCCGCGACCTGAACGCCAGAGGGATCCAGTCAAGATCCATCTATGGATCCACAGGACACGCGCCCGCTGGACGGGACGGATACCAAGCCTGGCGCGACAGGAACGACAGAGCTCGGGAACAGCACCGTGCTCGGATGACAACCGATCTTCGGCGCGATGTGGCCTGGGCCAGGGGCGCCGCACACCCAATGTGTTTCACCGACGAGGTGATGCAGCATCAGTTCCCCGAGGGGTTCAAACCCGTCAATATAGAGTCCTACGATGGGACAACTGACCCAGCTGTGTGGATTGAGGATTTTCTCCTCCACAATCATATGGCCCAAGGAGATGACCTCCATGCCATTAAGTACTTACCATTGAAACTCAAGGGACCAGCAAGGCATTGGCTGAACAGCCTACCCGAAAACTCCATCGAGAGCTGGGAAGAGCTCGAGGATGCATTCCGAGCTAACTTTCAAGGCACTTATGTTCGGCCACCGGACGCCAACGACCTGAGCCATGTCATTCAGCAGCCCGGGGAGTCAGCCCGACAATTCTGGAACCGGTTCTTGACCAAGAAGAACCAGATCATCGACTGTCCGGATGCCGAAGCGATTGCGGCATTCAAACACAGTATCCGGGACGAGTGGCTCGCCCGCCAACTCGGCCAGGACAAGCCGAGAACAATGTCGGCCTTTACCTCCTTAATGACCCGCTTTTGCGCGGGTGAGGATAGTTGGTTAGCTCGTCGAAGCAACCACCCCGAAGACCCCGGAACTTCAGAGGTCCGGGACGGAAACAGGAAACCCCGGTGCAATAGGAACAATAAGCGCCGACACTCAAACAATGGCGGTGAAGCCGATGACGCAGCAGTAAATGCCGGATTCAGCGGCTCGAAATCGGGACCGCGGAAAAAACCCTCTAAAGGGAACCGGGACCGCCCGTCTGCACTGGATAGAATATTGGATAGGCCCTGCCAGATTCACGGCACCCCAGACAAGCCCGCTAACCATACCAACCGTAACTGTTGGGTAATCAAACAGGCCGGCAAGGTCACAGCCGTAGAACAAGGCAAGGGCCCCCGCAGCGAGGACGACGACGAACCTCGCGGGCCAAACAACGGAGGCCAAAAGCAGTTCCCTCCAGAGGTCAAAACCGTGAACATGATCTACGTCACGCATATACCGAAGAAGGAGCGGAAACGCACACTTCGGGATGTCTACGCCTTAGAGACGGTAGCCCCAAAATTCAACCCATGGTCGGCTTGCCCGATCACTTTCGACCGTCGAGACCATCCGACCAGTATACGCCATGGAGGAACGGCGGCTCTGGTGCTCGACCCCATCGTGGACAGATTTCACCTCACCAGAGTCCTTATGGACGGAGGTAGCAGCCTCAATAACTTCCGCAGCGAGGACTTGATCTTTGGCTCGCCCGATAACTTCCGCAGCGAGGACTTGATCTTCGATATTGTCCCCTTCCGCAGCGGTTACCACGCACTCCTCGGCCGGACTGCGTTCGCCCGCTTCAATGCCGTCCCGCACTATGCATACCTGAAGCTCAAGATGCCAGGACCAAAGGGCGTTATTATCATTAACGGTAATACCGAGCGCTCGCTTCGAACAGAGGAACACACGGCGGTTCTAGCCGCCGAAGTCCAAGTCGCCAAAGAGGCGTCGCAAGTCCAGTCTACTGCCAAGAAACTGGACGCACGCAAGCGCTCCCGAGCTGCAGCCTCGGTCCCGGAGCACTCTCATGCTCACTCAAAATAGGGGTATGCGCTCCACAACATGGCCCACCTAGTTGCAAAATACGTACCTCGAGTGCACAATTTCGCGCTCGAAATTCCATGGGCAGTTGTGGGGACACATGAAACAAAGACCGAGAGCTCGGTTCGACCGAGCAATGGCCAGCAGATGTCTTCGAATCAACATCGACAATGGGCACCATCTAGGGCCTGATCAGCGTCAAACTGATACACCACGGTGACTTCTCAACACCCTTTCCCAAGGGCTCGTCTGCCCCACACTACTACCTCCGCCGAACATACGGTCGACAGCTCCGCTCACACGGAAGCTTCTTACAGAGCAAAGGCGCAGACGTGCAGCATGGCGTAGTAGGGACGTCAAACCACTCATGAAGGCCCTGTGTAAACATTTACTCTAATGTATCTATTTCTTCAAAAGTATCTATAAAAGTTACTTCAGCAATCCGGATTGTACTGTTGGACGTCACATATTCAAAGGAAATAAAGACCAATTTTTCTCTAGTACTTGCGCAGTCATTCGCGTTCGCATATTCCTTTCCGCTTTTTTTATAGGCCGAAGCAACCTATCACGATACATCATTTTTTCTAACCGGCTAATAGACCGGGGGCTCGAACATAAATCTTGCCTCAAACCCTGTCCTGGCACCTACTTTTATTTTATGTGCTCGGCGTCATGGATATTGCACTATATGAATTAGTTCCAAATTGCGTCTTTGGTCAATAGTTGGGTTGCCCGGCTCCTGTGTTTACCCTCTTACGTTCCGCACTGTTCGGCTAAGAGGGTAAAGGGAGAACCACTGCGATTGTACTTCTAGCTAGCCTGGTCAAGTACCTCAATGGAGAAAGCCAAAAACTGACTGTCACAATAAGCGAGAACTGGTCGGCGATCCGATGACTCGTGTCAAACCAAAGATCGTTGGAGGTCAATCCGTGTTAAACGAAGGGTTCTCTGTTATAGAAGCCATGTGATGATGGTGTCAACCGCGGCTCGTCCGAATATCACAAACACTGGGGGCTAGTCACCAGCCCCTGCAGTCAAGCTCCTATGGCTAAGTGAAAGCACTAAAACCACATAGTCTGATTGCCTTGTTTTCCGTACATACAACCGCCTCCGGGCACCGAGACGTCAGCTAAGGTTTATGATGTAACGAGGGAACACCCCAGGCAGTATCTGCACTGGGGGCTGAAGCCGATGACTGGTAACTTTCAGTTAAGAAACGGCCGCACAGGAGTCAAAATTAACATAGCAGACATTATATACAGCCAACACAGTGCATTCCAAGTAAAGCCAAAGGTTTTAAACTCCTCGGATAACTTATCTACTCATAAATTACATCTTTCGAGCACTGGGCTTCTATTGCCCGAGCACCATCCATCACGATGGGAAAATATTGCTTGGGGCGCCTATGCTCCTTTCCAGGGGGTGGAGGTCCGGTGGCCATCTCGGTTGGCTTGATCTTCGGCCAGTGCACCATCGTCTTGCCGAAGGCCATCCGAGCTCCTTCAATGCACGCGGAGCGCTTCCACGCATCAATTCGGGGCACGGCGTCGTACAGCCTCTGCACCAGCCCAAAATAGCTGCTCGGCAGCGGCTCCGAACGCCACAGCTTGACACAGAGGTCCTTCATCACGGGCTCTGCCATCCGATGCAGCTCCATCAGCTGCTTCATCTGATTATTCAGGAGGGGAGGGTGTTCGGGCACTTGAAATTGCGCCCAGAACAGCCTCTGCTCGGCCCGACCCTCCTGAGCGGCGAAGAACCTGGCCGCGTCCGCCGCACTCTTCGGGAGGTCCACAAAGGCGCCTGGGGAACGCCATACTCGCGTGAGCAACGCGAACCTGTTACCTCCAAAGATACTTTGCAGCAAGTACGGCTTACCGTCCGCAATGAGCCTGACTTGGGGGAGCTCCTCTTGGTAGCCGCGCGCCTCTGTCCGCGCTTCCTTGGCCACCGCGGCCAATGATGCCAGCTCAGCGGCCTGCTCCTAATTCTTCTACTCGAGGGCCTCACACTTTGTGACGGCCTCCCCGAGCTCTTGCTGCACTTCCAGCACCCTGGCCTCGTGCTTCTGGCTTGTGGTTCGCTCCACAGCCAGTTCGGCGGCCGCTTTCTCGGCCACCGACCTCTGCTCCGCCGCTTCCAGCTGAGCCGTCTTTAGTGCGGCCTTGAGGTTTTCCACCTCTGCGGAGGCGGCTGTCATCAGATCAGTTAAATCCGTTAGGATACTTCGAACCCAGCTTACCAAACAACGGCTGTATTCAACATTACAGCTCGGACTTACCTTGCGCCTCGTCAAACCTCTTGTTCACCAGGCTCATGTCGTCCTCGGAGCTCATCAACTTCTGATTCAGCTCGGCCAACTCTTCGGCGTTGGCGGCTGCGGCCGAAGATGACGCCTGTGCATTATTCTACGCACGTTAGTATCCGGGATATTGATTTTCGATCCTCTGACGGGCTTTGCTCAAGCCAGTCAGCGTCTCAGGGGCTACTGTGTATGAGGCTATACATTTACACAAAAGAATTTTTCTAAGGGAAAAGCATTACTTCGCTCACCTTGAAGCCGGTAAGAAGGCCGCTAAAAGCCTCCTTCACTCCGTTATCCACGGACCGAAGACTTTGCAACACCGCGCCCATAAGGGCACGACGCTCTTCGGCGATAGAGGAGCTGGTTAGAGCATCCTCCATCTCATCTGGCCACCCGGTCGACGCCTGCTCTGGGGCGGGCGGGGGTGGCGGCGGCGCTTCGGCTTCTTTCCTCTCGAAGTCCGGGGCGCTGGACTCTGGACGCCTTGACATCTCCGGAGTCATCCTCGGAGAGAGCTCGGCTTGTCCGGGCTCCTCCTCTTCGTTCACCAAAGGGGCCCTCCCTTCCTGGTCTTTGGCGATCGAGGTGTTCACCTCGGCCATGATAGTGTCGCCTCCTCCCCCTGTGTGCGGCACGGGAGGGGTCCTCCTCGACGGGACCTCCTCGGCCTCCTCGACGATTGGGGGAGGCGAGGCGCGGGATTCGGTCCCGCTCTCCGCTAGCGCCGCCGGTGGAGAATCCACTTCCAAGACTCGGTCGGTGGGGAGATCGCGCAGCGGGCTGCAAAATTACAAACGGAAATGTGATCAATATCAAACCCAGTTCGGCTAAGGATGGTCAAGCGGTTACTAGAACGCGTACCTTTGAGCCTGTGGCTTGGCCCTGGGGATCCTCCGAGGAACATCTTCGGAGGCCTCAGAGTCCTCGGTAGAAGCCGAGCTATCGCCGGACAAGGCTACTTTGGCCTTGCGTGGTCTTTTGGGAGCGGGTTGAGGCGGCACCTCCTTGGCGTCCTCGGACGCCGCCCTCTTCCCTGTTCGGGAGGAATCATCTTCCTCCCCGTCCTCTCCCTGCTCCTTCTCCTCCTCTTGCGCGAAGGGAGCATTGGTGTCCCTGGATCTAGCCCCCGGGGGTCCTCGGGAGCGGAGGCCCTCTCTGGCCTCCCTCTTCTGGTCCTTTTTCTTCTCCTTCCTCTCCGACGCCTCATACGGCTCCACGGCCAACATGGCCGTCAGTAGGGGGGTCCTAGGTCCCTCTGGCAGCGGCGCCGGACTGTCGATCCGTTCGGCCTTCTTCAACCAGCTCTGCGGATGAGAAGTAAAAAAGCTAAATACCTTATCAAAAGGAAATAGTTCGGATTTAAGAACAGTACTAGTCATACCTCCCGTGGGGGATTTGCGGCGTCGAGGCCGACGTCCTCCTCTACGGCCGGCCACTCCTTCTGCGGCTTGAACAGCACCTTCCATAGTTGAGGGTGGGAGGTGCGGAAGAAGCTGCGCACGGTGGCCGGGTATTCGGACTTGTAGGCCCACATGGGGGAAGCCCTATCCTGGAAAGGAAGGATTCGGCGGCCGAGCATGATCTAGATCACGTTGACCAGCTCGACGCCCTTCTCTATCATTTTGGCGATCCGACTCTGCAGCAGCACCACCTTCTTATTCGACCCCCAGTCGAGGCCCTTCTTGGTCCATGGGACCAGCCTCATAGGGGGTCCGGATCAGAAGGCCGGAATCGCCCCTAGTCCGCGCTCCTTGGCTCGGTGATGTAGAACCATTCCCTCTGCCAAACCTTGACGGTCTCGATGAAGGTGCCCTTTGGCCACTCCACTTGGGGAAGCTTGCTGACCATAACGCCCCCCACAGTCCGCCTGCTGACCGTCGACGATCTTCGGCTTGACGCTGAAGATCTTCAGCCACAGGCCGAAGTGTGGCCGGACCCGAAGAAAAGCCTCACAAATGATGATGAAGGCCGAGATGTGGCGGAAGGAGTTCGGCGCGAGATCGTGGAAGTCAAGCCCGTAGAAGAACATGAGACCCCTGACGAAGGGATGAAGGGGAAAGCCCAAATCTTGGAGGAAGTAGGGGATGAACACCACCCTCTCGCCCTGCCGTGGCGTGGGGACGACCTGGCCGGCCTCTGGAGCACGGTGGGCGACGTTGGCGGGGAGATATCCCGCGCCCTTCAACTCCATGATGGCGCTCTCGGTGACGACGGACGCCTCCCACTTGCCTTTGGACCCGGAGCCTGCCATTGCTAGATCGAACGGGCGGCTGGAAAGGTTCTTGGAAGGGAGAGCGGATTTGGGCGCTGGAGCTCAAAAGATGGGGAAGGCAATGGCGAAGGGGGAAAATGGGAGCGTGTGAAGGGAACAAAGGCTGTGCCCCTTTATGGGCTGTAAAACCCACGGTCCCTTTACTGCGCCGCAGTCCTCGCCATTTCCCCATGTAACCGTGCCATTATGCGCCCGTGAGGTGAGGCGGATTATTGATCATATCCCTTGAAAACAGGACACGATCTCCATATCGATGGGACGTGCCAATGAAAACTGCCTCGAACCGCGAATCGAGTTTTTCATAAACCAACTCGCGGTCGTGGCAAGGTGTGACCCTTCGGTAAAAGTTGTCAGATGATGACACTATTCACACTGAAGCGACTAGCCTTCGGGGCGAAGTCATTAGTATGCTTCGTTACCGAGGTATAGTTCGGCGCATATACGACAGGGCAACGCTTGAGGATACAGTTCGGAGTGATACAGACCTGTTACCGGTGTCACGGAAGAAAGGGAACTGGTCTACAAAGCCAATGATGTTCGGCACCTACCTCTGCTTCGAAGACTAGTTCGGGGGCTACTGAGGGTGTCCTGGACTTGTGGGTCGCCCTCTACTCGTCGATGGAAGGCCGGATTGTGGGCAACCCCTTGTACTAGAAGGAAACCTCCGAAGACTTGGCGTCTCCTCCAAGAATACTTGGCATGCCCGGCGTGTTTATCCCCTGATGGTAACCGACTATGTGTAACCCTAGGGCCTTCTGGTGTCTATATAAACTAGAGGGTTTAGTCCGTAGAGGATCATCATATCCATTGCCTAGGGTTTAGCCCATCCGATCTCGAGGTAGATCAACTCTGTAACCTTCATACAATCACATCAACACAATCTAGCAGGACGTAGGGTATTACCTCTTTGAGAGGGCCTGAACCTGGGTAAATCCCTGTCTCTACGTTCCCTGTTATCCATTGATTCCTAGACCTACAGTTCGGATCCCCTACCCGAGATCTGTCGGTTTTGGTACCGACAGACGGCCCCGCCCCAGGGCGCGGTGCCACTCTCCCTCAGCACCAAGGCGTGACTCGCCCGTGCCTCCTCCTCACCCGCGATCACCGTCTGGCGCAGATGGACCGGGATGGCTGCCCCCGACGCCAGCGGTGTTGCCCCGCGCTCGGGCGTCGCCTTGGATGCCTCGAGGGCCGGACGCTCAGGCCCGGGGACGGTTCCCGCGAGGGCTACGGTGAGCTCCGCCGCAGCGTGCGTGGCGCGCTGAGAAGAGGTCGGCGCCTCATCCCCCTTTCCCGCCGCCTCGACACCGGCAACGGGGGCCGCCTCAGGAGGCACCGCCGCAGCAGGCCTGGGAGGCATCGCCCCGCGTTGGGGGGTCGCCTCCGCGCGCCCCTGGGGGAGCACCCCCTGGCCATCGGCGGCCTCGCCCCCGCTCTCAAGCCACTGCTCGGCCCCCTCATTGCCTCCTGCCGGATTCGCCGCCAGGTACGTCGGCATGGCAGGCGAGGCAGTCTTCCGAGGAGGGGAGGGTTCCTCGACATCGGCCTTCTTCCTCTTGGCCTTCTCCTCCTCCTCGGCGGCCAGCCTGAGGCTCCTGCGCAGGCGAACGCTCGTCAAGGTCGCAGTGGCCAGGAAGTAGGGATCGATAGGTGGGGGAGGAACTTACACATTCTTGGGGTTCCAACGCCTCTTCTTTCGCTCCTTGATGGCGCCGCTGCTGCTACTGCCCCCTTCATGC
Organism: Elymus sibiricus; assembly: GCA_039707655.1. Classification (NCBI taxonomy): domain Eukaryota; kingdom Viridiplantae; phylum Streptophyta; class Magnoliopsida; order Poales; family Poaceae; genus Elymus; species Elymus sibiricus. Next base: position 111,580,681 of record CM077664.1, on the reverse strand, counting down.
GGCGCACCTAGGCGGCCGCCCGAGGGCGCGGTGTGAGTCCCGTCGGAGTAGGCGGGCACGGTGGTCCCATCCGCCCTCTCCTCGGGGGGCTCGTCGGTCTCTGCGGCCCCGCCTCCTCCATCCCTCGCCAGCACAGGTGAGGGTGTCCCGGACTAGGGGGTACTCGGGCTGCCGGCCTATCTCTAATAGGCCGGACTAATGGGCCGATCTTTGCTCGTCAAGAAGACCGGATGGTAGGCGACCCCGTGCACCAGAAGGAAACCTCCGAAGACTTGGCGTCTCCTCTAAGGAATAATTAGTGTAACCGGCATGTTTATCCCCTGATGGCAACCGACCATATGTAATCCTAGGTCCCTCTGGTGTCTATATAAGCCAGAGGGTTTAGTCCGTAGAGACACAGAACCATCATAACCATCTAGGGTTTAGCCCATCCGATCTCGAGGTAGATCAACTCTGTAACCTTCATACAATCACATCAATACAATCCAGCAGGACATAGGGTTTTACCTCTTCGAGAGGGCCCAAACCTGGGTAAATCGCTGTCTCTACATTCCCTGTTAATCATTGATTCCTAGACCCACAGTTCGGATCCCCTACCCGAGATCTGCCGGTTTTGGTACCGACATTGGTGCTTTCATTGAGAGTTCCGCCGTGGGTCACCAAAGATCAATGGCTCGCCTTCTCATCAGCGATGGCATCCGCGGTGGGAACATCTTCGTCCCCGGCCAACTCTTTGCGTTCGGCAGCGTCATGCTACACGCAGATTCGGACGGGTCGATAGCTTTACCCCCGATCAGGAGATCAGGTTCGGAAACTTGGAATTCGTCGCCTAGAAGCTTATCCTTACAGGGTCCTCAGCCTCACCTGAAGGACCCGCAAATCCTGAAGCTTTGACTTCGGGTACGGCCAGCCCCACTACCAGGTCGGCCGCCGCTCCAGACCAGGCCTTGAGCCCGGATCTAATCTCCGCACCCGGCTGCCGAAAATTAGCCTCGGCCGAACACGACTGCGGGGCAAAATCAAACGCTCCCGTCACGACCATACTACGGGTTGACCCCGTAAAACGCCAGAACTTGGAGCCGACAGATCTCTCGTTATTAAACAGGATACTAGATCGGATCCAAGCCATGGGAATCACCAATGGCCAGTCCTCGGTCTACGATGAGATCGGGCTTAAAACCGATGATGGGGAAATTCATACCCCTCCGGCCGCCCACTTGGTCGCCACTATCGAAGGCTCAACTGAGGGCTCGCCCCTCCCCCCAGAACCGAAAGCGCATAGGGTGGAAGTTTCCGATCAGCAAGCTTCATCCTCCAGCTCGGCAGCCAAACTCTGCTCCGGAGAGGGTTCAAAGCCGAAGTCTGATTCAGTACGCAACCTCGAGTTCACACATCCGTGCCTGGCCAACTATCTGGATCCAGAGCTCGGCACGTCGGATTCCATGTCAATCCAGGACGCAGTCGCCAAAACCCCAGACTCACACCCCGCTGGGATTAAAAAATTTATCCCACCCACCGCCCACATTGAGTACTGTCCAAGTAACTCAGGAAGGCCTGACATATGGGACCTAATGTACATAAAGCAACAACCCGAAGAGACAGTTCGGCACTTCTGGGCCAGATTCCTCCTCGTCAAAAACAAGATGACAGACGGTTGCAGCAAGGATATTCTGGAGGTTTTTTGACAGAACTGCCAAGACGAAGGCATCTTAAATGCCCTCGCCCGCCGCCACATCCAAAACTTCTCTGAGTTATCGGACCTGGTGTCCAAATACTGTGCTATGGAGTATGCTTGGCAGGCTCAACTCGAGCAAACGGAGTCAATCTGTACAGGATCAAACCGAGCTCGGGCAAAACGCGCATACCCTCACCGGACACCTCAATCCGAGCCGTCCGAGAAAAGGATGCAACCCCTGACAAGATCCAGAACGGTCCTTGAGGAACTACTGGACAAACCATGCCCCATACACCCCGTCCTTCTCAACACAAACCCAACCCATAGCCTTCGAGCTTGCTGGGTGGTCAGGCAAGTCGCCAAGAGCGGCGAAGTCATCCTTGGGGGCCCGTACTCCAATAAACGCCCAACAACGCCCTCTGATGACGACGCCGAGATCCTAACAATCTACGAGACGTATTCCTCAAAGAATCAGAGGAAGAGAGCCCTTCGAGAGCTCACTCAAATTCACCATGTGGCAGCGATAGACTCATGGACAGACACACCTATCACTTTCAGCGAGCAAGACCAGCCGAGGCCCCGCCCTACCCGAGCTGCTGCCGCCCTTGTCCTTGATCCCATAGTGGATAGATTTCGACTCCAAAAGGTGCTAATGGACGGCGGCAGCGGGCTAAACCTCATTTACGAGGACACCTTGGACAAAATGCAGTTCGACAGATCTCGCATCGAGCAAAGTCACACCACCTTTCGAGGGATCATCCCCGGCAAGGAGGCACGTTGTAGTGGCCGAGTGGTTCTCGATGTGGTCTTCGGAACACCCGAGAACTACCGATCTGAAGAACTGCTCTTCCACATTGTGCCCTTTCGCAGTGGCTACCATGCCTTATTAGGGCACGACACTTTCGCACGATTCCATGCTATCCCACATTACGGGTACATGAAGCTTAAGATGCCAGGGCCAAACGGCGTGATCACAGTAATAAGTGATCTGGACAGAGCTCTTCGGGCCGAGAATAAAACAGCATCCCTCGCCCTCGAAGCGTTGTCCGAAGCCCTCGCAGCTGAAGAACTGACCGCGCTACGCTCAACGGTGGATAAGGACGACGTAATCCTCGACAAAAGGCCCAAATCCCCGTCCTTCAAACCAGCGGATGAAATCGTCAAATTCCAAGTGCACCCAACAGATCCCAACAAGACGGCATCCATTGGAGCTCAGCTGGACCCCGCGGTCGATGAAGAATTGCGCAAATTTTTGCGTGCGAACTGGGGTATTTTCGCCTGGCACCCGTCAGACATGCCAGGGATCCCGTGAAGATTAGCCGAACACAGCCTGAACATAATTAAAGGTTTCAAGCCAGTCAAACAGACTCTACGTCGGTTTTCCGAACCCAACCGTCAAGCTATGGGCGAGGAACTGGCAAAGTTGCTCAAAGCCGGATTCATCCGAGACATCAAACTTCTGGAGTGGTTGGCCAATCTGGTCATGGTACTCAAGAAGGATAAGTCCTGGCGCTTGTGTGTCGATTTCAAGGATTTAAACAAGGCCTGCCCCAAGGATCCCTTCCCCTTGCCCCGCATAGACCAGATCATAGATGCCACTGTCGGGCATGACTCGCTGTGTTTCCTTGACGCTTACTTTGGATACCATCAAATTAAAATGAAGGAGTCCGACCAAGCGGCCACAGCATTCATAACCCCCTATGGACCATTCTGTTTCAACACAATGCCCTTCGGACTAAAGAACGCAGGGGCTACATACCAGCGCATGATCCAAACATGTTTGGAAAAGCAGATCGGCAAAACAGTCGAGGCATATGTGGACGATGTGGTTGTCAAAACCAAACACGTCAGTCAGCTGGTGGACGATCTCCGGCAAACCTTCAATAGTCTTCGAACTTTCGATATACGGCTAAATCTGGAAAAGTGCGTCTTCAGAGTGCCGGCCGGTAAGCTGCTCGGATTCATTCTTTCCCATAGAGGAATAGAGGCTAACCCAGCGAAAATACGGGCACTGTCCGAGCTGGCGGTTCCCACCGAACTAAATCACATCCAGAAACTGGCCGGCTGCGTTGCAGCCTTAGGCCGTTTCATCTCCCGCCTCGGAGAAAAGGCCTTACCGCTCTATAAATTGCTCAAACGGACGAAGAATTTCGAATGGACCAGTGAAGCGGCGGCAGCACTTGAAGAAATTAAAACTCTACTGGCTAGCAACCCGATCTTGACAGCGCCCAGCCCGGGCGAGCCAATGCTGCTCTACATTTCGGCCACAAATCAGGTGGTCAGCACGGTTCTCGTCGTCCAACGAGATATAGAGGGTCACAAGCTCCAGGTGCAGAAACCAGTATACTACGTATCCGAAGTGCTCACCCCGTGTAAAACGAGGTACCCGCATTATCAGAAGATCGCCTACGCAGTTTTCATGGCATCCCGAAAGCTCCGCCACTATTTTCAAGAGTGCTCGGTTACGGTGGCATCCGAAGTGCCACTGAACGACATAATCAACAATCGAGACGCCACCGGCCGTATAGCCAAATGGGCTATAGAACTCCTTCCCTTTGAAATCGTATATCGACCGCGCCGAGCCATTAAATCTCAGGTGCTGGCAGATTTCGTAGCGGAGTGGACGGAAGCCGAACTCCCTAGGGAGTACAGTACATACTCGCACTGGACGATGTACTTCGACGACTCCAAAATGCTCGCCGGGCTAGGGGCTGGAGTGGTCCTCACATCCCCCACTGGCGATAATATTCGATACATAATTCAGATCATGTACACCGACTCCAACAACGCGGCCGAATATGAAGCTTTGTTGCATGGACTTCGGATTGCAGTGTCAATGGGCATATAGCGGCTCGAGGTACGGGGAGATTCTAATCTCGCCATCTCTCAAGTCAACGGCGAATTCAACGCAAAAGACCCAAAAATGACAGCATATCGCAACGCCGTCCTAAAAATCTCTGCCCGTTTTGAAGGACTGGAGTTTCACCATATACCTAGAGACAGCAATCAAGCTGCTGATATTCTTGCTTGAATGGGCACCAAGCGCGACCGTGTCCTTGAGAACACCTTTTTGGAACGACTCTTCAAGCCGTCCGTGGTGTGGCAGGAGGATGCCACGGGCTTGAAAACCAAGACCTCAGGAGAGCTCGCCCCTCCGCCTATCGAACCAGACGAAGGAATTATCGGGGGCTCGGCCGTCGAAATGACATCTTCGGCTCATGAAGTCATGGCGGTAATCGCGCCATGGACCGAGCCCTTCCTCGCCTATCTCCTCCGCCAAGAGCTACCGGACGACCAGACTGAGGCAAGGCACATTATTCGGCGATCCAAAGCCTATAAAGTCCACGAGGGAGAACTATATAAGAAAAGCACTACTGGCGTCCTCCAAAGATGTATATCCGAAGAGGAAGGAAGGCAGCTCTTGGCCGAGATTCACGCTGGCATGGGCGGTCACCACGCAGCAGCTCGGGCCTTGGTCAGCAAGGCTTTTCGAGCAGGGTTCTTCTGGCCCACTGCCCACACAGACGCCCAAACGTTGGTCCAACATTGCGTTGGATGCTAGCTTTTTGCGAATCAGAGTCATATGCCCCCCACGGCTCTTCAGACGATACCGATTACTTGGCCCTTCGTGGTCTGGGGGCTGGACATGGTCAGACCACTTAAAGGGGGGACCAAGAAAAAGAAATATCTACTCGTCATGGTAGACAAATTCACTAAATGGATTGAGGCAAAGCCAGTAACCTCAGCCAAGTCAAAGCCGGTCATTGATTTTATATCCAGCGTTGTGCACCGTTACGGTGTCCCCCATAGCATAATAACGGACAATGGATCCAATTTTACCGCCCAGGAAGTCAAAGACTGGTGCGCTAATTTAGGCATTAAGCTCGACTATGCCTCGGTATATCACCCATAGTCTAATGGACAGGTCGAGAGAGCTAATGGACTGATCTTGAGCGGCATTAAGCCCCGTTTGGTCCGATCTCTAAAAGAATCTGACTGCCATTGGGTCGAGGAGCTTGACTCCGTATTGTGGGGCCTGCGCACCACTTCCACTCGATCCACGGGCTACACACCGTTCTTCATGGTGTACGGGGCAGAAGCCGTCCTCCCCAATGATCTTATTCGTGACGCACCTCGGGTACGTATGTATGAAGAAAAGGAGGCCGAGCTGGATCGGCAAGATGACCTGGACGCCCTGGAGGGCGAGCGCGACATAGCTCAGGCTCATTCCGCTTTTTATCAGTAGCAGGCCAGACGTTATCAGAGCAGGGAGGTACGGGCAAAAGCCTACAACGTCGGCGATCTAGTCCTGCGCCCCCGGAGAAGCAGAAGCATAAGCTGTCGCCCAAATGGGAGGGGCCCTTCATAATCGATCAAGTACTCGCGGGCGGAGCATATCGTCTCCGCGACCCAAAGGACGACCGCCTCAAACCAAACCCGTGGAACGTAGCTCGACTACGACGTTTCTACTGCTAACTCCGCGTCCTTTCCTTGTTCGGTTTATCCTTCTCGGATTTATATTTTCGAGTAACTAGTCTTTCCCGGGTTGTGTTCGGTTAAGCCGAACTACGTCAAGTTTTTCTTCGGCAAACATCTTTGCATGTACCACACGCTGTTACCTAGGGGCTTCTTTTACGGAGCCGGTCATATATTATTTATGCAACCATCCGTTTTTACATGTTTGCAACCTTCCTGTATCGTTCTAAAGCCACTATATGCATCAATTTGACTTAAGATTTGGCCAAGCTGGGTTGCCTCACTCCTGTGTTTACCCCCTACATTCCTGATTGTTCGGCTAGGGAGTAAAGGGAGCACCTCTGCGATTGCTATGTCCGGATTTCCCGGGTACGTACCTCAGACGGGTGAAGCCAAAAGCTAGCGTTCTTAAGAACACAATTGGTCGGCCACGGGGGAAGTGAAAATAATCGGTAGTTATTGCCAAGATTCCGGGGTTATTTTCCTGAAGTAACCATTACCCATCTATTTTGGATATTCGGTCATACGCCATGGTCAACATGGCAACCCGAAGAAAGGAACCCATAGAGGGACTATTTTCGTTGGAAGATGTTTCTTACGTTAAACAGTAATATAACATGACTCCCCGAGCACGTTCTTGTCTGTTCGTACCACATGGCCGGATTGCCTGGTTCTCCGAAGTGTTGTTCCGATGTTCTCGGACTGCATAGTGGGGAACACCCCTCGGCCTCTGGCTGAGGGGGCGGAAGTCGATGGCCGGTTAAGACAATGTTTCAAGCACGGTTGGGAGACAATTTGATGTCAAGTACATAGATACATAGAATCAAAATGTCAATCTTGATCAAGACCATCTATTATGGTCTCCAGAGCACAATCTGCTTGGGACAGCCGAGCTGCAGGCATAACCTGGTCATATACCAGATGCACGGGCACTTCCTGCCCATCTGGCCCTACTGGCCCAACCCTTGCTAAATGCTCCGGTTCCAGCTTGGTGAAATGGGTCTTGATCATCGCCCAGGCTTCCCGTGCTCCCTCATGACAAGATGACATCTTCCATAACTCAAAGCGGCACCGAGCTCCTTTGAATCGATTCGTGAGTTCGGCCATCCCTTCCGGAGCCACCTCGCCAGGCAACAGTGCTTTGAACATGCTCTTCATGGCTTTTCGGGCTCGCTCGTGCATGGCGGATAGCTCCTTCAGCAGGTCCCGCCCGAAAGAGCCGGCCTCCTCTTCGGGGCGTCCGGTCAGAAGAACTACAATGAGACGTGGCGTTGTTCATATTGTTGTCCAATACGTGCAGTTTATGAACTAACATAACTAGGATGCACTCACCAAACATGCCCGCTTTCAGTCTCTGGTTCTCCTCTTGTGATAGGGCCAGTTGAGCTTTCAAGCTTTTGATTTCTTGGGCCTGTTGTTCGCCTTCCGCCTTAAGCTTATCCCTCTCCTCATGACTTCGGGAAAGCACCCGGTAGCCAGCCTCTTGCTGTGACTCCGCATACCTTTGAGCTTCCCTGGCAGTATCCAGATCCTTCTGCAGCTGATTCATTGACTCGGCTGCTATGGAATCATCTTTCATTAGCAGAGGTGTTCCATCAAATTTTTCTTACACAAATTTAAGTTCGGCAGTTACCATGTGCCTCTCTGGTGAATTTCTTCACCCCCTCTAACTCGGCTTTCATAGATTCTACCTGTGTTTGCGCCAGCCTGAGGTCCTCGGACAGCTTTTTGTTTTGCTCCCGAACAGTCTGCACAATAGCATGGCATCATAAACATCAGACCCTTATCTCGGTCGTTCCGCCCAAATTAAGGCTCGGGGGCTACTGGGCTAGGTACTAGTTGTAAAAACCAATAGTATACCTGCACATTAGTAGACATGAGCTTCACTGCCCCCTCGAGTCCCGTTCGAGCAGCTCTAAGGTATGCATCTACCGAACTAAGAGCATTAAACTCTTGATCGGAAAACGCAGGGTGCCGAAGGGATGCCTTGCGCCGCCGGTGATTCATCACACTTTCAACCTCGGAGTTAGTGACCGAGACGCCTCCTGAGTCCTCGGGATGTGGGTCCTCGGCAGGGACCTCCGAAGTAACGCCGGCTACAACTGGCGACCTCGGTTTTGGGTCACCCCCCGACACCTCCTCAATATCCTCGGTTGAAGCCGGTTCTACATATCGCCTGCAAGACACCGCGGAAAATTATTAGGCGTTCTTGGTGGATGTCGAAGATAAAGACTATGGCAGTATGGCAGATGCGTTACCTCTTCGGGCGGGGCGCGGATGACGTAACTCCTGTTGGGGCCGCGCGTTTTGTCGTCCCACGACCACTTGCCGCTGGTGCTGCTCTTGCGGCTATCCGGCGTGTCGTACGGCGGCCCTTGGGAGTAGGAGTCAGTGTATTCGGAGCAGCGGCAGTACGGCGGCCCTTTCGAGAAGAAAACCGTTGGTCACTTACAGCGGAGGAGGGAAGCGCCCCGGGGTGATCGGTCAAAAGGGCCACCTTGGAGCCGTCAAGGCTCTCCTGGTAGAAGACCCCCTCCATGAATATGATCGATGTTTCGGGATCGTCATGAAACCCGGGGTCGTCATCGCAAGAATAACTCTCCGGTTGAGGAGCGGGGCAGCTCACTCTCTTGATCCAGCGCCTCCAACTCTGTTCAGACAGGATAAAGATCTGATTAAGAAAATTTTGGGGTGCCATCCGAACTATAAAGCGTGGTTGAACTCACCATTTCGATGGGTTTGTACATCAAAAAGCCTTCCTTGGGCCTTAGTCGAGCAAACTCCTGCTCTTCTCCCTTGAAAAGATCGGCCAGTATGGCGGCCATCGCTGCCTGATCGGCAGGTCCCATCCTTGTGTATCGGGTTGCGTCATCTTCCCCGTTGTAGCACCATAGCGGGTGTATTCTCTATTGAAGAGGTTGGACGCACCGAGCAATGGTCACTGCCATCACGTCGATGATGGTTAGGCCGTTGTGGGCTAGCCATCTGACTTGGGCAGCCAACCGAGTTACTTCGACGCTTTCCTCTTGGGAAGCACTCTTCGGGCGCCAGTTGAACCGCTTCTTCGGGGAAACCAATGAAAATTCCAGTAACCCCCTCCGAGATGGATCGAATAAAGGGACGTCTTCAATATAAAACCATTCCGAAGTCCATTCCTCGGCATCTTTCTTCAGAGTCCCTATGGGGTATCCGGTTCTGATGATGCGCCATACTTCGGCCCCGCCAACCTCGTAAATTATCCCTCCTCGGGTGTGGGGGACAAGACAGAAGAATTTCCTCCGCAACTCAAAATGAGCCTCGCAACCCAGGAACATCTCACAAAGAGCGATGAAGCCTGAGATATAAAGGATCGATCCTGGGGTAAGGTGGTGGAGTTGGATCCCGTAAAACTCTAGTAGACCCCTCAAGAAAGGATGAATGGGGAAACCCAGGCCTCGCAAGAGGAAGGGCACAAAGCACACCCTCTCCTCCCTGTGAGGAGAAGGAAAGTTCTCTGCGAGGGCCTCCCCGTCCACGGAAGTTAGTCCGGGGTGGGTGGATGCGAGATCTGAAGTAGGGAGATACCCCTGCGTCTCGAGCCTGCGTAATCGCATGCGAGATACGGAGCAGCTCGCCCAATCACCCTGACGGGGGCTGTGAGGGCGCGAGGAAGAGCCTGGAACGCTCGCCATTGTTTGCTAGTTGTAACCTTGCAGGGATGTGAGGAGGAATGGCAGGGGGTAGGGTGCGTTAGCCGCCACGCCCTAGGCCTATTAAAAGGGCATTGTCTCCCCCCAAAGAGGGGCATTTTTGTAAAAACCCATCGGGCCACTCGCATTCTCTGGATGCGCAGGAATCGAGGGTCGTCATTTAATCCTAGGTAAAGAAAAGCGGTATGGCGGGCCCCACGATGCCTCACCAATCGGAGGATTCTTCGGCAACCGAGCTATTGGTGGCCGAACTATTGTCAAATCAAGCACATGTAGTGGGAGGAACTCGCCACCCAAGCCGAAGACCCTTGGAGCATGGAGCTGCCGAAGACCGTCAACCTCGGCATTGGAGGCTAGTTCGGGGGCTAGTGAGGGTGTCCCGGACTAGGGGATACTCGGGCTGCCGGCCTATCTCTAATAGGCCGGACTAATGGGCCGATCTTTGCTCGTCAAGAAGACCGGATGGTAGGCGACCCCGTGCACCAGAAGGAAACCTCCGAAGACTTGGCGTCTCCTCCAAGGAATAATTAGTGTAACCGGCATGTTTATCCCCTGATGGCAACTGACCATATGTAACCCTAGGTCCCTCTGGTGTCTATATAAGCCAGAGGGTTTAGTCCGTAGGGACACAGAACCATCATAACCATCTAGGGTTTAGCCCATCCGATCTCGAGGTAGATCAACTCTGTAACCTTCATACAATCACATCAATACAATCCAGCAGGACGTAGGGTTTTACCTCTTCGAGAGGGCCCGAACCTGGGTAAATCGCTGTCTCTATGTTCCCTGTTAATCATTGATTCCTAGACCCACAGTTCGGATCCCCTACCCGAGATCTGCCGGTTTTGGTACCGACAACAGGCCTGGCCGGCACGACGCAAAACGCGTCCCCGTCGTCGCCCCCGTCCTGGCCCAGCTGAAGCTGACGACACACCGGCGGAGACGGAGGGGGTGGCGGGGACGATTCCTCACTGCTCTCCTTCCCGGAGTCGGAGGCCTCGTGGTCGCCCGAGAAGGACCCCATCTCCGAAGAATCCTCGAGAAGCTCCTCGGGCTCCTCGAGATCCGTTTGGACCAGCCCCCACTGGTCGAACTGGGGCATCGCCGCGACCAGCTCAGCCTTGTTGGCCCAGCGGTGAACCGGGCGCGCATCATACGGCATCTCCTTTGCCTCCCCTGGAAATAAAACTTCCCAAGCGTCGTCCACTGCTTCAGCCGAGAGGGACTCCTGCGCCAGCCGGATCCGGTCCTCGGCGCCGGTGATCTCCCACACTGGGTGCGAGCGCTTCTGCAGGGGCGCGATGCGGCGACGGAGGAATTCCTTGGCGATCATGCCCGCCGTGAGCCCGGCCTCACGCAGCTCCACCAGCCTCTCCAGGATCGGCCGCAGGGCAGCACCGCTGAGCTTCTTGTGCTCCCAGCGGGGGGTCTTCTCGGCCGGCTCGGTGGGAACCGCCAGGAGGGGACTGGCCCGCAGGGCATCTACATAAGCCCAGCGTGACCTGAAGTTCTCCACCTTCTTCAAGATCTTCATGTCAATGAAAACCTTGTGCATCTCGTCGTCGACGCGGAAGGAGGCACCTCCAGAGCGGTGGTTTCCCGAGGAGAAAATCCGCAGGCTGTAAAAGGTTTGGAAAAGCGCTACGAACGGCATCACCCCCAGGAAGGCCTCGCAGAGGTATGCGAAGAGAGCAAGGACGAGGATGGAGTTGGGATGAAGGTGGAGAAGGCAAATCTCATAGTGCTCAAGGATGGCATAGAGGAAGTCGGAGAAGGGCGGCACCAGCCCGGCGAAGAGCGAGTGGAAGAAGACGGGGATTACCGTGGGGCTGAGGTCGCACCGTGGGTGCGAGCCCGGCCAGATCTCGGTGGCGCCTCCCTCGAAGTGCGCGGAGGCCAACAGGGGGTGGGCCCTGGCTAGCCCGTTCTCGTTGATGTTGGCCGGCAACAAGGCCGGACCAAGCTCCACCGCCGGGGAGCTCTTGCTGGAGGAGGCCTCGGCGGTCGCGGGTTTCCTGCCTGGGGCCATGGTGGAGGAGAGATTGGAAGTTGGAGGAGGAAGAACAGAGGAGTTGCTCGCGCGGGATGGAGGGCGAGTTGGAGACAGGGGCAATGATGTGCCTGCGCCCCGCGCGGGCAGGCTTAATCGCCAAGACGGTGGTTACCGAGGCGTCGTGGGGAGTGGGGGCGACCCGCCCCGTAAACACCGCCACGCGTCGCCTCCGGGCCCGGCAGCTTGATGGGTCCCGCGTCGTTTCCTCCCTAACGGGTAGAACGTGCGCGCCGTGGGCCCGGGGGCTACTGTCGGCCCAGTGGGAACCAGGGTACCACGATCCGTCTACCTCTGGCCCGGAGGGCAATGTTTGGGTCGGCCCGCGGGGATGTCCCTGCCTCGACCGCTCCGGAGGAAGCCGCCTCGCGAGGGGCGAGCTTCGCGAGGCCCCTCACTGCCAGTCCAGGCCCTGCCGAGGCCGCCGAGCACCGGGTCGCCTCACGATGCTCCCCTCGCGAGGCCTTCTCATGGAGCAGATCGTACAGCGCCAGCCACGGGGCTCCGCGCCCAGCACATTGGTGACGACCCGCTGTCAGGATAAGGACAACGGGGCGTGACCAAGCCCAGCTTCCATTCTGGTGATAAGGGAGTAGTGGCATCTGCCTCCCCCAAAGCAAGTGTTTCCTCTTTGGTGATAGAAGATCAGGACGGATCGGCGCGCCAAGACGGAGATCATCGCCAAGCCCACCAGCGCGTCACGAAGACTACTTTATCAGGAAGAGACCGCCTTTAGTCAAGATAGACCTGCGCTCCTGTCCCCCTTTGAATTGCCTCCCTGTGGCCACCCTTTCCCGCTCATATTTTCGGGGAAGAGGTCCAAGGCACTACAAAAGGGGTAGGGCCGCTTCCATGTAAGGGGATCGACTCATTCTCCCCCACACCTCATGTACCTCGAGCCACAAGCTCTCCATCACAGAGCAATCCAACACAGGCAGGAGTAGGGTATTACACCGCACGGTGGCCTGAACCTGGGTAGCTTGCGCGTCCCCTTCGTGTCCGGTGAGAGCCAGTGAGCCCGTCGTATCTCGCCGTAGTTGTCGTCGTGTCGTAGGTCGCCAAGCAAAGTCCCCCATAGTTCGAATCCTCAGTTCTTGGAGAAGTTTCTTGGACGTAGATCCTAGACTCCGACAGACACATTAGGTTTCTTCCCATACCATAATTCAAATGGCATCATCTCAACAGACTTAGACGGTGCTCTGTTTAATGTATAAGCGGCAGTGAGTAGTGCGTGACCCCAAAAAGATATTGGCAAATTTGTAAGAGACATCATCGACCTTACCATGTCTAACAGTGTTTGGTTACGTCGTTCCGACACTCCGTTTCGCTGTGGAGTTCCGGGAGGCGTAAGCTATGAAACGATTACATGGTCACTCAGATGTTGGCTAAACTCATGACTAAGGTATTCGCCCCCGCGATCTGATCGCAGAAACTTAATCCTTTTGTTATGATGATTTTCTACCTCATTCTGAAATTCTTTGAACTTTTCAAAGGTTTCCGACTTATGCTTCATTAAGTAGATATAGCCATACCGACTCAAATCATCAGTAAAAGTCATGAAGTAGAAATACCCACCCCGTCCGGCTGTGCTCATCGGACCACATACATCACTATGTATTATTTCCAATAATTCACCCGCCCGTTCAGGATGACCCGTGAATGGCGTCTTGGTCATTTTCCCCATCAGACAAGCTTCACATGTGTCAAATGATTCAAAATCAAAAGACGGTAAAACTCCATCTTTATGGAGTCTTTGCATGTGTTTCTTTCCGGTGTGGCCAAGCCGACAGTGCCACAAGTAAGTGGTGGTGGTATCAGCCTTCTTAAGGCGTTTAGCATTCATGTTAAAGACATCATTTCCACATTCAAGATTTAGTATGAAAAAGGCCCCCAACAATGGGTGCAAATCCATAAAACATATCCTTACAATAAAGTGAACAACCATTGTTCTCAGACTTGTAAGAGTACCCATCATGTACTAAACATGATCCAAAGATAATGTTTCTACACAATGCCGGAACAAAATAACAGTTACTTAGTTCTAAGGTAAATCCTGAAGGGAGACGTAGAGGCATAATGCCGACGGCTTGAGCGGCGATCCCAGCACCGTTCCCGACACGCATCACGACTTCATTCTTTGCCAGCTTGCGCACCTTCTGAAGCCCCTGTATCGAGTTGCAAATGTGAGCAACCGATCCGGTATCAAATACCCAAGACTTATAATTTTCGCTAGCAAGCAAAACGTCAATGACATTAACTTGTATAACAGTTATACCTTTTCCGGTTTTCCCGGACTTCTTATCTTCCAGATACTTCTTGCAGGTTCTCTTCCAGTGTCTTGTGCCCTTGCAGTAGAAGCACTCAGTTTCATTCTTGGCTCCGCCCTTAGAGTTGCTTTGGGAGCCGATCTTACCGGCGCCCTTGCCCTTCTTGGACTTGCCTTTCTTTTTGAAACTGGCGGTTTTATTCACAAGCAACACTTGCTTGCGATTTTTCCGCGGTCCTCCTTCCGCTGTTTTCAGCATGGTGAGCACCTCATTTGGTGTCTTCTCCATCCCACTCATGTTGTAGTTCATGATAAAACCGTCGTAAGACGGGGGGTGAAGAAAGCAACATGTCCATCATATGGGCTGGTGGAATTGGAAATTCCAGGGTTTTAAGTCTTTCAGCGTAGCCAATCATTTTGACCACGTGTTCGCCAACTGAACTGCCCTCAGCCATCTTGCAATCCATCACGATCTTCATAATATCAAAACGTTCAGACCGTGCGGTTTCCTTGTATAGAGCATCCAATTCCCGGATCCTATCGCGGGCATTATGGAATTCAAAATGTTTTTGAAGCTCTGGACTCATGCAAGCTAGCATGAGGCACTACACTAAGTTGTGATCATCATCCTTAGTGGCCCAGACATTTTGTTCATCTTCCGGGCCAATTTCCGCCGGTTTAGCTGGAAGAGGAGTTTCAAGCACATACATTCTCTTAGCGCTCCTGAGGACAATCCTCAGGTTACGGACCCATTCCGCATAGTTGTTTCCAGTCGCAGCTAACTTCTCTTTCTCTAACATCGGGCCTAAGTTGAACGCGGTGTTGCGAGCCATTTGATCTACAACGGTAAACACAAGTTTCACTTAGACTTTGTTCATAATTAATTTGCACTAGTGAATAAACAATTTTATTCTAAAGTGCGCTCCCACTCAAATCAATATCTCTCAAAATTGATTATGAGTGATTCAAGACCCGCATTTCCACTCAACACCACGGTTCGAGATGAACACAAATGGCATGAACTTCAATCGGTAGGCAAACTTGCCGATCACATCTCTATGTGATTCTTGTTCATCTTTCGATGCATGTGTTCCGAGCTCAGGACT
Source organism: Elymus sibiricus (assembly GCA_039707655.1). Classification (NCBI taxonomy): domain Eukaryota; kingdom Viridiplantae; phylum Streptophyta; class Magnoliopsida; order Poales; family Poaceae; genus Elymus; species Elymus sibiricus. Next base: position 111,565,419 of record CM077664.1, on the reverse strand, counting down.
GTCCTGCCTGAACGTCAAGTCAACCAAGTGATCTTGCTGCGAGGTCTCAACTCACCCGCCTCACACTTCTCTAATCGTTCGCACCCATGGAGATCATGTGATGCCCCGAAGAGATAGGTGCCGTGACGGTGCTACATTTGGGAGAACACTAACTACTTGATATTCTAAGTGAGAGATTACCCTAATAAAAACGACTACCGCGCAATCAAAAAGGGTGCATCATAAGGGATAAAACATCTCAGGCAATTCATAATAGCATGATATGGTATAGCCCTTTCTGACGGAGAAGTCTTGTATTTCTTCGTCTTCGGCATTTGCGTCGGTGTTCACCTTCGCAAAGATTGCCACCACCTTGTCGATGCACCAGATAATATTGCTATCTCTATAGCGAATAAAATAAGTGCAATACTTAAGGTTGACACGCAGGTCATTAAAGTGACAATCATATGGCTCCAGCCATCATGCCGAATCATGACTCGCAGGTCATGTTAATAATTTACATCATATAGTCATCTCATACATAATCGAATTAATATGAGAACTGCTATACCACATCACATGCACATCCTGCAAAACCAAGTTAGACGCCTCTAATCGGTTTATGCAAAATTTTATTTTACGTGGCTTCTAAGGTTTTGACTTAAACTGCAGCTACCAACGTTTATCATCAAGTATGATTATTCAAGTTGCTAGATTAACTTTGCGGGGTGCATGAAACACGAGATAATAAAATCTCGAGCCCCATACTGAACTTCGTCATACGCATGACCCCCGTGCAGATCATATCTGCATTGCCCTTTCGTTTGCGAAATTTCATCTTTCTTAAAACTATGGTGGAACCCAAAGAACTGATAGCACTTCATTGATCAATCAGGATCGCGGATTGCCAGAACTTTGTGAAATTCCAACATGCCGTTTCAAGATCAGAAATACGCAAATTCTAGGGAAGCAACAAGAACATCGGGTAACAGATTTCATCCGCCACCCGCATAAATAATTTTCAGCAATAGATCTCATCTACTACAAAATTATATTATGCAATACTCATATATCTCTATGTATTCTAGATCGTAACCTGCATCTACGCATAGCAAGGCTCTTGATGCCACTGTAGGGGAACGCGACAGAAAACAAAAAAATTAGGTACAGCGAGCATGCCCAGGATCACTATGGAGATGGCATACAAGGTTTGATCTGATCATTACCGACTCGTAGCGCAGCGGAAGTAGAGTCAATGTTGATCGTCGGTGTAGATCCCCGCAGCTAGGATTTACAACCTCCCAACCGCGAGGATGTACTCCCTCGTCGGACAGCCCTTCGGGAGGCGGTCGGACAGTCCCTCGGACGATGTCACGGACAGCCCCTTGGGAGGACCCTCGAAGCTCGAACGGTAACTCGGACAGCCCTTCGGGAGGACCCTCGAACAGCCCCTCGGGCAAAAGATCGAACCTACGACCTCTCTACGGGGTTGCACACATACGATGTCAGCTATCCGGCAGGGCTTCGCTGTCCAGAACTAGTTCCCACCGGAACCCAGACAACCTTTCGGCTCTACGAAACTATTTCGCGGGGAGGGAGAGAGAAGGCCAGATCATGCATGGCATTTGTATGTGAGAAAGAGTGAGTGTGGAGAGTGCCTCTCCACCTCTATTTATAGGAAAACCCAAGAGGTAGGGTGGCACTTGAAATACCCAAAAAACCCATCACATGGAGTTTCAAGAAGGGCATAATGGGAAAGCTTGAGGAGCTCCATGGAGGAGCTCCTCCCTTGGCCGGCCACCACAAGTGGGCCCCCATGAGGGGCTCTCATCCATCCATGTCATCCCTAAGATATTTTGGGACAAAGCCCAAAAAGGTGGCTTTCCATAAAGTAACCATAAAGTGCTTTTTCACTATTCCTGAACCCATTTTTCCGCCACCGATAAATCTGAAAATATTTCTGTGGGTCTTAGAATAATTTCAGTACCCACTAAAATAATTCTGGACGCGTTCCAAAACATTTTCAGATCAATGATTTTCATCAGCGAAAAGCAACCAAAGCGGTTCCGGCAGCTCCGGAACATTTCCAGTTTTTTCCTCGGAAAAATCCCAGAAGTTCCCAGAACAATCTTGGCACCCTCCAAGAATTTCCAGGCATGTGCCGAAACCAATTTGACTTAATGGTATACTCCGAAACAACTTTTCAGTTTTACCGAAACTCTTCCGGTGTTCTCTCTCCAGAACTCTTCCGTTGTCTCCGAAACTTTTCCCGTGACTTTCTCTCAGACTCCCTATCTAGTATTCAGCAAATAGATGACCCTTAAGCGTGTGACCCTATAGGTTCGGTGAAGTATAGACATGACCGGAACACTTTCCGATCAATGATCAACATCGAAGCCGTGGACACCCATATTGACCCCTATACCCACACGAATAAATATTCGAGTGAACCTCCAGTTGTCGTGTGCTATTCCTATTGCTTCGCGATATGTTACAAACACCCGAGATGAGATTTATCTGCATCCCCGTGGATCAACAACTTGTCCACTATGCCAGTTACCTCGTTACCGGTTTTATTCTCTTTTCTCGTTTCCGTGTTCCGGCATCCCTGTGATCAAATCACATTGTGTCTGGCCAGACGATGATGGATACTGTAACACCGAGAGGGCCCGAGAATATCTCTCCATCGTCGGAGGAGCAAATCCCAATCTCGAGCTATCTCGTTCCTTGTCATGCTTTTCCGTGAACCCGTAAGCCGCCGTAATAGCCACCCAGTTACGGATGACGTTTAACAAACCCCAAAGTTCACGAAGCAAGAATGAAGGAACTCGACACTCTCATGGTCTAAGGAATCATGCAAACATTAACTTTCTCTGTGTTATAAACCATTAACTTGTGACGAATGTATCTCATAGCATAACATCAATTCGGGTCGATTCAACACAAGTGTTCTTCTAACATTGTGCCCTCAAAATTGCCGGCATAGTCATGCCCATGATCAGGAAAACAGGATCATCATGCAATACTTGAGCCAGTCTTAGAGGCATGACTAGGAATACATTTTACCGTTTATTATACCACACGTGCACATGAGTTTCCCTCCGAGCCTCGTGGATATTGTAGACTCAAGAATCATTGCAGTTATAGCATGGAACATAAACATTCATTACAAACTTGGAGATACAAAATAACTGTTATTACTGCCTCTAGGGCATATCTCCTACACCTTCTGCTAGCTATTGGTAATAGCCGTCCTTTCCACCCAGCTAATCTAGCCTTAATTCGATCGATGATAAATTGTAGGTGCACTATCCTTAGGCGGGAGGTCGTGACCGGTAGGCCCAAATACTTAATGGGAAACTGGGCTATTGATCCACCGAAGTTTTGGAGAACATCAGAGAGGTTTATGTTGTCGCATCTAATGGGAGCAGCCGATGATTTTGCGGGGTTGACGCGCAGGCCCGTGGTGTTTCCGAAGTCTTGAAGAATTTTCATGAGGGTTTCGATTTCTTGGCGCTCAGGGTTGGCGAAGATGACTGCGTCGTCTGCATAGAGGCTGACCCTAAGTTGATCTCACGGCCCGGTAGTGGTGCAATCATGCTGTGCTCTCCCGCCGCCTTTAGCACTCTATGTAGTGGGTCAATGGCTAGTATGAATAGGAACGACGAGAGGGGATCGCCCTGTCGCAGCCCTTTGCGGTGGTCAATTCTAGGGCCCGGCGTGCCGTTGAGGAGGAAGGATGACGATGAAGTGGAGAGGAGAAGTGCAACCCAGTCTCTCCAACGAGCACTAAAACCTAGCTGTTGTAGTAGTTCCAGGAGGTATTCCCATGAGACATTGTCAAATGCCTTTGCTATGTCTAACTTAAGTAGGAGTGCCGGAGTTTTCTTTCTATGGAGGGACTTGACGCAGTTTTGCACATAAAGGAAACTATCGTGGATACATTTGGTTCGGAGGAACGCCGATTGTGCCGGGGAGATCAGCGAGTGTATCACTGTTGCTAGCCGTATTGAGAGTACTTTGGAGATCAGCTTTGCGAAGGAGTGTATTAGGCTAATGGGCCTACAGTCGTTGACTGCAGCTGCTCCATCTTTCTTTGGTATTAACACTACTGCAGCCGTGTTAAGTGCCGCAAAATCACCCCTGGCGAGGTGGTAGAACTGATGAAAAACCTGAGTTTTGGGGAAAACATCAAAACATTCTTCGAGAAGGTTAGTTGAAGCATTATAGTTTTAGCAATGCTTCCAGTCCAGCTCCAGTGAACTTTTGATATATACAACCAGTACTGTATACAACATCGGTCTAACTGTGTGTTTGGGAGAAGAAACTGTTGTTCGTATCAGTGCCTGCCAAATTGATCAGTGAGGACCCCTAGTTTCCTATTTATGGAATGTACTCCAATGCCATTTAGAGTTTCTGGTCGACGGTAGTACAATATGTAACATCTGAATTTAATCTACACCAGTATGTATGCATTAAATTTAGTTCTTGTTTAGTGTTTTACTGTGATGAATACTTATCAATGCCCTTGTTCCTTCTTTTTTTAATAGTATCCTGATGCAAGGGCTTATTAGTGTTGTAGTTAGTTATAGTTAGTTAGAACAACAAACCATAAGAAAATGAGCTGACTCCTTGTACATGCTAATTCACAGGGCACAACAGAAACCAGTACAAGACATGCTTTTGGATGCTAGTGAAGTCCTGAAAGGGCGAAAACAAAGCTCCCCATATGCTTCATCATCTACGTAATCTAAATATTTGTTTGCATTATCCTATTCAATTCTTCTGTTATCTACAGTCTCTAACTTTTTACTGTTCTCTGAAGGTCAAAGGACAAGAACGAGTTGTTCTTTCAGCCGTTTGAAATGAACTACAACAACGAACCGGCCATGTACTGAAAGGGCTCGTGTGCTTACCGTGAAAAGGTATGCTTACCATCATCCAAGAACTATTTTTAACAACAATGCTGTTTGTGCTACAGTTTCTTATTAAGCATCCCAAATAAAAATGCAGCGACGCTGAAGAAACAAGATTTACTTTTTGCCTAATAAAAGATCAAACTATGTTTTTTCCCAATCCTGTATGTATTACGATGATGGGTTTGGTATTGATGTCCAGCTCCTTTGTTAATGGAGTAAATTGCCAAAAACCATCACAAAGCGAGACACTTCTAAAAAACCCACCGTTTGAGTAACAGTTTGCAAAAGACCATCGGTTTTCTGCCGAAAGCACTAAAAGCTCGATTGAGGGCGTTTTGACTGAAAATCTGGCAGGGGCCCCGCCGTCAGGGCCGGCGTGGCAAGGAAAATTCACACCGTTTGGCTGGACGGTTCAACTATACCAAGAGCCCACCCATCAGTGTTTCCCTCCTCTCTCTCCCTCGTCTCCATCCTTGTCGCCACGTCAACGCGTGCATCACCGGAGTCACCGCTGACCCCTCTATCCATTCCTGAGGTCGCTGTGACCTCCAGCGCCATCTTTCGCCGGAAATAGCCGCCGACGGGACCTCCCGTGCCTCTATCTGTTTCTCCTCTGTCTGTCTCTGTGGCTGTTGGATCCCAAAATCGACCAAGGGCTGGACGCACAAACCTAGCTAGCTCTCCGCAGCCCCAGCTCCCGGCAAGCCGGCCGAACGAAGTCAATTCCAAAGGCGCTCGTGCCTGCGGCGGAACTGCTCGCCCTGGTCGTGGCTGCGGCTACTCATCCCCCAGCGTCGCTTCCCGGCATCTTCCTGCGGTCGTGGTGTGTGGTCCTTTGTCCTGTGCACCCACCTCGCGGGGAGCGGAGGGAGTCCTGCGGGCACCAGTTGTGCGCAGCAGGAGCCTTGTCTTCGCCACCGATTGCGTGCACCAGCTCATCCCCGCCCGCGCCGCAGCGCCTGCTTCGTGTGGCTCCCGCGTCGTCATACTATCCGTTCCATAACCTTCAGATGCCTCTGAAAATATGCCATGCTATTGGTTCCATAACCGCAAAGCATCGCCGACACAGGCTTCGGCAACCCGTTGACAACGGATGGTTATTCATAAAAAACAAAATTGTTGCGTCTCGCAGTCATCGGACTCGTGCCCTGCGGTCTGCCACTTGGTACATGATAATTTTTTGGGCACGGGGAGGTTGGGGTGGAGGCTGTGTAGGGCACGTGTGTGTCGCCGGGGGAAGTGGCGACGTGCACAGGCTTTGGGCCAGCACCCTGGCGGCCCTTGGGCTTGCGACGCAAGCCGAGCAACGGAGTTACCCCTGGCGGTAGGGATGCAAGCGGACGGTGTCCGCATGTCTGCGATCAGACGCGAAGAGAAAATTTTAACTAACACGGTTATTAAAGCAATGAAGATTAGTGTAATTTTTGCTTCGCGGACAAGCGGATGCCGTCCGCTTGCATCCCTTCCCGGCGGCCGGGAGTTGAAGCCTCCAGGACCAGCCGGAGGCTGCTGATGCTGCGGTGGCCGGAGATGGGAAGCGACGAAGGTGTATGTATTACGATGACTGATTAGGTAGAAGAAGTCCTGCCTGACAGACTACGGTATGTCCAGTTTCTTTGTGAATGGCTCACACAGTGCGGATGGCTGCAGGTGGACGATGCTGCGAGTGGGCGGTGGCGCACGTCGACATGAGGCCAGAGTTTTGGAGAAAGCATCCTCGTGGTCGTCGCTGTTTTAGCAGGAACAGGTGATAACTTAAGTACTAGGAGTACTAGTTCTCATCATTGTCTCGAAGAAAACGTCACGGTTTATTACGGCAGGATAATACTACAAGGTCGGGCGTTCGATCTCTGGACCGTTAGCGAACAATCATTTTTTTTTTTGTCTCTGAAACCCCTGGTGGGCCGGACACTGTGTTAGCGCGCGTGCCGAATCGGCCCATGCGGGCGCACGCACCGGTTGTATTATTACTCTAAAATAATTGTCCCACATCACCTGCTGTGGGACGCTGTGCCCAGTTTATATACTTTTTTTTAGAAGAGCCCAGTTTATATACTGGCCTGCCTACCATTGCATTGCCTCCATGGGGACAACCAGCCGAGAAAGAGGCCTCAGAGCCCAAAAAAAAAAGAGGCCTTAGAGCCCACACAAAAAAAAGAGGCCTCAGAGCCCAAGAAAAAAAGAAAATAGAGGCCAGAGCCGAAAAAAAGGACCGAGGCCAGAGCCAAAAAAAAAGGCAAAGTAGACATACACATGGCTTTTTATAGTTTTGAACTCTATCTCGGCCTTTTTTTCAAACTCCTGTATATACTACGAGAAATTAAATTACCATTGAAAAAAAATGCAAACTAGATACCACATTACTCATAACCGAAGACCCCGACCCGACAATAACAATTTATTTATGGCGACTGCTAGGTGCCGGCGCACCGGCCGAAATTTTCGGCAGGTCGGCCCCCAGCCATCCGATGCAGCGATTAAGGCCCGTCGGATCTGCGTCAGAGCCCCAGACCACAGCGAGAAACGAAAGGGAACTGCGTGCCCCACGTCGCCCCGTCCCTGATCCGCGGCGGCGGCAGCCGGATCCGCGGCGGCGGCGACCGGCTCAGCTCGAGGAGGAGCTCCCCCGCTAGCGCACCCTCGCATGCCCCTCGGTGACCGCGCCCAACCCCACTACCGGCGAGCTCGAAGGACACCGCCAGCGAGCTCGAAAAAGCGTCTGCAATGAGCACTGCTCGACTGACTCGTCGAACTGCTGGTCCCGCAGGTCATCGCCGGTTGCAACTCCCGTCCCTCGCTGCCGACACTCGTCGCATAGGTTTCCCCGCGAACGACGGCCACTGGTCTCTGCCATCCAAAATGGATGTAACAAAAATCTGCCCAGACGTAGCAAAAACTGACAGCGGTTGCAGCAAAACACCGTCGCCGTCGCCGCAGGTCGCTGCTCGCCGCCATTTTTGGTTGCAGCTCATATTTGCACGGGTGTGAAAGCAGCAAATGTCGACACCGGTGGTAGCAAAAATCGACAGTGGTCGTAGCAAAAAACACATAGTTGTGGTTCTCGGTAACCTCATGAAAAAATGAATGTAACAAATCAACAAGGCGGTAGTAGCAAAAAATCAAAACGGTTGTAGCAAAAGTGATACAATGGTTCCAGCAAAAAATGACATGGAAGCAAAAAAATTGATTAGTTCCAGCAAAAATCGAAGACAGTTGTAGCAAAAAATACACTGGTTCCAGCAGGGGGACAAGCATGGTAGCAAAAAAATTTGGTTCGTTCCAAATAAAAACCCAAATACTTGGTAGCAAAATTTGAAGCTGGTTCCAGCAAAAAAACACTTGGTTGCAGCAAAAAGAAAAACTGGCCGAGATCTTGAACGCCGGCCGCCGCGGGGTCTCCAGCACTTGTATCTGTCGTCTCCAGCACCGGTGTGTGCTGGTTGCAGCACTTGTTGCCGTCGCCAATCTCGTGGGGAGGAGCACGCCGCCGCTGATGGACCCAAAAAAGGGATGCATGCGCCCAGCCATGGGATTCTTCTCTCATGGCGAAGGGAAAGGAGGTAGGAAAGAAAAGGGATGATAACACGATGTGTGGAGAGGAGACGAGCGAAGAGGAAGGTCACAGGAAGAGAGTGAGTGGTGGAGAGCGCAGTAGAAACGATAAGATTGACCCTAAAAGCGGTGTGTGGGGCCCTGGCTTGCATCGTGGTGTGTTGGATCTCAAATTTGATCCAACGCGCACTGCGCGTCCGGCGGAACGATTCGGCCGGCGCGCTGACAGCAAACGTTTCCCTTTATTTATGGAGGTCACTTTTATCCTCCAACATATGAACCAAGAGTATGAAAATGCCCAAAAATAGAAACATGTAGCTAAAATATCACATACCCGATATGGAACAAACCTTTTCATTGCCTAATAATCTTTCCTTTATCCAAAATATTTTCAATGCTCAAGTCCTGAGAAGTAAAATGCATTTTTGGGGGGCAACATAAAATGGATTTGACGGTGAGAAAGACAACATTAACTAATGACATTAAGCAATATCTCATCTCTAGAATCATACACGAAACAACCCCATCGACATCCGTCTAGTTTCTTCCAACTAATCCTGAAATTATAACATGACCAATGGATGAATTTTTTTTTCCAACTATCCTGAAGTTTGTTCCAACTAATGACATTAAAGTATGCATGATATCTCTTGCCGAAGATCAGATTGGCATCAAGACCGATTATTAACCGAGGGAAAACGTTATGGCAAAAGCTGATACATAGAAGCATCTTGTTCAGTATTGTAATCTCTTGTTAATTAGAATGGGCATATATAGCCATACGTTTCATATTAGAACATGAAGAAACTGCATCTACCCAGGACTGAAAGTTATAGAACCAACTTTCGTGAAGAGATATTTTTGTTCCCTAAACCTGAACACGACGTTGTAACCATCTTGATCCAAAAACAACATATTTTTCTCAACTTAGATTCACTCATCCACATGCAATCTTAGCTATTTTTTTAAGCTCAAAGAAGAGGACCATCAGTACCACAAGTCCAAAATATGCATATACGGTATGTGCACATATACTATATTGTCAGAATATCACACACATACTACAAAACCTATGATCTACTATTGCGGACTATCTTATCCCAAGTATCTATATTATCATACCTAAACTGGTTAGAGTATAATTTTTAAGTTTATACAATGGAATTGCAGGAAAAAAATTGGCAACCTGTGAACCCAAACCCTGCATTATGACTTCTGGTTTCATTCGTTTCTTACTCTCTAAAGAAATCTTCTAAAGAAGAAATAAATGGTTAACAACATATTCAGACTTTCATTGAAATTAGAAAACTCCTAAGATCTAACTATACATCCAAATGCATTGGGACATGGTAAAAGTTTCAAATGCATCAACATGGCAAGAACAAATGCCTCTAAAACTTCTCTACTATTTTACAATTTCAATTGCATCGTCAAGGACAATAATGGTACCATATTAGTTAAAATGGTGTGGCCTTCTTGGCCTTGGCACTGGAGACATTGTGTCAAACAATGAAGTACCAGGTGCTATATCAAACATTTCATGGAAAAAACAAAGGAAAGAATAACAGATAACATACCAAATGGAGAAAAGCTGAAAGCAACGTCTCATGTTCCTGTTGTCCATGGAAATAGGGTGTAGTAATGAGCCCAAATAGAGTATACTTACGCAATAATGAGAACCCCACCCCCCACCCCACCCCAAAAAAATAGTACCCGTGGAGTCTGTGCGAGACATTAGCACGTGCCTTTTTTAGTTTTGAACTCTGTCTCGACCTTTTTTTTACTCAGTACTTATTTTTTTTCCTGAACAAATATAGTCGTTCTTGTCGATAACTTATATGAGAAACTACATTAACATAAAAAAATGCAAACTAGACCCATAGCCAGAAAACCTTGACCCTACATAAATAATTTATTTATGGCACTCACTTGTATCCTCCATGTGAACCAAGAGTATGAAAATGCCCAAAATAGGGCATGCAACTCGATGAGCTAAAATATCACAGACCCGATACAGAACACACCTTTTTACTGCCCAATAGTCTTCCACAATATCTTCAATGCTCAAGTCCTGATAAGTAAAATGCATTTTTGGGGGGTAGAGGTAAAATAAATTTGATGTTGATAAAGACAACAATAACTAATGGTATTAAGCAATATCTCATCTCTAGAATCATAAGCACGAAACAACTGCATCAACATCCGTCTAGTTTTTTCCAACTAATCCTGAAATTACCCATAGCCACAAGACCCCGACCCTTCATAAAATAATTTATTTTTGGCGGTCACTTTTATCCTCCAACACGTGAATCAATAGTATGAAGATGACTAAATTAGGACATATAGCACGATGAGCTAAAATATCACAAACCACCTTTTTACTGCCCAATTGTTTGTCCTTTATCCACAATAACTTGAATGCTCAAGTCTTGATAAGTAAAATGCATTTTATTGGGGGGGGGGGGTCAAAAGTAAAATGCATTTGATGTTTAGAAAGGCAACAATAACTAATGACATTAAGCAATATCTCATCTCTTGAATCATAATCACGAAACAACTGCATCAACATTCGTTTAGTTTCTTCCAACTGATCCTGAAATTACCCATAGCCAGAAGACTCCGACCTTTCATTAAATAATTTATTTATGGCGGTCACTTTTATCCTCTAACATGTGAATCGATAGTATGAAGATGCTGAAAATAGAACACGTAGCATGGTGAGCTAAAATATCACAGACCCAATACTATACCCACCTCTTTACTACCCGATAGCCTTTCTGTTATCCGCAATATCTTCAATGCTCAAGTCCTGATAAAAAATGCATTTTTGGGGTAAACGTAAAATGCATTTGATGCTGAAAAAGACAACAATAACTAATGACATTAAGCAATATCTCATCTCTCGAATGATAATCACGAATCAACGGCGTCGACATCCATAGGTTTTTTTTCAACTAATCCTAAAATTACCCATAGCCAGGAGACTCCAACCCTTCATGACAAGGGAAGCCCAACTAGGTAGGCCCACAGTGACATATAGCCCAGCTAAAGGCCCAGACCCAAAGAGACTATGACCAGTTAGTAGTGAAAAGGGAGGGTCGTAACTAGTCGGAGTGAGGTTATCAGTCAGACGGGATTCATCAATCATGCGGGATCCGTTAGTCGGATAGCTCTCCTCATTCGGTCTCTCTACTTCAGTAGAAATAAACAGAAGGTCATCCGACGAATGCTACGGGAGGCATCTCCTATAACCTCCACGACACATTTAGTACATGCATTCCCTATTGTATTAAGCATGACTCGTAACATTCATCCATTAATGAGTCGTTAATTGTGTCTAATGTATCAGCGTTGTGGCTCGTCTTCATAACGCACTCTATATAAGCCGAAGAACACCATATGATTCGACTATATTAACAAAGCTCATGATACATCAAGATCGTGCCAAATCAAGAACACGAGAGAGAGAAAGAGAGAGAGAGATCAAACACATAGCTACTGGTACATACCCTCAGCCCCGGGGGTGAACTACTCATGCCTCATCATGGAAGCAGCGGGGATGATGAAGATGGCCTCTGGTGATGACTTCCCCCCACCGGCAGGGTGCCGGAACGGAGCTCCGGATGAGATCGCTTCGGAATAGAGGCTTGCGGCGGCGGAAAAACTCATCTAGGTTAACTTTTGGGGGTTTATGTATATATAAGAATTTTCAGTGTTGGAATCACGCGAAGAGGTGCCAGAGGGGGCCCTCAAGGCATCAGGGCGTGTCTACCCCCCAGGGCGCGCCCTGTTGCCTCGTGGGGTCCCTGTGGGTCTTCTGGTACTCCCTCGAAGCTTCCCGGGTCTCTTTCCTTCCAGAAAAAATCGTCAAAAAGTTTCGCTGCCTTTGGACTTCGTTTGGTATGGATTTTCTGGAAAACCAAAAACAAGCAGAAAACAGCAACTAGCACTGGGCACTAGTCAATATGTTAGTCCATAAAAATGATATAAAAGTGCACCAAAACCATATAAAATTATTGTAAACATGTCATGAATACTTCATAAATTATAGATAAATTGGAGACGTATCAGCATCCCCAAGCTTAATTCCTACTCGTCCTCGAGTAGGTAAATGATAAAATAAATAATTTATGAAGTGTGAATGCTAGAATAGTGCATAAGTTTGATCAATGATAAATTCAATCACTTTTCCTAGCATGATAAAAAACAACTCTTTCTCATAAAATCATCATGATAGAATAGCAATCAATTCACATGTTATGGTTTAAACAATGAACTCTCTTGAAACTTAACAACCTATGTTCTTAGTCACCAAACAATTACAAATCATATTATTTTCAGAAAAGTCTAAGTAAGAGCTCCACATACTAAATTATCATATCGTCTTCTATGATTGCTAGTGCTCAAAGCATATTTTTAGAGCAAACAACATCCATCAAATACAGAGGAAGATATGGGCGTAATGTTTCGCCTCCCAACTTAGTTATCATAGAGATAATTGTCAACAATAGTAATTCATGATCAAATATATTTGACTGGATATATGTTTCTGGATCTTTCCCCGCCACATGATGCATGCCAAGTGGAGAATAATTGCGGTTGGAATAAGAAGTTGACTCAACTTGAAAAGTAAATAGATAGGCCCTTCGCAGAGGGAAGCATGCATTTGCTAATGTGCCAGAGCTCACTGCTTAAAACAGAGATAATTTCATTTGAGAGGTGTACTTTTCCTGTCAACGGTTTAACGACAAAGTTTTCAATATCTTCCATGCTAAACACATTAATGGCGGTTCCCATGCAAAAAGGAAAGGATTTACTCCCCCACAACCATACAGACACAATCCATGGCTAGCCGAATCCTCGGGTGCCCTCCAAACAGTCAACTTTCCAGGGGGAGTTTGTTTTATTATATTTTTCTTTGTTTTTGTTTAATGGGACTGGGCATCCCAATTACCAGCCTCTCTCGTGCAAGACGAGTGAATAAACTCTCGTCGGTGAGTAAAACACACTTAGCATGGAAGATATTGACTACCCATTGCTCCATGAGCGGTACGGGAACACAAAATAGATGTTCATTTGAAGGTTTTAGAGATGGCACATGCAAATTTACTTGGAACGGCAGGGTAATACCGTATATAGGTAGGTACGGTGGACACTCATGGAAGAAACTTGGCTAAAGAATTTTTTATGCACAAGCAGTATTCCAGCTTAGTACAGAAATTTTGGCTAGCAAAAGATTATAAACAAGCACCACATGTTGGAGGATCCATAACAATATAACTTCTATGCAAATATACCCAAACATAACTCATTATGTTGTCTTCCTTGTCCAACTTCAACTTATTTGATCAAGTTTGGAAATAATTAATGGGTATTCACAATCATAAAAGATGTCCAAGATAATATATTTGTATGTGAAATTTCTCTTATACTAATCTTTCATGAATTGCTTGTCTGACCAATATTGTGATTGTGAAACTTCAATAGATTTTACTTTCTAAACCCAATGTGAAACTACTACTAAGCATATGGAACATGCATAATTTCATATTTATGATATTCAACTCATTCAATAGTTTACTCTTAGGATATAAGTGAAGCACAAGAGTGAATGACAAACTACTCCAAAAGATATAAGTAAAGAATAAAGAGTAGCTAAGTAGCTATGTAAATACTCTCTCCAAATCAAAATTTCAGAACCAAGTATTTTATTCAAACAGCAAACAAAATGAAAAGACGCTCCAAGCAAAACACATATCATATGACGAATAAAAATATAGCTCCAAGTGAGGTATGCCGATAGATAGAAGACGAAAGAGGGGATGCCTTCCGGGGCATCCCCTAGCTTAGACGCTTGAGTCTTCCTTGAATATTACTTTGGGGTGCCTTGGGCATCCCCAAGATTAGGGTCTTGCCACTCCTTATTCTTCTTCTATTGTCATCTCACCCAAAACTTGAAAACTTCAACCACACAAAACTTAACGGAACTCGTGAGACAGGTTAGTATGATAAAAATAAATCATTCACTTGGGTACTATCAAGACAAGATTCATAATGGTTCTCACATAATTCCTACTATATTCTATCATTTCCATAATTTATATTACTCAATATAAGCTATGGAAACACGAAAACAAGCAAACTATGCAATAAAAACATAATCTGTCAAAAACAGAACAACATGTAATGATATGAATTGAAATCATACTTCTGTAACTCCAAAAATTCAGAAACATTAAAACAAGCAAACTATGCAATACTGCACAAAAAATTCAGGATTTTATCACATTCCAGTAGAGAATGGTAATTCAACTACTGGCCACAAAAGTTTCTGTTTTTGCACAGAATCAAATCAACAAGTATCCACACTATCCCCAAGGATTTACTTGGCACTTTATTGAAAGAAAACATATAAAACATGATTACTACAGTAGCTTAATCATGTGAACACACAAAAACAGTAGGAATAATTATTGGGTTGTCTCCCAACAAGCGCTTTTCTTTAATGCCTTTTAGCTAGGCATCGGTAATTTTGATGATGCTCACATAAAAGTAAAGAATTGAAATACAAAGAGAGCATCATGAATCATATGGCAAACAAATTTAAGCCTAACCCACTTCCTATGCATATAAATTTTATAAGCAAACAATTTATTGGAGCAAGAATTAACTAGCATAGGAAGGCAAAACAAGCATGACTTCAAAATTTTCAACACATAGAGAGAAAACTTGATATTATTGAGATACCTACAAGCATATGTTCCTCTCTCATAATAATTTTCAGTAGCATCATGAACAAATTCAACAATATAACTATCACATACAACATTCTTTTCATGACCTACAAGCATAGGACTTTTATTACTCTCCACATAAGCAAATTTCTTCTTATTCACAATAGTGGTGGGAGCAAATTCAATGAAATAACTATCATGTGAAACTTGATAGATATGACCCAATTCAACATTAAAATCATGATGACAAGTTTCATGGTTATCGTTACTCTTTTTATCATAATCATCATCACAATAATCATCATAGATAGCAACTTGGTTGTCATAATCAATTGAAACATCTTCCAAAGTAGTGGATTCAACATTAAATAAAGTCATGACCTCTCCAAATCCACTTTCATATTATTACAATAAGATTCAACACCCTCCAAAATAGTGGGATCATTATTACATAAAGTTGACACTCTTCCAAACCCACTTTCATCAATATAATCATCATAAATAGTAGGCACACTATCATCATAATAAATTTGCTCATCACAAGTAAGGGGACTAAAAAGATCATATTCATCAAACATAGTCCCCAAGCTTATGGCTTTGCATATCATTAGCATCATGGATATTCATAGCAAGCATACTAATGATGACCCACAAGTATAGGGGATCAATCGTAGTCCTTTCAATAAGTAAGAGTGTTGAACCCAACAAGGAGCAGAAGGAAATGACAAGAGGTTTTTAGCAAGGTATTCTCTGCAAGTGTTGTAGACAGTAGTAACAAATAGTTTTGTAGCAAAGTGATTCATAGCAAGTAACAAGTAACAATAGTAACAAGAGTGCAGCAAGGTGGCCCAATCCTTTTTGTATCAAAGGACAAGCCGGAAGTTTCTCTTATATAAAGCAAAGTGCTCTCGAGGACACACGGGAATTCTCGTCTAGTCACGTTCATCATGTTTAGTTGATTCACGTTCACTACTTTGATAATTTGATATGTGGGTGGACCGGCGCTAGGGTGTTGTTCTTACTTGAACAAGCAACCCTCTTATGATTACCCCCTCTCGCAAGCATCCACAACTACGAAAGAAGAATTAAGATAAATCTAACCATAGCATGAAACATATATATGGATCCAAATCAGCCCCTTACGGAATAACACATAAACTAGGGTTTAAGCTTCTGTCACTCTCGCAACCCATCATCTACTTATTACTCCCCAATGCCTTCCCCTAGGCCCAAGCATGGTCAAGTGTCATGTAGTCGACGTTCACATGACACCACTAGAGGAATAACAACATACACATCATCAAAATATTGAACGAATACCAACTTCACATGATTACTTATAACAAGACTTCTCCCATGTCCTCAAGAACAAAAGTAACTACTCACAAATCATGTTCATGTTCAAGATCATAGGTGTATTGAATATGATTAAGGATCTGAACATATAAACTTCCACCAAATAGACCAACTAGCATCAACAAGATGTAATCAACACTACTAGCAACCCACAGGTACCAATCTGAGGTTTTGAGACAAAGATTGAATACAAGAGATGAACTAGGGTTTGAGATGAGATGGTGCTAGTGAATATGTTGATGAAGATTGGTCCTCCCACGATGGAGGGAACGTTGGTGATGTCGATGGCTTCGATTTCCCCCTCCCGGAGGGAAGTATCCCCGGCGGAATTGCTCCGCCGGAGAGCAAAGGTGTTCCTGCCCAGGTTCCACCTCGAGACGGCGGCACTTTGTCCGGAAAGTCTTCTCTTTATCTTTTCTAGGGAAAAAGGCCTCATATAGCAGAAGGGGGGCCCCGGAGGGATGCCGTGGGCCCCACAAGGCATCAGGGCATGCCCTGGGGGGTAGGCGCGCCCCGTTGCCTTGTGAGCAACATGTGGCCCCCCCTCTGGTGGTTCTTCGTTCCAGTATTTTTTATATATTCAATAAAAAATCTCCATGAAGTTTCAGGTCATTTGGAGCTCCGTAGAATAGCTATCTCTGTATTAGCTCTTTTTGGTCCAGAATTCCAGCTGTCGGTAATTTCCCTCTCTATGTAGATCTTGCAAATTAAGAGAGAAAAGGCATTAGAATTGCATCATAAAGTGAAATAATGACCAAAAACATTATAAATAATAGTAGGAAAACATGATGCAAAATGGACGTATCAACTCCCCCAAGCTTAGACCTCGTTTGTCCTCAAGCGAAAGCCGAACTCGACAATCATGACCACATGTTTAGAGAGAGATGTGTCGATAAAACAAAATACGGACATGGAAGCATCATGATCATTATTATAACAGCAATTATTCGTCATATAACTTCTCATAATCAAGTAACAACTCATCCACAATATTGAAGTATGAAGCATAAACTTTCTTGAAAACAAACAAACTGTGTTCTTAGTCATTGAAACAATCACAATTCATCATATTTCCATGAAGAGTCTATGTAAGAGCTTTTGTTTTAGAAAGTTCCACACACTCAACTATCATATAGTCTTCTATGATTGCTGACACTCAACGCATATTTCTGGAACAAACGTTTCCGTCAAACACATAGGAAGATGGGGGTTTATTGTTTTGACCTCCCAACTCGTTTCCTCAAGGATAATGTCAACAATAATAACTCATTATTACCTACATTCAACTGATATATGTGTCTGGATCTTTCCCCACCACATGGTGCTTGCCAAGTGGAAAATAATTAAGTATGGAGTGAGGATGAACATTATTGACTCTTGCATGAAAGTAAAAGCTGAAAAGTAAAAGATAGGCCCTTCGTAGAGGGAAGTAGAGGTTGTCATGCGCTTTTTCATTGGGATGTGCAAGCTCTTAATGTAAAGGAATGTCACTTTATATTGCCCCTTGTGATAGCAACCTTTATTATGCAGTCCGTCGCTTCTATTTCTTTACTATCACAAGTTTGTACAAAGTTTATTTTCCTTTACAATAAAAGATCATACATATTTAGGGGCAATTTTTATTGCTTTTTGCACCGATGATAACTTACTTGAAGGATCTTATTCAATCCAAAGGTAGATATGGTGGACTCTCATGACAAGAAACTGGGTTTAAGGGGTTTTGGATGCACAAGTAGTATCTCTATTTAGTGCGAAGTTTTGGCTAGCAAAAGATTATAAACAAGCACCACATGTTAGAGGATCCATGACAATATAACTTCTATGTGAATATAAGCAAACATAACTCATTACGTTGTCTTCCTTGTCCAACATCAACAATTTGGCCAAACTGAAAATATTTGATGGGGGCTCACAATCATAAAAGATGTCCAAGATAGTGTATTTATATGTGAATCCTCTCTTCCTTTACTAATCTTTCATGAATTGCATCAATGACCAATACTATGTTTGTTAATCTCCAATAAATTTTATCAACCATACTTCTTCTACGTGAAGTTATTACTCCCCATGGGATTAGCATATGATCTTTTATTCTTTTTAGGGATAATTAGTTGTATGCCCCTAGTTGTGTCCCACTCGGCTCTTTCACCCCTAATTTCCAAAAGCCATCGGTTCTGTCCAAGTCACTTCGCTCCTCTTATGCTTTTGCCCTTTGACCGTTTGACCGTCACTTTGAAAACTTCATAACAAATTCATACTAAATCAGAAAAATGCAAATAAGATACCAAAATATTCAGAAAAACATCACCTATATGTCAATGTCATTTGCATTCATGACAAAAGTGTTCGAAAGTGCCCATCCGAGTTTTAGCTCTTATGATACCACCATGAACAGTAAAATCTGAAAAAATTCAAAAAAATCCAAAAAAAATTGGTGTCAAAGAATGACAAATGTTTTAAGTGCTTGCCAAGTTTCATTGGGGAATGACATTCGTGGAAGTCGTGGCAAAAAAACAATCTATTTTGGAGTGCTGATTGTTTTTTTTTCATGACTTCCACGAATGTCATTCCCTAATGAAACTTGGCAAGAACTTAAAACATTTTTCATTCTTTGACACCAATTTTTTTGGAATTTTTTGAACTTTTTCAGATTTTATTGTTCATGGTGGTACCATAAGAGCTAAAACTCGGATGGGCACTTTCCAACTCTTTTGTCATGAATACAAATGACATTGACATATAGGTGATGTTTTTCCAAACATTTTGGTATCTTATTTGCATTTTTCTAATTTGGTATGAATTTGTGATGAAGTTTTCAAAGTGATGGTCAAACGGTCAAAGGGCAAAAGCATAAGAGGAGCGAAGTGACTTGGACAGAACCGATGGCTTTTGGAAATTAGGGGTAAAACAGCCGAGTGGGTCATAACTAGGGGCATAAAACTAATTATCCCTTCTTTTTATTGCTAAGATTGAAAAAAGAAAGTAAAGTATAAACTCAAACTACTATTTATTATATAACTCTCACACACGATTACATAAATAGATAGATCACAAAACAAGCACTCAAAACTAATGCATACTAATACTTTATTCTTCTAAATCATGAAATAACTAAGGATCGAACTAAGATAGATAATAATGATAAGAGTGATGATGATACGATACCGGGGCACCTCCCCCAAGCTTGAAACAAGCTAAGGGTGGTGCCCATACCCGTGTACTCAAGTTTCCTTCTTCGGTGATGAAGGTGGAATACGCTTGGCCATTATTCCCTTGAGGATACGATTTTCCTCATCGAGTTTATTAACCTGGTGCTTGAGATCCAGATTCTCTTTGCGTAGCTTGCCCGTGACCATGAAAGCACCATCAACAATGGGTTGTGTTTGCCTGAAGAGGTGGAAACGACACCTGCCTGCACACGACGATAGGGAGCAAATCAAACATTAGTAGTGTTCACCGTATCCGGCAGACTTGATTTCTTGAACTCAATCTCCTCCATGTCTTCTGGATAGGGCAAAGGGATGTCCTCCTCCTCTTCGCTCGAGTGTTCTATCCGTCTCAAATCAGCGTCTTCTTCCTCGTCCGTCAGCCACTCGAAGGGATCCACGTCACCGTAAACCCTCGAGTTTGCCACAAGGTGAGAGACATAGCTCTCCCCATCCGACTCTTGCGATGACATGACGGCCTTGATCTGTCAAAAAAACAGCTCGAAACAAGAATCGAGGAGAAACTTGCGATATGGTGGTCAAAACATCCGGGAATATATATAATGAATTTTTATCTTGCGAAATAAGTATTCGGGAAGAAAACGAAGTCAAGAAGGCACACGAGGGGCCCACAAGCCAACACGGTGTGCCTAGGGGGTAGGCCGCGCCCTGTTGCCTTGTGGCCTCCTCATGGGCGCCCTCGGTTGTTTCTTATTTTTGTATTTTTTCTAATATTCCAAAACGGACATAAATTATTTTTATGGAATTTTTGGTCAGTTTACTTACTGTATCACATACCTACTCTTTTTCAGGATTCTGGACCGTTCCGGAAGGCCTCTTTTAGATGTTCCTCCGGTGTAATTGTTTGGATAATATTGGTTTCAACATTAATGGGCGTGCCTGCAATATAATGTTTAATTCTTTGCCCATTAACCACCTTCGAATTAGTGCCCTCGGTGTTATTAATCTTGATAGCTCCAGAACGGTAAACTTCTTCGACGATGTATGGTCCTTCCTATTTAGAGAGAAGTTTTCCTACAAAGAATCTAGAACGGGAATTGTATAATAGAACTTGATCACCGACTTTAAATTCTCGTTTTTGAATTCTTTTATCATGCCATCTTTTAACCTTTTCTTTAAATAACTTGGCATTTTCATAATCTTGTGTTCTCCACTCATCTAAAGAACTAATGTCAAACAACCTCTTTTCACCAGCAAGTTTGAAATCATAGTTAAGTTCTTTAATTGCCCAATAAGCTTTATGTTCTAATTCAAGAGGTAAATGACATGCTTTTCCATAGACCATTTTATATGGGGACATACCCATAGGATTTTTATAAGCAGTTCTATATGCCCACAATGCATCTTCAAGTTTATTAGACCAATTCTTCCTAGATCGGTTAACGGTCTTTTGCAAAATTAACTTTAATTCTCTATTGCTTAATTCAACTTGACCACTAGACTGAGGATGATAAGGTGATGCAATTCTATGGTTGACATCGTATTTAGCTAAGATCTTACGGAATGCACCATGAATAAAATGTGAACCTCCATCAATCATTAAATATCTAGGGACTCCAAACCTCGGAAAGATAACCTCTTTAAGCATTTTAATAGATGTGTTGTGATCAGCACTACTAGTTGGAATAGCTTCTACCCACTTAGTAACATAATCAACAGCAACCAGAATATGAGTATATCCCTTAGAGGAAGGAAAAGGTCCCATATAATCAAATCCCCAAACATCAAATGGTTCAATAACACGTGAATAATTCATAGGCATTTCCTGAAGTCTACCAATATTACCAATTCTTTGACATTCATCACAAGAGAGAGGACAAACTTACGTGCATCCTTGAAGAGAGTGTTGGGGAACGTTGCATGGGAAACAAAAAATTTCCTACGCACACACAAGATCTGTCCATGGTGATGAGCATCTACGAGAGGGAGAGTGAATCTACATACCCTTGTAGATCGCTAAGCGGAAGCGTTTAAGAAACGCGGTTGATGTAGTCGAACGTCTCCGCGATCCAAATCGCAAGTCGTCCCTCGATCCGATCACGAACTAGCGCCGAACGGACGGCACCTCCGCGTTCAACACACGTACGGCTTGATGACGCCTTCACCTCCTCGATCCAGCGAGCGATGGTGAAGTAGTGGTTGAGTTCCAGCAGCACGACGGCGTGGTGATGGTGGTGAGGAACAATCTCTGCAGGGCTTCGCCAAGCGCTACCGAGATTATGACGGAGGAACTAGAGGGTTAGGGTTGCCGCACACGGCTTGGGGAAATCTTGATGTATCCCGTGTGCTAGCCCTGCCCCTCTATTTATATGTTGAGCCTTGGGGTCTAAACTTGGAGTAAAAGCCTCCTCCAGGTCGGTTTTGTCCGCACAAGGTCGGTTTGGCCCGCAGGAAAAGAGTCCAACTCGGATCCCTGCCGAACCGTGCACAGCCGCGCACAAGCGGTAGTACCGCTCACAAGCGGTAGTACCGCTTGGGCGGTAGTACCGCTTCACACAAGCGGTAGTACCGCTCAGGCGGTAGTACCGCTTCACACAAGCGGTAGTACCGCTTACGCGGCAGCAAAACTACTTTTGCACTTTCCAATACCTCGTGGGCTTTATCCCTTTGACCCATATAAAGTGTTGCTGCACCCGAACACTTCGGTAAACATCCGGAACCCCTTCCGGTGAACTCCGGAACCCTTCCGGAGATCAAAACACTATTATCACATATATCAATCTTTACCTCCGGACTATTCCGGAGATCCTCGTCATGTCCGGGATCTTATCCGAGACTCCGAACAACTTTCGGTCACCAACATAATAACTCAATTATACTAATCGTCACCAAACTTTAAGTGTGTAGACCCTGCGGGTTCGAGAACTATGTAGACATGACCGAGACACCTCTACGATCAATAACCAATAGCGGGACCTGGATGCCCATATTGGCTCCTACATATTCTACGAAGATCTTTATCGGTCGAACCTCTATGTCAAGGATTCAGTTAATCCCGTATGCTGTTCCCTTTGTTCTTCGGTATGTTACTTGCCCGAGATTCGATCGTCGGTATCTCTATACCTAGTTCAATCTCGTTACCGGCAAGTCTCTTTACTCGTTCCGTAATACAAGATCTCGTGGCTAACACTTTAGTCACATTGCTTGCAAGGCTCATTGTGATGTTGTATTACCGAGTGGGCCCTGAGATACCTCTCCGTCATACGGAGTAACAAATCCCAGTCTTGATCCATGCCAACCCAACAGACACCCTCGGAGATACCTGTAGAGCACCTTTATAGTCACCCAGTTACGTTGCGACGTTTGATACACACAAGGTATTCCTCCGGTGTCAGTGAGTTGCATGATCTCATGGTCAAAGGAACAGATACTTGACATGCAGAAAACAATAGCAATAAACTGACACGATCAAATGCTACGTTTACAGTTTGGGTCTTGTCCATCACATCATTCTCCTAATGATGTGATCCCGTTATCAAATGACATCTCATGTCCATGGCTAGGAAACCTTAACCATCTTTGATCAACAAGCTAGTCAACTAGAGGCTTACTAGGGACACAGTGTTGTCTATGTACCCACACATGTATTTGAGTTTCCAATCAATACAATTATAGCATGGATAATAAACGATTATCATGAACAAGGAAATATAATAATAACCAATTTATTATTGCCTCTAGGGCATATTTCCAACAGTCTCCCACTTGCACTAGAGTCAATAATCTAGTTCACATCACTATGTGATTTACATTGTAATGAATCGAACACCCATGCAGTTCTGGTGTTGTTCATGTTTAGCCCTTGGAAGAGGTTTAGTCATCGGATCTGCAACATTTAGATCCGTGTGTACTTTGCAAATATTTATGTCGTCCTCCTTGATGTAATCGCGGATGGAATTGAAACGTCGCTTTATGTGTCTGGTCCTCTTGTGAAATCTTGGTTCCTTGGCTAGAGCAATGGCACCAGTATTATCACAAAACAGAGTCATTGGGTCAAGTGCACTAGGCACTACTCCAAGATCTGTCATGAACTCCTTCATCCAGACACCTTCCTTCGCCGCCTCCGAGGCAGCGATGTACTCCGCTTCGCATGTAGAATCAGCTACCACGCTTTGCTTGGAACTGCACCAGCTAACCGCACCCCCATTAAGAATAAATACGTATCCGGTTTGCGACTTAGAGTCATCCGGATCAGTGTCAAAGCTTGCATCGACGTAACCCTTTACGACGAGCTCTTGATCACCTCCATAAACGAGAAACATGTCCTTAGTCCTTTTCAGGTACTTCAGGATATTCTTGACCGCCGTCCAGTGTTCCATTCCTGGATCACTTTGAAACCTTCCGACCATACTTATGGCAAGGCTGACATCGGGTCTTGTGCACAGTATTGCATACATGATAGAGCCTATGGCCGAAGCATAGGGGATGACACTCATCTTTTCTCTATCTTCTGCAGTCACTGGGCATTGAGTCTTACTCAACTTCACACCTTGCAAAACAGGCAAGAACCCCTTCTTGGACTGATCCATTTTGAACTTCTTCAAAATCTTATCAAGGTATGTGCTTTGTGAAAGTCCTATTAAGCGTCTTGATCTATCTCTATAGATCTTGATGCCTAATATGAAAGCAGCTTCTCCTAGGTCCTTCATTGAAAAACTCTTGTTCAAATATTCCTTCACGCTTTCCAACATTTCTATATTGTTTCCAATCAGCAATATGTCATCCACATATAATATTAGAAACGCTATAGAGCTCCCACTCACTTTCTTGTAAATACAAGCTTCTCCGTAAACTTGTATAAACTCGAACGCTTTGATCACTTCATCAAAGCGAAGATTCCAACTCCGAGATGCTTGCACCAGTCCATAAATGGATCGCTGGAGTTTGCAAACTTTGTCAGCATTCTCTGGATCGACAAAACCTTCTGGTTGCATCATATACAACTCTTCCTTAAGGTAACCGTTAAGGAACGCTGTTTTGACATCCATCTGCCAAATTTCATAATCGAAAAAGGCAGCTATTGCTAACATGATTCTGACGGACTTAAGCATCGCTACGGGTGAGAAGGTCTCATCGTAGTCAACTCCTTGAACTTGTGAAAAACCCTTTGCCACAAGTCGAGCTTTATAGACGGTGACATTACCGTCCGCGTCCGTCTTCCTCTTAAAGATCCATTTGTTCTGAATGGCCTTACGCCCTTCAGGTAATACTTCCAAAGTCCATACTTTGTTTTCATACATGGATCCCATCTCGGATTTCATGGCCTCTAACCACTTCTCGGAATCCGGGCCCATCATCGTTTCTCCATAGCTCGTAGGTTCATCGTTGTCTAACAACATGACCTCTAAGACAGGGTTGCCGTACCACTCGGGAGCAGTACGCGTCCTTGTCGACCTACGAGGTTCGATAGCAACTTGATCCAAAGCTTCATGATCATCATCATTAACTTCCTCTTCAGCTAATGTAGGCTCCACAGAAACAACTTTCTGCGCTGCGCTACTCTCAGGTTGAAGTAAAGGTTCAACAACCTCATCAAGTTCTATCTTCCTCCCACTCAATTCTTTCGAGAGAAATTCTTTCTCAAGAAATGTTCCGTTTTTAGCGACAAACACTTTGCCTTCGGATCTGAGGTAGAAGGTATACCCAACTGTCTCTTTTGGGTATCCTATGAAGACGCATTTCTCCGCTTTGGGTTCCAGCTTTTCAGGCTGAAGCTTTTTGACATAAGCATCACATCCCCAAACTTTAAGAAACGACAGCTTTGGCTTCTTGCCAAACCAAAGTTCATATGGCGTCGTCTCAACGGATTTCGATGGTGCCCTATTTAAAGTGAATGCAGCTGTCTCTAATGCATAACCCCAAAACGATAGTGGCAAATCGGCAAGAGACATCATAGATCGCACCATATCCAATAAGGTTCGATTACGACGTTCGGACACCATTACGCTGTGGTGTTCCAGGCGGTGTTAATTGTGAAACAATTCCACACTGTCTTAAGTGACTGCCAAACTCATAACTCAGATATTCTCCTCCTCGATCAGACCGTAGGAATTTAATCTTCTTGTTACGATGATTCTCAACTTCACTCTGAAATTGTTTGAACTTTTCAAATGTTTCAGACTTGTGTTTCATTAAGTAAATATACCCATATCTACTTAAGTCATCAGTGAAGGTGAGAAAGTAACGATAACCACCGCGCGCCTCAATGCTCATCGGACCGCACACATCAGTATGTATGATTTCCAATAAGTCACTTGCCCGTTCCATTGTTCCAGAGAACGGAGTTTTAGTCATCTTGCCCATGAGGCATGGCTCACATGTGTCAAGTGATTCAAAATCAAGTGACTCCAAAAGTCCATCAGCATGGAGCTTCCTCATGCGTTTTACGCCAATATGACCTAAACGGCAGTGCCACAAGAAAGTGGTATTATCATTATCAATTCTACATCTTTTGGCATCAATGTTATGAACATGTGTATCATTACTATCGAGATTCAATAAGAATAAACCCCTCACATCGGGTGCATGACCATAAAAGATATTACTCATATAAATAGAACAACCATTATTCTCTGATTTAAATGAGTAACCGTCTCGCAATAAACAAGATCCAGATATAATGTTCATGCTTAACGCAGGCACCAAATAACACTTATTTAGGTTCATCACTAATCCCGACGGTAATCGAAGAGCGAGTGTCCCGACGGCGATCACATCAACCTTGGAACCATTTCCCACGCGCATCGTCACTTCGTCCTTTGCCAGCCTCCGTCTATTCCGCAGTTCCTGTTTTGAGTTGCAAATATGAGCAACCGCACCGGTATCAAATACCCAGGCACTACAACGAGAGTTGGTAAGGTACACATCAATAACATGTATATCATATATACCTTGTTTGTTGTTGGCCGCCTTCTTGTCAGCCAAATACTTGGGGCAATTCCGCTTCCAGTGTCCAGTTCCCTTGCAATGAAAACACACAGTTTCTGGTTTGGGTCCAGCCTTGGGTTTCTTCACGAGAGGAGCAACTGCTTTGCCACTCTTCTTGGAGTTACCCTTCTTACCCTTGCCATTTTTCTTGAAACTAGTGGTTTTATTGACCATCAACACTTGATGCTCCTTCTGAATTTCAGACTCAGCGGCTTTCAGCATCGCAAACAGCTCGGCGACTGACTTGTTCATCCCGTGCATGTTATAGTTCAACACGAAGCTCTTGTAGCTAGGTGGCAATGATTGAAGAACTCTGTCAGTGATAGCCTCTGGCGGAAGGGGCATCCCTAACTCAGCCAGACGGGCGGAGTACCCAGACATTCTGAGCACGTGATCACTGATAGACCCGTTCTCCTCCATCTTGCAAGCATAGAACTTATCGGAGATCTCATATCTCTCGATCCGGGCATTCTTCTGAAAGATAAACTTCAACTCCTGGAACATCTCATATGCTCCATGACGTTCAAAACGTCTTTGAAGTCCCGGTTCTAAGCCATACAACATTGCACATTGAACTATTGAGTAATCATCAGAACGAGCCTGCCAGGCGTTCACAACGTCTAGAGACTCAACTGGAGCGGGTGGATCACCAAGCGGTGCATCAAGGACATAAGCCTTCTGGGAAGCCGTAAGGATAATCCTTAGATTACGGGCCCAGTCCACAAAGTTACTTCCATCATCTTTCAACTTAGCTTTCTCTAGGAACGCATTAAAATTCAGGGGTGCTACTGCGCGAGCCATGATCTACAACATAAATATAGCAAAGACAACTTAGACTATTGTTCTTAGATAATGAGTTTAGTTAATCATATTTAAAAAACTCTCACTCAAATTGACATCCCTCCGATCATTTGAGTGTAACATGATCCAAATCCACCAACTCAAGTCCGATCATCACGTGAGTTGAGGTGGTTTCAATGGTGAACATCTTCATGTTGATCATATCTACTATATGACTCATGTTCGACCTTTCGGTCTCTTGTGTTCCGAGGCCATGTCTGTACATGCTAGGCTCGTCAAGTTTAACCCGAGTGTTTCCGCACGTGCAACATGGCTTGCACCCGTTGTATGCGAACGTAGAGTCTATCACACCCGATCATCACGGCGTGTCTCGAAACGACGAACTTTCGCAACGGTGCACACTTGGGGAGAACACAATTTATCTTGAAATTTAAGTGAGGGATCACCTTATAATGCTACCGTCGTCCTAAGCAAAATAAGATGCATAAAAGGATTAACATCACATGCAAATCATAAGTGACATGATATGGCCATGAACTTGTGCTTTTGATCTCCATCTCCAAAGCACCGGCATGATCTCCATCGTCACCGGCATGACACCATGATCTCCATCATCTTGATCTCCATCAACGTGTCGCCATAAGGTTGTCGCGCCGACTGTTGCTTCCACGACTATAGCTAACGTTTAGCGATAAAGTAAAGCATTACATAGCGCTTAATGATTGACACGCAGGTCATACAATAATTAAAGACAACTCTATGGCTCCTGCCAGTTGCCGTACTCATCGACATGCAAGTCGTGATATTCTATACATCACATGATCATCTCATACATCACATATATCTCATCATGTAATTGGCCATATCACATCACAACATACCCTGCAAAAACAAGTTAGACGTCCTCTAATTGTTGTTGCAAATTTTACGTGGCTGCTACGGGTTTGCAAGAACCGTTCTTACCTACGCAAAACCACAACGTGGTGTAGTGATTGCTTTTTGATCTTCTAAAAGAACCCTCTTCATTGAAATCGATTCAACTAAAGTGAGAGAGACAGACACCCGCTAGCCATCTTTATGCAACAAAATTACATGTCAGTTGAAGGAACCTGTCTCGCGTAAGTGTACGCGTAATGTCGGTCCGGGCCGCTTCATCTCACAATACCGCCGAATCAAATATCAACTAGTAACGGCAAGCAATATGTATACACCCACGCCCACAACTCGTTTGTGTTCTACTCGAGATCTCATCTACGCATAGACCTGGTTCTGATACCACTGTTGGGGAACGTTGCATGGGAAACAAAAAATTTCCTACGCACACACAAGATCTGTCCATGGTGATGAGCATCTACGAGAGGGAGAGTGAATCTACATACCCTTGTAGATCGCTAAGCGGAAGCGTTTAAGAAACGCGGTTGATGTAGTCGAACGTCTCCGCGATCCAAATCGCAAGTCGTCCCTCGATCCGATCACGAACTAGCGCCGAACGGACGGCACCTCCGCGTTCAACACACGTACGGCTTGATGACGCCTTCACCTCCTCGATCCAGCGAGCGATGGTGAAGTAGTGGTTGAGTTCCAGCAGCACGACGGCGTGGTGATGGTGGTGAGGAACAATCTCTGCAGGGCTTCGCCAAGCGCTACCGAGATTATGACGGAGGAACTAGAGGGTTAGGGTTGCCGCACACGGCTTGGGGAAATCTTGATGTATCCCGTGTGCTAGCCCTGCCCCTCTATTTATATGTTGAGCCTTGGGGTCTAAACTTGGAGTAAAAGCCTCCTCCAGGTCGGTTTTGTCCGCACAAGGTCGGTTTGGCCCGCAGGAAAAGAGTCCAACTCGGATCCCTGCCGAACCGTGCACAGCCGCGCACAAGCGGTAGTACCGCTCACAAGCGGTAGTACCGCTTGGGCGGTAGTACCGCTTCACACAAGCGGTAGTACCGCTCAGGCGGTAGTACCGCTTCACACAAGCGGTAGTACCGCTTACGCGGCAGCAAAACTACTTTTGCACTTTCCAATACCTCGTGGGCTTTATCCCTTTGACCCATATAAAGTGTTGCTGCACCCGAACACTTCGGTAAACATCCGGAACCCCTTCCGGTGAACTCCGGAACCCTTCCGGAGATCAAAACACTATTATCACATATATCAATCTTTACCTCCGGACTATTCCGGAGATCCTCGTCATGTCCGGGATCTTATCCGAGACTCCGAACAACTTTCGGTCACCAACATAATAACTCAATTATACTAATCGTCACCAAACTTTAAGTGTGTAGACCCTGCGGGTTCGAGAACTATGTAGACATGACCGAGACACCTCTACGATCAATAACCAATAGCGGGACCTGGATGCCCATATTGGCTCCTACATATTCTACGAAGATCTTTATCGGTCGAACCTCTATGTCAAGGATTCAGTTAATCCCGTATGCTGTTCCCTTTGTTCTTCGGTATGTTACTTGCCCGAGATTCGATCGTCGGTATCTCTATACCTAGTTCAATCTCGTTACCGGCAAGTCTCTTTACTCGTTCCGTAATACAAGATCTCGTGGCTAACACTTTAGTCACATTGCTTGCAAGGCTCATTGTGATGTTGTATTACCGAGTGGGCCCTGAGATACCTCTCCGTCATACGGAGTAACAAATCCCAGTCTTGATCCATGCCAACCCAACAGACACCCTCGGAGATACCTGTAGAGCACCTTTATAGTCACCCAGTTACGTTGCGACGTTTGATACACACAAGGTATTCCTCCGGTGTCAGTGAGTTGCATGATCTCATGGTCAAAGGAACAGATACTTGACATGCAGAAAACAATAGCAATAAACTGACACGATCAAATGCTACGTTTACAGTTTGGGTCTTGTCCATCACATCATTCTCCTAATGATGTGATCCCGTTATCAAATGACATCTCATGTCCATGGCTAGGAAACCTTAACCATCTTTGATCAACAAGCTAGTCAACTAGAGGCTTACTAGGGACACAGTGTTGTCTATGTACCCACACATGTATTTGAGTTTCCAATCAATACAATTATAGCATGGATAATAAACGATTATCATGAACAAGGAAATATAATAATAACCAATTTATTATTGCCTCTAGGGCATATTTCCAACAGAGAGTAGGCTAGTAAAAACCAGATTATAATACCTTATGTGCAGTTTGGTCTCCCGCGTGGTGCCCTCCGTATGCCTCGGAATGACACTTCCGTAGAATTTGTTCATGTTCATGCTCAGGTACACAACGCCTAATAACACCATCTACTCCTTCTTTATATAAATTTGGGTCATCCCAAAAGTAATATTTTAAATCAAAGAAGAACTTTTTCTTTTGTTGATATGTGTAACTAGGTGGTATATATTTAGCAACAATGAAATTAGCATAGTCTACATACCAAGGGTTCTTGCGTGAAGTAGAAGCATTTATAACAGCTAATTGTTTATCAGGAAAACTATCATCAATAGGCAGTAGGTCATCAAGAACATTTTCCAATCTAGACAAATTATCTGCTACAGGATTTTCAGCTCCTTTTCTATCAACAATATGCAACTCAAATTCTTGTAGCAAAAGAACCCACCTAATTAATCTAGGTTTAGCATCTTTCTTTTCCATAAGATATTTAATAGCAGCATGATCAGTGTGAATAATAACTTTAGAATCAACAATATAAGGTATGAATTTATCACATGTAAACACAACTGCTAAAAATTCTTTTTCAGGAGTAGCATAATTCCTTTGAGCACTATCCAAGGTCTTACTAGCATAATGAATAATATTTAGTTTCTTATCAACTATTTGACCTAGGACAACACCAATAGCATAATCACTAGCATCACACATACTTTCAAAGGGTAGGTTTCAATCAGGTGGTTGAACAATAAGTGCAGAAATTAAGGCTTTCTTAAGTATTTCAAAGGATTCTACACAATCATCATCAAAAACCAATGGAACATCTTTTTGTAGGGGATTAGTGAGAGGCCTAGAAATTTTAAAGTCTTTAATGAACCTCCTATAAAAACCAACATGACCAAGGAAACTTCTTATACCTTTGTCATCTTTAGGACATGGAACTTTCTCGATTGCATCAACTTTAGCTTTGTCTACCTCAATACCTCTCTCGGAAATTTTATGGCCAAGGACTATTCCATCATTCACCATAAAGTGACACTTCTCCCAGTTCAATATGGGATTGGTCTCCTCACATCTCTGCAAAACTCGATCAAGGTTGCTCAAGCAATCATCAAAAGAAGTTCCGTAAACGGAAAAATCATCCATGAATATATACCTCAACAATCTTTTCACAAATATTAGAGAATATAGCAGTCATACATCTTTGAAAGTTAGCAGGTGCATTACATAAACCAAAAGGCATACATCTATCAGCATAAGTTCTATAAGGACAAGTAAAAGTAGTTTTCTCTTGATCTTCTTGTGAAACAGGTATTTGAGAAAAACCAGAATATCCATCTAGGAAGCAAAAATGTGTGTGCTTAGACAACCTTTCTAACATTTGATCAATAAAAGGCAACGAGTAATGATCTTTCCTAGTAGCCTTGTTTAACTTTCTAAAATCAATCACCATCCTATAACCGGTTACAATTCTTTGTGGGATAAGTTCATTTTTATCATTAGGAACAACAGGACTTACCCATCTACTATCAGCTATAGGATATACCTGCCTCCAGAAGCTTTAATATTTCAGTTCTTACCACATCCTTCATTTTAGGATTCAGACGATGTTGATGATCAACAAGTGGCTTAGCGTCAGGCTCCATATTAATCTTGTGTTGACATAAGGTGGGACTAATGCCCTTAAGATCATCAAGAGTATATCCAATTGCGGCACGATGCTTCCTTAAAGTTTTAAGTAATCTCTTTTCTACGTGAACTGAAAGGTTAGCATTGATAATAATAGGATATATCTTCTTTTCATCAAGATAAGCATACTTCAATGTATCAGGGAGTTTCTTTAATTCAAACACAGGATCAGTCTTAGGTGGGAGAGGATCTCCCAAAGTTTCAACAGGCAGATTATGTTTAAGAATAGGAGCTTGCCTAAAGAGTATCTCATCTATTTCATTTCTTTCATTCATATGCATATCATTTTCATGGTCTAGCAGGTATTGTTCTAATGGATCAGTAGGAGGCATGGAAATAGAAGCAAGACCAATTATTTCATATTTACTAGGCAATTCTTTATCATGAGGTTGTCTACGAAACTTGGAGAAATTAAATTCATGAGATACGTCACCAAATTTAACACTGACCTTCTCTTTAGCACAATCAATTTCAGCATTGACAGTATTCAAGAAAGGTCTACCGAATATAATAGGACAAAAATCATCTTGCGGCGATCCAAGAACTAAGAAATCAGTAGGGTATTTGATCTTACCACACAAAACTTCAATATCTCTAACAATCTGAAGCGGTGAAATAGTATCTCTGTTTTCAAGCTTAATAGTGACATCAATATCTTCTATCTCAGCAGGTGCAATATCATGCATAACTACATGATATAAAGTAAATGGAATAGCACTTACGCTAGCACCCATATCACATAAACCATGATAGTAATGATCTCCAATCTTAACTGAAACAACAGGCATGCCAACTACAGGTTTGCTCTTATCTATTTTATCTTGTTTTGTATTAACTTGTTTAGCAATCCTAGTTGCTTCCTCACAGAAATAACTGACATGACCATCAATATTACCAACCAAGAGATCTTTAACCATTGCAATATTAGGTTCTACTTTAATTTGTTTGGAGGGTTTAGGTGTTTTAGCATTACTCTTATGAAGTACAGTTGTAGCTTCAGCATGTTCCTTTATCCTAACAGGGAAAGGAGGTTTCTCAATGTAAGCAGTGGGTACAACTGGATTAACATTATAAGTAATTGTTTCAGTTTTAGCTATAATAGGTTCATCACAAATTTCTTCAATAGGTGGATGAAATTTAAACCATTTCTCCTTAGGGAGATCAACATGAGCAGCAAAGGATTTACAGAAATTAGCTACTATCTCAGAGTCAAGTCCATATTTTGCACTAAACTTATGAAAATCATCGATTTCTGTAAAAGATTTAACACAATCATACTGAAGGTTTATTCCTGACTCATTGATGAGTGATATTTTTACACTCATTTCACCATTGTTTAAACCAAGATATTTTATTTAAAATGAGATATTTGCTCTAATATTATCACTAATGGCTAATAAGTGCAAGGGATTCCACAAATCCTCTCTTTGATGTGTTTCCATAGGAAATAGGCTAAAAGGGGAAGAAATCATGTGTGGGAATGGAAAGGAAGGAGAATGGAGGAAGAAAGAATCAACAGGAGACGTTTCTGCGAAACCAATGCAAAAGACGGCATTCCATACGGGCGCACGCGCCCGTATGAGCGCCTGTATGGTGTGGCAACCGAGGCAGATCGTCCACCTATACAACTTTTATAAAGGGGACCCCGTCGAAATGTCAATAGAACGAGCACAGGGAGAGCGCCATCGGCAACCAGAACACCTTCATCATCATCTTCATCCACAAACCCTAGCTGCCGCCATTTCCATCTCCATAGCCACCATCAACACCATAGTGCTTCCTCATCTAGTTCATACTTGTAATCGTGCATCGCACAAGGCATCCACTGTAAGACATATTTGCAATCAATCTATATCCAAGATGTGTTCTTTAATGTTTGCTTCTCGCGATCTGATCTCCATGTGTGAGTAGTCCGGTAAGGTATGGGTTGAGGCATAAGCCTTGCAACCCTCTGTATTTGTTGTGGGGATCAATGGAAGGGCTTTGAAATAATGTCCCGTATGTGTGAAATAAAATTGTTTCGTAGATGTCTCTTGTCTTGTCCGTGATCTTCATCCCTGCAGGTACCCAGGATCATGGAGATCGAGCACCGGTGAAGCTAGGAGCGAGGAGACTGTGAAGTGTTATACCGAACACCGATGACAGTAAGGTTCAGTAGGGTAACATGGATCATATCCTTGGGGATACATGAGGTGTAGTCATTAAACACCCAAAGCTCTTGTCTGATTTCATTATCTTAATTATCGAGGCAACCCCACGCTATGGATAGGGCCAGCGGTAGGACAACTGATTCTTGATGCAGGACTCGCGCCGGACAAGATGTTATTTGGACACATCCCCCACCTCGATCCGTAACAAGCACATCTTGATGGGTGACTTCCAGTGCACAAATTAAGATCATATCTGGTCCAACGCAAATACATGGTTGTAAGCATTAAGACCTCATACCCGTACCTCTTTTTATTATAAGTGTTTGAATCACTATTTGCTTGCTTGATCTGGTCAAAAGTTGGATTTGACACTTTGACAAAAGCTTGCTAGAGACCATCGCTTCAAGGGAATCTTCCTCTCGTGGGTTCGATAACCCAGGGTCACCTCTGGGGAAAAAGGTGCGGGATACACTTTTCTGTTCCAATACCGGATCAATAAAAGGAGGTATCAAGCCCTTTTTCTGGCGCCGTTACCAGGTAGGAGTTTAGTATTCCTAGTCTTTGTGTTTAGAGTTTTTGTTAAAGTTAATTTTCAGTTTTTGTTTTTACTTTTCTGTTTTTAGTTTAAGTTTAATTTTTTTGCAAGTCTTGTTAGTTGAGAAAAACCAAAAAGATTACTATGGCTCGTAATCTTGGGAGTTTTGCTACTCCCGGCAATAACTTCATGCCTGAACCTATAGCACAACCTAAGGTTGCAGCCGCTGAGTATGAGAGCAAACCGAACTTAGTTTCCATGGTTCAACAGGACCAATTTGGAGGCTTTGCTTCTGAGGATGCCGGTATGCACTTGCATAATTTTACTGAATTATGCAACATGACACGCATTAAAGATTATGACCCTGGCGCTCTGAAATTGTGCCTATTTCCTTTCTCTCTGGAAGGAAAAGCTAAGGAATGGCTTTTAGCTCTACCTAAAGGCAGTATTACTTCTTGGGTTGATTGTTGTAGTAAATTTTTATCTAAGTTTTGTCCACCTGTAAAGTTTTATGCAATTACGTTCTCAGATTACAGGTTTTAAGCAGGAAGAATGTGAGCCACTAGCGCTTGCGTGGGATAGGATGAATGAAGCTATAAGTAACTGTCCCAATCATGGAA
Source organism: Elymus sibiricus (assembly GCA_039707655.1). Classification (NCBI taxonomy): domain Eukaryota; kingdom Viridiplantae; phylum Streptophyta; class Magnoliopsida; order Poales; family Poaceae; genus Elymus; species Elymus sibiricus. The sequence goes on along the minus strand of CM077664.1, from coordinate 111,529,787 downwards.
TGGAGGAATGGTTAATCCATCATATGTTTTATAATGGTTTAAATCACATGTCAAAAACTATGCTTGATATAGCTGCAGGAGGAACAATCATGGGAAAGCCCAAGAAGATGTTAAGAAAGTACTAGATGATATGCAAGAGAACCATGCCCAATGGCATGTTGAAAGATCCACCGCCAGGAGGGTGAATGCCATTGAAGAAAGTAACACGGAGTTGAGAGCCAAGCTTGACGAACTTATCTCCGTGATGAAAGGTAAAGAAGAGGTAAATGTGAATGCCATCACTAATGAAGAAACTAGTGATGTGAATTTTATTGCTCATAATAGCTACAATCCTAATTGGAAAAATAATGGTTATGCTCCTAGACTCCCTTATCCTAGTAATGGAGGAGCATCCAATAATTTTAATGGAGCCAATAGTAGCAATAGAAATACTCTTGAAGAAACTCTTAGAAGTTTTTTTGTTAGTCAGACTAAGAAAAATGAAAACTTCAAGAATATCTTGAAGAACCATGATAACTTACTTGGTCAACTGACCAGTAAGGTTTTTGGACTAACGAATGATGTGTAGATACTTGAAGGAAGATCCAAGAATATGCAAGCACAAGTGGCTAAAATTGCAGAGAGCCAAACATTAATTTTAGCCAAGTTTGCAGGTAAACCAGAGCCTAACCCGGTTGAAGATGTTAAAATGATGAGAAGCAACGAAGAGAAGGCCGAAGTACTTGACACAAGCCATGTGCCGGAGTACAACTACACCATTGCTGACTTTGTAAAGATGATATCGATGAAGTATCCACTACCTGAGGTAACTGATAATGAAGCATATAATGTCTTTGTTGAACAAGTTGCAGCTAAGGTACGTGAACTTGATGATGAAAGGAAGAAGCTCTACAGTAAGTTACCAGCTAAGCAAGAAGATGCTTTTGAACCTACAATAGAGATTGAGATTGGATTGAATAAATTCAGTGCCTTATGTGATCTAGGGGCTAGTGTTTCCACTATCCCTAAATCTGTTTATGATAGTCTCAATCTAGGTCCTTATGCTACTACTGAGATTATATTGAATATGGCTAATTCTACTTTTACTCGGGCAGTAGGCATTAAGCATGGTGTTATAGTTCAAAATAATGATTGCCCTGTCATGATTGATCTCATGATAGTAGATATGCCTGAAGATCCAATTGCTCCTATAATTCTTGGTAGACCTTTTCTAAGGACTATCAAAGCTATGATAAATGTGTTTGAGGGGAATGTAAGATTTGACTTACCAGCTAAACATCCTTTTGTGAGACATTTCCCTAGGAAAAAGAAAATGAAGACCTACACAGGAGAAGGCCTCATCGTGAATGCCCGAAGCTATGGTCTCGGTGTGTTTGCACCACCTTGATCACCACTACGGGCGAGCTAACCGACCGAAGACAAGCCCTTCGTGGCAGGCAATCCACGCGAATAAAATAGACAAGTAAGTTTTTATTTTTGTTTTAATAAAAGAGTGATTGAAGTTCTCTATGAAGAAGTAAGTTTGGAAGAGTTGATCTAATGAAGGCTTTGTTATGTGCAAGTTGAAAAATATGTTGTATTGATGTTTGGATGCCTGGAAATATGTCTATGTATTGTCTTGGAACTAACCCCGCAGGAGAACATAGAAAAAGAAAAGTTTCGGAAGAAACAGATCAAAAGATAGCCTTTAAAACGACCGCAGCGGTCATATGGGTGGTCGTATGGCCTGCTGGAGGTTCCAACACAAAACAACCAGAGACACCAGAGTAAACGACGTCATTTCAAATGAGCGCAAGCGCCCATTTCAGCGGTCGTTTGAAACCTCTGCAGAAACGAGAAGGAAACCAAAGCATTTGACAGTGTTCCAAATGGGCGCACACGGTCATATGACACCATCGACCAGGAGAAGAAAATGATCAGGCCAAAAGACGACGTTTCAAACGGACGCCGCCGCCTGTCAGCGGTTGTTTCACATATGCACAGACAGAGGTAAGTCATCAGGATGAATGACGGTGTTCCATACGGGCACCTGCGCCCGTATGAGCGGCCGTTTCGACCCCTGGCGGCCCCAATAAGCCCGAGGAAGAAGGTAAATCATCCCCATCTCTCTCTTTTCTTCTTGTTCTTCCTCCAAACCTCTCCAAACCCTAGCAAAACTTCACTCGATCTCTCTACTCGCTCGATTTCAGTTCAAATCCTTCCATGTGATCTATCTATGGCATGTTTCTCCTCCGATCCCCAATTTATTTTTCGCGAATCCATGTTCTACATGCCTAGCATTGCCATGACTAGGAGATGCATATTTTTGATCCAAATTTGAGTTTGGCTTGGATTCATTGATGTTTTCAGAGGAGTATGATGTTGTGACTACCATAAAATCAATATTGTTTAAATGTATTGGACTGAAAAAATGTTTTGTAGATGTTTACAAGGAGGTCCACTCGCGTACACGGTGCTTCGAGTTCATCCACCGCACTGCCACAACAAGTTTTAACCCAGGGGATTGTCCTCACCAACCGTGAAGCAAGGAAGAAATTCCAAAAGCTCAGAACAAGGAAGATCAAAGCAACCAAATGGGCTTGCGCGACCACACTTGCCAAGCTAGGTATTACTAATGATTTCAATTTGCTTTGTCATAATGTCGGGTTGCATCATTTTGTTTATCAGGGATGTGAGACATATGAATGCTTGACGCTTGAGTTTCTTAGCACTCTCTCGCATAATATTGGTTTTGTGCTAAATGGATATGAGGAGGAGAGGATCACTTTCCGTCTCCTGGACCAAGACTTCAACATCACTCTTGAAGAGTGGTGTAACTACTTTGGCTTCACCAACAATGATGATGATCTTAGATATGTTTATGATTTCACTGACCCGCACCCAAGGCAATCCTTCAATTTGATGAGCACAAGTGGCTCGAGGGCCAGTTGTATTGAAAGTCCTGCTATACGTTATTTCTATTATGTTATCACTAACTCGTTGCAGGCATGAGGAGAAGTTTCTAAGGTGAATGATAAGAACATGCTAGTTCTCGGGAAAGAAGCAAAGCTTGACGTCGGTTATTCACCCAACTTAGGGGCAATACTTTTGCTACACCTCGCGCATCAAGCAAATCATGCACGGGGAGATATCGTGTGTGAGGAGTGATCACCATGGTGGCCAACTCCCTTGGTCTCAACTACAATCACCTTCTCCCCATTGTCAGAAGGAGATGCAGCTTTTGACCAAGAAGGCCCAGAACCTGAACAGATAGATGAAGAGGATCTCGCCACCAACGAAGAAGAGGAGCAGCCACAACAAGGAGGCTACACCACCTATGCGGACATCAACAGCATCTAGGGCTCTATCCAAGATATGAGCAACCTCGCTGAATCCCTTCAAGGCTAGTCCGCCTACATGAACATGAACTTCTCGAACTGGAGCCAATGATGGGCTCCTGACCAACCGCCACAATGATCCCGTTGGTTTGGGCTTGCAAAAGCCTAAGCTTGGGGGAGGTCATCACCACTTCTACATCAAGATGTGGCGGTATTATTTGAATAAATTGTAATGAGGTTGTACTTAAGCTCGTGGAGATTCAAAACACTCATGTTGGCTTGTTCTAACACTTTGCTTTTATTTGCTTTCGCTTTTTATTTGCCTTTTGCCTTTGCGATTTTTCGTTTGCAAGTTAGTTTTCAAAAACCTAAAAACCAAAAAAATAGAATAAGCTTTGCTTTGCTCTTTATTTTGCCCCGTGGAGTTCGTTTGCATTTTGTTTTCAGATGAGTTGATCTATGCCAGACAACGAGGAATGCAAGAGTAAGGAAGAGAAGTGTGTAAATTCGCAACCGTGAAGGTATGTCCTACAACTCCCGTCTTTTGCACTTGAAATACTTAGAGTAGATGTAGTAGTAGTATGTGTGATATGTGCAAATGGGAGTGAGTCTTGATAATTAAGACAAAGGTTTTGTTCTAGTAGCTGAAATAATTTTGTAGCCTTTTTTCTGTTTAGTTTAGACAACCAAGACTTGTCGTGGGACTGTTTTTAAATGAAATGATCTCAACTAAGAATAACCACGCACAAGAGAAAGTCTTCAAAGACTTGGGAGTTGAGAAAATTGTAGCAGAAATGATGTTTGAAATGCTCAACCCCATGTTGTTAATTTTAATAGACTTGATAGCACTTGTGGATTAAATTGTCTAAAGGAACTTAGTTGAAGGGTGTACAAGATTATGCCAAAAATCTGTGTTGTATCTCTTACATGGTGCTTCAGCTTCTCGCTGGTGCCATGGCCCCGCTACTCTATGCACGTGTACGTGTGTAAATGTGGCTTCGTCACCTTTCTTGATATTATGCTGAGGACTCCGCTAGCCAATGAACGATCCACCAAGAGCGATAGCTCACATTTCGTCTATGAGTTTGTTACCATACGTAGTGGCAACACAACAAACGCATATTATTCGGCTTTCTCTTGAATAGGTGTATATGTGGTAAATAAAGGGGATTGATTAACAGAGCTTGAAAGAGACATTCATCAAGGTCCATAGTTCCCAAACATTAAGCCACAGCAAAACTCTATGCATGATCACTTATTTGGCATAATCCCTTCATGTGACAACCAAAGTTCCAGCAAACAATGATTGAAATGAAGTGCTAAAGAGCCTTGAGGAGGAAATAATTGTGGGTGTGCTTATGAGCACTAGAGCATCATATTTTTTTACATGCTTTTGACTCCCTAACATATGTTTTTATGGCTCTATCAAAAGAAAACTCTTCTGTGCATTCCCGCCAAGCAAGTGTTGTCTAGAATAAATAGAATAGAGTGCTGCAAAGTTGTTTTATCTAGTGGATCAAGAACTTTATGTTGATTATCTTTGCTTCACTAACACTTGTACTATAACCATGCCACCGCGACATCTATGCTAAGTTTTCAGGTCAAGAAGCGGAGGGCTATCTAGGCATTCCAATCGTAAGTGAAACAAAACCTTCTCGTTATTTCAGTTTAAACAACTGAGTACCTTATGATTTGGATTTGTCTCTATGTTGCTTGAGGACGATCAAATTTAAGCTTGGGGGAGTTGATGAGTGATATTTTTACACTCATTTCACCTTTGTTTAAACCAAGATATTTCATTGAAAAAGAGATATTTGCTCCGATATTATCACTAATGGCTAATAAGTGCAAGGGATTCAACAAATCCTCTCTTTGATGTGTTTCCATAGGAAATAGGCTAAAAAGGGAAGAAATCACATGTGGGAATGGAAAGGAAGGAGAATGAAGGAAGAAAGAATCAACAAGAAACGTTTCTATGAAACCAGTGCAAAAGACGACATTCCATATGGGCGCACGCGCCCGTATGAGCGCCCGTATGGCGTGGCAACCGAGGCAAATCGTCCACCTATACAACTTTTATAAAGGGGACCACATCGAAATGTTAACAGGACGAGCACGGGGAGAGCGTCATCAGCAACCAGAACACCTTCATCATCATCTTCATCCACAAACCCTAGCCGCCGCCATTTCCATCTCCATAGCCACCATCACCACCATAGTGCTTCCTCATCTAGTTCATACTTGTAATCGTGCATCGCACAAGGCATCCACTGTAAGACATATTTGCAATCAATCTATATCCAAGATGTGTTCTTCAATGTTTTCTTCTCGCAATCTGATCTCCATGTGTGAGTAGTCCGGTAAGGTATGGGTTGAGGCATAAGCCTTGCAAACCTCTATATTTGTTGTGGGGATCAATGGAAGGGCTTTGAAATAATGTACCGTATGTGTGAAATAAAATGTTCCGTAGATGTCTCTTGTCTTGTCCGTGATCTTCATCCGTGCAGGTACCCAGGATCATGGAGATCGAGCACCGGTGAGGTTAGGAGGGAGGAGATCGTGAAGTGTTATACCGAACACCGGTGACAGTAAGGTTCAGTAGGGTAACATGGATCATATCCTTGGGGATACATGAGGTGTAGTCATTAAACGCCCAAAGCTCTTGTCTGATTTCATTATCTTAATTATCGAGGCAACCTCGCGTGACGGATAGGGCCTGCGGTAGGACAACTGATTCTTGATGCAGGACTCGTGCCAGTCAAGATGTTATTTGGACACATCCCCCAGTTCAACCCGTAACAAGGACATCTCGATGGGTGACTTCCAGCGCACAAATTAAGATCATATCTGGTCCAACGCAAATACATGGTTGTAAGCATTAAGACCTCATACCCGTACCTCTTTTTATTATAAGTGTTTGAATCACTATTTTCTTGCTTGATCCGGTCAAAAGTTGGATTTGAAACTTTGACAAAAGCTTGCTAGAGACCATCGCTTCAAGGGAATCTTCCTCTCGTGGGTTCGATAACCCAGGGTCACCTATGGGGAAATAGGTGCAGGATACACTTTTCTGTTCCAATACCAGATCAATAAAAGGAGGTATCACTCATTACCTGTGTCGGTTTCCCAATCTTCAGAGTTACGTTTAATTCTTTCCAAAAGATCCCATTTGAATTCAATAGTTCTATTCATGAAGGAACTAGTAGAAGAAGTATGAAGCATTGATCGATCATTATGAGAAAGCCGAGCATAAATTTTTTGTATAATCATTTCTTTTGAGAGCTCATGATTGGGGCATGTGTGCATCGTATATTTAAGCCTCCCCCAAGCTTGAGCGATACTTTCTCCTTCGCGAGGCCAAAAATTATATATATAGTTCAGATCACGATGAACCAAGTGCATAGGATAGAATTTTGATGGAATTCCAGCTTCAACCGGTTCCAGTCCCATGTTCCGGTGTCATCCAATAGCCTATACCATATCAATGCCTGTCCCCCTAAATATAAAGGGAATACTTTCTTCTTAACTCCATCCTCGGATAAACCTGCAAGCTTAAACAATCAACAAATTTCATCTATATAGATTAAGTGCATATCAGGATGTATTGTTCCATCTCCTGCATAAGGATTAGCCAGTAGTTTTTCCAATATACCCGAGGGAATTTCATAATAAATATTTTTAGTAGCTTCAGTAGGTTGAGGACCAGCTCTTACCACTTCAGGTCGAGGTGAAGATACCCCGAACAAGCCCCGCAAAGGATTATTTTCCATAGTGACAAGTGACAGTAAATTTTAGCACGTAATACAAATGTTTCCTTCCCAAATTCCACTCACCAAAGGCGCTTCACTCCCCAGCAACAGCGCCAGAAAAGAGTCTTGATGACCCACAAGTATAAGGGATCAATCATAGTCCTTTCGATAAGTAAGAGTGTCGAACCCAACGAGGAGCAGAAGGAAATGACAAGCGGTTTTCAGCAAGGTATTCTCTACAAGTGTTGTACACAGTAGTAACAGATAGTTTTGTAGCAAAGTGATTCGTAGCAAGTAACAAGTAACAATAGTAACAAGAGTGCAGCAAGGTGGCCCAATACTTTTTGTAGCAAAGGACAAGCCGGAAGTTTCTCTTATACAAAGCAAAGTGCTCTCGAGGACACATGGGAATTCTCGTCTAGTCACGTTCATCATATTTAGTTGATTCGCGTTCACTACTTTGATAATTTGATATGTGGGTGGACCGGTGCTAGGGTGCTGTTCTTACTTGAACAAGCAACCCTCTTATGATTACCCCCTCTCGCAAGCATCCGCAACTATGAAAGAAGAATTAAGATAAATCTAACCATAACATGAAACATATATATGGATCCAAATCAGCCCCTTACGGAATAACGCATAAACTAGGGTTTAAGCTTCTGTCACTCTCGCAACCCATCATCTACTTATTCCTCCCCAATGCCTTCCCCTAGGCCCAAGCATGGTGAAGTGTCATGTAATCGACGTTCACATGACACCACTAGAGGAATAACAACATACACATCATCAAAATATTGAACGAATACCAACTTCACATGATTACTTATAACAAGACTTCTCCGATGTCCTCAAGAACAAAAGTAACTACTCACAAATCATGTTCATGTTCAAGATCAGAGGTGTATTGAATATGATTAAGGATCTGAACATATAATCTTCCACCAAATAAACCAACTAGCATCAACTATAAGATGTAATCAACACTACTAGCAACCCACATGTACCAATCTGAAGTTTTGAGACAAAGATTGAATACAAGAGATGAATTAGGGTTTGAGATGAGATGGTGCTTGTGAAGATGTTGATGAATATTGGTCCTCCCACAATGGAGGGAACGTTGGTGATGTCGATGGCTCCGATTTCCCCCCTCTCGGAGGGAAGTATCCCCGGCGGAATCGCTCCACCGAAGAGCAAAAGTGTTCCTGCCCAGGTTCCGCCTCGAGACGGCGGCGCTTCATCCCGAAAGTCTTCTCTTTATCTTTTCTAGGGCAAAAGGCCTCATATAGCAGAAGGGGGCACCGGAGGGCTGCCGTGGGCCCCGCAAGGCATCAGGGGGCGCCCTGTTGCCTTGTGAGCAACAGGTGGCCCCCCTATGGTAGTTCTTCATTCCAGTATTTTTTATATATTCAATAAAGAATCTCCATGAAGTTTCAGGTCATTTGGAGCTCCGTAGAATAGCTATCTCTGTATTAGCTCTTTTTGGTCCAGAATTCCAGCTGCTGATGATTTCCCTTTCCGTGTAGATCTTGCAAATTAAGAGAGAAAAGGCATTAGAATTGCATCATAAAGTGAAATAATGACCAAAAACATTATAAATAACAGTAGGAAAACATGATGCAAAATGGACGTATCAACTAACAACATTGCAATCATGCTCATCATTCAAAGGACTCACATTAAACATTTTGTTAAGTTTTTCTCCTAACAATTTAGCACAATTTTTAGATTCCATGTTTTCAAGAAAGACTTTATAAAGATAATCAAATTGGCACAACTTCATTTCCATTTTGTTGTAGTTTTCTCTTATAAACCAAACTAGTGAAAAACAAGAAACTAAAAGATTCAATTGCAAGATCTAAAGATATACCTTCAAGCACTCAATAGCTTGATGTCTACTACACAACTTCATTCTTGTAGACTCTGTTGGGCCTCCAAGCGCAGGGTTTTGTAGGACAGCAGCAAATTTCCCTCAAATGGATGACCTAAGGTTTATCAATCCGCGAGAGGTGTAGGATGAAGATGATCTCTCTCAAACAACCCTGCAATCAAATACAAGAAATCTCTTGTGTCCCCAACACACCCAATACAATGGTAAATTGTATAGGTGCACTAGTTCGGCAAAGAGATGGTGATACAAGTGTAGTATGGATAGTAGATATAGGTTTTTGTAATCTGAATAAATAAAAATAGCAATGTATCAAGTAATAAAAGTGAGCATAAATGGTATTGCCATGCTTGGAAACAAGGCCTAGGGTTCCAGTAGTGCAATCTCTCAACAATGCTAACATAATTGAATCATATAACCATCCCTCAATGTGCGACAAAGAATCACTCCAAAGTTTCTATCAATAGCGGAGAACATAAGATGAAATTGTTGTAGATAGCAAAACCACCTCAAAGTTATCTTTTCTATCAATCTATTGAGCCATCCCTATAAGTTTCACCAACAGCCCTAGAGATCGTACTAAAATAACACCATATGATACACATCAATCAACTCTAATGTCACCTAGATACTCCAATGTCACCACAAGTATCCATGAGTTAATTATTCGATATGCATCAAATAATTTCAGATTTATAATATTCATTCCAACACAAATAACTTCAAAGATTACCCCAAAGTTTCTATCGAAGAAAGTAGGACGAAAACGTGTATCAACCTATGTACCTAGATTACCCCAATGTCACCTCGGGAATCCGTAAGTTGATTACCAAAACATATATCAAGTGACTCAATAGAATACCTGATTGTCACCACGGGTATCCACATGCAAGATATACATCAAGTGATCTCAAATCCAAATATTCAATCCGATAATAATGAAACCTCAAAGGGCAAGACTCAATTCATCACAACAAAGATAGAGAGGGAAGAACACCGTATGATCCGACTATATTAAGAAAGCTCATGATACATCAAGATCGTGCCAAATCAAGAACACGAGAGAGAGAGAGAGAGAGAGAGAGAGAGAGATCAAACACATAGCTACTGGTACATACCCTCAGCCCCGGGGGTGAACTACTCCCGCCTCATCATGGAAGCAGCGGCGATGATGAAGATGGCCTCCAGTGATGACTTCCCCCCTCTGGCAGGGTGCCGGAACAAAGCTCCGGATGAGATCGCTTTGGAACAGAGGCTTGCGGCAGCAGAAAAACTCATCTAGATTAACTTTTGGGGATTTCTGTATATATAAGAATTTTCAGCATTGGAATCACGTGAAGAGGTGCCACAGGGGGCCCATAAGGCATCAGGGTGCCCCTACTCCCCGAGGGCGCGCCCTGTTGCCTTGTGGGGTCCCTGTGGGTCTTCTGGTACTCCCTCAAAGCTTCCAGGGTCTCTTTCCTTCCAGAAAAAATCATCAAAAAGTTTCGCAACGCTTGGACTTCGTTTGGTATGGATTTTCTGGAAAACCAAAAACAAGCAGAAAACAGCAACTGGCACTGGCACTTGGTCAATATGTTGGTCCATAAAAATGATATAAAAGTGCACCAAAACCATATAAAATTATTGTAAACATGGCATGAATACTTCATAAATTATAGATACGTTGGAGACGTATCATGACGCACCCGGACGCTTGGCCTCACTGGAATCCGCTATTTAATGGCGGCCACGCCCGACTATCTCCACACCACAACATTTCCTCTCCACATCCTCCTCCCTTGCACCACATCCGCCATGACCGCAAGCTCTAGCGCTTTGTGGGCGAGCCTGTCATCGGAGCAGAAGCATGATTTGGCCACCATTGCAACCACCTGGTAAAGCCGCCGCGCCAGGGGGATCGAGCAGGGCATGCCGGCTAGCTCGGCAGAGGTCTCCGTCGACGACGACCCCTCGATGAAGACGGGCTCTGACGCGCCGGACCCCACACATGTGCATGCCTGCTTGACCATGGAGCAGGCGCAGGCACACTACGACACCGTCATGGGGGATGAGGTGCAGCCTGCATCGACTCCTATGTCAGAGCAGCACCGGCTCCTCCTCGAGCAACACTGACTGGCGGAGGGTCAAATCTACGGCGAGTGCGCAAAAGAGGAGGCCATGGCCGGCATGGCCGCGGCAAACCAGAACTTCGTTGTGGAGCAACATGTGCTCTACGAAGCCGCGCGTGCTCAACGCGTCGCTCGCAATGAAGTGCCGACGCAGCCGGATGCTGACGCGGCCGCACAAGCACTGGCGGCGCTGGCGGCCGAGGACAAGAACGCCGCCAGCTGCGTGTCCTACGTGCCGCCGTCCCACTTTCGAGGGCGCATGTGGCATGTGGACAGCGATGGACCATCCACGTCCATCATCGACCTCACATCCACCGGCACCGGCGATGAACAGGTCGCGTTCTCCTCTAAGGATGAGTAGGGCAAGGGAGGCGGCAGGGTGATACGTCTCCAACGTATCTATAATTTTTGATTGTTCCATGCTATTATATTATCAATCTTGGATGTTTTATATGCATTTATATGTTATTTTATATCATTTTTTGGGACTAACCTATTAACCCACTACCTAGTGCTAGTTGTTGTTTTCCGCTTGTTTTTGGTTTTCCAGAAAATTAGTACCAAACGGAGTCCAAACGCTACGAAACTTTTTGATGATTTTTTTCTGGACAAAAGAGACCCTAGAAGCTTCGAGAGTAGACCAGATGGCAAACGAGGAGACGACAAAGCAACAGGGCGTGCCCTGGGGGGTAGGTGCGCCCTGTTACCTTGTGGGCCCCACGTGGCTCTGTCTGACCTAATTCCACTTCTATAAATTCTCAAATATTGGGAAACCAAGAGGGAGCCATCCCAAATAACTTTTTCGCTGCCGCAAGCTTCTGTTCTTCCGCGATCCCATCTGGAGGCCTTTTCCAGTACTCTGCCGGAGAGGGAATCGATCACGGAGGGCTTCTACATCAACCTTGCTGCCCTACCGATGATGCATGAGTAGTTCACCACAGACCTACGGGTCCATAGCTAGTAGCTAGATGGCTTCTTCTACCTCTCTTTGATCTTCAATACAATGTTCTCCTCGATCTTCTTGGAGTTCTAGTCGTTGTAATCTTCTTTTGCAGCGTGTTTGTTGGGATCCGATGAATTGTGGGTTTATGGTCTGAATATTCATGAGAAGTAATTGAGTCTTTTCTGAACTTTATTATGCGTGATTGTTATAACTTTGTATTTCTCTCTGATCTATCCGTTTGGTTTGGCCAACTAGATTGATTTATCTTCAGTGGGAGAGGTGCTTTGTAATGGGTTCAATCTTGCGGTGCTCTATATCCCAATGACAAAGTAGGGGACAAGACACGTATTTGTATTGTTTCTATTAAGGGTAAAACGACGGGGTTTATTCATGTTGATTGGGTTTACTTTGTCTACATCATGTCATCTTGCTTAAGGCGTTACTCTGTTTTTATTAACTTAATACCCTAGATGCATGCTAGATAGCGGTCGAGGGGTGGAATAATAGTAGTAGATGCAGGCAGGAGTCGGTCTACTTGTCTCGGACGTGATGCCTATATACATGATCATTGCCTTGAATATCGTCATAACTATGCGCTTTTCTATCAATTGCCCAACAGTAATTTGTCTACCCACCGTATGCTATGTGTTCGAGAGAGAAGCCTCTAGTGAAAACTATGCCCCCCGGGTCTATTTTAAATATAAAAAGAAAACTAAAATATACTTGCTGCAATTTATTTACTTTTATTTGGTTTTGCAATTTATCTATCTACCACTACAAGATTTAATCCTTCCAAGTAACGAGTTCAAGGGGATTGACAACCCTCTTGCCTGCGTTGGGTGCAAGTATTTGCTTTTGTGTGTGCAGGTGTTGTTCACGAGGCTTTGCGTGATTCTCCTACTGGTTCGTTAACCTTGGTTCTCACTAAGGGAAATACTTATCTTTATTGTACTACATCTCCTCTCCTCTTCGGGGAAAATCCCAACGCAGCTCACAAGTAGCAGGAAGAATTTCTGGCACCGTTGCCGGGGAGAAGTCATGTCAAAGTAGTCTCCTGTCAACTTGCCAATTTCTGGCGCCGTTGCCGGGGAGACATCATCAAAACCACTCAAGTACCTTCACTCAAACTGTCATCTACTTGCTCTACTTTTTATTTGCCTTTTTATTAGCCTCTCTTTTTCTTCTCCCCCACTTCTCTAAAAAATCAAAAATACCAAAAGTATTTTGTGTGCTATCTTTGCTTGTGCTGCCATGTGCCTTCTATTTGCTTGCATCTTCGCTTGCTAAAAATTATTGATATGGATCCTCATCCACTTGCTAATCTTTTCAAACAATCCAATTATGATGAACCAATTGCTAGTGAGTTGAGTGCACTTGATTATCTTTATGAAGTTTTGCTTGAAAATCGTGAATCTGAAAATTGTGATGAAGTGCTAAAAGAAGAAGTTTATAAAGTGATTCATGAAAGCTCCTTGAATGAAAAGCATGATTGCAATGATGTTATTATAAATGATATTAATGTCAATTGTGCTAATACTTTGCAAAACTACAAGCTTGGGGATGATAATTTTGTTATGTCCACTACTTATTGCAATGATCATGATTGGGGTGATAATGCTTCTTATGATCTTGAAAATTTATTTAAGCCTCATGATGAATATGTTATTGATAGTAATGTTTGCAATAATATTGAAAGTGAGTTTGGAAGAGTGTCAACTTGAGGTAAAAAGAATCCCACATATTCGAAGAGTGTTCAATCTTATGAAATTTTTGATAAATGTGGGTTTGGAGAGCTCATGACTTTAGTTGATGTTAATCCCACTATCCTGGAAGATTATAAAACTTGTATGCATGTGGATCATGAAGATAATATTTTATATAATAGCTGTATTGTTGAATTTGATTATGATCCTACATGCAATTATTATGAGATAGGAAAATATGATTATAGAAATTTTCATGTTATTTAATTACCTCTCTTGATGCTCAAATTGTTAATGCTTCATTCTTCCTATTTGCATATGCTAGCCATTGCTTGTTTTGATAATTTGTTTACTTATAAAATGCCGATGCATAGGAAGCATGTTAGACTTAAATGTGTTTCTCACATGCTACATAATGCTCTCCTTGTGTTTCAATTATTATATTTCATGTGAGCATCAATGAAATCTCAAGCCTATCTTAATGGCTATAAAGAAAGCGCTTGTTGGGAGGCAACCCAATATTTATCTTTATTGCAATTTTTATTTTTCTTGTGCCACACAACTTTAGCTACTTTTATGATTGTGTTTTTATGTTCTAATTAGTGTTTGTGCCGAGTAATGCCTTTGGGATGATTTGGATGATAATATAATTGATGTTGTTTGAAAACAGAAAGTTTTGCGCCCAGTATTTGATTTTTAGTTCTGTATTGTAATGTTAGAAAAATCTGAAATTTTTACACAGTATTGGGATACAAATTGTTTATGTTTTATTAATTTTTCCCAATTTTTGGAACAACATAAGTATAGATAATATTCTGTCTTTACGTACTATTCTGTTTTAGACAGATTCTGTTTTTATTGCATAATGTGCTTGTTTTAATGAAACTATGGATTATATCGGAGGGTATAAGTTATGGAAGAGTTAGAATACAGTAGGTATTATGCAAGAACAATTATGAATGAGTTTATAATAGTACCTTAAGTGGATGATTGATTTATTGTACTAACTGATCTCACGAAGTTTCTGTTGAGTTTTGTGTGCTGAAGTTTTCAAGTTTTGGGTGAGATCACGATGGATGAAGGAATAAGGAATGGAAAGACCCTAAGCTTGGGGATGCCCAAGGCACCCCAAGGTAATATTCAAGGAAAACCAAGCGTCTAAGCTTGGGGATGCCCCGGATGGCATCCCCTCTTTCGTCTACAATCTATCGGTAACTTACTTGGAGCTATATTTTTATTCATCACATGATATGAGTTTTACTTGGAGCGTCTTGTGCCATAGTTTTCTTTTCTTTCTTTGCTTTTTAGTTTGCCACAATCATCTTTTGCTGGATGATATGTCTCCATCGTATCTACTTTTTCATACACTTTTGCTCTTGTTTTGGACTCTAATTTGCATGATTTGAATGAAACTAACCCGGACTGACGCTGTTTTCAGCAGAACTACCATGGTGTTGTTTTTGTGCAGAAATCAAAGTTCTCAAAATTGGACAAAACTTTTTGGAGATTTTTTATGGAATATATAAAAAATATTGGCGCAAGAATCAACTGGAGATGGGGCCCCTGTTGCTCACAAGGCAACAGGACGCGACCCCTCCTAGGGCGTGCCCTGATGCCTTGGAGGGCCCACAGAGGTCCTCCTGACCTAATTCCAATGCTATAAATTATCTTTCCCCAAGAACAAAAATAAGAGAAGAAGTTTCATCGCGTTTTACGATATGGAGCCGCCGCCACCTCCTGTTCTTCATCGGGAGGGCTGATCTGGAGTCCGTTTGGGGCTCCGGAGAGGGGGATTCGTCGCCATCGTCATCATCAACCATCCTACATCACCAATTTCATGATGCTCACCACCGGGTGTGAGTAATTTCTCCGTAGGCTTGCTGGACGGTGATGGGTTGGATGAGATTTATCATGTAATCGAGTCAGTTTTGTTAGGGCTTGATCCCTAGTATCCACTATGTTCTGAGATTGATGTTGCTATGACTTTGCTATGCTTAATGTTTGTCACTAGGGCCCGAGTGCCATGATTTCAGATCTGAACCCTTTATGTTTTCATGAATATATTTGTGTTCATGATCCTATCTTGCAAGTTGTATGCACCTATTACGTGTTATGATCCGCATACCCCAAGGTGACAATAATTGAGATTCTTTCCGGTGATTACCGTAGTTTGAGGAGTTCATGTATTCACTAAGTGCTAATGCTTTGTCCCGGTTCTCTATTAAAAGGAGGCCTTAATATCCCTTAGATTTCCTTATGGACCCCGCTGCCACGGGAGGGTAGGACAAAAGATGTCATGCAAGTTCTTACTATAAGCATGTATGACTATATACGGAATACATGCCTACATTACATTGATGAATTGGAGCTATTGTGCATCGCTCTAGGTTGTGACTGTTACATGATGAATGTCATCCAACATAATTATCCATCACTGCTCCAATGCCTACACTTTTCGCATATTGATCTTTGCTAAGCTACTTTCGTTGCTGCTGCTGTTACAATCACTACAAAACTGCTACTGTTACTATTTCTGTTACTATTGCTATTGTTCCTACTGTGCTACTAAACACTTTGCTGCAGATATTTAGTTCTCCAGGTGTGGTTGAATTGACAACTCAACTGCTAATACTCGCAAATATTCTTTGGCTCCCCTTGTGTCGAATCAATAAATTTGGGTGAAATACTACCCTCGAAGACTGTCGCGATCCCCTATACTTGTGGGTTATCAAGACCTTTTTCTGGCGCCGTTGCCGGGGAGCATAGCTCTAATTGTTGAGTCACTTGGGAATTATATCTATTGATCACTATGAAGAATCTAAAAGACGCTAAGACCAAGATCGTTCCCTCTAAGATGAGGGGAGGTAAGGAACTGCCATCTAGCTCCGTACTTGATTCACCTTCTGTTTTGAGTAGGCTTGTGACACCACCACCTGCTATTCTTTCTGATATGTCGCAAGTAATTGATGATACTACTTCTGCTATGAATGATACTTATGATGATGCTAGTACTATGCTTGATAATACTGTGCCACTAGGTGAATTCTTGATGAACAAATTGCTAAGGCTAAAGAAACTGAGAATGCTAAAACTATTGAAACTTCTGAAAATTATGATTCACCCATTATTCCTAGATCCCCTACTAGAGTTGAAATGCCTAAGATACCTTATGGTTATGTTTTAGATGGAGAAATAGCTAGAGAGATCCTTGCTTGTAATGATAGAGATGATGTTAGAAAATTACTGGCTAGGCTTAAAGAAAAGTCCATGATGGAGAGAATGAAATATGATCCTAAGTTTGCTACCTCTCCTATCTTTGTTACCGATAAGGATTATGAATTCTCTGTCGATCCTGAGTTAATTACTTTCGTTGAATCTGATCCTTTTCATGGTTATGAATCTGAAACTATTGTGGCACACCTTACTAACTTGAATGATATAGCCACCCTATTTGCTCATGAGGAAAAAATTCGTTACTATTACATTCTTAAGTTGTTTCCTTTTTCACTAAAGGGTGATGCTAAGAAATGGTTCAATACTCTTGCTCCTGGTTGTGTGCATAGTCCCCAGGATATGATATATTACTTCTCTGAAAAATATTTTCCTGCTCATAAGAAACAAGCTGCCTTACAGGAAATATTTAACTTTGTGCAAATTGAAGAAGTGAATCTCCCTCAAGCTTGGGGGAGGCTTCTCCAATTACTTAATGCTTTGCCTGATCATCCTCTTAAGAAAAATGAAATACTTGATGTTGGGGATATTTCCCAGCATTGGAGACCCGGCAGGAGGATGACCCGACCATAGAGCTATAAAGGCTCAGCGGGTTATCTTGCAGTGATAACCCACAAGTATAGGGGATCAATTGTAGCTTTTTCGATAAATAAGAGTGTCGAACCCAACGAGGAGCTAAAGGTAGAATTAATATTCCCTTCAAGTTCTATCGACCACCGATACAACTCTACGCGCACTTAACGTTTGCTTTACCTAGAATAAGTATGAAACTATTTTGCGGGTGTAAGGATAAGACTAGAAGTACTTAACGAGAATAAAACTAGGAGTAATTTGCGAGATAATAAAACTATGAGTAAATTGCAAGATAATAAAAGTTTGTTGTTTAGTAGAAAGTTTTTGTAACACAAGAGAATGATTTGTCCATAGGCAATCAATAACTAGACCGGTAATCATTATTGTAATTTTATATGAGGGAGAGGCATGAGCTAACATACTTTCCGTACTTGGATCATATGCACTTATGATTGGAACTCTAGCAAGCATCCGCAACTACCAAAGATCATTAAGGTAAAACCCAACCATAGCATTAAGTATCAAGCCCCCTTTACTCCCATACGCAACAACCCCCTTACTCGGGTGTAAGCTTCTGTCACTCTAGCCGCCCACTATAAGAGAATTATGAACATATTGCAAACCCTACAGCGGGAATCCCTCACGCTTGCGTGACACGGAGGGCACCATAGGACAGCACCAAAATAAAACATACAACTCAAACCAATCACGATCATCAATCAACCCATAGGACAAAATGAATCTACTCAAACATCATAGGATGGCAACACATCATTGGATAATAATATGTAGCATTAAGCACTATGTTTAAGTAGAGATTACAGGAGGAGAAGAGGTGTTACACCGTTGCATAGAGGGGGAGAGAGTTGGTGTTGACGGCGGCAAAGTTGTTTGTGTAGATCGCTGTCACGATGATTGCCCCGGCGGCGTTCCGGCGCCACCGGGAGAGAGGGGGAGAGAGCCCCCCTCCTTCTTCTTCTTGCTTGGCCTCCCCCCTAGATGGGAGGAGGTTTTCCCCTCTGGTCCTTGGCCTCCATGGCACCCGGAGGGGCGGGAGATTGGATCTCTCTCTCTCTCTGTTCTCTTCTGTTTCGTGTTCCTGTTTTCTGGCCCTTCATCGTTTCTTAAATTCCCGGAGATCCATAACTCTGATTGCGCTGAAATTTTAACATGATTTTTTTCCGGATATTAGCTTCCTTGCGGCCGAAGAAGAGCCCCAACCGACCTACGGTGTGCCCATGAGGCACCACCGCGCGCCAGGGGGGCCCGCGCCCAGGTGGCTTGTGGAGGCCATGGGCCTCCGTTTGCGTTGATTCCACCTCCCAAAAATCACATATATTCCAAAATAATTCTCCATAAAATTTTATTGCATTTGGACTTCGTTTGATATGGATTTTCTATGAAACAAAAAACAAGCAGAAAACAGGAACTGGCACTGGGCACTGGATCAATATGTTAGTCCCAAAAATAATATAAAATGTTGCCAAAAATAGCTGAAAGTTTTAGAATATTGGCATGAAACAATCAAAAATTATAGATACGATGGAGACATATCAGCATCCCCAAGCTTAATTCCTGCTCGTCCTCGAGTAGGTAAATGATAAAAAAGATAATTTTTGATGTGGAATGCTACCTAGCATAATCTTGATCATGTAATCTAATCCTGGAATGAATATTAAGATACGAGACATTAATACTCAGGCATACCAACAAACAATCATGTCTTTCGAAATAACGATGCTAAAGAAAGTTATCCCTACAAAATCATATAATCCTGTCATGCTCCATCTTCTTAACATATAGTATTTATCATGCACTACCCCGGTTTTAGCCAAGCAATTGGTTCATACTTTTTAACGCGCTTCAGCTTTTTCAACCCCCACGCAATACATGAGCGCAAGCCATGGATATAGCACTATAGGTGGAACAGAATATGGTGGTAGAGATTAATACGGAGAAGACAAAAAATGAAGAAAGTCTCACATCGACGCGGCTAATCAACGGGCTATGGAGATGCCCATCAATTGATATCAATGCGAGGAGTAGGGATTGTCATGCAACGGATGCACTAAGAGCTATAAGTGTATGAAAGCTCAACATAAAACTAAGTGGGTGTGCATCCAACTTGCTTGCTCAAAGACCTCGGGCATTTGAGGAAGCCCATCATCGAAATATACAAGCCAAGTTCTATAATGAAAAATTCCCACTAGTATATGAAAGTGACAACATAGGAGACTCTCTATATGAAAAACATGGTGCTACTTTGAAGCACAAGTGTGGAAAGGATAGTAACATTGCCGCTTCTCTCTTTTTCTCTAATTTCATTTTTTTTGTTTTCTCTTTTTTTTCCTTTTTTTTGTTGGGCTCTTTTTGGCCTCTTTTTTTTTGTCCGGCGTCTCATCCCGACTTGTGGGGGAATCATAGTCTCCATCATCCTTTCCTCACTGGGACAATGCTCTAATAATGAATAATGATGATCATCACACTTCTATTTACTTACAACTCAAAAAATTACAACTCGATACGAGAACAAAGTATGACTCTATATGAATGCCTCTGGCGGTGTACCAGGATGTGCAATGATCTAGCGTAACAAAGATATCAAAAAACGAACAAGCCATGAAAATATCATGCTAGCTATCTTACGATCATGCAAAGCAATATGATAATGAATGCTCAAGTCATGTATATGATGATGATGGAAGTTGCATGGCAATATATCTCGGAATGGCTATGGAAATGCCATAATAGGTAGGTATGGTGGCTGTTTTGAGGAAGATATAAGGAGGCTTATGTGTGATAGAGCGTATCATATCACGGGGTTTGGATGCACCGGCGAAGTTTGCATCGACTCTCGAGGTGAGAAAGGGCATTGCACGGTACCGAAGAGGCTAGCAAATTGCGGAAAGGTGAGAGTGCGTATAATCCATGGACTCACATTAGTCATAAAGAACTCACATACTTATTGCGAAAGTCTATTAGCCCTCGAAGCAAAGTACTACTATGCATGCCCCTAGGGGGGAGGTTGGTAGGAGTTAACCATCGCGCGCCCCTGACCTCCACGCAAAGGAAGACACTCAATAATAAATCATACTCCAACTTCTTAGCATAACTAAAGACTATGCGTGCATGCTTCGGGAATCACAAACCTTAACACCAATATTCTTACTAAACCACAATTATTCACTAGTACCTCCCACATATTACCATCTTAATATCGCAAAACTATTGCAAGGAATCAAACATATCATATTCAGTGATCTACAAGTTTTATGTAGGATTTTATGACTAACCATGTGAATGACCAATTCATGTTGACTCTCTAAATAGATATAAGTGAAGCTAGAGAGTTTAATTCTTTCTACAAAAGACCATGCTCTAATAAATATAAGTGAAGCAAAAGAGCATTCTACAAATAACGGTTTTCCTATGTGTAGAGAAACAGGCATCCAAACTTCAAATGATATAAGTGAAGCACATGAAGCATTCTATAAAGCCATACTCAAAAGATATAAGTGAAGTGCGAAGAGCATTCTATAAATCAACCAAGGACTATCTCATACCAGCATGGTGCATTTATTAAAAGAAAAATAAAAAGCACACGACGCTCCAAGAATTTACGCATATCATGTGAACAAAACAAAAACCGAGACATACCGATAATTGTTGAAGAAAGATGGGATGCCTTCCGGGGCATCCCCAAGCTTATACGCTTGAGTCTCCTTCAATAAAAGGCATCCCCAATCTTGAGCTCTTGCCTCTCCTTATTCTCCTCATATCGATACCTCCTCGATCTTCGAACACTTCATCCACACAAAACTTAACCAAACTTTTTATTAGAGGGGTTAGTACATATAACATCAAATCCCATCATGTCCTGCTGTAACATTATTGTATAATTATAATAAAATATTACCCACTGTATGCTATCACAATTATATGGCTCCCAAGTCAATGGGGCTCAACAAGATTTCAAACATAAGCAAATAACGAAACTATAACAGCAATCTGTGAAAACAGGACAGTCTGTAAAGATGCAGATGGTACGTATATTTCTGTAACTAAAAAAATTCTGAAAAATTAGGAAAAAATAAATAATTTGCATAGAAGTACCGTGTAAAAATTTAAGAATTTTTGCATGTTCCAGTAAAAAATGTAAATTCACGCACTACAGCAAAAGTTTCTGTTTTTGCACTGCACATACCAAACAAGCAATTTAAACATCCTAACGGTAAATCTTGGCACATTATTTTTATAATACAATGGATTTGTACAAGGGGGTAATTATTTTTGTTGAAAAGTTTCTGTAATTCAAGATTCACAAAGTTTCCATGGGCATGACCAAAGTTCAAGGCATGCTCCCGCTTCCACGGTGCTCGTCTTTCTTACTTTCACTTTTCTTTTTGTAAAGTTTTTAGGTTCCCCTCTATATATTTTTTGTTTTTAAACTTTTTAAAAGCACACAACAGAAATAAATGACTCTCTAAAACTTCCGGGTTGTCTCCCTGGCAGCGCTTTCTTTAAAGCCATTAAGCTAGGCATAGACTGCTCAAGTAATTGATCCACCCGGATCCCAAGGTATATCAAAGCCAATTTTAATTAACAATGATTTGTATTTTAGTAGTGAGTACAAAGAAACATATATCATGCAATGACGAAGTCTAACTCTCTTCCTATGCATCGGCATGTCATAAAAGAACAATTCATGCACATCAAGTAAAGGCCAATGCATAGTATAAACAGTTTCTTGCAATTTTATCGCATTGGAAACATAGAGAGGTGGAGATGTAGTTCCTCTCTCATAATAATTGCAATTAGGAGAAGCAAGCACATGCATATTATATTCATAAAAATTATCATGTGTAATGGTAAAACGCAACCCATCAATGTAATCCTTAATAAGCGCAAACTTCTCCGATATAGTGTAGTTTGGAGAATTCAAAAAGATAATAGGACTATCATATGTGGGTGCAATAGCAACAATTTCATTCTTAACATAAGGAACTATAGCAAGTTCATATCCATAAGCATAATTCAAATTGGCATCATGGCCACAAGCATAGCAAGCATCAATTTCATCAAAAAGGGATATTTCAAACGAATCCAAGGGATCATAGCAATCATCATAGCATTCCTCCTTCGGTAAGCACAAAGGGAAATTAAACAATGGATGAGTTGAAGAGTTACTCTCATTAGAAGGTGGGCACGGGTAGCTAATCCGCTCTTCCTCCCTTTGTTCTTCGCTCTCCTTGTCATCTTTTTCATCTAATGAGCTCACAGTTTCAGCAATTTCTTCTTCCATAGGAACCTGCAAAATATTAGTCGCTTCTTGGACAGCGGAGACTTTCTCAATAAACTCATTAATATAGGCATTATATTCATAATTCTCATGGCAATATTTAAGTATAGCAAAATTTTCAGATCTGTAAACAGCATCATCATAATTTCACACTTTTCAAACAAAGATTCAATTTCATAAGCACCCTTAAAAGCAACAAATTCTTCTATTTGTTCCACATCATAGTAATCATATATACCATTAGCATAAGAAGCTAATGTTTCATTATCATTAAATTCACATGAAAAGGGAAGATGTGGAGCCTTCATCTTAGAGCAACAAGTATAATCATATCTTAAGCATATATTCCGAGCATACCAACACAAATAATAAATTTGATCCCATAAGAGTTTGCCTTTTTGAGACAAGCGATAATCTCTAAAGTATTCCCATTAATCCAAAGTATATCCCATTATCAAGTTGAATGGAGACTTATCAGGATTATCAAAGTAGTATTTAATATTTTCCACATAACGAGCATCAAGGGTTTTAGGAAGTTTCCCATCTCCATGAGTAGCAAGTACAACTAATTTTTTAGGTATTTCGTGTTCCATATCCATAACTAAAGATAGAGAACAACTTAGAACAGAAAATAAAAACTACTTAGTGATAAAGCAAACAAGCACACACGAGAATATCAACCCCACGCTATTGCTCCCCGGCAACGGCGCCAGAAAAAGGTCTTGATAACCCACAAGTATAGGGGATCAATTGTAGCTTTTTCGATAAATAAGAGTGTCGAACCCAACGAGGAGATAAAGGTAGAATTAATATTCCCTTCAAGTTCTATCGACCACCGAGACAACTCTACGCGCACTTAACGTTCGCTTTACCTTGAATAAGTATGAAACTATTTTGCGGGTGTAAGGATAAGACAAGAAGTACTTCACGATAATAAAACTAGGAGTAATTTGCGAGATAATAAAACTACGAGTAAATTCCAAGATAATAAAAGTTAGTTGTTTAGTAGAAAGTTTTTGTTACACAAGAGAATGATTTGTCCATAGGCAATCGATAACTAGACCGGTAATCATTATTGCAATTTTATATGAGGGAGAGGCATGAGCTAACATACTTTCCATACTTGGATCATATGCACTTATGATTGGAACTCTAGCAAGCATCCGCAACTACCAAAGATCATTAAGGTAAAACCCGACCATAGCATTAAGTATCAAGTCCCCTTTACTCCCATACGCAACAACCCCCTTACTCGGGTGTAAGCTTCTGTCACTCTAGTCGCCCACTATAAGAGAATAATGAACGTATTGCAAACCCTACAGCAGGAATCCCTCACGCTTGCACAACACGGAGGGCACCATAGGACAGCACCAAAATAAAACATACAACTCAAACCAATCACGATCATCAATCAACCCATAGGACAAAACGAATCTACTCAAACATCATAGGATGGCAACACATCATTGGATAATAATATGTAGCATTAAGCACCATGTTTAAGAAGATATTATAGCAATGAGAAGAGGTGTTACACCGCTGCATAGAGGGGGAGAGAGTTGGTGTTGACGGCGGCGAAGTTGTTGGTGTAGATCACCGTCACGATGATTGCCCCGGCGGCATTCCGGCGCCACCGGGAGAGAGGGGGAGAGATCCCCCCTCCTTCTTCTTCTTGCTTGGCCTCCCCCCTAGATGGGAGGAGGCTTTCCCCTCTGGTCCTTGGCCTCCATGGCACCCGGAGGGGCGGGAGCCCCTCCGAGATTGGATCTCTCTCTGTTCTCTTCTGTTTCGCGTTCCTGTTTTCTGGCCCTTCACCGTTTCTTAAATTCCCGGAGATCCATAACTCCGATTGCGCTGAAATTTCAACACAATTTTTTTTCCGGATATTAGCTTCCTTGCGGCCGAAGAAGAGCCCCAACCGACTTACGGTGTGCCCATGAGGCACCACCGCGCGCCGGGGGGGTGCGCCCAGGTGGCTTGTGGAGGCCGTGGGCCTCCGTTTGCATTGATTCCACCTCCCAAAAATCACATATATTCAAAAATAATTCTCCGTAAAGTTTTATTGCATTTGGACTTCGTTTGATATGGATTTTATGTGAAACAAAAAACAAGCAGAAAACAGGAACTGGCACTGGGCACTAGATCAATATGTTAGTCCCAAAAATAATATAAAATGTTACCAAAAATATGTGAAAGTTGTAGAATATTGGCATGAAACAATCAAAAATTATAGATACGACGGAGACGTATCACGCAGCTGGGCCTTGAAGTTACCCAGTGGGCCGGCTTTGGCAGAGGCCCGATGGGAAGAGGCGGCTCGGTGTGTGGGCCGGCTTAAGAAGAAAGACAAGATAAGGAAGATTACCTTGAGGAACAAGTCAATTAGAATAAGAGTAGGATACGGGTTAAGGTTACGATCCGGACTCCCATGTAAACCTAGGGCTCAACCTATTATATAAAGGGGGGCGCCTAAGGTATAAAGTTTAGGTTGCAGTCTCTCAAGAGCTAGGTTAGCGAATCCGCACCCCTGTAATCGAGATCCAAAGCAATATAATTAAGCAGGACGTAGGCTTTTACCTCCACCGTGAAGGGGCCGAACCTGGGTAATCCCGTGTCTTCTTGTTCCCGATCAACCCCGTCAAGCTTCCACCTTTGTGCGATGGCCTCATCACTAAGTCCTTTCATGAGGGCATATGCCGTGCTAAAACCATGACAGTTGGTGCCCACCGTGGGGCCTACACACGATGGAGTTGAGTTCTTGGCGGGAGCCCTCCCAGGGTTCGAGAAGTACGCGATCGGCCAGATGACGAAGAGACGCCGTGGAAAGCTCTACATCGACGACTCATACTGGGGCCCTGAGGCCGACTCGATCGAGTACGGGTACCGGGTCCCCTTCGGCAAGATCCATGTCTTTATCGGCGTTGTCGGCGAGTCAGCAGCCGGGTTGGATGCCATTGCCAACACCGAATCGGCCCGCCGTGCCAGTCCCCCCCAGGCGAACCCCGGTCCGCTGAGAGCCGACCGAACGCATGCCTTCGTTGGCTTCACCCAGGGGGTGACTCTGTCTGAAAATTCGCTATCCAAAGACAAGACGCTTGTGCAATCCGATGGCGAATCATCGATGGGGGAAACCGAGTCAATCCGTCCCCTGTATGACGGGAGACTCGGAGGATGCACTGATGAAGTTTTCCCTGAAACCCTTGAGCCGCCTCGGTTCGCCGCGGTTTACATGGCAGGCAGGCAAGACCCGCCTCCCCTTCGTGACCCGGTGGATCCAGTGGCCAGGCAGAATCTCACCATCGCCGGCTCAGGAGGGGCCGGCGCGGCCGCCGCCGGCTCGCAAAAGACCGGGGCGCAGGCGCTCGCGGAGTTGATGAATACTCTGGCGACTCTGCTGGCCGAGCCGGTGACTGTAGAGAACGCGGCGGCGCGCAACGCAGATATCATGAAGTGCCGGGAGCAGATGACCAAGATCCAGGAGGATATCAATGCTGAAAACACCCGCATGGTGGAAGCACAAGCCTGGCTTGTCGAGGAGACAAAGCGCTTGGAAGCGGAAGCCCTCTATATGAGTCGCCAGTAGGCGGAGTCAGAATTCGTCCACCGGAGGCGGCATCAAAGCCGGCTTCCAGCCCAGATCGAGCCAACACAGTTGTTTACCACACCGAATGATCCACGGGCTCCGGTGAACCCGGGGGCTGGTGTTATGTCCCCTGGAGGGCCACTGCCGCGGCAGCCGGCTTAGCCGAGAGAGACGGCTCAGCATCAGACACCAGTTCCACAGTAGCAACTGCCACCTCGCCGGTTCCAGACCCCAATTGGACACTATTCCAACCCAGTGGACAATGTGCTAGCTGCGACACATAACTTGGCAGCAATCCCGGTCGAAGGAGATGGTCCGGCTCAGGTGGAGGCCAGGAACGCCATTGAGATGCTCAAGACAGCAGTAACACAGCAGGCAAGCAATTCTCATAGCCAGCATCGGCTTCACTCAACTCCTCACCAGAGCCGTACCAGGAGCCGGCATCTTGAGTCGCCGGCGGTTTCCAGCAGCGAGCGGCGCAGAAGAGGGGCACAGCCGCTCACGGATCAGCAACAGCCCAGGCTCCCTAATGCCTAAGAAATCGTTGACACCGCTCGCGCTCTACGAGCATGGGAAGAGGAAAATGCACGAGCAGTGTATAATCAGCCTACGGCGCAAAATCCTCCCACCGTGACTCCAACAGCCGCCCGGATAATTGGAACCCCTTGCTTAGTTCCAGCATTGCGAGATGCACGGATGCCGCCTGATTTCAAGGGCCCCCGCAAGGTGCCTAACTACACAGCTGATCTGGAGCCGGCCAAGTGGATTGAGAGTTATGAGTTAGCAATGGACCTGTTGGGGGCTAGTGAGGCTGTGTGCGCACGTTATCTACCTCTCATGTTGGAAGGTCCAGCGCGTACTTGGTTGTAAAACCTGCCGGTGAATTACATTAACACCTGGCAGGAATTGAAGGAGCACTTCATCAAAAAAATCAGGGAACCTGCAAACGGCCAACCACAATTGTCGATCTAGAACATTGTGTTCAGCGTGAGGATGAGTCGGCACACCACTGGTCTCGCCGGGTTGCAGAAGTCATTCATTCTTCAGATAGCGAGTTATGAGTTAGCAATGGACCTGTTGGGGGCTAGTGAGGCTGTGTGCGCACGTTATCTACCTCTCATGTTGGAAGGTCCAGCGCGTACTTGGTTGTAAAACCTGCCGGTGAATTACATTAACACCTGGCAGGAATTGAAGGAGCACTTCATCAAAAAAATCAGGGAACCTGCAAACGGCCAACCACAATTGTCGATCTAGAACATTGTGTTCAGCGTGAGGATGAGTCGGCACACCACTGGTCTCGCCGGGTTGCAGAAGTCATTCATTCTTCAGATAGCATCACGGCTGCTCAGGCGGTTCTTGTTCTGGAGCGGACTTGTAAGTTTCAACCCTTAGTTCAGAAGTTAGGGCAGCTCAAGCGAAAGGTCCAGGACATGGGCGATCTTATGGACGTCTTAACCCGGTATGCCGAGTCAGACAATACGAAGGATCCTGTGTCTGATGATGACAAATCTGGCAAGGGCAAGAAGAACGGTGGCAAGGCTCACCAGCAGAACAATGGCAATGGGCAGGCCTAGCAACAACAAGCGCAAGAGTTATGAAGCCGGCTCCGATCTGGTAGCAAATACTAATACCGATGGGAATAACCAGCGACAGAACAACGGCTTGATACGTCTCCAACGTATCTATAATTTTTTATTGTTCCATGCTATTATATTATCAATCTTGGATGTTTTTATATACATTTACAGCAATTAAATATCATTTTTTGGGACTAACCTATTAACTTAGTGCCCAGTGCCAGTTGCTGTTTTTTGCCTGTTTTTGGTTTTCCAGAATATCAGTACCAAACGAAGTCCAAATGCCACGAAACTTTTTGGAGATTTTTTTCTGGACATAACAAACACTAGAAGCTTCGAGAGGAAGCCAGAAGACCCAGGAGGTGGCCACGAGCCACCAGGGCGCGCCTGGGGGCGGGGGGCAGGCGCGCCCTGGTGCCTCGTGGGCCCACCTCTGCCCCTTTTGACCTAATTCCACCACTATAAATTCCCAAAAATCGGGAAACCAACAGAGAAGTCCATGAAATACTTTTTCCGCCGCCGCAAGTTTCTGTTCTCGAGAGATCCCATCTGGAGGCCTTTTCCGGTACTCCGCCGGAGGGGGAATCGATCACGGAGGGGCTCTACATCAACCTTGCTGCCCTTCCGATGATGCGTGAGTAGTTTACCACAGACCTTCGGGTCCATAGTTAGTAGCTAGATGGCTTCTTCTCTCTTTTTGATCTTCAATACAATGTTCTCCTCGATGTTCTTGGAGTTCTATCCGATGTAATCACTTTTTGCGGTGTGTTTGTTGGGATCCGATGAATTCTGAGTTTATGATCAGATTATCCATGAATATTATTTGAGTCTTCTCTGAACTCTTTTATGCATGATTATTATAGCTTCGTATTTCTTCTCTGATCTATTGATTTGGTTTGGCCAACTAGATTGATTTATCTTGCCATGGGAAGAGGTGCTTTCTAATGGGTTCGATCTTGCGGTGCTCAATCCCAGTGACAGAAAGGGACATGACACGTATGTATCGTTGCTATTAAGGGTAAAAAGATGGGGTTTATTCATGCGTGAGTTTACTTTGTTTACATCATGTCATCTTGCTTAAGGCGTTACTCCGTTCTTTATGGACTTAATACACTAGATGCATGCTGGATAGCGGTCGATGTGTGGAGTAATAGTAGTAGATGCAGGCAGGAGTCGGTCTACTTGTCTCGGACGTGATGCCTATATACATGATCATTGCCTTGGATATCGTCATGATTATTTTCTTTCCTATCAATTGCCCAAAAGTAATTTGTTTACCCACTGTATGCTATTTTCTTGAGAGAAGCCTCTAGTGAAAACTATGGCCCCCGGGTCTATCTAAATCATATATTAAAAACCCTAAAATACCTTGCTGCACTTTTTGTTTATTTATTTTATTTTGTATTTTTGTTTCAATCTATCTATCTATCACAAACAATTTAATCTTGCAACTTACCGCCGAGGGATTGACAACCCCTTGTTTGCATTGGGTGCAAGGATTTGTTGTTCTGTGTGCAGGTACTGCTAACGAGGTGTTGCGTGATTCTCCTACTGGATTGATAACCTTGGTTTCATAACTGAGGGAAATATTTATCTCTACTATACTGCATCTCCCTTCCTCTTCAGGGAATTACCAACGCAGCTCACAAGTAGCAGGAAGAATTTCTGGCGCCGTTGCCAGGGAGACATCATCAACATCTATCAAGTACCTACGCGTAAAACTCTCATCTCCTTGCATTTACTTTATTTGCCTTTGCCTCTCATTTTCATCTCCCCCCACTTCTAAAAAGTTTTTACAAAAATACAAAAATATTTTCCGTTTGCCTTTTTCTTGTTTGCTTGTTTGCTTGCTTGTTATCTTGTTTGCGTAGCCACGATGTCTCAAGAAAATACAAAATTGTGTTATTTTTCCAATACTAATAATAATGATTTTATTAGTACTCCAATTGCTCCTCCCACTGCTAGTGTGAAGACTTGTGATATTAATGCCGCTTTGCTAAATCTTGTCATGAAAGAACAATTTTCTGGTAGTCCTAATGAAGATGCTGCATCCCATCTTAACACTTTCGTAGAATTGTCTGATATGCAAAAGAAAAAAGATGTCGATAATGGTATTGTGAAATTAAAATTATTCCCGTTCTCATTGCGGGATTGTGCAAAAATTTGGTTTTCATCTTTACCACGAAATAGTATCGATTATAGGGATAGGTGTAAAGATGCTTTTATTACTAAGTATTTTCCTCCCGCTAAAATTATTTCCCTTAGAAATCAAATTATGAATTTCAAGCAACTTGATCATGAACATGTTGCCCAATCTTGGGAAAGGATGAAATTAATGATAAGAAATTGCCCTACTCATGGCTTAAATTTATGGATGATCATACAAAAAAATTGTGCGGGATTAAATTTTGTCTCTAGAAATCTTTTAGATTCCGCCGCAGGAGGTACGTTTATGGAAATTACTTTGGGAGAAGCTACTAAATTTCTTGATAATATTATGGCAAATTATTCACAATGGCATACTGAAAGAGTTCCTACAAGTAAAAAAGGGAATTCTGTTGAAGAAATTAATACTTTGAGTGATAAAGTTGATGCGCTTATGAAATTGGTTGCTAGCAAAAGTGCACCTATTGATCCTAATGATGTGCCTTTATCCACTTTGATTGAGCAAAATAATGATCCCGTAGATGTGAATTTTGTCTCGCGAAACAATTTTAATAATAATGCTTATAGAGGTAATTTCAATGCTAGACCGTTTCCTGGAAATTCCTCTAATAATTATGGCAATTCCAATGGTAATTCTTATAATAATAATAATAGGATGCCCTCTGATCTTGAAAGTAATATTAAAGAATTTATTAATGCTCAAAAAGTTTTCAACACTATGATAGAAGAAAAATTGAGTAAACTAGATGATATGTCTAGGAGCATTGATAGAATTATTCATGATGTGGAAAATCTTAAGACTAAAATTTTGCCACCTAAAATTGATATTAATGAATCAATTAAATCTTTATATGTCTCCATGGATGAGAGTAAGAAAAGAACCGCTATGCTAAAAGCTAAACGAGAATTTTTAGAAAAAGCGATTCCTCCCGGTTTTTATCGTAGTAATGATGAGGATATTAAAATGATTGGTGTTTCATCTATTGATTCTTTGTTTAGCAATATAAAACTTGATGAAAAGGGGACTGAAGAAGAGTCAACTTTAGCTAGTAGGCGTTCCCATAATTCGGAGGGTGAAAATCTTGATAAGAAAATTGATAAAAGTGGGTTTGGAGAGGTAAAAACTTTAACTAGCGATGTGCCCACTCTCTTGGATTACAAAGATTTTAATTATGACAATTGTTCCTTGATTGAATGTATTTCTTTGTTACAATCCATGCTAAATTCACCCAACGCTTATGAGCAAAATAAGGCTTTTACTAAACACATCGTAGAAGCAATGATGAAAGCGTTAGAAGAAAAGCTAGAACTAGAAATTTCAATTCCTAGAAAATTATATGATGAATGGGAACCCACCATTAAAGTTAAAATTAAAAAATATGAGTGCAATGCTTTATGTGATTTGGGTGCTAGCGTTTCCACAATTCCAAAATCTCTATGTGATGTGCTAGATTTTACCAATATAGATGAATGCTCTCTTAATTTACATCTTGCGGATTCTACTATTAAAAAGCCTTTGGGTAGAATTAATAATGTTCTTATTCTTGCAAATAGGAACTATGTGCCCATTGATTTTATTGTACTCGACATTGAATGCAATCCTTCTTGCCCAATAATACTTGGTAGACCGTTCTTATGAACCATAGGTGTCGTTATTGACATGAAAGAAGGGAATATAAAATTTCAGTTTCCACTAAAGAAGGGTATGGAACATTTCCCTAGGAAGAAAATTAAAGCACCATATGAATCCATTATGAGGGCCACTTATGGAATCAACTTGAAAGATGACAATACTTGAAACTATGCATTATGCCTAGCTAGGGGCATAAAACAATAGCGCTTGTTGGGAGGCAACCCAATGAATAAAATATATTTTTCTTTTTGTTTCTGTTATTGTGTGTTTTCACATTTATGCTACTGTTATGATTGTGTTTTTGTGTTTTTAATTAGTGTTTGTGCCAAGTAAAGCCTTTAGGATGATTTGGAAGATAGTATAATTGATGCTGTTTGGAAAACAGAAAGTTTTGCATCCAGTGCTGGAATTTTGGTTCTGTACTAGAACGTCATAAAAATATGAAATTATTACACATTATTGGTATATGAATTTTCCACGTTGTCCTAATTTTTCAGAATTTTTGGAGTTACAGAAGTATGGATTTTAAATAGATTACTACAGACTGTTCTGTTTTTGACAGATTCTGTTTTTGATGCACTACTTGCTAGTTTTGATGAAACTATGGATTGTATCGGGGGGTATAAGCCATGGAGAAGTTAGAATACAGTAGGTATAATACAAAAATAAAATATGAATGGGTTTGCAACAGTACTTAAAGTAGTGATTTATTTTGTTATACTAACGGATCTCACGAAGGTTTTGTTGAGTTTTGTGTGATTGAAGTTTTCAAGTTTTGGGTGAGATCACGATGGATGAAGGAATAAGGAGTGGCAAGATCCTAAGCTTGGGGATGCCCGAGGCACCCCAAGGTAATATTCAAGGAAGACTCAAGCGTCTAAGCTTGGGGATGCCCCGGAAGGCATCTCCTCTTTCTTCTACCAACCATCGGTAATTTTACTTGGAGCTATATTTTTATTAGTCACATGATATGTGTTTTGCTTGGAGCGTCGTGTATTATATGAGTCTTTGCTTTGTTTGCTTTTTAATTTGTCACAGTCATCTTTGCTGGACACACCAATTTGAGAGAGCCACACGTTCATCATAATTTGTTAGAATACTCTATGTGCTTCACTTAAATTTTTTGAGCTAGGCAGTTGCTCTAGTGCTTCACTTAAATCTTTTTGAGCACGGAGGTGGCCATATTTTGAAGAAATATTTAAACTCTCATGCTTCACTTATATTATTTTGAGAGTTGATAAGATAAAATTTTGAAGAAATATTTGCGCTCTCATGCTTCACTTATATCTTTTTGAGAGTTGATAATAGTAATGATAATTTGCACAAGATATGAATTTGGTCCCAAAGTGATGAATATTCAAGAGGGAGATAATAAAAACTTTCATATAGATCATTGGATATGATAAGTGTGATTCCTTGCAATAGTTTTGCGATATGGAGATGATGATATGTGAGTCACGTTAGTGAGTAATTGTGATTTAGTAAGAATATTAGTGTTAAGGTTTGTGATTCCCTATGCATGCACATTAAGTCAATAGTTATGCAAAGAAATTATATCCTACTTATGGTGCATTATTCGGTGTTAGTTATGTTCAATGCATGTTTATGACCGTTTTCGCTTTTTGGTTGGTTGCTTCTCAATCTATTTGCTAGCCTTCATTTGTACTAAGCGGCAATACTGCTTGTGCATCCAAACTCCTAAAACCCAAGTTGTGCCAAATGAGTCCACCATATCTACCTATATGCGGTATTCCCATGCCGTTCCAAGTAAATTTGCGTGTGCCAACTCTAATTTTCAAAATAATTTTCCGTTTTGTGTGCCCGTACCGCTCATGAAGCGGCAGGGGGTGGCCAATATTTTTCATGCTAGGTGTGTTATTCTCACGATGAGTGTTTATTCACTTGTCATTGCACGAGAGAGTGGTTGGTAATAGGGATGCCCAGTCCCACAATGAATCAAAAATTAATAACAACAAAATTCCTTGGAAAGTGTTGGTATGGAGAGCACCCGTGGATACGGCTAGCCATGGATTGTGAAAGAATGGTGGAAAGGAAATAAACTTTACTTTCTATTTGGGAACCACCTATGATGTGTCTAGCATGGAAAATATTGGGAATTCTCGGTCGTTTTCGTTGACAGGAAAAGCATGCCTCTCAAAATATTTTTATCTCTCTAATTTAAGCTTTGAGCTCTGGCACATTAGCAAATCTCTGCTTCCCTCTACGAAGGCCTATTTATTTACTTTTATGCAATTTTTATTTTTATTTTGAGTCTCCATCTTCTCTTATAAAGCACCAACTAGAGAGCACTATTGTCATACTTGTGCATTGTGTGTAGCTAATATTGAGTGTGTTTCATAAATGGATCAATGATTGAGCATAATGGGCTAGGGATAACTTTCTTTAGCGTTGATATTTTGAAAGACATGGTTGCTTGTTAGCATGCTTGAGTATTTATATCTTCATGTCAAATTATAGACTATTGCTTTGAATCATTCAAGTCCAAATGTCCATGCTACAAAGAAAAAGAATATGTGATGAATATGATAGGTAGCATTCCACATCAAAAATTCTATTTTTATCATTTACCTACTCGAGGACGAGCAGGAATTAAGCTTGGGGATGCTGATACGTCTCCAACGTATCTATAACTTTTTATTGTTCCATGCTATTATATTATCAATCTTGGATGTTTTTATATACATTTACAGCAATTAAATATCATTTTTTGGGACTAACCTATTAACTTAGTGCCCAGTGCCAGTTGCTGTTTTTTGCCTGTTTTTGGTTTTCCAAAATATCAGTACCAAACGAAGTCCAAATGCCACGAAACTTTTTGGAGATTTTTTTTCTGGACATAACAAACACTAGAAGCTTCGGGAGGAGGCCAGAAGACCCAGGAGGTGGCCACGAGCCACCAGGGCGCGCCTGGGGGGGCAGGCGCACCCTGGTACCTCGTGGGCCCACCTCTGCCCCTTTTGACCTAATTCCACCACTATAAATTCCCAAAAATCGGGAAACCAACAGAGGAGTCCACGAAATACTTTTTCCGCCGCCGCAAGCTTTTGTTCTTGAGAGATCCCATCTGGAGGCCTTTTCCGGTACTCCGCCGGAGGGGGAATCGATCACGGAGGGGCTCTACATCAACCTTTCTGCCCTTCCGATGATGCGTGAGAAGTTTACCATAGACCTTCGGGTCCATAGTTAGTAGCTAGATGGCTTCTTCTCTCTTTTTGATCTTCAATACAATGTTCTCATCGATGTTCTTGGAGTTCTATCCGATGTAATCACTTTTTGCGGTGTGTTTGTTGGGATCCGATGAATTGTGAGTTTATGATCAGATTATCCATGAATATTATTTGAGTCTTCTCTGAACTCTTTTATGCATGATTATTATAGCTTCATATTTCTTCTCCGATCTATTGATTTGGTTTGGCCAACTAGATTGATTTATCTTGCCACGGGAAGAGGTGCTTTGTAATGGGTTCGATCTTGCGGTGCTCAATCCCAGTGACAGAAAGGGACATGACACATATGTATCGTTGCTATTAAGGGTAAAAAGACGGGGTTTATTCATGCGTGAGTTTACTTTGTCTACATCATGTCATCTTGCTTAAGGCGTTACTCCGTTCTTTATGGACTTAATACACTAGATGCATGCTGGATAGCGGTCGATGTGTGGAGTAATAGTAGTAGATGCAGGCAGGAGTCGGTCTAGTTGTCTCGGACGTGATACCTATATACATGATCATTACCTTGGATATCGTCATGATTATTTGCTTTTCTATCAATTGCCCAACAGTAATTTGTTTACCCACCGTATGTTATTTTCTTGAGAGAAGCCTCTAGTGAAAACTATGGCCCCGGGGTCTATCTAAATCATATATTAAAAACCCTAAAAATACCTTGCTGCACTTTTTGTTTATTTATTTTATTTTGTATTTTTGTTTCTATCTATCTATCTATCACATATAATTTAATCTTGCAACTTACCGCCGAGGGATTGACAACCCCTTGTTTGCGTTGGGTGCAAGGATTTGTTGTTTTGTGTGCAGGTACTGCTAACGAGGTGTTGCGTGATTCTCCTACTGGATTGATAACCTTGGTTTCATAACTGAGGGAAATACTTATCTCTACTGTACTGCATCTCCCTTCCTCTTTAGGGAATTACCAACGCAGGTCACAAGTAGCACGGCTCTAGGAGGCCTTTTCCTGGTAACCACCCCCGCAGCTTTGAGCAGGCCCTCAAAGGTCCATGTCCCAAACACAGTATTAATGGCAAGCCGTCTGCCCATTCATGGGAGAACTGTTATATTATGCAAGAATTCTCCAAGAGGGTGTTTCAGAATCATCACAATGGAGGCGGCAACAGCTGACACCCCGGTAACCCCGGATCCGGCAATCAGGGAGCCGGCTCGCAAGGGCCCTTTGCAGGCCCCGGGTTCCAAGGGAACCAAGGTCATAATACCAGGTTTTAGGGGGCTGGCAATGCTGGAGGCAATAATCAACACAACCAAAGCAGTCAGAATCAAGGTGGCCAGTCCGGTTTCCAGAGTAATCTGAAGCAGTTGAATAGCGGTCAGTATCATGTCTTTACCACCAGTACCTGCAAACAGGATCGGAAGGTTCAGGGGAGAGCCGCCAACTTGGTTGAGCCGGCAGTCCCATATTACCTCAACTGGTCGGAACAGCCGGTCACTTGGAGCCGGGCGGATCATCCAGAGTTCATTGATCACCCGAGTCATCTGGCCTTGGTGGTGGCACCACAAGTCGGCGGGTATACATTGACAAAAGTGCTTATGGATGGCGGCAGCAGCATCAATATACTTTACTATGATACTTTCAGGCGGATGAATTTATCCGAGAAACAACTCACCCCTTCCACCATAGTTTTTCATGGCATTGTCCCTGGCAAGTCAGCTTATCCCATTGGCAGAATTTCTCTGGAAGTAGCTTTTGGCGACGAATTTAATTACTGCTCAGAGTTTTTGTCCTTTGAAGTGGTAAAGCTTAAGAGCCCCTATCATGCCCTCTTCGGTAGGCCGGCTTACGCGCGTTTCATGGCACGGCCATGCTATGTTTATCTGAAGTTAAAGATGCCGGGTCCAAAAGGAACAATTACTGTTGAAGGCAACCGGTGGGTTGCGCTGGAGTACGAAGAAGGGGATGCGGCTTATGCAGAGATGGCTTGTGTAGCCGAGGAGCTGAAGTACTACAAAGATAATGTTGACCTAGCTGACAGGACCTCCCTCAAGAAGTCGACGACCGAGTCTGATCCCTTGCTCAAATTCAAGTCGGCCAGAGATACAAAGCAAGTTGACTTTGTCTCAGGTGATTCATCTGAGCAGTTCACCGTCGGGGCAAACATGGATCCTAAATAGGAAAGCGCGCTCATCAAGTTCATCCGTGAGAAC
The DNA here is from genome assembly GCA_039707655.1 of Elymus sibiricus. Classification (NCBI taxonomy): domain Eukaryota; kingdom Viridiplantae; phylum Streptophyta; class Magnoliopsida; order Poales; family Poaceae; genus Elymus; species Elymus sibiricus. Next base: position 111,492,603 of record CM077664.1, on the reverse strand, counting down.
CGGGACATCTTTGCATGGAAACCTTCTGACATGTCGGGTGTACCGAGAGAACTCGCTGAGCACTCTCTTAATGTGGATCCTAAGTTTAAACCTGTTCGACAGTATCTCCGTCGATTCAATGAGGAAAGGCGGAAGGCTATTGGCGAAGAAGTGGCTCAGCTCCTAGCTGTCGGGTTCATTGTGGAGGTGTTTCATCCTGAATGGCTGGCTAACCTGGTCCTTGTTCTGAAGAAAAACGGGACTTGGCGAATGTGTGTTGATTACACGGACCTGAATACGGCTTGTCCTAGTGATCCATTCGCGCTGCCCCGTATTGACCAGATCATTGATGCTACGGCGAGTTGTGAGTCTCTATGCTTTCTGGATGCTTATTCGGGTTATCATCAAATCAAGATGAAGCAGGAGGATCAGGAAAAGACAGCTTTCATTACACCCTTTGGAGCTTTCTGCTATACATCCATGTCGTTTGGTCTGAAATGCGCACATGCGACTTATCAGCGCTGCATCCAGAATTGTTTCCACAAGCAGATTGGGCGTAATGTTCATGCCTATGTTGATGACATTGTAGTGAAATATCGAAAGAAGGAAACCTTGTTGGCTGATCTCAAGGAGATGTTTGATAACCTCCGAGTATACCAGATGAAGCTCAACCCGGAGAAGTGTGTCTTCGGGGTTCTTGCAGGGAAGTTGCTGGGATTCTTAGTTTCTGAGCGTGGGATTGAGGCCAATCCAGAAAAAATCAAAGCAATCACATCCCTGGCCAAGCCGGCAAACCATAATGCTGTCCAGAAGCTGGCCGGGCGGGTTGCGGCCTCGAGTCGGTTCATAAGCCGACTCGGGGAGAAGGCAGTTCCACTTTACCAGATGCTCCAGAAGTCAGATGATTTTGTTTGGAGCAATGCTGCAAATCAGGCTTTTGAATCCCTCAAGAGGCAGTTGTCTAAGCCGCCCATCCTTGCTGCCCCTCAGGAGAAGGAGCCCATGCTGTTATATATTGCAGCTAACAGTAAAGCTGTAAGTGTGGCAGTTGTCATAGAACGAAAGGAAGCCGGTAGAGAGTACCCAGTTCAGCCCCCGGTGTATTATATCAGTGAAGTCTTAATAGAGTCCAAACAGCGGTATCCGCGTTGGCAGAAGCTGGTGTATGGTGTATTCATGGCAAGCCGGAAGTTGAAGCACTACTTTCATGAGCACCCAACTATTGTGGTCAGTTCTGCACCCCTTGGGGACATCATTCAGAACAGGGAAGCTACTGGCCGGGTTGCCAAATGGGCAATTGAGCTTGGGCCACATCATCTTAAATATATGCCGCGAACTGCTATTAAATCTCATGCTCTGGTGGACTTCATAAATGACTGGACTGAGTTATAGGCTCCGGAGGAGAAGCCGGATACCACACATTGGTCTATTCACTTTGATGGTTCCAGGCAATTGGAAGGCTCGGGGGCTAGAGTTGTGATAACTTCCCCACGAGGTGACAAGTTTTGTTATGTTTTACGGCTTATGTTTCCTTGTACTAACAATGCAGCTGAATATGAGGCCTTGCTTCATGGGCTCCGTATGGCAAAGGAGATGAATTTAAGCTGGGTCAGGTGCTTGGGCGATTCAGATTTGGTGGCTCGGCAAGTTTATGGCACCTGGGACTCCAAGGATCCTCTCACGGCGGCTTATCGATGGGAAGTTATAAATATCGCTGGCTATTTCACAGGATATCAGGTGGATCATATTGATCGTCGGCTCAACGAGGCGGCGGATGCATTGTCTCGCTTGGGGTCTCAGCGGAAGCCTGTTCCACCCAATGTTTTTCTGGATGTATTGCACAACCCGTCAGTCAAGTTACCGACGGAGGAAGGTCTTGCTATTCCTGATCGAGAGGCGGCTCTAGTGGCCGCAGTTCATGCTATGCCTGATTGGACAGTTCCTTACCTAGCTTATCTAAGCCGTGGTGAGCTCCCAGCGGAGGAAATCGTCGCTCGACAAATTATCAGGCGATCCAAGTCTATGACTATTGTCAATGGCGAGTTGCATAGACAGAATGTCACCGGTGTTTTTCAGCGTTGTGTTTCCCCTGAGGAGGGCCGTGCAATTCTCAATGAGATCCATTCTGGTGATTGTGGTCATCATGTCGGCTCAAGATCATTGGTCGCGAAAGCTTTTCGTCATGGGTTTTTCTGGCTCACAGCCCACGCGGATGCAGAGGACATTGTACGCAAGTGTGATGGTTGCCAGAAATATGCTCGTCAAGCGCATGTGCCAGCTCAAGAGTTGAGGATGATTCCAATAACCTGGCCTTTTGCAGTTTGGGGGCTTGATATGGTTTGGCCCTTCAAGAGATCTAAAAATAAACATACTCATTTATTGGTAGCTGTGGACAAGTTCACCAAGTGGGTTGAAGCAAAGCCAGTCAGTCGTTGTGATGCTGCTACAGCAGTTAAATTCCTCAAAAAGCTGATCTATCGTTTTGGCTCTCCACACAGCATTATTACAGACAATGGTACTAATCTTTCCAAAGCAGTCATGAAGCAGTTCTGCCAACAGGAGCACATCAGGTTGGACTTAGCATCTGTGGCGCATCCTCAGTCTAATGGACAGGCAGAACGAGTTAATCAAGAGTTGCTGCATGGCGTCAAACCCCGGCTCATGGTGCCTTTACAACGCACGCCGGGTTGCTAGGAAGAAGAGTTACCCGCAGTACTTTGGAGCATACGGACCACTCCCAACAGGTCAACAGTTTACACGCTGTTTTTCCTGGTCTATGGTGCAGAGGTTGTGCTTCCAAGTGACATACGTCATGATTCTCCCCGAGTCGCAGCTTATGTGGAGGCTGATAATGAACAAGCTCGCCAAGATGCTCTTGATGCTCTGGAAGAAGAGCGTGAACTTGCCGCGTCCAGATCCGCAATTTATCAACAAGACCTACATCGCTATCACAGCCGTAGAGTTCGAAGCCGTACCTTTCAGGAAGGTGACTTAGTGCTCTGTCTGATACAAGATCAGACAGGCATGCATAAGCTTTCTCCTCCTTGGGAAGGACCCTTCGTTGTCAGCAAGAATCTCAACAATAGGTCATATTACCTAGTTGAAATATGTGAAGCAGACAAGTCACGTACCTCTGAGGAGGAGGGAAGCCGGCCTTGGAACATTGCACATCTCCGGCCGTATTATACCTAAGTCACAGATTGGGGAGTATCTTTTGTACATACCTTCTTCATGTATATACATATTCTGATCAATGAAATAAAGCCAGCGTCTCTGTATAAGAAAGATTGTCGTTTTGCCTCAAATTGTGTGTTGAGTCTTTACTCTTTGATCAGTGGTTACTTGGGGGCTTCCAACTCATCGAGTTTAGCTTTAACATCCCTTTTAACCCGGCAGCATGCCAAAACATTTTCTTGGTTAAACCTGCCTATTAGCACGATGCTACTCCGAAAAGGTGACCCAGTGTACGTCCGACGAGTCAATCATAGAGTGAACCTGAACTTGTCTGAGTTAAAACACCGATTGGTCACATGAGACCCGGCTTTCAGAGAGCTAGGATAAACCAAAGGAGGCGATAAAGCCTGCTTCATGAAAGTGAATCAGACTTGAGCCTTGAAAGCCGGTCTTTAAGTCGTGCCTTAAAAGCCGACTCTTAAAAATTATGTTTTGCATTGTTGTTATTATCTTTTGCATGCATGCATGCATCCATACATGGCATATTTTTTATTAAAGTTATTTCTTGTTTATCAAAACGGTAACATGATTGTCGGGTTATTATACCATCAATCTTCTTTTGGCAATCCTGACTACTAGTCTTGGAGATAAGCCGCCATCAATGTTGTCGGGTTTCAGATTCTTGACCCAGAAGTTGTTACAGGCCTGTTACACAGTTGGTCTTCGTCAACATGAACTATCTCTAGAGGCTGGGTTGTCAATCAGGCATTCTTTAAAGGCAACAACGAATTTTTATGGCTGGAAAACACAAAGGTTACAATCATAGTATAATCATAAGTGCGCGATGGCACTAACAGCATCCGACGAAGTTTTATCGCAGCTATTACAAGCCGCCTCAGGGTCAAAAGAGACAGGTGTTCTTTACAACTTTCAACATCAACAAGTCTATAAGCCGATCTACTGATATGGTGGGTCGCTGATCCTGTTCCAGGATTTAGTTCTTCACTGGTTCTTCGTCTTCAGGCACCGTTTCCTCTGCTTCTGTAGCCTGGGGGTCTTCCTCGAACCACTGGATTGACCGCAAAGCTTCAAAAACTGAGTTGGCTGTTAACACAGGTGAAGGGTCAATGTCAGGGGTGAAAGTTTGCTTACGTGGCAGAGTCAGGGCAACTGGTTCAGGGTTCGGCGGCTCAATCCGTTCATTGGCTTCAGAGTATCTGGCTTGGTATTTGGTCAGATATATTTCTTCTGCCATTTGTGTTGCAGCTACCCGGGTTTCTTTCACACACCGCATAAAATATTTCTTGGTGAACGGCGTGTCGTCGGTGTTGAATTCTGGGTAGCCACCCACCAGTTGAGCCGGATCGAGCTCCGGCGCATATGCCTTGGCCCGTGCAAGGGCGGTCAGTGCTGCATGACGGCAAGCCGCCTTCTTCCACTCTTGGAACCATTGCGGTACAATGGACAGTTCTTTCAACATATCCGCAATCAGTTGGGGTGGAGCCTTGGTATTTTTTGCGGCCATGATACAGCGCGAGCCGCCAATATAAAGCTGTTCTGCCAATGTGTAGACAGCCTTCAACTTTACTAATGGCTGCTCCGCAAAGTTATGTGTCCTACGGCCTGCAATTTACAACTGAGGTGTCAGACAGTCCGGCTCAACATCTTAAGATGGTTTATTTCAAGAGTTTGGTGAATCTTGACTTACCGAAGATGGCGTTGCACATGCTGGTGATATGGCCCTTCAAAGTAGCCAATTCCCCGGTCACAGGGTCCAGCTTTGCTTCAGCTTCTTTGGCTCATTTTGTTAAGCTGACCTTTTCTTCTTCAAATGTCGCTTCAGTTGTTTTAAGTGTCTCTCTTATGATGCGCAAGGCCTTGAGGGCTTCTGAAGATGACTGTTCAGCTTTTTCGCGGAGTTTCTTTTCTTGTTTTGCTTCCTTGTGGAAGATGGCTACTTGTGTTTCAACCTAATTCAACATGTCCTACATGGCAGTTTCACAAAGTTACAGGAGGAAGATAAAAGTCCCGAGCCGCCATGCTGGTCGACTCGGCCCTTGGGGGCTACATGTTTCAGATCTTTTTCAAGTACAACAAGTCCCAGGAGGATGCAAGCATTCCACATGGAACTTGGGGGCTAATGCATATGCTTTTTCACTACATGTAGAGACCCGGGTCATCATACAATGATGTGCCGGCTCTCGGGGAATATAATTTGTTGATCTATGTGCAGATACATTTTTGGAAGTTTCGGGTCATCATATAATAATAACCCGGCCCTTGGGGGCTACATATATGTATATATACCAAGCCAGGAAATAGGAGTTACCTCATACATCCGCTTGAGGGAAGTCACCATGGCAATTTCAGTGTCCCGGCTCTCAGACAGCCGGGTCAAAATAGACTGGTGCAGTGAATGGATGTCTTGGTCTTCAAAAGAATGAAAATCAAGAGCTGTTTTTCCTTTATTCTTCATTGGTGACTCAGCCTTGGCAGGAATCTTGGTCATGGTGGTGGAGGTTGCCGGCGGAAGATTCTGATTCTCGCCCGTCACCACTACCTCATCCTGAGCCTTTTCAGCAGGCCGTTCTTCATTCATATCTCCCTCCCCCTGATTGCTAAGAGGAGGAGAGGTGTGAGCCGGGCTCATTGTGGTCTCTTGGTGCGGCGGGTCATCTTGAAAGGTCGGCTCATCCGGGATCTCCGGGTTCTCTGTTGTGACTAGGGGTGGGCATAAAAACCGAGAACCGAAGACCGGAGCCGAAAAAACCGGGACCGAAGCCGAAAAAACCGAGGACCGAAGCTTCGGTGTTTCGTTCGGTTAGCGAACATGAGAAACCAATTGTACTTCGGTAAAATCGGTCATTGGACTCTATGCACCGAATCTCCCGAATTAACCGTATTTTATTAAAGCCCAGCAAACTCAGCCCAATAGTCTAATGGTCCATCATCTACACGAGGCTTTTTCCCAGCCTTTTCTCGGCACAAGCAGACGCACACATGCAGCCTCCGCACCTTATCCAGAATACGCTCCAGGCTCGGTGCTTCATGAACATACATCGCACCGCACCGCCGCCTCCCTTTTCCTACCTCGGCAATCCCTCCCAGCGGCGGTCGGCTGCGCGTCTGCGCCCCTGCTCATGCCCATGGGTCTTGTGCGGTGGCGGCCCCGATGGCTCCCTCGTGGCAGTGGCGGCCGGCGGCCCCCATGCCTCCTCTCGCGGCAGTGATGACCGGCGGCTCCCATGTCTTTCCCATAGCGATGGAGGACGACGTCCATGGCTTGCACACGGTCCATGGCTTCCAGCAATTCTTTCCTCTTACCATTCCCCCGCAACCCCTATATGGCTATATGCTAAGAATGTTTTGATTTGTTTCTATTCGGCCATGAATATTTCTTCCCTGATATTTGTCGCCAGATTTCTCTCTTTCCAGCTATCATCGGGTCTCTTCGTTTATAACCGAGGACCGAACCGATTTCTCGATGGACCAAAGTCTCGGTCGATCGGTCAAGAAAATCAGGAAACCAAAATTCAAAAGAAGCCGAAGCACCAAACCGATCGGTTCGGTCTAACTGAATGCCCAGTCTGAGTTGTGACTTCCTGAAGAGGGTCTTTCTGAACAACAGGGTCAGATGACCCGGTGGCAGGTTTCTTCTTGATGGCCTTTGCGCTGCACAAGGTAAAGAATTATTCAGTTAATAGGTGAAGGCAAGAGTTTTAAAGTATGAAAGGCAAGTAGCCAGATTTCTTACCCAGGGTTGATGTTAAAAGCCGGTGCCTGAGTGGCACTGGATTCATCCGAAGAAGGGGAAGTTTGATAAGCTGAGTCGTTCAAAGGTAGCATCTCTTTGAAGCGGCCGGCTTAAGGAAGAGAGGAAGTGGGACTACGAGGGACTTCAGAACAAGCCCTTCGAGCCGGCGGTTCATCTGGTAACCCGCCGCTAAGTTCTCCTTCACTGTTGCGGGTCTTCCGTTTTGAAGTACCAGCATGCTGAGTTTTTTTTAAACAAAGTGTGGATCTAAGTGAGCGTCTGGGTGTGAGAATGGAACTTTGCGGACTGTGACCCGGATTTTTTGAGCAGGTATTGTTGAGTTGGAGTCAGAAGAGATTAGGGTTACCTCTGGCTCGCCGGCATGACTAGTTTCAGCTTGTTCCTGTGAAGAGTCAGTGTCAACAAGCTGGTTAAATACACAACCATGGGAGTCGAGTTCTACCTCTTAGTCTTCTTCATCTTCTGGGTTTTCATCGTCATCTGCCCGAGGAGGTGTGGGATCTTGAGGTTCCACTTTCCACCAGTCAACATCCTCCTACGTAGCAACAGACCGATAAGTTTACAACAAAGATAAAACAGTGTGAGTAAGATAAAGGAGAACAATACGGGCGGCTTACCGCAGGTGCCGGGTTTCCCATATAAAAGGGAGCAAGTCCCACGAGTTTAATGGAGTCCTTTGTTTCGCCAAGAATCTTCTTAGCGAACTTGATGAAATCCTTATGTTCGAGGTCAACCTAGCTAAATCGCAGCGGGTCTTCAAGCTCACCAGAATAGGTGTGCATGAGCCGGGTTCTCAGGTCAAGGGGTTGGAGACACCAGTGAGGCCATGGGCAGTCAGAGTGTTGATCTTCGAATATAAGGGTTCTAAAGCTTCTCTTTCTTCCTTGGAGGCAAACCCTGGGAAGACAATGGAGGCATCAAGCCGGTCTGCTATATAACCCGGAAGTGGGTGTTGTTGCTCTGGGGAGGTGTCTTTGCAATAGAACCAAGTCATATACCATCCTTTGGGGTGGCTTGCTGGCTTGCCTTCTGGGAAGGCAGAGTTCTTCCTCCTTTTGATAGTGACCCCGCCAAGTTCTAGGCTGGGTCCGCCTCTATGTTCAGTCTGATGATTCATGTAGAAGAATTCTTGAAACAAACCGATAGATGGCTTGATCTGCAGATAGACCTCACAGAAAACTAGAAATTGGCACAAGTTATGAATGGAGTTGGGGCCCAAGTCTTGTGGCCTGATAGCAAAGGAATGCAGTACGTCCCGGAAAAACTTAGAGCCCGCAGGACGAAAGCCTCTGTCCAAGTGGTCAGCAAATATGATAATCTCGTTTTGAGCCGGTTGGGGATGGATTTCTTCTTCAGGGGCTCGCCAGTCGATTTCTTCCTTGGGCGGAAGTAACCCAGATTCTATAAGGGCTTGCAACCTGACCTCTGACATGTTGGATTTGCCCAATTGACAATCTTAACTTTCGGAGCCATGGTCTCGGCTGCAGAGAAAGCAAGAAAATGATATAAGGCGGCAGAATTCAGAAGTTTGCCGGGTTGTTGAAAAACAGAAAGATGAGTCGGGACATTCCCGGGTTATGACTTCTAGAGCAAAGTAAGCAGGCAATTCCAAAGTTCTGGATTTTTTACAAGTGTTATAAGTGGGTTTGGTGATAAGTCGACAAACAGTTTTTAGAGAGAGTGCAAGGTTATTTGGATCTGAAAATTAGCTTTAAATGAAAAAATAAAAAATTTGGGTCTGTTCTTCGCGGATATGGAGGGGTTACGATGAGATTCAATGAGGCAGTACAGCAGATCTCCCAATAATGAAAATGCTGCGGAACTATCTTGTGGATTAATAAAGTGAGGAATCAAATACATTTTAGATCTACATCAGCTGTGGCGAAGAATCACGACGAGCTAGTAGCCATGGAGGAAGGAACTTACAGATCTGGAGGTCAAAGCTTGAGGTCTTCGGGTGATGTGGATGCGGCCGCACGGCATTGGATGGCTCCAGCGACGATGAGAAGGCGCGACTGGTGCTGTCTCCAGCGGCGACAAGCTCGGAACAGTGCGGCGGCGTCGGGAGCAGAGGAGAAGACGAGGAGCGAGAGTGGTAAAGGAAAGCACTGGAGATGCGCTGGCCTATTTATAGGCGTGGTAGAACCCAAAACGACGGGTGCGGAGCCCCAGGCAGCGCAATAAATTTCGGCCAAGAGCTCCTCGATTTTTGCGCCTGACAAGACAATACAAACCCACTCAAAGATTCACTATGATGTCACCCCAGATTTTGCGGAAGTGGATTGTGACGTCATGAAGGAAAATTGTGAATAGATACTAAATCTATGGAGGGTGGTGATCAGACAAAATGGTTGAGCCGGTAAATATGACTATAGATGAAGGACGCTGAAGAACCGGCTTGAGAGGCAGATTCAGAGATTCTTCGCAGATTATTAGATTTATTTTATTTGTTTTTCAGGATGAAGTTTAACATGGATAAATCCAAGTCAAACTGAGGGCTAATGTTGGGGATATTTCCCAGCATTGGAGACCCGGTAGGAGGAAGACCCGGCCATAGAGCTATAAAGGCTCAGCGGGTTATCTCGCAGCTGGGCCTTGAAGATACCCAGTGGGCTGGCTTTGACAGAGGCCCGATGGGAAGAGGCGGCTCGGTGTGTGGTCCGGTGATACGTCTCCGTCGTATCTACTTTTCCAAACACTTTTGCTCTTGTTTTGGCCCCTAATTTGCATGATTTGAATGGAACTAACCCGGACTGACGCTGTTTTCAGCAGAATTACCATGGTGTTGTTTTTTGTGCAGAAATAAAAGTTCTTGGAATTGAATGAAACTTTTTGGAGATTTTTTATGGAATAAATAAAAAATACTGGAACCAAGACCCACTGGAGGGGGCCACCCAGTGCCCACGAGGCACAAGGCGCGCCACCCCCCCCCCCCCCCAGGCGCGCCCTGGTGGCTCGTGGGGCCCACGTGGCTCCGTTGACCCTAATCTCTGGCCTATAAATTCACAATTCCAGAGAAAAAAATAGGGGAGGAAGTTTTATTGTGTTTTACGATACGAAGCCACCGCCACCTCCTGTTCTTCATCGGGAGGCCAGATCTGGAGTCCGTTTGGGGCTCCGGAGAGGGGGATCTTCCGGCATCGTCATCATCAACCATCCTTCATCACCAATTTCATGATGCTCACCGCCAGGAGTGAGTAGTTCCTTCGTAGGCTTGCTGGACGGTGATGAGTTGGATGAGATTTATCATGTAATCGAGTTAGTTTTGTTAGGGCTTCATCCCTAGTATCCACTATGTTCTGAGATTGATGTTGCTATGACTTTGTTATGCTTAATGCTTGTCACTAGGGCCCGAGTGCAATGATTTCAGATCTGAACCCTTTATGTTTTCATGAATATATTTGTGTTCTTGATCCGATCTTTCAAGTTATACGCACCTGCTATGTGTTATGATCCGCATACCCCAAGGTGACAATAATTGGGATTCTTTCCGGTGATTGACATAGTTTGAGGAGTTCATGTATTCACGAAGTGTTAATGCTTTGTTCCGGTTCTCAATTAAAAGGAGGCCTTAATATCCCTTAGTTTCCTTATGGACCCCGCTGCCACGGGAGGGTAGGACAAAAGATGTCATGCAAGTTCTTATCGCAAGCACGTATGACTATATACGGAATACATGCCTACATTACATTGATGAATTGGAGCTAGTTCTGTGTCGCCCTAGGTTATGACTGTTACATGATGAATGTTATCCAACATAATCACCAATCCAATGCCTACGAGCTTTTCACATATTGTTATTGCTAAGTTACTACTGTTACAATTGCTACAAAACTACTGCTGCTACCGTTACTGCTACTGTTACTGTTATTGCTACTACTATCAAACTATCATACTACTATGCTACTGATCACTCTGCTGCAGATATTTAGTCTCCAGGTGTGGTTGAATTGACAACTCAACTGCTAATACTTGCAAATATTCTTTGGCTCCCCTTGTGTCGAATCAATAAATTTGGGTTGAATACTCTACCCTCCAAAACTGTTGCGATCCCCTATACTTGTGGGTTATTAAGACCTTTTTCTGGCGCCGTTGCCTGGGAGCATAGCTTTATTTGCTGAGTCACTTGGGATTTATATCTGTTGATCACTATGAAGAATCTGAAAGACGCTAAGACCAAGATCGTTCCCTCTAAGACGAGGGGAGGTAAGGAACTGCCATCTAGCTCTGCACTTGATTCACCTTCTGTTTTGAGTAAACTTGCAACACCAGCACTTGCTATTAATTCTGATATGTCGCAAGTTATTGATGATACCACTTCTGCTATGAATGATACTCATGATGATGCTAGTACTATGCTTGATAATGCTGTGCCACTTGGTGAATTCCTTAGTGAACAACTTGCTAAAGCTAAAGAAATTGAAAATGTTGAAACTCTTGAGAATTATGATTCACCTATTATGCCTAGCTCTCCTACTAGAGTTGAAACACCTGATGAACATTGCTTTGATAGGGAGATGGCTAGAGCCATTCTTGCTTGCAATGATAGAGATGAAGTTATAAAATTGCTTGCTGAAATGAAAGAAAAATCTATGTGGGAGAGAATGAAATATGATCCTAAGTTTTCTACCTCTCCCATATTTGTTACTGATAAGGATTATGAATTCTCTGTCGATCCTGAGTTGATTACTTTGGTTGAATCTGAACCTTTTCATGGTTATGAAACTGAAACCATTGTGGCACATCTTACTAAATTAAATGATATAGCCACCCTATTTCCTCATGAGGAAAAAATTCGCTATTACTATATTCTTAAGTTGTTTCCTTTCTCATTAAAGGGTGATGCTAAGGAATGGTATAATACTCTCGCTCCTGGTTATGTGCGTAGTCCCCAGGATATGATTTATTACTTCTTCGAAAAATATTTTCCTGCTCATAAGAAACAAGCTGCTCTATAGGAAATATTTAACTTTGTGCAAATTAAAGAAGAGAATCTCCCTCAAGCTTGGGGGAGGCTTCTCCAATTACTTAATGCTTTGCCTGATCATCCTCTTAAGAAAAATGAAATACTTGATATGTTCTATAATGGACTAACCGATGCTTCTAGGGACTACCTAGATAGTTGTGCGAGTTGTGTTTTCAGGGAACGAACTATTGAACAAGATGATGAATTATTGAATAATATATTGAAGAATGATAATGATTGAACACTTCTTGAACCACCGCCCAAACCCACTCCGAAGAAGAGGGGTATTTTATATCTCAGTCCTGAAGATATGCAAGAAGCAAAGAAATGTATGAAGGAAAAAGGTATTAAAGCTGAAGATATTAAGAATTTGCCAACTATTGAAGAAATACATGGTCTTGACACACCGCCACAGGTAGTAGAGGTAAATTCTCTTATAAAGTTTGATGAAAGTGATATTCCTTATAACAAACCTCCTAGTCAATGCTTGTATGAATTTGACAATTATATTATTAAGCAAGATCATTTAAATGCAAATGTTATGAAACAATTGAAACGAAATGCCTATATGATTAATCACGTGAGTGACTTGTTATTTAGAATTGCTAATGATATCAAAGGTGTAAGTAAACATGCATCTATGGTTCAAACCCAATTAGAACAAGTTGCTAAATCCCAGAGTGAATTGCTTAATGAAATGAATAACAATATGAATGATCATGCTGTTAGAGTAATGACTAGAGGAGGTAGAATGACTCAGGAGCCACTTTATCCTGAAGGTCACCCAAAAAGAATTGAACAAGACTCTCAGAGAATTAATGTTGATGCACCTAGTCCATCTAAAAAGAAAAAGAAAAAGAAAAAGAAAAATGATAGGACTTTGCATACTTCTAGTGAACCTGAGGTAGAAAACCCTTAGAGGATAGTAATGATGTTTCTATTTCCGATGCTGAAACACAATCTGGTAATGAACATTCACCTGATGATAATAATAATGATGATGCTCATGTGGATACCCAACTAGATAATGATAAACAACTTGATAATGATGTTGAAATAGAACCTGTTGTTGATCTTGATAACCTACCTTTTAAAAATAAACATTATGATAAAAGAGACTTCGTTGCTAGAAAACATGGTAAAGAAAGAGAACCATGGGTCCAAAAACCCATGCCCTTTCCTCCTAAATCATCTAAGAAAAAGGATGAGGAAGAATTTGAACGCTTTGCTGAAATGCTTAGGCCAATCTTTTTGCGTACTCGTTTGACTAATATTTTAAATATGGCCCCTTATGCTAAATATATGAAAGACATTGTCACAAATAGAAGGAAGATACCTGAAGCTGAAATTTCTACCATGCTTGCAAATTATTCTTTTAAGGATGGAGTACCTAAGAAAATAGGAGATCTAGGAATACCAACTATACCATGCTCCATTAAAAGAAATTATGTCAAAACTGCTTTGTGTGATTTAGGAGCCGGTGTTAGTGTTATGCCTTTCTCTTTATATAAAAGACTTGATTTGAATAAACTCACTCCCACTGAAATATCATTGCAAATGGCTGACAAATCGACCGCCATAGCTATCGGTGTTTGTGAGGATGTGCCCGTTGTAGTTGCAAACGTTACTATTCTAACAGACTTTGTTATACTTGATATGCCCGAGGATGACAACATGTCAATTATCCTTGGTAGACCCTTTTTGAATACTGCAGGGGCTGTTATTGATTGCAACAAAAGCAAGGTCACTTTTCATATCAATGGTAATGAACATACGGTGCACTTTCCGAAGAAACAATTTCAAGTAAATGGTATTCGTGTTATTGGAAAGACTCCGACAATTACTATTGGAAGTTTTCAACTCCCTCTTCCTACTGTTAAAAATAAATATGAAACTCTTATTATTGGGGAGATGCATATCCCCGTTGAGGTAACTTAGTGTTATACAAAAATTCTTCGGTTTCATGTCACTCGGAAATGGTTTGTTAATAAGACTTGATCAACCTTATTAATGGATTCTTTTTGAGAGGCATGTGGTTGATGAATTTAGTAAGCACAACCTTCTGTACCCACTTTTTGTTTTCTGTTATTTTTAGTTAAATAAAATAAAATGCCATGATTATCCTGTTTTCTGATTTATCCGTGCAATAAAAAATGGCCCAGAAATAAAAGTGCTCAGAATGCAATAAAAATTTGATATGAATTTTTATATAATATTTAAGAATTTTTGGCACTGGAAACATACCAGGGGGTGCCCCAGGTGTCCACGAGGCACCAGGGCGCGCCACCCCCCACCTGGCGCGCCCAGGTGGCTCGTGGGCCTCACAGGGACCCCCTCACTTATCCCTTCAGCTCACTTCGTCTCTTACCTCTAGCAAAAATTCTTGGTAGCTCTCTCTCTCTCTCTCTCTCTCTCTCTCTCTCTCTCTCTCGTGTTCTTGCTCACAAACCTGAAATTTTTGATCTCTTTGCTCGGAGCTCCGTTTCCAAAACTGTTTTGGGGGATTGCTCCTTGGTATGTGACTCCTCCATTGCACCAATTAGTTTTTGCTTTAGTGGATTATATTTTGCATAATTAGCTACTCTTGGTGCTACTGAAAATGAGCTTGCATGTTGAAATTCTTTGAGTTCCAAGTAGTTTGAATGCTTGATATAGCCTCTAGACATCATTATCAGTAGTTGCTATCAATTTTGTGAAGTTTTATTGATATCATTTTGTGACCCAAATTTTTTCAGAAATTTGTTCTTAGGAAAATGAATATCTTCCGGAGGAGTTCTTCGAAGCGAAACGCCAAGGGAGTCCTTGGGGACTCCTCGGACAGCGACCTCAACATCCCGCGTTGGACAGAGGTCCGGCCGTGCGAATGGCCGCACAATGCCTTCATGAATGAAGTCGGATTCTACCAAGAGTTTGCGCAATTCATTGCAAATGCCGGACTGACTGACTTCCTCGCAGATGAGTGTGACCAGCACCACATCCTTACAAATTCCTTTGTGCAAAACTTTCATTTTCTGAGTAGGCTCGAACCCCCTGAGGTGCGCTTTGATTTATATGCTGAACATTATCAGATACCTCTGGCTGAGTTTTGTGAGATATGTTTGATTCCCTTCGATGGGAAAATTAGAGAGCCTCGCCTGGAGGAGTTTGAGGGCTTCCTCCACACTTTAACTATGGGAGAGACAAGGGGCGTGTCGAGAGCTCGAGCCACCAGCTTGTAGTTTCCCTCTGTTCACTACTTTGCTTTATTCATAGGGAAATGCTTGACTGCTAAGGAGCAGGGTAGTGCGCTATGTGCACCTGACTTTGCCATTTTACGCCGCGCATTGCATAATGATAACACTTATAACCTGGGAACCATCATTGCACGCCGCTTGCACACTAATAGGACTAGGGGGAAAAATTCATGGTGGTATTTATGCTACTCGCTTAGCGAGACGTTTTAATGTTAACATACGCCCTCATGATTATTTGTTGCCCAGAGTTTACTTAGATTACCAGTCCATGAGGGACCACCACTATCTTGATGCTCCTGATCTTCCTCACCACATTCGTTATAACTTGGCTTTTAGTGAGGATACTCGTGATATTATTCCGTTGCCTGCACCTACTTTGTTTGATTCTCATGCCAGGAACGAATATACCGTGATGCCACCGGACATCATTGCTTACCGAAACGCCTTGGCAGCGGCAGAGGAGGAGGCCCAGGATTGGGACGCTCAGGTGTCGCCGCCTCAGGACTTTCATATGGGACCGGATGGCTACTATGGATGGCCGTAGACCACGCTAGGCCAAAAGCCTAAGCTTGGGGGAGTACGTATCTCTCACTGACATTACATTCATGATCACACATTTCATTCCAGTTGTCGGTGTTCATAATTTTTCATTGTATAATCCATGCTAGTTTTATTTTTCTCGCTTTCTTCTAGTGTGTTCGAAAAACTTTGAGAAAATCCAAAAACATTTCTCACTTCTTTTCGGTTTTTCTTTCTAGTTTAATTAGTAGTAGTATTAAAAGAAAACCCAAAAAGATTTCTCGTTTCTACTTTTACTTGTTGGGAGCTTTCCCGTGTAAATAGTTTTTCTCGTTTTTCATTTTCCTCTTTATTTCATTTTCTTCAGAAAAAACTAAAAACTCCAAAAATATTTCAGTGTGTTTCTCTGAAATTCTTTTCTTTTGTTGAGTCATTGTAAGGAGAAGACCACGATGAAAATGTTGAGTGGCTCTCATATGCATTGTTATTGATCTAACAAAGAGCCCATTTTACCTTGTCTTCTCCTTTGAATAAAATGCTTGCAGATTCCAGCTTAGTCCACGGCACGCTTGCACTATTTTTATTTTCATATCATTCGGTCGTGCAATTGAAAGGCAATAATGACGATGATTTGATGAAGTGACTGTGGCAAGGAAAAGCGGGTATGAACTCAACTTGTTCTTTGTTTTTATAAATATGTTTAACTCAGTATCCATGATTCAGCATATTATGATTAAACATGTTTATGATGACAATAAGAGATTATAGTTACTCATGCCATGCTTAAGTAACTAGGAGTGGATAATGATTTATCTTGAGTGTCAACATGCATTAAAATGTTCATGATGCAGTATGATGATATGGTATCCTCCTCTAAATGTTTCAAGTGGCTTGACTTGGCACATGTTCACGCATGTAGTTGATTCAAAACCAACATAGCCTCCACGATATTTATGTTCATGGTGCTTATATCCTACTCATGCTAGTATTCAATGTTGATTATTCATGATGCATGATTATGACCGTTTTCGCTCTCTAGCTGGTCGCTTCTCAACCTATTTGCTAGCCTTCACCTGTAGTAAGCGGGAATACTGCTTGTGCATCAAAACCCTTAAACCAAAGTTATTCTAGATGAGTCCACTATATCTACCTATATGCGGTATTACTCTGTCGTTCTAAGTAAATTTGCATGTGCCACCTCTAAATATTCAAATGAACATCTGTTTTGTGTGCCCGTACCGCTCATGGAGCGACAGGGGGCGGTCGGTATCTTTCATGCTAAGCGGGTTATTCTCATGACGAGTGTTTATTCACTTGTCCTTGCACGAGAGGGGCTGGTAATCAGGATGCCCAGTCCCATTATTAAAATTGCAAAATAATAAAACAAACTCCCCCGGAAAGTTGTTGGTATGGAGGGCACCCGAGGATTCGGCTAGCCATGGCTTGTGTTTGTTGGTGGAGGGGGAGTAAACTTTACTTTACCGCTTGGGAACCGTCGCTAATGTGTTTAGCATGGAAGATATTGAAAACTCTCGGTCGTGACGTTGACAGGAAAGGCATACCTCCCAAAATTTTATTTATCTCTGATTTAAGCTTCGAGCTCTGGCACCTCTGCAAATCCATGCTTCCCTCTGTGAAGGGCCTATCTATTTACTTTTATGTTATTTTACTTTTATTGTTGAGTCATCACCTTCTCAAACAAGCACCAGCCCTGAGAGCACTATTGTCATTCTCATGCATTGTGAATAGTTAATGTTGTGTGCATCATGACTGGATCTCTTCTACCATGAATTACAATGTTTAGTCGCTGCTTGAACTTTGGAGGTGCTCTGCATTTATGTTTTGCGGTCTCAGAAAGGGCTAGCGAGATACCATGTTGTCATATTATATCATGATCATTTTGACAAAGTGTTGGCATTTGAGATATCTTATTATTGCTCGCTTGTTCATTATGCCATTGATATGAGTGAATATAATTTCTAAGAGTTATCATTTGCATGATTAGTTATAATCTTTGCTGAAAACCTGGGTATTATTTAAGCATATATACAGATACAAGAACAAAAGAGTTCGTAAAAGTTTTTCTTTATCACTTTCAGTTTGTCAACTGAATTGCTTGAGGACAAGCAATGAGTTAAGGTTGGGGGAGTTGATACGTCTCCATCGTATCTACTTTTCCAAACACTTTTGCTCTTGTTTTGGCCCCTAATTTGCATGATTTGAATGGAACTAACCCGGACTGACGTTGTTTTCAGCAGAACTACCATGGTGTTGTTTTTTGTGCAGAAATAAAAGTTCTTGGAATTGGATGAAACTTTTTGGAGATTTTTTATGGAATAAATAAAAAACACTGGAACCAAGACCCACTGGAGAGGGGCCACCTAGTGCCCACGAGGCACCAGGGCGCGCCACCCCCCCCCCCCCAGGCGCGCCGTGGTGGCTCGTGGGGCCCACGTGGCTCCGCTGACCCTAATCTCTGGCCTATAAATTCACAATTCCAAAGAAAAAATAGAGGAGGAAGTTTTATTGTGTTTCACGACACGGAGCCGCCGCCACCTCCTGTTCTTCATCGGGAGGCCAGATCTGGAGTCCGTTGGGGCTCCGGAGAGGGGGATCTTCCGGCATCGTCATCATCAACCATCCTTCATCACCAATTTCATGATGCTCACCGCCGGGAGTGAGTAATTCCTTCGTAGTCTTGCTGGACGGTGATGAGTTGGATGAGATTTATCATGTAATCGAGTTAGTTTTGTTAGGGCTTGATCCCTAGTATCCACTATGTTCTGAGATTGATGTTGCTATGACTTTGCTATGCTTAATGCTTGTCACTAGGGCCCGAGTGCCATGATTTCAGATCTGAACCCTTTATGTTTTCATGAATATATTTGTGTTCTTGATCCGATCTTGCAAGTTATACGCACCTGCTATGTGTTATGATCCGCATACCCCAAGGTGACAATAATTGGGATTCTTTCCGGTGATTGCCATAGTTTGAGGAGTTCATGTATTCACGAAGTGTTAATGCTTTGTTCCGGTTCTCTATTAAAAGGAGGCCTTAATATCCCTTAGTTTCCTTATGGACCCCGCTGCCACGGGAGGGTAGGACAAAAGATGTCATGCAAGTTCTTATCGCAAGCACGTATGACTATATACGGAATACATGCCTACATTACATTGATGAATTGGAGCTAGTTCTGTGTCGCCCTAGGTTATGACTGTTACATGATGAATGTTATCCAACATAATCATCGATCCAATGCCTACGAGCTTTTCACATATTGTTCTTGCTAAGTTACTACTGTTGTTACTACTGTTACAATTGCTACAAAACTACTGCTGCTACCGTTACTGCTACTGTTACTATTATTGCTACTACTATCAAACTATCAAACTTCTGTGCTACTGATCACTCTGCTGCAGATATTTAGTCTCCAGGTGTGGTTGAATTGACAACTCAACTGCTAATACTTGCAAATATTCTTTGGCTCCCCTTGTGTCAAATCAATAAATTTGGGTTGAATACTCTACCCTCGAAAACTGTTGCGATCCCCTGTACTTGTGGGTTATCAACCGGCTTAAGAAGAAAGACTAGATTAGGAAGATTACCTTGAGGAATAAGTCAATTAGAATAAGAGTAGGATATGGGTTAAGGTTACGACCCGGACTCCCATGTAAACCTAGGGCTCAACCTATTATATAAAGGGGGGCGCCTAAGGTAGAAAGGTTAGGTTGCAATCTCTCGAGAGCTAGGTTAGCGAATTCGCACCCCTGTAATCGAGATCCAAAGCAATATAATCAAGCAGGACGTAGGCTTTTACCTCCACCGTGAGGGGCCGAACTTGGGTAATCCCGTGTCTTCTTGTTCCCGATCAACCCCGTCAAGCTTCCACCTTTGTGCGATGGCCTCATCACTAAGTCCTTTCACGAGGGCATCTGCCGTGCTAAAAATACGACACTTGATATCTTTTATAATGGACTAACCGATGCTTCTAGGGACTACCTAGATAGTTGTGCTGGTTGTGTTTTCAGGGAACGAACTATTGAACAGGCTGAAGAACTCTTGAATAATATATTAAAGAATGCTAATGATTGGACACTTCTTGAACCACCGGTTAAACCAACTCCAAAGAAGAGAGGTATATTATTCCTTAGTCCTGAAGATATGCAAGAGGCAAAGAAATCTATGAAGGAAAAAGGTATTAAATCTGAAGATGTTAAGAATTTACCACCTATTGAAGAAATACATGGGCTCGACATCCCGACACGGGTAGTAGAAGTAAATTCTCTTAGTAGATTCGGCGAAGGTGATATTCCTTATAATAAATCTGCTAGTCAATGCTTGTATGAGTTTGATAATTACATCATTAAGCAAGAACACTTCAATATGTATGTTAGCAATCAATTAAAACGCAATGCCTTCATGATAAATCATTTGAGTGATCTGATGTTTAGAACTGCTAATGATGTTAAAGGCTTAAGTAAACATGCTTCTATGGTTCACACTCAGTTAGAACAAATTGCTAAGTCACAAAATGATTTGCTTGATGAAATGAATAATAAAATAAATGATCATGCTGTTAGAGTTGTCACTAGAGGAGGTAGAATGACTCGGGAACCTCTGTATCCTAAAGGTCATCCTAAAAGAATTGAACAAGATTCTCAAAGAACTAATATTGATGCACCTAGTCCATCTAAAAAGAAAAAGAAAAAGAAGAATGATAGGACTTTGCATGCTTCTAGTGAACCTGAGATAGAAACCCCCCCTGATAATCATAATGATGTTTCTATTTCTGATGCTGAGACACAATCTGGTAATGAACATCCACATAATGATAATGATAATGATAATGATAATGATGATGTTCATGTTGATGCTCAACCAGATAATGATAAAGAACCAGATAATGATGTAGAAATAGAACCTGCTGTTGATCTTGATAACCCACCTCCTAAGAATAAAAGATATGATAAAAGAGACTTCGTTGCTAGAAAACATGGAAAGGAAAGAGAACCATGGGTTCAAAAACCCATGCCTTTTCCCACTAAACCATCTAGAAATAAAGATGAGGAAGACTTTGAGGACTTTGTTGAAATGCTTAGACCTATCTTTTTGCGCACTCGCTTGACTGATATTTTGAAAATGCCTCCATATGCTAAATACATGAAAGATATTGTCACTAATAAAAGAAAGATACCTGAGGCTGAAATTTCCACCATGCTTGCAAATTATTCTTTTAAGGGTGGAGTACCTAAAAAGTTAGGAGATCCGGGAATACCTACTATACCATGCTCCATTAAAAGAAGTTATGTTAAAACTGCTTAATGTGATTTAGGAGCCGGTGTTAGTGTTATGCCTTTCTCTTTATATAGAAGACTTGATTTGAATAAGCTCACACCTACTAAAATATCTTTGCAAATGGCTGATAAATCAACTACTATACCTATTGGAATTTGCGAGGATGTGCCCATTGTTGTTGCAAATGTTACTATCTTAACAGACTTTGTTATACTTGATATGTCCGAGGACGACAACATGTCGATTATCCTTGGAAGACCCTTTTTGAATATTGCAGGGGCTATTATTAATTGCAACAAAAGCAAGGTCACTTTTCATGTCAATGGTAATGAGCATATGGTTTATTTCCCGAGGAAACAAAATTCAGTGAATGGTATCAATTGTATTGAAAAAGTTTCTACAATCACTATTGGAGGTTTCAAATTTCCTCTTCCTACCGCCAAAAAAAAATATGAAATTCTTATTGTTGGGGAGATGCATATCCCTGTTGAGGTAAATTAGTGTTATACGAAAATTCTTCGGTTTCATGTTACTCGGAAATAGTTTGTTAAGAAGACTTGATCAACCTTATTAATGGATTCTTTTTGAGGGGCATGTGGTCGATGAATTTAGTAAGCACAACTTTCTGTAATCATAATTTGCTCTCTGTTATTTATAGTTTAATAAAGTAAAATGCCATGATTATCCTGTTTTCTGAATTACCCGTGTAATAGAAAATGACCCAAAAATAAAAGTGCTCAGAATGCAATAAAATTTTAACATGATTTTTTCTGGAATATTTAACAATTTTAGCACTGAAAACAACCCAGGGGGGTGCACCTGTTGCCCACAAGGCAACAGGGTGCGCCAAGATGCCTTGTGGGTCCCACAGGGAACCACGCACTTATCTCTTCAGCCCACTTCATCTCCTACCTCCAGAAAAAAATCGTGGTAGCACTCTCTCTCGTGTTCTTGCTCCCAAACCTGAGATTTTCGATCTCTTTGATCGGAGCTCCGTTTTCGAAACTGTTTTGGGGGATTGCTCCTTGGTATGTGACTCCTCCATTGCTCCAATTAGTTTTTGCTTTAGTGGTTTATATTTTGCATAAATTGCTGCTATTGGTGCTACTGAAAATGAGCTTACATGTTAAATTCTTTGAGTTCTAAGTAGTTTGAATGCTTGATATAGCCTCTAGGCACTTGTATGAGTAGTTGCTATCAATCTTGTGAAGTTTTGTTAAGATCTTTTTATGGTCCAAAAATTTCAGAAATTTTCTCTTAGGAAAATGAACCTCTTTAGGAGGAGTTCTTCAAGGAAGAGGTCCTCTGAAGCATCATCGAGTGAAAGCCCAGCACGCCAATCATATGTTGAACCAAGGGCAAGTTCGGTGCGAGGTGCCGAAGCAAAATCTTGGCGATGGCCGTGCAACGAGTTCATGCTAGGTGCAGGCATTAAGGAAGAATTTGATCAATATATTCATAACACCGAGCTCTCCGCCTTCATCACAGATAAGCCCCCGCAGCACTACAACCTTACTCATTCATTCACTCAAAATTTTGAGTATCACTCTCGTACTTCTAGAGTTTTATTTCATCGATCTCTATGATAGATCCTATGGTATGTCTCTAGAAGAGTTTTGTGATGCATGCAAAATTCCATTTTGGGGTTCACTTAGCGAACCGCGGCAATCTGAATATGAAATGTTTCTCAATAGTCTTTGCAATGGTGAGGATAGGGGGGTTACGCAAGCTAGGATAAAAATCATTCACTTTCCCTCTATTCGGTACTTTGCACTTTTTAATGGGAAATGCATTGTTGGTAAACAAGACTGTAGTGCACTTTGTGCCCCCGACCTGAGCCTTATTCATACTGCTTTAATGGGTAACAAACATTATAATCTTGGGGCTATTGTTGCACGTAGGTTGCATCGCAACGCGGGTAATGGTGATTTGTATGGAGGAATTTATGCCTCCCACGTAGCTGCAGGGCTAGGGGTCTCGCCCAGGCTCAATGATCCTCTTTTACCTGATAAATACTTGAATTTTGAGGCAATGCAGAACCATGAGTTTATTAAGCGCAACACTCACAGATATGACTATAACTTGATATTCGATAAATATCGTTCTGTGTCTGTTATTTTACCTGCTCATGCCCTCTTTGATTTCCACAGCAAACAGAGATATTTTCTTCATGAGAATGAGGTGCACGAGTATAACACGGCAGTTGAGGCTGCTCGTCTCGCTGAGGAAGCGGCACAGAATGCCTCCACGAGCTACCACTTCGATTATTATCCTGGTCAACCATGGCAGTAGACCAAGTTAGGCCAAAAGCCTAAGCTTGGGGGAGTACGTATTTCTCACCGACATTATATTCATGTTCACACATTCATTCCAGTTGTCGGTGTTCATCCTTTTTCATTGTATATCCATGTTAGTTTTATTTTCACTTTCTTCTTGTTTGTTTGAAAAACTTTGAAAATCCAAAAATATTTCTCGCTTCTTTTCAGTTTTTCTTTCTCTTTAGTTAGTTCGTAGTATTAAAAGAAAACTCAAAAATATTTCTCGTTTCTTCTTTTCTTGTTTGTTGGGAGTTCTCCTGTGTAAATAGTTTTTCTCGCTTTTCATTTTCTTCTTTAATTTGCTTTCTTAAAAAAAACTAAAAACTCCAAAAAATTTCAGTGTGTTTCTCTGAATTTCTTTTCGTTGAGTCATCATAAGGAGAAGACCACGATGAAAATGTTGAGTGGCTCTACTATGCTTTATTGTTGATCTAACAAAGAGCCAATATTACCTTGTCTTCTCCCTTGAATAAAATGTTTGCATATTCCAGCTTAGTCCACGGCACTCTTGCACTATTATTATTTCCACATCATTCGGTTGTGCAAGTGAAAGGCAATAATGACGATGGTTTGATGAAGTGACTGTGGCAAGGAAGAGCTGGTATGAACTCTTGTTGTTTTTGTTTTTGTTTTTGTAAATATGTTTAACTCAATATCCATGATTCAGCATATTATGAGTAAACATGTTTGTGATGACAATTAGAGATTATAGTTTGTAACATCCCCATGTATTAAGCACAGTGATCTCCTCTTGATCATGCCAAGTCACCATGCTTAACAGTGCTTGATCATCATTTGGATCATATCTCATTTCAAATTCCAATTCAAATTGAGAATTCAAATTTAAAGTGAATTTAAAAGTTGTTCAAATTCAGGAACTAAATAGTTCATAATGTTGCAAATATTCCCAAAGCAATTATAAAAATAACATCGACATTAATTGAATTATTTAAATGGCTCTAACATCCTAAAACAGTACCAAAACAGCACTATTTAAACCCATTCCATTTAACAAAAATTCAAATGAAATCATTTAGCCTTCAAACCTTTTTATGGCAGTGCTAGTTATTGCAAAGTATTTATGTGGCATAACTCCCTATTTTACAAAAGTCTATTTGGGGCCAAACATTTTACAAAACAGAAAAGCCAAAAACAAAACAGAAAAGAAAAAGGAAAAGAACAACGGGCTACTATGCACTTGGGCTTCCAGTGCACAGTGCAATTCGGCCCAGCCCGGCGCGGCCTTCTCCTTCCTCCCGCTGGCCAGAAGCCATGGCGCTGGCCGACGCGCGCGCAGCCGTCCACGCGCGGATGCAGCCGCTGTCGACCATCCGACGCTGCCCCCGCGTGGATAAAGATCTCCCTGACCCCTCTGACAAACCCTAGCAGCCTCACTCCCTCTCCCTCGCCCACTCCACCCTCACCCGAGTGCAGCCATGGCGGCGCCTCCCTAGATCGTGCGGCCACCGCCTCCCTCTCGCCGCCGCACCGTGTCCAGCTTCTTCCCCATCCTCGACTACGTCGGCTACGCCGATTCGTTGGAGCTCGGAGCCGCCACAACGTCGCCGACGATGTCGTCTTATACCTATGGGCGCCGGTGATCGCCGACGTCGATCCGGTGCATCGAACCTCCCCCGAGCCCGCTAAGCTCACCTGCAGGACCGCTGTGAGCCCCGCTTTCTTCTCCCTCCTCGCTCGCCGCCGTTCGCTAGCCGTAGCTGCCGCCCCCATCGTGCCCGAGCTCTCCGCCGTGGAGCTCGTCGCCGGCGTCATTCCGGTGACCTTTTGGTCACGGGCTCGTGCCCATCGACCTCGCCGCACCGCGTAGGCCCTCCCTAGCCGCTTCTTTCGCTCGATAGCAGGCCATAGCGCCGAGACCGAGCACCACCCAAGAGAGCCGCCGCCTGCCGTCGTCGATTCCGGCCACCTCAGCCGCCGAGACCACCACCAACGGACGCGGCTCGGAGTGCACGTTCCGGAGAGCCCGGCCGCGCGCGTTTTGGTGCACCACAGCGCAAACCCGAGCTCGCCGGAGTTCGGCCACCGCGGGAGAGCACGCCGGCGCGTCTCCGGTGGCCGGCGCTGCGGGTCCCGCTGTCAGGGTTGACTGGGTCAACCCGCTGACTGGGCGGCCCCGTGTCACTGACATGCGGGCCCCGCTAATTTAAACTTTTTAAAAATAAATAAAAAGCTAATTAATCTGTTAATCCTAATTAAGTTAATTAATTAACTAATCTGACACTGACAGTAGGCCCCACCGCCTAATTAATCTATAATTAGTTTAAATAAACCCTAATTATCTACTGTGACACTGACCAGTGGGACCCACTGGTCAGGTTTGACTCTGGTCAGCCGGGTTTGACCGCTGATGTCACCCTAACGTCACCATTCACTGTTTTGGATAATTTGAATTAAATAATTCCAGAAATTCAATAAAACTTTGAAAATCATATAAAATAAACCGTAACTCGGGTGAAAATAATTTATATATGAAAAATGATCAGAAAAATATGAAGAATCCGAATATGCCACCCACATACCCGCCACACCCCTCTAACAAGATGAACATGGAACTTTCCCCTCCGATTCATCTGTCCGATAATTGCCTGGAACTGGTAAAACACCTCCAGATGTTTCCCGCTCCGACTAACTTGCGTAGTACTGCATTAGGGCACTCCTCGAATAACGTGCTGCCATGCCATGCATTTTTGATTGCATTCGTTGCTTGTATTTATTGTTTCTTCCCCCTCTCCTCTCCGGTAGACCCCGAGACCGACGCTGCTACCGAGTACGATTACGCCCCTGACGACCAGCCCCTTTCAGCAGAGCTTCCAGGCAAGCAACCCCCCCTTGACGCATGCCTATATCACCTATTCTTTCTCCCTCCTGCTTGCATTAGAATTTGCTACTGTAATTGATTGCTCCTATTCTGATGCATAGCCTGATTTTGTAACCTGCTGTTGTTACTTTACCTGTCATCCTAAACTGCTTAGAATAGGTTGGTTAGTGATCCACCAGTGACCCCTCACCTTGTCCATGTTGCCCTGCTTGACTACCAGAAGACCCGATCGGTGTGATCGATGTACAGAGACCGAGCACAGCACCGCACACCCCCTTTGTTGTACGACTCTGCAGAGCCACTATCGAGTGACGAGGGTGATACCTCGTACTTCACTTCTGATGATGGCTCTGTAGCATAGCTAATCGGTTGTGGCCATCGAGGGTGATTCCTCTTTCACCACCTCCGATGATGACTCTGTCGTACAAACTCTCAAGTGGGAATCCATCGAGGGTGATTCCTCGAATTTCCCCTTGATGTTTCAGACACACGGATACCTTGAATCTACCTCAGGCCCCTGGTTAAAGTCGGGTCGACCCCGAGGGGTACCCGCGAGAGGTGTGAAGTCGGGTTGACCGTGAGGGTACCCGCGAGATAATTACGAGGCGCGGCCGGGCAGGCAGAGACCGCCCTAGAGAGGGATGGGCCTGGCCCTTGTTGCACTTCCTCGAGACGGGGCGACAGGAGTACTGATCGTCACCGCGAGCTCCTAATAACTCGCTAATGGATTTGGGTATTTGATCTGAGTTGGCCACTGGCCTATACGCACTACCACCACGCGGGATAATGGTTTAATGGGGCCCTCGGCGCCATATGTATCAGCCGAAAGCTTTGTCAGACATCCAGTTCAGCATTGCAGCACGGCTGACAGCAGATACCCACAGGCACATCGTGGTGAGGCTGGCCCTGCACGCAACGACCCATAGTGCAAAGGGCGATGGGCCCAAGACCCCTGAGCACTTAGGATGTAGACCGGCGGGGACCTCTCTGCTGAGCCTAGGTAGGACTATGTCGTGTCGATCAGCTGAGGCCGGGCATGACCCGGAAAAGTGTGTCCGTCCATAGTTAATCGAGCGTGTTGGGTAACAGTAGTGCACCCCTGCAGGGAAGTTATCTATTCGAATAGACGTGCCCACGGTAACAGGACGCTCAGTGTTGTATCCCGATCTACCACAACTTGAACTGAATACATGTAATTAATTGTAAGCTCCGGGATCGCTTTCTCGCAGGGAGTCGAGGAAGGATCTCTGGGCTTTGCCTCTACATGCTTGTTACTTTATGTTATGCTACTAATCGGCACTCTTCTAATGCTGCAAGACGCTGAAGATGCTAGTCTTCGTTAGGCTAGGCCTTTCCCTCTATTCTGGCATTTCTGCAGTTTAGTCCAAAGATATAGCCCCATTCCTTTGATACCGATGCATACTTAGTATAGTTCTGAAGTCAGTCTTGCGAGTACTTTGGATGAGTACTCACGGTTGCTTTGCTGCCTCTTTTCCCCCATACCCGATTGCTGCGACCAGATGACGGATCCCAGGAGTCAGTTGTTCCCGCCGCCGACTGCTACTACACTTCCGGTGGAGCCTACTACTACGTGGAGACCGACGACCAGGAGTAGATTCGGAGGCTCCTAGGCAGGAGGCCTGCATCTTTTCGATCAGTGTCGTTGTTATGCTAGCCTTCTTAAGGCAAACTTGTTTAACTTTGTGTCTGTACTCAGATACTATTGCTTTCGCAGATGCTTGTATGACTTGAGCTTATGTATTCGAGCCCTCGAGGCCCCTGGCTTGTAATATGAGGCTTGTATGACTTTTATTTTGTGTTTAGAGTTGTGTTATGATATCTTCCCGTGAGTCTCTGATCTCGATCGTGTGCATTTGCGTGTATGATTAGTGCACGGTCGAGCAGGGGCGTCACATACTTGCTCATGCCATGCTTAAGTAGCTAGGAGTGGATAATGATTTATCTTGGATGTCAACATGCATTAAAATGATTATGATGTAGTATGTTAGTATGTTATCCTCCTCTGAATGTTTCAAGTGGCTTGACTTGGCACATGTTCACACACGTAGTTGATTCAAAACCAATGTAGCCTTCACGATATTTATGTTCAGGGTGTTTATATCCGACTCATGCTAGTATTCAATGTTAATTATTCTCAATGCATGATTATGACCGTTTTCGCTCTCTAGTTGGCCGCTTCTCAATCTATTTGCTAGCCTTCGCCTGTACTAAGCGGGAATACTGCTTGTGCATCCACAATCCTCAAACCAAAGTTGTTCCAAATGAGTCAACTATATCTACCTATATGTGGTATTACTCTGCCGTTCCAAGTAAATTTGCATGTGCCACCTCTAATCATTCAAATAAACATCTGTTTTGTGTGCCCGTACCGCTCATGGAGCGACAAGGGGCGGTCAGTATCTTCCATGCTAAGCGGATTATTCTCAAGATGAGTGTTTATTCACTTGTCATTGCACAACAGAGGCTGGTAATTGGGATGCCCAGTCCTATAATCAAAACAAAGAAAAATATAATAAAACAAACTCCCCCGAAAATTTGATCGTTTGGAGGGCACCCGTGAATTCAGCTAGCCGTGGCTTGTGTTGGTATGGTGGAGGGGGAGTAAACTTTACATTTCCGCTTGGGAACCGCCGATAATGTGTTTAGCATGGAAGATATTGAAAATCCTAGGTCGTAACATTGACAGGAAAAGTACACCTCTCAAAATTGTTTTCATCTCTGATTTAAGCTTCGAGCTCTGGCACCTCTGCAAATCTCTGCTTCCCTCTGCGAAGGGCCTATCCATTTACTTTTATGTTATTTTACTTTTATTGTTGAGTCATCACCTTCTCATTATAAGCACCAATCCTGAGAGCACTATTGTCATTCTTATGCATTGAGTATAGTTAATGTTGGGTAAATCATGACTAGATCTCTTCTACCCTGAATTACAATGTTTAGTCGCTGCTTGAACTTTGGAGGTGCTCTGCATTTATGTTTTGCGGTCTCAGAAAGGGCTAGCGAGATACCATCTTATCATATTATATCATGATTGTTTTGACAAATTGTTGGCATTTGAGATATGTTATTATTGCTCGCTAGTTGATTATGCCATTGATATGAGTAAATGTAAATTCTAAGTGTTATCATTTGCATGGTTAGTTCACGATCTTTGCTGAAAACTTGGGTGCTATTTAAGCTTATATACGGATACAAGAACAAAAGAGTTTGTAAAAGTTTTTCTTTATCACTTTCAGTTTGTCAACTGAATTGCTTGAGGACAAGCAATGAGTTAAGCTTGGGGGAGTTGACACGTCTCCATCGTATCTACTTTTCCAAACACTTTTGCTCTTGTTTTGGACTCTAATTTGCATGATTTGAATGAAACTAACCCGGAGAGACGCTGTTTTCAGCAGAACTACGATGGTGTTGTTTTTGTGCAGAAATCAAAGTTCTCAGAATTGGACGAAACTTTTTGGAGATTTTTTATGGAATATATAAAAAATATTGGCACAAGAATCAACTGGAGATGGGGCCCCTGTTGCTCACAAGGCAACAGGGCGCGACCCCCCCTATGGCGCGCCCTGATGCCTTGTGGGGCCCACAGAGGTCCTCCTGACCTAATTCCAACGCTATAAATTCTCTTTCCCCGAGGAAAAATAAGAGAAGAAGTTTCATCGCGTTTTACAATACGGAGCCGCCGCCGCCTCCTGTTCTTCATCGGGAGGGCTGATCTGGAGTCCGTTTGGGGCTCCGGAGAGGGGGATTCGTCGCCATCGTCATCATCAACCATCCTCCATCACCAATTTCATGATGCTCACAACCGGGTGTGAGTAATTTCTCCGTAGGCTTGCTGGACGGTGATGGGTTGGATGAGATTTATCATGTAATCGAGTCAGTTTTGTTAGGGCTTGATCTCTAGTATCCACTATGTTCTGAGATTGATGTTGCTATGACTTTGCTATGCTTAATGCTTGTCACTAGGGCCCAAGTGCCATGATTTCAGATTTGAACCCTTTATGTTTTCATGAATGTATTTGTGTTCTTGATCCTATCTTGCAAGTTGTATGCACCTATTACGTGTTATGATCCGCATACCCAAGGTGACAATAATTGGGATTCTTTCCGGTGATTACCATAGTTTGAGGAGTTCATGTATTCACTAAGTGCTAATGCTTTGTTCCGGTTCTCTATTAAAAGGAGGCCTTAATATCCCTTAGATTTCCTTATGGACCCCGCTGCCACGGGAGGGTAGGACAAAAGATGTCATGCAAGTTCTTACTATAAGCACGTATGACTATATACGAAATACATGCCTACATTACATTGATGAATTGGAGCTATTGTGTATCGCTCTAGGTTGTGACTGTTACATGATGAATGTCATCCAACATAATTATCCATCACTGATACAATGCCTACGCTTTTCGCATATTGATCTTTGCTAAGTTACTTTCGTTGCTGCTGCTGTTACAATCACTACAAAACTGCTACCGTTACTGTTTCTATTACTATTGCTATTGTTCCTACTGTGCTACTAAACACTTTGCTGCAGATATTTAGTTCTCCAGGTGTGGTTGAATTGACAACTCAACTGCTAATACTCGCAAATATTCTTTGGCTCCCCTTGTGTCGAATCAATAAATTTGGGTGAAATACTACCCTCGAAGACTGTCGTGATCCCCTATACATGTGGGTTATCACTGGACACACCTTTTTGAGAGCATTTATTCGTGATTTGTTAGAATACTCTATGTGCTTCACTTATATCTTTTGAGCTAGGCAGTTGCTCTAGTGCTTCACTTATATATTTTAGAGCACGGCGGTGGTTATATTTTAAAGAAATAGTTGCACTCTCATGCTTCACTTAAATATTTTTGTGAGTCTAATAAATAGTGATGGCAATTTGCACGGGTTATAAGACTAGTCCATAAAGGATAGGTATTCAAGGGGGATATAATAAAAACTTCCATGTAGATCACTAAATATGAAACGTATGGTTTAATGATATTGATGTCGTAATATGAAAGGTTATTGGTTCATGATCATTGGTTAGTAGAAATATCGGTATTAAAGCTTGTTATTAACTTCTCATCTAAGTGTTGGTCATGGCATGGTGGGGAGGTGATACGTCTCCAACGTATCTATAATTTTTGATTATTCCATGCTGTTATATTATCAATCTTCGATGTTTTTATATGCATTTACAGCAATTATATATCATTTTTGGAGAATAACCTATTAACTTAGTGCCCAGTGCCAGTTGCTGTTTTCTGCCCTGTTTTTGTTTTACAGAATATCAATACCAAACGAAGTCCAAATGCCACGAAACTTTTTGGAGATTTTTTTCTGAACAATACCAACACTAGAAGCTTCGGGGGGAGGCCAGAAGCCCCAGGGGGTGCCCACGAGGCACAAGAGCGCGCCTGGGGGGGCAGGCGCGCCCTGGTACCTCGTGGGGCCCATAGAGCTCCGTTTGACCTAATTCCACCACTATAAATTCCCAAAAAATCAGAAACCCCCAGGGGAGTCCACGAAATACTTTTTCCGCCGCCGCAAGTTTCTGTTCTCGAGAGATCCCATCTGGAGGCCTCCTCCGGTACTCCGCCGGAGGGGGAATCGATCACGGAGGGGCTCTACATCAACCTTGCTGCCCTTCCGATGATGCGTGAGTAGTTTACCACAGACCTTCGGGTCCATAGTTAGTAGCTAGATGGCTTCTTCTCTCTTTTTGATCTTCAATACAATGTTCTCCTCGATGTTCTTGGAGTTCTATCCGATGTAATCACTTTTTGCGGTGTGTTTGTTGGGATCTGATGAATTGTGAGTTTATGATCAGATTATCCATGAATATTATTTGAGTCTTCTCTGATCTCTTTTATGCATGATTATTATAGCTTCGTATTTCTTCTCCGATCTATTGATTTGGTTTGGCCAACTAGATTGATTTATCTTGCCATGGGAAGAGGTGCTTTGTAATGGGTTCGATCTTGCGGTGCTCAATCCCAGTGACAGAAAGGGACATGACACGTATGTATCGTTGCTATTAAGGGTAAAAAGATGGGGTTTATTCATGCGTGAGTTTACTTTGTCTACATCATGTCATCTTGCTTAAGGCGTTACTCCGTTCTTTATGGACTTAATACACTAGATGCATGCTGGATAGCGGTCGATGTGTGGAGTAATAGTAGTAGATGCAGGCAGGAGTCGGTCTACTTGTCTCGGACGTGATACGTATATACATGATCATTGCCTTGGATATCGTCATGATTATTTGCTTTTCTATCAATTGCCCAACAGTAATTTGTCTACCCATCATATGCTATTTTCTTGAGAGAAGCCTCTAGTGAAAACTATGGCCCCCGGGTCTATCTAAATCAATTACTAAAACCCTAAAAATACTGCTGCACTTTTTCTTTATTTATTTTATTTTGTATTTTTGTTTCAATCTATCTATCTATCACATACAATTTTATCTTGCAATTTACCGCCGAGGGATTGACAACCCCTCGTTTGCGTTGGGTGCAAGGATTTGTTGTTTGTGTGCAGGTACTGCTAACGAGGTGTTGCGTGATTCTCCTACTGGTTTGATAACCTTGGTTTCATAACTGAGGGAAATACTTATCTCTACTGTGCTGCATCATCCCTTCCTCTTCGGGGAAAATACCAACGCAAGCTACAAGTAGCAGGAAGAATTTCTGGCGCCGTTGCCAGGGAGACATCATCAACATCTATCAAGTACCTTTGCATAAACTCTCATCTCCTTGCATTTATTTTATTTGCCTCTTGTTTTCATCTCCCCCAATGCTAAAAAGTTTTTACAAAAATACAAAAATATTTTCCGTTTGCCTTTTTCTTGTTTGCTTGTTCGCTTGCTTGAAGATTGTTATCATGAGTGATTTTGGCATGGTGGAAACTGATGATGGTAAAACTCCCAAAATGGGAAATTCTACCAATCTTGATGCTAAAACTTTTGTGTTGGGACATGGTAATGTTATAGGAAAAAGTGTGATCCAAGAATTCTTTAATTGCATTGGGACCTTGGCTTTTGATGATGCCCCTATACTTAAAGAAACTAAGAATTATGCCGACGCTATTTCCGCACTTATTCTCAAACTTGAAAGAAGATTTATTCGCACCCATCCTACTTTGCAAAGATTATTTTATGAGTTACCGGTTATAAAAGATCGTAGAGCTAAGAAAATAGCCACTCTTGTCCTCATGAATGAATTTGATCACATAGTGCGAGAAGCTAGGGAGATCTTTAATTTTTATGGTATGAACCGTGAAAAACCGGTAATAGATGAGATCCTTTATAATAATGATTACTTGTTGAGATATTTGTTCCACAATGACCACATCTTTGATGAAAATATTAAAAAGGAAGTTCCTCCTTTGAATATAATCCAACAAGTTTTCAATAGTGTTAATAGACAATACTCTTGGATTGTATCCGGTAATCAAGAAGGATTTACAGATGGACAACTTGCTAATGCTAAAATTTCTATGGATGATGTGTTTCATATTACCTTTGAAAAATCCTTGGATGAAAGTGTATCTTTGGATAAGAAGAAGAAAGATGACAATACTTGAAACTATGCATTATGCCTAGCTAGGGGCATAAAACAATAGCGCTTGTTGGGAGGTAACCCAACGAATAAAATAATTTTTTATCTTTTGTTTCTGTTATTGTGTGTTTTTATATTTATGCTACTGTTATGATTGTGTTTTTCTGTTTTTAATTAGTGTTTGTGCCAAGTAAAACCTTTAGGATGATTTGGAAGATAGTATAATTGATGTTGTTTGGAAAACAGAAAGTTTTGCGTCCAGTGTTGGAATTTTGGTTCTGTACTGGAGCGTCAAAAAAATCTGAAAGTTTTACACAGTATTGGTATATGAATTTCCCACGTTGTCCTAATTGTTCAGAATTTTTGGAGTTACAGAAGTATGGCTTTTAAATAGATTTCTACAGACTGTTCTGTTTTTGACAGATTCTGTTTTTGATGCACTACTTGCTTGTTTTGATGAAACTATGGATTGTATCGGGGGGTATAAGCCATGGAGAAGTTAGAATACAGTAGGTATAATGCAAAAATTAAATATGAATGGGTTTGCAACAGTACTTAAAGTAGTGATTTATTTTGTTATACTAACGGATCTCATGAAGGTTTTGTTGAGTTTTGTATGATTGAAGTTTTCAAGTTTTGGGTGAGATCACGATGGATGAAGGAATAAGGAGTAGCAAGAGCCTAAGATTGGGGATGCCCGAAGCACCCCAAGGTAATATTCAAGGAAGACTCAAGCGTCTAAGCTTGGGGATGCCCCGGAAGGCATCCCCTCTTTCTTCTACCAACCATCGGTAATTTTACTTGGGGCTATATTTTTATTCGTCACATGATATGAGTTTTGCTTGGAGCGTCTTGTATTATATGAGTCTTTGCTTTGTTTGCTTTTTAGTTTGTCACAATCATCCTTGCTGAACACACCTATTTTGAGAGAGCCACACGTTATCATAATTTTTTAGAATACTCTATGTGCTTCACTTAAATTTTTTGAGCTAGGCAGTTGCTCTAGTGCTTCACTTAAATCTTTTTGAGCACGGCGGTGGCTATATTTTGAAGAAATAAACTCTCATACTTCACTTATATTATTTTTAGAGTTGATAAGATTAAAATTTTGAAAAAATAAACTCTCATGCTTCACTTATATTATTTTGAGAGTTGATAAGATTAAAATTTTGAAGAAATATTTGCACTCTCATGCTTCACTTATATCTTTTTGAGAGTTGATAATAGTAATGATAATTTGCACAAGATATGAATTTGGTCCCAAAGTGATGAATATTCAAGAGGGATATAATAAAAACTTTCATATAGATCATTGGATATGATAAGTGTGATTCCTTGCAATAGTTTTGCGATATGGAGATGATAATATGTGAGTCATGTTAGTGAGTAATTATGATTTAGTAAGAATATTAGTGTTAAGGTTTGTGATTCTCTATGCATGCACATCAAGTCAATAGTTATGCAAAGAAATTATATCCTACTTATGGTGCATTATTCGGTGTTAGTTATGTTTAATGCATGTTTATGACCGTTTTCGTTTTTTGGTTGGTTGCTTCTCAATCTATTTGATAGCCTTCATTTGTACTAAGCGGAAATACTGCTTGTGCATCCAAAATCCTTAAACCCAAGTTGTGCCAAATGAGTCCACTATATCTACCTATATGCGGTATTTCAATGCCGTTCCAAGTAAATTTGCATGTGCCAACTCTAATTTTCAAAATAATTTTTCCGTTTTGTGTGCCCGTACTGCTCATGAAGCGGCAGGGGGTGGCCATTATTTTCCATGCTAGGTGTGTTATTCTCACGATGAGTGTTTATTCACTTGTCATTGCACGAGAGAGTGGCTGGTAATAGGGATGCCCAGTCCCACAATGAAATCAAAAATTAATAACAACAAAATTCCTTGGAAAGTGATGGTATGGAGGACACCCGTGGATACGGCTAGCCATGGATTGTGAAAGAAAGGTGGAAAGGAAATAAACTTTACTTTCTGTTTGGGAACCGCCTATGATGTGTCTAGCATGGAAAATATTGGGAATTCTCGGTCGTTTTCGTTGACAGGAAAAGCATGCCTCTCAAAATATTTTTATCTCTCTAATTTAAGCTTTGAGCTCTGGCACATTTGACAAATCTCTGCTTCCCTCTGTGAAGGGCCTATCTATTTACTTTTATGCAATTTTTATTTTTACTTTGAGTCTCCATCTTCTCTTATAAAGCACCAACTAGAGAGCACTATTGTCATACTTGTGCATTGTGTGTAGCTAATATTTGAGTGTGTTTCATGAATGGATCAATGATTGAGCATAATGGGCTAGGGATAACTTTCTTTAGCATTGATATTTTGAAAGACATGGTTGCTTGTTAGTATGCTTGAGTATTTATATCTTCATGTCAAACTATAGACTATTGCTCTGAATCATTCAAGTCCAATGTCCATGCTACAAAAGAAAAGAATATGTGATGAATATGATAGGCAGCATTCCACATCAAAAATTCTGTTTTTAGCATTTACCTACTCGAGGACGAGCAGGATTAATCTTGGGGATGCTGATACGTCTCTAACGTATCTATAATTTTTGATTATTCCATGCTATTATATTATCAATCTTGGATGTTTTTATATGCATTTACAGCAATTATATATCATTTTTGGAGACTAACCTATTAACTTAGTGCCCAGTGCCAGTTGCTGTTTTCTTCCCTGTTTTTGTTTTACAGAATATCAATACCAAATGAAGTCCAAATGCCACGAAACTTTTTGGAGATTTTTTTCTGGACAATACCAACACTAGAAGCTTCGGGAGGAGGCCAGAAGCCCCAGGGGGTACCCACGAGGCACCAGGGCGCGCCTGGCCCCCCAGACGTGCCCTGGTGCCTCGTAGGGCCCACAGAGCTCCGTTTGACCTAATTCCACCACTATAAATTCCCAAAAAATCAGAAACCCCCAGGGGAGTCCATGAAATACTTTTTCCGCCGCCGCAAGTTTTTGTTCTCGAGAGATCCCATCTAGAGGCCTCCTCCGGTACTCCGCCGGAGGGGGAATCGATCACGGAGGGGCTCTACATCAACCTTGCTGCCCTTCCGATGATGCGTGAGTAGTTTACCACAGACCTTCGGGTCCATAGTTAGTAGCTAGATGGCTTCTTCTCTCTTTTTGATCTTCAATACAATGTTCTCCTCGATGTTCTTGGAGTTCTATCCGATGTAATCACTTTTTGCGGTGTGTTTGTTGGGATCTGATGAATTGTGAGTTTATGATCAGATTATCCATGAATATTATTTGAGTCTTCTCTGATCTCTTTTATGCATGATTATTATAGCTTCGTATTTCTTCTCCGATCTATTGATTTGGTTTGGCCAACTAGATTGATTTATCTTGCCATGGGAAGAGGTGCTTTGTAATGGGTTCGATCTTGCGGTGCTCAATCTCAGTGACAGAAAGGGACATGACACGTATGTATCATTGCTATTAAGGGTAAAAAGATGGGGTTTATTCATGCGTGAGTTTACTTTGTCTACATCATGTCATCTTGCTTAAGGCGTTACTCCGTTCTTTATGGACTTAATACACTAGATGCATGCTGGATAGCGGTCGATGTGTGGAGTAATAGTAGTAGATGCAGGCAGGAGTCGGTCTACTTGTCTCGGACGTGATGCCTATATACATGATCATTGCCTTGGATATCGTCATGATTATTTGCTTTTCTATCAATTGCCCAATAGTAATTTGTCTACCCACCGTATGCTATTTTCTTGAGAGAAGCCTTT
Source organism: Elymus sibiricus (assembly GCA_039707655.1). NCBI lineage: Eukaryota > Viridiplantae > Streptophyta > Magnoliopsida > Poales > Poaceae > Elymus > Elymus sibiricus. The sequence goes on along the minus strand of CM077664.1, from coordinate 111,455,168 downwards.
AGTGAAAACTATGGCCCCCGGGTCTATCTAAATCAATTACTAAAACCCTAAAAATATTTCTGCACTTTTTCTTTATTTATTTTATTTTGTATTTTTGTTTCAATCAATCTATCTATCACATCAATTTAATCTTGCAATTTACCGCCGAGGGATTGACAACCCCTCGTTTGCGTTGGGTGCAAGGATTTGTTGTTTGTGTGCAGGTACTGCTAACGAGGTGTTGCGTGATTCTCCTACTGGTTCGATAACCTTGGTTTCATAACTGAGGGAAATACTTATCTCTACTGTGCTGCATCATCCCTTCTGAAAGCACATTTGCTCCCTTGGTGGTTTTGGTAATTTATGCCAACATACATGTGTTGGACTAATGCTTTTATCTAGTGAATTTCAGACAAGTTCAACAATGGCGTGGCATGGACAAGAGGACGTGGAACCCCTTCAAAATGCTAAGGACAAGGATTGGCAAAGATCAAGACTCTACATTTTTGGTTTAGTGATCCAAGATCAAATTGAGTCCATAGGAAAGCCAATACTATTAAAAGGGGATGAGGTGTTGCTTAATGGTCTTTTTGCTCAAGTGCTTAGTGACAGTATTCATAAACCCTCAACCACTCTCTCTACCCAAATATGTCCTAAACCTAAAGTCCAACTCGGCCCCACCGATTTTTCCTATCCGGCCTCACCGAGTTCATCCAAGACTTAGCCACTGCCAAACCCTAACAAATCGGATCCACCGAAATGGATCTCGTTCCCACCGAGATGGCCTTGCCAACTCTCTGTAATCGTTTGCACTTACTTCGGTCTCACCGAGTTTGCAAATCGGTCTCACCGAGATGGCTTGCCAACTCTCTGTTGCCTTATTGCTTCACTTCGGTCCTACCGAGTTGATGCAATCGGTGCCACCGAGATGAGGATTGCCCTAAGCCATTGCACTTCGGTCCATCCGAGTTGTCCGTATCGGTCCCACCGAGATTCCTAACGTTCATATCTTTTACACAGTTCGGTGCTACCGAGATGCTCGTTTCGGTGCCACCGAGTTGGGTCAAAAGTGTGTAACGGTTGGATTTTGTGTGGAGGCTATATATACCCCTCCACCACATCCTTCTCAGTGAGGAGAGCCATCAGAACGTGCCTACACTTCCACCATTCATTTTCTGAGAGAGAACCACCTACTCATGTGTTGATATCAAGATATTCCATTCCTACCATTTGAACCTTGATCTCTAGCCTTTCCCAAGTTGCTTTCCACTCAAATCCTTCTTCCACCATAGCCAAATCTGTGAGGTGTTGTTTGAGTGCTGGGAAGACTATCATTTGAAGCACAAGAACAAGGAGTTCATCAACAACACACCGTCTATTACCTTTTGGAGAGTGGTGTCTCCTAGATTGGTTAGGTGTCACTTGGGAGCCTCCAACCAGATGTGGAGTTGAACCAAGAGTTTGTAAGGGCAAGGAGATCGCCTACTTCGTGAAGATCTACCCCGAGTGAGGCTAGTCCTTCGTGGACGTGAGCCATGGTGGAATAGACAAGGTTGCTTCTTCGTGGACCCTTCGTGGGTGGAGCCCTCCGTGGACTCGCGCAGCCGTTACCCTTCGTGGGTTGAAGTCTCCATCAACGTGGACGTACGATAGCACCACCTATCGGAACCACGCCAAAAAACACCGTGTCTTCATTGCGTTTGATCTTCCATACTCTACCCCTTTACTTTCCGTACTATTGCATGCTTTACTATTTCCGCTGCTCAATCTCTAGATATGCATGTGTAGAAGGTATTGGAGTGATCTTAACTTGTGCCAAAATCTGCCTAAATTCCAAGAGAAATTAAAAACTGCACCTTTGGCTGGTTAGGAGTCTATTCACCCCCCCTCTAGACCTATCTCCTCGATCCTACAATTGGTATCAGAGCATTGGTCTCCATTGCTTTGGTTTCATCACCATTGGAGGGAGATGGATGTGTTTACGTTGGGGAGTCTTAGATGTAGAGTGCCTATTCTCGATGGGGAGTATTACAACTTTTTGGAAAGATGAAATGCTTGATATTTTTGATGAATTTAACTTGAGCAAGTATATTCATAATCCTTATGTGCCCCCTATTGATCCCTTGCATCCTACTCATGAAGAGGAAATTGATATGCTTCGTAATCTTAGAACTGTCAATCTTATCATTAGAGGATTACCTAAGGTTGTGCTTGGTTGTATGCGAAACTTTGCATGTGCTTATACTCTATGGCATGATTTAGAAAAGCGATATCCCAATTACTCTCTAAAGAGTCTTGATAAGATTGTACATAAGGCTGTTGCTTTTCACAAGATGAGTCCTAGTGATCCTAAGTTTGATGATTGCTTGTTTGAGCTTCGTGATCTTATGCATGCCAAAGGAGATGTTAGAACTATTAGCAATATTATCATGGAAACTATTAGAATTCATAAACTTGAACATTGTCATGATCATGAAACTAATAAATCTGTTGCCTTTTGTGAGGATCATATGCATGATGATGATGATGTCGAACATGGCTACTATGATGAAGACGAAGATTTTGATGCTAAATTTGAGAAGACCTTGAGGAATCTCAGTCTTATGGCAAATCTTCGAGATTATATGGCCGGAGGAAAAGAGTGGATTCTCGATAGTGGATGTACCGATCACATGACCGGAGATAGAGACATGTTTCGTGAGCTTACAAAAAATGATGGTCCACGCAAGTATGTGACTTTTGGAGACAACTCCAAGGGTAAGGTACTTGGCCTTGGTAAGGTGGCCATATCCAATGATAGCTCCATACAAAATGTTATGCTTGTTGAATCTCTTGGTTACAATCTTCTTTCCGTATCTAGATTAGCCGATTTTGGTTTCAATGTTCTATTTACCAAAGTAGATTGCCAAGTATTTCGCCAAGATAATCATAATATGGTCTTTACCGGCATTCGTAGAGGTGATCTATACATTGTTGATTTCACTAAGAGAGCCCAACCTCATACTTGTTTAATTGCTAAATCGTCTAAAGGTTGGTTATGGCATAGAAGACTTGGACATGTTGGTATGCGTAACCTAGACAAACTTGTTAAAGGAGATCACATTCTTGGAGTGAAAGATGTTATATTTGACAAAGATCGACCTTGTAGTGCTTGCCAAGCAGGAAAACAAGTTGGAGGAAGCCATCCCGTGAAGAACATTATGACCACGAGGAGAGCACTCGAGCTACTTCATATGGATCTGTTTGGTCCCAACACCTATAAGAGTCTTGGTGGTAACTCTTTCTGTTTAGTCATTGTTGATGATTTTTCCAGATTTACGTGGGTGTTCTTTCTTGATGACAAATTGCAGGTACAAAAGATCTTCAAGAACTTCGCAAGAAAGGCTCAAAATCAATTTGAAGTGAAGATCAAGAATGTTCGGAGTGACAAGGAACGGAGTTCAAGAACGCCAATGTGGACACCTTTCTTGATGAGGAGGGCATTTCACATGAGTTCTCGGCTACGTACACACCTCAACAAAATGGAGTTGTTGAGAGGAAGAACCGTACACTTATTGAGATGGCAAGAACAATGCTTGATGAATACAAGACGCCAAGACATTTTTGGGCAGAAGCGGTTGAAACAGCTTGTCATGCAACAAATCGACTTTATCTTCACAAGCTTCTTGATAAAACGGCGTATGAACTGCTCATCGGTAACAAACCACAAGTTGGATACTTTCGAGTATTTGGCTCAAAATGTTACATTCTTGATAAGCATCGTCGTTCAAAATTTGCTCCTAAATCTCATGAAGGTTTCCTACTTGGTTATGGATCGAACTCTCACACTTACCGTGTCTACAACAACTTCACTCGAAAAGTTGAAGAAACGGTAGATGTGAAGTTTGATGAGACTAACGGCTCGCAAGTCGAGCAATTGCCACTTGATGTAGGAGATCAAGAACCATCAGAAGCAATCAAGGACTTGCCCATTGGCAAGATTCGCCCCGTGGAAGTAAAGGAGAGTACCTCGTCTATTCAAGTGGAAGCCCCAACCTCACATAAAGGTGAACGACAAGCTGATATGGAGGCATCCACAAGTGGAACACGTCAAGACGATGGGAATGAGGAAGTGCAACAAGATGATCCACCTCAACCTCCTTCTCCACCTCCACAAACAGACAACGACAACATCAACGAAGAAGAAGAAGATGATTATGATGAGGAAGCCTCACCACAACCCAAGAAAAAGCTACCTCAAGTTAGAGCAAGAATCGACAAGGATCATCCCGTCGAACAAATACTTGGAGATATCCAAACCGGGAGAATCACTCGCTCTAAATCTCGTTTAGCTAACTTTTGTGAGCATTACTCATTTATCTCTAGTGTTGAACCCTTGAAGGTAGAAGATGCTCTCAAGGACCCCGATTGGGTGAATGCAATGCACGAAGAGCTACACAACTTTGAGAGGAACCAAGTGTGGACATTGGTTGAGAAGCCTAAGGAAGAGCAAAACATCATTGGAACCAAATGGGTGTTTCGGAATAAGCAAGATGAATATGGACAAGTTGTACGCAACAAGGCTCGTCTCGTAGCACAAGGTTACACACAAGTCGAAGGTATGGACTATGGTGAGACCTATGCCCCCGTTGCAAGACTTGAATCCATTCGCATTTTACTTGCTTATGCCAATCACCATGATATCAGTCTTTACCAAATGGATATTAAAAGTGCCTTCTTAAATGGTGAAATAGAGGAGGAAGTATATGTTAAACAACCTCCCGGCTTTGAGAATCCCAAGAAACCTAATCATGTGTACAAACTTCGTAAAGCTCTTTATGGTCTCAAACAAGCCCCTAGAGCTTGGTACAAATGCTTGACAAAGTTTTTTCTTGAAAAAGGTTTTGAAATTGGGAAGATTGATTCAACTTTGTTCACTAAGAGGGTAAATGGAGAATTATTTGTATGCCAAATTTATGTTGATGATATTATCTTTGGATCTACTAACCCCTCTTTTAGTGAAAAGTTTGGAAGGTTGATGTCGGAGAAGTTTGAGATGTCTATGATGAGTGAACTCAAATTCTTTCTTGGTTTGCAAATCAAGCAAACTAGGGAAGGTACCTTTGTCTCTCAAACAAAGTATACCAAGGACTTATTCAAGAAGTTCAACATGCAAGAGAGTAAAGGTATGAAAACTCCCATGCCCACGAGTGGACATCTTGATTTGACCAAGGATGGCAAACCTGTTGATCAAAAGGTTTATCGATCGATGATTGGTTCATTATTATATCTATGTGCCTCCCGACCCGACATTATGCTAAGTGTGTGCATGTGTGCACGATACCAAGCGGCACCAAAAGAGTGTCACCTTAAGGCGGTGAAAAGAATTGTGAGATACTTGATACATATACCAAACTTTGGCATATGGTATCCCAAAGGATCTTCTTTCAATCTTGTTGGCTACTCCGATTCGGACTATGCCGGAGACAAGGTTGACAGAAAATCCACTTCGGGTACATGTCAATTTCTTGGTAGATCTCTTGTGTCTTGGTCCTCCAAGAAACAAAATTCTGTATCTCTATCTACTGCCGAAGCGGAATACATTGCCGCGGGATCATGTTGTGCTCAATTACTATGGATGACACAAACTCTTAAAGACTATGGTGTGCATGTGAGACATGTACCATTACTATGTGACAATGAGAGTGCTATTAAGATAGCACACAATCCCGTGCAACATTCTCGAACAAAGCATATTGAGGTTCGTCACCATTTCATTCGAGATCATGTTGAGAAAGGTGATATCGACCTTAAACATGTTCGTACCGACAAACAATTGGCGGACATCTTTACCAAACCCCTTGATGAGAAAGTGTTTTGTCACTTGAGAAATGAGTTGAACATCATTGATGCTTCAAACGTGAACTAGAGGTTCATGTGGATGCATACAAGGGCATGAGCATTCTTGACTAATCCTTGATATCGATCATGATCATTTTATATCTTGGACATATTGCTCCCTTGTATGGAATCTAACCTTTTGTAGGTACTTGGACAAGCTTCATGTCACAAGATTGCATCTCACTCTTATCTTGAGCAATCTTGTATAACCCAAGTATCGACAATTGATGGTGGAACAAGGAACAAGACAACCTAAACATATCCTTTGACAACATTTGAGTTATGTTACATTCTTGTCTTTTTGGATATACATGTTATTCCTTGCAAAACTAACCCATGTAGGAAGATGAACTACAAATGATAGGATAGCTCCAAACTTCAATTCATGAGCATTCACTTCAAGTTCAACTACATGATGGACTTCACCACCAAATACCAATGTAAGTTCTCACATCTTAGAGAAGCTTTACTCAAAGACATGAGCTAAAGCAACTCAACAAGATGTGAATACATCAAAAAGCTTAAAGGAAAAATGGCAACCCCATTTTGAGCTTAAATGATGAGTATGACCTATGATCAAGTGTTCTTACTTGACTCCTAAGTCAATATACTCTAACATAGGTGACCTAGTCGCCGACCCATCTAGATGAAGTTAAAAAAAAACCTTCATCTAGATGTTTCTTTGCTTCTTTTCTGTTTCATTTCGTTTGGTTTGTATCGCAGTTAATTCATTGCAAATCTTTGAGAGAATTCCGTTGCCTAGTGAGCTGAGTTGACAGAAGCTCCATTGCATCAAACTCGGTTCCACCGATTTGAATCAACTCGGTGTCACCGATTTGGCTGCCCTAAGGAACTTTCTGTCAAATTTGTCCTGAGTTTTTCTGCTCCAGCTCCACTCAATGATTCTTATCCTCTATTTGCATCTAGATGTGTTTCTCAAGGACCAAACCCATTTATTCAATAACCTTGAAGTCCCTTCTTGGAAATTGATGTCAAAGGGGGAGAGAGAAATACATCAAAGCTTATCATTACAAAGAGATGCACCTTACAAGAGGAGAGAATGTTACATGTTTCTTTTAGGGGGAGAGAAACATGATAAGTTTGTTCTTTGGTTGTTCTAGTTTTCTCTCCTTACCTACTCCCAATATCTAATGTCAGATTCAGGGGGAAAGGAAGTTCTTTAAGGGGAGACAACTATTTCTTTTGGGGACATGTCTGCTTCAAAGAAGTATTCACCTTGTGATACTCTCTTCTACATGTCATCCCAATCTTGGTTTCTTGTTGACCTTGTGTCTTTTCTTGAAGAAATTATCTTGTGTTATCTAACCTTTTTTTCTCAAGTGTATTTCTTCAGGTACTTGATCAAGAACTTCAAGGTAAGTATATGCATCACACTCATGTGCATGACTGACCTCTTGCTAGTATATATTGTTTGCAAGAAGACAATCATGGACGTGTGGACCCTATATGATATATATGTCTGCTCTGATGCATATAGCCAAGATACATGTTGCATGTATATTTCCCATGTGATATCATCACATTATATGCACCTCTTCAGGGGGAGTTCCAGGGAGTTCATACATGTTACATGTTTCCTTCAAAGCTTTCATACATACTTCTGCTATATCTATATTTGAAGCTTTGATGTATGTTGTCATCAATTACCAAAAAGGGGGAGATTGAAAGCACATTTGCTCCCTTGGTGGTTTTGGTAATTTATGCCAACATACATGTGTTGGACTAATGCTTTTATCTAGTGAATTTCAGACAAGTTCAACAATGGCGTGGCATGGACAAGAGGACGTGGAACCCCTTCAAAATGCTAAGGACAAGGATTGGCAAAGATCAAGACTCTACATTTTTGGTTTAGTGATCCAAGATCACATTGAGTCCATAGGAAAGCCAATACTATTAAAAGGGGATGAGGTGTTGCTTAATGGTCTTTTTGCTCAAGTGCTTAGTGACAGTATTCATAAACCCTCAACCACTCTCTCTACCCAAATATGTCCTAAACCTAAAGTCCAACTCGGCCCCACCGATTTTTCCTATCCGGCCTCACCGAGTTCATCCAAGACTTAGCCACTGCCAAACCCTAACAAATCGGATCCACCGAAATGGATCTCGTTCCCACCGAGATGGCCTTGCCAACTCTCTGTAATCGTTTGCACTTACTTCGGTCTCACCGAGTTTGCAAATCGGTCTCACCGAGATGGCTTGCCAACTCTCTGTTGCCTTATTGCTTCACTTCGGTCCTACCGAGTTGATGCAATCGGTGCCACCGAGATGAGGATTGCCCTAAGCCATTGCACTTCGGTCCATCCGAGTTGTCCGTATCGGTCCCACCGAGATTCCTAACGTTCATATCTTTTACACAGTTCGGTGCTACCGAGATGCTCGTTTCGGTGCCACCGAGTTGGGTCAAAAGTGTGTAACGGTTGGATTTTGTGTGGAGGCTATATATACCCCTCCACCACATCCTTCTCAGTGAGGAGAGCCATCAGAACGTGCCTACACTTCCACCATTCATTTTCTGAGAGAGAACCACCTACTCATGTGTTGAGATCAAGATATTCCATTCCTACCATTTGAACCTTGATCTCTAGCCTTTCCCAAGTTGCTTTCCACTCAAATCCTTCTTCCATCATAGCCAAATATGTGAGGAGTTTTTTGAGTGCTGGGAAGACTATCATTTGAAGCACAAGAGCAAGGAGTTCATCAACAACACACCGTCTATTACCTTTTGGAGAGTGGTGTCTCCTAGATTGGTTAGGTGTCACTTGGGAGCCTCCAACCAGATGTGGAGTTGAACCAAGAGTTTGTAAGGGCAAGGAGATCGCCTACTTCGTGAAGATCTACCCCGAGTGAGGCTAGTCCTTCGTGGACGTGAGCCATGGTGGAATAGACAAGGTTGCTTCTTCGTGGACCCTTCGTGGGTGGAGCCCTCCGTGGACTCGCGCAGCCGTTACCCTTCGTGGGTTGAAGTCTCCATCAACGTGGACGTGCGATAGCACCACCTATCGGAACCACGCCAAAAACCATCGTGTCTTCATTGCGTTTGATCTTCCATACTCTACCCCTTTACTTTCCGTACTATTGCATGCTTTACTATTTCCGCTGCTCAATCTCTAGATATGCATGTGTAGAAGGTATTGGAGTGATCTTAACTTGTGCCAAAATCTGCCTAAATTCCAAGAGAAATTAAAAACTGCACCTTTGGCTGGTTAGGAGTCTATTCACCCCCCCTCTAGACCTATCTCCTCGATCCTACACCTTCCTCTTCGGGGAAAATACCAACGCAAGCTACAAGTAGCAGGAGGTCTGAGCATTCTTAGGTCTGAAATGAAATCCTTGAGTGTTGTTATAATCGGGGGTGCGCGATGGTTAACTCCTACCAACCTCCTCCCTAGGGGCATGCGAGTAGTACTTTGCTTCGAGGGCTAATAGGCTTTGCAATAAGTATGTGAGTTCTTTATGACTAATGTGAGTCCATGGATTATACGCACTCTCACCCTTCCGTAATTTGCTAGCCTCTTCGGTACCGTGCATTGCCCGATCTGACCTTGAGAGTTGGTGCAAACTTTGCCGGTGCATCCAAACCCCGTGATATGATACACTCTATCACACATAAGCCTCCTTATATCTTCCTCAAAACAGCCACCATACCTACCTATTATGGCATTTCCATAGCCATTTCGAGATATATTACCATGCAACTTCCACCGTTCCATCATATGACTTGTGTTCATTGTCATATTGCTTTGCATGATCATATAGCTGACATAGTATTTGTGGCTCAGCCACCGTTCATAATTTTCATACATGTTACGCTAGATCATTGCACATCCTGGTACACTGCCAGAGGCATTCATATAGAGTCATTCTGTATAGTTTTTATCAAGTTGTAAGTAAATAAAAGTGTGATGATCATCATTATTAGAGCATTGTCCTAGTGAGGAAAGGATGATGGAGACTGTGATTCCCCCACAAGTCGGGATGAGACTCCGGACGAAAAATTAAAAAAAAAAGGCCAAAAAGAGCCCATAAAAAAAAGAAAAAAAAATGAACGAGAGAAAAAGAGAGAAGGGACAATGTTACTATCCTTTTCCACACTTGTGCTTCAGAGTAGCACCATGTTCTTCATATAGAGAGTCTCCTATTTTGTCACTTTCATATACTAGTGGGAATTTTTTGTTATAGAACTTGGCTTGTATATTCCGATGACGGGCTTCCTCAAATGCCCGAGGTCTTCATGAGCAAGCAAGTTGGATGTACACCCACTTAGTTTCAATTGAGCTTTCACACACTTATAGCTCTTAGTGCATCCGTTGCATGGCAATCCCTACTCCTCGCATTGATATCGATTGATGGGCATCTCCATAGTCCGTTGATCCGCCTAGTTGATGCGAGACTTTCTTCCTTTTTGACTTCTCCTATTAATCCCTATCACCGCATTCTATTCCACCTAGTGCCATGTCCATGGCTCACGCTCATGTATTGCGTGAAGTTGAAAATGCTGAAGCGCGTTAGAAATACGATCCAATTGCCTGGTTTAACACCGGGGTGCTCATGATTTATATTTATGCAGTGAAGGCGGAGTCATGCCATGCTAACATGATAAAATGAGTGGGGAATAACATTCGTTAAGGATCGTATATTTTGAAAGTTTAATGATTATGCTTCTTATATTCATGGATATTATTATGTTAATGTTGTTACTTCATCGTTTCTCAACATTTATACCGTAAAGAGATTATATGATAAACATGTTAGGTAGCATTCCACATCAAAAATTCTGTTTTTATCATTTACCTACTCGAGGACGAGCAGGAATTAAGCTTGGGGATGCTGATACGTCTCCAACGTATCTATAATTTTTGATTGTTCCATGCTATTATATTATCAATCTTGGATGCTATATATGCATTTATATGTTATTTTATATCATTTTTTGGGACTAACCTATTAACCCAGTGCCTAGTGCTAGTTGCTGTTTTCTGTTTGTTTTTGGTTTTCCAGAAAATCAGTACCAAACGGAGTCCAAACGCTACGAAACTTTTTGACGATTTTTTTCTGGACAAAAGAGACCCTAAAAGCTTCAGGAGGAGACCAGACGGCAAGGCAACAAGGTGCGCCCTGGGGGGTAGGTGCGCCTGTTACCTTGTGGGCCCCACGTGGCTCAGTCTGACCTAATTCCACTTCTATAAATTCTCAAATATTGGGAAACCAATAGAGAGCCACCCCAAATAACTTTTTCGCCGCCGCAAGCTTCTGTTCTTCCGCGATCCCATCTGGAGGCCTTTTCCGGTACTCTGCCGGAGGGGGAATCGATCATGGAAGGCTTCTACATCAACCTTGCTTCCCTACCGATGATGCGTGAGTAGTTCACCATAGACCTACGGGTCCATAGCTAGTAGCTAGATGGCTTCTTCTCTCTCTTTGATCTTCAATACAATGTTCTCCTCGATCTTCTTGGAGTTCTATTCGATGTAATCTTTTTTTGCAGCGTGTTTGTTGGGATCCGATGAATTGTGGGTTTATGATCTGAATATTCATGAGAAGTAATTGAGTCTTTTCTGAACTTTATTATGCGTGATTGTTATAGCTTTGTATTTCTCTCTGATCTATCCGTTTGGTTTGGCCAACTAGATTGATTTATCTTCAGTGGGAGAGGTGCTTTGTAATGGGTTCAATCTTGCGGTGCTCTATATCCCAGTGACAAAGTAGGGGACAAGACACGTATTTGTATTGTTGCCATTAAGGGTAAAACGATGGGGTTTATTCATATTGATTGGGTTTACTTTGTCTACATCATGTCATCTTGCTTAAGGCGTTACTCTGTTTTTATTAACTTAATACCCTAGATGCATGCTGGATAGCGGTCGAGGGGTGGAATAATAGTAGTAGATGCAGGCAGGAGTCGATCTACTTGTCTCGGACGTGATGCCTATATACATGATCATTGCCTTGAATATCGTCATAACTATGTGCTTTTCTATCAATTGCCCAACAGTAATTTGTCTACCCACCGTATACTATGTGTTCGAGAGAGAAGCCTCTAGTGAAAACTATGCCCCCCGGGTCTACTTTAAATATAAAAAGAAAACTAAAATATACTTGCTGCAATTTATTTACTTTTATTTTGTTTTGCAATTTATCTATCTACCACTACAAGATTTAATCCTTGCAAGTAATGAGTTCAAGGGGATTGACAACCCTCTTGCCCGCGTTGGGTGCAAGTATTTGCTTTTGTGTGTGCATGTGATGTTCACGAGGCTTTGCGTGATTCTCCTACTAGTTCGATAACCTTGGTTCTCACTGAGGGAAATACTTATCTCTACTGTACTGCATCTCCTCTCCTCTTTGGGGAAAATCCCAATGCAGCTCACAAGTAGTACAGGGCATGGTGTCCCATGTGGGTCTGTCTGTCTCCCTTGCTCTACTCTTCCTCGCCGGAGACCGGACCTTCACTTCACGGGTCTTAAACCCCGCCGCCGCTCATGGAGACGGCAGATGGAGGACATGGTCGCCGACACGGAATACAAAGGAAGTGGATGACGGCCGCGGCCGTAGGATAGGTTTAGGATCGGGTTTCTTTTTTTGTCCTAAATGTTCGAAATGTAATGAAAATCCACCGTGTTTGCATGAATCTCGTTCGGTTTATATGAAAATCCTTCGTGCTTGCACGAATTTCGTCCGGTTAGTTCAAATAGTGGGTGAAATGTATGCGAACATCGTTGGATGGCCGACCCACGCATCAGTGTCCGCGGACTGGTCCCCTCTTCGCGGACAGATGCCGGAGCAAATTTGAGGGTGAGCGTTGGAGATGGCCTAAACATCGAAACAGTGTTCGGTTGAAAATGCCCTAGCTAGCAGTTCCGAAAAGGGAAAAAATGTTCCTCGAAATAGGCTTTCGCCCTACTATATTAATATAGCAACCACCCGTTACAACTGTGAGATCATTGCTGGGGCAAACAACACAAGCACGCCCAAACGAAACAAAAGAGAAAGAAGAAAGAAACTAATGTCAACAACGTCGGATCACGAGAACGATGATGACCCGCAACCACTGCGCCCTCTAGAGAATTCCACCACGCTCCTAGCACTTTGAACCGCCGCATACCAAGCAACACCTTCAAGAAGGAACGCGACAACGACGACGCTGCTGCTCGGATTGGTCCTAGGGTTTCCCCGGTATGCGGAGGGGCATGGGGAAGGGGGATACCCGACGCCCTTCAGGAAGGAACGGCGGTGCCCACGACAGGGATTTCTCCCGTCCGCCAAACACCCACAACCCCGGACGATCCGTCGCGCTCCACCAAACATGTCGCCGACCAACACGCGCCACCACGGTCTTGCAATCACCATCGCCGTCTCACCATGGCAAACGTTGCGAGACCAACGGGGCCGAGAGGAAACAACCAGGAACAAGGAGCGGCAGAGATAGTAGCCACGCGGGAGGGGACAACCTCCACCGCTATCGGCGGTCACCGACCGGACGCCGCATCAGGAGCACACCAGGCCCTCTAGGCCCGGCCGAGTCCGAAACGGGCTCGCGAAGCTCCCGTCGCCGCGCTGCAGTAGGCGCGCCGCCGTCTCCGCAACCCCCCGCACGAGCCGCACCTCCGTCCGCCGGAGACGTCGCAGGCGAGTCCGGGCCAGGCCCGCCCTGACCCAGATGGGGCCCAAAAGGGCCCAGATCTGGGCCGGGAGGGCGCCGCCGCCAGCCGCCAGCCGCCGCGCCACCCCGCAGCCAAGTAGCCGCACCATCGCCACCTCACCACCCGGAGTTGCGCCGCCCGAGGCTGCGCGCCGCCGCCAACCGCCACCTCCCGAGTAGGGGCGCCGCGCGCGGGGAAGGTCGGGGCCGCCGCCGCCGGCACCACGCGAACAAGGCCCGATGGCGCACGCCGGCGGCGGCAAGAGGGGGTTAAGGGAGGGTGGGGTGTTGGAGGGAGGGAGAGGAGCCCCCGGTCGCCTCACTCGGGGAGACGACGGGGGAACGAGGGAAAAAAAATGTTAAGCTGACGACGTCACTATATGGAGTAAACCACGCAAAGGGTAGACTCCAAAACCCAAATCCAAAGGAGCACGTCGCCCTCCTCTCTCTCGCCGTTGTCTTCACTCCAGTTGAAGTCGTCGCCGCCGTCCTCGTGGTCGGCGCCCGTGCCACCCGAAGGCCGAAGCCCAGGACTAACTCTAGCCCTAGCGCACACGCGGGAGGAAACAGGAAAGGGGAGGGGAGATGTCGTCGTGGCTGCGAAGCGCGGTGAGCCGGGCGGTGGAGGCCGGCGGCCGCAGCGGCGTCGCCCGCGCCGTCAAGGGATACGCGGACGCCGTCGCGCACCACGCGGGGCAGGCCGTCTCCGACATCCTGCTCGACCGGGGGGTGAGCTCACGGACCCTCCTCGTCCTCCCTCTTCGCCCTCTTCCCTCCCCTCTTCGCCGGCATCCTGTTCGATCTCAGCGAATCCAAATTCAGCTTCTTCTGGCGACCTGAAGCAAGGGTTGGGATTGCTTGAGGGGTTGTTAATTCGTTATCTCTGCACGCCAGTGTGATGAACTCAATATACTAGGAATCCAAGCTTTAATTTGTGCCATTGGACCACCGAGGTTAGTGCCCTAGCTTGTGGGCACCTCGAATTGGGGGCTCAGCAGAGCTATGGGACGAGTACGCGAAACCTGTTGTTTCGTGGGCGATTTTTCGTTGTCACTAGCTCGCTGCTGAAGTGTCCTTTTTAATACATTACACAAGGAAAAACTCCTTACAGTATTCATGATTACTGTGTGTCATTTTCCATACAGAGCGAGTCCAAGGCTTTGGTATTCAAATGTGTTGTCCGCGAAACATCGTCTGACTTAGAGTTGCTTTCTTAGGAAGTTAGATAAAAGGGGAAAATTAAGAGTATGATTCTTACTCCAGTTTTGTATGTGAAGCATAGTGATCACAGGTCAGGTTGCAAGCTGAACTCCAACCTGGATACGTTTATAAGTTATATTTATATGAGATGATCTTATGTTTAAGCTGTTGTATTGTTCATCTATTCTGAGTCACGCAATAATTGCACATGAAGGAGAAAAAAGTAGAGTGAAGACTTTTTGATCTAGTGTAGTATAGGTTGACTACCGTTGCTGTATGTTCATTTGCCTCCTTTTTTTAAAAGATGTTTGTTACTGTGGTTCGCAGGGCACACAGAGCTTCAAAAGTTTCAAGAAAACAGTAATGCGGTTGGAAGAGGCAGCAGTTTCATGCCGTGGGGGTGAAAGAATTGAATTATTAAGACGTTGGCTGGGAGCATTACAAGACATTGAGGCTGAACTTGCTAGTTCAGATATGAAGGATCCTGATGTTCATGATTCTGCTGGTGAATTGGATCCTTTAAAACCACCATTGGTGAGTCTGCGTGTTTCATGTTCATCTTGTCTTGTGTATTTGTTTGTTTCACCTAGTTATTTTGAGGTTGATTTTTTATGTCCTTTTTTCTTCTTCTGTACGTATCTTTAGTTATATTTTAGACTCCCTGCGTTTACATATTTCTGTAAACTGAACTTGTTCGGAGCAGACCTTGTTTGTTGATCCTGATATTGAAGGAGCACCTATGAACTTCCGTGATGTGTTCCTGTACAGCCAGGCACTTGAAGATATTACACAATCCATGGTGAGTTGGCCCAACCTTGCTGCCCTGGTCTCGTAATAATTACTAATTATAATATATTTTACCGATTTCCTTCTTTTCTGAATTGTAGACCGCTATTATTAGTTCTTACTCAGTTTGACGCTGGACAATACTAACCTTTTCTGTAAACAGATTCTTGAAGCTCCATCTGAGGAAGAAGTTTCACTTCTTCTGGAAATTTATGGGTGAGTTGCTTCTGAAATAACTTGCTAATATTTTTCTTCAATGCAATTACACTTTTCTCAGCCCGCAGAGTTAACTTATCAACATTCTTAAGTGAATTCTCATAAAATGTTCAACACTATTACTATCCTCCACTCACTTCGAACTTTGCTATTCTTTGAAATTTAATGACAAAGAACGAAATGGGAGCTTCACATATGCATCCCGTTAGCAACTCTCTACTTCCGATAAACAGCATTTATGTTGCCTCATACCATTCCTATGTTGTAGAGTGATAGTTCTGACCTCTTTTCTGGGTCAACTCCTAATGAACTAATGACTGGATTTTTTTTTAATCTCGTCTTCTATTCCAAGTCTGCAATTGGGTTTACCATCCAAATATAACATTACATGTTCCTTACGTTACGTGCTTTGCTTTCCGCTTGCACTTAAACACTCTTAACTGTTATTTAGTAAAGATATTCAAAATTTAGTGTTTTCTGAGCATTCTGTACAATCTCAGCTACTTGACAGTTCACACATATCTCTATTGACTCTTCTCTTATCTGTTAATGTTTTCTAGTTTACTAAATGCCCCTTTTCTTGCAACTAATGTTGGGTTTCACAGCCTGTGTCTCACTGGTGGGAAAGAAGTCAATAAGGCAATCATGAACAAAGTACAAGACTTGGCCAAGGCTTTTTCAAATTACAAAGACGAAGTCCTGGTAACTTCCCAATTGCCATTAATCACATATGTTTTATGAAAATCACATGATGTTTAGGTTATGTTTGGCATATATTCTCAGCATAAACGGTATCTAGTATTCTGCTACTTGTGTAGTTTTTGTACATTACCATGAGTGTGTCCTAGAGAGAACTCTAGTGTTATTGGTTACACCAAGTAGACCCATATTTTTTTTCCGAGAAAACGCAAAGGATCTTTGCGTTTCATTGCATTGAAAAGATGAGAGAGTACAAGCCTCCTAGGAGGTGATAGTTACAAGGGTTCAATGCCCGATCAGTGGACATCCCAGGAGGCGGGTAACACAACCCTCAGCCCCTGTGCCCCAGCTTGTGCCCAACATTTGGCTTCGTCTTTAATCCTATCGACTAACGTATTTATCGAGGGCCTTGCATTGTCGAAGACGCATTCGTTCCTCTGTTTCCAGATCATCCAGGGGACGAGCATTGTGATGGAATGCAGAGCCTTGTGTAGTGTGGGAGGGGTCTGTGCCTTCGCTCGCAGCCACCAGTCCAGCATAGTAGGTTCGTTGCCCGGTGGTTGAGCAGGATGATGTGCCAAGTTTGCTTAGCGAATGAGCACGCCAGGAGCAGGTGTTGGATGGTCTCCGGGTCTTGATCGCAGAGGAGGCACTTGGGGTGGTGCTGCAGACCGCGGCGGGATAGCCGCGCCGCCGTCCAGCATCGGTCTTGGTCAGCAAGCCAATGGAAGAATTTGACGCGAGGCGGCACCCAACTCTTCCAGATCAGCTTCCATGAAGGGCAGCGAGTAGATCCCTGGAATGTGGCGGCGTAGCAAGACTGCGCCGAGTAGGTGCCGCTGGCCGTCCATCTCCACAGTAGCCGGTCGGGTTCATCCGAGAGGGCAAAGTGTTGTACGGCCTGCCAGAGCATCAGGTACTGGCCAATCTTGTGTATCCCGAGGATCCCTTGGATGTCGTGTGCCCAAGTGTTCCCGTCTAGGCCCTCTGCCACCGTTCTTGTCCTACGTCGCCGCTTGGGGATGCATTGGTATAGCATGGGGTCTCCATCAAGCCGGCGCTTGGTGGAGTGGGAGCTGAATAGGACTAGAAAATCCTCGGGGTGGTGGGTATGGACGGTGAAGTCGCCGTCGGCGAGGGCGAAGGTGTTGAGCAGCACGTCGGAGACCTCGGCGACGGACACGCGCGGCCTGTTGCTAGTGATGGAGGCAACCATTGCGCGGCTCAGGACCTCCTCGGCCTCCTCCATCTCGACCAAGTGCGCCATGATCACCCTGACCGGCTCCTGCACACGTGCTGCGGGCGTGGCGGCCAGCTGGGCCGCGGGTAGCAGGGGAGGCGGAGGCGGGGGGGTGGGGTGGGGGGTGACCTGGACTGGAGCGCGCTTCCGAGCGGCGGGACTGGCGCGGCCAGCGGCGGGGCGGGTCTGCTCGGCGACTTCCCGGCGCATGGAGTCGCAGGAGCGCGAGTCGTGGCCGGAGAGGAGGCATCGTCGGCACCTAATGTCGTTGGTGCAGTCCCGCACCCGGTGGCGGTGGTCGAGGCAACGGAAGCAGAGCCCTGCGATCTCCTCCGGGGAGGGGCTGCACTGGCGCCGCGGCGGCCTGGCGCGGGCGGCGGCGACGGTTCCTGCGGCGCGGTTGTTGGAACCCATCAGCGTCGATCTCGACGCCGCCGGAGACACGGTGCACCTCGGAGCGAGGACCGAGGCAGGTCGAGGTGTGCGCATGTGGAGCAGGAGGCGCCAGCGGCGCGGAGGGGGCTGGCGGAGCGCGCGCAACGTCGCTGTACGAGCGTGCCGAGGACTCGCTCTCCGAGTCAGACCAGCGGTCACCGGAGGACACACGTTCGCCGGAGAGGGTCGCTCGTGGCTCGACAGGGTCAGCGCTGGCGGACGCCATGGCCGGGGAGGGCTAGGGGGTTGGGGAGGAGGGCTACCGTCAGGGATTCAACGGCGGCGGGGTTTGTGGAGGGCTGGGTCAGGCGGGGGGAGCGGGAGAGCAGGAGCGGAGCGGAGCCATCGCATTCTAGGTGCAATAAGTAGACCCTTCTGAACTGGGCCTTTTGGATCTATTGCCATCTGTTACCTTTACACTCCTGAAGTGGCTGAAATTTCTACTGGCAGTATGTTCTTCTTCAGAACCGCTGCCTAATTTTATTTCAAGAACTAACCGAGTTGGAGATGTTCCTTACTGTCACACCATACATGGCTACAGGCACATCCCTCCAATAGATTCTCGTGGATATTTGAAATTAAATGTGTTCTTCATGAAGACATTTTGGCGAAACTGTAGTGGCCATGCTAAATCCTTTTGGTTGGGCTTCACACTCTGACTGTGCTTACCCCTTGCAATTGGGGAATTGTTTATGCGGTGTCTGTTTACCTAGGCAATACTGCAGAAACCTAAGAAACTACTCCCTCCGTCCCATAATTTAAGATGTTATTACAATCGATATACTCACATATTGGTTTAATAACATCTTATATTATGAGACAGAGGGAGTATTTCTTAAGCAAAAACAGATAGCCTTTTGCTAGCAGTTCTTATTTTTGGAAATATTTTCCAAGGTGTGTATTCTCATATAATTGCGAGGTGAAAAACTAACTGTGATGCACACATTATTAAGCTCTGTAAATAGGGAAATATGCCCAATTCCAGTAATTCATTATATCTGTGTGAACAGGTGAAGCGTGAAGAGCTACTTGAATACACGCGGAATGTCATTTCAGGACTTAAGAGAAATGCTGATATTATGAGGTGAACTGCTCATTTACTTAATCTTCTAACTAGCTATCTCATATTTTGAGTACGTGTTACCTCCAGATGTGTTTTCAATTATCAGACATTCTAGTTTGTAGTATATTTTACGCAGAACAACAAAAAATGTCAAATGGTGTTTGCATTTTTTCTTTGCTTTCTGAAGTAACAACAACTGAAGTAGAAACCAAACTCATGTGATGCCTCTACAGAATCTTCAAGATATCAAATATTGTGTATCATACTTTTAGATACGTGGTGCTTTTATTTATGATCTCTAGCTATATTAGCTTCTTAGTTTGCACCTTGTATTTAATTTCAGGATAGATGCTGAAACCCTTGAATTGTGGAGAAAATTAGACGGGAAGGAGAAATCGCGGTCCCAATCAACTGAAGGTCAAGATAAAGCATCAGAGAAGATTGCTGTTGCCAATATCGAGGTCTTACATAATCATATATATTATTACTTTGTGCTTGCTTCCCTTTCTATTTGTCATGGTTTGTTAACTAGTGTCTAGACTTATAGCTAGATGTACTAAAGGGCTTTTGCATTGATGATTTCCTACCTGGCTTTGGAATTTATTTTGTATCAGTTGCACTGATGGCTTTATAATCGATTAATTTAAATTGCAAATATTTTATTTCACAAAAGTTTCAAAACTTTTTTTGCCTTGATAAATATATGGCCCTGTGCTTATCTCCGTGTTCAAAAATATATTTCATTCTGGGCATGGGCATGGTCTCCCATATGTAAGTTTGGCCATCATATTAAATAACTTTTATAATTACATGTTTGCATAAAAATAATACAAAGGTAGTACTTAATGAAGTACATTTCATGACAAATTTATTGTATAAAGGGCAGCCCGGTGCGCGTAGCTCCCGCTTGCGCAGAGTCCGGGGAAGGGTCCGACCACTTTGGGTCTTCTGTACGCAGCCTTTCCCTACATTTCTGCAAGAGGCTGTTTCCCTACATAATAAATTTATTGTATCATCCTGCAAAAAATGCTATCATCTCACATCATCAGTCTAAAATAGCTATTTACAGTCGAAGTTAGGAAAGTTTGACTTCACTCATTCTAAAGATCTACTCCCTCCGTTCCAAATTACTTGTTATCGCAGAAATGGATGTATCTAGAACCAAAAATACGTCTAAATACATCCATTTCTGCGACAAGTAATTCGGGACTGAGGGAGTATTTCAATAAGGAGGGGCTATGTTTTTGTCTGACTAGATATACATTCTTATGCATATGACAAATGTCCTGCATAATTCCGATCATTTGTCTTTTCCCTCCATAATGTACATGCGTACTGAATCTATTTGCTACTCCATCCGTCCCAGATTACTTGTCGCAGAAAGGGATAGAAATGTATGTATCTAGAACTAAAAATACGTCTAGATACATCCATTTCTGCGACAAGTAATTCGGGACGGAGGGAGTATTGACCAATATATTTTCCATTTTTTGTCAATCCATTTTATCTTGTTCTGGTGATATTTCTTTTCAAGGCTTGTAAAGAAGGTAACTGTGTTTTTTTATTTTTCTCCAGGCCTTAAAAGAAGCACTTACTGAAGTCCGCTTTTGCTCTAGAGTGGAAGAACTTCTACTGAAGAAGAAGTCGATTGCTCCCGGAGACTCCATGGAGATTCATTCTCAGAAGGTATTATTAGGTTTTATGTTTAAAACTTTTTTTGATATTGACAGTCCACATCTAAATAGAATTCCTTCGAATGGAAACAAATATTGATGTGAAACAGTACGTCACTTCCCTACACTTAAGCTACTTTCTGGTAAAGTAATTTAAGTTTACGAACACAAAACTGTAAATTCAATACATTAAGGAAGGAAGTTTTAACTTATTGTGTTATGACGCCTTACATTCCTTAAATTGTTATTGTGATAGTCCCTACTTTTAATGAGATAGTTGATAGACTTACATAAGAATAACAAAATAGTTCTACCCCGAGAAAGTTTAGCAAGTAAGATTTGTGTAGCTCAAAACTCTGTGAATTCCATTTTGGTGACTAGTGATAACCATGTAGGCTTTTCAGTTTTAACTTCAAGTAGTTTTTCCAGTAGCTTCATCATGAATTCCGCAACCTGCAGATCAATAAGTTAAAGGGCCTGTCATAAAACTCTCACTATCTTTACAAAATCTTGCAGGTCGATAAGTTAAAGGTCCTGTCAGATTCCCTTTCTACTTCATCCTCCAAAGCAGAACAGCGTATTATGGACCACAGGTTTTATTTCTGAGAATATTTTTTTGCTTTATAGTTTCATGAAAAGATATATTTCGTTTTATGGAAGACATTTGCCATGTTAGTCATTCTCATTTGTATAGTAATACAGATTTATGCTTCTTCATGGGTTCCTGTTCTGTTTTTGTTGGAAATTTTTGGTCTAGTATCATAATTTAATTTTGTTCTTATACCAGGCGTCAGAAAGAAGATGCTCTGAACTTTCGTGTGAAAAAAGAGAATGAAGTGAATGCAGCTGAGAAGGTAAGTTTGCTAGATTGTATGTATTCACGCAATACATCGGTGTAATTTGGAGACTTTAATTTCATGAATTAATAGAAATGTGTGCCCATTTTGAAACTTGAAATCACTCTCATTTGGTTCAATGGGGAACTCCCCACATGATCTGGATGTTTGTTTTCCTCTGTAATCCCTACAGAATTCCTGTGACCCAAATAGGATAAATACATTCAGATTATTTTGTCAGTTGTCAACTGCTAAATAGTATCTGTAGTTAGGAAACTTAGGATACATATGTGTCTGTACACCTATATTTGAAGCTTCCTATTTCCTAAAGCTTGCATATTATAAAGTCGGTCATGCTTGTTTAGTATGGTCCCTCAGAACACAAATCTCTGACTGTTTTTATGTTAATGTTTCGTTGCACATATTCTCATGTCTGCATAGATATGCAAATATGCTACTCCCCCTGTTCACAAATGTAAGACGTTTTTGCAGTTTAATTTAAACTGCAAAAACGTCTTAGAGGGAGTGCAAAAAATATGCATATGGTTAATTGCTCCTTTATGTCTTCCACCCTGCTTAATGTGTCATCTTCAATGTTATCTTATTTTTATGTCCTGATAAAGGGATTGCTTGCTGAGATTACTGAATTGGAGAAGCAAAGAGATGATCTTGAGGCTCAGTTGAAAAAGGTACCTTTTCCGCTCCTAGGAGATATATTTTGATGGAGCCTTGCAGATTTTAATTGCATGCACCCCTATCGGCCTAATCCGAGTTCAGATCTTATACATATATTTGTGGTATGACCCCACAAGTTGATTGAAATTCGATGGAGTAACTTCTCTGTTGATCTTATTATAATTGTTCATTGGTAAGCTTAAACTGTCAATGAAGTAATGAGGCCTGAGATAACATTATCTTCCAGTATGCAGAGAGTGCAAGATGCAAGAGAGTAAGGCTATGGGTATCTGACTGAGTGACTGGTGACACAAAATAATTGATAATTTGGCCTAAAACAATGAGTCATGTATTTGCTTGTCGTCTGAGCAACTGATCCAAAAAAAGAGACATAAAAAAAGGCTACATGTAGAGATATATCCATAAGATGATAATTGAAATAGGAAATCCAATTAGTATCCACCATTATGCACTACCCCTCGTTTAAATTAAAGCATTAATAATCTACTAATATCATTCTGTTACACTTGCTTGAGAAGTTTATGTGTTGTTTCTATAACATGTGCTGTGAAATTTGAGACTTCAGCACCCCCACACCATCTTCAGAATATTCTTCGAGTTATGTTTGTGAAGATATTTCTCATTGGCAGGTCAATATATCAATTAATGCTGCTGCTGTGCGGCTCAAGACAACCAGGGAAGAGAGAGACCAATTTGATGAAGCGAACAACCAGATCATATTTAGTTTAAAAACGAAGGTGCTGATACTTTCCTGTTTTGTAGCAGATTCAGCTTTTCTGAACTGCATTCAACAACTTTCTTTTTGTCATACTGCTTATCATCTCTTTAGCTTCATTTTAGCATATTTGTTAGTCAAGATGGTGCTTAACTTGTTTTCTTTCCACACCAACTCAGGAGGATGACCTCTCGAAATCCATTGCCACATGTAATGTGGAAGCAAATGTAGTAAAGACCTGGATCAATTTCCTCGAGGACACCTGGCAGCTACAGTCCTCATATAATGAACAGAAGGAAAAGAAAACAAGGTATGTAGCACTTGTTGCTGTACCCTGATTGCTTCTTTTGTATGATGCTTCTCCTTCTCATGTGGAAGTTCTAGTTAGAAAATCTTCTATGTAATCTATTGTGCATGAATGTCGTAATATGCTATGGCCTTTACAGTGATGAATTGGAGAGATGTGTGAGATATTTTCTGAAGTTGACCAAACATCATCTTTCAGCTTTCAAGGTAAGTCTTTTTGTCTACCATATCATCCATGCTCCTGGCTATGTGTCTCCATGTTGTTTATGTCATCTGCAAATTTTGTATTCATCAGGAAGTCCTAAGCCCGTCTATTGAAAGTATCCAAACATATGTGGATAATTTGGCGGCCTTGAACTCAAGGTACTTCAATCACTTTATTCTCTATTTCTGGTACATGTACTTGAGGTGCCAATTGGCTTCATATTTATGGTTATACTTCTCTTGTAGGGAGGAGACAAGAGAACATGAAGATGATGAAGCATCAGAGAAGACAAACCCACGTAAATCCCTTGAGGAGGAATATTTGGCAACTGAAAGGAAGGTTCGACTCAGCAACTTAGCTTGGTTTTACACACGCACAAAAAAAAAAAAACTCGAACTGGCAGGAGAGCTGCCCTTCATTATATCAAGAGAAGATTACAAAACAGAACAGACCCAGAAAGGGTCCCAACACTCACACATAACACTCACTGAACACACATACCACCCAAAATAAATAAAAACACCAGACAGGATTACAGGCGCGCCAGGATAAATCAAACAAACGACCACCAGACCAAACAAAGATCACAACCAAAGAGACTCCAACTGAAAGGCACCAGCAGAACACCAAAGAGTGGATTCCTCTCATATCTCTTGGGCAAGCTGACTGACGCTAGGATTCCTACCCTCGAAAATACAACCATTACGGTCTTTCCAAAGGAACCAGGCAACTAGCATATGACCAAAGAGTGGAATCCCTTTCGCCAATGAGAATCAACTAATAGCGTTGCCTTAAACCACCAATTTTGGAAGGAAAAATGATTTTGGCCAACACGCGCCACCTGGGCCAAGCCAATTGACTGTAGGGTGTCCACCCAAACTTGTACAGCGAAGACACAGTCGACCAGCAAATGAGTAATGGTCTCATCCACCTGATCAGAGAGGGCATCTTGTGGGTTGAGGCAGACCTTGGTGTTCACGACGATCAGAAGTCCAGCATCGGTGAAGGCAAGCTAACCAAATGAAATATTTCGCTCTGGGTGGGATGCCCAAGTTTTCCTAAGTCTTTGCCAAGGTTCAAACTTGGTGCTGCCTTCGAAGAATGCCCTGTAAGCCGACCTGGAGGAGAAGGTGCCTGACATGAAGGCTGACCATATGTGTTTGTCTTCCACATCGTCTTGAAATTCGACTCCTTCAAAATCTGAATGAAATCCTCCAGAGCTTGGACTGTAACAGTTGCAGTCCATCTGATATCTCTAATCCAAGTATTATCCAACAAAGCCTCTCTGACAGTTCTCTTCTTAGTAATACGTTTGGATATCAAACAAAAATATTAGGTGCAAGATTCTTCAAAGACAGACCCAATAATGACCTGTCAGTCCAAAATTAGTATTTTTCCCATTACCGAGTCAGTCTTGACTGAGATAGAGAACATTGCCGCTGCGTAACTAGGTACTGATGTGTCAGAAACAGCCCAAGACCGATCAGGTTCAGTCTTCTGGATCCAAAGACATTTCATTCTTAGAGCCCAGCTGAGAATTTCTAAATTGTGTATGCCCAGGCCACCCAACTCCTTAGGTCTGCACACCTCAACTCAAGCAAGACGACAGTGTCCGTCATTAACTTATCATGCCCCTTCCACAAAAAAGCCTGCCTTCTCTCGTAGATCGCCTTTATCAACCAGCGAGGAACATCCATAGCCAACAACAAATATATTGGGATGGATGTGGGAACGGCCTTAACAAGCACCGCTCTACCAGCCTGGAAGCCGATCGGCGGCCTTGTCTACCCAGGGTAGAAGGGCCGCCTTGGTTACAATAGAACAGGGGTACTTGACAGAGAGAGGAAGACCAAGATGTGTGCAAGGAAAATTTACAATAGAACAAGGCAATATCTGTTGGAGCACATTGATAATTTGCAAAATTCAAATCCTGTTTTCCTTTTAGCAGTTGATTTCTTGCATGTTCTTTTGCATATATCTTACACAATATTGTTGAAAATACTTGAAGCAGGCTCCTAATGATAGTGTCATTTGCCCAGCAAAGTATTCCATATTTTATTGTTTTACTGTAACTGGCTGATGATAGTGAACAAATATTTTTCAGATTATCATTGCTTTCAGCATCGCCGACCACATAAAGAAGTTGTTCTATTCAGAGCATGGGGCTAACTCTAGGTATTGCCGGCTATTTTCACCTTGATGATTTTTTTTCTAATTTGCATCAACCCTTTGGAATGGGAAGACTGAACTTCAAGTATTTGTTCAGGAGAGATGACCCAGAGGTCAAGAGCCTAATTGACGAGATCGAGAAACTGAGGGAAGCATTTGAATCTATAGAAAGGCCAACACTAAGCATCGAAGACCACAAATCAAAGCCGCTGCCTGAGGAAAGATCTGACTTGAGCCCTTCACCTATCCAAGCACCTGTTACCCCCAAAGCTGCGCATGTCGACTCCCCAAAATCTCCCATGAAGCCTGAGCAGCAGCATCAGCTGGATCCTGATTCTGAATTTGCAAACCCGGGAGCAGACTTTGGGAAGGACGGCAAAGATTACTCAGCCGAGGAGATCAGCGGGTGGGAGTTTGACGAGCTCGAAGAGGAGAGCTGAATGCCGACACATCGTCCGAATCCGGCAACCAAAAACCACTAGATTCGGTTTCCCGCACTGACATGTGTCTCCAGTTCCGAAGCGCCAGGGAAATGTGCACCGCTGGATGTATATAGGTGTCGTTCGATTGCACCGTCGCTGTCCGTGGACAATTGACCTGTAACCTCGGCAAGGCAATTGCTATTTGTTTGTTCTTGCCATGACCATGTTGTGCATTACTCCATGTGTACTGATCAGTACTGAACATCACTGTTGTAAAACTTGCAAGTTTGGACTTTCTTTAAATATATACACATACATTGGGATTCAGATATATTAGTAAACAATTGCAGTTCTTTCTTTGTTGCCGAACTCATCCACCCCCTTGGATGCTGGTCAGATTGAAGGCATATTATCATACAAAGCTCGATGATGCACCTAGCTGGCAAGTTGAAACAAATAGCGATACTACCCATTCTGATGTTACATCTAAACTATCTCGTCTGCATGAAATTCTTGCAACACGGCCTGGAAGCTACCCGGGTTGGTATGCTACCGCCGCGGTCAGCCCGCCCGCCCAAAGGAAGTTCCACTGCCCATGCATTCCCACCTCCTACGCCGCGACGCTCCGGGACCTGCTCGACAGAATGCTCATGGGTGATGGTGTGCCGCGGGCGTGGTGAGCCGTGCGCTTGGTGCTCGACGAGATGGCATGTCAGGATGAGGTTTGCTGCGGCACGGTCACGTCGCTGCCGAGTTGCAGCAGGTTCGGCATTCGGCAGGTCTGTTCACTCCCTGTGTGCAATTCTGAGGACAAGTAAAATAGTCGTGTGTGCGTTTCAAGCGTACACATCCTCGATGGGTTCGGCTCCTCTGCAGTTGCCTTCAGATTTCAGGACTTGCTTGTCGTCAACCTACCATCATAACTTCCCACGGAAACAGGGTAAGAGCATGGTTAATAGTATAGCCAACTACTGGCTATATGGAATTGCCATGTCACATATAGTCAACCTAATAGCCAACACATATAATAGCTAGTTGCTAAAAAGTAGTACTTCATTAATATATGGTCCACCTTACATCCTCACAATATTTCTTGAAGCTTGTTTTACAGCCGGCTGTTAATCTGCAGCCCGCTTCCTTTCTCTCTCATCTTTTCTCTCATCCAACTCAGCAGAAATATACTAGTTTAATCCTTATAGTCTGCTGACTGTACCTTATTATACTTGCTCTAAAGAAGAGGAGGGAGCACAGTCAGCGTTGACACTAGTTTCTTCTTACCTATGAGAACGACAGCCTAACCGAACCGATGGTAACAAAGCTGATGTGTAGATCTAGCATCTCTCTTTTTTGTTTTTGTTTTTGAGATCAGATCTAGCATCTCTTGATTGAACTGAAATGTTTGTTTGCATCATATAGTTGGCTACCCAGGTTTTATAAACCGGCACTAGTAGCTACTCCATTGCAATTGGTCTACTTACCATTGTGGACTTTTGTCTAGAAATTTGATCCCAATGCTACCAACTAATTTGGCTTGTCGGAATGGATTGGGGTGGGCGTTGGAACTGACCTGTCAGGCCAGTATATTATTTATGAAATGTCACAAGATGCATGTTCGTCAGCTTGACGATTTTACTTCAGTTTTAGTCGGCTGCTGCATGTCGTAATTAACATCAATCAAACTATGACTTTTGTGACCAAAGGCGACTAGTAGCAAGGAAAATGCCATGATGTTCAGCAAGCATTTCAGGGTCTCTTTGATTCGCAGGAATAGGAAAAACACATGAATAGAATGTCATGCCCGTTTGAATCCTACATGATTTGAGTTTGTTTGATTGCACCATAGAAAGGATTTTTTTTTCTTCAAAAGGTTGGAGTGGATGTTAGATCTCCTATGGAATTAGTACAAACGATTCCTTAGGAAAAGTTTCTATATGATCCAATCATACGAATCAAACGACCAACGTCGGAAAAATTCCTAAGGATTCCAATTCTCCAAAATTCCTATGAAAATACTTTGAACAAAGAAGCCACCAGTGGTTTTGAGATGCAATTTTCTGCCATATGTGAAGTATCTTGTAAGAAGGAAACTGAACATTTTTACGATTCTGCTGCTGCAAGAAATTGCAGTGTAGTAGGTGAATTTTTACTGATCCCATAACCCTGGCCGTCTAAATGCCATCGAGTACATCAATTTTATGTTGAAAACATAGAGATTTATTGTGCTATATGTGGCCAAAATGCTGTCAGTGCAACAACACTAGCTTCACCATAATATTCAGTTCTCCATAGAAAACAGTAGGTTGGACTAGACAAAATAAATGTGGTACGTTGTCGAGTACTTTAGTGATCTAAACGCTATTATATTTTTTTACGGAGGGAGTATTAATTAGTAGGCAAATTGGGTCAATTGGATGGATTAAACAAAAGTAAGGGTGATGGTGACAAGCTGCATCGATCCGTTGTTTGCGGCATCTTGGTCTAACACAGATTTTGATAGAGAAACAGACATGTTTATTCTTATGTAACTTGAGAAACGGAATATGCTTAATTGTCATAGGAACATTTTGGAACTGGTTCATTTCAAACGCTCGCAAATCGTAGCACATGACGATCAGACAAAACATCAGATAATTTATTGCATCACACTGGAGCACTCGACCTCATGCACACTGCACGTACACATGTCTCGACTGACCACCAACTAATCAGCTTGCAGCCACCTGGTTGGATCCTGAAGAACCTGATGAGCTGGGGAGAAGATGATGGTGAACGGCGCCGGCACTAGTGGCGTTGGTAGGGTTGATGACCCTGCAGTTGCGCCTGATCTCGCCCTGTGCCCCGGAGAGCACCTCGATCTGCCCCATCTTGAGCATGGACCTGGCGAACCTGGTCCGGAACGCCGCCTCGCTGCGCACGAAGGAGTCGACCAGCGATTTCATGGTGGCGTTGGTCAGCAGCGCCGCGTCCGACTGGAAGAGGCCCAGGTTGTTGGTCAGCCCCACGTAGTACTTGTTGTCGAACCTCGCCGGCGTGACGAGGTCCATGAGCGTCGTCGTCGTCGGGAACGTCTGGTTGCTGTTCGGCGGGCAGATGCCCTTGAGCAAGAACGCGTACGCCTTGCTCAGCGTCGGATCAATCTGTTGACGCATGTCGTGGTCCAGGTAATGAATAATTAGGATCACTGACTGCTAAAATATTTCATGTTTTGAAGTGTTGTTGAAGAATTATATAAGTTATTACCCCGTCGGTTGTGTTGGGGAAGTTGTAGATCCGCTCGGTGAAGCTGCTGCAGTGGGAGACGCCGATGGTGTGGGCGCCGGAGAGGACAACGATGTCCTCGACGGTGAGGTTCTTGGCGGCGAAGCCGGCGACCAGGTCGGAGGCGGTGGACGTCGGCCCGGGCAGGTTGTTGAGCGCGTTCGCTTCGGTGGACACACGGCCGTCGCGGCGCCCTGCGGGCACCTGGTACCCGAGGCCGCCCGACAGCACGACGCTGTCCCGCGCCGCGAAGGCGAGGACGTCGGCGCAGGAGACGACGCCGGGGCACCGCGCCTCGACGGCCGCCTTGGCGCGGTCCACCACGTCGAAGAAGCGGAGGCTGGGGAAGTTGG
The DNA here is from genome assembly GCA_039707655.1 of Elymus sibiricus. NCBI lineage: Eukaryota > Viridiplantae > Streptophyta > Magnoliopsida > Poales > Poaceae > Elymus > Elymus sibiricus. Next base: position 111,425,377 of record CM077664.1, on the reverse strand, counting down.
GTGCCGAGTCCTTCTCCGCCTTGTTGCCAGGCGTCGAGTCGATCAGCACCGAGCCGTCGCAGCCCTGCACCACCCATGCATGTGAGCACACATGTGAGTATATGGACGCTGTGCGTGCATGCATGCAGTGTGGTAGCTAGCTTGGCTTACCTTGACGAAGCAGTCGTGGAAGTGGAGGCGGATGATGGCCGGAGCGACTCCGGAGTCGTTGCCGAAGGCGGCGGCCACGGTCTGCTGCACCAGGGTCTCGGCGGACGGGCAGGTCCTGTCGTAGAAGCCCACGTCGATGCAGGCGACCACGGCGTCGGACGAGAGAAGCGCGGCCAGGGTGACGACGGCCAGCGCCGCGGCGAGGCTGAAGCATCATGGCTGCTGCTGCTTCTGATGTGCGCTGTTGCTTTGCAACTTCGCTCGTGGATATACTCTCCTATTCGTGGGGTGTGGTTTTATAGGACGCTGGGTTGAACTTGGAAGGGCATTTCTGTCACTTGCATTACTAACTGCAGGCGACCATTTAATTTATTTATTTAGAACAGGGGACCAGTTAATTTGATCTATTATCCTCAATCCGCGTATTCCTTCATTTCAACATTTGTTTGCGTTGGTACCTTTCTTGCTTGATTGGTTGCATTGGACAACCTTTTAGTTTGAACTATCACTGACTAGTTTTTTAGAGGTTATTTTTAAAAGTTAGAAGTATTACTTTCAAAAACCGGGTGTATGCACACCTGCCTATACCTTGGCATTTCTTCATGTTTACTGGTACCCAAGTTTCATATTTTACCTCCATGGGCCATGGCTACTTGATGTTTGGTATGATTTCTAGTGCATTCTTGTGGGGATTTGTAGAAACGACATATAGTTTTTAGCAGCCAATGTCGAGCTTGAGAAACGGGCGTAGAGGATTTAGACCAGTTTGATGCAATTCTGCTCACAAAATTGATGGAGCACAACTCCATTTTTTGAAATCATATATAGCAAGAAGATTTGTAAATTGTTGATCCCGCTTGCCACGGGATAGCACAACTCCATTTAACTGAAGGTGGAGTCTATAGGCACGCCACAGGCAAGGGCACGAGCAGGGGCAAGCGGACAATTCTGTTCAATTTAGTTGAGCACTTGAGCTGTCTCATGTACGTGTGATGCCGATATATGTATGTGGGTTTTGATGTTTTTTATCTCGATCCTACTTTGCAAAGATAATACGACGGGTACTCAGACCTCAGTGTAGATGTTCTTTTTTTGCGGGGCAAGATTATACTTTGCTAGACAATATGAGCTGTACTCACGGAAAATACACAGGAGCTCCTGGGTGCTTCACCGCCCTATATGAGTATTAAATTCAAAAAATACCAAGAAAATTCAAAAAAACCTGGAATTTGGGGATATCAAACCTGGGTGCCCAATCTACTTCTGTGTGAAGTTTCGTGCACAAATACTAGGAAAAGTATCTGTGGGGAGGAAAATACAGTCCGACCTATGATCCATCCAAACCGTTTTTTCTATACATAGGATTTTTTTGTCTTTTTTATCGAGAATACGTTTTCTGGTATTTTTTCAAGAAACTTCACACGGGAGTAGATTGGGCACCCAGGTTTGATATCCCCAAATTTTATTTTATTTTTGAATTTTCCTGGTTTGTTTTTTAATTTAATATTCATATAGGGGGTTGGAGCACCCGAGTGCTCCAAATCCTCTTCCCCGTACTCACAACTGAGTGCAGATGTTCTTTTTTTACAGGGCAAACCTCACTGTACATGTGGATGAGCGGTTACTATGGTTTCATTTTCCATTAAGATAGGGCATACATGACTTCAACACTAGAACGGTTACTATGGTTACCCTTTGGGCAGTTTGGCAGGCTAGAGGAAGATCATACATGAGGATAAATATCAAGAGCCCACTGTCTACCTCACTCTTTCACCATTCGGTTCTTAGAATATTTGGAAACTGTAGATCATGTGAAGAAACCGAAGATCTCCCAGGTATCTTGTGAACGTCAGAAAAAATGTCTACCTCTGTCCGATGGTTGTGTTAAACCTAATACAGATGGGGCAGTAGCTAAGCTTGGAAGCAAGGGGGACGTTGCGGCTGTATTTCGTGACCACATGCGCAAGTTTTTGGGCGCCTCATCAAGGACATTCTATTGTCTTCAAGACCCAGCTACAATTGGAGCATTTGCATGCGCTGAAGCGATGAAGGATCTAGACGAGCGGTGCATCTGTGTGACCTCATATTGTTCTGAAGTTGTCGAAGGCATACTTAAGGGCTTAACGGGGGCTCATGGCACTATCATAAGGGAGATTCAGAAGAGATGCATCGGTTCTGATCTAGTTAAGTTTACACATGAGTTTAGAGAATCAAATTTGAAGCTCATGCTTTAGCTAGGGCATCAGTCGGTCTGCCGACGCCATGTCTGGCTCCTGAAGTCTCTGAACATTCATTGTATCCCTCTCATGTAGTTAATGAATAAAGCAGGCAAGGATCTGCTCGGATCCGGTCTTTGTTCATCTATGTTCGTGTGTCTTCAGGTTGGATTCTTCCGATCTACGCTTCTTTTCATCGACGACGATTGTTGTTCTGGTGCGCTGGTCCTATGAGGCCTTAGACTGTCTACTACAATAAGTTTTGCCCGGCTCCGGCGAGGGAGGGGCGATGATGGCGACACACCTTCGACTCGCTTCAGTGCTTCTAATCGTCGCTATGTGGTCTATAGATCTGGATGTAATTTTTATTTCTGGTGTTCGTTGTACTGTCATGATTAAAAATGAATAGATCGAAAGTTTCCCAAAATAAATAAATGAGTAAAGCATGCAAGTTCTCTACAAAATGTGTTTGTTCTTGTCGTTACCGTTCCACTGCTCAATTCTAAATCCAAATCTAATCCTAAAAAAAAAACCAATCATATTTAAAACAAATTTTGAATTCAGCTAAATTAAACCAAACTCCGGTTCTTAGGTATTCATCTTCATCATTAAATGTTCAGATCGGTGTTATAACACTAGTTTTTTCTAGTTTAAATCTAACACCGATCTGTGATTTTCCTATCGTACACGTATATGTGTGTATGGTCCGCATGTCAAGTGGTGTGTGTGCGATTGTACGTCTTCGTAGAAAAATCGATGCCAACCGTCCTTTGAACACCTGGCTCCATGTTCCTGTTGTGCAAGTCCTTTTTCCATATAGATAGGTAATATAAAATATAATCGTCTTTTCACGCACAGATGACCGCATAGCGCAGTGGATTAGCGCGTCTGACTTCGGATCAGAAGGTCGTGGGTTCGACTCCCACTGTGGTCGAATTTTTTTTATTCTTTAGTTTGAGAAAATCCAAAACAACATTTTGAAGCTTAAAACATAATTAAATTTACACAATCCTACAATTTCATAATACTAAAATTTTGTAGGCTACACAAACCAGACCTATTTTTTCATTCTTTAGTTTGAGAAAATCCAAAACACCATTTTGAAGCTTAAAAAATAATTAAATTTACACAAATCCTACAATTTCATAATACTAATTTTTTTTGTAGGCTACACAAACCAGACCTATTTTTCTGTTCTTTTGTTTGAGAAAATCAAGCTTAAAACATAATTAAATTTACATTATTGTACAATTTTATATTATTGAAAAATTGTAGGGTCCATTTTTTTTATTCTTTAGTTTGCAAAAAATCCGAAAAATGTTTTCAAGCTTAAAACATAATTAAATTTACACAATCCTACAATTTCATAATACTAAAATTTTGTAGGCTACACAAACCAGACCTATTTTTTCATTCTTTAGTTTGAGAAAATCCAAAACACCATTTTGAAGCTTAAAACATAATTAAATTTACACAAATCCTACAATTTCATAATACTAAATTTTTTTGTAGGCTACACAAACTAGACCTATTTTTCTGTTCTTTTGTTTGAGAAAATCAAGCTTAAAACATAACTAAATTTACATTATTGTACAATTTTATATTATTGAAAAATTGTAGGGTCCATTTTTTTTATTCTTTAGTTTGCGAATTTTTTTTGTAGGCTACACAAACTAGACCTATTTTTCTGTTCTCTTGTTTGAGAAAATCAAGCTTAAAACATAACTAAATTTACATTATTGTACAATTTTATATTATTGAAAAATTGTAGGGTCCATTTTTTTTTATTCTTTAGTTTGCGAAAAATCCGAAAAATGTTTTCAAGCTTAAACATAATTAAATTTACATAATCCTACAGTTTCATATTATTAAAATTTTGTAGGTTACACAAAATTTTCGTTCTTTAGTTTGAGAAAATAGAAAACACGATTTTAAAGCTAATTAAATTCACATTATTGTACAGTTTTATATTACTAAAAAAATTTAGGCTACACAAACCATCCCTAGCTGCAATGACGTGGTCTTCAACGGAGCACTGGTGCTCCCTCCGTTCTTATTGAGTCTGCATATTAGTTTTGACCTAAGTCAAACTTTTTAATATTTGAGAAAATCGATAACATTATTTTTAAAGCTTAAAACATAATTAAATTTACATAATCGTACAACTTTACTACTAAATATTGTGTAGGCTACACAAATCATCCCTAGCTGCAACCACGTGGTCTTCAATGGAGCACTAGTACTCCCTCCGTTTTTATTTCGCCCACATATTGCTTTGACCTAAGTCAATTTTTATAATGTTGGGCTAAGTTTGGGTGTAACACGGGTGTGTCTGAGGCGTTCCATTTGCTCTTGTTAATGCAAGTCTAAGGGCGTTGTACCGGCCGCTTGGTCATTCTCATATTCATGAAGAATTAAATATTTTTGGTGACCATTTTAAACAATGTATTAAAATCAGTTTAATAGAAGAAGAAAAATGTTTCGTATGATCTTTAGTTTTGTTCATGAATACACAAAAACATATTCATGCAACTAGTGAAATGTTACATAGAATCACAAAAATAGTTCGTTTCTGTATTTTTATGTGTTATACATAAAACCACGTCTTCATTCTAATCTGAAAATATTCATGCATTTCAAAGCAATTTTCATGACTATAAACTTATCTCAGAATATGCGTCTTATGTATTTTCAAAATAATAATAATATATATATTCAGATGTATAAAATTAAATGTTCATGGCCTGAAGAACAATTGTTCATGTACCTTTTTCATATAAATTTACCGTGAAAATGGTAACACAAAATAAATAAATTCGGAAATATAAATTATAATTAAAATAAATAAAAGGTAAACAAATATAGAAATGGCAAAAAAGGGTTAAACATAGGTAAATATAAGAAAAGAAAACGAAAGAAAAAAACTGAAAAGAAGCATGTTGTTAGGCTGAAAACAAGACAGAGCTAGATAAATGAATCAACCCAGCTACACAAAATAAGACTGGAGTAAATGGTGCATCACGATTTGCCTAGTGTTTAAGCCACACTGCTTACTGTGTAGTATACTGTCGAAGACAAGATCTGAAGCTAAATATATATACACACCAAGTAAAACTTGTTCACGTGAAAAACTGCACATACATGTCAGGCAGTTGAAAGTTGAAACCGCAGCAAATAATGTGTGCAAGTAGCGCAGCTACCATTGGGAGATGGCGCAGCAGTAAACACCCTGCAGTATGAAATGGACGACTTTCAGAGTGCCTAGTTCATACATATAGGCATGGCAAACGATAACTTCAACAACTGAACAACGTCCTCACGGTTTGGGTCGTCATTGTGGTTTTGGCGTGGTTCATTATCTTTTGTTGGGATGTTATTGTCGGGTTCAATTGTGTTGTACAAGCGTCAGGAGTTACGGTTGTTGTGTGTTGGTAGGGTTTGGCGGGTTGCATGTGTGCTCGTGGGGTCTCATGATTGGTGAGTAGTCCAATTATGGTCTGATTGTATCGGTTTTAGCCTGGTTTTTCGTAAATTAACTGGGCAATTCTCTTCTTAATTAATCGATGAGGCAATTCTTTTGTCTCCGTTTCAAAAAAAAAATGGGGTTGGAGCTGTTTAAATCAGAAGAAAAAAACATACTGTACTAGATAGCCCGGCTGACATTTGAATTTCAAGGAACAGATTTAAGGCAAAACGCAATAAGATAAAGATAGGAGAGACTTTCCAAGGAATATACACCATGCATGGTACGAATGACATGAAACATGGTCGCTAGCTCTTCAGCTAAAACTTTTATCTAGTTCTATTACTTTACTTCCACCAGCATCCAGCCACATACTCCCTTCGTCCCAAAATAAGTTTTTTTTTTGAAACGAGGCAAAAGATTTGCCATTTTCATTGATTAAGAAGAAGAGACTTGCCCGGTTAATTAGAGAAAAACCGGGCGAAAACCTAGATACAAACCCCACAAGGGGCACACGCGGACGACCTGGCCACAACAACGCCAAACAGTCGCCCGCAACGGTTACTTTACTTTCAACGCGGCTTGTCCCAAAATAAGTGACTCACTTTGTACTAACATTTAACTATCACAAATTGCCTGACGTAATATCTACCAATGAAAGCATGCCACAGCTTACTAGAGAAATCCCATGAAATGCAGGTATTTAGCTGCCGCCAAGTCTTGACAGAAGTCTTGGTACCAGTAGTCTTCTACGAGGTAGTCAGGGTGCTACTACTTGACGCCGACACCCGCAGCGATCCTGATAGTAGATCAGGTCAAAAGGGTCAGCAAACGAGACGTCAGATGCTCGTTGGTGGCAGTAAACTGGGGCTCCCCCATCAGTGCGTGGGCTCTTTTTATTTGAAACAAGAGTGCGTGGGCCCTTGAAAGGTTGAAGTTGACAAGCCTCGCTTGTTCCATTTTGCATTGCCCAGAGTCTTCAGTCCCGCGCTCAGCTCAGACCACGCTCTCCATGCACGCCCGGGGCCCCGAGCCACCCCCCGTCCGATCATTTTCTTTTCAAAAGAAATGCAGATTTAACTTTGCGTTAGCTAGCTGAGGGCTCTGCATCATAAATGCAGGTTCAACTTTCAGCCTATCAGCTGATAGCTGCGCAGCGTACCACACCGCAGGGAGGTCGACACGTAAGGGGCTGTGGCGTTCCTGAAGTAGCCACTATGCCCAAAAGCCAGTATGCCCAAAACGGCTACTGCTGCCTACTTGCACGAAACGAACCCCAGACGTGGCACGGGGTGCGCAGCGTGCACGCGGTACGCGTCTCCCCACTTCAGTAAAGCAGACAGAGGAGGCAAAGGAGTCGTAGACGAATCGGTAAAGAGATGAGGACTGAGCCGTAGCTCAGTGGTTGAGCTCGGCAGTGGCCAGCCAACCCACCCGAGTTCGATCCCCAGCGGGGATGAATTTCAGGGTGTCTCACCTGGAGTACTGTTCATAGCAAAAAAAGCCCAACGTCCGACTCGTTGGGCCTGAGTGGACTACCACCACGTCGCGAACTACTTAAAGCAGGTTTCCCCTAGGAGAGAGTCATCCAGAGGATCAGGCACGGCATCGGAGGCGGCTACCAAACCTTCTTCCTCCTGTCGCAATTTCCTTTCTCTGATCCATTCTTGTAAATCGAATTGGTCTGTATTAGCTACTACTTCGGAGAGCACAATAGATCGACTCCTACCTCGCATATCTTGTTCCTTACATCTGGTATCAGAGACAATCCACCCCCCTTCCCTGCATCATCCTGGCTCAGTTCGTGGAGACGAGATCCCTTTGTCAGGCGCGCGATCAACTCGTCGCCATGGATCCGGCAGTCCAGTCCTTCCTGGAGCAACTGGAGACCACGCTGTCGGCTCACACCACGTCGATCCAGGCGTCAAACGCCAAGATCGACGATCTGCTGGCCTGGCGCCCCGATCTGGAGCGGAGGGTCGCGGATCTGGGCGAGGCGGTCGTGGCACTGCAAGTCGAGCGTTCGCCACCACCCACGACGCGCGACGACACCGGCAAATCGACCACGCCCCCGCCACCCCTGCCTGCGACGCGCGACGCTCAACCGAGCGTCGTGACCGGCGCGGCGACAGTTCACCAAGGGTCCTTGGACCGCGGCGATGCTCCTCTTCATCGGGAACTGCCGGCGGCGTCCTTCATGACGCCGCTGCCGGTCCCGGCCAACGGTCAAATCGATTCCCAGTCTCCTTTACCTGTGCTGTCTCCATTTGCTAGTTCTAGCCAATTGCTGACGGGTCTGGGGCAAGCTCATCCTTCGATCGTGTTTCCGCAATTCTCGGGCGAAAATCCACGGCTGTGGAGAACGCTCTGTGAACAGTACTTTGCTATGTTTGGGATTCATAACACGTTCTGGGTACCCATGGCTTGCTTGAACTTCTCGGGCACAGCTTCGGTGTGGTTACAGTCTTTGCAAAAGAAGTTAGATCAGTTCGATTGGGACTCATTTTGTAACCTGCTGTGTACTCGTTTTGGGAGGGATAAACATCAACTCTTGATTAGGCAGTTTTACACAGTGCGCCAAACTTCTACAGTAGCAGCTTACATTGAGCAATTTGAGCTTATTATCAATCATTTGAGTTCATACTCTGACTCCATTCACCCATACTACTATCTTACTCGTTTTGTGGAAGGGTTGCGTCCGGACATTCGAGCGGTGGTGTTGGTGCAGCGGCCGCCGGACCTTGACATGGCGTGCTCCCTCGCACTTCTTCAAGAGGAGGTCATCGACGGTGTTTTTGGTGCATCTACCTCAACCCCAGCAGCGAAGCCGCCGGACGTGCCGCCGGGAGGAGGCAGCCCATTACCTCTGCCTCCACCACCTCCACGAGCGCCTCCAGCTACGGGTGCCATAGATCGGCGTGGCACGGACGCAGCGCGCGCAGACACAGCTAAACTGAAGACTCTGCGCGACTATCGCCGAGCGCACGACTTGTGTTTCAAGTGCGGTGAACGGTGGGGTCATGAGCACGTCTGCCCTACCTCGGTACAATTGCACGTCGTGAAAGAATTACTGGAGCTTTTCGGAGTGGACGCTATCTACAGCACCAGCGACTTGCCACCCTCTTTGGCGAGCGAAGATACAGTGATGGCAATCTCAAGGTCAGCGCTGTATGGAGGAGTGTCAGCAAAAGCTTTCCAGCTCAGGGCATGGATCCAGGGACAAGAAGTGCTGATGTTGGTCGATTCCGGCAGCTCCACGTCGTTTGTCAACGAGAACTTAGCGCAACGTTTGCGAGGAGTTCTTCCCTTGCCGCGCGTTTCGAGAGTGCGCGTGGCTGATGGTGGTGAACTCACTTGTGCAGCATACTTGCCCCAATGTGTCTGGTACTCGCAGAATCAAGAGTTCACAACAGATATGAAGGTTCTTGCGTTGGGCACTTACGATGCTATTTTGGGTATGGACTGGCTTGAAGCTCACAGCCCGATGCAGGTCGACTGGCGCGCTAAGTGCCTCGAGTTCTCTACTTCCGAGGGCATAGTTTGCTTGCGTGGTCATGAGTCTACTTCCACGGAGTGCTTTGTGATCAATTCTCTGTAGTTGCAATGTCTATACAAACAGCAGGCAATTACTCATGTCGTCCACCTGTGCGCAGTTTCTGAAGAAGTGGAACAAGCTGCGCCAGTGCCACATCAGATTCAACAAGTGATGGCTGCATTTCCGGATGTGTTTGGCGAGCCAGAAGGATTACCACCGTGCCGGTCCTGCGATCACGTATACCTCTGATCCCAGGTGCGCAGCCGGTGAATGTGCGTCCCTACAGGTACAAACCCGACCATAAGGATGAGATCGAAGCCCAAATCGCAGAGATGCTCAAGGCAGGGGTCATCCATCCCAGCACCAGCCCCTTCTCCTCACTGGTGATTTTGGTCAAGAAAAAGGATGGGACATGGCGTCTCTGCATCGATTATCAGCAGCTTAATGCACTCACATGTGTCAGCAAGTTCCATATACCAATCATTGAAGAACTACTTGATGAACTCCACGGTGCTAAGTGGTTCTCAAAACTTGATCTTCGCTCGGGTTATCATCAAATCAGGCTCGCCGAAGGAGAGGAATTCAAAACAGCATTCCAGACACACTTTGGGCAATTTGAATTTAAAGTGATGTCGTTCGGGCTGGCTGGCGGACCTGCAACTTTCAATGGTGCCATGGCAGTCACTCTGAAACCGGTGTTGTGCCGATGTGTGCTGTTCTTTTTTGATGACATTCTTGTCTTCAGTCAAACTCTGGAGGACCACAAGGAACATGTGAGGCATGTCTTGGAGTTGTTGCGCAGAGATAATTGGAAAGTCAAGAGCTCTAAGTGCATGTTTGGTTAGCAGCAAATTGCATATCTAGGCCACGTTGTTAGCGCCGAGGGGGTTGCTACCGACCCCAACAAGGTTAAAGCAGTGGCCAATTGGAGGACGCCGATTGATGTCAAGGGCGTTCGAAGATTTTTGGGCTTAGCAGGGTATTACAGACGTTTTGTCCGTAACTTTGGGGTCATCGCCCGGCCCTTGTTTAACTTGCTCAAGAAAGGGACACCCTTCCTCTGGACTTCAACAACAGAGACTGCATTTCAGGTACTCAAGCAACAACTGACTTCAGCCCCAGTCCTAGCCTTGCCAGACTTCAGCTGCCAGTTTGTTGTGGAAACAGATGCGTGCGATGGGGGCGTGGGAGCAGTTCTGCAACAAAAAGGGCACCCAATTGCATTCATCAGCAAAGCGTTGTCGCCTCGTTTCCAAGGCCTTTCAACGTATGAAAAAGAATACCTCGCAGTCATAGTAGTCGTGGATCAGTGGAGGCCGTACCTGCAACCGATCAGCATAGCCTGGTGCACTTAGAAGAGCAACGTCTGTCCACGCCTTGGCAGCAAAAGGCTTTTACGAAGCTCTTGGGACTGAGGTATGTGATTCGCTACAAGAAAGGCGTCAAAAATAACACAGCAGATGCCCTGTCTCGTGCAGCTCCAGAGGATACCCTCAGTACAGTAACAACATGCACTCCTACTTGGATGGAGGACCTTTTGGCAAGCTACAACAGTTATCCTCAGACAGAAAAATTGATCGAGCAGTTGGACATCCGTGACGACCCCAAAGGAAGGTTCAAGTTACACCAAGGGGTGCTCCATTTCAGAGATCGAATCTGGTTGGGAGGATCAACTGAAATGCAATAGAAGATCATCTCTGCTTTCCATGACAGTGCTTTGGGGGGACACTCAGGTTTTCCAGCAACATACGCCCGCATCCGTCGTCTCTTTGCTTGGCCCAAGATGAAGACGCACATTCGCCAGTACGTGCAATGCTGCATTATCTGTCAGCAAGCAAAGCCTGATAGGGCAGCGTCTCCAGGGCTTCTTTTGCCATTGCCAGTCCCTGCGAGCCATGGGATACAATCAGTATGGACTTCATAGATGGGTTGCCGCAATCTGGAGCTTCAAAATTGCCTGCTGGTGATAGTTGATCTTCGTACCAAATTTGCTCATTTTCTGCCAGTGGCTCATCCTTACACAGCTGCCAAGATTGCACAAATTTACATGCATCAGATCTACCGTATTCATGGATTTCCTGGAGCCATCGTTTCCGATCGAGACCCGGTGTTCACAAGCAACTTTTGGAAGGAGCTTTTCAAGTACGCGGGCACTGAATTGCGCATGAGTACAGCCAACCATCCGCAGAGTGACGGCCAGACCGAACGTGTTAATCAGTGCTTAGAGACCTTCCTCCGTTGCTTTACTCATGCCGCACCCAAGAGATGGAGTTACTGGACGCCATTGGCACCATTTTGGTACAACTCAGCAACACACTCAGTTATTGGGATGTCTCCCTTCAAGGCTATGTTTGGATATGAACCCAAGCATTGGGGTCTGACAGCTTCTACAACATGCTCGGTGCCATCGTTGCAGTCATGGCTTGAGGAGCGCAAGGTGATGCAACAACTTCTGCAACATCACCTTAACAAAGCTAAACAATATATGAAGTCTCAAGTGGATAAGAAGCGGTCTGTTCGTACTTTCGAGGTCGGCGATCAAGTCTTCCTCAAGCTACAGCCGTATATACAGACGTTGGTTGCACCACGAGCGAATCACAAGTTATCATTCAAGTACTTTGGGCCATTCCCCATGATACAGCGCATCAATGACATGGCTTACAAGCTGCAGCTTCCAGATCAGGCGTCGATCCACCCAGTCTTCCACGTCTCGCAGCTCCGCAAGGCGCTTCTGCCGGGTACGCAAGTACATTCACAACTTCCTCTCTGTTCTGACGAGTTCGCTGTTCCTGTGGAGATCATACAGACGCGCTGGCGCAAGAGGAATGGCGTGATGGTGGAGCAGGTCTTGGTACGTTGGTCAGACGACTCGAGCATCGGCACGACATGGGAAGATAAAGCAGCGTTGCAGGGTCGTTTCCCTGGAGCAGAGGCTTGGGGGCAAGCCTCACGCCAAGGAGGGAGGGATGTCAGCGCCCCTGACGAAGCGGCCCCACCAGCAGTCAGCCGGACCCAAGACCGTGCACGGCCCAGCCGTGCATGCAAGCCCAACGTCCGACTCGTTGGGCCTGAGTGGACTACCACCACGTTGCGAACTACTTAAGGCAGGCTTCCCCTAGGAGAGAGTCATCCAGAGGATCAGGCACGGCATCGGCGGCGGCTACCAAACCTTCTTCCTCCTGTCGCAATTTCCTTTCTCTAATCCATTCTTGTAAATCGAATTGGTCTGTATTAGCTACTACTTCGGAGAGCACAATAGATCGATTCCTACCTCGCATATCTTGTTCCTTACATACGGACCGTTGTTCAAGGCCAACTTTCAATCTCATTTTCTAGTTTAGTTCGTGTTTGCAGTGCAAGAGTTCTGTTGTTGTTTATCCAGTGTGTTTTTCTGAAGCCGCGTTTGTGTTTGTCGTGCTCCATGAATGATATGAATCTGGTGTAAACTATTTTGGTTTCATTATGAGTGGATCCAGGGCGTGAGCCCTTTTCCTCTAAAAACAACCCCAAGACCATTTACGTTAAGTCGTAAGCTCGCAAAAAGCCGGTTGAAACTCCCCTTGGCTTGAAACAACATATGTTTTCGATTCAACGCTATGCATAGTGCATAAAATTGTTGCTAGAATTGGTCATCTCATGGTCCATTATAATCCGCAATCGAAACTATAAAACAAGCGTATTTGGAAAAAAAAATTGGGCATGCTAGAGGCTCGTGTGTTCCCTTTCTCGTGTCACCTCACATGTACCACTCTGTTGCTATCCAACAACATTTAACTTATGAAGACAAAGATGGATGGAGTGGACTGAGATAGCCGGGTTTTTCGGCAGGGGCAAGTTTCAATATGCCGCGAGTGTAAAAAGTGAAGCACACAAAGCATTGATCAACCAACATAGGAGCAAGGTTCAATATGCCGTGAGTGTAAAAAGTGAAGCACACAAGCATTGATCAACCAACATCGAAACTGAGTGATCTTGGAAGGATGATGAGAAAATGAAGGAGTAGAGGTTTGTATTTTGATATTCGAGTATTGCTCCTAGAAGACTTGATTATCGACAATGTGATGAACACTAAGAGGTGAAGCATATAGCCAAACATGGTAAGCGAGATAATTTTGAACCGTGAATCGTAGAACAATAGTTCTATGGTATTTTCCATTAGATTATAAAATATTTACAGAGTAGCAACAAAACAAAAGAAACAAATAGAAATACAACCAACACCTCTAACCAATGCCAACTTTTGGTATCATCCTTAAAAAGATGTCAATCTAGTAAGGGTCTAAAGGTTGGACTCAATCCAATCTTTCAGAGTGTCGAGGTTCTTCTGTTTAACTCTGTGCTCAAGTAAAGAGAGGTCTTGCTTTAGAAGGAACTTCCAGGAGGCTATGCTTTGTGCTTCATGCCTGAAAACTTTCCCGTTTCTTTGGATCCATATATTCTAGCAGCCTAGGATTATGATATCAAGTGCAATTGGTTGTGGAAGTTTGCTTATAGCTAAAACAGTCTCATCAAAAAAGGAGGTCCCTCTCTGTCTGCCTGGGATAATTTCTTCCCAGCAATCTTGTTCATATCCACAGTCCTAGAAAATGATATGAGGTTTCTTCTGCTCCTTCATTACAGAAGACACAATCATAGCAATCAAGATTCATATATTTTCTTTTCAGCAAATTTCTAGTGTTGGCCCTGTCATGAAGGAGCAGCCAAAAAATATCTTATGTCTGATTCTGCTTGCACATTTCCAAAGCAAATGAAAGAGCTTGTGTGCTTTTTGATCTTGGGATAGTGCATGATACATCTTGATTGAGGAATATCTGTTACTTTCTCCAGTAGTTTTCCATTTATCTGCATTCTCTGGATTGCTATGGTGTTCAAAGCATTTGGAGTTCTTCAATTTGCTGAAATGATGTGGCAGACAGTGGGGTATGGAAATGGTCATAAATATCCATCCTACCACTAACAGAAGCTAGAGTTTGTTTGCTGTCTTTGGCAAAAGAATGCAGTTCAGGGAGGATTTAGGTGAGTGGTTTTTCCAGCCACTTATCAACCCACAGCTGAATAGTATTTCCTTGGCCAGTATTGCACTGAGAATTCTCTTTAAAATAGGGTAAAAGTTTCAGGTGTGTTTTCCACCAGCTAGAGCCAATCATCCTTTCCCCAGGTAATTGTTGAGTGTAGTAAGTATCCCAGATTAACTTGACCTAGGGAAGATCTTCTTTGTTTAGAAACTTGTGCAAGTTTTTTAGAAGTAGAGCTTTGTTACGTGTGGGTGTGGCCACATCTAAAATTCCCAATCCTCCTTTGTCTTTGGGTTTGCACACTTTCTCCCAAAACAATGAGTGCATGGCCAGTCTTTTCTTGTCCAAATTTTCTCCAGAAGAAGTGCCTGAGGTACTTATTGAGCTGGTCTAAAATTGCCACTGGTAATGCCAGAGCACTCATGTAAAACATGAGCAAGGCAGAGAACACTAATCTAAAAATTTGAAGTCTACCATCAAAAGAGAGCATAATAGAGCAGCCAAATAATCTTCTTTCAATTGTTTGGCAGAGATGGGTAAAATCTTCAATCTTTAGTCTGTTGGCAGTGAGGGGAAGCCATAGATATGTGAAAGGGAAGCTGCCCAGCTTACATCCCAGGAGAGTTAGGATGTTGTTCAGATTGTCAGGAGCCACATTGATTGGAACTAGCACATACTTGTGACAATTGATCCTCAGACCTGTTTGAGCAGCAAAATGAGCCAATAGATTATTTACTTGTTGTAGTTGACTTTGTTCTGCGGGCATGATCAAAATTGTATCGTCAGCATACTGAATCACAGGGAAATCTTGATTGTGGGAGTTTCCAATGGGTGCTTAAATAAGGTTTGCTTGCATAGCCTTATTGAAAATGGATTGTAGGAGATCAGCAACAAGAAAAAAAATGAGGGGGAATAATGGATCCCCTTGCCTTACTCCTTTCTTACATTGGAACTGTTTTCCTGCCACACCAGACCCAAAGATCATTTTTATCCATGATATCCATCTATCTCCAAAACCTCTGGCTTTTAAAATTTGAAAGATGGTCTCATGTTCTATCATGTCAAAAGCCTTTTCAAAGTCTAATTCAAGCACCACTATCTCCTTCTTGGATTGCTGGTATTGATGAATATACTAAAAATCCCATGGTACACAATCTTGTATAGATCTAGACTTTAAGAATTCATATTGGTTGGTGTGGATCAATCTTAGGATTATCTTCTGCAGTCTATTTGCCGACAGCTTAGTGATGATTTTAATTATGCAACTCAACAGTGAAATTGGCCTGGAATCACTAGGGGGCTGGGGATTATCTTTCTTTGGAATGAGGGTGATGAAGGAGCTGTTAATAGACTTGAGATCCACCTTTCCATGATAAAAATCCTCAATGAGCTGATAAAAATCTTTCCCTATGATGTCCCAGCAGTATTTAATAAAAGCTCCATTGAATCCGTCAGGCCCAGGAGCTTTGTCAGTTGGCATCTTATGGACCACCTCATCAGCTTCATCTTTTGAGAAAGGAACCTCTAGTTCTGTTAGATCAACCTATGAATGCAGAAGCTCATTTAGATCAAAGAAATTTGAGGTGTGGGTAGTAGTGCCCAGTCTATCTTTGAAAGCTCTCCATAGTACATATGCTTTTGCCTGATGTTCAAAATGTTCCTGTAAGTTTTCATCCAAGATCATGGGAATCTGATTGTTCATGTATTTAATAATGGCTTTTGCTTGAAAAAACTTAGTGTTTCCATCTCCAAATTTTACCCATCTTATAGTGGCTCTTTGCTTCCAGAAAGTGCTCTGATATTCTAGAAGATTAAGCCAGTGCTTTTTGACAATCTCTCTTCCATTCCATTCTTCTAGTGCCAGTTGTCTATGTTCCTCCAGTATGTCCAATAACATCAGCATCTCATTTGAGTTTTTAATGGTTTGTGACAAATTTGAGATATTTTTAGCCCAGATCTTTAAACCCTTTCTCAACCTCTTGAATTTTGCTATGATATTCTTTGTAATATTGGATATGTGGAGTTCTTGCTTCTAAATATCCTCGGCTACTTCTTTGAAGTCTGGCAGCTGTAGCCAGTACTTCTCAAATCTGAAGATGTTTGATTTTGGGATGTTTGCGCCCACTTGAATGATACCTGCCACATGATCTGAGATAGGTTTTTCCAGACATGAAGCAGAAGTGTTGGGGTAATTAAGTGTCCAAGACTCTGAAGAGAACCACTGATCAATTTTTTCTAGCAGGGGGCTTCTTGCATGTTACTCCATGTGAAATTTCTACCTTTCATGGGGATCTCAACAAGTCCTAACTCACCGATAGCAGCATTGAAATTCATCATATCATTCAAATTTCCCCCATCTTTGTTTCTCTTATCAGGATATCCGATAAAGTTGAAGTCAGCAAGCACCATCCAATCAGTACTGTCATCCATTTGGATATTTTGAAACCAGTCCAAAAATTCCGCTTTTTCATTAAGCTGACAAGGTCCATATATATTAGAAAGAATCCAACAATTTCCATTCAGATTAGAAGTGAACTGAATTGAGAGAGCAAATTTATTCTCAAAGACCTTGACCCCATGGAATAATGTGATGTTCCAGGCTACCAACAGTCCACCTGAAGCTCCATTAAAGGGGTGGTAATCAAAAAAATTAATTCTTTTTGGATAAAATTTTCTCACCAGGTTAGAATCAATGTGCTCTCTCTTGGTTTCTTGCAAACAAATGATGTCACAACAGGTTTCATTGATCTTGTTGGAAAGGGCCAACCACTTTTCCTTGCTATTCATGCCTCTGATGTTCCAGTTAAGGATTTTCCATTGTCTCTACATTTTTGTAGATTTATTTGCAGTAAAAATACTGACCAACTATGCAATATTTGGTCACACAAGCCAGTAGATAAATATCTCATCAGAAAATAGAAAGACTGATCCCAAACTCATCATTCAGCAACATCCACATAAGTAATAGTTCTAACACACCAGTGTTCAGGGACACAATCCAGAGGAAGACTCCACTTATTACAATCATCCAAAAGACATTCATTACATAACTTATGCTTTAAGGGGGAAGGAATCACATCAGCATATCTCAGGCATCATGATACTTGCCTTTCTTAACCCCTCCTTCTTGCTTCCCTCCTTGCCTCCCTCCTTGGTCTCCTTTTTTTCTTTTTAGCTTTAGTCTTGATGATTTCTTCAGTGGAGTCCTTGAGAGGTACCTTGCAAAAGGTAGTATTGAGGTTTTTAACAATCTTTCCATTAAGAGTGGGAGGGTCAGCATGACATGCCATACAGTTTCTATTGGAGCATTCCTTCTTTTTAAAGCCTTTATTTAAATCCATTAATCTAGTGCTCCTCCTTACCAGAGTTTCCACCAGAGGGGCGTTTTCTAGTCTCTTCCTCTTTAGATGTATAGCACTAGTGGTAGAAGCCTGCTCCACATCAGCTTCCTTTTCCTGACAAGATGACAAAGATTTACTCTTAGGAGTAGCAAATTTAACTTTATATCCAGAGACTCTTGAAGGACCACAGAGCTGCTTGTAGGTTGGAGCATGATTAAAGATGCAGGAGTCTGGCATTACAAAGGGGAGCATAATTTTGCTGCATGATCCTTGAATAACAATATCCCACATTTGAGAAGATATACACCCCTTGGCCCAATCAATTTTTTCAGGAGAAAGGAGGGCCATAATAAGAAAATTAACCCAGTCCAGGGGGACTTGGATTACCTTTGAGTCAACATTTTTGGGGGCAAAATGAAGCTTCCAAAGGTCCACACTTTCTTGTCCCAAGCACTGGATGTCCACCCTTTCCTGTTGCTCCCTTGAGGCTTGGAGGCACTTTCCACAACAGGGCTGAGAGGGGCCCTAGAAGCTCTGTCAGTGTCAACCAATTCCAGAAGTGATTGCTCACACTCAGAGATTGGGGGGGGGGAGCACTTTCTCAGACACCTCAGAGTTGACAGTGAAATTTGTCCCATGACATTGCTCAACCTCCTTAGTGCATTGGTCAGATGGAACAAGAGCTACTTGCTGTAAATCTTCAGGATTTTTAGGAATCATTTTCTATTTTCAGTAAGCGAGATAATGGTAGGGCCTACATTAGTGTCTTCAAAAGGAAGGAGAATTATTGCACATTTTTTCCTGAAAGAAACCAGTCTACTTTACATCTCTCTACTACATGTTGAGTGTAAATTTCACATACGACCCCAAGACCGTTTAAATTAGATCTTAAGCTCACAAGTCCCGGTTGAAATTCCCCTTGACCTGGAACAACATATGTTTTGGATTCAACGCTATTGAGAGTGTATATATTTGCTAGCATGCAAATTGGTCATCTCATGGGCCATCATAATTGACGATGAAAACATTAGAACATGTGTATTCATATTTTGCTGTTATGATGGTGGCTCACTTATTGGTCGTATCTGCTCTTGCTCATGCCACCTTGCACACCCAAAATCATGTCCGTCCATTCCGGAATTGGGGAACGTGGGTGGCCAAGATAACCGACTGGCACACCCAAAAAAAATCTGGATCGACTCCTTCTAGTCCGTTGAGCAGGCGGCGCGCAAGTACGATATCATGTCCGTCCGTCAGAACTTTCCTTTTGGGGAGCTACCTCGGCTAGAGCCCGTCGACCAGTGGGTGGTCTCCGCATGGGAGTGGAGGGAAGACCGGGAGGCCCTGGAGCGCATCGTGGCAGAGCAAGCCGACGAGGAGTACATGGCGGAGTTTCGCCGTCGCTACCTGGAGCAAGTCGAGGCGGAGCGCCTGCTGTACTAGCAGTACGCTGCCGGGGCGACGGAGGTCATCAATCTCTGCAACAGCGACTCCGACGGCGACAACAACGACGACGACCAACGCTCCGATCCTAAGATCGGTAGGCTGAGTAGAGCCGATTGGAAGAGGCTCGCGGAAGAGATGGATAACTAGTAGTAAGTTTCGGTTAAGTTTAGTCTAAATTTTGGTTAAGCTTAGTCTAAATTTTGGTTAAGTTCATCTAAATGTCTATGTAAAATATTATGATTTGGCACCTTTAGTAGGTTTTATATACTTGTTTGAACCGAATTTGTGTTTGTGTGCACCGAATTTGTGCTTGTGCCACTCAAATTTTATTTACTCGACTAAATATTGAGGATCCGCTAGAAACAGTCATTTTTAGAGGAGTAAAATTACTCCGCTAAAGGATACTCAACCATTTACTCCTCTAAACTTTAGGGGTTCGGCTAGAGTTGCTCTAAGAATTTTAGGATAACAAGTTACGAAGGGGGGGGGGAGCAAATTGTTACAGGATCATGAGCTCATGAAAGAGCCCTACCAAACATGCCATCCCTTAGGCCAACTCCAACGCACGACCGCATTTGGTCCGTCCCTGTCTGTTTGGGTCGAAACGGACAGAAAACACGGCCCAACGCGCCGACGCAAACGGACGAGCGTCAGTTTTTCGTCCGTCCGCGACCCATTTCAGGCCCTAATTTGAGCCAGTTTTGCGTCAAAATAGATAGGGCGCGGACGCGTGCGACGCCCACCCTTGTCCCCCCCTGGCCCGCCCGTCGGGGACACTTTCTCCCCACTTCCCCCTTCCCTCCCAAAACCCTCCTGCCCTCCTGCCTCCCGCCATGGCCACCACGCCAAACCCCGCCGCCGCCGCCATCCCGGCCGCCACTGCCACCCGCCCCATGTCCCCGAAGAAGAATAAGCCCAAGAAGGTGCTCACGTCGGAGGAGATGGGCCCGAGAATCAAAGAAGAGGGCTGGCCGGAGGGCCAGAGATGCGGAGAGGAAAGCCGTTGCCCAGGCCGCCATTGATACCGCCTCCATGCAATAGGCCGCCGCCGCTCAGGAGAATGAGTCCATGATAACCCACAAGTATAGGGGATCAACTGTAGCTTTTTCGATAAATAAGAGTGTCGAACCCAACGAGGAGCTAAAGGTAGAATTAATATTCCCTTCAAGTTCTATCGACCACCGATACAACTCTACGCGCACTTAACGTTTGCTTTACCTAGAACAAGTATGAAACTATTTTGTAGGTGATAGGATAAGTTTGCAAGAATAAAACTAGATGTACTTAGCGAGAATAAAACTATGAGTAATTTGCAAGATAATAAAAGTTAGTTGTTTAGTAGAAAGCTTTTGTAACACAAGAGAAAGATTTGTCCCTAGGCAATCGATAACTAGACCGGTAATCATTATTGCAATTTTATATGAGGGAGAGGCATGAGCTAACATACTTTCCGTACTTGGATCATATGCACTTATGATTGGAACTCTAGCAAGCATCCGCAACTACCAAAGATCATTAAGGTAAAAACCCAACCATAGCATTAAGTATCAAGTCCCCTTTACTCCCAAACGCAACAACCCCCTTACTCGGGTGTAAGCTTCTGTCACTCTAGCCGCCCACTATAAGAGAATTATGAACGCATTGCAAACCCTACAGCGGGAATCCCTCACGCTTGCACGACACGGAGGGCACCATAGGACAGCACCAAAATAAAACATACAACTCAAACCAATCACGATCATCAATCAACCCATAGGACAAAACGAATCTACTCAAACATCATAGGATGGCAACACATCATTGGATAATAATATGTAGCATTAAGCACCATGTTTAAGTAGAGATTACAGCGGGGAGAAGAGGTGTTACACCGCTGCATAGAGGGGGAGAGAGTTGGTGTTGACGGCGGCGAAGTTGTTGGTGTAGATCGCCGTCACGATGGTTGCCCCGGCGGCGTTCCGGCGCCACCGGGAGAGAGGGGGAGAGAGCCCCCCTCCTTCTTCTTCTTCCTTGGCCTCCCCCCTAGATGGGAGGAGGTTTTCCCCTCTGGTACTTGGCCTCCATGGCACCCAGAGGGGCGGGAGCCCCTCCGAGATTGGATCTCTCTCTCTGTTCTCTTTTGTTTCGCATTCCTGTTTTCTGGCCTTTCACCGTTTCTTAAATTCCCGGAGATCCGTAACTCCGATCGGGCTGAAATTTTAACACGATTTTTCTCCCGATATTATCTTTCTTGCGGCGAAAGAAGGGTGTCAACCGACTTACGAGGGGCTCACGAGGCACCACGGCGTGCCACCCCCCGGGGCGCGCCCTGGTGCCTCGTGGGGCCCACGAGCACCGTCTTGCATTGATTCTTCTTCCCAAAAATCACATATATTCCAAAATAAATCTCCGTAAATTTTTATCGCGTTTAGACTTCGTTTGTTATGGATATTCTACGAAACAAAAAACATGCAACAAACAGGAACTGACACTGGGCACTGGATCAATATGTTAGTCCCAAAAATAATATAAAATGTTGCCAAAAGTATATGAAATTTGTAGAATATTGGCATGGAATAATCAAAAATTATAGATACGACGGAGACGTATCAGCAACCCCAAGCTTAATTCCTGCTCGTCCTCGAGTAGGTAAATGATAAAAAAGATAATTTTTGATGTGGAATGCTACCTAACATAATCTTGATCATATAATCTAATCATGGCATGAATATTAAGACATGAGTGATTCAAAGCAATAGTCTATAATTTGATATAAAGAGATCAATACTCAAGCATACTAACAAACAACCATGTCTTTCAAAATATCAACGCTAAAGAAAGTTATCCCTAGCCCATTATGCTCAGTCATTGATCCATTCATGAAACACACTCAACATTAACTACACCCAATGCACAAGGATGACAATAGTGCTCTCCAGTTGGTGCTTTATAAGAGAAGATGGAGACTCAAAATAAAAAATAAAAATTGCATAAAAGTAAAATAGATAGGCCCTTCGCAGAAGGAAGCAGAGATTTGCATAGGTGCCAGAGCTCAAAGCTTAGATTATAGAGATAAAATTATTTTGAGAGGCATGCTTTTCCTATCAACACTACGACTGAAAGTTCCCAATATCTTCCATGCTAGACACATTATAGGCGGTTCCCAGACATAAAATAAAATTCATTTCCTTTCCACCATTCTTTCACAATCCATGGCTAGCCATATCCACGGGTGTCTTCCATTCCAACACTTTCCAAGGAATTTTGTTATTATTATTTTTGATTCATTGTGGGATTGGGCATCCCTATTACCTGCCACTCTCTCGTGCAATGACAAGTGAATAAACACTCATCTTGAGAATAACCCGCCTAGCATGAAAGATATTGGCCACCCCCTGCCGCCACATGAGCGGTACGGGCACACAAAACATAAATTTATTTTGAATAATTAGAGTTGGCACATGCAAATTTACTTGGAATTACATGGAAATACCACATATAGGTAGGTATGGTGGACTCATTTCGCACAACTTTAGGTTTAAGGGGTTGGATGCACAAGCAGCATTCCCGCTTAGTACAAGTGAAGGCTAGCAAATAGATTGAGAAGCGACCAACCAAAAAACGAAAATGGTCATAAACATACATTGAACATAACTAACACTGAATAATGCACCATAAGTAGGATGTAACTTCGTTGCATAACTATAGACTGTATGTGCATGCTTCGGGAATCACAAACCTTAACACCAATATTCTTACTAAACCACAATCATTCACTAGCACAACCCACATATCATCATCTTCATATCGCAAAACTATTGCAAGGAATCAAGCTTATCATATTCAGTGATCTACAAGTTTTATGTAGGATTTTCTGACTAACCATGTGAATGACCAATTCCTGTTGACTCTCTAAATAGATATAAGTGAAGCAAGAGAGTTTAATTCTTTCTACAAAAGACCATGCTCTAATAAATATAAGTGAAGCAAAAGAGCATTCTACAAATAATGGTTTTTTTATATGTAGAGAAACAGGCAATCCAAACTTCAAATGATATAAGTGAAGAACATGAAGCATTCTATAAAGCCATAATCAAAAGATATAAGTGAAGTGCATGAAGCATTCTATAAAGCCATACTCAAAAGATATAAGTGAAGTGCATGAAGTATTCTATAAATCAACCAAGGACTATCTCATACCAGCATGGTGCATTTATTAAAAGAAAAAGAAAAAGCACACGACGCTCCAAGAATTTACACATATCATGTGAACAAAACAAAAACCGAGACATACAGATAATTGCCGAATAAAGATGGGATGCCT
The DNA here is from genome assembly GCA_039707655.1 of Elymus sibiricus. Taxonomy (NCBI): domain Eukaryota; kingdom Viridiplantae; phylum Streptophyta; class Magnoliopsida; order Poales; family Poaceae; genus Elymus; species Elymus sibiricus. The sequence continues at coordinate 111,401,908 of CM077664.1, read as the reverse complement.
TCCGGGGCATCCCCAAGCTTAGACGCTTGAGTCTCCTTGAATATTTACTTGGGGTGCCTTGGGCATCCCCAAGCTTGAGCTCTTGCCTCTCCTCATTCTTCTCATATCAATACCTCCTCGATCTTCGAACACTTCATCCACACAAAACTTAACCGAACTTTTTATTAGAAGGGTTAGTACATATAACATCAAATCCCATCATGTCCTGCTCTAACATTATTGTATAATTATAATCAAACATTACCCACTGTATGCTATCAGAATTCTATGGCTCCCAAGTCAATGGGGCTCAACAAGATTTCAAACATAAGCAAATAACGAAACTATAACAGCAATCTGTGAAAACAGGACAGTCTGTAAAGATGCAGATATTACATATACTTCTGTAACTCAAAAAATTCAGAAAAATTAGGAAAAAAATAAAAAATTTGCATAGCAGTACTGTGTAAAATTTTCAGAATTTTTTATTGTTCCAGTAAAAAATTTAAATTCACGCACTACAACAAAAGTTTCTGTTTTTGCACTGCACATACCAAACAAGCAATTTAAACATCCTAACGGTAAATCTTGGCACATTATTTTTATAATACAATGGATTTGTACAAGGGGATAATTATTTTTATGAGAAACTTCCATGAAAAATTCTACATTGTTTCCATGAGCATGAACACAAGTGTTCAAGGTCGACCCTCACTTCTCCAATGCATAACCTTCCAATCGCTTCTCTTTTTGAAAAAGGTTTTAGGTTCCCCTCTATATTTTTTTTGTTTTTAAACTTTTTAAAAGCACACAACAGAAATAAATGACTCTCTAAAACTTCTGGGTTGTCTCCCAGGCAGCGCTTTCTTTAAAGCCATTAAGCTAGGCATAAAGTGCTCAAGTAATCGATCCACCCGGATCCCAAGGTATATCAAAGCCAATTTTAATTAACAATGATTTGTAATTTAGTAGTGAGCACAAAGCAACATATATCATGCAATGACGAAGTCTAACTCTCTTCCTATGCATCGGCATGTCATAAGAGAACAATTCATGCACATCAAGTAAAGGCCAATGCATAGTATAAACAGTTTCTTGCAATTTTATCGTATTGGAAACATAGAGAGGCGGAGATGTAGTTCCTCTCTCATAATAATTGCAAGTAGGAGCAGCAAGCAAATGCATATTATATCCATCAAAATCATCATGTGTAACGGTAAAACGCAACCCATCAATATAATCCTTAATAAGAGCAAACTTCTTCGATATAGTGTAGTTTGGAGAATTCAAAAATATAATAGGACTATCATGTGTAGGTGCAATAGCAACAATTTCATGTTTAACATAAGGAACTATAGCAAGTTCATCTCCATAAGCATAATTCATATTGGCATCAAGGCCACAAGCATAGCAAGCATCAATTTCATCAAAAAGGGATATTTCAAACGAATCCAAGGGATCATAGCAATCATCATAGCATTCATCCTTCGGTAAGCACGAAGGTAGATTAAACAATGTATGGGTTGAAGAGTTACTCTCATTAGAAGGTGGGCACAGGTAGCTAATCCGCTCTTCCTCCTTTTGTTCTTTGCTCTCCTCCTCATATTTTTCATCTAATGAGCTCACAGTGTCATCAATTTCTTCTTCCATAGGTTCCTGCAAAATATTAGTCTCTTCTTGGACAGTGGAGACCTTCTCAATAAATTTATCAATATGGGCATTATATTCATAATTCTCATGGCAATATTTAAGTATAGCAAAATTTTCAGATCTGTAAACAGCATCATCATATTTTTCACACTTTTCAAACAAAGATTCAATTTCATAAGCACCCTTAAAAGCAACAAATTCTTCTATTTGTTCCACATCATAGTAATCATATATACCATTAGCATAAGAAGCTAAGGTTTCATTATCATTAAATTTACATGAAAAGGGAAGGTGTGGAACCTTCATCCTAGAGTAACAAGTATAATCATATCTCAAGCATAAATTCCAAGCATACCATTGCAAATAATCAATTTGATCCCATAAGAGTTTCCCTTTTTGAGACAAGCGATAATCCCTAAAGTATTCACGTTGATCCAACGTGTCTCCCATTATCAAGTTGAATGGGGTTTTCTCAGGATTATCAAAGTAGTGTTTAATGTTTTCCACATAACGAGCATCGAGGGTTTTAGGAGGTTCCCCATCTCCATGAGTAGCAAGTACAACTAATTTTTTTGGTATTTCGTGTTCCATATCCATAACTAAAGATAGAGAACAACTTAGAACAAAAAATAAAATCTACTTAGTGATAAAGCAAACAAGCACACACGAGAATATCAACCCCACGTTATTGCTCTCCGGCAACGGCGCCAGAAAAAGGTCTTGATAACCCACAAGTATAGGGGATCAATTGTAGCTTTTTCGATAAATAAGAGTGTCGAACCCAATGAGGAGCTAATGGTAGAATTCTTATTCCCTTCAAGTTCTATCGACCACCGATACAACTCTACGCGCACTTAACATTTGCTTTACCTAGAACAAGTATGAAACTATTTTGTAGGTGATAGGATAAGTTTGCAAGAATAAAACTAGATGTACTTAGCGAGAATAAAACTATGAGTAATTTGCAAGATAATAAAAGTTAGTTGTTTAGTAGAAAGCTTTTGTAACACAAGAGAAAGATTTGTCCCTAGGCAATCGATAACTAGATCGGTAATCATTATTGCAATTTTATATGAGGGAGAGGCATGAGCTAACATACTTTCCGTACTTGGATCATATGCACTTATGATTGGAACTCTAGCAAGCATCCACAACTACCAAAGATCATTAAGGTAAAAACCCAACCATAGCATTAAGTATCAAGTCCCCTTTACTCCCATACGCAACAACCCCCTTACTCGGGTGTAAGCTTCTGTCACTCTAGCCGCCCACTATAAGAGAATTATGAACGTATTGCAAACGCTACAGCGGGAATCCCTCATGCTTGCGCGACACAGAGGGCACCATAGGACAGCACCAAAATAAAACATACAACTCAAACCAATCACGATCATCAATCAACCCATAGGACAAAACGAATCTACTCAAACATCATAGGATGGCAACACATTATTGGATAATAATATGTAGCATTAAGCACCATATTTAAGAAGAGATTACAGCGGGGAGAAGAGGTGTTACACCGCTGCATAGAGGGGGAGAAATGTAACACCCCATGTGATTATGCTACAGTGATCACCCTCTGATAATGCCAAGTCATCATGTGTAATAGTGCTTGATCATCATTTGCATCATATCTCATTTCAAATTCCAATTAAATTGAAATTCAAATTTAAGGTGAAAATAAAAGTTGTTCCAATTTGGAAACTAAAATGTTCATTAAATAACAAATAATCCATAACTAATTATGTGAAAAACAACATCACCTAAAATACCTAGATGACTCTAACATCATCAAAACAGTACCAAACAGCAATATTTAATACCTCTTTATTTAATTAAAATTGCAAATGAAATCATATTGTCCCCAAACCATTTTCTGCCAGTAGTAAATATTGAGCTAAGTCACATATTTTGCAAAACTCAAATGGTAGCTAAACTATTTAGAAAACAGAAATAAAAAGAGAAAACAGAAAGAAAGAAAAGAGAAAAAGAAAAGGGCCGCTGTTACTGGGCTCTAGTGCTACAGCGCCAGGCCCAGCCCACCCCGGCGTCTCCTTCTACTGCTCACCGCGGTCGCCCGCCCACGACCGCGCCCGTCGCCGGTCGTCGTCACAGCCGCGCCCTCCTCGCCGACCGCGTCGCTACAGGGTCCCCCTGGGGATAAGGACGCCACCGCGGCAACCCTAGTCAGCCCCAGATCTTTTCCCCCTCTCCTCCCTCGCTCTCTCCCACCTCGCCCAACGCCGCCATGGACGCGCCGCCGGCATAGCCGTCGCCACCGTCCTCCTCTCGCCGTTCAGACCGGTCCGACATCCTCCCCGTGCTCGATCTCATCGCCTCCGCCCGCTCATTTGCCCGGGGAAGCACCAAGGCGACGCCCTCGACCTCTTCTCCCCCGACGCCGTCCGCCACTGCCGCCATCGATTCTGGCCGCCCCGAGCCTCCCCTGCGCCCGCTTAGCTCGCCTACCGGATCCCAGTGAGCTTCTCCCCGTTCCTCCTCCCCTCTCGCCGTCGATTTCGACCTCTAGTGCGCGATCCCAACGTGCCCGAGCCCGCCGCCGCGCGAGCTCGTCGCCGGCAGCCGTCCGGTGACCAAATGGTCATGCGCCGCTGCCCATCGTGCTCGCCCGCACGCGTAGATGCCCTCAGGCCTAGCCGTTCGACTCGAGCGCGCCCGCCTCGCCGTTTCCTCTCGCGCCCGACTCCGGCCGTCCGCCGATGAGCTCGCCGCCGACGAATCTGGCCTCCGCAGCCCCTGCCACGGCCACCACTCGACGCGGCGTCGAACGCCCGTTCGAATGGGCCAAACCGCGCTCCTCCCCGTGCTTTGTGGGCAAAACCCACCGCTATCCCGACGCCCGCCGCCGCGTTCTGCCTCGCCGGCGCGTCTCCGGCGCCGACCGCCGACGTGGCACCTCTGGGTCCCACCCCAGAGCCACTGACGCTGGGCCCCACGGGCCCCAGTTGACTGGGTTGACCCAGTCAACTGCTGACTGCGCACCCGTGGGCCACTGACATGTGGACCCCACCTGTTTAAACGTTTTTAATAAATAGATAATCTGTTAATTAATTAATTAATTAATTTAATCACTAATCAGTCACTGACTAATGGGTCCCACCGCCTAATTAACCTCTAATTAGTTTAAATAAATCCTAATTAACTACTGTGACACTGACCAGTGGGACCCACTCGTCAAGTTTGACCTGGCTCAGCGGGTTTGACCGCTGACGTCACAGTAACGTCATGCTGACGTCACCATTACACTTTTCTGGATAATTCGATTTAAATAATTTCAGAAATTCCAGAAAATGATTAAAACTTTGAAAAATCATATAAAATAAACCGTAACTCGGATGAAAATAATTTATATATGAAAAATGATCAGAAAAATATGAAGAATCTGAATATGTGGTAAAAATGCTTGACCATCACTCCTATCTAGATGAACATGGAACTTTTCGCTCGTATTCGATAAATGAATAGTGCATGACCTTATTTAAATAAATTCAAATAAATTCCTAAATTATCTAAAGCAGTTAGATAGGCATTATATCACCTCTGTGTATCATTTAGGCATGACATGCATAGTGATTGTATTGTTGCCGTGAATTTATTGTTTCTTCCCCCTCCTCTCCCGATAGACGCCGAGACCGCCGCCGACGCAGCTGTGTACGACTACGCTCCAGACGAGCAGCCTTCAGACGACCAGCCCCTCTCAGCAGAGCTTCCAGGCAAGCAAAACCCCCTTGATCATCCAGATATCGCCTACTCTCTCTCTCTCTCTCTCTCTATTGCTTGCATTAGAATTGATTCTGTTGTTATTCCGATAGCTCCTATTCTGATGCATAGCCTGATTTTGTCGCCTGCTGTTTATACCTACCTATTGTTCCATAATGCTTAGTTAGCTATGCTATTAATGCACCTGTGGCCATTCACCCTTGTCCGTTTGCCATGCTTGATATCGGGCCGTGATCACTCAGGGTGATGATCACGGAATTGTTTACATATTGCAATACTTAAACTGTTAAAGTCGGGCTGGCCCCAAGGGTGCCCACGAGAGAATAACATTAAAGACGGCTCGGCTCCAAGAGCACCCGCGAGCCGTGTGTTACCAAGTCGGAGCGACAGGAATCCCGTTCGTCTCTGCGAGTTACTAAATACACCTAACGGATTTGGGTATTTGATCTGAGTGGGTCGTTGGCCCTATACGCACTACCACCACGTGGGATAATGGTTATGGGACCCTCTACGTCGTATGTATCAGCCAAAAGTTCTTCAGACGTGACAGCTCAGAGATGCGGGCTGATCGTTGGGGTGGGCTGGTTACGTCACTGGTGTATTCAGTGTCGCGCCTGGGCCCCGACCAGCCACGTAACGTGCAGGAGTGCAAAGGGCGATGGCCCAAGACCCCTTTGCACTTAGGATTTAGACCGGCGTGTTGACCTCTCTGCTGAGCCTAGGTAGGACTGCGTCATGTCGATCTCCCGAGGCCGGGCATTACTCAGCAAGTGTGTCCGGCCAGATGTGATCGAGCGTGTTGGGTAACAGTAGTGCACCCCTGCAGGGAAGTTATCTATTCGAATAGCCGTGTCCATGGTAACAGGATGCTCAGAGTTGTATCTTGATCTACTACAACTACAAATGGATACTGTTACAATATTAATCTGCTACTACTGCTCTCGGGATCACTTTCTCACAGGGTAGTCGAGGAAGAATCTCAGGGCGTTACTAAAATATGATTGATTATATATTATCTTGCTCTACTCTCTTCTATTGCTGCAAGAAATGCTTCAAGATGCTAGTCTTCGATAGGCAAAGCCTCTCCCCCTCCGTTCTGGCATTTCTGCAGTTTAGTCCAAAGATATAGCCCCATTCCTTTGATACCGATGCATAATTAGTATAGTTCTGATGTCAGTCTTGCGAGTACTTTGGATGAGTACTCACGGTTGCTTTGCTATCTCTTTTTCCCCATACCCGCTTGTTGAAATCAGACGATGGAGTCCCGGAGCCAGACGCCACTGCAAGAGACTACTACCAGGAGAGTCCCGGAGGCACGTACTACCGGGTTGAGCCAGCCGACCAGGAGTAGTTCAGAGGCCCTAGGCAGGAGGCCTTCGCCTTTTCGATCAGTGTCGCTGTTTGTGCTAGCCTTCTGAAGGCAAACTTGATTAACTATGTCTGTACCCAGATATTTTTTGTTTGTATGACTTATGTATTCGGGTCCTCGCGACCCCCCTGGTTTGTAATATGAAGATTTATGTTTAAATTTGATTTTATAGTTGTGTTGTGATATCTTCCCGTGAGTCTCTGATCTCGAGCGTGCACGTTTGCGTGTATGATTAGTGCACGGTCAAGTAGGGGCGTCACAAGTTGGTATCAGAGCCGACTGCCTGTAGGAAGCCCCCTTCCTATTCCTTGGTCGAAGTTGTGTCTAGTCTTTGAAAACTATTTTACTGACATGGTTGTGGGGCTTACGGGCCCACGTCGCCAATGGGTGGTATTAGGATCTTTTATTCCGCACCTTTACTCTGGGATTCTACTCTCTCTTCTATTCGGGTTGAAAATTTTGCTAGCTCTGACATTAGGTTCACGTGATCGCATCCACCCAGAGAGCTGGATTGTTTGCAATTGTTCCTTTCCATTGGTCTGTTTAATCTGATCATCACCTTTTCTTTTCCATTGGTCTGTTTAACCTTTCTTGTAATCTAGATTTTATCCGAGCAGTGATAATTTTCTGCTTAAGCTAACACCCCCAAATGATTATCCTCTGACGTGCCTTACTATCGTGGCCGTGCAAGATGTCACCGCCCTTCCTACTCTTAACCCACACTAATCACAGTTCCACAGGATCGAAACCTGACTCTCCTGTACATCCTTGATCCCGAAGATACCCACTACCCCGAATGAACGATCTTTATGATCAACTTGCTGGATCCTCTGTGTTCTCTAAGCTCGACTTAAGGTTGGGATACCATCAGATCCGAGTTCGTAAAGAGGATATTCCGAAGACTGCTTTCGTTACTCGCTATGGATCATACGAGTACACCGTCATGTCCTTCGGATTAACTAATGCTCCAGCAACTTTCTCTCGATTGATGAACTATATCTTCATGGACTACCTCGACAAATTCATCGTGGTTTATTTGGATGATATCCTTATATTTTCCAAGAATGAAGAAGAACACGCCGAACATCTTCGGCTTGTATTGGAGAAACTTCGAGAACACCAGCTATATGCCAAATACTCTAAGTGTGAATTCTGGTTATCTGAAGTGACCTATCTTGGTCATGTGATTTCCAAAGATGGCATTGCTGTTAACCCAGAACGAGTTCAGGCTATTCTTGACTGGACTCCTCCGCAGACTGTTAAGCATGTCAGAAGTTTTCTCGGTCTTGCTAGCTATTGCCGCCGTTTCGTCGAGAACTTCTCCAAAATTGCTAAGCCACTAACTGATTTGCTTCACAAAGGCAAGAAGTTCGAGTGGACAGAAAAGTGCCAAGAGAGCTTTCAGACACTTAAAGATAAGTTGACATCTGCCCCAGTGCTAGCACCCCCAAATACTCGCAAGGACTTTGTGATATATTGCGACGCATCCCGTCAAGGATTAGGTTGTGTCCTAATGCAAGAGCGCTAAGTGATTGCTTATGGCTCTTGCCAGTTGCGTCCTCACGAAGATAAGTATCCAACACATGATCTCGAGTTAGCAGCAATTATCTATGCTTTGAAGCTGTGGCGACATTACCTTCTCGGTAATCGTTGCAAGATATACACGGACCACCAAAGTCTGAAGTATCTGTATACTCAACCAGATTTGAACCTCCGTCAACAAAGATGGTTCGAGACAATAGCCGACTATGACATGGATATCTCTTATACCCCTGGCAAGGCTAATGTAATGGCCGATGCTTTGAGTCGCAAGTCTTATTGCAACAACCTCACGGTTCAGCAAGCACAACCTCTTCTCTATGAAGAACTTCGCAAGTTGAACCTTCACATCGTCCCACAGGGTCATCTCAATACCCTAGTTGTTGAACCAGATCTCGAGGACCTCATCAAGCATATATAGAAAGCTGACTCTGAGATCGAGAAAATTAAGCGCGATCTCAAAAAGGGAAGGCCCTCATTCTTCACTATTGATGCTAATGGCACCTTGTTCTTCAAAGATCGCTTAGTGGTTCCTAGAAAGGACAACCTAGATCTGACCCCGCGCGTCATGAAAGAAGCTCATGATACTCCTCTTTCAATTCACCCTAGTAGTACCAAGATGTACCAAGACATTCGACAGAGATATTGGTGGCCTGATATGAAGCGAGACATTGCTCGCTATGTTACCGAGTGTGACGTTTGCCGTCGCATCAAAGCAGAACATCAAAGGCCTGCTGGAACTCTGCAACCCCTTGATATTCCTGAATGGAAATGGGACAAAGTCGAAATGGATTTCATTACTGGTTTTCCCAAATCGCAGAAGGGTCATGATGCTATTTTTGTCATCATTGACCGATTCTCAAAGGTTGCTCACTTTCTGCCAGTCAAGGAGACAATCACTGCTAGCCAGTTAGCAGACTTGTATGTTTCCAGAATCGTGTCACTTCACGGTATTCCGCTGGAAATCAGCTCAGATCGTGGTAGCCTCTTTACCTCAAGATTTTGGAACAGTTTCCAAGAAGCTATGGGAACTCATCTGTCCTTCATCACCGCTTTTCACCCCCAGTCCCAGGGACAAGTTGAACGAGTCAATCAAGTGCTTGAAGATATGCTTCGAGCTTGTGTCATCTCATTCGGTAAGAAATGGGAGGAATCTCTCCCGTATGCCGAATTCTCTTACAACAATAGCTATCAAGCTAGTCTGAAGATGGCACCATTTGAAGTTCTCTATGGACGTAAGTGCCGAACCCCTTTGAATTGGTCAGAAACTGGGAACGGTCACTCCTTGGTCCGGACATTATTCAACAAGCTGAAGAACAAGTCCGCATTGTCCGTGATCATTTGAAAACTGCTCAGTCTCGTCAGAAGAGCAACTATGATCGAAAACACCAGGTAATGGTCTATCAACCCGGCGAACAAGCTTACATTCGTGTCACTCCGATGAAGGGCACTCATCGATTTGGGATCAAGGGCAAGTTAGCTTCTCGCTACATTGGCCCGTTCCGTATCCTCGCCCGACGTGGAGAAGTGGCATATCAATTGGAATTGCCGCCAAACCTTTCTCAAGTTCATGATGTCTTCCATGTGTCGCAAGTCCGTCGCTGCTTCAAGGATCCTATCCGCGCAGTGGATCATGAAATGCTTGAGTTGCAAGAGGATCTTTCTTATCAAGAGTATCCGATCCGTATTCTTGATCAAACTGAACGTCGAACCCGTCAGAAGGCAATCAAGTTCCTTAAAGTTCAGTGGTCAAATCATTCTGAAGATGAAGCCACTTGGGAACGCGAAGATCGTCTTCGTGAAGAATACCCCACTCTCTTTCAGCCTTCCTCTTAATTCTTGGGACGAGAATCTTTTTAGAGGAGGAGAATTGTAACACCCCATGTGATTATGCTACAGTGATCACCCTCTGATAATGCCAAGTCATCATGTGTAATAGTGCTTGATCATCATTTGCATCATATCTCATTTCAAATTCCAATTAAATTGAAATTCAAATTTAAAGTGAAAATAAAAGTTGTTCCAATTTGGAAACTAAAATGTTCATTAAATAGCAAATAATCCATAACTAATTATGTTAAGAAAAACAACATCGCCTAAAATACCTAGATGACTCTAACATCATCAAAACAGTACCAAACAGCAATATTTAATACCTCTTTATTTAATTAAAATTGCAAATGAAATCATATTGTCCCCAAAACATTTTCTGCCAGTAGTAAATATTGCACTGTAATTATTGAGCTAAGTGACATATTTTGCAAAACTGAAATGGTAGCTAAACTATTTACAAAACAGAAATAAAAACAGAAAACAGAAAGAAATAAAAGAGAAAAAGAAAAGAAAAGGGCCGCTGTTACTGGGCTCTAGTGCTACAGCGCCAGGCCCAGCCCACCCCGGCGTCTCCTTCTACTGCTCAACGCGGTCGCCCGCGCACGACCGCGCCCGTCGCCGGTCGTCGTCGCATCCGCGCCCTCCTCGCCGACCGCGTCGCTGCAGGCCCCCCCTGGGCGATAAGGACGCCACCGCGACAACCCTAGCCAGCCCCAGATCTTTTCCTCCTCTCCTCCCTCGCTCTCTCCCACCTCGCTCGACGCCGCCATGGACGTGCCGCCGGCATAGCCGTCGCCACCGTCCTCCTCTCGCCGTTCCGACCGGTCCGACATCCTCCCCGTGCTTGACCTCATCGCCTCCGCCCGCTCATTTGCCCGGGGAAGCACCAAGGCGACGCCCTCGACCTCTTCTTCCCCGACGCCGTCCGCCACTGCCGCCATCGATTTCGGCCACCCCGAGCCTCCCCCGCGCCCGCTTAGCTCGCCTACCGGATCCCAGTGAGCTTCTCCCCGTTCCTCCTCCCCTCTCGCCGTCGATTTCGACCTCTAGTGCCCGATCCCGACGTGCCCGAGCCAGCCGCTGCGCGAGCTCATCGCCGGCAGCCGTCCGGTGACCAAATGGTCATGCGCCGCTGCCCATCGTGCTCGCCCGCGCGCGTAGATGCCCTCTGGCCTAACCGTTCGACTCGAGCGCGCCCGCCTCGCCGTTTCCTCTCGCGCCCGACTCCGACCGTCCGACGATGAGCTCGCCGCCGACGAATCTGGCCTCCGCAGCCCCTGCCACGGCCACCACTCGACACGGCGTCGAACGCCCGTTCGAATGGGCCAAACCGCGCTCCTTCCCGTGCTCTGTGGGCGAAACCCGCCGCTATCCCGACGCGCGCCGCCGCGTTTTGCCTCGCCGGCGCGTCTCCGGCACCGACCGCCGACGTGGCACCTCTGGGTCCCACCCCAGAGCCACTGACGTTGGGCCCCACGGGCCCCAGTTGACTGGGTTGACCCAGTCAACTACTGACTGGGCACCCGTGGGCCACTGACATGTGGACCCCACCTGTTTAAACGTTTTTAATAAATAGATAATCTGTTAATTAATTAATTAAATCACTAATCAATCACTGACTAGTGGGTCCCACCGCCTAATTAACCTCAATTAGTTTAAATAAATCCTAATTAACTACTGTGACACTGACCAGTGGGACCCACTGGTCAGGTTTGACCTGGCTCAGCGGGTTTGACCGCTGACGTCACAGTAACGTCATGCTAACGTCACCATTACACTGTTTCGGATAATTCGATTTAAATAATTTCAGAAATTCCAGAAAATGATTAAAACTTTGAAAAATCATATAAAATAAACCGTAACTCGAATGAAAATAATTTATATATGAAAAATGATCAGAAAAATATGAAGAATCCGAATATGTGGTCAAAATGCTTGACTATCACTCCTATCTAGATGAACATGGAACTTTTCGCCCGTATTAGATAAATGAATAGTGCATGACCTTAATTAAATAAATCCAAATAAATTCCTAAATTATTTAAAGCAGTTAGATAGGCATTATATCACCTCTGCATATCATTTAGGCATGTCATGCATAGTGATTGCATTATTGCCGTGAATTTATTGTTTCTTCCCCCTCCTTCTCTCCCGATAGACGCCGAGACCGCCGCCGACGCAGCTGTGTACGACTACGCTCCAGACGAGCAGCCTTCAGACGACCAGCCCCTCTCAGCAGAGCTTCCAGGCAAGCAAAACCCCCTTGATCATCCAGATATCGCCTACTCTCTCTCTCTATTGCTTGCATTAGAATTGCTTCTGTTGTTATTCCGATAGCTCCTATTCTGATGCATAGCCTGATTTTGTCCCCTGCTGTTTATACCTACCTATTGTTCCATGATGCTTAGTTAGCTATGCTATTAATTCACCTGTGGCCCTTCACCCTTGTCCGTTTGCCATGCTTGATATCGGGCCGTGATCACTCAGGGTGATGATCACGGAATTGTTTACATATTGCAATACTTAAACTGTTAAAGTCGGGCTGGCCCCAAGGGTGCCCGTGAGAGAATAACATTAAAGACGGGTCGGCTCCAAGAGCACCCGCGAGCCGTGTGTTACCAAGTCGGAGCGACAGGAATCCTGTTCGTCTCTGCGAGTTACTAAATACGCCTAACGGATTTGGGTATTTGATCTGAGTGGGTCGTTGGCCCTATACGTACTACCACCATGTGGGATAATGGTTATGGGACCCTCTACGTCGTATGTATCAGCCGAAAGTTCTTCAGACGTCACAGCTCAGAGATGCGGGCTGATCGTTGGGGTGGGCTGGTTACGTCACCGGTGTATTCAGTGTCGCGCCTGGGCCCCGACCAGCCACGTAACGTGCAGGAGTGCAAAGGGCGATGGCCCAAGACCCCTTTGCACTTAGGATTTAGACCGGCGTGTTGACCTCTCTGCTGAGCCTAGGTAGGACTGCGTCGTGTCGATCTCCCGAGGCCGGGCATTACCCAGCAAGTGTGTCCGGCCAGATGTGATCGAGCGTGTTGGGTAACAGTAGTGCACCCCTGCAGGGAAGTTATCTATTCGAATAGCCGTGTCCACGGTAACAGGACGCTCAGAGTTGTATCTTGATCTGCTACAACTACAAATGAATGCTGTTACAATATTAATCTGCTACTACTGCTCTCGGGATTACTTTCTCATAGGGTAGTCGAGGAAGGATCTCAGGGCGTTACTAAAATATGATTGATTATATATTATCTTGTTCTACTCTCTTCTATTGCTGGAAGAAATGCTTCAAGATGCTAGTCTTCGATAGGCTAGGCCTCTCCCCCTCTATTCTGGCATTTCTGCAGTTTAGTCCAAAGATATAGCCCCATTCCTTTGATACCGATGCATAATTAGTATAGTTCTAATGTCAGTCTTGCGAGTACTTTGGATGAGTACTCACGGTTGCTTTGCTATCTCTTTTTCCCCATACCCGCTTGTTGAAATCAGACGATGGAGTCCCGGAGCCAGACGCCACCGCAGGAGACTACTACTAGGAGAGTCCCGGAGGCACGTACTACTGGGTTGAGCCAGCCGACCAGGAGTAGTTCGGAGGCCCTAGGCAGGAGGCCTTCGCCTTTTCAATCAGTGTCGCTGTTTGTGCTAGCCTTCTTAAGGCAAACTTCATTAACTATGTATGTACCCAGATATTTTTTGTTTGTATGACTTATGTATTCGGGTCCTCGCGACCCCCCTAGTTTGTAATATGAAGATTTATGTTTAAATTTGAGTTTAGAGTTGTGTTGTGATATCTTCCCGTGAGTCTCTGATCTCGAGCGTGCATGTTTGCGTGTATGATTAGTGCACGGTCGAGCAGAGGCGTCACAGAGATGGTGTTGACGGCGGCGAAGTTGTTGGTGTAGATCGCCGTCACGATGGTTGACCCGGCGGCGTTCCGGCGCCACCGGGAGAGAGGGGGAGAGAGCCCCCCCTCCTTCTTCTTCTTCCTTGGCCTCCCCCCTAGATGGGAGGAGGTTTTCCCCTCTGGTCCTTGGCCTCCATGGCACCCAGAGGGGCGGGAGCCCCTCCGAGATTGGATCTCTCTCTCTGTTCTCTTCTGTTTCGCGTTCCTGTTTTCTGGCCTTTCACCGTTTCTTAAATTCCCGGAGATCCGTAACTCCGATCGGGCTGAAGTTTTAACACGATTTTTTCCCGATATTATCTTTCTTGTGGCGAAAGAAGGGCGTCAACCGACTTACGAGGGGCTCACGAGGCACCACGGCGTGCCACCCCCCGGGGCGCGCCATGGTGCCTCATTGGGCCCACGAGCACCGTCTTGCATTGATTCTTCTTCCCAAAAAATCACATATATACCAAAATAAATCTCCGTAAATTTTTATCGCGTTTGGACTTCGTTTGATATGGATATTCTGCGAAACAAAAAACATGCAACAAACAGGAACTGGCACTGGATCAATATGTTAGTCTCAAAAATTATATAAAATGTTGCCAAAAGTATATGAAATTTGTAGAATATTGGCATGGAACAATCAAAAATTATTGATACGACGGAGACATATCAGTCCATCATCGCCAAGGCGATGCAGCAGGCCCTTCTCCTGCTAGGGTTCAGTCACCCCGCGCCGGCCATTCTTACGGCTGCCGCCATGGCTGTGGCGAGCACTGGCTGTAAGCAAGCGCCGTACGTTCAATCTATACTGGCGGGCTATTCGCCCTCCACAGGCGGAGTCACCACGCATGTCCACAACGCCGCAGACGCGCGGGCTCCATTCCCCGCACGACCCGGCAGTGACCCGCTTCTCCACCTCGCCGGAAGGTAGTGTGATCGCGCCGACCACCCCTGCTCCCGCGGCCAGCATTGACGTCAACGCCACGCCCATGTCCGGCGCCGGCCAGTCGGCCACCGAGATGCAAAAGAAGCGGTCGCGGGCGATTCCTATGGCCAACCTTCCTGATGCCCACAACCTGTTCGACGAAACACCGGTGCAAGATGACCCGGACTACTGCCAACATTTCATGGAGAATATCATCTTCGTGGGTGGTGGCCAAGGCTACGATGCCGACGAGACCCAAAGCCAAGACGGCCGCGACCAAGATGAAGGTGCCGAAGACTTTGGCCGCCACGGCAACCAAAAAGCCACCGATGGCCAAGGCGAGCAATGATATGAAGACATGTATTGCGAAGAGGAAGAAGATGGCGTAGACATTGAGGAGGAGCCATTGTTTGTCGATGAGCTCACTCAACAAGCCAATGTGCAAAAGAGGAGGCGGCAAAGCATTCGGACGGAAGCATACACCAAAGATGAGTACAAGTTGATTTGCGAAGGTTGGAAGGAAATAGGGCAAGATCCCAAGACCGGCGCCGAGCAAAAAGCAGCGTTTTTTTGGGAGAGTTCATGTATACTTCCATGAACGTAGGAAGTTCCCGCCCTACAAGTTTTTGAGCAACCGTGGCGTCAGTTCAATCCAAAAGAGGCGAGGGTTCATCCAACAAGAATGCAACAAGTTTTGTGCTGCCCTTGAGAGCATCCAAGGCCGTCCCGTGGGTGGCCTAGGTGTGAGCGACATGGTATACAATTTCTTCTCTTTGTTCATATGCACTTTCATGTTTGTTGCATTGTGCCCTTCACTATTACATTGTGGCCATCACTTTTATTTGTAGGCATTCCCAACTTTGGAAGCCTTCAAGGCCCAACATGGAAACAAGTCATTCACCCTCACCCATTGTTGGACGATCATTTGCAATTGCCCCAAGTTCAAGGAGCAATATGTCGCCCAAAAGAAGAATGGAGGGCTGGCGGCCGTGGTTGATCATGAAGAAGGGGAGAAGCGCCCGAGGGGCAAGACCAACTCTAAGGTGGACTAGAAGCGTGATGCGGCGACATTCGTCTTGCCAGAAACTTTCAAGGCATGATGACCCAAAAGGAAGCAACGGAGGAAAGGAAGCACCAAGAGAAAGAGAAGCAAATGAAGGCCTACATCGCGATACAAAAGAAGAAGCTCGAGATCGAGCAGAACGTCCAAACGAAGAAGCTCGAGATTGAGGCGACCAATGCAAAGACCAAAGCAAAAGAGGTGGCGCTCGCTTTCATGGCGAAGGAGGGTGAGATCACGACGTTGGACTTGAGCAAGGTGTCCCCGAGGAGAAGGCCATGGTTCGAGAAGAAGCAAAAGGAGATGCTCGAGCTAGATGATTGAGCTATGGCCGAGAGCGTCATCATTTTGTATGCCGGCTTTGTGTGCCGGCGTGAACTAGGGCCACGATGCAAGAACTATGGCCCTTTTTTGTGTGTTGACAAGTGTACCGACTACTCGCAAGTGTGCCAGCGTGAACTCGAGGCGATTTTTTGTAGGCTGGCATGTATACCGGCCGCTGGCAATCTGGCCGGCAAGAACTATGGCCGCTGGCCCTAATTTTAAATTTTAATTTTCTTGCAAATAATTTTGATGCCGGGATGAAACGCGTCGGCCGGTTGGGCGCACCGGTCAAATTTGGTCAGGCGTGGCCGGACAGCGCGCCTTCAGCCGATCCAAATGAACAAAATTCAGACAAAACCAACGTCCGAATTTAAGATTGTGCGTTGAAGTTGGCTTATGGCCATAATTGCTACTGCTACGGTTACGGGCACCTGATTACGGATCGAAGTTTACGGACAAATGTGGCACCCTTCGGTTAGCTCGATGGAAATCACGGCGCGGGGGCACAGAGAAAAATCACGGAACGGCGGCGCAACGCATCAGCCTGCCTGTAGCCTTTTTCTCTGTAGCATAATTGAGCTGCCCGACGGACTCCGCCCCCATCAGACCCCGTCACCTCCATAAAACCCTCCTTGTGCTGCTCAGAGCTCACAAGTCACAACCGCGTCTGGGACGACGAAGGCACCGCGTCGTCTGCGAGGTACGCTCCGCCTCCGACCGCCACCCCTTTCGTCTCTTCGACGTATTAAGCGCGATTCTGGTGCGATTCTGGTTACTGTGTGTGAGCTGGGGAGACGAAAAGGAAAGGGGGAACTTGCAATCTGTTTTTTTGGGGTTTTCCAACACAAGCTTCTGTGTTTTTTTATAAGGTTTTTTTTACAGATCAAGATTGAGGCGCTCCTTTTCTTTTCAGCCCGCTTGGTTTGTGGAGCTCTTGATCTTCTTTTTCGGTCTTCTCCGTTCACCAAGAGTTATTTTGGTCGAGGCCTTCACTGCCTTCCAAGATTACCATGTTCTTTTGTCTCTAATCTGCGCAGATCTAATTTTATACTGTGAGTGTGAGGTTGGGAGAAGAAAAGGAAAGAGACGAACTTGCCATATTTTTTTGGAAGGATTACTTGCCATCTCTTTATTACGTACAATTTTCTTCCTTCGGTTGTACTCTTGATCTCCATTTCCCGTTTTGGCGGTAATTATTTGGTTGAGATCTGCACTGCCTTTTGAGATTATCATGTTCATTTGTTTCTAATGCGCACAACTCTGTATGTTTTTTTTTGCGGGTAAACTCTGTATGTTCTTAACGGAGAGTATATATTGTTGATTGATGACATTGTGATTGATTTCGATTGCAGAGGATCCCTGGAGAGAGGAAGTGCAACTGCTATGGGCAACTCCATTATTACTGACATCATGATGAGTAAGGATGTCTTTTGAGCTAGCTTCCTTTTGCTTCTTACTGGGCAACTTGTGATAATAATTTGTTTGAACTGGTATATCATGTTATCTGTTGTGATACTGATGCAAGCATCACTTTTTTCTGGTGGCTGTAAGGATTTCTTTCGAGTCTCTTTTTCTTTTCTGCTTCTTACTTGAATTAGCCTAGATGGTTCATCTTATAAACAAGGTTCAGACTGTTCACAAAATCATATAAGTACTGAATTATTTTACTGAAAGACAACCAAAGAAGATGTTCATCCTCATTCACAAAAAACAAAAGAAGATGTTCATCCTTTTCTTTCACCTCCTGTTTAGCCAAAGTAACCATCATATGTATGTTAGGAAATTCCTAGTACTACTTGCACTTTCTTCCATCAGTTTGCCTCAGTCCAAGATCACATAAAAAAAAAAAGTTTGCGCCTGTCCAAAGTCCCCGGGAAGAAGCAAATAGAAATCTTAACCCCTTTGCTGAGTAATTCTAGCACAGCTAACTTTGCCATTCTATATTAAATTCGTGTGTAGAAAGTTAGAAGAACAACAGTAGATCGCATTCATTAACAATACTGCACTAATCTAACGGATTAATCATTGTCGCCTATTTGTCTCCCGGGTCGCGGCCTGTAGTTATAATTTGAGCTTCTATTGTGATCCTCTGATGCTATTACTGATGCAAGGATTGTTGTCATTTCAGGCAGCTCAAACCACAGGCAGAGTCTGAAATCCAAAGAGGCAAGACTTATTGGCAACTCATGTGTTGCTGGTTCAAGTAAGGGTTTATTTTGTGCTTCTTACTGGGCCACTTGTGTGATAATAATTTGAGCTGCTATACATTGTGATCATTTGATGCCGTCATACTGATGCAAGCATTGTTCTTTCTTGTGGCTGTAAGCATTTCTTTTTTTGCTTCTTGCTTGAACTGGAACTAGTCTAGATTGTTCAGCTTATAAACAAGGTTCAGACTGTTCACAAAAATCAGATAAGAGTTGAATTTTTTTACTGAAAGACAAACGGAATGTATTATGCCGTGATAAAAACAGTTGTTCTTGCACCTCCTGTTTGGCTAAAGTAACCATCATATAGATGCTAAGAAATTCCCAGTAACATATAGTACATTTTTCTTCAATACTTAAAAGAGTCAAATGTTCCTATCTTTCTTCCATCAGTTTGCCTGAGTCCAAGTTCTATGTTTGCCTCTGTCCGAAGTCCGTGGGAAGGAAGAAGCTAGCATAAAGCTCGCCTCCTAGCAGCAAAACAAAAAAAAGCTTGCCCATTTTCTGAGTAATTCTGGCACAGTGAGTTTTATCATTCTACAAATCTATATATAGTGCACAAGGACATTAAATTCTTGTGTAGAGAGTGAGAATAGCATAAAGTACTTCACACTAATTGACAAAACTGCACTAATTTAACGGATCAATCATGAGTGCTTCTCCGTCTCGTGATCTGCTGTTGTAATTTGAGCTGCTATATATTCTGATCTTTTGATGCTGTTACTGATGCAAGCATTGTTGTTTTGTAGGCCAGTCAAACCAGGGGCATTGCCAGGAATCCAACGGGTCAGAGATTACCTTCAAATGGAGGATCGATGGTTTCTCCTCGCTTCTTGATAAGGGTAAATCATGGACGAACTCCAGTGTGTTTGAGATCAGGGGGCATAACTGGTACAGTTGCTATTTATTTTTTCCAGCTATTCCAACAGAGTAGATAGCTTGATGCATCCATGTCATGAACAAAATGCATTCTCACTTGTTTGCCGTCTCTTGACTTGATTTGCAGGCACCTGATGCTGAACCCAAGGGACAGAAAGAGTGGCGACGAAAATGAATATGTTTCTCTTATGCTTGTGCTGTTTCAAGTATCTGAGAGATCCCATACGGCCGTGGAGGCAACTTTCAATTTATATATGACCAGTCATATGGAAACCACCACGAACAGCATCAAGGTAGGTTAGCAAATAGTAGTTCTTTAAGCTTCACAACTAGTCGGCTACTAGATTCATAGTGTAGATTATAACCAGTTTTTTTTTTTTTTTTTTACAAGAGGAACAGCATAATTTCTTTGTTTATGCCTTACATTTGAATATTCTGTTTGCAGTGAGCCACAATTTTCAGTCTACAAGCAGAGTCTCTGGGACCTCATTCATGATCCCCCTCGCGAAGCTTAAGGAGCAATCCTCTGGATTCCTCGTCAAAGACAGCTGTGTTTTCGGTATCCAGTTCATCAAAGTTGTCGCTGTTAAAGGTAACGATGTGTCCGAGACGCTGTTTGTTCAGAAGATTAGCAACATCTGCAGTGACCCGCAAGTCTACACCTGGAACATTGATGATTTCTTTGTGTTGAAGAACCCGAGCACCTCCCTAGAGTTTGAGCTCTGTGGACACAAATGGTAACTTGACCAATAATATTAATTCTTAATTATTGGGTTTAAACAGAATTGTCTGAATTTCATTTGAACAGAGAGGTTACCATACTTCTTTTTTTAAAAAAAATAAAATAAAGACGCTGGAGTTCGACCTCTTCTTATCAGTGATGAATTACACCGTGTGATGTTCTCCAATTTTCAGGTTCATCACTCTCTATCCATCTGGTTCCGATAAGAATGGGAACCACCTCTCGTTGTACCTGAGCATGAAGGTGCCGTTTACACTCCATCATGACTCGGCGAACCTGGCAGAAATTAGCATAAGCATCAAAGACCAGGAAACTGGCAAGCACCGGAAATCATCAGGTTCGCTCGTTAGCAGAAATTTCACGCAACAGACCAGATTTCAGATGCTAAACAAATTGTTATCATCATATTTCCTGACTGACATGGTTTTTTTGGGGGGGCTTTAGGGAGGTTCCAGTTCAAGAATTCAAGCCCCACTTGGGGATGGGAGAAGTTCATATCGCTGGAAGACTTCAAGGACTCATCCAAAGGTTATCTCGTAAAGACAAAGTGCTGCATTGAAGCTCAGGTTGCAGTCATTGGTTCCTCCAAGACAGAGTAGCTAGATTATTCGCCTCCGCGATAATGTATGCCTCTGCGATAATATTCGCATCCAAAACTAATGGCATCGACATGTATGACGATGTGTCTTAATGTGGGAGAAGCTTTAGCTATATATATAAATAAATGCGTACTGGGACTCTGGGAGAGGCTTGACATAAAAATTATTAGAAGACACCCTGTGTGCTTTGTTGTGAAGATCTTCAACTTCTACAAATTTCGTTAGAACATTGGCCTTGTTCAGTTGACATAGCTTCAAAGATGAAGCGCCACCACCCTCCTAAACGCCACCATGCAAGGACCGAAAATCCTAGCCTAAACTACTAGACGGAGTCGAGGGACCGGGATTCCTCTTCGCAGGAGCAGCCTGCGGAGGGGAGGCGCACGGGCTGGTCGACGGAGCTGTAAGGGACGAGGTCTTCGGCCCAGCTGCCGCTTTCACGATCACCCCCTTGGCGATCTTCCGGCAAACTTTAGAAGTTTGACCATATACAAACTCACCCCCTTGACGTCAAGGTGCATGCCGTCTTGTGTGCATCCACTTCCTAGGTCTAGGTGTGGCATGAGTTCCGACTTGTGTTGAAATTCAGCTGGCACACCACAGGGAGGTCGACACGTAATCGGCCGTGGCGTTCCTGAAGTAGCCAGCATGCCCAAAGTGGATACTGCCTACTTACACGAAACGAACACTAGACATGCATCTCTCCACTTCAGTAAAGCAGACAGAGGAGGCAGGGAGAAGTGGGTGTAGCCGCGTAGGTAGCTTTGAAGGGCTGAATCGGTATAATGTGATTGCTTCGTCTATGTACTTGAGATGAGAGGAAATGATGTACGTCAAAGCAAAAAGGAAAGATGAGAAGCAAGAGGAGGAAGAGCTGAATAGGACGATCGATCGGTTTACTTTCGCTAAAAGAACATGAAGAAGAAGAGCAGGACGGCAAGCTGCTAGTACAAGCATCCCACCACCCAAGCAGTCAAGCAAAGCATATACGTACAATCCCACCCAAGCAGTCAAGCAAAGCATACCAAATTCTCTAGACCTGTGCAGGACTCTTGTTTTTTGTTTTTGTTTTTGAGTGTTTTTTGGGCTTAAATGAATTAGGGAAATCTTAACTGGCGTCTATCGGCTACCAACCAGGTTCTAGCGAACTGCCCGCTCGCCGTTGGATCCAAATCTCAAATCCTGAATCTTAAAGCGGACAATTTAGTTAGAGCATCTACAGGCGCAATCACCAAATCCGGCCCCTCAAACGCCGGCGGACATGTCCGCGGACACTGACCGGGCATTCCTCAATTTCTGTCGTCCACGTCCGTGTATCTCATATCCGGTACCCTATATCCATACTAAAGCATGCAACGAAGAACTAAACAACGTAGATCAGACATATAATCGGACATAGAAATGCACATTTCGATCACCAAAAGATCACCAACCGATCTTCAAAAGGTCGCCAAAGTTCACATATCCACATAAACGATGGATAAGTTTTAACTAGATTACTGAAAACTTAAAATTAAAGACGGAGACGGCGGAGATTCACCACTTCCTCGCGACTCTTTGCCCTTCCGGTCGCCGGCGCAGCTGTAGACGTCCACGGCAGGTGGTGGATCGTCTGAGTCGGAACAGTGGTCGTCGTCGTCGGAGAAGGAGGAATCAAAGATGACGATGAAGCCCTTCATCCGCCGGATGGCCCGGTCTTACTGCCGCTTGAGCTTGGCCACCCTCGCCGCCTTCGCCGTTGCCTCTACCGCCTCGCGCTCGGATTGCTCAATGGCTAGTTGGAGCGCCTTGACGTTCTTCCTCCGGAGCTGGCGAGCGTCCGTCTCCGCCGTCGTATGTGACCATCAGTAGACCCAAGCGAGGAGCCGCTTCTCCTCGTTGGGCACCGCCGACAACCCGCGGCGGCGGCGAACGGATTGCTCCACCGCCTCCCTCTCCCTAGCCCGCTGCCTCTCGCGGCGGGCGGCGCGCGCCTCCAATTCCGGTGTGCGCGTCTGTGTGGGCGGCGGAGTGGGAACTAGCCATCTAGTTTTTATCATAGATTTCACGGCAATTTTCACTCTACTATGGCATTTTTCAGTTTGTGCCATGGCAAAAAAAATTGTATTTACCATGGCAGATTTATTTTAGATTCCATGGCAAATTCACTACACGATGGCATTTTCATTCTGTATCATGGCATTTTTCATTTGTGTACTTGCATGTCATGGCTATTTTTATGTGAAACAAATGAATGTCAAATCTTAGATATTTTTCTGCCATGCACAGCTCCCCATGCAGATTTTGCCATTGGCGAATATAAGACACTTTCTGACATGCACAGCATTGTTGTGTCCTTTTCGCATATTTTGCCATTAGCAAATTTAAGTTACTTTTTTTGCCACGCACAGCAATGTTACCTTAAGGCTTTAAGCTATCATGGCACTTCTATTTGTTAGACCATGACATTTAAAAAAAAAAATACCATGGTAGTTTTAGTGTAGGTAGAATGGCATTTTAAGTTTTCTTAGACTATGTCATTTTTCTCATTCTAGAGACTACATTTTTCTGGACTAACCTATTAATCTAGTGCCCAGTGCTAGTTTATCTTTTTTGCTTGCTTTTGGTTTCGTAGAAAGTCAATACCTATGAGGGTCTAAATACGATGCCAATTTTTGACGCTCATTTATGGACCAGAAGGAACACTGGGAGCTTCGGGAGACGTCAAGAGGAGTCACGAGGGCCCCCACAAGCCCGGCTAGCGCGGCCAGGGGGTGGCTGCGCCACCCAGGCTTGTGGGCCCTCTGAGCCATGTTTTGACCTAATTCCACTGTCATAAATTCCTATAAATACCGAAACCACCCGTCGTTCCTCTAGAAGAGAAATATCACTGCTGCAAGCCTCTGTTCCGAAGAGATCCCATCTAGAGCCGTGTTCCAGAGTTCTGCCGGAGGGGGGGAAGCCAGTGCCAAGAGGCTCTCCATCAACCTTGTTGCCTCCATGATCATGTGTGAGTAGTTCCTTTAGGACCTAAGGGTCTATAGTAGTAGTTATACGGTTCTCTCTCTCTTTTTGGATCTTCAATACCATGTTCCCCTTGTTCCTTGTGTGATTGGGATCAATCCGATGTAATTTTGCGGTGTGTTTGTTGGGACATGATGAATTGTGAGTTTATGATCAGATTGTTCATTGAATCTTTTAATATTTATTTTACGTATAATTAAGTAGCTATGTATGCTTTCCGATCTATTTGTCTTCTTTGGCCAAGATTGATTGGTAGATCTTCAGAGGGAGTGGTGCATAGTAGTGGGTTCAATCTTGCGGTGATTTTTATATCCCAGTGACAGAATAGGGACAAGACACGTATTTGTATTGTTGCCACTTAAGGAGAAAATGATGGGGTTTTATCTTATTGCTAGGTTTCTTTCTGTCTACATCATGTCATCTTGCTTAGAGCGTTACTCTATTTCTTATGAACTTAATACTTTGAGATGCATGCTAGATAGCGGTCTTGGGTGGAGTAATAGCATTAGATGCAGTTGGATCAACGGTGTACTTGTCACAGACGTAATGCCTGTATGAGATTATGTCATGAATGATCATAGTCATACTCGTTGCTACTCTTGTCAATTGCCCAACTGTAATTTGTTACCATGCCGTTTGCCTTCTTTTCGAGAGAGATACCTCTAGTGAACCTATGGCCCCCGGGTCTATTCTTCCATCAATACAAACTCCTACATAATTGCTCTTTCATATTTGCTTTTACTTTTGCCGTACCACTATCTATTTATTTGCCTTTAATCTTATAACTAGCAAGACAAGGGGCTTGACAACCCCCTTGCCAAGTTGGGTGCAAGTATTGTTTTTGTTTGTGTGTAGGCACTGTTTCCCTTGCTAGCTTGGTGATTCCTACTGGTTTGATTAAACCTTGGTTCTCAACTAAGGGAAATACTTTGCTACTGTGCTATACTCCTACGGGAGTAGTAGGCCCTCACGGCAAGCCAGCCGTAAACAGACATCTCAGACGGCCTCTTCGCCGCGCGGAGCCTCGCTCACGGGCACACCGGACACGGGCCAATGACAGTGGCCCTGGGTGGGCACGCTGTCCACCCATCATGGACTTCCCAACCAAGTTGCCTTCATAGTCGCGGAGGGCGTGGGCGTCACGACAGTCGGCACCACAAGTGGGTGCACCGCACGCCGACTGTAGCGACCGAACCAATCGGTGCGGGCGAAGACACCGACAAGCGGGCCTGGCCAGGCTCTCGCGCATAGACGCGGAGCGACGGGCGCCGTCCAATGATGGTGGCCCTGGGTGCACCCGCCATGGACCTTCCAGCTAGGTCTCCCGGGTCCAAGCCATCCGGGCAGATTGGGCGGCCCGAAGCGCCCTCCCCCCCCCAAGAGGCTCCCGCGGGACGCCCCCATGCGATGGACGGCCAAGAGGCGCTCTCGGCCGTGAGGAGCCTAGGGAGGCGGGTACACCAGCATACTTTATAGGAGTGACCAACTGCTACTTGTAGTCTGCGTTGGTATTTCCCCGAAGAGGAGAGGATGATGCAGTACAGTAGAGATAAATATTTCCCTCAGTCAAGAACCAAGGTTATCAATCCAGTAGGAGAACCAAGCAAAATTCCGTTAAGCGCACCTGGACACACAAGAGCAAACACTTGCACCCAACGCAAATAAGAGGGTTGTCAATCCTCTTAGCGGTTACTTGCAATGATTAAATCTTATCAAGGTAAATAGATAAACTAAAATACTAATTAAAATAAAAGTAAATAAATTGCAGCAAGGTATTTTTAGGTTTTTTATATGATAAAGATAGACCCGGGGGCCATAGTTTTCACTAGAGGCTTCTCTCTTGAGCATAGAAACATACGGTGGGTAAACAAATTACTGTTGGGCAATTGACAGAATAGAAAATAATTATGATGGATTCATGGCAATGATCATGTATATAGGCATCACGCCCAAGACAAGTAGACCGACTCCTGCCTGCATCTACTACTATTACTCCACTCATCGACCACTATCCAGCATGCATCTAGAGTATTAAGTTAATAAAAACAGAGTAACGCCTTAAGCAAGATGACATGATGTAGAGAAGCAAATTCAAGCAATATGAATAAACCCCATCTTTTTATCCTTAATGGCAACAATACAAATACGTGTCATGTCCCTTTCTGTCACTGGGATTGAGCACCGCAAGATTGAACCCATCACAAAGCACCTCTCCCATTGCAAGATAAATCAATCTAGTAGGCCAAACTAAACCGATAGATCAGAGAGAAATACAAAGCTATAACAATCATGCATAAAAGAGTTCAGAGAAGACTCAAATATTTCTCATGAATAATCGGATCATAAACTCACAATTCATCGGATCCCAACAAACACACCGCAAAAGAAGATTACATCGGATAGAACTCCAAGAACATCAAGGAGAACATTGTATTGAAGATCAAAGAGAGAGAAGAAGCTATCTAGCTACTAGCTATGGACCCGTAGGTCTGTGGTAAACTACTCACACATCATCGGAAGGGCAGCAAGGTTGATGTAGAAGCCCTCCGTGATCGATTCCCCCTGGTAGAGTACCGAAAAAGGCCTCCAGATGGGATCGCGGAAGAACAGAGGCTTGCAGCGGCGGAAAAGTTATTTCTTCTGGCTCTCCGTTGGTTTCCCAATATTTGTGAATTTATAGAAGTGGAATTAGGTCAAACGGAGTCACGTGGGCCCCACAAGGCAACACGACGCGCCCCCCTGGGGCGCGCCCTGTTGCCTTGTGAAGCTCTCGTGAGGCTTCTGGCCTCCTCCCGAAGCTTCCAAGGGTTCTTTTGTCCAGAAAAAAATCTCCAAAAAGTTTCATGGCATTTGGACTTCATTTGGTACTGTTTCTCTGAAAAGCCAAAAACAAGCAGAAAACAACAACTGGCACTGGGCACTAGGTTAATAGGTTAGTCCCAAAAAATGATATATAATTGCATATAAAAACATCCAAGATTGATACTATAATAGCATGGAACAATCAAAAATTATAGATACATTGGAGATGTATCAAGCATCCCCATGCTTAATTCCTGCTCGTCCTCGAGTAGGTAAATGATAAAAACAAAATTTTTGATGTGGAATGCTACCTATCATGTTTCATCATGTAATCTTTCTCTTACGGTATGAATAATAAGATCCAAGTGATTCAAAGCAATAGTCTATAATTTGATATAAAGACATCAATACTCAGGCATACTAATAAACAATCATGTCTTTCAAAATAAAAATGCTAAAGAACATTATCCCTACAAAATCATACAATCCTGTCATGCTCCATCTTCTTAACACAAAGTATTTATCATGCACTACCCCGGTTTTAGCCAAGCAATTGGTTCATACTTTTTAACGCGCTTCAGCTTTTTCAACTCCCACGCAATACATGAGCGCAAGCCATGGATATAGCACTATGGGTGGAATAGAGTATGGTGGTAGAGATAAATAAGAGAAGTCAAAAATGGAGAAATTCTCACATCGACAAGGCTAATCAACGGGCTATGGAGATGCCCATCAATTGATGTTAATGCGAGGAGTAGGGATTGCCATGCAATTGATGCACTAAGAGCTATAAGTGTATGAAAGCTCAACATGAAAACTAAGTGGGTGTGCATCCAACTTGCATGCTCATGAAGACCTCGGGCATTTTGAGGAAGCCCGTCATCGGAATATACAAGCCAAGTTCTATAATGAAAAACTTCCCACTAGTATATGAAAGTGACAAAATAGGAGACTCTATATAAAAAACATGGTGCTACTCTGAAGCACAAGTGTGGAAAAGGATAGTAACATTGCCCCTTCTCTCTTTTTCTCTCATTTATTTATTTATTTATTTCCCCCCCTTTTTTTTTTCATGGCTCTTTTTTTCGCCTCTTTTTTTTAGAACGATCTCATGGACCTCATCCCCACTTTTTCGAGGACTCATTAGTCTCCATCATTCTTTCCTCACTGGGACAATGCTCTAATAATGATGATCATCACACCTCTATTTACTTACAACTCAACATTACAACTCGATACTAGAACAAAAATATGACTCTATATGAATGCCTCTGGCAGTGTACCAGGATGTGCAATGATGCTAGCGTAACATGTATGACAATGATGAACGGTGGCTGAGCCACAAATACTATGTCAGCTATATGATCATGCAAAGCAATATGACAATGATGATGTATGTCAAGAAAACGGAACGCTGGAAGTTGCATGGCAATATATCTCGGAATGGCTATGGAAATGCCATGATAGGTAGGTATGGTGGCTGTTTTGAGGAAGATATAAGGAGGCTTATGTGTGATAGAGCGTATCATATCACGGGGTTTGGATGTGTAGGGAACGCGACAGAAAACAAAAAAATTCGGTACAGCGAGCACGCCCAGGACCACTATGGAGACTGCATACAGGGTTTGATCTGATCATTACCGACTCGTAGCGCAGCGGAAGAAGAGTCGATCTAGATCGTCGGTGCAGATCCCCGCAGCTAGGATTTACAACCTCCCAACCGCGAGGATGTACTCCCTCGTCGGACAGCCCTTCGGGAGGCGGTCGGACAGTCCCCCGGACGATGTCACGGACAGCCCTTCGGGAGGACCCTCGAAGCTCGAACGGTAACTCGGACAGCCCTTCGGGAGGACCCTCAAACAACCCCTCAGGCAAAAGATCGAACCTACGACCTCTCTATGGGGTTGCACACATACGGTGTCAGCTATCCGGCAGGGCTTCGCCGTCCAGAACTAGCTCCTGCCGGAACCCAGACAGCCTTTCGGCTCTACGAAACTATTTCGTGGGAGGGAGAGAGAAAGCCAGATAATGCATGGCATGTGTATGAGAGCAAGGGATGAGTGTGGAGAGCACCTCTCCACCTCTATTTATAGGAAAGCCAAGGGGTAGGGTTGGCACACAAAATACCAAAACACCCTCACTTTATGTCACACATAAAGGGAATAAAAGGCAAAAAAGAATGGCATGTGGAGCTCCATGGAGGAGCTCCACCTTGGCCGGCCACCCTCATGCCCCCCCCCCAAAGGGGATTCCTTAGTCCCTAAGTCTTTCTAGAAGCCTTTTGGGAAAAACCCCAAAAGGTGGCTTTCCAAAAAATTAACCATAAAGTGATTTTCACTATACACAGAAACATTTTTCCGCGACCGTTAAATCCAAAAATATTTTTGTGGGTCTTAGAATAATTCCAGTACCCACAAAAATGATTTTGGACGCGTTCCGAAACAATTCCGGATTAATGATTTTCATCTGCGAAAAGTAACCAAACCGGTTCCGGCAGCTCCGGAACATTTCCGGTTTTTATCCCGAAAAAATCCCAGAAGTTTCCAAAACAATTCTGGCACCCTCCAAGAATTTCCAGGCGTGTGCCGAAACCAATTTGACTTAATGGTATACCCCGAAACAACTTTTCAGTTTTACCAAAACTATTACGGTGTTCTCTCCGGAACGTTTCCGTTGTCTCCGAAAGTTTTCCGGTGACTTTCTCTCAGACTCCCTATCTAGTATTCAGGAGATAGATGACCCTTAAGCGTGTGACCCTATAGGTTTGGTGAAGTATAGACATGACCCGGAACTCTTTCCGATCAATGATCAACATCGGAGCAGTGGACACCCATATTGATCCCTATACCCACACGAAGAAATATTCGAGTGAGCCTCAAGTTGCCGTGTGCTATTCCTGTTGCTTCACGATATATTACAAACACCCGAGGTGAGAATTATCGGCATCCCCGTGGATCAACAACTTGTCCACTATGCCAGTTACCTCGTTACCGGTTTTGTTCTCTTTTCTCGTTTCCGTGTTCCGGCATCCCTGTGATCAAATCACAATGTGTCTGGCCAGACGATGATGGACACAATAACACCGAGAGGGCCCGAGAATATCTCTCCATCGTCGGGGGAGCAAATCCCAATTTCGAGCTATCTCTTTTCTTGTCATACTTTTCCGTGAACCCGTAAGCCGCCGTAATAGCCACCCAGTTACGGATGACGTTTAACAAACCCCGAAGTTCACGAAGCAAGTACGAAGGAACTTGATACTCTCATGGTCTAAGGAATTATGCAAACATTAACTATCTCTGTGTTATTAACCATTAACTTGTGACGAATGTATCTCATAGCATAACATCAATTCGGGTCGATTCAACACAAGTGTTCTACTAACATTGTGCCCTCAAAATTGCCGGCATAGTCATGCCCATGATCAGGAAAACTGGATCATCATGCAATACTTGAGCAAGTCTTAGAGGCATGACCAGGAATACATTTTACCGTTTATTCTACCACACATGCACATGAGTTTCCCTCCGAGCCTCGTGGATATTGCAGACTCGAGAATCATTGCAGTTATAGCATGGAACATAAACATTCATTACAAACTCGGAGATACAAAATAACTGTTATTACTACCTCTAGGGCATATCTCCTACAGACTCCCACTTGCACTAGAGTCATAATCCAGTTACATGGCTTCCCTAACACCAATGGCTATCCGGTGCTGCTCATGCTTTTCTCGTGGTAGAGGCTTTGTCCTCGGGTCTAACACGTTCAGATCCGTGTGAACTTTGCGTACTTTCACTAAACCCGCTTCGACATGATGTTGAATGAGTTTATATTTGCGTTCAATATGTCTTATCTTATGGTGCGAACTTGGCTCCCTTGCCTGAGCCACGGCGCCACTATTATCACAATAGATCTCCACCGGGCCCAGAGCACTTGGAACCACACCAAGGTCTTCAAGAAATTGCTTGATCCATACCGCCTCCTTGGAGGCTTCTGAAGCTGCAACATATTCCGCCTCCGTCGTAGAATCCGCCACAGTCTTTTGTTTGGAACTTTTCCAATCAACTGCGTCGCCGTTCAATATGAAAACATAGCCTGATTGAGATTTGAAGTCATCTGGGTCAGTCATGAAGCCTGCATCAGTGTAACCACTTACAATGAGCTCTTCATCACCTCCGTACACAAGGAGTAAATCCTTGGTCCTTCTGAGGTACTTAAGAATACTTTTGACTGCGGCCCAGTGTTCCAGTCCTGGATCACTTTGGTACCGGCTGCTAACACTTAGCGCATAGGAAATATCCGGTCTTGTACATAGCATGGCATACATAATAGAACCAACTGTCGAGGCATATGGAACATCATTCATCTGTACTCGCTCATCAAGAGTCCGAGGACACTGATTCTTGCAAAGCACTGTGCCAGGTGACATGGGGAGTAGGTCTTTCTTGGAGTTCTCCATGTTGAACCTTTTCAACGTACGTGCTTTGGCTAAGCGCTATCAGGCGTTTTGATCTATCTCTATAGATTTTGATGCCCAATACATATGCCACTTTGCCTAAGTCTTTCATTGAAAAACTCTTCTTCAATGAGTCTTTTATTTCGCTAAGAAAGTTCACGTCATTTCCAATCAACAATATGTCATCCACATACAAGATTAGAAATGCTTTTGCGCTCCCACTAAACTTCTTGTAAACACAAGATTCTTCGTCATTCCTGATGAAGCCAAACTCTTTGACTACTTCATCAAAACGAATGTTCCAGCTCCTTGATGCTTGCTTCAGACCATAAATGGCCTTCTGAAGTTTGCATACCTTTCCAGCATCCTCATGAACGACAAAACCTTCAGGCTGTATCATGTATACATCTTCTTTGAGATTTCCATTTAGGAAAGCCGTTTTGACGTCCATCTGCCATATTTCATAATCGCAATAAGCAGCAATTGCTAGCAATATCCGAACGGACTTATGCATAGCTACGGGCGAGAAAGTCTCGTCATAGTCCACTCCTGGAACTTGCGTGAACCCTTTCGTGACAAGTCTAGCTTTATGGATAGTAATGTTACCATCCGCGTCTGTCTTTCTTTTGAAAATCCATTTACAACCAATGGGCTTTACGCCTTCTGGAAGTTCTACCAAGTTCCAAACTTGATTTTCGTACATGGATTCCATTTCGGATTTCATGGCCTTGTGCCATTCCCTTGAGCTGGGCCCCGCCATCGCTTCCTTGTAGTGCGCAGGTTCATCGTCTTCAAGAATGAATATTTCATTATGAAACCACTCAGGTGGCTGGATAGCCCTACCTGATCTGCGCGGTTCAGTTACAACATTGTCTGATGTTTCTGCATCACATGTGACAACTTCCGGCTCGGTTGTAGGGATAATTAGCGGAATTTCTTCCGGTTCCTTAGCCATAACAACGGTTGCCCAAGATTCACTAATCTCATTAAGTTGTACTGTCCTCCCACTTAATTCTTTAGCGAGAAATTCTTTCTCGAGAAAGTGTCCAACTTTTGCGACAAACACTTTGCCCTCGGACTTGTGGTAGAAGGAATACCCAACGGTGTTTTTGGGATAACCTACAAAGTAACATTTGTCTGATCTGGGATCGAGTTTGCTTGGCTGTAAACGCTTTACGTATGCCTCACAACCCCAAATTTTAAGATGCGACACGCAAGGTTTCTTCCCATGTCACATCTCATGTGGTGTCGTCTCAACAGACTTAGACGGTGCTTTGTTTAGTGTGTGAGCGGCAGTTTCTAGTGCGTGACCCCAAAAAGATATCGGTAGATCTGTAAGAGACATCATCGACCTTACCATGTCTAACAGGGTTCAGTTACGTCATTCCGACACTCCGTTTCGCTGTGGAGTTCCGGGAGGCATAAGCTGTGAAACGATTCCACGGTCACTCAGATGTTGGATAAACTCATGACTAAGGTATTCGCCCCCGCGATCTGATCGCAGAAACTTAATCCTTTTGTTACGATGATTTTCTACCTCATTCTGAAATTCTTTGAACTTTTCAAAGGTTTCCGACTTATGCTTCATCAAGTAGATATATCCATATCTACTCAAATCATCAGTAAAAGTCACGAAATAGAAATACCCACCCCGTGCGATTGTGCTCATTGGACCACATACATCACTATGTATTATTTCCAACAATTCACTCGCCCGTTCAGGATGACCCGTGAACAGCGTCTTGGTCATTTTCCCCATCAGGCAAGCTTCACATGTGTCAAATGATTCAAAATCAAAAGATGGTAAAACTCCATCTTTATGGAGTCTTTGCATGCGTTTCTTTCCGATGTGGCCAAGGCGACAATGCCACAAGTAAGTGGTGGTGGTATCAGCCTTCTTAAGGCATTTAGCGTTTACGTTAAAGACAACATTTCCACATTCAATATTTAATATGAAAAGGCCCCCAACAATGGGTGCAAATCCATAAAACATATCCTTACAATAAAGTGAACAACCATTGTTCTCAGACTTGTAGGAGTACCCATCATGTATTAAACATGATCCAGAGATAATGTTTCTACACAATGCCGGAACAAAATAACAATTACTTAGTTCCAAAATAAATCCTGAAGGGAGACGTGGAGGCATAATGCCGACAGCTTGAGCGGCGATCCCAGCGCCGTTCCCGACACGCATCATGACTTCATTCTTTGCTAGCTTGCGCACCTTCTGAAGCCCCTGTATCGAGTTGCAAATGTGAGCAACCGATCTGGTATCAAATACCCAAGACTTAGAATTTTTGCTAGCAAGCAAAACGTCAATGACATTAACATGTATAACAGTTATACCTTTTACAGTTTTCCCGGACTTCTTATCTGCCAGGTACTTCTTGCAGTTCCTCTGCCAGTGTCCAGTGCCTTTGCAGTAGAAGCACACAGTTTCAGCCTTGGCTCCGTCCTTACAATAGCTTTGGGAGCCGGTCTTACCAGCGCCCTTGCCCTTCTTGGACTTGCCTTTCTTTTTGAAACTGGCGGTCTTCTTCACTAGCAACTTTTGCTGATTCTGCAGTCCTATCTCATTTGTTTTGAGCATCGCTTCATAAAGCGAGGTAAGGATCAAATCATTACCAGGTGTCTTTGGAAAATTAATTCCCTTTTCAGCATAACTATCATAATAGTTTGCTAGTCTGACACTATGCTCATCAACTAGAGATTTCTTGTTTATATTGCATTCTTTCATAGCCTCAGTCATCTCATGAACTTCAGCTGAATCCTGTTTGTGATACAGAACATCTAGAGCCTCGAGAATCTCGAAGGTACTAAGTCGTTCAAAACGGTTCTGTAGCACAGGATCCATGCAAGATAACATAAGGTTTTTAACAGCACTGAAATCATCCTTTCGTGAATCAAACACATTGATGATATCCTGAGCCATTTCTGGCGTAGGGGAATCACCTAGAGGTTGATCAAGCACATAGTCTTTCTTAGTGCTCTTGAGGACAATCCTTAGGGTACGAACCCAATCCGCATAGTTGTTTCCAGTCGCAGCTAACTTCACTCTCTCTAACATCGGGGCTAAGAAGAACGCGGTGTTGCGAGCCATTTGAGCTACAACGGGAAACACAAGTTTCACTTAGACTTTGTTCATAATTAATTTGCACTAGTGATTAAATAATTTTATTCTAAAGTGCGCTCCTACTCAAATCAATATCTCTCAAAATTGATTGTGAGTGATTCAAGATCCAAATTTCAATTCAACGCCAAGGATGCATCCATCTCAAGTGACGAGAATTTCATTTGGTAGGCCAACTTGCCAATCACATCTCTATGTGACTCTTGTTCATCTTTCGATGGGCGTGTTCCGAGCTCAGGACGATCCTCCGGAACATCAAGACAACCAAGTGATCTTGCTGCGAGGTCTCAACTCACCCGCCTCACACTTCTCTAATCGTTCGTACCCATGCATCCATGTGATACCCCGAAGAGATAGGTGCCGTGACGGTGCTACACTTGGGAGAACACTAACTACTTGATATTTTTAAGTGAGAGATCACCCTAATAAAAAGCGACTACCGCGCAATCAAAAGGGTGCATCAAGAGGGATAAACATCTCAGGCAATTCATAATAGCATGATATGGTATAGCCCTTTCTGACGGAGAAGTCTTTAATTTCTTCGTCTTCGGCATTTGCGTCGGTGTTCACCTTCGCGAAGATTGCCACCACCTTGTCAATGCACCAGATAATATTGCTATCTCTATAGCTAATAAAATAAGTGCATTACTTAAGGTTGACACGCATGTCATTAAAGTGACAATCATATGGCTCCAGCCATCATGCCGAATCATGACACGCGTGTCATGTTAATAAATTTACATCATATAGTCATCTCATACATAATCGAATTAATATGAGAGCTGCTATACCACATCACATGCACATCCTGCAAAACCAAGTTAGACGCCTCTAATCGGTTTATGCAAAATTTTATTTTACGTGGCTTCTAAGGTTTTGACTTAAACCGCAGCTACCAACGTTCATCATCAAGTATGATTATTCAGGTCGCTAGATTAACCTTTCAGGGTGTATGAAACACGAGATAATAAAATCTCGAGCCCCATACTAAACTTCGTCATACGCATGACCCCCATGCAGATCATATCCGCATTGCCCTTTCGTCTGCGAAATTTCATCTTTCTCTCAACTATGGTGGAACCCAAAGAACTGATAGCACTTCATTGATCAATCAGGATCGCGGATTGGCAGAACTTTGTGAAATTCCACCATGCCGTTTCAAGATCAGAAATACACAAATTCTAGGGAAGCAACAAAAACATCGGGTAACAGATTTCATCTGCCACCCGCATAAATAATTTTCAGCAATAGATCTCATCTACTCCAAAATTATATTATGCAATACCCATACATCTCTATGTATTCTAGATCGTAACCTGCATCTACGCATAGCAAGGCTCTTGATGCCACTCTAGGGAACGTGACAGAAAACAAAAAAATTCGGTACAGTGAGCACGCCCAGGACCACTATGGAGACTGCATACAGGGTTTGATCTCATCATTACCGACTCGTAGCGCAGCGGAAGAAGAGTCGATGTAGATCGTCGGTGCAGATCCCCGCAGCTAGGACTTACAACCTCCCAACCGCGAGGATGTACTCCCTCGTCGGACAGCCCTTCGGGAGGCGGTCGGACAGTCCCCCGGACGATGTCACGGACAGCCCTTCGGGAGGACCCTCGAAGCTCGAACGGTAACTCGGACAGCCCCTCGGGCAAAAGATCGAACCTACGACCTCTCTACGGGGTTGCACACATACGGTGTCAGCTATCCGGCAGGGCTTCACCGTCCAGAACTAGTTCCTGCCGGAACCCAGACAGCCTTTCGGCTCTACGAAACTATTTTGTGGGAGGGAGAGAGAAAGCCAAATAATGCATGGCATGTGTATGAGAGCAAGGGATGAGTGTGGAGAGCACCTATCCACCTCTATTTATAGGAAAGCCAAGGGGTAGGGTTGGCACACAAAATACCAAAACACCCTCACTTTATGTCACAC
The DNA here is from genome assembly GCA_039707655.1 of Elymus sibiricus. Classification (NCBI taxonomy): domain Eukaryota; kingdom Viridiplantae; phylum Streptophyta; class Magnoliopsida; order Poales; family Poaceae; genus Elymus; species Elymus sibiricus. The sequence continues at coordinate 111,365,833 of CM077664.1, read as the reverse complement.
ATAAAGGGAATAAAAGGCAAAAAAGAATGGCATGTGGAGCTCCATGGAGGAGCTCCACCTTGGCCGGCCACCGTCATGCCCCCCCAAAGGGGGTTCCTTAGTCCCTAAGTCTTTCTAGAAGCCTTTTGGGAAAACCCCCAAAAGCTGGCTTTCCAAAAAATAAACCATAAAGTGATTTTCACTATTCATGGAAACATTTTTCCGCGACCATTAAATCCGAAAATATTTCTGTGGGTCTTAGAATAATTCCAGTACCCACAAAAATGATTTTGGACGCGTTCTGAAACAATTCCGGATTAGTGATTTTCATCTGCGAAAAGCAACCAAACCGGTTCCGGCAGCTCCGGAACATTTTTGGTTTTTATCCCGAAAAAATCCCAGAAGTTTCCAGAATAATTCTGGCACCCTCCAAGAATTTCCAGGCGTGTGCCGAAACCAATTTGACTTAATGGTATACCCCGAAACAACTTTTCAGTTTTACCGAAACTATTCTGGTGTTCTCTCCGGAACGTTTCCGTTGTCTCCGAAACTTTTTCGGTGACTTTCTCTCAGACTCCCTGTCTCGTATTCAGCAGATAGATGACCCTTAAGCATGTGACCCTATAGGTTCGGTGAATTATAGACATGACCCGGAACTCTTTCCGATCAATGATCAACATCGGAGCCGTGGACACCCATATTGATCCCTATACCCACACGAAGAAATATTCGAGTGAACCTCAAGTTGCCGTGTGCTATTCCTGTTGCTTCATGATATATTACAAACACCCAAGGTGAGAATTATCGGCATCCCCGTGGATCAACAACTTGTCCACTATGCCAGTTACCTCGTTACCGGTTTTGTTCTCTTTTCTCGTTTCCGTGTTCCAGCATCCCTGTGATCAAATCACAATGTGTCTGGCCAGACGATGATGGATACCGTAACACCGAGAGGGCCCGAGAATATCTCTCCATCGTCGAAGGAGCAAATCCCAATCTCGAGCTATCTCGTTTCTTGTCATACTTTTCCGTGAACCCGTAAGCCCCCGTAATAACCACCCAGTTACGGATGACGTTTAACAAACCCCAAAGTTCACGAAGCAAGTATGAAGGAACTTGATACTCTCATGGTCTAAGGAATTATGCAAACATTAACTATCTCTACGTTATTAACCATTAACTTGTGACGAATGTATCTCATAGCATAACATCAATTCGGGTCGATTTAACACAAGTGTTCTACTAACATTGTGCCCTCAAAATTGCCGGCATAGTCATGCCCATGATCAGGAAAACAGGATCATCATGCAATACTTGAGTCAGTCTTAGAGGCATGACCAGGAATACATTTTACCGTTTATTCTACCACACGTGCACATGAGTTTCCCTCCGAGCCTCGTGGATATTGCAGACTCGAGAATCATTGCAGTTATAGCATGGAACATAAACATTCATTACAAACTCGGAGATACAAAATAACTGTTATTACTGCCTCTAGGGCATATCTCCTATAGGATGCACCGGCGAAGTTTGCACCAACTCTCGATGTGAGAGAGGGCAATTCACGGTACCGAAGAGGCTAGCAAATTGCGGAAGGGTGAGATTGCGTATAATCCATGGACTCACATTAGTCATAAAGAACTCACATACTTATTGCGAAAGTTTATTAGCCCTCGAAGTAAAGTACTGCTACGCATGCCCCTAGGGGGGAGGTTGGTAGGAGTTAACCATCGCGCCCCCCCGACCGCCACACAAAGGAAGACAATCAATAATAAATCATGCTCCAACTTTTTAGCATAACGACAGATCATACGTGCATGCTTCGAGAATCACAAACCTTAACACAATTATTCTTACTAAACCACAATTATCTACTAATACCTCCCACATATTACCATCTTAATATCGCAAAACTATTGCAAGGAATCAAATTTATCATATTCAGTGATCTACATGAAAGTTTTTATTATATCCCTCTTGAATACCTATCATATTAGGACCAAATTCATAACCCGTACATATTACCATTGCTATCATGAGACTCTCAAAAAGATATAAGTGAAGCATGAGAGTGCAACTATTTATTTAAAATATAACCACCGTCGTGCTCTAAAAGATATAAGTGAAGCACTAGAGCAACTGCCTAGCTCAAAAGATATAAGTGAAGCACATAGAGTATTCTAACAAATTACGAATAATGTGTGTCCCTCTCAAAAAGGTGTGTTCAGCAAAGATGATTGTGACAAACTAAAAAGCAAACAAAAGCAAGCAAACTATATCACAAGACGCTCCAAGTAAAACACATATCATGTGATGAATAAAAATATAACTCCAAGTGAGTTACCGATAGATTATAGACGAAAGAGGGGATGCCTTCCAGGGCATCCCCAAACTTAGACGCTTGAGTCTTCCTTGAATATTACCTTGGGGTGCCTTGTGCATCCCCAATCTTAGGCTCTTGCCTTTCCTTATTCCTTTATCCATCGTAGTCTCACCCAAAACTTGAAAACTTCAGCACACAAAACTCAACAGAAACCTCGTGAGATCCATTAGTATAACAAACAAATCTTAAATTTAGGTACTGTAGTAAATTGATTCATATTTAATATTGGCATAATGCTACTGTAATCCAACTTCTCCATGACTCATACCCCCCGATACGATCCATAGATTCATCAAAATAAGCAAACTATGCAACAAAAATAGAATCTGTCTAAAACAGAACAGTCTGTAAAGATCTATTTAAAATCCATTCTTCTGTAACTCCAAAAATTCTGAAAAATTAGAAAAACGTAAAAAATTCATATACCAATACTTTGTAAAAATTTCAGAATTTTCTGATGCTCCAGTACAGAACTAAAATTCCAGCACTTGACGCAAAACTTTCTGTTTTCCAAACAGCATCAATTATACTATCATCAACATCATCCCAAAGGCATTACTTGGCACAAACACTAATTAAAACATAAAAACATGATAATAACAGAAGCTATAATCATGCAAACACACAAAAACAGTAGGTAAAAGCAAAAATTTATTTTATTCATTGGGTTGCCTCCCAACAAGCGCTATTGTTTTATGCCCCTAGCTAGGCATAATGCATAGTTTCAAGTGTTGTCATCCTTCAAGTTAATTCCATAAGTGGCCCTCATAATGGATTCATAAGGTGCTTTAATTATTTTTCTAGGAAAGTGTTCCGTCCCTTTCTTTAGTGGAAATTGAAATCTTATATTACCTTCTTTCATATCAATAATAGCACCAATAGTTCGAAGAAAAGGCCTACCAAGTATTATGGGGCAAGAAGGATTGCATTCAATATCAAGAACAATAAAGTCCATGGGCACATAATTTCTATTTTCAAGAATAATAACATCATTTATTCTACCCAATGGCTTTTTAATAGTGGAATCCGCAAGATGCAAATTAAGGGAACAAGGATCCATGTCGGTGAGACCTAGCACATCACACAAAGACTTTGGTATAGTGGAAACGCTAGCACCAAGATCACAAAGAGCATTACAGACATAATCTTTAATTTTTACTTTAATAGTAGGTTCCCATTCATCTTGTAATTTTCTAGGAATTGATATTTCCAACTCAAGTTTTTCTTCATATGCTTTCATCATGGCTTCTACAATATGTTTAGTGAAAGCCTTATTTTGTTCATATGCATTTGGTGAATTAATCATGGATTGCAACAAGGAAATACACTCAATTAAAGAACAACTATCATAATTAAAGTCCTTGTAATCCAAAGTAGTGGGTGCATTACTATTTAAAGTTTTGACCTCTCCAAACCCACTTTTTCATTTTTACGATGAAGATTATCACCCTCCAAGCAAGTGGGACTCCTTCTATCTAAAGTTGACTCTTCTCCAGTCCCTTTTTCATCAAGTTTTATGTTACTAAATAATGATTCAATAGGAGTGACACCAATCATTTTAATATCTTCATCATTACTACGATAGAAACCGGGTGGAATTGCTTTTTCTAGAAATTCTCGCTTGGCTCTCAACCTAGCGGTCCTTTCTTTACTTTCATTAATGGAGACATAGATAGATTTAATAGACTCATTTATATCATGCTTAGATGTCAAACTTTTGGTTTTGAGATTTTCCACATCATGAGCAATTCTATCCATGTTCCTAACCAATTCATCAACTCTATTCAACTTTTCTTCTATCATAGTATTAAAATTCTTTTGTGAACTAATAAATTATTTAATTTTACTTTCAAGATAAGAGGGAATCCTATTATTATTATTATAAGAATTACCATAAGGATTGCCATAATTATTAGAGGAATTTCCGGGAAACGGTCTAGCAATGAAATTACCCCTATAAGTGTTGTTGTTGAAATTATTTCTAGAGACAAAATTCACATCAATAGCATCATTATTTTGCTCAATCAAGGTAGACAATGGCACATCATTAGGATCAATATGAGCATTTTTACTAGCGACCAATTTCATAGAGCATCCATCTTATCACTCAAAGTATTAATTTCTTCGACAGAATTTACCTTCTTACCAGTTGGAGTTCGTTCAGTGTGCCATTGAGAATAATTTGCCATAATATTATCAAGTAGTTTTGTAGCTTCTCCAAATGTAATTTCCATAAAAGTACCACCTGCAGCAGAGTCTAGCAAATTTCTAGAGACAAAGTTTAGTCCCGCATAAATTTTTTGTATGATCATCCATAAATTCAAACTATGAGTTGGGCAATTTCTTATCATTAATTTCATTCTCTCCCAAGATTGTGCAACATGTTCATGCTCAAGTTGCTTAAAATTCATAATTTTATTTCTTAAAGAAATAATCTTAGCGGGAGGAAAATACTTGGTAATAAAAGCATCCTTACACTTATCCCAAGAATGAATACTATTTCTAGGCAAGGGTGAAAACCAAGTTTTAGTACGATCTCGTAGTGAGAACGGAAATAATTTTAATTTGACAATATCATTATCCACATCTTTCTTCTTTTGCATATCACAAAGTTCAACGAAAGTATTTAGATGGGATGCAGCATCTTCATTAGGACTACCAGAAAAGTGTTCTTTCATAACAAGATTAAGCAAGGCAACATTAATGTCACATGACTCCGCACTAGTGGCGGGAGGAGCAATAGGAGTACTAATAAAATCATTATTATTAGTATTGGAAAAGTCACACAATTTTGTATTTTCTTGAGACATCGCGACAACGCAAGCAAACTAGCAAACAAGCCAATAAAATATTTTTGTGTTTTTGTAAAAAAAAATTAGAAGTGGGGGAGATGAAAACGAGAGCCAAATGCAAATAAAAGGTAAATAAAGTAAATGCAAGTGAATGATAATTTGTGCGAAGGTACTTGGTAATTTTGATGATGTTTCCCCGGCAACGGCGCCAGAAATTCTTCCTACTACTTGTAGTCTGCGTTGGTATTTCCCCGAAGAGGAGAGGATGATGCAGTACAATAGAGATAAGTATTTCCCTCAGTTAAGAACCAAGGTTATCAATCTAGTAGGAGAACCAAGCAAAATTCCATTAAGCGCACCTGCACACACAAGAGCAAACACTTGCACCCAACGCAAATAAGAGGGTTGTTAATCCTCTTAGCGGTTACTTGCAAGGATTAAATCTTATCGAGGTAAATAGATAAAATAAAATACTAATTAAAATAAAAGTAAATAAATTGCAGCAAGGTATTTTTAGGTTTTTTATATGATAAAGATAGACCCGGGGGCCATAGTTTTAACTAGAGGCTTCTCTCTTGAGCATAGAAATATACGGTGGGTAAACAAATTACTGTTGGGCAGTTGACAGAATAGCAAATAATTATGACGTATTCATGGCAATGATCATGTATATAGGCATCATGTCCGAGACAAGTAGACCGACTCCTGCCTGCATCTACTACTATTACTCCACTCATCGACTGCTATCCAGCATGCATCTAGAGTATTAAGTTAATAAAAACAGAGTAACGCCTTAAGCAAGATGACATGATGTAGAGAAGCAAATTCAAGCAATATGAATAAACCCCATCTTTTTATCCTTAATGGCAACAATAAAAATACGTGTCATGTCCCTTTCTATCACTGGGATTGAGCACCGCAAGATTGAACCCATCACAAAGCACCTCTCCCATTGCAAGATAAATCAATCTAGTAGGCCAAACTAAACTGATAGATCGGAGAGAAATACAAAGCTATAACTATCATGCATAAAAGAGTTCAGAGAAGACTCAAATATTTCTCATGAATAATGTGATCATAAACTCACAATTCATTGGATCCCAACAAACACACCGCAAAAGAAGATTACATCGGAAAGAACTCCAAGAACATCAAGGAGAACATTGTATTGAAGATCAAAGAGAGAGAAGAAGTCATCTAGCTACTAGCTATGGACCCATAGGTCTGTGGTAAACTACTCACACATCATCGGAAGGGCAGCAAGGTTGATATAGAAGCCCTTCGTGATCGATTCCCCCTCCGGCAGAGTACCGGAAGATGCCTCCAGATGGGATCACGGAAGAACAGAGGCTTGTGGCGGTGGAAAAGTTATTTCTTCTGGCTCTCTGTTGGTTTCCCAATATTTGTGAATTTATAGAAGTGGAATTAGGTCAAACGGAGTCACGTGGGCCCCACAAGGCAACACGGCGCCCCCCTGGGGCGTGCCCTGTTGCCTTGTGAAGCTCTCGTGAGGTTTCTGGCCTCCTTCCGAAGCTTCCAAGGGTTCTTTTGTCCAGAAAAAAAAATCTACAAAAAGTTTTGTCGCATTTGGACTTCATTTGGTACTGTTTCTCCGAAAAGCCAAAAACAAGCAGAAAACAGCAACTAGCACTGGGCACTAGGTTAATAGGTTAGTCCCAAAAAATGATATTTAATTGCATATAAAAACATCCAAGATTGATACTATAATAGCATGGAAAAATTAAAAATTATAGATACGTTGGAGACGTATCACCAACCAGATAGGAGCCAAATCAATGGCCTCTTGCAACGTTTGATTATCAACGCCCGATGTCTTTCTGTCTGTCTCTGTCTCCCATTGCAGACACCGTCGTACCGCACGTGCTTCTCCCTAGCTGCTTGCATAAGCCATCGGTCTCCTTCACAAGACGGACAAATCCATCGAGGTCGTCACGCCATCTCCGCCCTGCAGCACCCCTTCGCAGTATGACCTCACCCACGTCCTAGTAGGAAACACACCACGGTGACGCCGTCTCAACACCCGGCACCGCGGTTCCGGCACTCCTCGTCAATTCCAGCACCCGACGCGGTTGGTGACAGCGCCGATGGCCGCCGGTTCTAGCACCTGGCATCGCTTGCACCTCCATCCCGTCGCTACTCATACCATATTGTGGCCACTGATTCGAGCATCCATGGTCGCTAGTTCCAGCCAATTGTCTCACCGGTCCCAACACATGTGGTCGTCGGTTTGAGCACGCCATGCATAGCATTACTCGCAATAGACGGATATCTGCCACGTAGCGCGCTGATGCTGCACCCCTTGTCCTAGCACGTCTCGCGGCATGTGCCATCACGGGGTGCTCGCCGTCCCAGCACAGGTCGGAGCTGGTCCCGGCATAGGCGCTCGCCATCCCCAGCACGAGTCGCGGCCGTGTCGCAACATGGGCGCTCACCGTCCCAATATTAGTGGTCGGTGGATGCAGCATTCGTGACCGGTAGTCGTCGCATTTGTAGCTAGCGGTTGTAGCACTTGGGTTGGCTGGTCGTACCTCGGGTGCGGTGGCCGCAGCACCGGGCACCGCCAGTTGCGGTGCCGCTCCACGCACTGTCAATGGCAACTCCGGTGCGGCTGGTTGCAGTCCTACCGTACGTCGGTCGCAGCTCGTGTGTGTGCCCCGGGGGTCGTCGGCTTGGCGGGCTCACCACACATCAGTTTCAGTCGCCGTCTCCCAGGCAACTCCTAGTAGCCCACTCACATCGGCGAGGGGTGGAGCGCGGTCAGCCTTGTAAGAGCATCTATAACCGGATTTGGCAAATCCGGCCCCTCAAACCCCCGCGGACGCGACCAGGCACGTCCGCGGGCACTGACCGGTCACACCTCATACTTGGTGCTATGCATCCGAGTCTCTCATATTTCATCCCATATATCCATACAAACCATGCAAAAGAAATCCTATGTACTACGCACATCACGCTAGCCTAACTATGCTTCGTCGTCAGAGATGTCCACGACATCGGTGCCGGGCGCTGGGTAGATGGGCACATAGGAGGGCTACGGCTCCTCCTCCTCATCCATATACGCGAGCATCTCGTCGACATTCGTGGCATGTTCCGCCTCTACCTCCTGCAGATGACGGCAGTTGGCCTCCGCCTCCGATTCCGACCGGAGGGAATCGAGGATCGCCTGCTGCTCCGCCTGCAAATCCACGTCCCCAGTGTCCCCCACATCCTCCTCGTCCTCCTCCTCCTACTCTGCATCCTCCATTTCCTCCTCTCCTCCTCCTCATCCTCCAAGTCCTCGTCCGGATCGACTGCGTCCGGAGGTGACCCTGCGGCAATCCGAACTTCATGCCTTGCCCAGATCTGCTCAAGGAGCTGCAGTCTGCGCTCCGGCGTTAGATATGGGTAGCTCCTGACCTGGCAGCGTGGGGGCATGGCTACTAGTGGTGGCGGACGACTATTGGAAAGTGGCAGCGACGGACGGGAGGGGGGAAATGTGGATGGGTAGGGTTTCGGTGCTGGCGGTCCGATGGAGGAGACAAGCTTCAGACCGCCGGGTTTCAGAGTGTTTTCTTGTGGGACCCCATCATCAATCCGACATGGCGGTCATGCCTGTGCCTCCCCATATCCGCCCCAGATTTGGGCTGGATATGAGGTGTGCCTATCAGCCCATGCGTTTGAGGCCGGTTTGAGGCGCCAGTCTCGGTCGGGTTTTTTTGTCCGGTTGATAACCCACAAGTATAGGGGATCACGACAGTCTTTGAGGGTAGTATTTCACCCAAATTTATTGATTCGACACAAGGGGAGCCAAAGAATATTTACGAGCTTAGTAGTTGAGTTGTCAATTCAACCACACCTGGAGAACTAAATATCTGCAGCAAATTGTTTAGCAGCACAGTAATATGATAGTGTGATAGCAGCAGTTTACAGTAGCAATAGTAACATGAACAGTAACTGTAGCAGTTTTGTAGTGATTGTAACAGCAGCAACAACAAAGTAACTTAGCAAAGATCAATATGAGAAAAGCGTAGGCATTGGATCAACGATGGATAATTGCGTTGGATGACATTCATCATATAACAGTCACAACCTAGAGCGATACACAATAGCTCCAATTCATCAATGTAATGTAGGCATGTATTCCGTATATAGTCATACATGCTTATAATAAGAACTTGCATGACATCTTTTGTCCTACCCTCCCTTGGCAGCGGGGTCCATAAGGAAACTAAGGGATATTAAGGCCTCCCTTTAGTAGAGAACCGGAACAAAGCATTAACACATGGTGAATACATGAACTCCTCAAATTACAGTCATCCCCAGAGAGTATCCTGATACGTCTCCGACGTATCTATAACTTTTGATTGTTCCATGCTATTATATTATCAATTTTGGTTGTTTTATATGCATTTATATGCTATTTTATATCATTTTTGGGAACTAACCTATTAACCCAGTGCCCAGTGCCAGTTGCTGTTTTCTGCTTGTTTTTGGTTTTCCAGAAAATCAGTACCAAACGGAGTCCAAACGCTACAAAACTTTTTGACGATCTTTTTCTAGACATAAGAGACCCTAGAAGCTTCGGGAGGAGACTAGAGGATGTATGAGGAGACGGCAAGGCAACCCGGCGCGCCCAAGGGGGGCGCCCTATTGCCTTGTGGGCCCCTCGAGGCTCTGTCTGACCTAATTCCACTTCTATAAATTCTCAAATATTGGGAACCAATAGAGAGCCACCCGAAATAATTTTCCGCTGCCGTATGCTTCTGTTCTTCCACGATCCCATCTGGAGGCCTTTTCCAGTACTTTGCCGGAGGGGGAATCGATCACGGAGGGCTTCTACATCATACTTGTTGCCCTATCGATGATGCGTGAGTAGTTCACCACAGACCTACGGGTCCATACCTAGTAGCTAGATGGCTTCTTCTCTCTCTTTGATCTTCAATACAATGTTCTCCTCGGTGTTCTTGGAGTTCTATTCGATGTAATCTTCTTTTGCGGTGTGTTTGTTGGGATCCGATGAATTGTGGGTTTATGATCTGAATATTCATGAGAAGTAATTGAGTCTTTTTTGAACTTTATTGTGCATGATTGTTATAGCTTTGTATTTCTCTCCGATCTATCCATTTGGTTTGGCCAACTAGAATGATTTATCTTCAGTGGGAGAGGTGCTTTGTGATGGGTTCAATCTTGCGGTGCTCTATATCCCAGTGACAGAAAGGAACAAGACACGTATTTGTATTGTTGCCATTAAGGGTAAAATGATGGGGTTTATTCATATTAGCTGAGTTTACTTTGTCTACATCATGTCATCTTGCTTAAGGCGTTACTCCATTTTTATTAACTTAATACCCTAGATGCATGCTGGATAGCGGTCGATAGGTGGAGTAATAGTAGTAGATGCAGTCAGGAGTCGGTTACTTTTCTCGGACGTGATGCCTATATACATGATCATTGCCTTGAATATCGTCATAACTATGCGTTTTTCTATCAATTGCCCAACAGTAATTTGTTTACCCACCGTATGCTATGTGTTCGAGGGAGAAGCCTCTAGTGAAAACTATGGCCCCAGGGTCTACTTAAATCATATATAAAAAAACCAAAATATATTTGCTGCAATTTTATTTGTTTTATTTTGTTTTGCAATTTATCTATCTACCACTACAAGATTTAATCCATGTAAGTAACGAGTTCAAGGGGAGTGACGACCCTCTTGCCCGCGTTGGGAGCAAGTATTTGCTTTTGTGTGTGCAGGTGTTGTTCACGAGGCTTTGCGTGATTCTCCTACTGGTTCGATAACCTTGGTTCCCACTGAGGGAAATACTTATCTCTATTGTACTGCATCTCCTCTCCTCTTCGAGAAAAATCCCAACGCAGCTCACAAGTAGCAGGAAGAATTTCTGGCGCCGTTGCCAGGGAGACATCATCAAAACCTATCAAGTACCTTCACTCAAACTATCATCTACTTGCTCTACTTTTTATTTGCCTTTGCCTCTCGTTTTCATCTCCCCCACTTCTCATAAAAAATACAAAAACACAAAAATATTTTTGCTTTGCCTATTTGCTTGCTTTGTCGCTATGTCTCAAGAAAACAACAAGTTGTGTGACTTTTCAGATACTAATAATAATGATTTTATTAGTACTCCAATTTCTCCTCCCACCACTAGTGCGGAGTCATATGATATTTATACTACTTTGCTAAATCTTGTTATGAAAGAATAATTTTCTGGAACTCCTAATGAGGATGCTATCTCCCATCTTAATACTTTCATTGAATTATGTGATATGCAAAAGAAAAAAGATGTGGATAATGATATTATTAATTTGAAATTATTTCCGTTCTCGCTAAGAGTCCGTGCTAAAACTTGGTTTTCATCCTTGCCTCGCAATAGTATTGATTCATGGGATAAGTGTAAGAATGCTTTTATTGCCAAGTATTTTCCTCCCGCTACGATTATTTCTCTTAGAAATCAAATAATGAATTTTAAGCAACTTGAGCAAGAACATGTTGCACAATCATGGTAGAGAATGAAATTAATGATTACAAATTGTCCCACTCATGGTTTAAGCTTATGGATGATTATACAAAATTTCTATGCGAGACTAAACTTTGTTTCTAGAAATCTTCTAGACTCTGCTGCAGGTGGTACTTTTATGGAAATTACATTGGGATAAGCTACAAAACTCCTTGATAATATTATGACAAATATTCTCAATGGCATACCGAAAGAGCTCCAACTGGTAAGAAGGTAAACTCTGTCGAAGAATTCTCTACTTTGTGTGATAAAATGGATGCTATTAGGAAAATGCTTGCTAGCAAAAATGCTCATGTTGAACCTAATGATGTGCCATTATCTACGTTGATTTAGCAAAATAATGATGCTATTGATGTGAATTTTGTCTCTAGAAATAATTTCAACAATAATGCTTATAGAGGAAATTTTAATCCTAGACCGTTTCCCGGAAATTCCTCTAATAATTATGGTAATTCCTATGGTAATTCATATAACAATAATAATAGGATACCTACTGATCTTGAGAACAATATTAAAGAATTTATTAGTTCTCAAAAGATTTTTAATGCTATGGTAGAAGAAAATTGAATAAAGTTGATGAAATGTCTAGAAACATGGATAGAATTGCTCATGATGTGAAAACTCTTAAAATTAAATGTTTTCCACCCAAGCATGATATTAATGAGTCTATTAAATCTATCTATGTCTCCATTAATGAAAGTAAAGAGAAAAATGCTAGGTTGAGAGCTAAGCGAGAATTCCTAGAAAAGGCTATTCCACCCGGTTTTTATCGTAATCATGATGAAGATATTAAAATGATTGATGTCTCACCTATTGAATCGTTATTTAGTAATATAAAACTTGATGAAAAAGGGACTGGAGATGAGTCAACTTTAGCTAGAAGGCGTCCCAATTGTTCGGAGGGTGATGATCTTAATGATAAAAATGATAAAAGTGGGTTTGGAGAGGTCAAAACTTTAAATAGTGATGTACCCACTACTTTGGATTACAGGGACTTTAATTATGATAATTGTTCTTTGATTGAATGTATTTCCTTGTTGCAATCCATGATAAATTCACCCAATGCTTATGAACAAAATAAAGCTTTTACTAAACATATTGTAGAAGCTATGATAAAAGCTCATGAAGAAAAGCTAGAATTGGAGGTTTCAATACCTAGAAAATTGCATGATGAATGGGAACCTACTATTAAAGTAAAAAATTAAAGATTATGAATGTAATGGTTTATGTGATTTAGGTGCTAGCGTTTCCACTATACCCAAATCTTTATATGATGTGCTAGGCCTCACCGATATGAATGAATGTTCCCTTAACTTGCACTTAGCGGATTAAACTATTAAGAAACCTTTGGGTAGAATAAATGATGTTCTTATTCTTGGTAATAGAAATTATGTACCCATCGATTTCATTGTGCTTGATATTTAATGTAATCCGTCTTGTCCTATAATACTTGGTAGGCCTTTCCTACGAACCATAGGCGCTATTATTGATATGAAAGAAGGGAATATAAGATTCCAATTTCCATTAAAGAAAGGGATGAAACACTTCCCTAGGAAGAGAAGTAAACCACCATATGAATCCATTACGAGGGCCACCTATGGAACTAATTTGAAGCATGATAATACTTGAAACAATGCCTTATGATACGTGTCCAACGTATCTATAATTTATGAAGTATTCATGCCATGTTTATAACAATTTTATATGGTTTTGGTATGATTTGATTATAACTAACCCGGACTGACGCTGTTTTCAATAGAACTACCGTGGTGTTGTTTTTTGTGCAGAAATAAAAGTTCTCGGAATTGGACGAAACTTTTTGATGATTTTTTTGGACCAAAAGAGACCCATGAAGCTTCGTGGAAGGACCAGAAGCCTCACGAGGAGCCCACAAGGCAACACGGCGCACCCTGGGGGGGTCGTGTGCTGTTGCCTTGTGGGCCCCTCGTAACTCCTTTTTGCGTGATTCCAACGCCGAAAAATCGTATAAATAGAGAAACCCCCAGAAATAAACCTAGAACTTCGACGCCACCGCCGCAAGCCTCTGTACCGAAGAAATACCATCTCGAGCCCTGTTCTGGCACCCTGCCGGAGGGGGGAATCATCACCGGAGGCCATCTTCATCATCCCGGCGGTCTCCATGACGAGGAGGGAGTAGTTCACCCTCGGGGCTGAGGGTATGTACTAGTAGCTATGTGTTTGATCTCTCTCTCTCTCGTGTTCTTGATTTGGCATGATCTTGATGTACCACGAGCTTTGTTAATATAGTTGGATCATATGGTGTTTCTTCCCTCTCTATCTTCTTGTGATGAATTGAGTCTTTCCCTTTGAGGTTTCGTTATTGTCGGATTGAATATTTCAGATTTGAGAACACTTGATGTATGTCTTGCATGTGGATACCCGTGGTGACAATGGGGTATTCTATTGAGTCACTTGATGTATGTTTTGGTAATCAACTTGCGGATTCCCGAGGTGACATTAGGGTAATCTAGGCATAGGGGTTGATTGCACGTTTTCATCTTCTTTTCTCCGATAGAAACTTTGGGGTACTCTTTGAAGTTCTTTGTGTGGATTGAATATTATGAATCTAAAGTTGTTTGATGCATATCAAATGATCAACTCATGGATACTTGTGGTGACATTGGAGTATCTAGGTGACATTAGGGTTGGTTGATGCGTATCATATGGTGTTATTTTAGTACGAACTCTAGGGCTGTTTGTGACACTTATAGGGATGGCTCAATAGATTGATCGGAAAGGATAAATTTGAGGTGGTTTTGTACCCTACAACAATTTCTATCTTATGTTCTCCACTAATAGGAACTTTGGAGTGATTCTTTATCGCACGTTGAGGGATTGTTATGTGATCCAATTATGTTAGCATTGTTGAGAGATTGCACTAGCGAAAGTATGAACCCTAGGCCTTGTTTTTAAGCATTGCAATACCGTTTGTGATCACTTTTGTTACTTTCTACCTTGCTGTTTTTTTATTTTCAGATTACAAAAACCTATATCTACTATCCATACTACACTTGTATCACCATCTCTTCGCCGAACTAGTGCACCTATACAATTTACCATTGTATTGGGTGTGTTGGGGACACAAGAGATTTCTTGTATTTGATTGCAGGGTTGTTTGAGAGAGACCATCTTCATCCTATGCCTCCCACAGATTGATAAACCTTAGGTCATCCACTTGAGGGAAATTTGCTACTGTCCTACAAAACTCTGCACTTGGAGGCCCAACAACGTCTACAAGAATAAAAGTTGTGTAGTAGACATCAAGCTCTTTTCTGGCACCGTTGCTGGGGAGGTGAGTGCTTGAAGGTATATCTTTAGATCTTGCAATTGAATATTTTAGTTTCTTGTTTTATCACTAGTTTGGTTTATAAAAGAAAACTACAAAAAATTGGAATTGAGGTTGCCTCAATTACTTCAACTCTATAATATCTTTCTTGAAAATGATGGATCAGAAAATTGTGCTCAATTGCTAGAGGAAGAATTTAATAAAATGTTTAATGTGAGTACTTTGAATGATGAGCATGATTTCAATGTTTTTAGTATGCTTTCTATGAATATCCATGATGCTAATGATACGCAAAGCCATAAGCTTGGTGATGCTATGTTTGATGAAGATGCTATTTTTAGTCCCCCAAGTTTTGATGAGCAAATTTATTATGATGAAAGCATGCCTCCTATTTATGATGATTATATTGATGAAAGTGGGTTTGGAAGAGTGTCAACTCTAGGTACTAATGATCCCACTATTTTGGAGTGTGTTGAATCTTATGGAAATAATTATGAAAGTGGATTTGGAGAGGTCATGACTTTATTTAGTGATGAATCCACTATTTCGGAAGAGGTTTCAATTGATCATGACAACAAAGTTGCTATCTATGATGATTATTGTGATGACATGTATGGTATAAAGAATAATGATAACTATGAAACTTGTCATCATGATTTTAATTTTCAATTTGATTATGGCAATCAAGTATCTCATGATAGTTATTTTATTGAGTTTGCTCCCACTACTATGAATGAGAATAAATTTGCTTATGTGGAGAGTAATAAAAATCCTATGCTTGTAGGTCATAAAAAGAATGCTTTATGTGATAGTTATATTGTTGAATTCATTCATGATGCCACTGAAAATTATTATGAGAGAGGAACATATGCTTTTAGGAGTTGCAATAATATCAAGTTTCATCTCTTTATGTTGAAAGTTTTGAAGTCATGCTTGTTTTGCCTTCCTATGCTAGTTGATTCTTGCTCCCATAAATTGTTTGCTCACAAAATCCCTATGAATAGGAAGTGGGTTAGGCTTAAATGTGCTTGTCATATGATTCATGATGCTCTATTTGTGTTTCAATTCTTCACTTTTTATGTGAGCATCATTAAAATCATCATGCCTAGCTAAAAGGCTTTAAAGAGAAGCGCTTGTTGGGAGGCAACCCAACACTTATACCTACTGTTTTTGTGTGTCCACATGATTAATATACTGTAGTAATCATGTTTTATATGTTTTATTTCAATAATGTGCCAAGTAAGACCTTTGGGATAGTGTGGATACTTGTTGATTTGATTCTATGCAAAAACAGAAACTTTTGCGTCCAGTGCTGGAATTTCTATTCTGTACTGGAGCGTGAGACAATTCTGAAATTTTTACAGATAATTGGGTCATAAATGTTTTATGTTTTCCTAATTTTTCAGAAATTTTTGGAGGTACATAAGTATGGTGTTTAAATCGCTCACTACATGCTGTTCTGTTTTTGACAGATTCTGTTTTTATTGCATAGTTTGCTTGTTTTAGTGTTTCCCTAGTTTATATTATGTGATATAAATTGTGGAAATGATATAATACAGTAGGAATTATGTGAGAACAATTATGAATCTTGTCTTGACAGTACCTAAGTGGATGATTTATTTTTATCATACCAACCTATCTCACAAGTTCCGTTAAGTTTTGTGGGATTGAAGTTTTCAAGTTTTGGGTGAGATATCGATATGAGGAGAGTAAGGAGTGGCAAGACCCTAAGCTTGGGGATGCCCAAGGCACCCCAAGGTAATATTCAAGGAAGACTCAAGCGTCTAAGCTTGGGGATGCCCCGGAAGGCATCCCCTCTTTCGTCTTCAACATTATCGGTAACCTTACTTGGAGCTATATTTTTATTCATCGCATGATATGTGTTTTGCTTGGAGCATCATTTTATTTTGTTGAGATTTTCTTGCTGTTATCAATAATCATGTTTTGTATCTTTTAGTTCAATAAAATGCCAATTATAGCTTTTACCATGCTCAGTTTGCAAGTTTATGTGTTGCTGTTTGAAAACAGAAAGTATTCTGTTATGTCCTGAATTTTTTGAATTTTCAGAACATTATAAAAATCTGAAATTTTTACACAGCAAGAATGCATGAGTTCTATTTCACGTGGTAATTTTTCAGAATTTTTGGAATTAGGGAAGTATGAATTTTAAATCCCCCTTTACAGACTGTTCTGTTTTGCTAGATTTCGGTTATAGTTGCATTGTTTGCATATGTTGCTTGTTTAATATTTCTATTTGTGGATAGGAGTATTAAATATGCAGAGGCATTTAGTATTCAATTTTTAATTATAATTTTATTGATTTGTTACAGTAGTGAATGTTAAGGTTTTGAGTTGATTTATACTAACTTATCTCACGAGTTCTTGTTGAGTTTTGTGTGGATGAAGTTTTTAAGATTTAGGTGAAGCCATGATATGAGAGGAATTAAGGAGACACAAGAGCTCAAGATTGGGGATTCCCAAGGCACCCCAAGATAACATTCCAAGAAGTCTCAAGCAACTAAGCTTGGGGATGCCCCGGTGGGCATCCCACCTTTCTTCATCAACACCTATCGGTTAGCCTAAGTTTTTACTTGTTCACATGATATGTGCTATTCTTGGAGTGTCCTTTTATTTTCATTTTGTTTGCTGTTTGAATAAAATTATCAAGATCTGAAATCTTTATTGAGAGAGAGTCTTCACATAGCTACTTAATTGTTTGACTACTCGTTGATCTTCACTTATATCTTTTGGAGTAGTTTGTCATTTATTCTTGTGCTTCACTTATATCCCAAGAGTAAATTGTTGAATGAATTGAATATCATAAAGTTGAAATTAGACATGCTTCATATGCTTGTCTCATGCTTAGAAATATTTCACACTTGGTTTAGAAAGTAAAATTTATTGAAGTTTGACAATCACAATATTAGTCATTCGAGCAATTCATGAAAGATAGTATATGGAAGAGAACTTTCACATATAAATATATTATCTTGGACATCTTTTATGATTGTGAATACCCATTAATTATTTTCAAGCTTGAGCAAATTAGTTGAAGTTGGACAAGGAAGACAACATAATGAGTTATGTTTGGGTATATTTGCATAGAAGTTATATTGTTATGGATCCTCTAACATGTGGTGCTTGTTTAGAATCTTTTGCTAGTCTAAATTTCTGTACTAAGCGGGAATACTGTTTGTGCATCCAAAATCCTTGAGCCAAGTTTCTTCCATGAGTGTCCACCATACCTACCTATATACGGTATTACCCTGCCGTTCCAAGTAAATTTGCATGTGCCACCTCTAATCATTCAAATAAGCATCTGTTTTGTGTGCCCGTACCGCTCATGAAGCGGCAGTGGGTGGTAAGTATCTTCCATGTTAAGCGAGTTATTCTCATGATGAGTGTTTATTCACTTGTCATTACATGAGAGAGGGTGGTAATTGGGATGCCCAGTCCCGCAAAACAAAATAATTAAACAAACTCCCCCGAAAAGTTGATTGTATGGAGGGCACCCGAGGATTCGGCTAGCCATGGCTTGTGTTTGAATGGTTGAGGGGGATTAAACTTTACCTTTCCGCTTGGGAACCGCTTATAATGTGTTTAGCATGGAAGATATTGAGAACTCTCGATCATGACGTTGACAGGAAAGGCACACCACTCAAAATGTATTCATCTCTGTTTTAAGCTATGAGCTCTGGCACCTCTGCAAATCCCTGCTTCCCTCTGCGAAGGGGCATTCTATATACTTTTATGTTATTTACTTTCATGCTTTTTATTTTTGTTGAGTCAACTTCTTATTCCAACCTATTCTATAGTTGGCAAGCATCATATGGTGGGGATAGATCCAGGCACATATATCCATTCAAATATATTTGATCATGATTTATTATTGTTGACAATTATCTCTATGATAAATGAGTTGGGAGGCAAAACATTAAGCCCCTATCTGTAACATCCCCATGTATTAAGCTACAGTGATCACCCTTTTGATAATGCCAAGTCACCATGAGTAACAGTGCTTGATCATCATTTGAGTCATATCTCATTTCAAATTCCAATTCAAATTGAAAATTCAAATATGAAGTAAAAATAAAAGTTGTTCAAATTTGGAAACTAAAAAGTTCATAATTTTGGAAATATTCCTTTAAAAATAATGTTCAGGAAAACAACATCACCTAAATTACCTAGATGACTCTAACATCCAAAAACAATACCAAAACAGCAATATTTAATCCCATTTTATTTAATAAAAATTCAAATGAAATCATTTTGTCTCCAAACCTTTTTCTGGAAATGATAAATATTGCCTAGTATTTAATGGGTCAAAACTCACATTTTACAAAAGTGAATTAGTGCTAAAAGAATTACAAAACAGAAAAAAAACAGAAAACACAAAAGGGAAAAATAGAAAAAGGAAAAGGCCCACAATACCTGGGCCAAAGTCAACAGGGAGGCCCAGCCCAACTCCTCTGTCATCTCCCTCCTACTGCTCCTCCCGCGCTGCTGTCGACCGCAGAGCGCGCGCGCACACCGCCCCCCTCGTCTGCTCGACACCGCCGAGCTACAGGGCATCGGGGTAGATAAGAGGGAGGCTGAGGCGCCCCCAGACGAACCCTAGCTACCTCCTCTCTCCCTCGCGCCCCCATCGTCCTCCCCCGCAAACACCCGACACCGTCGACGCCATGGCCGTGCCCTAGCCGTGGCCACCGAGCCTCCCTTGCTACAGCTCGGTGTCTGCCAGGACCGCCAGCCTCCGCTACATCCTCTCCGCCTACGCGCTCGAGCCGGAGACCACTACATCGTCCGAACGCCGTTGTCGTCCACCTCGGATCCGCCGTCGATCTCCTCCAACTCCGGCCACCCTTTGCTGCTACAAAGCCATCGCCGGCCTTTCTTGTGCCACGCGGTGAGTGCCACTCTTCTCCCCTCTCTCCTACTGGCCTCCTAGCTGCTGCTGCTACTCGCCGCCGTGCCCGTGCTCTGCCCGCCGCCGTGCTGCCATCGCCGCGCTCCCGAGCCCCTATGGCTCGAGCCAGCAGCGCCAGCGTGCTCCTAGAGCACCGTAGACCCCGCCTAGCCCCTCACATCGCTCGCGCGCTTGCCGTATCGCCGATCCCGAAGAGCACCCGAGAACGCCGCCGCTCGCCGTCGTCGTCGCGGGCTGTTCCGGCCACCCCAGCCGGCGTGGCTGCCGCCGTTGGACGAGGCACTCCACGGCCGTTCGAATGGCACCGGCCGCACTCGTTTTGGCCCCCCCACAGCCGAAATCCGATGCTCGCCGGCACCCTCCACCGCGTTCGGACTCGCCGGCGAAGTTCCGGTCGCCGGCGCCGACGTGGCTGCCACCTGGCCTGCCCTGTGCCACTGACCGCTGGGCCCCACGGGCCCAGTTGACCGAGTTGACTTGGTCAACTCGGTTGACTAGGCAGCCTAGTCACTGACATGTGGCCCCCACATTTAATTGAACATTTTTATAAATAAATAATATGTTAATTAATTTAATCACTAATTAGCCACTAACAGTGGGGTCCCACCTGTTAATTAACCTAATTAACTAAATTAACCTCTGTTAAATTAAATCAGTCACTGACCAGTGGGACCCACTGGTCAGGTTTGAACCTGGCCAGCTGGGTTTGACCGACGATGTCACCCTGACGTCATGATGACGTCACATATTACTGTTTTGGATAATTCGAATTAAATAAATCCAAAAAATTCAGAAAATGATTTAAACTTTGAAAAATCATATAAAGTAAACCGTAACTCGGATGAAAATAATTTATATATGAAAAATGATCAGAAAAATATGACGAATCCGAATACGCTACCCACATACCTGTCAGCCCTTTCTAACATGATGAACATGGAACCTTCCCCTCCGATTCATCTGACCGATAATTGCCCGGAGCTGGTAAAACACCTCCAGATGTTTTCCCGCTCCGACCAAAATACCTAGCACTGCATTAGAGCACCCCTAGCACTGCATGTTGACATGTCATGCATCCCTGTTGCATTGTTTGCCGTGTATTTATTGTTTCTTCCCCCTCCTTCTCTCCCGATAGACCCCAAGACTGCCGATAACACTGCTGAGTACGACTACGTCGACGACGACCAGACCCCTTCAGCTGAGCTTCCAGGCAAGCAAAACCCCCTTGATCATTAGATATCGCCCATTCTTTCTCTCTTATGCTTACATTAGAATTGCTTTTGTTGTTGCTCCGATAGCTCCTATTTTGTTGCATAGCCTGATTTCGTCGCCTGCTATTGATACATTACCTGCTACCCTATGATGCTTAGTTAGGTATGCTATGTTTCATCTGCTGGCCCTTCACCCTTGTCCGTTTGCCATGCTTGTTATCGGGCCGTGATCACCCTGGGTGATGATCGTGGAAATGTTACACTACTGCAATACTTTAAACTGTTAAAGTCGGGCCGGCTCCAAGAGTGCCCGCAAGAGAATAATATTAAAGACGGGTCGGCTCAAAGAGCACCCGCGAGTGATATTGTGGCGGAATGACAGGGCAGGCGGAGACCACCTAGGAGAGAGGTGGGCCTGGTCCTTGGTCGTAGTCTGTGGATTACCAAGTCGGAGCGACAGGGATCCTGTTCATCTCTGCGAGTTACTAAACACGCCTAACGGATTTGGGTATTTGATCTGAGTTGGCCGCAGGCCTATACGCACCACCACCATGCGGGATAATGGTTTATGGGGCCCTCTACGTCATACGTTTCTCTTGAAAGCTCTTCAGATGTCACTATTCAGAGATGCGGGCTGATTGCTGGGGTGGGCTGGTTACGTCACTTGTGTATACAGTGTCGCGCCTGGGCCCCGGCCAGTCTCGCAACGTGCAGGAGTGCAGAGGGTGATGGGCCCAATACCCCTTCGCACTTAGGATTTAGACCGGCGTGCTGACCTCTCTACTGAGCCTAGGTAGGTCTACGACATGTCGATTACCCGAGGCCGGGCATTACCCAGCAAGTGTGTCCGGCCAGATGTAATCGAGCGTGCTGGGTAACAGTATGCACCCCTGTAGGGAAGTTGTCTATTCGAATAGCCGTGTCCACGATAATAGGACGATCTGCTACAACTACAAATGGATATTGTTACAATGTTAAACGGTTACTACTGCTCTCGGGATCACTTTCTCACATGGTAGTCGAGGAAGGATCCCAGGGCATTACTAAAATATGATTGATTATATATTATCTTGTTCTACTCTCTCTTGATGCTGCAAGATTGCTTCAAGATGCTAGTCTTCGATAGGCTAGGCCTTTTGCCCTTTGTTCCGGCAATTCTGCAGTTCAGTCCAAAGATATAGCCCCATTCCTTTGATACCGATGCATACTTAGTATAGTTCTGATGTAAGTCTTGCGAGTACTTTGGATGAGTACTCACGGTTGCTTTGCTACTGCTTTTCCCATACCCGGTTGTTGCGATCAGACGACGGAGCCCAGGAGCAAGAGATCCCCGGAGGCACCTACTACTACGTTGAGCCCGTCGACCAAGAGTAGTTCGGAGGCCCTAGGCAGGAGGCCTTCGCCTTTTCGATCAGTGTCGCTGTTTGTGCTGGCCTTCTTAAGGCAAACTTGACTAACTACGTCTGTACCCAGATAATATTTGTTTGTGTGACTTATGTATTCGGGTCCTCGTGACCCCTGGTTTGTAATATGGAGATTTATATTTAAATTTGTGTTTAGAGTTGTGTTGTGATATCTTCCTGTGAGCCTCTGATCTCGATCGTGCACGTTTGCGTGTATGATTAGTGCACGGTCGAGCAGGGGCGTCACAAGTTGGTATCAGAGCTGACTGCCTGTAGGAAGCCCCCTTTCGAATCCTTGGTCAAAGTTGAGTCTAGTCTTTGACAAACTGTTTTACTAATTTGGCTGTGTGGCTTACGGGCCCACGTCGCCAACGGATGGGTTTAGGATCTTTTATTCCTCTCCTTTACTCTGGGACTCTGATCTCTCTTCTATTCGGGTTAAAATTTTACTAACTCTGACTCTAGGTTCTCGTGATCACATTCACCCGGAGAGCTGGATTATCTGCAATCATTCCTTTCAAAGTTACCTTATGATTCTCACACTGTCTCATGACATTTTGCACTCCCTTGTTTCAGATGCGTCCCGCAAGACAGCTCGTACGCCACACTATGGCTGCCGATGCGACTGGGTTCCCTGCTATCTTGGTCGATCTCTTGACCAGGCTGGGATATCGCTGGTACCATGAGTACACTATTTACAAGGACTACCGCGAGTTCAACCTGGAGCAGTACCATGCTGTGGTTCGTATCTTTGATCGGCAGGACAGATCCATCACCGAGTTGCACACCTTCCATGGTGTTGGAGTGACTGTTGATATGGCCGTACAGGATGCTGCCTATACTGCTATTTCCCATGTCCGTGGAGAGCATACCCGCTTGGAGGAGACTGGATTCAGATATATCCCGTATGCTCCCGCGGGGGACGGCACTGGATACTACACAGCTGTTTGTACTCCTTACGTGCCACGTCGTTATGACCCGCAGGTTTTGGTTCAGTACACTCAGACTCTGGATCGCACTGCCCGAGCTCTTGTTGTCGAGTTGCACGCCACTCATGCTCATCTTTACGACGCTCTGACACAGTTATTGCCGGCAGTCAGTGCACGGATGCACCCAGAGTACATTCTTTACCCGCGCAAGACGGAGATGCCACCAGGTCTTGAGTGGCCTGCTGTTGGAGGAATTACTCCTCCACGTGGTCCTCTTCTTCCTATTCAGGACCAGGTTCTGCATCAGAGTGTTCACGGAGCGCAGGATCCTTATATCGAGGGTACCCTGCGTCGTCACCTACAGTTACCTGGCTCCAGTGGTTTTCTCCGACGTTGATGTAGCTATCGCTATGTCCCGTTGTTGTATCCCTCCACCACGTGCCTGCGTGTCGCCTAGTGTGTCTAGCTTTCCTTTTCGCTGTCGTAACGCTGGTCTGTAACCGAACTTATGTACGGATCTATATGTCGTGTTGGACTATGATGATGTATCTATTGCACTTCCTTTTGTTGTGCGTATTACTTCATGAATGATTCCTTACACCTGCAATTACTCATTGCTAAACTACCCCCTGTTGAATTTTAGCAGGATGGTTAGACACGCAGGTCGTGGTCGTGGCCGTGGTGCCAACCCTCCACCCCCCGCCAGACTATATGGCAGCTATGATGCAACAATTTGAGTTGAACCGCCAGTTTATGGTTGGAATCATGGCTCAGTTTCCACACCAGAACCAGAATGCTCAGAATCAGCAACCTGCTCCAATAACTCTGCAGGAGTTTGTGCGTCTTAGCCCTATTGTTTTCCGCAACTCTGAACAGCCACTGGATGCTGATGACTGGCTTGGCGACATCGCCTTCGAGATGGAATCTCCCAATGTCGCCCCTGCCAACCTTGTCACCTTCGCCTCCTACTTCTTGAAGGGTCCCGCAGCTCAATGGTGGGACACCCACAGGCGTTCACTACCTGCTGGGATAGTCATTACCTGGATCGAGTTTCAGACTGCTTTCCGTGCCCGTTACATTCCTCAGGGAATCATGGACCGGAAGAAAATAGAGTTTCGCAACCTCACTCGGGGCATTAGGACCGTTGAAGCTTATCAGCGGGAATTCCTTAACCTATCCCGCTATGCCGAAGAAGACATTGCCACTGATGCTCGTAGACAGGAGAAATTCCGTAATGGACTCCACCCAAACCTCAAGCTTGCACTTGTTGTTCATGACTTCACCGACTTTGCCACCCTCGTGAACAAGGCTATCCAGGTTGAGACCACTCAGATGGAGCACAAGGAGTCACAGAAGCGCCACCGTGACATTGGCTCATCTTCGAGCTCAGGACAAAGGCGTAAAATCTGGATCCCCCACAACATGTACCGTCCAGCTGCTCCTGCGCTAAGGCCTTATTATGCGGCACCTCGTCTACCTCCTCCACCACCGAGGCAGCCGAGAGCTCAAGCTGCTCCACCAAATGCTACTGCTCTTCGTCCTGAAGATGGTCTGTGTTTCAAGTGTCGCCGCCCAGGTCACCGTGCGAAAGACTGCCGCTAGAGTCAGAATCAGTTGGCACTTCCTCCTACTGGCCGTGGAAATGGCCGTGGTTACAACCAGACTAGCAACTATAATACCGGGTCTTCTGCTTATGGTCATGGACAGGCCTACCACATTGATATTGAAGAACTTCAGGATCAACCTGCTACTATGATGGGTACCCTTCTCGTTAACTCAGTACCCGCTTCTGTTTTATTTGATTCAGGAGCATCACATTCATCCGTGTCTGGAGCATTTGCATTCATGCATGGCATACAATATGAAAATATGCATACTCCATTAGTCGTTAGTACTCCCGGGGCCCATTGTCATGCTGACATGATGGCACATAACGTCACCGTCAAAATTGAAGGATTAGAATTCCTTGCCTCCCCCATCGTTCTGAAGTCTTCCACCATAGACCTCATTCTGGAAGCTCACATTGCTTCGATCAATTGTGCCACCAAAGTCGTCCAACTCCTTCACCCCTCCGACGAGATAGTGAACTACACCGCTCGAGTTATCCGGAATGCCGAAGCTCAGATATATGCTCTGAATGCTTTGAACGCTTCACCTCTTGAGGGAATGGAGAACGTTCCAGTCGTTCGCGATTTTCCGGACATCTTTCTAGAAGAACTTCTAGGAATACCCCCTGTTAGAGCCGTTGAATTCGTCATCGACTTGAAACCAGGCACCACTCCTATTGCTAAACGTCCCTATAAGATGCCGCCGCATGAACTCCTTGAACTGAAGGAGGAGATCGACAAATCGCTTCGTAAGGGCTTCATTCGTCCAAGTTCCTCTGCTTGGGGAGCACCTTCTCTCTTTGTTAAGAAGAAGGATGGAACTAACCGATTGGTCCAGGACTACCGGCCTATTAACCAAGCAACAATCCAGAACAAATATCCACTTCCCCGGATCAATGATCTTTATGATCAACTTGCTGGATCCTCTGTGTTCTCTAAAATCGACTTAAGGTTGGGTTACCATCAGATCCGAGTTCGTAAAGAGGATATTCCGAAGACCGCCTTCGTTACCCGTTATGGATCATACGAGTACACCGTCATGTCCTTCGGATTAACTAATGCTCCAGCAACCTTCTCTCGATTGATGCACTATATCTTCATGGACTACCTCGACAAATTCATCGTGGTTTATTTGGATGATATCCTTATATATTCCAAGAATGAAGAAGAACACGCCGAACATCTTCGGCTTGTATTGGAGAAACTCCGAGAACACCAGCTATATGCCAAATTTTCCAAGTGTGAATTCTGGTTATCTGAGGTGACCTATCTTGGTCATGTGATTTCCAAGGATGGCATCGCTGTTAACCCAGAACGAGTTCAGGCTATTCTTGACTGGACTCCTCCGCAAACTGTCAAGCAAGTCAGATGTTTCCTCAGACTCGCTATCTATTGCCGCCGATTCGTCGAGAACTTCTCCAAAATTGCTAAGCCACTGACTGACTTGCTCCACAAAGGCAAGAAGTTTGAGTGGACGGAAAAGTGCCAAGAAAGTTTTTAGACACTTAAAGATAAGTTGACATCTGCCCGAGTGCTAGCTCCCCCTGATTCCCGCAAGGACTTTGTGATATATTGCGACGCATCCCGTCAAGGATTAGGCTGTGTCCTAATGCAAGAGCACAAAGTGATTGCTTATGGCTCTCGTCAGTTGCGTCCTCACAAAGATAAGTATCCAAAACATGATCTCGAGTTAGCAACAGTTATTTATGCTCTGAAGCTGTGGCGACAATACCTTCTCGGTAATCGTTGCGAGATATACACGGACCACCAAAGTCTGAAGTATCTGTATACCCAACCAGATTTGAATCTCCGTCAACAAAGGTGGCTCGAGACAATAGCTGACTATGACATGGATATTTCTTATACCCCTGGCAAGGCTAATGTAATGGCCGATGCTTTGAGTCACAAGTCTTATTGCAACAACCTCATGGTTCAGCAAGCACAACCTATTCTTTATGAAGAACTTCGCAAGTTGAACCTCCATATTGTTCCTCAGGGTTCTCTCAATACCCTGGTAGTTGAACCAGATCTCGAGGGCCTCATCAAGCATATACAAAAAGCTGACTCCGAGGTCGAGAAGATTAAGCACGATCTCACAGAAGGAAGGCCCTCATTCTTCACTATTGATGATGATGGCACCTTGTTCTTCAAAAATCTCTTAGTGGTTCCTAGAAAGGACAACCTGGATGTGACCCCACGCATCATGAAAGAAGCTCATGATACACCTCTTTCAATTCACCCTGGTAGTACCAAGATGTACCAAGACATTCGACAGAGATATTGGTGGCCTGATATGAAGTGAGACATTGCTCGTTATGTTGCTGAGTGTGACGTTTGCCGTCGCATCAAAGCAGAACATCAAAGGCCTGCTGGAACTCTGCAACCACTTGCTATTCCTGAATGGAAATGGGACAAAGCCGAAATGGATTTCATTACTAGTTTTCCCAGATCGCAGAAGGGTCATGATGCTATTTTTGTCGTCATTGACCGATTCTCCAAGGTTGCTCAATTTCTGCCTGTCAAGGAGACAATCACTGCTAGTCAGTTAGCAGACTTGTATGTTTCCAGAATCATGTTACTCCATGATGTTCCGTTGGAGATCAGTTCAGACCATGGCAGCCTTTTTACCTCAAGATTTTGGAACAGTTTCCAAGAAGCTATGGGAACTCATCTATCTTTCAGCATCGCTTTTCACCCCCAGTCCCAGGGACAAGTTGAACGAGTCAGTCAAGTGCTTGAAGATATGCTTCGAGCTTGTGTCATCTCATTCGGTAAGAAATGGGAGGAATCTCTCCTGTATGCTGAATTTTATTACAATAATAGCTATCAAGCTAGTCTGAAGATGGCACCATTTGAAGTTCTTTATGGACGTAAGTGCCGAACCCCTCTGTATTGGTCAGAAACTGGGGAACGGTCACTCTTCAGTCCGGACATTATCCAACAAGCTGAAGAACAAGTCCGCATTGTCCGTGAACATTTGAAAACTGCTCAGTCTCGTCAGAAGAGCAATTATGACCGAAAACACCAGGTAATGGTCTATCAACCTGGCGAACAAGCTTACCATCGTGTCACTCCGATGAAGGGCACCCATCAATTTGGAATTAATGGCAAGTTAGCTCCTCGCTACATTGGCCCGTTCCATATCCTCGCCAGACATGGAGAAGTGGCATATCAATTGGAATTGCCGCCGAATCTCTCTCAAGTTCATGATGTCTTCCATGTGTCGCAACTCCGTCGCTGCTTCGAGGATCCTATCCGAGCAGTGGATCATGAAATGCTTGAACTACAAGAGGATCTTTCTTATCAAGAATATCCGATCCGCATTCCTGATCAAGCTGAACGTCGAACCCATCAGAAGGCAATCAAGTTCCTTAAAGTTCAGTGGTCGAATCATTCTGAAGATGAAGCCACTTGGGAACGCGAAGATCGTCTTCGTGAAGAATATCCCGCTTTCTTTCAGCCTACCTCTTAATTCTCGGGATGAGAATTTATTTTAGAGGAGTAGAATTGTAACATCCCCATGTATTAAGCTACAGTGATCACCCTTTTGATAATGCCAAGTCACCATGAGTAACAGTTCTTGATCATCATTTGAGTCATATCTCATTTGAAATTCCAATTCAAATTGAAAATTCAAATATGAAGTAAAAATAAAAGTTGTTCAAATTTGGAAACTAAAAAGTTCATAATTTTGGAAATATTCCATTATAAATAATGTTCAGGAAAACAAAATCACCTAAATTACCTAGATGACTCTAACATACAAAAACATTACCAAAACAACAATATTTAATCCCATTTTATTTAATAAAAATTCAAATGAAATCATTTTGTCTCCAAACCTTTTTCTGGCAATGATAAATATTGCCTAGTATTTAATGGGTCAAGACTCATATTTTACAAAAGTGAATTAGTGCTAAAAGAATTACAAAAATGAAACAAAAACAGAAAACACAAAAGGGAAAAACAAAAAAAGGAAAAGGACCACAATACCTGGGCCTAAGTCAACAGGGAGGCCCGGCCCAACTCCTCTGTCATCTCCCTCCTACTGCTCCTCCCACGCTGCTGTCGACCGCAGAGCGCGCGCGTGCACCGCCCCCCCCTCGCCTGCTCGACACCGCCGAGCTACAGGGCATCGGGGTGGATAAGAGGGAGGCTGAGGCACCCCCAGACGAACCCTAGCTACCCCCTCTCTCCCTCGAGCCCCCATCGTCCTCCCCCGCAAACACCCGACGCCGTCGACGCCATGGCCGTGCCCTAGCCGTGGCCACCATGCCTCCCTCGCTGCAGCTCGGTGTCTGCCAGGACCGCCAGCCTCCGCTACATCCTCTCCGCCTACGCGCTCGAGCCGGAGACCACTACATCGTCTGAATGCCGTCGTCGTCCACCTCGGATCCGCCGTCGATCTCCTGCAACTCCGGCCACCCTCCGCTGCTACAAAGCCATCGCCGGCCTTTCTTGTGCCACGGGGTGAGCGCCACTCTTCTCCCCTCTCTCCTACTGGCCTCCTAGCTGCTGCTGCTGCTCGCCCCCGTGCCCGTGCTCTGCCCGCCGCCGTGCTGCCATTGCCGCGCTCCTGAGCCCCTATGGCTCGAGCCAGTAGCGCCAGCGTGCTCCTAGAGCACCGTCGACCCCGCCTAGCCCCTCACATCGCTCGCGCGCGCGCCGTATCGCCGATCCCCAAGAGCACCCGAGAACGCCGCCGCTCGCCGTCGTCGTCACGGGCTGTTCCGGCCACCCCAGCCCGCGTGGCTGCCGCCGTTGGACGCGGCACTAAACGGCCATTCAAACGACACCGGCCGCACTCGTTTTGGCCCCCCACAGCCGAAATACGATGCTCGCCGGCGCCCTCAGCCGTGTTCGGGCTCGCCGGCGAAGTTCCAGTCGCTGGCGCTGACGTGGCTGCCACCTGGCCTGCCCTGTGCCACTGACCGCTGGGCCCCACGGGCCCAGTTGACCGAGTTGACTTGGTCAACTCGTCTGACAGGACAGCCCAGTTACTGACATGTGGCTCCCACATTTAATTAAACATTTTAATAAATAAATAATCTATTAATTAATCTATTAATTAATTTAATCACTAATTAGCCAGTGATAGTGGGGTCCCACCTGTTAATTAACCTAATTAACTAAATTAACCTCTGTTAAATTAAATCAGTCACTGACCAGTGGGACCCACTGGTCAGGTATGACCCTGGCCAGCTGGGTTTGACCGATGACGTCACCCTGACATCATGATGATGTCACATATTACTGTTTTGGATAATTCAAATTAAATAAATCCAAATAATTCAGAAAATGATTAAAACTTTGAAAAATCATATAAAATAAACCGTAACTCGGATGAAACTAATTTATTTATGAAAAATGATCAGAAAAATATGACGAATCCGAATACGCTACCCACATACTTGTCAGCCCTCTCTAACATGATGAACATGGCAACTTCCCCTCCAATTCATCTGACCGATAATTGCCCGGAGCTGGTAAAATACCTCCAAATGTTTTCCCGCTCCGACCAAAATACCTAGCACTGCATTAGAGCACCCCTAGCACTGCATGTTGACATGTCATGTATCCCCGTTGCATTGTTTGTCGTGTATTTATTGTTTCTTCCCCCTCCTTCTCTCCCGATAGACCCCGAGACTGCCGACGACACTGCTGAGTACAACTACGTCGACGACGACCAGACCCCTTCAGCTGAGCTTCCAGGAAAGCAAAACCCCCTTGATCATCAGATATCACCCATTCTTTCTCTCTTATGCTTGCATTAGAATTGCTTCTGTTGTTGCTCCGATATCTCCTATTCTGTTGCATAGCCTGATTTCGTCGCCTGCTATTGATACCTTACATGCTACCCTATGATGCTTAGTTAGGTATGCTATGTTTCATCTGTTGGCCCTTCACCCTTGTCCGTTTGCCATGCTTGTTATCGGACCGTGATCACCCTGGGTGATGATCGCGGAAATGTTACACTACTGCAATACTTTAAACTGTTAAAGTCGGGCCGGCTCCAAGAGTGCCCGCGAGAGAATAATATTAAAGATGAGTCGGCTCAAAGAGCACCCGCGAGTGATATTGTGGCGGAATGACAGGGCAGGCGGAGACCACCTAGGAGAGAGGTGGGCCTGGTCCTTTGTCGTAGTCCGTGGATTACCAAGTCGGAGCGACAGGGATCCAGTTCATCTCTGCGAGTTACTAAACACGCCTAACGGATTTGGGTATTTGATCTGAGTTGTCCGCTGGCCTATACACACTACCACCACGTGGGATAATGGTTTATGTTGCCCTCTACGTCGTACGTTTCTCCCGAAAGCTCTTCAGATGTCACTGTTCAGAGATGCGGGCTGATTGCTGGGGTGGACTGGTTACGTCACTTGTGTATACAGTGTCGCGCCTGGGCCCCGGCCAGTCTCGTAACGTGCAGGAGTGCAGAGGGCGATGGGCCCAAGACCCCTTCGCACTTAGGATTTAGACCGGCGTGCTGACCTCTCTGCTGAGCCTAGGTAGGTCTACGGCGCGTCGATTACCCGAGGCCGAGCATTACCCAGCAAGTGTGTCCGGCCAGATGTAATTGAGCGTGCTGGGTAACAGTAGTGCACCCCTGCAGGGAAGTTATCTATTCGAATAGCCGTGTCCACGGTAACAGGACGCTCAGAGTTGTATCCTGATGTGCTATAACAACAAATGGATACTGTTACAATGTTAAACGGTTACTACTGCTCTCGGGATCACTTTCTCACAGGGTAGTCGAGGAAGGATCCCAGGGCATTACTAAAATATGATTGATTATATATTATCTTGTTCTACTCTCTCTTGATGCTGCAAGATTGCTTCAAGATGCTAGTCTTCGATAGGCTAGGCCTTTCCCCCTTTGTTCCGGCAATTCTGCAGTTCAGTCCAAAGATATAGCCCCATTCCTTTGATACCAATGCATACTTAGTATAGTTCTGATGTAAGTCTTGCGAGTACTTTGGATGAGTACTCACAGTTGCTTTGCTACTTCTTTTCCCATACCTGGTTGCTGCGATCAGACGACGGAGCCCAGGAGAAAGAGATCCCCGGAGGCACCTACTACTACGTTGAGCCCGCCGACCAGGAGTAGTTCGGAGGCCCTAGGCAGGAGGCCTTAGCCTTTTCGATCAGTGTCGCTGTTTGTGCTAGCCTTCTTAAGGCAAACTTGACTAACTACGTCTGTACCCAGATAATATTTGTTTGTGTGACTTATGTATTCAGGTCCTCGTGACCCCTGGTTTGTAATATGATGATTTATGTTTAAATTTGTGTTTAGAGTTGTGTTGTGATATCTTCTCGTGAGCCTCTGATCTCGATCATGCACGTTTGCGTTTATGATTAGTGCACGGTCGAGCAGGGGCGTCACACTATCTTTCTCTGTGTTCGATGGATGCCATTTGTTCTAAAAATATGATTTGAGTACTAGCAATCATAGAAGACTATATGATAATTGATTTTGTGAAGCTCTTACTTAGACTCTGTTGAAGATAAGTTGAATTGCAATTGTTTGGTGACTAAGAACGTAGGTTGTTAAGTTCCAAGAGAATGCATTGTTTGAACCATAACATGTGAATTGATTGCTACTTTATCATGATGAGTTTTATGAGAAAGAGTTGCTGTTATGATGCTAGGAAAAGTGATTGAAATTATCATTGATCAAACTTGTGCACTATGCTAGCATTCACACTTCATAAATTATTTCTTTTATCATTTACCTACTCGAGGACGAGCAGGAATTAAGCTTGGGGATGCTGATACGTCTCCAACGTATCTATAATTTATGAAGTATTCATGCCATGTTTATAACAATTTTATATGGTATTGGTATGATTTGATTAGAACTAACCCAGACTGATGCTGTTTTCAGCAGAACTACCGTGGTGGTGTTTTTTGTGCAGAAATAAAAGTTCTCGGAATTGGACGAAACTTTTTGACGATTTTTTTGGACCAAAAGAGACCCCCAAAGCTTTGTGGAAGGACCAGAAGCCTCACGAGGAGCCCACAAGGCAACTCGGCACGCCCTGGGGGGGGGGGTCGTGTGTTGTTGCCTTGTGGGCCCCTCGTAACTCCTTTTTCCGTGATTCCAACGCTGAAAAATCCTATAAATAGAGAAACCCCCAGAAATAAACCTAGAACTTCGACGCTGCCACCGCAAGCCTCTGTACCAAAGAAATACCATCTGGAGCCCTGTTCCGGCACCCTGCCGGAGGGGGGAATCATCAGCGGAGGACATCTTCATCATCCCGGCGGTCTCCATGACGAGGAGGGAGTAGTTCACCCTCGGGGCTGAGGGTATGTACTAGTAGCTATGTGTTTGATCTCTCTCTCTCTCGTGTTCTTGTTTTGGCACGATCTTGATGTACCGCGAGCTTTGTTAATATAGTTGGATCATATGGTGTTTCTTCCCTCTCTATCTTCTTGTGATTAATTGAGTCTTTCCCTTTGAGGTTTCGTTATTGTCAGATTGAAAATTTCAGATTTGAGAACACTTGATGTATGTTTTGCATGTGGATACCCATGGTGACAATGGGGTATTCTATTGAGTCACTTGATGTATGTTTTGGTAATCAACTTGCGGATTCCCGAGGTGACATTGGGGTAATCTAGGCATAGGGGTTGATTGCACGTTTTCATCTTCTTTTCTCCGATAGAAACTTTGGGGTACTCTTTGAAGTTCTTTGTGTGGATTGAATATTATGAATCTGAAGTTGTTTGATGCATATCGAATGATCAACTCATGGATACTTGTGGTGACATTGGAGTATCTAGGTGACATTAGGGTTGGTTGATGCGTATCATATGGTGTTATTTTAGTACGAACTCTAGGGCTGTTTGTGACACTTATAGGGATGGCTCAATAGATTGATCGGAAAGGATAACTTTGAGGTGGTTTCATACCCTACAACAATTTCTATATTATGCTCTCCGCTAATAGGAACTTTGGAGTGATTCTTTATCACACGTTGAGGGATTGTTATATGATCCAATTTTGTTAGCATTGTTGAGAGATTGCACTAGCGAAAGTATGAACCCTAGGCCTTGTTTTTAAGCATTGCAATACCGTTTGTGCTCACTTTTGTTACTTGCTACCTTGCTGTTTTTTTATTTGCAGATTACAAAAACCTATATCTACTATCCATACTACACTTGTATCACCATCTCTTCTCTGAACTAGTGCACCTATACAATTTACCATTGTATTGGGTGTGTTGGGGACACAAGAGATTTCTTGTATTTGATTGCAGGGTTGTTTCAGAGAGACCATCTTCATCCTACGCCTCCCTTGGATTAATAAACCTTAGGTCATCCACTTTAGGGAAATTTTCTAATGTCCTACAAAACTCTGCACTTGCTGGCCCAACAACGTCTACAAGAATAAAAGTTGCGTAGTAGACATCACCTTACGCCTAGCTAGGGGCGTAAAACAATAGCGCTTGTTGGGAGGCAACCCAGTATTTATCTTTATTGCAATTTTTATTTTTCTTGTGTCACACAATTTTAGCTAATTTTATGATTATGTTTTTATCTTTTAATTAGTGTTTGTGCCAAGTAAAGCCTTTGGGATGATTTGGATGATAGTATAATTGATGCTGTTTGAAAACAGAAAGTTTTGCGCCCAGTTCTGGAATTTATATTCTTTACTGGAATGTCAGAATATCTGAAAATTTTACACAGTACTGGGATACAAATTGTTTACGTTGTCATAATTTTTCAGAAATTTTGGAGTTACAGATGTATAGATAATATTCTGTCATTATGTACTGTTCTGTTTTAGACAGATTCTGTTTTTATTGCATAGTGTGCTTGTTTTAATGAAACTATGGATTATATCGGGGGGTATAAGTCATGGAAGAGTTAGAATACAGTAGGTATTATGCAATTACAATTATGAATGAGTTTATAACAGTACCTAAAGTGGATGATTGATTTATTGTACTAACGGATCTCACGAAGTTTCTGTTGAGTTTTGTGTGCTGAAGTTTTCATGTTCTGGGTGAGATTACGATGGATGAAAGAATAAGGAGTGGCAAGACCCTAAGCTTGGGGATGCCCAAGGCACCCCAAGGTAATATTCAAGGAAGACCCAAGCGTCAAGCTTGGGGATGCCCTGGATGGCATCCCCTCTTTCGTCTACAATCTATCGGTAACTTACTTGGAGCTATATTTTTATTCATCACATGATATGAGTTTTACTTGGAGCGTCTTGTGCCATAGTTCTCTTTTGCTTTGTTTGCTTTTTAGTTTGCCACAATCATC
Organism: Elymus sibiricus; assembly: GCA_039707655.1. NCBI lineage: Eukaryota > Viridiplantae > Streptophyta > Magnoliopsida > Poales > Poaceae > Elymus > Elymus sibiricus. The sequence goes on along the minus strand of CM077664.1, from coordinate 111,330,490 downwards.
TTTTTCTGGACACACCTTTTGTGAGGGACACACATTTGTTCGTGATTTGTTAGAATACTCTATGTGCTTCACTTATATCTTTTGAGCTAGGCAGTTGCTCTAGTGCTTCACTTATATCTTTTAGAGCACGGCGGTGGTTATATTTTGAAGACATAGTTGCACTCTCATGATTTACTTAAATATTTTTGAGAGTCTAATAAATAGTAATGGCAATTTGCACGGGTTATAAGACTAGTCTATAAAGGATAGGTATTCAAGAGGGATATAATAAAAACTTTCATGTAGATCACTAAATATGAAACATATGGTTTAATGATATTGATGTCGTAATATGAAAGGATATTGGTTCATGATCATTGGTTATTAGAAATATTGGTATTAAAGTTTGTTATTAACTTCTCATCTACGTGTTGGTCATGGCACGGTGGGGAGGTATGAGCATTCTTAGGTCTGAAATGAAATCCTTGAGTGCTGTTATAATCGGGGGTGCGTGATGGTTAACTCCTACCAACCTCCTCCCTAGGGGCACGCGAGTAGTACATTGCTTCGAGGGCTAATAGGCTTTGTAATAAGTATGTGAGTTCTTTATGACTAATGTGAGTCCATGGATTATACACACCCTCACCCTTTTGCAATTTGCTAGCCTCTTCGGTACCGTGCATTGCCCGATCTCACCTCGAGAGTTGGAGCAAACTTCGCCGGTGCATCCAAAGCCCGTGATATGATACACTCTATCACACATAAGCCTCCTTATATCTTCCTCAAAATAGCCACCATACCTACCTATTATGGCATTTCCATAGCCATTTCGAGATATATTTCCATGCAACTTCCACCGTTCCGTCATATGACTTGTGTTCATTGTCATATTGCTTTGCATGATCATATAGCTAACATAGTATTTGTGGCATAGCCACTGTTCATCATTTTCATACATGTTATGCTAGATCATTGCACATCCTGGTACACTGCCAGAGGCATTCATATAGAGTCATTCTATATAGTTTTTATCGAGTTGTAAGTAAATAGAAGTGTGATGATCATCATTATTAGAGCATTGTCCCAGTGAGGAAAGGATGATGGAGACTATGATTCCCCCACAAGTCGGGATGAGACTCCGGATGAAAAAAAGAGAGGCCAAAAAGAGCCCAACAAAAAAATGAGAGAAAAAGAGAGAAGGGGCAATGTTACTATCCTTTTCCACACTTGTGCTGAAAAGTAGCACCATGTTCTTCATATAGAGAGTCTCCTGAGTTGTCACTTTCATATACTAGTGGGAATTTTTCGTTATAGAACTTAGCTTGTATATTCCGATGACAAGCTTCCTCAAATGCCTAAGGTCTTCATGAGCAAGCAAGTTGGATGCATACCCACTTAGTTTCATTTGAGCTTTCATATACTTATAGCTCTAGGTGCATCCGTTGCATGGCAATCCCTACTCCTCGCATTGATATCGATTGATGGACATCTCCATAGTCCATCGATCCACCGAGTTGATGCGAGACTTTCTTCCTTTTTTACTTCTCCTATTGATCCCTATCACTGCATTCTATTCCACCTATAGTGCTATGTTCATGGCTCACGCTCATGTATTGCGTGAAGTTGAAAATGTTGAAGCGCGTTAGAAGTACGATCCAATTGCCTGGTTTAACACCGGGGTGCTCATGATTTATATTTATGCGATGAAGACGGAGTCATGCCATGCTAACATGATAAAATGAGTGGGGAATAACATTCATTAAGGATCGTATATTTTGAAAGTTTAATGATTATGCTTATTATATTCATGGATATTATTATGTTGATATTCTTACTTCATCGTTTCTCAATATTTATACCATGAACAGATTACATGATACGCATGTTAGGTAGCATTCCACATCAGAAATTCTGTTTTTATCATTTACCTACTCGAGGACGAGTAGGAATTAAGCTTGAGGATGCTGATACGTCTCCAACGTATCTATAATTTTGATTGTTCCATGCTATTATATTATCAATCTTGGATGTTTTATATGCATTTATATGCTATTTTATATCATTTTTGGGAACTAACCTATTAACCCAGTGCCCAGTGCCGGTTGCTGTTTTTGGTTTTCCAGAAAATCAGTACCAAACGGACTCCAAACGCTACGAAACTTTTCGACGATTTTTTTCTGGACATAAGAGACCCTAGAAGCTTCAGGAGGAGACCAGAGGATGTACGAGGAGACGGCAAGGCAACCCGGCAGCACTTTTACTTTATTTATTTTATTTTGTATTTTTGTTCGATCTATTTATCTATCACCATACAATTTAATCTTGCAATTAACCGCCAAGGGATTGACAACCCCTTGTTTGCGTTGGGTGCAAGGATTTGTTATTTTGTGTGCAGGTACTGTTAATGAGGTGTTGCGTGATTCTCGTACTGGATTGATAACCTTGGTTTCATAACTGAGGGAAATACTTATCTCTACTGTACTGCATCATCCCTTCCTCTTCGGGGAAAAACCAACACAGATCACAAGTAGCAGGAAGAATTTCTGGCGCCGTTGCCGGGGAGACATCATCAACATCTATCAAGTACCTATGCATAAACTTACATCTCCTTGCATTTATTTTATTTGCCTTTGCCTCTCGTTTTCATATCCCCCACTTCTAAAAAGTTTTTACAAAAATACAAAAAAAAATTCCGTTTGCCCTTTTGCTTGATTTGCTCACCTTGTCATCATGACTAGCGTAACTATCCCTCCTTTGTCACCGGATTTTGAAGTGCTTTACTTCAAACAGAAACAAGGAGAAAATCTTAAGGATGCTTGGTATAGGTTGTAATCCTACCGCGTTTGCTCTATAAAAGGGGATTCAAAAAATTTGCTTCGCAATTTTTACATAGGTTTAACCATGCATCATAGACAACTTTTGGACTTTGCCGCAAAAGGGAAGTTTATTGAAAGTGAGGCCAATACTGCCTATGAAATAATAGAGGGTATATTGGGGATTCCACCACCGCAAAAGGGTTTTGCTTTTACTCAAGAGGGGGATCAAATATTAGACAAATTGGGTGACATGCAGAAAAATTTGGTTGAGTTGCAAAAATCTAACGAACCTCTTAAAAATATTAGTGGAAACCTCAATCTCATGAACACTTTGATTACTCTATGCAATAAGAGATTGGATATTCTAGACCTTAAAATTGCCTCATTTCATGAGAATAATGGGAAGCGTAAGGAGCCTCCCGGGTTTGAGAAAACTCCTATAAAAATTACTAAAACAAAAGATGACAATACTTGAAACTATGCATTATGCCTAGCTAGGGGCATAAAACAACAGCGCTTGTTGGGAGGCAACCCAATGAATAAAATAAATTTTTACTTTTTGTTTCTGTTCTTGTGTGTTTACACAATTATGCTACTGTTATGATTGTGTTTTTGTGTTTTAAGTAGTGTTTGTGCCAAGTAAAGCCTTTGGGATGATTTGGAAGATAGTATAATTGATGTTGTTTGGAAAACAGAAAGTTTTGCGCCCAGTGATGGAATTTTAGTTCTGTACTGGAAGGCCAAAAAAATTTGAAATTTTTACACAGTGTTGGTATATGAATTGCCCACGTTGTCCTCATTTTTCAGAATTTTTGGAGTTACATAAGTATGGATTTTAAATAGATCTCTGCAGACTGTTCTGTTTTTGACAGATTCTGTTTTTGATGCACTGCTTGCTTGTTTTGATGAAACTATGGATTGTATCGGGGGGTATAAGCCATGGAGAAGTTAGAATACAGTAGGTATAATGCAAAAATAAAATATGAATTGGTTTTCAACAGTACTTAAAGTGGTGATTAATTTTTTATACTAACGGATCTCACGAAGGTTTTGTTGAGTTTTGTGTGATTGAAGTTTTCAAGTTTTGGGTGAGATCACGATGGATGAAGGAATAAGGAGTGGCAAGAGCCTAAGATTGGGGATGCCCACGGCACCCCAAGGTAATATTCAAGGAAGACTCAAGCGTCTAAGCTTGGGGATGCCCCGGAAGGCATCCCCTCTTTCTTCTACCAACCATCGGTAATTTTACTTGGAGCTATATTTTTATTCGTCACATGATATGTGTTTTGCTTGGAGCGTCGTTTATTATATGAGTCTTTGCTTTGTTTTCTTTTTAGTTTGTCACAATCATCTTTGCTGGACACACCTATTTGAGAGAGCCACACGTTTATCATGATTTGTTAGAATACTCTATGTGCTTCACTTAATTTTTTTGAGCTAGGCAGTTGCTCTAGTGCTTCACTTAAATCTTTTTGAGCACGGCGGTGGCAAAATTTTGAAGAAATATTTGAACTCTCATGCTTCACTTATATTATTTTGAGAGTTGATAAATTTTGAAGAAATATGTGCACTCTCATGCTTCACTTATATCTTTTTGAGAGTTGATAATAGTAATCGTAATTTGCACAAGATATGAATTTGGTCCCAAAGTGATGAATATTCAAGAGGGATATAATAAAAACTTTCATATAGATCATTGGATATGATAAGTATGATTCCTTGCAATAGTTTTGCGATGTGGAGATGATGATATGTGAGTCATGTTAGTGAGTAATTGTGATTTAGTAAGAATATTGGTGTTAAGGTTTGTGATTCCCTATGCATGCACATTAAGTCAATAGTTATGCAAAGAAATTATATCCTACTTATGGTGCATTATTTGGTGTTAGTTATGTTCAATGCATGTTTATGACCGTTTTCGCTTTTTGGTTGGTTGCTTCTCAATCTATTTGCTAGCCTTCATTTGTACTAAGAGGGAATACTGCTTGTGCATCCAAACTCCTTAAACCCAAGTTGTGCCAAATGAGTCCACCATATCTACCTATATGCGGTATTTCCATGCCGTTCCAAGTAAATTTGCATGTGCCAACTCTAATTTTCAAAATAATTTTCCGTTTTGTGTGCCCGTACCGCTCATGAAGCGGTAGGGGGTGGCCAATATTTTCCATGCTAGGTGTGTTATTCTCACGATGAGTGTTTATTCACTTTTCATTGCACGAGAGAGTGGCTGGTAATAGGGATGGCCAGTCCCACAATGAATCAAAAATTAATAACAACAAAATTCCTTGGAAAGTGTTGGTATGGAGGGCACCCATGGATACGGCTAGCCATGGATTGTGAAAGAATGGTGGAAAGGAAATAAACTTTATTTTCTGTTTGGTAACCGCCTATGATGTGTCTAGCATGGAAGATATTGGGAATTCTCAGTCGTTTTCGTTGACAGGAAAAGCATGCCTCTCAAAATAATTTTATCTCTCTAATTGAAGCTTTGAGCTCTGGCACATTTGCAAATCTCTGCTTCCCTCTGTGAAGGGCCTATCTATTTACTTTTATGCAATTTTTATTTTTATTTGAGTCTCCATCTTCTCCTACAAAGCACCAACTAGAGAGCACTATTGTCATACTTGTGCATTGTGTGTAGCTAATATTGAGTGTGTTTCATGAATGGATCAATGATTGAGCATAATGGGCTAGGGATAACTTTCTTTAGCATTGATATTTTGAAAGACATGGTTGCTTGTTAGTATGATTGAGTATTTATATCTTCATGTCAAACTATAGACTATTGCTTTGAATCATTCAAGTCCAAATGTCCATGCTATAAAGAAAAGAATATATGATGAATATGATAGGTAGCATTCCACATCAAAAATTCTGTTTTTATCATTTACCTACTCGAGGACGAGCAGGAATTAAGCTTGGGGATGCTTGATACGTCTCCAACGTATCTATAATTTTTGATTGTTCCATGCTATTATAATATCAATCTTGGATGTTTTTATATACATTTATAGCAATTATATATCATTTTTTGGGACTAACCTATTAACTTAGTGCCCAATGCCAGTTGCTGTTTTTTGCCTGTTTTTGGTAACAAACACTAGAAGCTTCGGGAGGAGATGAGAAGATGAAGCAGTGGCCCACGAGGCACCACGGCGCGCCCCGGGGGGGGGGCCCTGGTGGCTCATGGGGCCCACACAGCTCCGTTTGACCTAATTCCTCCACTATAAATTCTCTAAAATCGGGAAACCAACAGAGGAGTCCACGAAATACTTTTTCCGCCGCCGCAAGCTTCTGTTCTCGAGAGATCCCATCTGGAGGCCTTTTCCGGTACTCCGCCGGAGGGGGAATCGATCATGGAGGGGCTCTCCATCAACCTTGCTGCCCTTCCGATGATGCGTGAGTAGTTTACCACAGACCTTCGGGTCCATAGTTAGTAGCAAGATGGCTTGTTCTCTATTTTTGATCTTCAATAAAATGTTCTCCTCGATGTTCTTGGAGTTCTATTCGATGTAATCACTTTTGCGGTGTGTTTGTTGGGATCCGATGACTTGTGAGTTTATGATCAGATTATTCATGAATATTATTTGAGTTTTCTCTAAACTCTTTTATGCATGATTATTATAGCTTCATATTTCTCTCCGATCTATTGATTTGGTTTGGCCAACTAGATTGATTTATCTTGCAATGGGAGAGGTGCTTGGTAATGGGTTCGATCTTGTGGTGCTCAATCCCAGTGACAGAAAGGGACATGACACGTATGTATCGTTGACGCCTTAAGCAAGATGACATGATGTAGACAAAGTAAACTCACGCATGAATAAACCCCATCTTTTTACCCTTAATAGCAATGATACATACGTGTCATGTCCCTTTCTGTCACTGGGATTGAGCACCGCAAGATCGAACCCATTACAAAGCACCTCTTCCCATGGCAAGATAAATCAATCTAGTTGGCCAAACCAAATCAATAGATCGGAGAAGAAATATGATGCTATAATAATCATGCATAAAAGAGATCAGAGAAGTCTCAAATAATATTCATGGATAATCTGATCATAAACTCACAATTCATCGGATCCCAACAAACACACCGCAAAAAGTGATTACATCGGATAGAACTCCAAGAACATCGAGGAGAACATTGTATTGAAGATCAAAAAGAGAGAAGAAGCCATCTAGCTACTAACTATGGACCCGAAGGTCTGTGGTAAACTACTCACGCATCATCAGAAGGGTAGGAAGGTTGATGTAGAGCTCCTCCATGATCGATTCCCCCTCCGGCGGAGTACCAAAAAAGGCCTCCAGATGGGATCTCTTGAGAACAGAAGCTTGCGGCGGCGGAAAAAGTATTTCGTGAACTCCTCCATTGGTTTCCTGATTTTTGGGAATTTATAGTGGTGGAATTAGTTCAAAAGGGTCAGAGGTGGGCCCACGAGGCACCAGGGCGCGCCTGCCCCCCCAGGCGCGCCCTGGTGGCTCGTGGCCACCTCCTGGGTCTTCTGGCCTCGTCCCGAAGCTTCTAGTGTTTGTTATGTCCAGAAAAAAATCTCCAAAAAGTTTCGTGGCATTTGGACTTCGTTTGGTATTGATATTCTGTAAAATAAAAAATAGGCAGAAAACAGCAATTGGCACTGGGCACTAAGTTAATAGGTTAGTCCCAAAAAATGATATATAATTGCTATAAATGTATATAAAAATATCCAAGATTGATAATATAATAGCATGGAACAATCAAAAATTATAGATACGTTGGAGACGTATCACCTATATACATGATCATTGCCTTGGATATCGTAATGATTATTTGCTTTTCTATCAATTGCCCAACAGTAATTTGTTTACCCACCGTATGCTATTTTCATGAGAGAAGCCTCTAGTGAAAACTATGGCCCCCGGGTCTATCAAAATCATATATTAAAAATCCTAAAAATACCTTGCTGCACTTTTACTTTATTTATTTTATTTTGTATTTTTGTTCGATCTATTTATCTATCACCATACAATTTAATCTTGCAATTAACCGCCAAGGGATTGACAACCCCTTGTTTGCGTTGGGTGCAAGGATTTGTTATTTTGTGTGCAGGTACTGTTAACGAGGTGTTGCGTGATTCTCCTACTAGATTGATATCCTTGGTTTCATAACTGAGGGAAATACTTATCTCTACTGTACTGCACCATCCCTTCCTCTTCGGGGAAAAACCAACACAGATCACAAGTAGCAGAGAGCCACCCGAAATAACTTTTCCGCTGCCGCAAGATTCTGTTCTTCCGCGATCCCATCTGGAGGCCTTTTCCGGCACTCTGCCGGAGGGGGGATCGATCACGGAGGGCTTCTACATCATCCTTGCTGCCCTACCGATGATGCATGAGTAGTTCACCACAGACCGACGGGTCCATAGCTAGTAGCTAGATGGCTTCTTCTCTCTCTTTGATCTTCAATACAATGTTCTCCTCGGTGTTGTTGGAGTTCTATTTGATGTAATCTTCTTTTGCGGTGTGTTTGTTGGGATCCGATGAATTGTGGGTTTATGATCTGAATATTCATGAGAAGTAATTGAGTCTTTTCTGAACTTTATGCATGATTGTTATAGTTTTGTATTTCTCTCCGATCTATCCGTTTGGTTTGGCCAACTAGATTGATTTATCTTCAGTGGGAGAGGTGCTTTGTGATGGGTTCAATCTTGCGGTGCTCTATATCCCAGTGACAGAAAGGGACAAGACACATATTTGTATTGTTGCCATTAAGGGTAAAACAATGGGGCTTATTCATATTAGTTGAGTTTACTTTGTCTACATCATGTCATCTTGCTTAAGGTGTTACTCTGTTTTTATTAACTTAATACCCTAGATGCACGCTGGATAGTGGTCGATGGGTGGAGTAATAGCAGTAGATGCAGGCAGGAGTCGGTCTACTTGTCTTGGACGTGATGCCTATATACATGATCACTGCCTTGAATATCGTCATAACTATGCGCTTTTCTATCAATTGCCCAACAGTAATTTGTTTACCCACCGTATGCTATGTGTTCGAGAGAGAAGCCTCTAGTGAAAACTATGGCCCCCGGGTCTACTTAAATCATATATAAAAAACCAAAATATATTTGCTGTAATTTTATTTCTTTTATTTTGTTTTGCAATTTATCTATCTACCACTCCAAGATTTAATCCTTGCAAGGAACGAGTTCAAGGGGAGTGACGACCCTCTTGCCCGCGTTGGGTGCAAGTATTTGCTTTTGTGTGTGCAGGTGCTATTCATGAGGCTTTGCGTGATTCTCCTACTGGTTCGATAACCTTGGTTCTCACTGAGGGAAATACTTATCTCTACTATACTGCATCTCCTCTTCTCTTCGAGGAAAATCCCAACGCAGCTCACAAGTAGCATATCCCAACTACTGTCACTTTGGGGTCTACGGATCAGAACAATAAATAGTGTGAATATTCCCTCAAAATGCTTGATTGTGCATACAACTTTCAAGATAGGATCCAAAACACACTTATATTCATGAAAACATAATAGGTTTAGATCTGAAATCATGGCACTCGGGCCCTAGTGACAAGCATTAAGCATAGCAAAGTCATAGCAACATCAATCTCAGAACATAGTGGATACTAGGGATCAAGCCCTAACAAATTGACTTGATTACATGACAAATCTCATCGAACTCTATCACCGTCCAGCAAGCCTACGAAGGAATTTCTCACTCCCGGTGGTGATCATCATGAAGTTGTTGATGGAGAAGGGTTGGTGATGATGATGGCGACGAATCCCCCTCTCCGGAGCCGCAAACGGACTCTGCTACTTGTGAACTGCGTTGGGATTTCCCTGAAGATGAGAGGATGATGCAGTACTGTAGAGATAAGTATTTCCCTCAGTTAAGAACCAAGGTTATCAATCCAGTAGGAGAACCACACAGAACCTCGTTAGCAGCACCTACACACACAAAGGAAAACACTTGCACCCAACGCAAATAAGAGGGTTGTCAATCCCCTTAGTGGTCACTTGCAAGGATTAATTCTGATAGTGATAGATAGAAAAGTAAATTGCAAAAGAAAATAAAAATAAATAAATTGCAGCAAGGTATTTTTGGATTTTAATATATGATTAAAGTAGACCCGGGGGCCATAGTTTTCACTAGAGGCTTCTCGCTCGAACCCATAGCATACGGTGTGTAAACAAATTACTGTTGGGCAATTGATAGAAGAGTGCATAGTTATGAAGATATTCAAGGCAATGATCATGTATATAGGCATCACGTCCTAGACAAGTAGATAGACTCCTGCCTGCATCTACTACTATCACTCCACCCATCGACCGCTATCCAGCATGCATCTAGGGTATCAAGTAATGGCAACAATACAAATACGTGTCTTGTCCCTTTCTGTCACTGGGATATAGAACACCGCAAGATTGAACCCATCACAAAGCACCTCTCCTATTACAAGATAAATCAATCTAGTTGGCCAAATCAAACAGATAGATCGGAGAGAAATACAAAGCTATAACAATCATGCATAAAAGAGTTCAGAGAAGACTCAAATATTTCTCATGAATAATCTGATCATAAACCCACAATTCATCGGATCCCAACAAACACACCGCAAAAGAAGATTACATCGAATAGAACTCCAAGAACATCGAGGAGAACATGGTACTGAAGATCAAAGAGAGAGAAGAAGAATCTAGCTACTAGCTATGGACCCGTAGGTCTGTGGTAAACTACTCACACATCATCGGAAGGGCAGCAAGGTTGATGAAGAAGCCCTCCGTGATCGATTCCCCCTCCGACAGAGTACCGGAAAAGGCTTCTAGATGGGATCACAGAAGAACAGAGGCTTGCGGCGATGGAAAGGTTTTCTCTTCTGTCTCTATGGTATATTGGGAATATTTGGGAATTTATAGCGCTGGAATTAGGTCAAGAGGTGCCACGAGGGGCCCACAAGCTTGGGGGGCGCGCCTACCCCCCTTGGCGTGCCCTCCGGGCTTGTCGCTCCCTCATGACTCTTCTGGTCTTCTCCCGAAGCTTCTAGGGTCCCTTCTGGTCCAGAAAAAATTAATCCAAAGTTTTTTCTTTGTTTGGACTCCGTTTGATAATGATTTTCTGGAAGGGCAAAAATAGGCAAAAAACAGCAACTGGCACTGGGCACTAGGTTAATAGGTTAGTCCCAAAAAATGATATATAATTGCATATAAAACATCCAAGATTGATACTATAATAGCATGGAACAATCAAAAATTATATATACGTTGGAGACGTATTAGACTCCAGAATAGCCCTCTCGATGAAGAACAGGAGGTGGCGGCGACTCTGTATCAGCGACTCTGTATCGTAAAACGCGATGAAACTTCTTCTCCTATTTTTTTCAGGGAAATGAAATTTATAGCACTGGAATTAGGTCATATGGGGCCTCATGGGCCCCACAAGGCATCAACGCGCGCCCTAGGGGTAGGCGTGCCTTGTTGCCTTGTGAGCAACTGGTGGCCCCCCTCCGGTAGATCTTCGTTCCAGTATTTTTTATTTATTCAATAAAAAATCTCCAAAAAGTTTCATCCGATTCTGAGAACTTTTATTTCTGCACAAAAAACAACACCAAGGTAGTTCTGCTGAAAACAACGTCAGTCTGGGTTAGTTTCAATAAAATCATGCAAATTAGAGTCCAAAACAAGAGCAAAAGAGTTTGGAAGAGTAGATACGACGGAGACGTATCAACTCCCCCAAGCTTAACTCATTGCTTGTCCTCAAGCAATTCAGTTGACAAACTGAAAGTGATAAAGAAAAACTTTTACGAACTCTTTTCTTCTTGTATCCGTATATATGCTTAAATAGTAACCAAGTTTTCAGCAAAGACCATGAACTAAACATGTGAATGATAACACTTAGAATTCAAATTTACTCATATCAATGGCATAATCCACTAACGAGCAATAATAACATATCTCCAATACCAACAATTTGTCAAAACAATCATGATATAATATGATAACATGGTATTTCGCTAGCCCTTTCTGAGACCGCAAAACATAAATGCAGAGCACCTCTGAAGTTCAAGCAGCGACTAAACATTGTAATTCAGGGTAGAAGAGATCCAGTCATGCTCATATCCAACATTAACTAGACTCAATGCATGTTAAACTAAGAATGACAATAGCGCTCTCAGGTTGGTGCTTTGAATAAGAAGGTGATGACTCAACAATAAAAGTAAATAACATGAAAGTAAATAGATAGGCCCTTCGCAGAGGGAAGCAGAGATTTGCAGAGGTGCCAGAGCTCGAAACTTAAATCAGAGATGAATACAATTTTGAGTGGTGTGCCTTTCCTGTCAATGTCACGACAAAGGATTTTAATATCTTCCATGCTAAACACATTATCAGCGGTTCCCAAGCGGAAAGGTAAAGGTTTACTCCCCCTGAACCATACAAACACAAGCCATGGCTAGCCGAATTCATGGGTGCCCTCCAAACAATCAACTTTTCGAGGGAGTTTGTTTTATTATATTTTCTTTGTTTTTGATTACAGGACCGGGCATCCCAATTACCAGCCTCTCTCGTGCAATGACAAGTGAATAAACACCCATCATGAGAATAACCCACTTAGCATGGAAGATATTGACCGCCCGTCGCTTCATGAGCGTACGAGCACACAAAATAGAAGATTATTTGAATGATTAGAGATGGCACATTCAAATTTACTTGGAACGGCAGGGTAATACCGTATATAGGTAAATATGGTGGACTCATCTGGAACAACTTTGGGTTTAAGGATTTTGGATGCATGCTACTTGTGAGGTGCATTGGGATTTCCTCGAAGAGGAGAGGATGATGCAGTACAGTAGAGATAAGTATTTCCCTCAGTTAAGAACCAGGGGTATCAATCCAGTAGGAGAACCACGCAGAACCTCGTTAGCAGTACCTACACACACAAAAGCAAATACTTGCACCCAACGCGAACAAGAGGGTTGTCAATCCCCTTGGCGGTTACTTGCAAGGATTAATTCTGATAGTGATAGATAGATAAATAAATTGCAAAACAAAATAAAGGAAATAAAATTGCAGCAAGGTATTTTTGGATTTTATATATGATAGATAAATGACCCGGGGGCCATAGTTTTCACTAGAGGCTTCTCTCTCGAACACATAGTATACGGTAGGTAAACAAATTACTGTTGGGCAATTGATTGATAAGCGCATAGTTATGACGGATTCATGGCAATGCTCATGTATATAGGCATCACGTCCGAGACAAGTAGACCGACTCCTGCCTGCATCTACTACTATTACTCCACCCATCGACCGCTATCCAGCATGCATCTAGGGTATTAAGTTAATGAAAACAGAGTAACGCTTTAAGCAAGATGACGTGATGTAGACAAAGTAAACTCAAGCAATATGAATAAACCCCATCGTTTTATCCTTAATGGCAACAATGAAAATATGTGTCTTGTCCCCTACTTTGTCACTGGGATAGAGCACCGTAGGATTGAACCCATTACAAAGCACCTCTCCCATTGCAAGATAAATCAATCTAGTTGGCCAAACCAAACGGATAGATCGGAGAGAAATACAAAGCTATAACAATCATGCATAAATAAGTTCAGAAAAGACTCAAATATTTCTCATGAATAATCTGATCATAAACCGACAATTCATCGGATCCCAACAAACACACCACAAAAGATGATTACATCGGATAGAACTCCAAGAAGATCGAGGAGAACATGGTATTGAAGATCAAAGAGAGAGAAGAAGCCATCTAGCTACTAGCTATGGACCCATAGGTCTGTGGTAAACTACTCACACATCATCGGAAGGGCAGCAACGTTGATGTAGAAGCCCTCCGTTATCGATTCCCCCTTCGGCAGAGTATCGGAAAAGGCCTCCAGATGGGATCACGGAAGAACAGAAGCTTGCGGCGGCGAAAAAGTTATTTCGTGTGGCTCTCTGGTATATTGGGGATATTTGAGAATTTATAGAGGTGGAATTATGTCAAGAGGTGCCACGAGGGGCCCACAAGCCCGGGGGTGCGCCTACCCCCCTGGGCGCGCCTCCCGAGCTTGTCACGCCCTCGTGGCTCGTCTGGTCTTCTCCCGAACCTTCTAGGGTCTCTCTTGGTCCAGAAAAACATGATCCAAAGTTCTTTCTTCGTTTGGACTCCGTTTGATATTGATCTTCTGTAAAGCCAAAAACAAGCAAAAAAATAGCAACTGGCACTGGGCACTTGGTTAATAGGTTAGTCCCAAAAAATGATATATAATTGCATATAAAACATCCATGATTGATACTATAATAGCATGGAACAATAAAAAATTATAGATACGTTGGAGACATATCAAGCATCCCCAAGCTTAATTCCTGCTCGTCCTCGAGTAGGTAAATGATAAAAACAATTTTTTTGATGTGGAATGCTACCTAACATATTCATCGTGTAATTCTTCTTCCAAGGTATGAATATTAAGATCCGAATGATTCAAAGCAATAGTCTATAATTTGATATAAAGACATCAATACTCAGGCATACTAACAAACAATCATGTCTTTCAAAATAAAAATGCTAAAGAAAGTTATCCCTATAAAATTATATAATCCTATCATGCTCCATCTTCTGAACATAAAGTATTTATCATGCACAACCCCGGAGATAATCAAGCAATTAGTTCATACTTTTTAACGCGCTTTAGCTTTTTCAACCCCCACGCAATACATGAGCGCGAGCCATGGACATAGCACTGTGGGTGGAATAGAATATGATGATAGAGATTAATAAGGGGAAGTCAAAAAGGAAGATAGTCTCGCATCGATGCGGCTAATCAACTGTAACATCCCCATGTAATAGCTACAGTAATCACCTCTTGATAATGCCAAGTCACCGTGCTTAACAGTGCTTGATTGTCATTAGCATCATATCTCATTTCAAATTCCAATTCAAATTGCAATTCAAATTGAAGTGAAAAATAAAAGTTGTTCAAATTGAAAACTAAAATGTTCAGTAAATAGCAAATAATCCGTAACTATTTACGTTCAGAAAAACAACATCACTAAAAATCACTAAGTGACTCTATCATCCTAAAACAGTACCAAACACCAACATTTAATACCATTTTATTTAATAAAATTGCAATTGAAATCATATTATCCCCAAACCAATTTCTAGTGTTAGATAATATTGCACTGTAGTTAATGAGCTAAGTGGCCTAACAATTTACAAAACAGAAGAAAATACAGAAAACAGAAAAGAAAAGGAAAAAGGGAAAGGGTTTACTGCTTACCTGGGCCTCGAGTGCACAGTAACCCGCGGCCCAGCCCAATCGGGTCGTCGTCCTCCACGGGAAGCTGTCAACGCGCGCGCGCATCCGAGCGCCGAGCGCCGCGCTGTCGCCCATCCGCCGGCTCCCCGGCGCCGATAAGGGCGCCCCCGTGCCCCTCTCGTCCTCCCCGAAACCCTAGCTACCCAAGACTCCCCCCATCGCCTCCCCATCGTCTTCCCCATCTCGCCCGAACGCAACCATGGCGCCGCCGCCGTAAATCACGCGCCCACAGAGCTCCTCCCGCCTCGCCGCTGTGTCCTGGAGCACCGCCGTGAACGACTACTTCGACGACGCCACTGGATCGGGACCGGGAGACCACCACGGCGCCGCATTCTTCCTCCTCCTCCTCCGCCATGGCCAACCAACTCCGCCGCGTCGATCCGCCGCCCCTGCGCTCCTAAACTCCCCGACGAGCCTCCGTGACTCCTACGTAAGCTCCACCCCCTCCTCCTCCTCCGTTCGAGCTCCATTTCGAGCTCTAGATGCCGCCGCCGTCGAGCCCGAGCTTTGCTCCGCCGCAGTCGATGCCGCCGTCGATGTAGGTGTTACCGTGAGCAACTGAGCACACCATCGTGCTCAGTGTGCTGCCAGAGGACGAACGCAAGCAGCCGCGCTTCCCCTCATCGCCGTTTTGCCCAAAACCACGCGGCTCCCGATTCCGGCGTCCGCCACGGTGGACGCCGTCGACGCTGTAGCCCTCCCCGCGACAAACCGAGGCCACCATCGCGCGCGGGATCGAGTGGATGTTCGAATGTGCCGCTTTCCGCTTCAAACCGTGGCCAGACGGCCGTTTCCGCGATGCGCCGCTGTGCGGGATGGTCGCCGGCGACGTTACGCCGGCAAGCTGACGTGGCCGCGCGTTTAAAACGCTAAACCGCGACCTGTGTGACAGACTGGTGGGCCCCGCGCTTAATTAAACTCGGGTTAAGATTAAACCGTATTTTAAATTAACCTAATAGCCACTGACAGTAGGGCCCACCTCTAACTAATCACTGTTTAGTTAATTTTAAACCGGATTAACTCCCGCTGTCACTAACAGGTGGGGCCAGTCACTGTTCCAGTGGATAAGCACTGCTGAGTCAGCTGCTGACTCAGCAGGCTGGCCCCACATGTCAGCCTCTGTGGGTTGACCGCTGACTGGTCCGCTGACCCAGTCAACGGGCCCACTGGTCAGCCACTGTGTGCACTCCTGTGTACATAGAGCTGGGTACCCGTAGCATTTTGCATTTAATATTTTTTGAAATAAAAATAATCCAAAAATTCCAGAATATTAATAAAACTTTGAAAAATCATATAAATTAAACCGTAACTCAGATGAAAATAATTTATATATGAAAAATGATCAGAAAAATATGTAGTATCCGAACATCCTACCCACATACCTGCCACACCCCTCTAACATACTGAACATGCAACTTTTTGTCTGTTTTCGATATATGAATAGTGCATGACCTTAATAAAATAAGTCCAAATAAATTCCTAAATTAACTAAAACAATAGTATAGGCAATAAATCACCTCTGCAAATCATTTAGGCATGTCATGCATCACTGTTGCATTTTTGCCGTGAATTTATTGTTTCTTCCCCCTCCTTCTCTCCCGATAGACGCCGAGACCGCCGCCGACGCAGCTGAGTTCGACTACGCTCCAGACGAGCAGCCTTCCGACGACCAGCCCCTTTCAGCAGAACTTCCAGGCAAGCAACCCCCCTTGACGCATGCCTATATCACCTATTCTCTCTTCCTCCTGCTTGCATTAGAAATTTGCTGCTGCTATTGTTTTATCCTATTCTGATGCATAGCATGTCCTTGTAACTGTTATTGATACCTGCCTGCTATCCGAGATACTTAGTATAGGTTGGATGGTAAACCATCTGTGGCCCCTCTTCCTTGCTGTAGTTGCCCCGCTATAGTACCTGTGCCCCGATCGATGTGATCGAACGGGTTCAGAACAACACATAACCGCACACCCCCCTAAGTTGCTCGTCTCTGCAGAGCTGGCATCGAGTGCCGAGGGTGATACCTCTTATCTCACTTCCGATGATGCCTCTGTAGAATAGCTATCCGGTCGTGAGTTACCGAGGGTGATTCCTCTTTCATCACCTCCGATAAAGCTACCGTCGTGTAATATCTCGAGAGGGAAACCATCGAGGGTGATTCCTCAGATTCCTTCTCGATACCTGGACACACGGTTACTTTGACCTTTATTACAGGCGGGTCGACCCCGAGGGGTACCCGCGGGGAAATATGAAGTCGGGCTTGCCAGGAGGGCACCCGCGAGTGATACTGTGGTGGAACGACAGGGCAGGCGGAGACCACCCTGATCGTGATTCGTGTGTTACTTAGTCAGAGCAACAGGTAGTCTGATCGTCTCTGCGAGTTACTAAATATGCCTAACGGATTTGGGTATTTGATCTGAGTGGGTCGTTGGCCCTATACGCACTACCACCACGTGGGATAATGGTTATGGGACCCTCTACGTCGTAGTATCAGCCGAAAGCTCTTCAGACGTCATAGCTCAGAGATGCGGGCTGATTGCTGGGGTGGGCTGGTTACGTCACTGTGTATACAGTGTCGCGCCTGGGCCCCGGCCACCCATGCAACGTGTAGGAGTGCAAAGGGCGATGGCCCAAGACCCCTTCGCACTTAGGATTTAGACCGGCGTGCTGACCTCTCTGCTGAGCCTAGGTGGGACTGTGTCGTGTCGATTACCCGAGGCCGGGTATTACCCAGCAAGTGTGTCCGGCCAGATGTAATCGAGTGTGTTGGGTAACAGTAGTGCACCCCTGCAGGGAAGTTATCTATTCGAATAGCCGTGTCCACGGTAATAGGACACTCAGTGTTGTATCCCGATCTACTACAGCTTGAACTGAATACATGTTAACTAATTATAAGCTCCGGGATCGCTTTCTCGCAGGGAGTCGAGGAAGGATCTCTGGGCTTTGCTTCAACATGCTTGTTAAATTATAATATGCTAATCTACACTCTTCTAATGCTGCAAGATTGTTTCAAGATGCTAGTCTTTGATAGGCTAGGCTTCTCTCCCTCTATTCTGGCATTCTGCAGTTTAGTCCAAAGATATAGCCCCATTCCTTTGACACCGATGCATACTTAGTATAGTTCTGATGTCAGTCTTGCGAGTACTTTGGATGAGTACTCACGGTTGCTTTGCTATATTTTCCCCCCATACCCGCTTGATGAAATCAGACGATGGAGTCCAGGAGCCAGACGCCACCGCAGGAGACTACTACCAGGAGAGCCCCAGAGGCACGTACTACTGGGTTGAGCCAGCCGACCAGGAGTAGTTTCGGAGGCTCCCAGGCAGGAGGCCTGTGCCTTTTCAATCAGTGTCGCTGTTTGTGCTAGCCTTCTTAAGGCAAACTTGACTAACTATGTCTGTACTCAGATATCATTTGTGTGTATGACTTATGTATTTGGGTCCTCGTGACCCCTGGTTTGTAATATGAAGATTTATGTTTAATTTGAGTTTAGAGTTGTGTTGTGATATCTTCCCGTGAGTCCCTGATCTTGATCTTACACATTTGCGTGTATGATTAGTGTACGGTCGAGCAAGGGCGTCACATCAACGGGCTATGGAGATGCCCATCAATTGATATCAATGCGAGGAGTAGGGATTGCCATGCAACGAAGGCACTAGGAGCTATAAGTGTATGAAAGCTCAAAATAAAAACTAAGTGGGTGTGCATCCAACTTGCTTGCTCGTGAAGACCTCGGGCATTTGAGGAAGCCCATCATCGGAATATACAAGCCAAGTTCTATAATGAAAAATTCCCACTAGTATATGAAAGTGACAACATACGAGACTCTCTATATGCAAAACATGGTGCTACTTTGAAGCACAAGTGTGGAAAAGGATAGTAACATTGCCCCTTCTCTCTTTTTCTCTCATTTAATTTTTTTGGTGGGCTCTTTTTGGCCTCTCTTTTTTCTCTTTTTTTTAATTTCCTCACGGGGGAATGCTCTAATAATGATGGTCATCACACTTCTATTTACTTACAACTCAAAATTACAACTCGATACTAGAACAAATATGACTTTATATGAATGCCTCTGGCAGTGTACCAGGATGTGCAATGATGCTAGCATAACGTGTATGAAAATGATGAACGGTGGCTGAGCCACAAATACTATGTCAGCTATATGATCATGCAAAGCAATATGACAATGATGATGTGTGTCATATAAACGAAACGGTGGAAGTTGCATGGCAATATATCTCGGAATGGCTATGAAAATGCGATAATAGGTAGGTATGGTGGCTGTTTTGAGGAAGATATAAAGAGGCTTATGTGTGATAGAGCGTATCATATCACGGGGTTTGGATGCACCGGCGAAGTTTGCACCAATTCTCGAGGTGAGAAAGGGCAATGCACGGTACCGAACAGGCTAGCAAATTGCGGAAAGGTGAGAGTGCGTATAATCCATGGACTCACATTAGTCATAAAGAACTCACATACTTATTGTGAAAGTTTATTATCCCTCGAAGCAAAGTATTACTATGCATGCCCCTAGGGGGGAGGTTGGTAGGAGTTAACCATCACGCGCCCCCGCCCGCCACACAAAGGAAGACAATCAATAATAAATCATGCTCCAACTTCTTAGCATAACGAAAGACCATACGTGCATGCTTAGGGAATCACAAACCTTAACACTAATATTCTTACTAAACCACAATTATCCACAAGTACCTCCGACATATTACCATCTTAATATCGCAAAACAATTGCAAGGAATCAAACTTATCATATTCAGTGATCTATATGAAAGTTTTTATTATATCCTTCTTGAATACCTATCATATTAGGACCAATTTCATAACCCGTGCATATTACCATTACTATTTATTAGACTCTCAAAAAGATATAGTGAAGCATGAGAGTGCAACTATTTCTTTAAAATATAACCACCGCCGTGCTCTAAAAGATATAAGTGAAGCACTAGAGCAACTGCCTAGCTCAAAAGATATAAGTGAAGCATATAGATTATTCTAACAAATCATGAACAATGTGTGTCCCTATCAAAAAGGTGTGTTCAGCAAAGATGATTGTGGCAAACTAAAAAGCAAACAAAGAAAAGAAAACTATGGCACAAGACGCTCCAAGTAAAACACATATCATGTGATGAATAAAAATATAGCTCCAAGTGATATACCGATAGATTGTAGATGAAAGAGGGGATGACATCCGGGGCATCCCCAAGCTTAGACGCTTGGGTCTTCCTTGAATATTACCTTGGGGTGCCTTGGGCATCCCCAAGCATAGGGTCTTGCCGCTCCTTATTGCTTCATCCATTGTGGTCTCACCCAAGACTTGAAAACTTCAGCACACAAAACTCAACAGAAACCTCGTGAGATCCGTTAGTATAACAAACAAATCTTAAACTTTAGGTACTGTTATAAATTGATTCATATTTAATATTGGCATAATGATACTGTACTCCAACTTCTCCATGGCTTATACCCCCCGATACAATCCATAGATTCATCAAAATAAGCAAACTATGCATCCAAAACAGAATCTGTCTAAAACAGAACAGTCTGTAAATATCTATTTAAAAGCTATACTTCTGTAACTCCAAAAATTCTGAAAAATTAGGAAATCGTAAAAACTTCATATACCAATACTTTGTAAAAATTCCAGATTTTTCTGATGTTCCAGTACAGAACTAAAAATCCAGCACTGGGCACAAAACTTTATGTTTTCAAACAGCATCAATTATACTATCATCCAAATCATGCTAAAGGCATTACTTGGCACAAACACTAATTGAAAGATAAAAAACAATCATACCAGAAGCCAAAATTGTGTGACACAAGAAAAATAAAAATTGCAATAAAGATAAATATTGGGTAGCCTCCCAACAAGCGCTATTGTTTTATGCCCCTAGCTAGGCATAATGCAAAGTTTCAAGTATTATCATCCTTCAAATTAATTCCATAGGTGGCCCTCATAATAGATTCATATGGTGGCTTAATTCTATTTCTAGGGAAGTGTTCCATCCCTTTCTTTAATAGAAATTGGAATCTTATATTACCTTCTTTCATATCAATAATAGCACCTATGGTTCGTAGGAAAGGCCTACCAAGTATTATAGGACAAGACGGATTGCATTCAATATCAAGCACAATAAAATCCACGGGTACATAATTTCTATTAGCAAGAATAAGCACATCATTTATTCTACCCAATGATTTCTTAATAGTTGAATCCGCTAAATCTAAATTAAGGGAACAAGCATCCATATCGGTGAGACCTAGCACGTCACATAAAGATTTTGGTATAGTAGAGACGCTAGCACCTAGATCACACAAAGCATTACATTCATAATCTTGAATTTTAACTTTAATAGTGGGTTCCCATTCATCATGTAATTTTCTAGGTATTAAAACTTCCAACTCAAGCTTTTTTTCATGAGCTTTTATCATAGCTTGTATGATATGTTTAGTAAAAGCTTTATTTTGTTCATAAGCATTAGGTGAATTAATTATGGATTGCAACAAGGAAATACATTCAACTAAAGAGAAATTATCATAATTAAAGTCCTTGTAATCCAAAGTAGTGGGCACATCACTATTTAAACTTTTGACCTCTCCAAACCCACTTTTATCATTTTTATCAATAAGATCATCACCCTCCGAACAATTGGGACGCCTTCTAGCTAAATTTGACTCATCTTTAGTCCCTTTTTCATCGAGTTTTATATTACTAAATAAATATTCAATAGGTGACACACCAATAATTTTAATAGCTTCATCATTACCAGAATGTGACTCGGGTTTAGCAGCCATCTTATTTACTAGCGTGGTTTGTTTATCCGAAATCTTCCCTAACAAGTTTTCAGTACGAGCAAGTTGAGACTGAAGATTGGCTACTTCTAGGTTGACCTCTTCAAGTTGTTTATTAATGGTATCCAATAAGATAGAATGTTCCTTAAGTTCCTCGGAAAAGAATTTATTATGCTCATATTGTGAAGACATTAAACTCTTAGTGGCATTTTTGATCTCAAACAACCTTTTGTTATAGAAACTATCGCGAAATTCCTCTAGAGACATAGCGACAAAGCAAGCAACCAAGCAAACAAGAAAATAAAATATTTTTGTGTTTTTGTAATTTTTATGATAAGTGGGGGAGATGAAAACAAGAGGCAAATGCAAATAAAAAGGCAAATAAAAATAAGAGCAAGTAGATGATAGTTTATGCGAAGGTACTTGATAGGTTTTGGTGATGTCTCCCCGGCTAAGGCGCCAGAATTCTTCCTGCTACTTGTGAGCTGCGTTGGGATTTCCTCGAAGAGGAGAGGATGATGCAGTACAGTAGAGATAAGTATTTCTCTCAGTTAAGAACCAAGGTTATCAATCCAGTAGGAGAACCACGCAGAACCTCGTTATCAGCACCTACACACACAGAAGCAAATACTTGCACCCAATGTGAACAAGAGGGTTGTCTATCCCCTTGGCGGTTACTTGCAAGGATTAATTTTGATAGTGATAGATAGATAAATAAATTGCAAAACAAAATAAAGGAAATAAAATTGCAGCAAGGTATTTTTGGATTTTATATATGATAGATAAATGACCCGGGGGCCATAGTTTTCACTAGAGGCTTCTCTCTCGAACACATAGCATACGGTGGGTAAACAAATTACTATTGGGCAATTGATAGAAAAGCGCATAGTTACGACGGATTCATGGCAATGATTATGTATATAGGCATCACGTCCGAGACAAGTAGACCGACTCCTGCCTGCATCTACTACTATTACTCCACCCATCGACCGCTATCCAGCATGCATCTATAGGGTATTAAGTTAATGAAAACAGAGTAACGCTTTAAGCAAGATGACATGATGTAGACAAAGTAAACTCAAGCAAGATGAATAAACCCATTGTTTTATCCTTAATGGCAACAATGCAAATACGTGTCTTGTCCCCTACTTTGTCACTGGGATAGAGCACCGCAGGATTGAACCCATTACAAAGCACCTCTCCCATTGCAAGATAAATCAATCTAGTTGGCCAAACCAAATGGATAGATGGGAGAGAAATACAAAGCTATAACAATCATGCATAAATAAGTTAAGAAAAGACTCAAATATTTATCATGAATAATCTGATCATAAACCCACAATTCATCGGATCCCAACAAACACACCGCAAAAGAAGATTACATCGGATAGAACTCCAAGAAGATCGAGGAGAACATGGTATTGAAGATCAAAGAGAGAGAAGAAGCCATCTAGCTACTAGCTATGGACCCGTAGGTCTGTGGTAAACTACTCACACATCATCGGAAGGGCAGCAAGGTTGATGTAGAAGCCCTCCGTGATTGATTCCCCCTCCGGCAGTGTACCGGAAAAGGCCTCCAGATGGGATCGCCGAAGAACAGAAGCTTGCGGCGGCGGAAAAGTTATTACGTCTGTCTCTCTGGTATATTGGGGATATTTGAGAATTTATAGAGGTGGAATTAAGTCAAGAGGTGCCACGAGTGGCCCACAAGCCCAGGGGGCGTGCCTACCCCCCCTGGGCGCCCCTCCCGAGCTTGTCGCTCCCTCGTGGCTTGTCTGGTCTTCTCCCGAACCTTCTAGGGTCTCTCTTGGTCCAGAAAAAAATAATCCAAAGTTTTTTCTTCATTTGGACTCCATTTGATATTGATTTTCTGTAAAGCCAAAAACAAGCCAAAAGCAGCAACTAGCACTGGGCACTAGGTTAATAGGTTTGTCCCAAAAAATGATATATAATTGCATATAAAACATCCAAGAGTGATACTATAATAGCATGGAACAATAAAAAATTATAGATGCATTGGAGACGTATCAATGCACAAGCAGTATTCCGCTTAGTATAGGCTAAGGCTAGCAAATAGATTGAGAAGCGACCAACTAGAGAGCGACAACGGTCATAATCATGCATTGCGAATATTTAACATTGACTACGAGCATGAGTAGGATATAAACACCCTGAACATAAATATCATGAAGGCTGCATTGGTTTTGAATCAACTACATCTGTGAACATGTGCCAAGTCAAGCCACTTGAATTATTTAGAGGAGGATACCATACTAACATACTACAACATAACCATTTTAATGCATGTTAACATTCAAGATAAACCATTATCCTCTCCTAGCTACTTAAGCATGGCATGAGCAACTATAATCTCTAATTGTCATCACAAACATTTTTACTCATAATATGATAAACCATGGATACTGAGTTAAACATATTTACAAAGACAAAAATAAGAAGAGTTCATACCAGCCTTTCTTTGCCACAGTCACTTCATCAAATTATCGTCATTATTGCCTTTCACTTGCATGACCGAATGATATGAAAATAATAATAGTGCAAGTGTGTCGTGGACTAAGCTGAAATCTGCAACAATTTATTCAAAGGAGAAGACAAGGTAATATTGGCTCTTCGTTAGATTAACAATAAAGCGTATAAGAGCCATTCAACAATTCTGGCATAGTCTTCTCCATACGACAACTTAACTAAAAGAAAAGAATTTCAGAGAAACACACTCTTTTTTTTTGGAGTTTTTAGTTTTTCTGAAGAAAGCAAACCAAGGAAGAAAAACAAAAACGAGAAAAACTATTTACATCGAAGAACTCCTAACAAACAACAAAAGAAGAAACGAGAAATCTTTTTGGGTTTTCTTTTAATGCTATGAACTAATAAAACGAAAAAAAACCCCGAAAAGAAGCGAGAAATATTTTTGGATTTTCAAAGTTTTAAAATGCACAAAAAGAAAGAGAAAATAGAACTAAGCGTGGATATACCATGAAAGAGGATGAACACCGACAACTGGAATGAACGTGTGATGCATGACTGTAATGTCGGTGAGAATACATACTCCCCCAAGCTTAGGCTTTTGGCCTAAGTGGGTGATCACCATCCGTAGAATCCATCAGGCCCAGGCAAGTACTGGGTCGGTGGCCGCACTCGAGCGTCCCAAGGTTGGGCCTCGTTCTCCGCCGCAGCCAGCTCATTCTTGTAAACAATGATGTTATTGAGCATGATAGCATATACGTGCCTGGCATGAGAGTCAAGCAAAGAAGGGGCAGGCAAAGAAATAATCTCACGAGTAACCTCACTAAAAACCAAGTTATAACGAGTATGGTGAGGAGGCTCGGGGTTATCAATAAAGTGATTCTCTATCATGGACTGATGGTCTAAATAAATCTTAGGTAGCAACTGATCATCATGGCGGATAACAACATTAAAGCGTGCAACAAGGCAAGTAGCATAAATACCGCCATGAATACTACCCCTAGTTCTGTTGGTGTGCAAGTGGCGTGCAATAATGCCTCCCAGACTAAAAGTATTATCACCATAGAGTGCACGACGTAAAATGGCAAGGTCAGGGGCACTGAGCGTACCACCCTCCTTCCTAGTAGTCAAACATTTCCCTATAAATAAACCAAAGTAGTGCACAGCAGCAAAATGCAAGCTAGTGACTCGGGCCCTAGACACGCCCCTTGTTTCTCCCACGGTTAAAATGAGAAAGAAATCTTCGAACTCCTCAGGTCGAGGTTCCCTCAACTCCCCCCCCCCCCCGAGAGGGAATCAAGCAAATCTCACAAAATTGTGCAAATGTGATCTCAAAGTGTTGAGTATATAAGTCAAAGCGAACCATGGGGACATCAAGTCTATGCATGAAATATAAATTTTGCACAAAGTAGCCTGTGAGGAGTTGGTACTGGTCACACTAATCTGCGAGGAAGTTGGTCAAACCGGCATTTGCCACAAATTGTGCAAATTCATGTTGGAAACCAGCTTCACTCATGAAGGCATTGTGTGGCCATTCGCACGGCCTCACCTCCACTTGGCGAGGGAGATGGAGGTCCGCAGCCCCACCGGAAATTCCCTTAGGACTCCAGCTCGAAGAACCCCTCCTAAAGAAGTTCATTTTCCTGAGAGAAAATTTCTGAAATTTTTAGACCACAAAAAGATGTTAACAAAACTTCACAAGATTGATAGCAACTACTCATACAAGTGCCTAGAGGCTATATCAAGCATTCAAACTACTTAGGACCAACTAAATTCAACATGCAAGCTCATTTTCAGTGGCACCAATAGTAGAAAAATAAGCAAAATATAATCCACTAAAACAAAAACTAATTGGAGCAATGGAGGAGTCACATACCAAGGAGCAATCCCCCAAAACAGTTTCAAAAACGGAGCTCCAAGCAAAGAGATCGAAAATCTCAGTTTTGGGAGCAAGAACACGAGAGAGAGAGAGAGCTACCACGATTCTTTCTGGAGGTAGGAGGTCAAGTGGGCTGAAGCACTAAGTGGGACCCACAAGGCATCATGTCGCGCTAGGGGCGGTAGGCGCACCCTGTTGCCTTGTGACAAACAGGGGCACCCCCCTGGGGTGTCTTCAGTGCCAAAAATTCTTAAATATTCCAGAAAAAATCATGTTAAAGTTTTACGACATTCTGAGCACTTTTATTTTTGGGTCATTTTTTTTATTGCACGGATAATTCAAAAAACAGGATAATCATGGCATTTTACTTTATTAAACTTTAAATAAGAGAGAACAAACTAGGATTACAGAAAGTTGTGTTCACGGAATTCATCGACCACATGTCCCTCAAAAAGAATCCATTAATAAGGTTGATCAAGTCTTATTAATAAACTATTTCCGAGTAACATGAAACTGAAGAACTTTCGTATAACACTAGGTTACCTCGACGGGGATATGAATTTTCCCAACAATAAGATTTTCATATTTCTTTTTGACGGCTGGAAGAGGGAATTTGAAATCTCCAATAGTGATTGTCATAATTCTTTGAATGGAGTTGATACTATTCACTGAACTTTGTTTCCTTGGGAAATAAACCGTATGCTCATTACCATTGACATGAAAAGTGACTGTGACACCCTGGTTTTTCAAACCTTTTTCTTTTCAAAACCCTTTTGGTTTTATTTGCCATTTGTTGGTTTTTGGAGTCAATTCTTTGGACTTTGGACTTGGGCACACTTCCATTCTTTTCCCAAGTGCGCCAAGGCTCTCATTTTCTCTCTAAAACCCTACTGGATCAAACCCTAATTTTTATCCTCTCAAAATAATTCATTTCTTCCTCTGATAATATTCATTCTCACTATGGGTTGTGAAGCAACCTATAGTTCTGTTGGTCAGAAAAATCCCAAACTATTCTTGAGATCATCTACTCCCACAATCTTCAAAAATACTTCATTGGCCAGTACAAAATTTGGTCCAGAATATTCCTTTTATCTTCTGGACAGGATTGACCCTTTGTGAAGTAATATGTATTTCAATAACTCAGAAAATTCTCAAATAAATCCCTGAGATACTAGGGGTCATATCTTGCCAAAATATCCAAAAACATCTCCTAGTCCAGTTCAAATTTTCAGCAAAAATATTCTGACAAGCTTCTGGTCATTTTCAGACCTTTGTGAAGAAAGTACCAGCAAGAGGTATCCATTTGGTCTGAAATTTTTATGGCAAATTCTCACTACCAAATAACTCCCAAACACCAAATTTCTGGACCAGTACAGGGTTTGTACATGAACTATGTGCAAATCTTTGTAGAAATTTCCCAAAACTTGCCAGCAGATAGTCCTTCCAACCTAGATCATCCCAGACAAGTCACTTGGCTTCATTCACAACTCATCCATGCTCTAGATCCCTCTCAAGTTTCTGTTCAGAAACTATTTCTGATGCTACACTTCCGCTCAGAGTGTATCTAGCCGATTCAGTGGCACAAGGAGGCTAAGTGACCTAGGGTCGATGCACTGGACAAGGTGTGCCAGGCGTGCGTGGCCTCCAGGTGCCAGCACCCATGGTGAGCACGGCACTGGCATGCCTGTGCACGCGCTCTGCGCGCCGACCGCGTCGGACGCGACCACTCCGGTCGTCCCGCGTCGCCGTACCTTGTCTGGTGGTGCCTACATCGTTGCCGCCACCCACGTACCCTGCTCCAGAGACTTCCCCTCGCCGGAATCGCCCTCGCCGGCCGCCACCGCAGCGCCGCACTATTGCGCCCGTGCGGCCACAGTGCGGTGAGCTGGCTGTCCTCTTCCTCCCGCCGAGCTATCGCATCGCATTAATTCGCCTGCTCTCCGCCGTCACCTCGCCCGCGCCGCGACAGCCACCTCGCCGTCCTTGCTTCGGCGACATGGCCACAGCGCCGCCCGGTTCGGGAACCCTCCTCCCCGCCTATAAATAGCTCGCCCCGCCCGTCCCAGCTCCTCACCGCACCTCCTCCACCTCCAATCGAGCCCAGCTCGCCGGAGTACTGCCGCCGATCCCCCACTCTGCACCAGCACACTCCACCCCACCCTAGCCCTGCCCAACCTCATATTCGAGCTCAGAGTACTTCCACAGCCCTGCCTGACCTCTCCCTTGGCCGAACTGCTGCCGGAGTTGCCGTCCCCGATGACCACCGAGAGCAGCCACCGCCGGAGAGGAAGGAGGCGACGTTGTCCGGCCACCTCTCGCCAAGCTACGGGTACGTGCGTCTTCGTCTCCGAGTGCTCGACCCATCCCCATCGTCTCCCGACCTCGTCGCCGTCTCTATCGCCGACGACCATCGCCGGAGCGCCGCGGTACTCTGTTGCTCTCCCCCCTCTGTTTAAATATGACAGGCCGACCCCACCTGCCAGCGGCTCAGGCCCGCACCCGAAGCGGTATAAGTGGAAGTGTATTTCCACTTTACGCTTTCGACGTGGCCCGCTGGAGGTTTTCTGATTTTCAATTTAAATTCATTTTAATCCAGTTTGACCAGCACCTTTGACCAGCTCTATCTTTTAAACCACAAGTCCAATTGAATTGATTCTTTTTGCATTAGTTTCGTATTGAGCCCCTCTATTTTCTGGCCAAATTTGGTATTTTTCCAATGTTCACAGAATTTTTGGCAAGAAAAAGGGCTTTATGTAACATTTTCTTTTGCTATTTAAAAATGTCTTCAGAAGGAAATTGCTGTGGATTTGAAGACCAGGAGTTTGTAGACACTCCACTTGAGCAAGGCAAGCCACATCATCCATTGCATAAGGCATAGCAATAGTATTGGCTTTATAATGGATTATTTTGCACTTAATTCAATTTAAATAGGCTATAATCTATATTGTTGATTATATTGCAATAACCCTGCCATGTTAGCTCATTTGTCCAACATAGCTAGTATAACCAGTAACTTTACATGTTAACTTCACTGTGATGGTTGATCAAGTGCCACCGACCCGGACTTACCCGTGCAGCCACATCTACTGGAATGGGACGGCCTTGACTTGGTCTGACCGCGTGCTCTTTTACCGGTACCACCAAAGAGGGGAGGTTATGCGTGCGTGCTGCCCTAATCAGGTAGACGACGATAACCTCGTGAGCCCAAGTTGAGTTATTTGCCGGCGTCCCCGTTTGGGACAGTTTAGTTGGCCACGACGGTGGCAGGTGTCATGAGTGACACAGGGGCCACCCAGGGCATGACTCGGACGGGGGATGATTGTCGGTGGTACGATAGAAGGGTCACGGGTTAGGCAAGTTTCGTTGGACGAATGTCCATGGTGTGGGTAACATGCGCAACCTCTGCAGAGTGTAAGAATCTATTCGAATAGCCGCGTCCACGGTATTGGACACAGTCCGCACTAGGTCACACTGTGTGATCAACCGCAATAATAATAATGATGGAAGAACTCGTTTCATACTCGGAAGTGACCGATGGGTCATGAGTGCTCCAGGGGTCATGTGTGAACCCGGGGAAGAGTAAGTTGGTAACCGGTAACAGTAAGTGAGCATACTAAAGTATTTAGCATAATCATTGCCATGCTATTGTTTGCTGCACTGTTTTGGTTGCTGTGAGCTTGCGAGTACATTCTAAGTACTCACCTGGCGTATCATGCCAGATGCAGGAGAAGCCGGTGATGGAGATCCCGAAGGTTCATGCTACGCTAACTAGGTTGTGTCCCAGCAGTGTCCCTATGGGATGGAGTGTCCCACACGATGTTCCACTACGCTGTAGTCTAACCGCTAGTACTGAGGCCCTTTGGTGTTTCATAAATAATGTAGATACTGTCATAGCACGAGTAGTGCTCCTGGCCTCATCATCCTATGTAATATCCAAGCTTGTACTTGTACTATATCAATAAAGATCAGTTTTGTTCTGCTCCAAGTTGTTGTGTGTTTCCATAAGACATGATCTCTGGGTTGGGAACACAGGGTAAACCGGTCCTCTGAGCCGGGGTGCCACAGTGACCTTGCTTTTATTGCAATCAAAAACAGCCCTTGCAGTATTCAAAAAGGTTATACCAAGAATGATCGACATGCTGTCATCCTCGGGCATATCAAGAATAACAAAGTCTGTTAAGATAGTAACATTTGCAACCACAACGGGAACGTCCTGACAAATTCCAATAGGTATAGTAGTTGATTTATCAGCCATTTGTAAAGATATTTCAGTAGGTGTCAGCTTACTCAAATCAAGTCTTCTATATAAATAGAAAGGCATAACACTGACACCGGCTCCTAAATCACATAAAGCAGTTTTAACGTAATTTCTCTTAATGGAGCATGGTATAGTGGGTATCCCTGGATCTCCTACCTTTTTAGGTACTCCACCCTTAAAAGAATAATTTGCAAGCATGGTAGAAATTTCAGCTTCAGGTATCTTTCTTTTATTAGTGACAATATCTTTCATGTATTTAGCATATGGAGGCATTTTCAAAATATCCGTCAAACGTGTTCGCAAAAAGACTGGCCTAAGCATTTCAACAAAACGCTCAAAATCTTCCTCGTCCTTATTTTTCGGAACCTTACTAGGAAATGGCATGGGTTTTTGAACCCATGGTTCTCTTTCTCTACCATGTTTTCTAGCAATGAAATCTCTTTTATCATACCTTTTATTGTTGGGAGGTGGGTTATCAAGATCAAGTGCAGGTTCTATTTCTACATCATTATCAGGTTCTTTATCATTGTCTAGTTGAGCATCAACATGAACATCATCATTATCATTAGCTGGATCTTCATTACCAGATTGTGTCTGAGCATCAGAAATAGAAACATCATTATGATTCTCAGAAGGTTTTTCTATCGCAGGTTCACTAGAAGCATGCAAAGTTTTATCATTTTTCTTTTTCTTTTTCTTCTTAGATGAACTAGGTGCATCAATATTAATTCTTTGATAATCTGCTCAATTCTTTTAGGATGACCTTCAGGATATAGAGGATCCTGAGCCATTTTACCTCCTCTAGTCACAACTCTAACAGCACGATGATTCATTTTATTATTCATCTCATTAAGCAAATCATTTTGTGATTTAGAGCCTTGTTCTAACTGAGTGTGAACCATGGATGAATGTTTACTTAAGCCTCTAACATAATTAGCAATCCTAAACATCAAGTCACTCAAGCGATCAATCATGGTAGCATTTCGTTTCAATTGATTGCTAACATACATGTTAAAATTCTCTTGCTTAACAATGTAGTTATCAAATTCATCCAGGCATTGACTAGCAGATTTATTATAGGGAATATCACCTTCATCGAATCTATAAAGAGAATTTACCTTTACTACCTGTGTCGGGATATCGAGCCCATGTATTTCTTCAATAGGTGGTAAATTCTTGACATCTTCTGATTTAATACCCTTTTCTTTCATAGATTTCTTAGCTTCTTGCATATCTTCTGGACTGGGGAATAGAATACCTCTCTTCTTCGGAGTTGGCTTCGGTGGTGGTTCAGGAAGTGTCCAATCATCGGCATTCTTTAACATATTATTCAATAGTTCTTCAGCCTGCCCAATAGTTCGTTCCCTGAAAACATAGCCAGCACAACTATCTAGGTAGTCCCTAGAAGCATCGGTTAGCCCATTATTGAAGATATCAAGTATTTCATTTTTCTTCAGAGGATGATCAGGCAAAGCATTAAGTAATTGGAGAAGCCTCCCCCAAGCTTGAGGGAGCTTCTCTTCTTCAGATTGCGCAAAGTTAAATATTTCCTGCAAGGCAACTTGTTTCTTATGAGCAGGAAAATATTTTTCAGAGAAGTAATATATCACATCCTCGGGACTACGCGCACAATCAGGAGCAAGAGTATTAAACCATTTTTTAGCATCACCCTTTAATGAGAAAGGAAACAACTTAAGAATATAGTAGTAGCGAATTTTTTCCTCATGAGCAAATATGGTGGCAATATCATTCAATTTAGTAAGGTGTGCCACAACAGTTTCAGTTTCATAACCATGAAAAGAATCAGATTCTACTATCGTAATTAATTTAGGATCAACAGAGAATTCATAATCCTTATCAGTAACAAAGATAGGAGAAGTAGCAAACTTAGGATCATATTTCATTCTCTCTATCATAGACTTTTCTTTTAGCTTACTCAGTAATTTCTTAAGATCATCTCTATCATTACAAGCAAGAAATTCTCTAGCTATCTCCCCATCCATAACATAACCTTCTGGTATCTTAGGCATTTCAACTCTAGTAGGAGAGCTAGGCATAATAGGTGAATCATAATTTTCATCAGTTTCAGCATTCTCAAGTTCTTTAGCTTTAGCAATTTTTCCATCAAGAAATTCACCTAGTGGCACAGTATCCTCACGCAGAGTACTAGCATCATCACAAGTTTCATTTATAACAGAAGTAGTATCATCAGTTACTTGCGACATATCAGAATGAATAGCAGCTGGTGGTGTCGCAAGCCTACTTAAAACAGAAGGTGAATCAAGTGCGGAGCTAGATGGCAGTTCCTTACCTCCCCTCGTCTTAGAGGGTACGATCTTGGTCTTAGCGTCTTTCAGATTCTTCATAGTGATCAACAGATACAATTCCCAAGTGACTCAATAAATAGAGCTATGCTCTCTGGCGATGGCACCAAAAAAAGGTCTTGATAACCCACAAGTATAGGGGATCGAGACAGTCTTGGAGGGTAGTATTTCACCCAAATTTATTGATTCGACACAAGGGGAGCCAAAGAATATTTACGAGCTTAGCTGTTGAGTTGTCAATTCAACCACACCTGGAGAACTAAATATCCGCAGCAAATTGTTTAGTAGCATAGTAATATGATAGTGTGATAGCAGCGGTAACAGTAGCAATAGTAACAGGAACAGTAACAAAACTGTTTTGTAGTGATTGTAACAGAAGCAACAACAAAAGTAACTTAGCAAAGATCAATATGAGAAAAACGTAGGCATTGGATCAACGATGGATAATTGTGTTGGATGACATTCATCATATAACAGTAACAACCTAGAGCGATACACAATAGCTCCAATTCATCAATGTAATGTAGGTATGTATTTCGTATATAGTCACACGTGCTTATAATAAGAACTTGCATGACATCTTTTGTCCTACCCTCCCGTGGCAGCGGGGTCCATAAGGAAACTAAGGAATATTAAGGCCTCCTCTTAATAGAGAACCGGAATAAAGCATTACCACATGGCGAATACATGAATCCTCGAATTACAGTCATCCCCGGAGAGTATCCCAACTATTGTCACTTTGGGGTCTACAGATCAGAACAATAACAAGTGCATACAACTTGCAAGATAGGATCCAAAACACACTTATAATCTTGAAAACATAATAGGTTCAGATCTGAAATCATGGCACTCGGGCTCTAGTGACAAGCATTAAGCATAGCAAAGTCATATCAACATGAATCTCTGAATATAGTGGATACTAGGGATCAAGCCCTAACAAATTGACTCGATTACATGACAAATCTCATCCAACTCCATCACCGTCCAACAAGCCTATGAAGGAATTACTCACTCCCGGTGGTGAGCAACATGAAGCTATTGATGGAGAAGGCTTGGTGATGATGATGGCGACGAATCCCCCCCCCTCCGGAGCCCCGAACGGACTCCAGAATAGCACTCCCGATGAAGAATAGGAGGTGGCGGCGACTCCGTATCGTAAAACGCGATGAAACTTCTTCTCCTATTTTTTTCTCGGAGAAACGGAATTTATAGCGCTGTAATTAGGTCAGACAGAGCCTCGTGGGCCCCACAAGGCATCAGGGCGCGCCCTGGGGGTAGGCGTGCCTTGTTGCCTTGTGAGCAACTGGTGACCACCCTCCGGTAGATCTTCGTTCCTGTATTTTTTATATATTCAATAAAAAATCTCCGGAAAGTTTCGTCCGATTCCGAGAACTTTTATTTCTGCACAAAAAACAACACCAAGGTAATTTTGCTGAAAACATCGTCAGTCCGGGTTAGTTTCATTCAAATCATGCGAATTAGAGTCCAAAACAAGAGCAAACGTGTTTGGAAAGGTAGATACGACGGAGACGTATCAACTCCCCCAAGCTTAACTCATTGCTTGTCCTCAAGCAATTCAGTTGACAAACTGAAAGTGATAAAGAAAAACTTTTACGAACTCTTTTCTTCTTGTATCCGTATATATGCTTAAATAGTAACCAAGTTTTCAGCAAAGACCATGAACTAAACATGTGAATGATAACACTTAGATTTCATATTTACTCATATCAATGGCATAATCAACTAACGAGCAATAATAACATATCTTCAATACCAACAATTTGTCAAAACAATCATGATATAATATAATAACATGGTATCTCGCTAGCCCTTTCTGAGACCGCAAAAGATAAATGCAGAGCACCTCTAAAGTTCAAGTAGCGACTAAACATTGTAATTCAGGGTAGAAGAGATCCAGTCATGCTCATATCCAACATTAACTAGACTCAATGCATGTTAAACTAAGAATGACAATAGCGCTCTCAGGTTGGTGCTTTGAATAAGAAGGTGATGACTCAACAATAAAAGTAAATAACATGAAAGTAAATAGATAGGCCCTTCGCAGAGGGAAGCAGAGTTTGCAGAGGTGCCAGAGCTCGAAGCTTAAATCAGAGATGAATACAATTTTGAGTGGTGTGCCTTTCCTGTCAACGTCATGACAAAGGACTTCAATATCTTCCATGCTAAGCACATTATCGGCGGTTCCCAAGAGGAAAGGTAAAGGTTGTAGCATCGATGTTGCCTACCTACGGGCCATTCCAGCACCGCCCGTTTGCTGGTCGAAACAATTGGCTCATTGGTCCTAGCAGTCACCGCTGCGGTTGCAACATCTTATGGCCATCGGTTCCAGCATCCATGGTAGCCAGTTCCAGCCAATCGTCTCGCCGGTTCCAGCACGTCCTGCGTAGCATTACTCGCGACAGACGCATGTCCACCATGTAGTGTGCCGATGCAGCACCCCTCATCCTAGCACGGCTCGCGGCATGTGCCATCACGGGGTGCTAGCCATCACAGCACGGGTCGTAGCCAGTCCCAGCATAGGCACTCGCCATCCCTAGCACGAGTCGCGACCGTGTCGCAACACGGGCGCTCACAGTCCCAACATCATCGATCAGTGGATGTAGCATTTGGGACTGGCAGTCGCCGCATTTGTAGCTAGCAGTTTTAGAGTTGTACTACTTGGGTTGGCCGGTCGTAGCTCGGGTGCGGTGGCCGCAGCACCGGGCTCCGCCAGTCATGGTGCCGCTCTGTGCACTGTCGGTGGTAACTCCGGCGTGACGAGTTGCAGTCCTGCCATACGTCGGTCGCAGCTCGTGTGTGTGCCCAGGGGTCGTCGGCTTGGCAGGCTCGCCACACATCAGTTTCGGCCGCCATCTCGCTTGCAACTCCTAGTAGGCCACTCGCATCGGCGAGGAGTGGAGCACGGTCGGCCTTGTAACTCCTTATTGGCACTTGCTGCAGCAAGGGGAGGATGAGGTACAATAGCGGAACGATGAGAGCAGGAAGGGGGAAGTGGGCGATGCTTCTGACAAAGAAGAATTGAGAGAGAGAGGAGATCGTGTGGATGCGCGTGGTTTCTTAGATCAGTTTTGATTCGAGAGTGCGCATTCGACCGGCACTGCGCTCAGCCGGTTGGCCGATTGGAATCAATTTTGCTGGTTTTATGTTTAACCCCTTGCATCAAACTAGCCTCTCCCCGACGGGCTCCGCCCAATCAAACCCAGTGAGCAGGGCAAGCGGTCGAGCCCCATCCACCTCCATAAAACCCTCCTTTGCTGCTCAGGCCTCAAAGCTCACAACCGCGTCTGCGAGGAGGAAGGCACCGCGTCGTCTGTGAGGTATGCTCCGCCCCCGCCCTTTTACCCCCACACACCCACCCCTTTCCTCTCTTCGACGAATTAAGCGCGATTCTGGTGTGATTGTGGCTACTGTGAGCTGGGGAGATGAAAATAAAAGGGGGAAAACTTGCAATCTTTCATTAGTGGTGGTCAGTTTGGGGTTTTCCAATGCAAGCTCCTTGGTGTTTTTTTAACAGATCAAGATTGAGGCGCTCCTTTTTGTTTTCAGCCCGCTTCGTCCGTGGAGCTGTCTTGATCTTCTTTTTCAGCCTTCTTCATTCACCAACAATTAATTTGGTTGAGACCATCACTGCCTTCCAAGATTGTCATCTTTCTTGATGTTCGTTTGTCTCTAATGTGCACAGATCTATTTTTGTACTGTGAGGTGGGGAGAAGATAACGAAAGGGTTGAACTTGCCATCTTTCTTTGGGAAGCTTACTTGCTCATGGGTTGTGGTTTTCTGAAGCAAGTTCTTGGCTACATGCTATTTTCTTCCTTACAATTTTCTAC
Organism: Elymus sibiricus; assembly: GCA_039707655.1. Lineage (NCBI taxonomy): Eukaryota > Viridiplantae > Streptophyta > Magnoliopsida > Poales > Poaceae > Elymus > Elymus sibiricus. Next base: position 111,293,795 of record CM077664.1, on the reverse strand, counting down.
GTTTGTGGAGCTCTTCATCTTCAGTTCCCGTTTTAGCAGTAATTATTTGGTTGAGATCTGCACTGCCTTTGGAGATTACCATGTTCATTCGTTTCTAATGTGCAGTATATATTGTTTGATTTATGGCATGGTGATTGATTTCCGTTTCAGAGGATTCCTGAAGAGAGGAAGTGCAAGAGCTATGGGCAACTCCTGTGTCACTGGCTCCAGCAGTAAGGATTTCTTTTGAGCTAGCTTCCTTTTGCTTCTTTACTAGGCAACTTGTGATAATAATTCATGAATTATTTTACTGAAAAACAACCGAAATGTATTATGCCATGCAAAAGAAGATGTTCATCCTTTCCCTTCACCTCCTGTTTGGTCAAAGTAACCATTAATCCATTATATGTATGTTAGGAAATTCCCAGTAATACTTGCACTTTCCATCAGTTTGCCTCACTCTAGGTTCACAAAAAAAAAGTTTGCGTCTGCCCAAAGTCTCGGGGAAGATTAGGCAGAAACCTTAACCCATTTTCTGAGTAATTCTAGCACAACTAACTTCACAATTCTACAAATGTATATGCACAAGGACATTAAATACGTGTGTAGAAAGCGAAAAGAACAACAGTACATCGTAGTAATTGACAATACTGCACTAATCTAACGGACCAATCATTGTCGCCTATTCGTCTCGTGGGTCGCAGCCTGCACTAATCTGTTGTAGTTTAGACTATAGGATTTTTAGTCCTTGCAGGGTTGGCGTTTAGGACGGTGGTGGTGCTTCATCTTTGAAGCTATGTCAACTGAACAAGGCCAATGTTCTAATGAAATCTGAACGTTAATCGTCATAGACAGGAACTCGAAGGTATTGCTTTATTGCCTTGATCTAGCATCAGTGGAAAAGCGAATAATCAAGAGTTGGTTTTCCGGGCTCCGATCTTCCTCGAGTTCATCCACAACAAAGTTTACCGGGCGGTAAAGGTTTTTCTTTCTTTCTCAAGTCATTACGCCTCTAAAATTTGTAAAAGTTGAAGATCTTCGCAACCAAGCACAGGGTCTCTTGTAATTTTTATGTAAGTAGTCTTTCCCACTACGCACTTATTTCTATCTAGCTAAAGCTTCTCCCACATTAAGACACATCGTCATACATATCGATGCCATTAGTTTTAGATTTCTTGTACGGAAGCAGTAACGCAGTTGAAGCAAGTAAAGAACACACGCACGAGACATGACATTATCATGGAGGCCAAATAATCTAGCTACTCCGTCTTGGAGGAACCAATGACTGCAATCTGAGCTTCAATGCAGCACTTTGTCTTCACGAGATAACCTTTTGAGGAGTCCTTAAAGTCTTCCAGCGATATGAACTTCTCCCATCCCCTAGTGGGGCTAGAATTCTTGAACTGGAACCTGCCTAAAGCCCCCCCCCCCCAAAATACCATGTCAGTCAGGAAATATGGTGATAACAATTTGTTTAGCATCTGAAATCTGGTCTGCTGCGTGAAATTTCTACTAACGAGCGAATCTGGTCTTTGATGCTTATGCTAATTTCTGCCAGGTTCGCCGAGTCATGATGGAGTGTATCCGGCACCTTCATTCTCAGGTACAACGAGAGGTGGTTCCCATTCTTATCGTAACATGATGGATAGATAGTGATGAACCTGAAAATTGGAGAACATCACACGATGTAATCCATCACTGATAAGAAGAGGTCAAACTCCAACGGTCTTTTTTATTTAATTAAAAAGAAGTATGGTAGTCTTTCTGTTCAAACGAAATCCAAACAATTATGTAAACCGAATAACTAAGAATTAATATTATCATCAAGTTACCATTTGTGCCCACAGAACTCAAACTCTGGAGAGGTGCCCGGGTTCTTCAACGCAAAGAAATCATCAATGTTCCAGGTGTAGACTTGGGGGTCACTGCAGATCTTGCTAATCTTCTGAACAAACAACGTCTCTGATACATCGTTACTTTTAACAACGACAACTTTGATGAACTGGATACCAAAAACACTGCTGTCTTTGACGAGGAATCCAGAGGATTGCTCCTTAAGCGTGGCAAGGGGGATCATGCATGAGCTCCCAGAGAATCTGCTTGTAGCCTGAAAATTGTGGCTCACTGCAAACAAAATATTCAAATATAAGGCATAAACAAAGAAATGGTGTTGTTCCTCTTGTGAAACAGGTTATAATCTACACTATCAATCTAGTAGCCCTGTAGCCGACTAGTTGTGAAGCTTAAAGAACTCTCCCCCTGTTCACTTTTATAAGACGTTTTAGACAATTAAGACAGCACCCAAAACTGTTCAAGGTCAACTGTATAAAATGTCTTATAAAAAAGAACGGAGGGAGCATTTGCTAATGTACCTTGATGCTGTTCATGGTGCTTTCCATATGACTGGTCATATATCAGGAACTTGAAAGTTGCCTCAACGACCGTATGGGGTCTCTCAGATAGAGATAGTCGAGACATCACAAGCTTAAGAGAAACATATTCACTTTTGTCACCACTCTTCCTGTCCCTTGGGTTCAGCATCAGGTACCTGCAAATCAATTCCCAACAAAGGAAGGGAGAGCAAACAAGTGAGAATGAATTTTGTTCAAGGCATGGATGCATCAAACTATCCACTCTGTTGGAACAGCTGAAAAAATAGTAACTGTACCATTTAAACCCCCTGATGTCAAACACACTGGAGTTGGTCCATCCTTCACCCTTATCAAGAAGCGAGGAGAAACCATCGATCCTCCATTTGAAGGTTGTCTCTGACCCCTTGGATTCCTGGCTCTGTCCCGGGTTTGGGTTTGACACGCCTACAAAGCAACAATTCTTGCATCAGTAACAGCATCAAAAGATCACAATATATAGCAGCTCAAATTACATCAGCAGACCACGAGACTGAGAAAGTAGTCATGATTGATCTGTTAAATTAGTGCAGTCTTGTCAATTACTGTGAAGTACTGTTTAATGTCCTTGTGCACTATATATAGATTTGTAGAATGATAAAACTCACTGTGCCAGAATTACTAAGAAAATGGGACGGTTTTTTTTGTTTTGTTTTGCTGCTAGGAGGGCGAGCTTTATGCTAGCTTCTTTCTTCCCAGGGACTTCGAACAGAGGTAAACATATAACTTGGACACAGGCAAACTGATGGAAGAAAAATAGGAACTAGTTTGGCCCCTACCCATATAAGATTTGACTCTTCTAAGTATTGAAGAAAGGTTTACTACTCCTGTTACTGGGAATTTCTTAGCATCTCTATGATGGTTACTTTAACCAAACAGGAGGTGCAAGAAAATGATGAACATCTATTTTTTAGCAAAGCATAATACATTTCGTTTGCCTTTGAGTAAAATAATTCAACTCTTATCTGATTTTTGTGAACAGTCTGAACCTTGTTTATAAGATGAACAGTGGGAGCGGGAGCTACATGCACCAGGCTGCCCTTTCTGAACCTTGTTTATAAGATGAACCATCTAGACTAATTCAAGTTCAAGTAAGAAGCAAAAAAAGAAACCACAAAGAACAATGCTTGCATCAGTATGACGACATCTAATGATCACAATATATAGCAGCTCAAATTATTATTACACGAGTGGCCCAGTAAGAAGCACAAATAAAACCTTACATGAACTGGTAACACACGAGTTGTCAATGGCTCTTGCCCCGTTGGATTTCAGACTCTGCCCGTGGTTTGAGCTGCCTGAAACGATAGCATCAGAGGATCACACTAGATGGAGTCGAGGGACCGGATTCCTCTTCCTGCCATCGCCGGCAGGAGTAGCCTGCGGAGGGGAGGTGCACGGACTGGTCGACGGAGCTGCAAGGGACGAGATCTTCCGCCCAGCCGGGGCTTCCACGATCATGCCCTTGACGATCTTCCGGCAAACTTTGGAAGTTTGACCATATATAAACTCACCCCCTTGACGATCTTCCCTGCGGCGTCGAGGTGCATGCCGTCTTCTGTGTGCATCCACTTCGAAGGTGTGGCATGAGTTCTGACTTGCGTTGAAATTCAGCTGGCACACCACAGGGAGGTCGACACGTAATGGGCCGTGGCGTTCCTGAAGTAGCCAGCATGCCCAAAACGGATACTGCTGCCTACTTACACGAAACGAACACCAGACATGCATGGTTGCCCAGCGTGCATGCGGTACGCGTCTCTCCACTTCAGTAAAAGTGGGGAAGTGGGTGTAGCCGCGTAGGCAGCCTTGTAGGGGTGAATCGGCAAAAGGGGGAAAGAAGCAGAATTTTATGCTTCGTCCATGAACTTGAGATGAGAGGAAATGATGTACGTCAAAGCAAAAAAGGAAAGATAAGAAGCAAGAGGAAGAAGAGCTGAATAGGACTTTCGGTTTACTTTCGCTAGAAGAAGAACACGAAGAGGAGCAAGACGATGGAGACATATCAACACCCTCACTGATATTTGGATCATCGGTGATGGTTGCTCTTCTCTTCCTTCCCGTGCATTACCAAAAGGTCTATCACGAGAAACAAGAGGAAGAGCGACCCCCACGACAACAGTCAGGATTCTTCCTCTCTCATATATGGAGCAAGGAGCCCCAACAGACTGAAAGTCAACCCGTTACATATATGGAGCAATGGCATAAAAATGGCCTATGTTCTGCCGGAATGTCGATTAATTCCCATTCCGGCAAATCACGGGCACTCGATATTTCCTACTTTCTAGCACAAGTCATGCCAAAATTCACGAAAAATTTCGACATGACCTTTGCTAAAATAGGACATATCAAGCACCTGAAATTTGCCGGAACGGAAATGAATCAACATTCCGGCAAAACATAGGCCACTCGGAGGTGTTCCCTGCAAAATGCATCCATGCATCCATTTTGTCGGCTTTTTTCACAATGAAACAAAAGTGCAACAATCAATAATGCATCCATGCATCCATCCATCTAACCATCCATCTAGCAAACATACATCCATCTACATATATATTAAAAAAAAACTAAACCTAAAACTAAACAGAGAGGAGAGGGAGGTGCTCACGGTGGGCGGGACGGGGCCGAGCGGGAGAGGGAGACGCGACACGAGAAATCCTGCATAATCCACCGAGTGAAAATTTTAGATTATCAATATAATTGGCAACAACATTTTTATATTTTATTCGATACCTAAAATATTTTCTATTCGATACCTAAAGTTTCTATTCTATTACTATTTTTTTACTTCAAATTTTCTATTCTATTACTAGTTTTTATATTCTATTCGATTACTAGTTTTTATATTTTTCATTCTTGTATACAAAATTTTTATATTTTATTTGATACCTAAAATACTTAAAGGTATTTGGTTCAAAAAACCTACATCGAATGAATAAATTTTTTCTATTCTATTCAAAAGACCTACATTTACTGAAAATTTTCTATTTTTCTATTCTATTCTACATTTACTAATTTTCTATTCTATTCAAAAGACCTACATTTACTGAAATTTTTCTAATTTTCTATTCTATTCTACATTTACTGAAAATTTTCTATTCTATTCAAAAGACCTACATTTACTAAAAAAATTCTATTCCATTCAAATAATCTACATTCTATTGTATTCGAAAAACATTAAAAAGACCTACATTCTACAAGAACAGAGAGAGGAGGGATGGAGGGAGGAGAGACGAGGAGGGCGGCCGTACGAGGAGGGAGGAGGGATGGAGGGAGGCAGGAGGGAGAGGGAGGGAGGAGAGAGGAGGAGGGTGGCCGTACGAGGAGGGAGGAGGGAGGAGGGATGGAGGGAGGCAGGAGGGGGGGAGGAAGGAGAGAGGAGGAGGGCGGCCGTACGAGAAGGGAGGAGGGAGGAGGGAGGAGGGAGGAGGAATGGAGGGAGGCAGGAGGGAGAGGGAGGGAGGAGGGCGGCAGCTTACCGAGGAAGGAGGAGGGAGGACGGCGATGGCAATGCGGCGGCGGCAATGCGGCGGCGACGGCAGGAGGATGAAGAGGCAGAGAGAGTGAGTGAGGGAGAGTGAGAAAGTGGACGAAAGAGGGATGGGATAATGTTGACTTAGCAGCAGCTTGGGTTCAGGCCCAGCACTACTGCTAAGTGCCGTTGCAGTAGCGCGGTGCCGTGGACCGGCGCTGCTGCTAAGCGGGGCCCACCAGGTGGCACAGTGCAATGGTAGTTGCAGTGGTGGGTTTGTAACATGCGCTACTGCTACCGGTTTAGCAGAAGCGCTGGAACAGTGGGCCGCGCTGCTACTATAGGTAGCCTGGTGGGTATTGTGGGGACATTTTAGCAGCAGCGCCGTTTGGCGTCCCCACGCTACTGCTACATGCCTACCAGTAGCGTGCTTTTCCTACCCGCGCTGCTATAAATTAGCAGTAGCACTTCCTTCTTACCCGCACTGCTGTTAAGCCTCTACCTATAAGGCTTTCCCTAGTAGTGAGAGGTTCTGGCTGTGCTCGACGTTCTCCCCAACGCTTCCCTGTTGACATTTCGATGGGTCCCCTTTATAAAAGTTGTTCAGGTGGACGACCTGCCTCGGTTTCCACGCCAAACGACCGCTCATGCGAGCGCGTGCGGTCGCATGGAACACCGTCTTTGACACTGGTTGCCTTCTGGCGCCTCTTGGTGACTTATCTCTTCACCATTTTCCTTCCTTTCCTTTCTCCCATGTGATTTCTTCCCTTTTTAGCCAATTTCCTCTGAAAAAATATCAAAGAGAGGATTTGTGGAATCCTATGCATTCATTAGTCATAAGTGGCAATATCGGAGTGAATATCTCTCTTTTAATAAAATATCTTGGTTTAAACAAGGTTGAAATGAGTGTAAAAATATCACTCATCAAGTGTTACGGGCAAAACTTGAAGCACCTCATGTGCAAACTGAACATTCTCTCGCAAAGTATCAAGGTTTCAAACGCAAACCGTCACCTTTCACATAGAACTATTTTTTAACATAATTTCACCTTCAAACTATTTATCTATTGAATATACATCATTGAAAGTGCCATGCTCAATTTTGGGGCTATTCTGGTTTATTAATCTGAATTTTACAGCCCTTCCGTACTTTCTTGATTTGTGGCGGGCGCCATCATGTGCCCGCCACTACTAATTGGAAAATTTGGGACAGGTTGAGGAAATATTCCTCTGGTAGTCATCACACTTGCTCACCACTGACACGTTAACAACAAGTGGCGGCCGACCATCTGGGGCCCGCAACTAGTACGTTAACAACCAGTGGCGGGCGGTCGTCTTGGGCCCGCCACTATTGTCTTTATTCCACGGCTAATTTTGTATAAACTTACGAGTGGCGGGTGGCCAAATTTTCCAGCCACTGTTATCCTTAGAGAATCGCCAATAGATGATGTAGATGTATAAATAACTACTGTTTACATCACCAAGACCTAAAAACGTTTCTCCAACAGATGATGTAGATGTATAAAGTATAACGTCACCTGCTCCAAGTGATGTAAAATACAACACTTGGAGACGCAAATTTACATCACCAGCCGCCTGCTGATGTAAAACGGTCATCCACGCGCGAACCGCCAATAGTCACTTCTTCTTCCCCCACCCACTACGCAACCACCTCCTTGTCTCCCGCCGCACAGCCGCCACTGCGCCGCCCGCCACTGAACCCTACCGCACCGCTAGATCCGGCCTCCCCACCGCTCCCGCCGCCGGTTCTGCCGCATTTCCGCCGCCCTGCCTGCGAATCGGCCGCTTTTTCGCCGCGCCGCTGCCCGATTCGAGCTCCTCCGTTGCCTCCCACCGCATTTGAAGCTCGACCGCCGCCCCTTGATGTCTACTACACAACTTTATTCTTGTAGACTTGGTTGGGCCTCCAAGCGCAGAGTTTTGTAGGACAGCAGCAAATTTCCCTCAAGTGGATGACCTAAGGTTTATCAATCCATGGGAGGTGTAGGATGAAGATGGTCTCTCTCAAACAACCCTGCAATCAAATACAAGAAATCTCTTGTGTCCCCCAACACACCCAATACAATGGTTAATTGTATAGGTGCACTAGTTCGGCGAAGAGATGGTGATACAAGTGTAGTATGGATAGTAGATATAGGTTTTTGTAATCTAAAATAATAGAAACAGTAAGGTAGCAAGTGATAAAAGTGAGCACAAATGGTATTTCATTGCTTGGAAACAAGTCCTAGGGTTCATACTTTCACTAGTGCAATATCTCAATAGTGCTAACATAGTTGAATCATATAACAATCCCTCAACGTGCGACAAAGAATCACTCCAAAGTTCTTATCAATAGCGGAAAACATAAGATGAAATTGTTGTAGGTAGCGAACCACCTCAAAGTTATCTTTCCGATCAATCTATTGATCCATCCCTATAAGTGTCGCAAACAACCCTAGAGTTCGTACTACAATAACACCATATGATATGCATCAATCAACTCTAATGTCACCTAGATACTCCAATGTCACCACAAGTATCCGTGAGTCAATTATTCGATATGCATCAAACAATTTTAGATTCATAATATTCAATCCAACACAAAGAACTTCAAGGAGTACCCCAAAGTTTCTATCGGAGAAAGTAGGATGAAAAGGTGTATCAATCTATGTGCCTAGATTACCCCAATGTCACCTCGGGAATCCGCAAGTTGATTACCAAAACATATATCAAGTGACTCAATCAAATACCCCATTGTCACCACGGGTATCCACATGCAAGACATACATCAAGTGATCTCAAATCCAAAATATTCAATCCGATAATAATGAAACCTCAAAGGGAAAGACTCAATTCATCACAACAAGATAGAGAGGGAAGAACACCATATGATCCAACTATATTAACAAACCTCATGGTACATCAACATCGTGCCCTATCAAGATCAAGAGAGAGAGAGAGAGAGAGAGAGAGAGAGATCAAACACATAGCTACTGGTACATACCCTCAACCCCGAGGGTGAACTGCTCCCTCCTCGTCATGGAGACCCCCGGGATGATGAAGATGGCCTCCGGTGATGATTTCCCCCTCTGGCAAGGTGCTGGGAAAGGCCTCCAGATGAGATCACTTTAGAACAGAGGCTTGCGGCGGCAGCGTGGCAGTTCTAGGTTTCTTTCTGGGGGTTTCCCGATTTATAAGAATTTTCCGCGTTGGTTTTACGTCAGGGGGGTGTCCGAGGGACCCACGAGCTCAGACAGCGCGCCCTAGGGAGGGCACTAGGTGAGCTCGTGACTCCCCTGGAATTCGTATGGTCCTCCTCCGAAGCTTCGTGGGTCTCTTCTTGCCCATAAAAAATCACCTTAAATTTTCGTGCCATTTGGACTTTGTTTGGTATGGTTTTTCTGCGAAACAAAAAATAGCCAAAAAACAGAAACTGACACTGGGCACTAGGTCAATAGGTTAGTTCCCAAAAATCATATAAAAGTGCAGCAAAACCATATAAAATTGTTGTAAACATGGCATGAATACTTCATAAATTATAGATACGTTGGAGATGTATCAGTATCCCCAAGCTTAATTCCTACTCGTCCTTGAGTAGGTAAATGATAAAAGAAATAATTTATGAAGTGTGAATGCTAGCATAGTGCATAAGTTTGATCAATGATAATTTTAATCACTTTTCCTAGCATCATAAACAACAACTTTTTCTCATAAAACTCATCATGATAAAGTAGCAATCAATTCACATGTTATGGTTCAAACAATGCATTCTCTTGAAACTTAACAACCTATGTTCTTAGTCACCAAACAATTATAATTCAACTTATTTTCATAAAAGTCTAAGTAAGAGCTCCACATACTGAATTATCATATAGTCTTCTATTATTGCTAGTACTCAAAGCATATTTTTAGAAAAAACAACATTCATCAAACACAGAGGAAGATAGGGACTTAATGTTTCGCCTCCTAACTTACTTATCATAGAGATAATTGTCAACAATAATAATTCATGATCAGATATATTTGACTGGATATATGTGTCTGGATCTTTCCCCACCACATGATGCTTGCCAAGTGGAGAATAATTGAGGTTGGAATAAGAAGTTGACTGAACATGAAATGTAAATAGATAGGCCCTTCGTGGAGGGAAGCATGGATTTGCTAATGTGCTAGAGCTCATTGCTAAAAACAGAGATGAATACATTTTGAGTGGTGTGCTTTTCCTGTCAATGTCACGACAAAGGTTTTCAATATCTTCCATGCTAAACACATTATTGGCGGTTCCCATGCAGAAAGGAAAAGATTTACTCCCCCACAACCATACAAACACAAGCCATGGCTAGCCGAATCCACGGGTGCCCTCCAAACAATCAACTTCCCGGGGGGAGTTTCTTTTTTTTCTTTGTTTCTGTTTAACGGGACTGGGCATCCCAAATACCAGCTTCTCTCGTGCAAGATGAGTGAATAAACTCTCGTCGTGAGAACAACCCACTTAGCATGGAAGATATTGACCGCCCCGTCGCTCCATGAGTGGTACGGGCACACAAAACAGATGTTTATTTGAACATTTTAGAGATGGCACATGCAAATTTACTTGGAACGGCAGGGTAATACCGTATATAGCTAGATATGGTGGACACTCATGGAAGAAACTTGGTTCAAGGATTTGGATGCACAAGCAGTAATCCCGCTTAGTATAGAAATTTTTGGCTAGCAAAGATTATAAACAAGCACCACACGTTGGAGGATCCATACCAATATAACTTCTATGCAAATATACCCAAACATAACTCATTACGTTTCTTCCTTGTCTAGCTTCAACTTATTTGATCAAGTTTGAAAATAATTAATGGGTATTCGCAATCATAAAAGATGTCCAAGATAATATATTTGTATGTGAAATTTCTCTTCCTTATACTAATCTTTCATGAATTGCTTGTATGACCAATATTGTGATTGTCAAACTTCAATAGATTTTACTTTCTAAACCCAATGTGAAACTACTATTAATCATATGGAACATGTATAATTTCAGATTTATGATATTCAATTCATTCAACAATTCACTCTTAGGATATAAGTGAAGCACAAAAGTGAATAACAAACTACTCCAAAAGATATAAGTGAAGAACAAAGAGTAGCTAAGTAAATAGGTAGCTATGTAAAGACTCTCTCCAATTGAAAATTTCAGAACCAAGTATTTTATTCAAACAGCAAACAAATGAAAATACGCTCCAAGCAAAACACATATCATGTGACGAATAAAAATATAGCTCCAAGTGAGGTATACCGATAGATTGAAGACGAAAGAGGGGATGCCTTCCGGGGCATCCCCAAGCTTAGATGCTTGAGTCTTCCTTGAATATTACCTTGGGGTGCCTTGTGCATCCCCAAGCTTAGGGTCTTGCCACTCCTTATTCTCCTTCTATCGTCATCCCACCCAAAACTTGAAAACTTCAATCCCGCAAAAACTTAACGGAACTCGTGAGATAGGTTAGTATGATAAAAATAAGTCATCCACTTAGGTACTGCCAAGACAAGATTCATAATTGTTATTACATAATTCCTACTGTACTCTATCATTTCCACAATTTATATTACTCAATACAAGCTATGGAAACACTAAAACATGCAAACTATGCAATAAAAACAGAATCTGGCAAAAACCGAACAGTCGAGATGGGAATGGGCCGGGTCGACCCGCTGGGTCGGTGACCCGGCCCAAAAAGTCAAGGCCAATGGGCCAAGTGGGTTGGCCTTAAATGATATATGGGTCAGTGGAGCCGGCACCGTGCGACCCGATGGGTTAGACGGGTCGACCCAATCAAAAATAAAAATGTATTGTTTAAGTTGCTTATGTCCTTGTGTCCAGTGCTGTGTAAACTGTCAAAGTATGTTTCTTGTACTTGGTAGGCAATCACTTAGAGCTAATCGCCAGCCGTTTTGGCATATGACGGTTGTTTAGCTTAGATTTGATTGTTTCCTTTGCCGTGCAAGGCTCCTCTACACATGTACGTGATTCCTATAACATGAGTAGATCGCCCCAAGGTATGAAGTTTTCCCTCAGACATTATTCCTTTACATAAATAGTGGAAATATGTGAAAATATGAGATCTTGTTATTTTACTAGCTTGTGTAAACAAAGTTGTAAGAGTGAATTCGCTGGATTTTGGGTCGGCCTTATCTACCCAACGGGTCAGCAAGGTCACAAATTTCTGATGAAATGGGCCGACCCATGGCCTCACATATTGACCTTGGAGCCACAGGGCCAGGTCCAAGGCCAGGTCCGGGTCGGCCCATTACCATCTTGACCGAACAGTCTGTAGTGATCCGAATTAAAATCATACTTCTGTAACTCCAAAAATTCTGAAACATTAGAAACGTAGAAAATTTGCATATCAGTACTCTAGAAAAAATTCAGAATTTTACCACGTTCCAGTACAGGATGTAAATTCATGCACTGGACGCTAAACTTTCTATTTTTGCACAGAACCAAATAAACAAACATTCACATCAACCTAAAGGCTTTACTTGGCACATTATTGAAAGAAAAGATACAAAAAATGATTACTACAGTATCTTAATCATGTTAACTCACAAAAATAGTAGGGATAATTATTGGGTTGTGTCCCAACAAGCGCTTTTCTTTAATGCCTTTTTAGCTAGGCATGATGATTTTAATGATGCCCACATAAAAGTAAAGAATTGAAACACAAAGAGAGCATCATGAAGCATATGTAAAACAAATTTAAGCCTAACCCACTTCCTATGCATAGGGATTTTGTAAGCAAACAATTTATTGGAGCAATAATCAACTAGCATAGGAAGGCAAAACAAACATGACTTCAAGAATTTCAACACATAGAGAGGAAACTTGAGATTGTTGAGATACTTATAAGCATATATTCCTCTCTCATAAAAAAAATCAGTAGCATCCTGAATGAATTCAACAATATAACTATCACATAAAGCATTCTTTTCATGATCTACAAGCATATGATTTTTATTACTCTCCACATAAGTAAATTTCTTCTCATTCATAGTAGTGGGAGTATCGTATAGAACTTGAACACTATAAATTGTTTCCACATTAAAAGAGTAATGTTCAGTAAAAGGGCAATCATAATTATGACAAGTTTTATAAAGATAATTATCACTAATTTTTATCACATAAGTATCATCACAATAATCATCATAAGTAGTAACTTTGTTCTCATCATGATCAATTGAAACCTCTTCCAAAGTAGTAGATTCAACATTAAATAACGTCATGACCTCTCCAAATCCACTTTTATCATTATTATAAGATTCAAGACAATCCAAAATAGTGGGATAATTACTACCTAAAGTTGACACTCTTCCAAACCAACTTTCATTATTATCGCAATCATAAATGGGAGGCATGCAATCATCATAATAAATTTGATCATTAAAAGTAGGGGGATTAAAAAGATCATCCTCATTAAGCAAAGCATCCCCAAGCTTAGGATAAACATTATTTGCAGCAAATAAATTCTCAAACATGTCATTCTCATCAAACATAGCATCCCCAAGCTGTGGGTTTGCATATCATTAGTATAATCACTCTTATCATCAATAGTATGAATAGCACCAATAGTATAACAATTATTATCATCATAATTTCCCAAGTTGGTGCCAAAAAGATTTTCAAGATTATAAGAAGTATCATTATCTTCCCAATCATAATTATCACAACAAGTAATAGGCATAACAAAATCATCATCAAGTGTATCTTCTTCCACAATTATTTTTGATTCATTCTCAAGAGGTACAACAGTAATAGGAGCAACATTATTTGGGAGAGATACCTTTTTACCTTTACTTTTTCTTCTTTTCTTCTTCTTCTTCGTCCCCACATTATGTGTGGGTTTAATCAATTTTTCTGAGCTTCTTGTTGAAGAGATTGGTTGGATAGGAAGCTCCTCCTCGTCACCTGTTTCATCACGAGAGAAAATAGGAGGGAAAGGGGGAATCTTTACCCTTCCATTAGTATTCCTTTTATATTCTATTGGTTTTCCTGTCTTTCTATAGTCGGCTATATAAGCATTCTCATTGCAATTTACCACACAAAACATATAGATTTTCTGTAGATTAATTTCAGTGTCCTCTGTGACAATGAATGCTTCAAACCAACTATTTTTATGCGACAATTCTTCACACCCCAAAAATAGACAAAGTTCATTATAAAGTTCAAGGGTGATCAAGTTATTACAATATTTGGCCACAATTCGATCATGAAAAAACATGCATTGGAAATTAAGATGACCAACTTTATTGCAAAGTTCACAAGTAATGGGATAAAGAGAACATAATCTTTTAGCAAAATCATCTATCACCTTAAGCCACCATTCAGTTTTGTCATGTTTATGATTCTTACAAAATCTATCATCCCGAAATGGCATGTCTTCACAAAGTTTATGCACTCCACAAAAATTGACATGCTTATAGGAAACCATCTTATCATGACTAGTGCAATCATCATTAGTATTATGGATATTCATAGAAAGCATACTAACAACATTGCAATCATGCTTATCATTCAAGGATTTTATGCCAAGCATATTATTGAATTCTTCTTCTAACACTTTGTCACAATTTTCTGATCCATCATTTTCAAGAAAGACATCATAAAGGTAAAGCATTTGATGCAACTTCAATTCCATTTTTTTGTAGTTTTATTTTATAAACCAAACTAGTGATAAAAAAAGAAACTAAAAGATTCAATTACAAGATCTAAAGATATACCTTCAAGCACTCACCTCCCCGACAACGGCGCCAGAAAAGAGCTTGATGTCTACTACACCAACTTTATTCTTGTAGACTCGGTTGGGCCTCCAAGCGTAGAGTTTTGTAGGACAACAACAAATTTCCCCCAAGTGGATGACCTAAGGTTTATCAATCCATGGGAGGTGTAGGATGAAGATGGTCTCTCTCAAACAACCCTGCAATCAAATACAAGAAATCTCTTGTGTCCCCAACACACCCAATACAATGGTAAATTGTATAGGTGCACTAGTTCGGCGAAGAGATGGTGATACAAGTGTAGTATGGATAGTACATATAGGTTTTTGTAACATGAAATAATAAAAATAGCAAGGTAGCAAGTGATAAAAGTGAGCACAAACGGTATTTCAATGCTTGTAAACAAGGCCTAGGGTTCATACTTTCACTAGTGCAATCTCTCAACAGTGCTAACATAGTTGAATCATATAACAATCCCTCAACGTGCGACAAAGAATCACTCCAAAGATCTTATCAATAGCAGAGAACATAAGATGAAATTGTTTTAGGTAGCGAACCACCTCAAAGTTATCTTTCCGATCAATCTATTGAGCCATCCCTATAAGTGTCACAAACAGCCCTAGAGTTCGTACTACAATAACACCATATGATACGCATCAATCAACTCAAATGTCACCTAGATACTCCAATGTAACCACAAGTATCCGTGAGTCAATTATTTGATATGCATCAAACAATTTCAGATTCATAATATTCAATCCAACACAAAGAACTTCAAAGAGCACCCCCAAAGTTTCTATCGGAGAAAGTAGGATGGAAACGTGTATCAACCTATGTGCCTAGATTACCCCAATGTCACCTCGGGAATCCACAAGTTGATTACCAAAACATATATCAAGTGACTCAATAAAATACCCCATTGTCACCACGGGTATCCACATACAAGACATACATCAAGTGATCTCAAATCCAAAATATTCAATCCGATAATAATGAAACCTCAAAGGGAAAGACTCAATTCATCACAACAAGATAGAGAGGGAAGAACACGATATGATCCAACTATATTAACAAAGCTCATGGTACATCAAGATCGTGCCCTATCAAGATCACGAGAGAGAGAAAGAGAGAGATCAAACACATAGCTACTGGTACATACTCTCAGCCCCGGGTGTGAACTACTCCCTCCTCGTCATGAAGACTGCCGGGATGATGAAGATGGCCTCCGGTGATGATTTCCCCCTATGGCAGGGTGCCGGAAAAGGCCACCAAATGAGACCACTTTGGAATAGATGCTTGCGGCGGCGGAATGGGAGTTCTAGATTTCTTTCTAGGGGTTTCTCAATTTATAAGAATTTTCAGTGTTGGTTTTACGGCAGGGGGGTGTCCGAGGGACCCACGAGCTTAGACGGCGCGCCCTGGGGGGCGCCATGTGAGCTCGTGACTCCCCTGGACTTCGCCTGGTCCTCCTCCGAAGCTTCGTGGGTCTCTTCTTGTCCATAAAAAATCACCGTAAATTTTCGGGGCATTTGGACTTCCTTTGGTATGGTTTTTCTGCAAAACAAAAAAGCCAAAAAACAGAAACTGGCACTGGGCACTAGGTCAATAGTTAGTTCCCAAAAATCATATAAAAGTGCACCAAACCATATAAAATTGTTGTAAACATGGCATCGATACTTCATAAATTATAGATACGTTGGAGACGTATAACCGCTCCGCTCAAACTATATTTAATTATATTTTAAGAACTATGTTTGTTTCAAATGAACTTGCTATGTTTGAAATGATGTAATAGTTGAACTAGTTTTACATCATGTATTTACATCAACTGTTGGAGCCTAGTTTGCCATAACCAATTATACGTCATCTGTTGGAGTTGGGTGTTTTTTGTTGATGTAAAAAGCAATTTTTGGTGATGTAAATTATACATCTTGCACTTTTACATCTCCAAATATACATCTTCTGTTGGAGATGCTTAACAGTGGCCAAAACCATTCATCACCCTTCACTGGTTCTTTTCGAAAATAGCAGCGGTGGGTCCCATACGTCGCCCGCAGTAATGTGCCCCATGTATAAGCTTTTTCCCAGTAGTGTCAATTTGAGGCTGCAATTGTATTACTCCAAGAGCTCTGTCAACCTCCTTCAGAGACCCCGTCTCGGAATTTTTTGCTCTAGAGGAAAATAAGCGTTATTGTTGCCAACGTGGCAACACTGGTTTGGTGTTCTCTACCCACTCTAGGGGCTTTGTGGATGAAAATTGGTGGAAAGAATATCCAATATATTTGACACCGACCTTGTCGATGCATGCCCTAAGATTTCCTGGTGGTGACAGCGTCTTCAACCTCCGGATCCTCCTATGGATCCGTCAGAGGCCCTCATCCCCACTACTATTCTTCTCCACTGGTGCAAGCCAATACTCTAATTCCTCGTCATCGAGTGCTCTGTTTAGTGGTGGAGCAGATTGGGGGACACGCCTCGGAGCTAGATGCCATGCATGGCATCCTGGAGAGTTCCCTTAGACACGTGTTTATGTTGTGTTGTTGCATTTCTTTCACATGTTTGGTCAAGGTTGTGCTGTAATCTAAACCTCCAATCTGCAAGGCATTGTTTTGGAGACATGGCTAGGGGGTCCTTGTTTGTGTTCGACTGGTGTTCACCACGGTTCTGGATTTTTCTCCAAGGGCGCTATGTACGCCGTCGCGGGTGAGTCCAAGACGATGATTTCTCAAGGTTGTCGGAGTCCCGCCATTCACCTGCCAACTCTTTTCGACAATCAAAGGTGGTTGGTGCGTCGACAAGGAGAGTTTGCTTGGAGTTGTTGATCTTTGGAGGTGGCCGGTGTTGGTTGAGATGCGACTTTTTTGATCAATTTAGGACAGGCCCTTAGCGTTGGAGTTGTCTTCCGTGCGTTCGAGTTGGAGTGGTGCTCGCTACTCACTGATACGTCCATTTTGCATCATGTTTTCCTATTGTTATTTATAGTGTTTTTAATCAATATAACACTTTGTGGAGCAATTCTAATGCCTTTTCTCTCTTAATATGCAAGATTTACATAAGGAGGGAGATTGCCGGCAGCTGGAATTCAGGACCTGAAAAAGCTTTGTCAGAGATACCTATTCTGCACATCTCCAAATGAGCTGAAATTTCATGGAGATTTATTTTGGAATAAATAAAAAATACTAGAGAAAAGAAGTACTAGAGTGGGCCACCCAGGTGCCCACGAGGCACCAGGGCGCGCCACCCCCCCAGGAGCGCCCTGGTGGCTTGTGAGGCCCCTAGCCAGCCTCCGGTGCCCATTTTCTGGTATATAAGCCCATTTACCCTAGAAAAAAATAAGGAGAAAACTTTCGGGATGGAGCGCCACCGTCTCGAGGCGGAACTTGGGCTGGAGCACTGTTGCTCTCCGGGGATACTTCCCTCCGGGAGGGGGAATCCGAAGCCATCGTGATCACCAATGATCCTCTCATCGTGGGAGGACCAATCTTCATCAACATCTTCACCAGCACCATCTCATCTCAAACCCTAGTTCATCTCTTGTATTCAATCTTTGTCTCAAAAGCTCAGATTGATACCTGTGGGTTGCTAGTAGTGTTGATTACATCTTGTAGTTGATGCTAGTTGGTTTATTTGGTGGAAGATTATATGTTCAGATCCATTATGCTATTCAATACCCCTCTGATCTTGGACATGAATATGATTTGTGAGCAGTTACTTTTGTTCTTGAGGACATGGGAGAAGTCTTGTCATAAGTAATCATGTGAATTTGGTATTCGTTCGATATTTTGATGATATGTATGTTGTTGATTCTCTTAGTGGTGTCATGTGAACGTCGACTACATGACACTTCACCATCTTTGGGCCTAAGGGAATGCATTGTGGAGTAGTAATTAGATGATGGGTTGCTAGAGTGACATAAGCTTAAACCCTAGTTTATGCGCTATTCCGTAAGGGACTGATTTGGATCCATATGTTTAATGCTATGGTTAGATTTATCTTAATTCTTCTTTCGTAGTTGCAGATGCTTGCGAGAGGAGTTAATCATAAGTGGGAGGTTTGTTCAAGTAAGAACAGCACCCAAGCACCGGTCCACCCACATATCAAATTATCAAAGTAGCGAACGCGAATCAAACAAACATGATGAAAGTGACTAGATGAAATTCCCATGTGTCCTCGAGAAATCTTAGCTTATTATAAGAGATCGTTCCGGCCTGTCCTTTGCAACAAAAGGATTGGGCTACCTTGCTGCACTTTAGTTACTATTGCTACTTGTCACTTGTTACAAATTATCTTGCTATCAAACTACTCGTTACCGATAATTTCAGTGCTTGCAGAAACACCTTGCTGAAAACCGCTTGTCATTTCCTTCTGCTCCTCGTTGGGTTCGACACTCTTACTTATTGAAAGGACTACGATTGCTCCCCTATACTTGTGGGTCATCAAGACTCTTTTCTGGCGCCGTTGCCGGGGAGTGAAGCGCCTTTGGTAAGTGGAATTTGGTAAGGAAACATTTATATTACGTGCTGAAATTTACTGTCAGTTGTCACTATCGAAAGTAATCCTTTGAGGGGTTTGTTTGGGGTATCTTCACCTCGACCGGAAGCACAAAGAGTTGCTCCTCAACCTACTGCACCTACTGAAAATATTTATTACGAGATTCCCTCGGGTATGATAGAGAAACTGCTAGCTAATCCTTATGCAGGAGATGGAACAATACATCCTGATATGCACTTAATCTATGTGGATGAAGTTTGTGGATTATTTAAGCTTGCAGGTTTATCCGGAGATGAAGTTAAGAAGAAGGTTTTCCCTTTATTTTTGAAGGGAAAGGTATTGACATGGTATAGGCTATGTGATGATATTGGAACGTGGGATTGGAATCGATTGAAATTGGAATTTCATCAAAAGTTTTATCCTATGCATCTGGTTCATCATGATCGGAATTATATATATAATTTTTGGCCTCGTGAAGGAGAAAGCATCGCTCAAGCTTGGGGGAGGCTTAAGTACATGATGTACACATGCCCCAATCATGAGCTCTCAAGAGAAATTATCTTACAGAATTTTTATGCTCGGCTTTCTCATGATGATCAAACCATGCTCGATTCTTCTTCGACTGGCTCCTTTTTGAAGAAAACTATTGAATTCAGATGGGATCTTCTCGAAAGAATTAAACGCAACTCTGAAGATTGGGAACTCGACAAAGGTAATGAGTCAGGTATAATACTTGAGTTTGATTATGTTAAATCTTTTATGGATACCGATGATTTTCATAAGTTTAGCACTAAATATGGACTTGACTCTGAGATAGTAGCTTCCTTTTGTGAATCATTTGCTACTCATGTTGATCTCCCTAAGGAGAAGTGGTTTAAATATCATCCCCCTGTTAAAGAAAAGATTGAGGAACCCCTTAGTGTTAAAGAAGAAACAATTGCTTAGCATGTTGATCCAGTTGTGCCTACTGGTTATATTGAGAAACCACCTTTTCCTGTTAGGATTAAGGAACATGCTAAAGTTTCAACTGTGGTTAACAAAATTAATATTAGAGCACCTAGACCCTCTGAACAAATTAAAGTTGAACCTAATGTTGCACTGGTTAAGGATCTCTTGGTTGATAATATAGATGGGCATGTTATTTACTTCTGTGATGAAGCATCTAGAATTGCTAAACCAGACCCTAAAGACAAAAACAGACCTGTAGTAGGCATGCCTGTTGTTTCTGTTAAAATAGGAGATCATTGTTATCATGGCTTATGTGATTTGGGTGCTAGTGTGAGTGCTATTCCGTTTACCTTATATCAAGAAATTATGAATGATATTGCACCTATTGAAATAGAGGACATTGATGTTACTATTAAGCTTGCAAACAGAGATACCATTACGCCGCTTGGGATCGTTAGAGATGTTGAGGTCTTGTGTGGAAAAATAAAATACCCTACTGATTTTCTAGTCCTCGGTTCTCCACAAGATAATTTTTGTCCCATTATATTTGGTAGACCTTTCTTGAACACTGTTAATGCCAAGATTGATTGCACTAAAGAAACTGTTAGTGTTAATTTTGGTGATATATCTCATGAGTTTAATTTCTCCAAGTTTCGTAGACAACCTCATGATAAAGAATTGCCTAGTAAAGATGAAATTATTGGTCTTACTTCTATTGCCATACCTCCTACTGATCCGTTAGAACAATATTTGCTAGACCATGAAAATGATATGCATATGAATGAAAGAAATGAAATAGATAAGATGTTCTTTGATCAACCACCTATCCTTAAACACAATTTTCCTATTGAAACTCTTGGAGGCCCTCCTCCACCTAAGGGTGACCCTGTATTTGAACTAAAACAATTGCCTGATACATTGAAATATGCTTATCTAGATGAAAAGAAGATATATCCTGTTATTATTAGTGCTAACCTTTCAGAGCATGAAGAAAAGAGATTACTAAAAACTCTGAGGAAGCATCGTGCTGCTATTGGATATACTCTTGATGATCTTAAGGGCATTAGTCCCACTCTATGTCAACACAAAATTAATATGGAGCCTGATGCTAAACCAGTTGTCGACCACCAACGATGATTAAATCCTAAGATGAAGGAGGTGGTAAGAACTGAAATATTAAAGCTTCTGGAAGCAGGTATAATCTATCCCATAGCTGATAGTAAATGGGCAAGTCCCGTTCATTGTGTCCCTAAGAAAGGAGGCATTACTTTTGTTCCTAATGGTAAAAATGAACTCATTCCACAAAGAATTGTAACTGGTTATAGGATGGTAATTGATTTTAGAAAATTAAACAAAGCCACTAGAAAGGATCATTACCCCTTACCTTTTATTGATCAAATGTTAGAAAGATTGTCCAAGCATACACACTTTTGCTTTCTTGATGGATATTCTGGTTTCTCTCAAATACTTGTATCACAAGCCGACCAAGAGAAAACCACCTTTACTTGTCCTTTTGGAACTTATGCTTATAGACGTATGCCTTTTGGTTTATGCAATGCACCTGCTACCTTTCAAAGATGTATGACTGCTATATTCTCTGACTTTTGTGAAAAGATTGTTGAGGTTTTCATGGATGATTTTTCGGTTTACGGAACTTCTTTTGATGATTGTTTAAGCAACCTTGATCGAGTTTTGCAGAGATGGGAACAAACTAATCTTGTCTTGAATTGGGAGAAGTGCCACTTTATGGTGAATGAAGGTATTGTCTTGGGGCATAAAATTTCTGAACGAGGTATTGAAGTAGATAAGGCTAAAGTTGATGCAATTGAGAAAATGCCATGTCCTAAAGATATTAAAGGTATAAGAAGTTTCCTTGGTGAGGCTGGTTTCTATAGCAGGTTTATTAAAGACTTCTCTAAAATTTCTAGGCCTCTCACTAATCTCTTGCAAAAAGATGTTCCATTTGTTTTGATGATGATTGTGTAGAAGCCTTTGAAACACTTAAGAAAGCCTTAACTTCTGCACCTATTGTTCAACCACCTGATTGGAACTTGCCTTTTGAAATTATGTGTGATGCTAGTGATTATGCTGTTGGTGTTGTTCTAGGACAAAGAGTTGATAAGAAATTAAATGTTATCCATTATGCTATTAAAACTCTAGACAGTGCTCAAAGAAATTATGCTACTACTGAGAAATAATTTCTAGCAGTTGTGTTTGCATGTGATAAATTCAGATCTTACATAGTTGATTCTAAAGTAATTGTTCACACCGATCATGCTGCTATTAAATACCTTATAGAAAAGAAAGATGCTAAACCTAGACTCATTAGGTGGGTTCTACTACTACAAGAATTTGATTTGCATATTATTGATAGGAAGGGAGCTGAAAACCCCGTAGCTGATAATTTGTCTAGAATGGAAAATGTTCTTGATGACCCACTTCCTATTAATGATGATTTTCCTGATGAACAATTAGCTATCATAAATGCTTCTCATAATACTCCTTGGTATGCAGACTATGCTAATTATATTGTTGCTAAATTTATACCACCTAGTTTCACATACCAACAAAAAAAAAGTTCTTCTTTGATTTAAGACATTACTTCTGGGATGACCCACATCTTTATAAAGAAGGAGTAGATGGTATTATTAGACGTTGTATACCTGAGCATGAACAGGAACAAATCCTACGGAAGTGTCATTCCGAGCCTTACGGAGGACACCATGCGGGAGACAGAACTGCACATAAGGTACTACAATCTGGTTTTTATTGGCCTACTCTTTTCAAGGATGCTCGTAAGTTTGTCTTATCTTGTGATGAATGTCAAAGAATTGGTAATATTAGTAGACGTCAGGAAATGCCTATGAATTATTCACTTCTTATTGAACCATTTGATGTTTGGGGATTTGATTATATGGGACCTTTTCCTTCCTCTAATGGGTATACACATATTTTAGTTGCTGTTGATTACGTTACTAAGTGGGTAGAAGCTATTCCAACTAGTAGTGCTGATCATAACACTTCTATTAAAATGCTTAAAGAAGTTATTTTCCCGAGGTTCGGAGTCCCTAGATATTTAATGACTGATGGTGGTTCACATTTTATTCATGGTGCATTCTGTAAACTACTTGCTAAATATGATGTCAACCATAGAATTGCATCTCCCTATCACCCTCAATCTAGTGGTCAAGTTGAATTGGGAAATAGAGAAATAAAGTTAATTTTGCAAAAACCGTCAATAGATATAGAAAGAATTGGTCTAAGAAACTTGACGATGCATTATGGGCTTATAGAACTGCTTATAAAAATCCTATGGGTATGTCTCCTTATAAAAGGGTTTATGGAAAAGCATGTCATTTACCTCTTGTGTTAGAACATAAAGCATATTGGGCAATTAAAGAACTCAATTTTGATTTTAAACTTGCCGGTGAAAAGAGGTTATTTTATATTAGCTCGCTAGATGAATGGAGAACCCAAGCTTATGAAAATGCTAAATTGTTTAAAGAAAAAGTTAAAAGATGGCATGATAAAAGAATTCAAAAACGGGAATTCAAAGTGGGTGAGTATGTTCTATTGTACAATTCTTGTTTTAGATTTTTTGCAGGAAAACTTCTCTCTAAATGGGAAGGACCGTATATCATCGAGGAAGTTTATCGCTCTGGAGCCATTAAGATCAATAACGCCGAAGGCACTAATCCGAAGGTGGTCAATGGGCAAAGAATTAAGCATTACATCTCAGGTACACCTATTAATGTTGAAACTAACATTATTCAAACTATGACACCGGAGGAATACATAAGAGAGACCTTCCAGAACACTCCAGAACCCTGAAAAGGAAGAGGTACGTGATACGGTAAGTAAACCGACTCCAAAAATTCCATAAAAATACTTTCTGTTAGTTTTGGAATATTAGAAAAAATACAAAAATAAGAAACAGCCAGGGGACCCACGAGGTGCACACGAGGCACCAGGGCGCGCCACCCCCCCACCAGGCGCACCCTGGTGGCTCGTGGGCCCCTCGTGAGCCTTCCCGACTCCGTTTTCTTCTGGAATACTTGTTTTGCAAGATAAAAATTCTTTATGTATACTCCCAGACGTTTTGATCACCGTATCGCAATATTCTCCTCTGTTCTTGTTTCGCGCTATTTTTCTGACAGATCTAGATCGCTATGGGTCCACCAAGCTCTTCCAAGGACAAGTTCTACGAGAAGGTCATCAACCCCTACCTACCGGAGGTGATGAAACACCCTCAGGCCATCGAGATGCGTGAGGGGGTGCTTCACATCTGGGATGTTCAAGGACCCAAGAAGACCGGGAGCGTGGAGGCCAGGCTCGAAGCGGTGGAGCAGGAGATTTTCAAATGCCAAGGGATGGTAGAACGTGGACCCAGCCCCAACCACTCCATGATCACGGAATTCACCCGCGATCACAAGGTGTATGGCCAATCAATGGGGGACATCATCTTCAAGCTCAACGAATGAATTGACTATCTCCAAGGCCAAATCTATGATCTTCAAAACCAAAATTTTGAGTATGAGGCAAGATTCAAAGGTATGAGTTTAGCTGCAAGTTTCAGGACTCCGGAGACTCGTTCATCTTTTTATGATGGGGAACCTATGCCATGGAAGCCGGAGGACAAGCCCACCACTTCATCATCACCGTCATCACCGAAGAAAGAAACTTGAGTACATGGGTATGGGCACTCCCCTTGTCTTGTGCCAAGCTTGGGGGAGGTGCCCCGGTATCGTATCACCATCACTTTTATTATCTTTACCTATTTTTAGTTCGATCCTTAGTTATTTCGTGACTTAGTTGAATAAAAGTTTAGTATGATCTATTTTCGAGTGCTAGTTACGTGATCTATCTATCTATGTAATTGAGTTGAGAGTTATATAATAAAGAGTAGTTTGAGTTTTTTCTTCTTTACTTTTATGTTTCAATTCTAGCAATGAAAATAATGAAAA
This sequence comes from Elymus sibiricus, assembly GCA_039707655.1. NCBI lineage: Eukaryota > Viridiplantae > Streptophyta > Magnoliopsida > Poales > Poaceae > Elymus > Elymus sibiricus. Next base: position 111,268,774 of record CM077664.1, on the reverse strand, counting down.
AGATCATATGCTAATCTTATGGGAAGTAATGACATTACATAAAGAAAAGTATAAGTGGTAAAATTTATTGAAAGTTAACAAGCATAGCATTAGTCAATGATGCAATTCATGAAAAAATTTAATAGGGGAAGAGAAGATTCACATGCAAATACACTATCTTGGACATCTTTTATGATTGTGAGCCCCCATTGAGTATTTTATGTCAACTTGTTGACATTGTACAAGGAAGACAACGTAATGAGTTATGTTTGCTTATATTAACATAGAAGTTATATTCTCATAGATCCTCCAACATGTGGTGCTTGCTCAATATCTTTGCTAGCCAAAAATCCGCACCAAGTAGAGATACTACTTGTGCATCCAAAACCCTTAAACTCAGTTTCATGTCATGAGAGTCCACTATATCTACCTATGGATTGAATAAGATCCTTCAAGTAAGTTGTCATCGGTGCAAAAAGCAATAAAAATTGCCTCTAAATATGTATGAACTTTTATTGTAAGGGAAAATAAGCTTTGTATGAACTTGTGATGGTAAAGAAATAAAAGCGACGGACTGCATAATAAAGGTTGCTATCACAAGGGGCAATATAAAGTGACGTTCCTTTGCATTAAGAGCTTGTGCATCCAACAACAAAAAGCGCATGACAACCTCTGCTTCCCTCTGCGAAGGGCCTATCTTTTACCTTTATGTATTTACTTTTTATGCAAGAGTCAATAGTGTTCTCCTCTATTCCTTTTTATTTTTCTCTTTTGCAAGCATCAAGTGGTGGGGAAAGATCTAGGCACATATATCCAGTTGGATATGAGTGATCATGAGTTATTATTGTTGACATTACCCTTGAGGTGAATAAGTTGGGAGGCAAAATTATAAGAACCTATCTTTCTATGTGTCTGGCTGAAACTTTTTGCTCCATATATATGTTGTGAGTGTTAGAAATCATAAAAGACTAAATGATGGTTGAGTATGCGGACTTGCTAAAAAGCTCCTACATGAGACCCTTGCTGAAAATATGATGAATTGCAATTGCATTGTTGACTAAGAACATAGTTTGTTAGTTTTCAAGAAAGTTTATGTCTTATACTTCGTTGTTGTGATGAATTGTTACTTGCTCATGAATATTGCTGTTATAATAATGATCATGATGCTACTATGTTCGTATTTTGTTTTTATCGACACCTCTCTCTCTAAACATGTGGACATGATTATCGATATCGGCTTTCGCTTGACGACAAGCGAGGTCTAAGCTTGGGGGAGTTGATACGTCCATTTTGCATCATGTTTTCCTACTATTATTTATAGTGTTTTTAATTAATATAACACTTTGTGGAGCAATTCTAATGCCTTTTCTCTCTTAATATGCAAGATTTACATAAGGAGGGAGATTGCCGGCAGCTGGAATTCAGGACCTGAAAAAGCTATGTCAGAGATACCTATTCCGCACATCTCCAAATGAGCTGAAATTTCACGGAGATTTATTTTGGAATAAATAAAAAATACTGGAGAAAAGAAGTACCAGAGGGGGCCACCCAGGTGACCACGAGGCACCAGGGCGCGCCCCCCCCCCCCCCCCAAGGCGCGCCCTGGTGGCTTGTGGGGCCCCTGGCCAGCCTTCGGTGCCCATTTTCTGGTATATAAGCCCATTTACCCTAGAAAAAATAAGGAGAAGACTTTCGGGATGGAGCGCCACCGTCTCGAGGTGGAACTTGGGCAGGAGTACTTTTGCTCTCCGGCGGAGCGATTCCGCCGGGGATACTTCCCTCCGGGAGGGGGAAATCGAAGCCATCGTCATCCCCAACGATCCTCTCATCGTGGGAGGACCAATATTCATCAACATCTTCACCAGCACCATCTCATCTCAAACCCTAGTTCATCTCTTGTATTCAATCTTTGTCTCAAAACCTCAGATTGGTACCTGTGGGTTGCTAGTAGTGTTGATTACATCTTGTAGTTGATGCTAGTTGGTTTATTTGGTGGAAGATTATATGTTCAGAACCATTATGCTATTAAATACCCCTCTAATCTTGGACATGAATATGATTTGTGAGTAGTTACTTTTGTTCTTGAGGACATGGGAGAAATCTTGTCATAAGTAATCATGTGAATTTGGTATTCGTTCGATATTTTGATGATATGTATGTTGTTAATTCTCTTAGTGGAGTCATGTGAACGTCGACTACATGACACTTCACCATCTTTAGGCCTAAGGGAATGCATTGTGGAGTAGTAATTAGATGATGGGTTGCTAGAGTGACAGAAGCTTAAACCCTAGTTTATGCGCTATTCCGTAAGGGACTGATTTGGATCCATATGTTTAATGCTATGGTTAGATTTATCTTAATTCTTCTTTCGTAGTTGCGGATGCTTGCGAGAGGGGTTAATCATAAGTGGGAGATTTGTGCAAGTAAGAACAGCACCCAAGCACCGGTCCACCCACATATCAAATTATCAAAGTAGCAAACGCGAATCAAACAAACATGATGAAAGTGAATAGATGAAATTCCCATGTGTCCTCGAGAACAATCATTTCTTATTTTATTAGCAATTCAAGTACATATATGGGACATCCAGAGTTAGTCAGCACATCCAGATCCCCCATAAAAGAACCTGGCTGAATCAATATAAGATAGAGGATAACACCATTTGGGGTCCACACGAAATGGTAGATTTGTGTTCACAAGATGATCATTGCCATTGGCATCGATTAGTTTGATACTATTGAATGACGCAGCGTTGCCACTGGCTGGAGCGTAGCCACTTCCCATCAGAGGACTTGGTTGTGGCTTTTGGTGAGACACAGAGCCGCCAAAACTAATCTCAACTTTCCTATCTATAAGTCCTTTAATCAAGGATTTGGAAAATAGCCAGCTGGTTTGAGATCACCGTTTATTCCATAATGGACATGCCAGTCACCGGAAGATTTAGCCTGGAAACATAAATAACAACTATTTAAAACATTCTTGAGAGCATATCAGTTTGATAAACTTATCAAAATCACACTTATAAGAGAAGTTATCAATAAATTACATGCTTGGATAGTCATATCACAAAACTACATACACTTTAATCCATCAATATTCATTACAGTTGATGGACTCTGACAGACTGGGCCCAGTTGTAAGCAACATGTCATGGTGGAACGACCATCTATGGGCCATCCAGCCCCCCTGCCGGTGTATAAAATATGGGTATTTTATACCTTGACTTATGCACAGACAGTAGCAGCCTCCTTGCCGGCCAAGCCTTGCCGGGGACCGCCAAGACCAAGACTCAAGATCCAGTTGCGGAAGCCACTGGGGAGAAGCTCAAGGCACAGCACCAACGAGCACTTGACTGGTACCGAAGATGAAGACATTCCTTGCCGGCGAGGCTAAACCGGCAAGGTGAAGACCCGGCAAGCTCCGTACCGGCAAGCTTCTACCAGTCCTCCGGCGCTCCACCTCACCGCACAGATGTCCGCTAATGGGTAAGGTGTCAACCGCACAGGCTGGTTGGTGAGGCTTATCGGGCACGTGTCAGCATGTTGGGACAGGATTTGCCTTTAATGACACCCGTCCAGGAGGCGTGCCAGGATAATACGAGGTAGATGGGCGAGCGGTGCAGAAACCTTGCCGGGACTACCTCTCCACATGACACCTAACAGTGCATTTAATGCTTTTGTCCTAAACTGGCAGAGTTAGGTATGATAGCACTGTTTGCTATCTAATCACTATGTAATTACTGTTTTGCCGCAGTGGTAACCCCTTGAGCTATAAAAGGAGGGCCAAGGCAACAGTTAAAGGGATTCGGAACCCTCTTCAAACACCAGCACGCCTCATGTAGCAGCTCTCTCCGCGCCTTGCCGGGAGAAGCGCTCCTTGTACTTGTGCTCTCACACATCCAATACACCAAAAGCAGGAGTAGGGTTTTACGCTTCTTAGCGGCCCGAACCTGGGTAAATCCCTTGCGGTTTCCATTGATCCTGCTCTTTGTGCACGTTGATCCCCCCTGCCAAACCACAAGGGGATGGATGTCCCCATAGATGATCGTTCCACCACGACATCGTTGGCGCGGCAGGTAGGGGGCCTCGCTTGTGCGAACCTGGATCAGTGGATTGCGTGTCTTCTTCATCACCTTCATCAACTTCCTCGTTGTCGTTCTCGTCATCGATGGCGCCCAAGAAGAAGGGCATCACGATGACGGCAACCCCCGCATGCATCCGCAGGCGGCGCGGGCGGCGTGGCCAATGCGAGCGGTGCGGGTACTGCGGTTGGCACGACCAGCGCAGGCGGCGCGGTCACCATGCCCACCGCGGTCGACGCCGGAGACGAGCGTGCTGAGGGCAGTCGACTTCCTCAATCCTTTGGCGAACGAAGCCGCGACGGCGCGGGCGGAGCGGACGGACGACCTCTTCCTCCTCCTCGCCGCGCCGACGAACGCAGCCAGCGGAGCGGTAACGCCCGGGCCGGCGCGAGCCAAGATCCCACCATTGCGGCGTCCAAGGATGTAGCTTCGGGACAGACGCCGCGTCCCTCGCACAACGGGCGCGGAACAGCCCCGAGCGGCGCCAACGACTCCGGGCAGCGGCAACCTCACGGCAAGACTCCTGTTGATCAAATCCCAGATCCTCGGGCACCGCCTCCGCCACGGCGACCCACTGCTGATCATGTGCCGCGGCAGCAAGACTGCGATGGCGCTCCTACTGGCTCCGCCAGGAGTAGAGCGACGTCGCGCTCTTCGCTTCCAGCCATGCCAGCCACAACGGCAGAAGCAATGGCGCGAGCCCAGATGCTGCTAAATTTCCCTCCAGCGGTGGAAAAGATGGATGAGTGGAGGGCCAACATCCAAAGCTAGATTGGGTTTGCTGAGGCCAGTAAATTGCAGCAAGCGGAGCCCTCACGGCGTCCGCAAACGGCACCAGCAGCTCCAACTGGTGGCTGCGTTGACGGCACTACGCTAACGGTGCAGTCACCTCAGCGACAACAATCTCAACAGCAATAGCGCCAACAAGCACAACAAGCTCGACGATCCTTTGAGCCCGACGAGGTGTCGATGGCCTCTTCGGATCCGCGAGCACGGCAAGATCAGCGGCAAGTGCTGCAAGACAGGCGGGCAGAAGACGCCCGCACCACCATCGAACGGCACTGGGAGGCACGCCGTCAATTCGACGCGGGTAACGGCCCCATCGTTGATGAGCCTGCGCCAGGGGTTGGCGGATATCTACCTTATGAGGTTGGATGTCCCGCCTTCACCCGCGAGCTGCAACAAGTCCGATGGCCGTCCATTCGAGCCTTCAAGCCAGAAGTGCGGGAAAAGTATGATGGCAAGCTGAACCCGGCAGAGTTTCTGGGCATCTACACGATTGTCGTGCAGGCTGCCGGGGGAAGAGATGAGAAAATCCTCGCCAACTACTTCCCGTTGGTACTGAAACCCAAAGTGAGGTCTTGGCTAATGAACTTGCCGGCTAACAACATTTCTTCGTGGTCAGATCTCTACAATGAATTCGTTGGTGCCTTTACCGGAGGCCACAAGGCCCCTGGACAGCCCAGCGACCTGCAAGTGATCTCGCAAAGAGATGGTGAAACTTTACGCAAGTACATCCAGAGGTTCAGCCGTGTGCACCGTAACATTCCAGATGTGCACCCCGCAGCCGTCATTGCCGCCTTTCACATGAACGTGCGCAATCGGAGGATGCGGGAGAAAATGAATGTCAAGTTGCCCAAGACTGTCAACGAGCTCTACACGTTGGCAGATAAGTGAGCACGTGCTGAGGAAGGAAGAAGGCTTCTCGGGGAGGACGTTGGTGCTGAAGTAGATTCTGAGGATGATGACGCTGTCACCCTGAGGAAGAAGGGCCGGAAGCGCAAGGGCAAAACTGTTATGGCTGTCGAAGGCTCCGGCAACTCTAAGTCCACCAAGAAAGCCAAGACTAAGAACTTCGGCAAGGAGGCTATCGTATGCGCCGCTTGCCAGGAGGCGGCGGCAAACGAGAAGGCCGGCGAATCTGATGGGCCATACTGCAAGATTCACCGCACCAAGGGCCATGATCTCCAAGAGTGCCGACAAGTCGAACACCTTGTTGAGAAACAGAAGGCTGAATATGAGAAGCGCGATAAAGAGAAGGGTCGAGATGGTGCCGGTGGATCTGGCAAAAAGGGCCGTGGAGGTCGAGGAGGCCGTCGCAGCAAGGCCAAGCAGCAGAAAGAAAAACCTGCTAGAGGCCGCGAAAAGAAAGAAGAATATGATGGAAGTGAGGAAGAAGATGACAATGAGACCAGCGAACAAGAATTTCAGAAGGCAACTGACGCCATGTGCATCGATGGAGGAGCATCTCTGCACTCCTCTCACTGCCAACTCAAGCAATGGGCGCATGAGGTCAATGCGGTGGAACCAGCAATGGGCTCTCAGAAACCACTCAAATGGTCACACACTCCTATCATCTTTGATGCTGAGGACCACCCTGATCGCATAACTGCGGTCGGGTGTTTGCCGTTGTTGGTTTCACCAACAATTCGCAACCTCCAAGTAACAAAGATGTTAGTTGACGGTGGGGCCAGTCTGAACTGGATTTCTCTAGAAATAATCAAGAGGTTGCAAATTCCTGACGAGGAGCTCGAAAAGACAGGCACTTTTCAAGGAGTAAACCCGGGAAGGAGCCAGCCCAAGGGAAAGATCACATTGCCAGTAACGTTTGGCGGGGAATTAAACTACGAGACTGAGAAGATCGTGTTTGATGTTGTCAAGATCCCCTTGCCGTACAATGGAATTCTTGGCCGCCCAGCCTTGGCAAAATTCATGGCAGCATCTCACTATGCTTACAACACGTTGAAGATGCCAGGGCCGATGGGTGTCATTTCCATCAACTCCGACAAGAAAGATGCAGTCATTTGCGTCGAGAAGATGTACAGAGATGCGGTTGCAGCAGAGGCCGCCAAGACGCCAGCTCCCGCCAAGAAGAAGGAAAGCAAGAAATCCGGCAAGACCTCTAGTAAGGATTCTGGGAAGCGCACCTCTTTGGAGTGCTGCGTGCCTGTCGAAGACTTGCCGGAGTGCTTTGCCAGTAAGAAATCCAAAGCTGCTTCACCGGCAACCAAAAAGGTGCCGGCAAGGGAGGACGGCACTGACGGTACCTTCACCATTAGTGCCACCCTTAACAGCAAATAGGGAAGCGCGCTCGTTGCCTTCCTGCGAGCGAATGTCGATGTGTTTGCATGGCGACCGTCTGACATCCCCGGCGTTCCCAGGGAGGTAATTGAGCACCACCTTGCTGTCTGTCCCCACGCCCGGCCCGTCAAGCAAAAAGTCCGGAAGCAAGCATTGGAGCGGCATCAGTTCATTGCCAAAGAAATCAAGAAGCTTGAAGCAGCAGGATTGGTTAGAGGTGTATTACATCCAACTTGGTTGGCGAATCTAGTTGTAGTGTGCAAAGCAAATGGAAAGTGGAGACTTTGTATTGACTACACTGACATTAACAAAGCATGTCCAAAGGATCATTTCCCCTTGCCGCGCATTGATCAAATTGTAGATTCCACTTCTGGCTGTGATTTGCTCTCCTTCCTTGATGCATATTCTGGATACCATCAAGTATTCATGGCCAAGGAAGATGAGGAGAAAACCGCATTCATTACTCCATGTGGCACATACTGCTTCGTGCGTATGCCTTTCAGATTAAAGAGTGCCAGTTCAACATTTGCAAGGGCGGTCTAGATTGGTTTTGAGCCCCAGCTGCACGGGAATGTGGAAGCATACATGGATGATATAGTGGTCAAAACTAAGGACAAGTCTACCCTCATTCAAGATTTGGAAGAGACATTTGCAAACTTGCGCAAAATCAACTTGAAGCTCAATCCCGAGAAATGTGTGTTTGGCGTTCCATCCGGCAAGCTTCTCGGATTCTTTGTATCTCAACAAGGAATTGAAGCAAATCCCGACAAGATCAAAGCAATTGAGCAGATTCAAGCACCAAAAAGCGTCAAAGATGTGCGGCGTCTTGCCGGCTGCGTTGCTGCCTTAAGTAGGTTCATTTCAAAGTCTGCCGAGCGCGCCCTGCCATTTTTCAAGATTTTGAAAAAGGCAGGACCGATGAAATGGACTCCGGAAGCGGAGGCCACGCTGCAGGACTTGAAAAAGTACCTCTCCTCAAGGGGTTACCACAGTGGCAAAACAGTAATTACATAGCGATTAGATAGCAAACAGTGCTATCATACCTAACTCTGCCAGTTTAGGACAAAAGCATTAAATGCACTGTTAGGTGTCATGTGGAGAGGTAGTCCCGGCAAGGTTTCTGCACCGCTCGCCCAACTACCTCGTATTATCCTGACACGCCTCCTGGACGGGTGTCATTAAAGGCAAATTATGTCCCAACGTGCCGACACGTGCCCGACAAGCCTCACCAACCAGCCTGTGCGGTTGACACCTCACCCATTAGCGGACATCTGTGCGGTGAGGTGGACCGCCGGAGGACTGGTAGAAGCTTGCCGGTACGGAGCTTGTCGGGTCTTCACCTTGCCGGTTTAGCCTCGCCGGCAAGGAATGTCTTCATCTTCGGTACCAGTCAAGTGCTCGTTGGTGCTGTGCCTTGAGCTTCTCCCCAGTGGCTTCCGCAACTGGATCTTGAGTCTTGGTCTTGGTGGTCCCCAGCAAGGCTTGGCCGGCAAGGAGGCTGCTACTGTTTGTGCATAAGTCAGGGTATAAAATACCCATATTTTATACACCGACAGGAGCCCCCGGGCCTGGACCATACGCGCGTCCGAAGCATCGTTGGGCTAGGACCAAACAATGCACAGACACGCGGCGGGAAAACTGCCGCTATAATTTCCGTCATGATGATTATCCTCTTCTTTTGAGATCTTCTTTGCTTCCTCACTAATCTGAATTCGGGTGTGTTCCCGGTCGTCTTCCGGCAACCCTTGCCGTCGAACGGACGGCCGCTTGGCACGCTCATAGGCGGAGCGTCATGGGTTCAAACTGAACCGGTGCACGGCCACGCGTGGCAAAGGATAACTACCATGTCTGTCTTTACTCCTCCTTTTTCTGCGCCCCTCCATCACGCGCATTTGCATGCATGCAAGGCAGCGGATTGGTGGAGAATGGCGGCCGTTGGAGTGATGCGTCGGGCCAGGGGGCGGGATTAGCGATCGTGGGCGGTTGCTAGAGTAATGCGCCTAGCCAAGAGCGCAGGGCGCGGGATTGGCGAACGTGGGTGGCCGCCCGAAGACGGTGAGGAGCCAGCCTCCCACACTCCCCCTATAAAGAGTGGACTGCGGGATGCGATGCTCACTCATCCCCTTCTGCCTTGATCCTCAGCAACCGTCGCCTCTTTCTCTCATCTTCCTCCCTCGCATCTGACGATGGCATGGCGAGGGGGAGAGGTCGTGGTCGTGCCTCCGCCACCGCGGCAAGAGCTTCTCCTCGGCTCCATGCTCATGCTTCGGTTGCAGCTGCGGAGGCTGGCTCCAGTGCTCAAGGAAGGGCCGCGGCCCATGGCCGTGGACGGCGCGGCGCCCGTGGTCGGGGCGGCCATGGCGGGGCGCTTGTCGCTCCGTCTTCAGCCCTTCCTCCGCCGGTAGAAGGCCACACGGAGGATACGGCGCAAGAGTTCGTCTTGGAGCTGCGCGACCAGCCGCGGAGCTGGCTGCGGCTTCCTCGCCCTTTTGCTAGGGAGATGGAAGGCCGCCACCTGCACAGCTTATGGCTGCGCGTGGACGGTTGCTGCAATGGCCTGGTCTGGGTGACCGTGGAGACTTCCAACAATGGTATCATGTACCTCACGCGCGGGTGGAGATCCTTTGCCCGTGCCCATTGCTTGGGGCAAGGGCACCTTCTTCACTTCGGGCTGGATGGACCAGACATGCTTGTCGTGAAGTTCTTCGAGGCTTCAGGCGCTCGTCTAGAGTGCTGCGCGGAGAGCTCGAGCGACAGCGACACCGCTTCCTCCAGCGATGTGAGGATGACGATGATGACGTCGATGACTGTCGGTGTATAAAACATGGGTATTTTACACCCTGACTTATGCACAGACAGTAGCAACCTCCTTGCCGGCCAAGCCTTGCCGGGGACCGCCGAGACCAAGACTCAGGGCCCAGTTGCGGAAACCACTGGGGACGAGCTCAAGACGAAACATCAAAAATCACTTGACTAGTACCGAAGATGAAGACATTCCTTGCCGGCAAGGCTAAACCGGCAACGTGAAGAGCCGACAAGCTCCGTACCGGCAAGCTTCTGCCAGCCCACCAGCGCTCCACCGCTCCACCTCACCGCACAGGTGATCGCTAGTGGGTGAGGTGTCGACCATGCAGGCTGGTTGGTAAGGCTTGTCGGGCACGTGTCAGCACACTGGGACAGAATTTGCCTCTAATGACACCCGTCCAGGAGGCGTGTCAGAATAATACGAGGTAGCTGGGCAAGCGGTGCAAAAACCTTGCCGGGACTACCTCTCCACATGACACCTAACAGTGCATTTAATGCTTTTGTCCTAAACTGGCAGAGTTAGGTATGATAGCACTATTTGCTATCTAGTCGCTATGTAATTACTGTTTTGCCACTGTGGTAACCCCTTTGAGCTATAAAAGGAGGGCCAAGGCAATAGTTAGAGGGGTTCGGACCCCCTTTTCAAACACTTGCATGTCTCACGTAGCTGCACTCTCCGCACCTTGCCGGGAGAGGCGCTCCCTATACTTGTGCTTTCATACAACAAATACACCAAAAGCAGGAGTAGGGTTTTACGCTTCTCAGTGGCCCGAACCTGGGTAAATCCCTTGCGTTTTCCATTTTTCATGCTCTTTGTGCACGTTGATGCCCTCTGCCGAACCACAAGGGGCTGGATGGCCCCATAGATGGTCGTACCCCGCGACATCTTTGGTGCGCCGGGTAGGGGGCCATCGCTTGCGCAAACCTTGATCAGTGGATTGTGCATCTTCTTCATCATCTTCACCAACTTCCTCTTCGTACTCCTCGTCGTAGATGGCACCCAAGAAGATGGGCATCACGATGACGGCCACCCCGCACGCATCCGCAGGCAGCGCGACCAATGCGGGCGGCGCGGATACCGTGGTTGGCACTACCAATGCGGGCGGTGCGGTTGCCATGCCCACCGCAGTCGGCGCAGGAGACAAGCGCGTTGGAGGCAGTCGGCCTTCTTGATCCTCCGGCGAACAGAGATGCGATGGTACGGGCGGAGCGGACGGACGACCTCTCCTTCCTCCTCCTCGCCGCGCCGACGAACGCAGCCACCGGAGTGGCAACGCCCGGGCCAGCGCGAGCCAAGATCCCGCCGCGGCGGTGTCCAAGGATGCAGCTTCGGGACAGACTTCAAGTCCCTCACACAAAGGGCGCGGAACGGCCCCGAGCCGCGCCAACGACTCCGGGCAGCGGCGGGTTCACGGCAAGACCCCTGTCGATCAGATCCCAGATCGTCAGGCATCACCTCCGCCACGGCGACCCACTGCTAATCATGTGCCGTAGCAGGAAGACCGCGATGGCGCTCCTCCTGGCTCTGCCAGGAGTAGAGCGATGTCGCGCTCTTCGCTTCCGGCCATGCCAGCCACAGCGGCAGAAGCAATGGCGCGAGCCCAGATGCTACTGAACTTCCCTCCAGCGGCAGAGAAGATGGATGAGTGGAGAGCCACCATCCAAAGCTTGATTGGGTTTGCAGAGGCCAGTAAATCACAGCAAGCGGAGCCCTCACGGTGTTTGCAGACAGTACCGGCTGCTCTGGATGGTGGCCGAGTTGACGGTACTACCCTAACGGTGCAATCACCTCAGCGGCAACAGTCTCAACAGTAGCAACGACAACATCCGCGACATGCTGGACGATCTTTCGAGCCCGACGAAGTGTCGATGGCCTCTTCAGATCCACGAGCTTGGCAAGACCAGGGCAAGTGCTACGAGACAGGCGGGCAGAAGACGCCCGCACCACCATCGAATGGTGCCGAGAGGCGCGCCGTCAATCCGACGCGTGCAACGGCCCCATCATTGATGAGCCTGCGCCAGGGGTTGGCGGATATCTATCTTACGAGGTTGGGTGTCCCGCCTTCACCCGTGAGCTGCGGCAAGTCCGATGGCCGTCTGTCCAGGCCTTCAAGCCAGAAGTACCAGAAAAGTACGATGGCAAGCTGAACCCGGCAGAGTTTCTAGGCATCTACACGATTGCCGTACAAGCTGCCGCCGGAAGAGATGAGAAAATCCTCACCAACTACTTCCCGTTGGTACTGAAACCCAATGTGAGGTCTTGGCTGATGAACTTGCCGGAGAACTCCATTTCTTCGTGGTCAGATCTCTGCAACGAATTCGTTGGTGCCTTTACCGGAGGCCACAAGGCCCCTCGACAGCCTAACGACCTGCAACTGATCCCGCAAAGAGATGGAGAAACCTTACGCAAGTACATCCTGAGGTTCAGCCGTGTACACCATAACATTCCAGATGTACACCCCGCAGCCGTCATTGCCGCTTTTCACACGAATGTGCGCAATCGGAGGATGCGGGAGAAAATGAACGTCAAGTTGCCCAAGACCGTCAACGAGCTCTACACGTTGGCGGATAAGTGTGCAAGTGCTGAGGAAGGAAGAAGGCTTCCTAGGGAGGACGCTGGCGCCGAGGTAGATTCTGAGGACGATGATGCTACCACCCCGAGGAAGAAAGGCCGAAAGCGCAACAGGAAGCGCAAAGGCAAGACTGTCATGGCCGTCAAAGGCTCCGGCAACTCTGAACCCGCCAAGAAAGCCAAGACTGAGAACTCCGGCAAGGAGGCAGCTGTATGCGCTGCTTGCCAGGAGGCGGCGGCGAATGAGAAGGCCGGCAAGTCTGATGGGCCATACTGCAAGATTCACCGCACCAAAGGCCATGATCTCCAAGAGTGCCGACAAGTCGAGCACCTTGTTGAGAAACAGAAGGCTGAATACGAAAAGCGTGACAAAGAGAAGGGTCAAGATGGTGCCAGTGGATCCAGCAAAAAGGGCCGTGGCGGTCGAGGAGGCTGCCACGGCAAGGCCAAGCAACAGAAAGAGAAGCCTGCTGGAGGCCGAGACAAGAAAGAGGAAGATGATGGAAGTGACGAAGAGGATGATGATGAGACCAGCGAACAAGAATTCCAGAAGGCAACCGACGCCATGTGCATTGACGGGGGAGCATCCTTGCACTCCTCTCACCGCCAACTTAAGCAGTGGGCGCGTGAGGTTAATGCGGCAGAACCGGCAATTGGCTCTCAGAAACCACTCAAATGGTCACGCACGCCTATCATTTTTGATGCTGAGGACCACTGTCTTGGTATTCTCACGGCAGATGCCATGAGATGGCTAAAAAGGTGGGGGTGCGAGAGGACGCCGGTGGGTTCCAGAGGCGAGGTCGGTACGCGCATGTGTGAGACACGAGACGTACCCAGGTTCGGGGCCCTCCGGAGAGGTAACACCCCTAGTCCTGCCGAATGGAGTATGGAGTGCACAAGGGTTACAAGGTTGCCCCTGGAGCTGTGTGGGCGGAGGAGGAAGAAGGGGCTAGGCCGCCGTTCGGCCTCTCCTGTGAGTGTGTGTGTGTGAACTATGAATGGAGCTCAACCCCCCTGCATGGAGCCCTCCCGGGGGGTCTAATAGGCCGACCCCCAGGGTTACATGGGTAAAGATGCACGGGCGCGGGGCCCTGGTGTCATCGTCTAGGAGCCGGCGGTGGGGGCCGCCAGGTCGCCGGGTCCTCCGGGTCCGTCGGGTGCGCTGGGTTTGCCGGGTGCGCCGGGTCCGCCGTGTGCGCCGGGTCCACCGGGTGTGCCGGGTCCGCCGGGCACGGGTTCGGTCGGTAGTGGGGCACTGTGGCAGGTCTTGTCCTTCGTCATAGGGCGGTCGGCGCCGCCTAGCAACAGGATCGCGCCGCTCGGACACCGCCCGCCCCGGGCGGGGGCGCACGGAGTGCTGTAGCCATGCCCGCATGGGTCGGCGCAAAGGAGGGGTCGCTGTTGCCAAACTTGTCTTGTCGTGAGGGTTTGCCCTTTCATGGCTAGCCGACATGGGCTAGCCGGCCGGGCCGGGTCGCCACGCTGAGCCGGCTCACGCCGTGGAGCCGGCGAACAGGCTAGCCGGATTGAGGGGCTTGGCCTGCCCCGATGTTTTAAAAAAAGGAGATCTGGGTTCCGTTGCCTACCCGGGGATCATCCCCCCGACAGTAGTCCCTGAAGCCGTGAAGGCTCGCCGGCTCCAAGCAGGGGGGCCTTCGCAGCTTACCCCCCCTGAGGAGTCGATTTGCTGGTGAAGTTCAGGAGTCCGGCTGGGCAGCTTCGTCCGTCCGTACACCGGGAACACCCGCTGGGCGCCGGCTTCCGGAAGCCGGATCGCGGTATCCCGGCCGGGGCGGGGAACGGAAGCGTTCGCATGTCGAGTCTTGTATCGCACGACGATTCACGCCCGCCGCCGCTCGATGGGCCGCCACGTGCCGCCCCGCGGCGGGCGAGGCCTGCCAGACCACCCGCACGATGGGACGCGACTACGGACCGGGCCTACCACGCCGCACCCTCAGCCCGCGCGCGAGGGATTTATTGTGGCGGCCCTTGGCGGTTGCGCTTCCCCGCGTAGTTAATGCGCGCGGGAAACGTGCGCACACAGTGCGGGGGAGTGGGGATCGTGGGCGCAAACGATCCCACTCCCCCACGTTCTTCCGTGGTTATAAAGGAGAGGGAGGGAGAGCGGCGGAAACACTCACGCGCGCACTCCTACCCCTCACTCCTCGTCTCCTTCTTCCCCGCGATGCCTAGACGAGGTGCCGTCGCCGCGCGCCTTGCTCACGCCCGCCGCTGCGCTCCGTGACCCGAGGCCCACAGCGCGCAGCTCTTCCTTCCTCCTCTTCTTCGCCACCGCATCCTCACGCGCGTAGAGCCCTCCAATGGCGCTGTCGAAAGGCTCTTGGGAGGGCTCCATTACGACGGAGGCAAACATCCGATACCTCCGCCGTACGAAACGGCTGCCGCCGGCGGACGCGCGCGCGCCTGGCCCGGAGAGGCTGCCGCAGCCGCGGGAGGGCGAGTTTGTCGTCTTCTACTCGCACTTCGAGCGCGGGCTCGGCCTCCCCGTGAGCCTCTTCTTTCGGGCCTTTCTCGACTTCTTCGGGTTGCAGCCGCATCACCTCGGCGCCAACGCCGTGCTGCAGATCGCCGGCTTCGCCACGCTCTGCGAGGGCTACCTCGGCATGCTGCCGAACATAGACTTGTGGGCAAAGATGTTCTTCCTCAAGTAGCAGGGGGCGTCGGCTGGCGCTATGTCAGACTGTGGGGCAGCCGTGGTCTCCGACTGGGTGAACGGGCCGTTTCCCAAGCTGCCGCTTGAGGACTCGGCCAAAAAGTGGCAGATGATGTTCTTCTACGTCTAGAAAGCCAACCCGGCGGTGGACGTCATCAAGCTTCCACCTTTCGTCAACGCGTCGCCGCTCGAGAAGCCGAACTGGGGCTACTGCCCCAAGAAGCCGCCGCAGGAGCTCCTGAACATCTGCCGCCGGGTCGGGGAGATGATGAATCGCGAGGGGCTGAAGCTGGCTGATCTCATCGCGGCCTTCATCGCCCGCCGGGTGCTGCCGCTGCAGCGTCGGGCGCACCGGATTTGCGACATGACCGGCCGGCATGATCCGACCTGTATGTCGACCAAGGAGCTGGCGCCGGCTGGGATCGCTCAACGGGTGAACTACATCTTCAAGGCTGGGCTGAAGGAGGAGGGGTGGAGCTTCAGGAAGGATCCCTATCACCGGGGGAACCCGGCGCCGGCGGTGAGTCCCTGGTCTTTATTCTTTGCCGCTTCAACATTATTTCTGTGTCCTGACGCGGCGGGAGGGCCGCAGCTATTCGCCAGCCAGTAGAACCACGATGGGCCGAATCCCCAGATTTTGCCGGCCGACTTGCCCGACTCGGACATGGAGGACGCCGACGCCGAGGCGGACGAGGGGGCGGTCGAAGCGCGCCTGGCCGACGCCGCGGCCGGCGGGTCACGGCATGCGGGTAAGTCTCCGTCCTCAGATCTTCTGCGAGACTGGCCGGATGACGACGAGGAGGGCCTGACCTGTGCCCGCGGTGCAGCGCCCTCGGTTGGGGAGGACGCCAGCATCGACCCCCCAAGACGGCTGCGGAAGACGGCCGGCGCCGGGCCGGCCCGCGCGGCGGCGTCCGTCAGCCGGCCGCATGGGAAGGAGGCGGTCGAGACGAGGCCGGCCGCGAAGCGGCCGACGGCGGCGGGTCCGGTGCGCGAGAGGGCTGTCGTCAAGAAGAAGCGCCGGCTCGCCCCGTCAGAGGGCCAGAGGCGGGAGGTCCCGAAGGTCATTGGGTAAGTGTGTTTTGTCTTTTTCTGATTCCTTGCTTGTTTCTTGCTTATGCCTCCACCGTGACAAACTTGCCGTGCACAGGTCCTCCCTTGACCTGGCGGTGATGGCAACGGAGGCCGCGGCGGGCGAGGCCGTCTGGAGGAAGACCCGGAGCAGCGCTGTCGACCGCGAGCCGTACCGGACCGCGGAGGAGGACCTCGAGGCTCACCAGTCCGGCCGGGGATCCTGACGCGGCGGCGCGCGCCGCCTGGCGGGATCGGGCGGAGGCCGAGAAAGAGATGGCGGAGGCCTCGGCCCAGGCGTGGGAGAGGGCCTCCACGAAGCGGGCCAGGACCGCCGAGGACCCGGCCTGGCCGGAGATGGAGAGGGGGTTGACGCCGGACGCCACCATCATTGAGCCGCAGCCGGAGGGGGCGGGCGAGCCGGCGGGGCGGTCGGAGCCGTCCGATGGCGAGTCGGACATCGATGAGAACATCGTCGTAGACATGCCGCCCCGGGCCGACCCGGCAGGAGGAGGCGAGGGCGATGGGAGGGGGCGCGAGGCGGACTCCGCGCCATCCGGCCAAGCGCAACCGACGCCGGCCCCGGAGGCCGCGACCGGGGACGCTGGTGCCCTGGTGGTCGTTCCGCCCCAAGCCGCTGCGGACTCTGAGCGGCCGGGTGGGAGCGGATCTGGCACCGGGACCGCGATGCGGCAGCTATGGGCGAACGCCGGCGGGGCTGTGGTCGGGCCGAGGACCCGGGAGGATGAGGCGGCGGATTCCCTGCGCTTGCAGCTTCGCGGGCAGAGTGAGCGCTTGCAGGCCTTCGTCCAGGAAGATCAGGATTGGGCGCGGAAGCTGGAGCAGGCGGTCGCGGTGAGCTTTTTCTTTTCTTCTTGTCTTGGTTGTTGAATCAGTGGGGGCACGCCTGCGCACCCACTGGGTGTAGCCCCCGAGATTCGGGCCGGGCTGCGGAGCAGCCGGGTCGAATCTTATAGCTTGTCTTTTGCATTCTTCTAATCTTTTGTCTGCGCGCAGCATCTGTACGACCTGCAGGCCAGCGCGTACAACCGGCTTCGGGAGCGGTTCCGCGAGGTCAAGGCCCAGCTTGCCGTCAAGGAGGAGGAGCTGCGCCAGGCCCGAGGTACGACTTGCATTCCTTCAGTGGGGGCACGCCAGCGCACCCACTGGGTGTAGCCCCCGAGGTTCGGGCCGGACCGCGGAGCAGCCGGGTCGAATCTTTGAAGCTTGTCTTTTTTCTTCTTTTCCTTGCTTCCGATGTCTGACCTGGAATCTCGTCATGCAGCCGCCACGGCCGAGGTGCCAGGTCTCCGAAACCGGCTTGCCGAAGCCGGCCTGCAGCGCGATCTTGCAGTCGCCGACCGCGACCGACTCCGGACCGAGGTGGACCGGCTGATGGCCGAGAAGGCCAACGCGGAGGATGCCCACCAGGCAGAGCTGGGCCGACTGGCGGAAGAGCGCGGCAAGGGGGCCGAGGAGCTGGCGGACGCCTGCAGGAGGATCGCCCAGCTCGAGAAAGATCTCGAGGCTCAGGCCCGCGCGTCGGCCCTGCGGGAGCACGGGATGCTGAGCGAGGCGCAGCACCTCGATGAGGCCTTCGCCCGTGAGTGCCGTCTTTTCTTTGGTCCGGCTGGCCTAGCCGGCAAGTTGTTTTCTTCTGGCTGACATGTTTCCCTCCTTTGCCAGGGGTCTTCCCAGAGACGCAGGAGGCGGCCGATGCGGCCGTGCACGCCTACCGGTCGGACCAGCGCGCGGCAAGGGCGGAGGTCAATGTTTACGCCGCGTGGACCCTCTCGGAGATCGTCCTTGCCGGGGAGTCCCGACTTGGGGCCGTGGAGGGGCACATGCGCCGGCTGTTCGAGGCCGGGGTGGGCATGGTGGGCAGCCTCTGGGCGGGCGCTATGGTGCCGAACAGCGTCACCCGGCTGGCGCGGTGGCTGGAAGCCGGCGTGGAGCGACTCGGCGCATGGAGGGCCTCCGCGGCCCGGGCCGGCGCGGAGATGGCGCTGCGCTTCGTCGTGTCCTGGTATCTGGGCATGGACCTCGACTGCCTGGCGGCGCAGTGGGCCGGCACGGAGGAGGACTTGGCGGCGCGGGCACAGCGGATCGCCGGGCGGGCCAGCTACCGGGCCTCGTTCGCCCTGCATGACGAGTTCATCCTGGAGCGGACGGAGGACGGCGAGGTGCTCCCCGCCGACGAGTTCGGCCTGCTGCTCGACGACCCGGACGGCAGCTCGGCCGAGACGGGGGCCTATCCTGACGACGAGACCGACCCGGACGACGTCGCCACGACCGAGAGGGCGGAGTGCTCTGGACCCGACCCGGCGGCCGCGTCCACCTCAGCCGATCTGACGCCGACCGGGGGCGACGTGGGTGCCGCTTAGGGCTTTTGCTTTTTTTAATCTTTATCCTTCCTGTACTTGAACTCGGTTAGGTAGCAGGTCCACCCACTGGGGGTGTAGTTTCATGTAATAAACTTGTGGCCGTGGGCCTTTGCTGTTTATAAAATTTGCATGCGATTTCGCTTGTGCTGTTCGGCCTTGGGCCTTTTCTTGTTCGTCTTTTTCTTTGGACTTCCTTCCCGCTAGCCGGACCGCCGGGTGGCGGTCTGTGGTTAGGACGGGGATTCGGCCTTGAGATGGGACGAGCAATACTTAGGCTTTTTCGGACGTTGAGCGCGAGCTAACACCCACTGGGCCGGCTGGCGCACAGCCGGTCGTGCAGCGAATAAGTGAGAGAGGGCAGGTTGGGCCGGGTTGGCCGAGCCAGGCTCTCCTCTTTAGACGTTCTTGCGTGACGATGCTTCCGACCTTTGGCTCTTGCCAGCCGGACATCAGGGAGCCGGTTGTGGCTGGCGAAGAGAGGGCTTTGGCGGCTCGTATGCTTCGAAATGGACTAAGGAAAAAACGACGAGGCGCGGTCTAGCCGGCTAGCCCCCGAGCCGGCACGCCGACTCGGCGGGGGATTGAAAACGGGGAAGTGCATAGACACAGAGCTTAGTAAAAACGGAAAAGGAAGCCCCCGAGATTCGTGCAGGGGGGAGGGGGCTTGCTGCTTTCATTAAACCCAAAAGGTGGTGATACATACGTGCATGCGTTCAACTGTAAAACGGACGGAGGAGCTCCGCGTTCCAGGGCTAGCTGGATTCCTCGCCGGCTGCATCTCTCTTGCGCTTGTTCGGCTTCTGTGCGTCGATGAGGTAGTACGCGTTCCGGTCGCAGAGAGCCTTGCTGATGATGAAGGGGCCCTCCCAAGGAGAGGCCAGCTTGTGCTGGTCGGCTGTCCGCTGGACGAGCCGGAGCACGAGGTCACCCTCGCGGAACGCGAGGGGCTTGATCTTCTCGCTGTGGTAGTGGCGCAGGACTTGTTGGTAGATGGCTGACCGGCTGAGGGCCAGGTGGCGCGCCTCCTCGAGCAGGTCGACGCCGTCTTCGCGTGCCTCCTCTGCCTCAGCTTCTGTGTACATGGTCACCCGGGGCGAATCGAACTCGACGTCAGTGGTACGCCTCCATCAATGGGCTCTGGTAATCCTTGTTCACTTGCTTCACAACAAGATGCGAGTTGCCGCGGATGATCAATTTTTTGATCCCAAGGTCCACTGCGATCCTAAGACCGGCAAGGAGTCCTTCGTACTCGGCAGTGTTGTTTGTAGCTTGCTCCCTGGGAAAGTGCATTTGAACCACATATTTGAGGTGCTCTCCGGTGGGTGCGACAAGCAGCACTCCGGCACCGGCGCCTTGCAGCGAGAAGGCACCGTCAAAGTACATGATCCATTCTTTTGCTGTTTCTTTGCCGGGGAGAGCCGTTTCTTGAATTTCTTCGTCTAGCGTTGGCATCCATTCGGCGATGAACTCCGCCAAGGCCCTGCTCTAGATGGTTGAAGTGCTTTCAAACTTGAGGGCAAAGCTTGACAACTCCAACGCCCACTCCACTATCTTGCCAGTTGCCTCTGGATTTCTCAAGATGCGTTGCAACGGAAAGCGGGTGACGACGGTGATCTCATGCGCTTGGAAGTAGTGACGCAGCTTTCTCGAGGCCATAAGAAGACCGAAAAGCAATTTCTGCACTCTAGAGTATCTCGATCTAGCCCCCTACAGAAGGGAACTGACGAAATACACGGGTCGTTGCACCACTTTCTTCTTCGGCACTGTTTGTTGATTATCTCCATTTGCTTGCGTTGTTTCTGACTTGTCGGCACCATGCTTTGCCGGAGAAAATTCCGGTTCGTCGCTGGATGGGCTTGTCGCGGTTACTTCCTCGTCCTCGACTTCCCTCTATGCCACTAATGCAGCACTAGCCACTTGATTCGTTGCCGCTACATAAAGCAGCAACGATTCTTGTGGTCTAGGCGCAACCAATGTTGGCGCGGAGCAGAGGTACCTTTTCAAGTCCTGCAGTGCGGCCTCCGCTTCCGGAGTCCATTTCATCGGTCCTGCCTTTTTCAAAATCTTGAAAAATGGCAGGGCGCGCTCGGCAGACCTTGAAATGAACCTACTTAAGGCAGAAATGCAGCCGGCAAGACGCCGCACATCTTTGATGCTTTTTGGTGCTTGAATCTGCTCAATTGCTTTGATCTTGTCGGATGGAACGCCAAACACACACTTCTTGGGATTGAGCTTCAAGTTGATTTTGCGCAAGTTTGCAAATGTCTCTTCCAAATCTTGAATGAGGGTAGACTTGTCCTTGGTTTTGACCACTATATCATCCATGTATGCTTCTACATTCCTGCGCAGCTGGGGCTCAAAACCAATCTGGACCGCCCTTGCAAATGTTGAACCGGCACTCTTTAATCCGAAAGGCATACGCACAAAGCAGTATGTGCCACATGGAGTAATGAATGCGGTTTTCTCCTCATCTTCCTTGGCCATGAATACTTGATGGTATCCAGAATATGCATCAAGGAAGGAGAGCAAATCACAGCCAGAAGTGGAATCTATAATTTGATCAATGCGCGGCAACGGGAAAGGATCCTTTGGACATGCTTTGTTAATGTCAGTGTAGTCAACACAAAGTCTCCACTTTCTGTTTGCTTTGCGCACTACAACTGGATTCGCCAACCAAGTTGGATGTCATACACCTCTAACCAATCCTGCTGCTTCAAGCTTATTGATTTCTTTGGCAATGAACTGTTGCCGCTCCAACGCTTGCTTCCGGACTTTTTGCTTGACGGGCCGGGCGTGGGGACAGACAGCAAGGTGGTGCTCAATTACCTCCCTGGGAACGTCGGGGATGTCAGACGGTCGCCATGCAAACACATCGACATTCGCCCGCAGGAAGGCAACGAGCGCACTTTCCTATTTGCTGTCAAGGGTGGCACTGATGGTGAAGGTACCGTCAGTGCCGTCCTCCCTTGCCGGCACCTTTTTGGTTGCCAGTGAAGCAGCTTTGGATTTCTTACTGGCAGAGCACTCCGGCAAGTCTTCGACAGGCGCGCAGCACTCCAAAGAGGTGCGCTTCCCAGAATCCTTGCTAGAGGTCTTGCCAGATTTCTTGCTTTCCTTCTTCTTGGCGGGAGCTGGCGTCTTGGCGGCCTCTGCTGCAACCACATCTCTGTACATCTTGTCGACGCAAATGACTGCATCTTTCTTGTCGGAGTTGATGGAAATGACAACCATCGGCCCTGGCATCTTCAACGTGTTGTAAGCTTAGTGAGATGCTGCCATGAATTTTGCCAAGGCTGGGCGGCCAAGAATTCCATTGTACGGCAAGGGGATCTTGACAACATCAAACACGATCTTCTCAGTCCTATAGTTTAATTCCCCGCCAAACGTTACCGGCAATGTGATCTTTCCGTTGGGTCGGCTCCTTCCCGGGTTTACTCCTTGAAAAGTGCCTGTCTTTTCGAGCTCCTCGTCAGGAATTTGCAACCTCTTGATTACTTCTGGATAAATCAAGTTCAGACCGGCCCCACCGTCAACTAACATCTTTGTTACTTGGAGGTTGTGAATTGTTGGTGAAACCAACAACAGCAAACACCCGACCGCAGTTATGCGATCAGGGTGGTCCTCAGCATCTAAGATGATAGGTGTGTGTGACCATTTGAGTGGCTTTTGAGAGCCCATTGC
Organism: Elymus sibiricus; assembly: GCA_039707655.1. Lineage (NCBI taxonomy): Eukaryota > Viridiplantae > Streptophyta > Magnoliopsida > Poales > Poaceae > Elymus > Elymus sibiricus. The sequence continues at coordinate 111,246,446 of CM077664.1, read as the reverse complement.
CAATTCTGCTGCATTGACCTCACGCGCCCATTGCTTGAGTTGGCGGTGAGAGGAGTGCAGAGATGCTCCTCCATCGATGCACATGGCATCGGTTGCCTTCTGAAATTCTTGTTCGCTGGTCTCATCGTCATCTTCTTCCTCACTTCCATCATCTTCTTCTTTCTTTTCGCGGCCTCTAGCAGGTTTTTCTTTCTGCTGCTTGGCCTTGCCGCGACGGCCTCCTCGACTTCCATGGCCATTTTTGCCAAATCCACCGGCACCATCTCGACCCTTCTCTTTGTCGCGCTTCTCGTATTCAGCCTTCTGTTTCTCAAGAAGGTGTTCGACTTGTCGGCACTCTTGGAGATCATGGCCCTTGGTGCGGTGAATCTTGCAGTATGGCCCATCAGGTTCGCCGGCCTTCTCGTTTGACGCCGCCTTTTGGCAAGCGGCGCATACGGCAGCCTCCTTGCCGGAGTTCTCAGTCTTGGCTTTCTTGGTGGACTCAGAGTTGCCGGAGCCTTCGACAGCCATAACAGTTTTGCCCTTGCGCTTCCTATTGCGCTTCTGGCCCTTCTTCCTCGGGGTGGCAGCGTCATCATCCTCAGAATCTACTTCAGCACCAGCATCCTCCCCGGGAAGCCTTCTTCCTTCCTCAGCACGTGCACATTTATCCGCCAATGTGTAGAGCTCGTTGATGGTCTTGGGCAACTTGACGTTCATTTTCTCCCGCATCCTCCGATTGCGCACGTTCGTGTGAAAGGCGGCAATGATGGCCGCGGGGTGCAGATCTGGAATGTTACGGTGCACACGGCTGAACCTCTGGATGTACTTGCGTAAAGTTTCACCATCTCTTTGCGGGATAACTTGCAGGTCGCTGGGCTGTCCAGGGGCCTTGTGGCCTCCGGTAAAGGCACCAACGAATTCATTGCAGAGATCTGACCACGAAGAAATGGAGTTATCCGGCAAGTTCATTAGCCAAGACCTCACGTTGGGTTTCAGTACCAATGGGAAGTAGTTGGCAAGGATTTTCTCATCTCTTCCCCCGGCAGCCTGCACGGCAATCGTGTAGATGCCCAGAAACTCTGTTGGGTTCAGCTTGCTGTCATACTTTTCTGGCACTTCTGGCTTGAAGGCTCGAACGGACGGCCATCGGACGTGCCGCAGCTCGCGGGTGAAGGAGGGACATCCAACCTCGTAAGGTAGATATCTGCTAACCCCTGGCGCAGGCTCATCAACGATGGGGACGTTGCGCGCGTCGGATTGACGACGCGTCTCCCGGCGCCGTTCGATGGTGGTGCGGGCGTCTTCTGCCCGCCTCTCTTGCAGCACTTGCCACTGATCTTACCGTGCTCGCGGATCCGAAGAGGCCATCGACACCTCATCGGGCTCAAAGGATCGTCGAGCTTGCTGTGGTTGTTGGCGTTGTTGCTGCTGAGATTGTTGTCGCTGAGGTGATTGCACCGTTAGCATAGTGCCGTCAACGCGGCCACCAACTGGAGCTGCTGGTGCCATTTGCGGACGCCGTGAGGGCTCCGCTTGCTGCGATTTACTGGCCTCAACAAACCCAATCAAGCTTTGGATGGTGGCCCTCCACTCATCTATCTTTTCCACCAATGGAGGGAAATTTAGCAGCATCTGGGCTCGCGCCATTGCTTCTACCGCTGTGGCTAGCATGCCAGCAGGAGCGCCATCGCGGTCTTGCTGTCGTGGCACATGATCAGTAGCGGGTCGCCGTGGTGGAGGCGGTGCCTGAGGATCTGGGATTTGATCAACAGGAATCTTGCCGTGAGGTCGCCGCTGCCCGGAGTCGTTGGCGCCGCTCGGGGCTGTTCCACGCCCGTTGTGCGAGGGACGCGGCGTCTGTCCCGAAGCTGCATCCTTGCACCCCGCCGCGGTGGGATCTTGGCTCGCGCCGGCCCGGGCGTTATCGCTCTGGTGGCTGCGTTCGTCGGCGCGGCGAGGAGGAGGAGGAGGAAGAGGTCGTCCGTCCGCTCCGCCCGCGCCGTCGCGGCTTCATTCGCCAGAGGATCGAGGAAGTCAACTGCCCTCAGCACGCTCGTCTCTGGCGTTGACTGCGGTGGGCATGGCGACCGCGCCGCCTGCGCTGGTCGTGCCAACCGCAGTACCCGCACCGCCCGCATTGGCCGCGCCGCCCGCGCCGCCTGCGGATGCTTGCGGGGTGGCCGTCATCGTGATGCCCGTCTTCTTGGGTGCCATCGATGACGAGGAGGACGATGAGGAAGTTGATGGAGGTGATGAAGAAGACGCGCAATCCACTGATCCAGTTCGCGCAAGCGATCCCCCCTACCTGGCGCGCCAAAGATGTTGTCGTGGAACGACCATCTATGGGGCCATCCATCCCCTTGTGGTTTGGCAGGGGGGATCAACGTGCACAAAGAGCAGGATCAATGGAAAACGCAAGGGATTTACCGAGGTTCGGGACGCTGAGAAGCGTAAAACCCTACTCCTGCTTTTGGTGTATTGGATGTGTGAGAGCACAAGTACAAGGAGCGCTTCTCCCGGCAAGGCGCGGAGAGAGCTGCTACACGAGGCGTGCTGGTGTTTGAAGAGGGGTAGCAATCCCTCTAACTATTGCCTTGGCCGTCCTTTTATAGCTCAAGGTGTTACCACAGTGGCAAAACAGTAATTACATAGCGATTAGATAGCAAACAGTGCTATCATACCTAACTCTGCCAGTTTAGGACAAAAGCATTAAATGCACTGTTAGGTGTCATGTGGAGAGGTAGTCCAGGAAAGGTTTCTGCACTGCTCGCCCAGCTACCTCGTATTATCCTGACACGCCTCCTGGACGGGTGTCATTAAAGGCAAATCATGTCCCAACATGCTGACACGTGTCCGACAAGCCTCACCAACCAGCCTGTGCGGTTGACACCTCACCCATTAGCGGACATCTATGCGGTGAGGTGGAGCGCCAGAGGACTGGTAGAAGCTTGCCGGTACGGAGCTTGCCGGGTCTTCACCTTGCCGGTTTAGCCTCGCCGGCAAGGAATGTCTTCATCTTCGGTACCAGTCAAGTGCTCGTTGGTGTTGTGCCTTGAGCTTCTCCCCAGTGGCTTCCGCAACTGGATCTTGAGTCTTGGTCTTGGCGGTCCCCAGCAAGGCTTGGCCGGCAAGGAGGCTGCTACTGTCTGTGCATAAGTCAGGGTATAAAATACCCATATTTTATACACCGACACAACATCGTTTTTATTAGAAGTTATGGTGACTTATAGACATAACTAGTTTTTGTCGCAAGGGCTAATTAAGCAGTGCATTGCCAATTGTAGTGGATTTTCAACTTTATGGAGTGACAACCTAAAATTTGTGTGAGTCGCAGTCAGGCACTGATTTGTACTATATAACATGCATGCCATCCTCCGAAAGTATTCTCCACCCCACCCTACCAACCTTGAGCCAACATACAACATTAAGAAGTTGTCGTATGTGATTATAGGTCAGTCAACCAAGTACAATTAGTCAAAGCGTAATGCAAGATTTTAAACATTGCTGGGTCTAGAACTGTTCAGTTCACAGGGTTGGTGCAGGAATCAGCAATGTTCACAACAGTTTGATTCCAGCTAGTTCTAGTTTTCCAACTCATTTGAACACCTTAATATGAAATAGGAAAACAAAAAGCTAAATGCACTCTCCCCTTCTCCATCCCCAAAATGAATGCAAAAGGACAAATAATCTGGCTAGAATTTGAGCAAAATGTTTACCTTGAAAACTCTTATTGTAATGTATGATTTTCGGCCCCGGACATCTGAAACTGGATTAATGATACTTCTCGGAGCTATACTCGATGATGTCTTTTGAAAGCCAGGACAAATCATGTCACTGCAACCCTTAGCGGGCGATCCACCACTCTGTCATAGCAATATAGAAAACATGTTACAATCTTTTGAGTCTCACATACTTTTCGATATACAGTACTCCCCCTGTTTCATAATTCTTGTTGGTTTTAGTTCACCGTGACAAGAATTATGGAATGGATGGGTGTAACATTTATGATTTCCACAAAACTATGTATTAATCATTTTGAGAAAATCCAAAATCATGTTTCTAGGGAGGAGTAGTACCCAGTCTTGGCTACTACGTTTCAAATGTGACATGTCTATATTTGTCCTTAAGGTTAAGTGTTCCCTTAAACCCTTCATTTTGTCCTTTCTTTCCTCCCTTGGTTAGACATTTTATTTTCTTTCAACCTTTTATTGGTCTTGACCAAAGGTGAAGATCTCGCTTTGTAAATATGTAGTAGGAGTCTTTCCTAGTATTTCAGGGCAAAAGAATGTATTGTACCCAAAGCTTTTGGATGCAACAAAAATCACTCTAATTTCTTAAATGCATATTTTTTTGTCCATTTAGTATGTGAATTCATTTTGAAGTCAAAGAGGCATACAAATTGTTGTGGGAATAGCTAATCCTACTTAGGGCTCCCACATAGTCGTACATTGGTATTCATGGCGAATTGTTGAAGTCAAGTAGTCAACAAAGTCTAAGAAACTAGTCATGGCCAATAAATCAAAAGAAGGAAAAAATATCTAGAAGGAAAATTCTTAATGTGAAGACCCAGTAGAGAGGAGCCTTTAAATGGAGGGATATGTGGACTAGTCCAGTATGGAACATGCTCCACGCCTCTTCCCTATTTTACCATAGACTAGTAGACCAAAATTTACTATTGTACACCTCTACTTATCGTTCACCACCATATGTAGCCTTGGCCATTTGTCGGCCACCCATAAACTATGTAAGCCCTCGGCGAGGCATATAACCATCCACTCACACTTCACTAGAGCTTAGGGGTAGATGTAGTCCATAGAGCCCTTTACAGCTCGAAGTGTCGAGACAGACCCGAGGGACCTTGAAAAACTCGGATCATATCGAGGGTAGGGAGCTTAGAGGTAGACCTGTCTTCGAAGTGAGTCACCAGTCAAGCACATCTCTCATCTATGGGAGGATTAAGGAGGCCTTATATTTGATCCCATTGGCTAGTCTAGACAGTCTCGAAATTGCATTTTGCAACACATGATTAAGTTGGACTCCAAGGATGCCCCTAACCTATTCAGAAGGCATCGATGTGTCAACCTCTTATTGGTGTAGGATGGCCTTCAAAGAAGGCCCTAGTACACACCTTGCTAACTTTAGATCACAAAAACTAATGACAAGATAGCCCATTATTCAGCTATTTCCATGAAAATGACACATATACTTCATGAATGTATAATAGTGGAATAAACAATTTGAGGTAATCACTCTTAAAATTATATCTTCAGCACAAATTATTAGTACTATAGGTTAAAGAATTCACGAAATGAAACTTACAGTCCAAGATGTGTAGAAATGGGTATGTGAATCCTTGTAGAACCTTGGAAAAAATCTGCATAAAATTCACTAGTATTCACATCGATGCACAAAATATGGTTGTCTTATGTAGCTATGTATTTATAATGCACATACTTCTTTGAATTATGCCATGTCTTGATGAATTTGCATAGTATATTAATTTTTTTCAACACACTTCTTATAACTACTCTTATTCTTTGTGACACCCTGGTTTTTTCCAACTTTTCTTTTCAAAAACCCATTTGAATTTTATTTGGAATTTGGTTTGGATTTTATTTGAATGGCTCTATGGACTTAAAACTTGGGAATATCCTTACTTTCCTTTCCCAAGTGATACAAGTTTCCAAAAACTTCTCCCAAGTCATGTCATTCCAATTCTTGCCCAATCCCAACCTTTATTTCAATTTAATATCCCTTTTTCAATTAAAAGGAATAGCCCTTTTCCTTTAGGTTGTGAAGCAACCTACATGTCTGTCTACCCAAAAATCCTAGGAAAATTCTCATAAATTCTTTGGGCCATATGAACCTTGGATATGTGAAAATATTCAAGATTCCATTCTTATGGTGAGCACATCATCCAATCTTTGTTTCCGGCAATAATTTCAGTTTGTGAAGCAACTGTATTTTATATTGCTCCAAAAATTCTGAAATTAATCCAGGACACTCTCCTACCCATATGAACACACTCCACCAAATTTTGGCCCATTTCACTTAGCCATTATTTCTCAAAAATTCTTCCAAGCTTTTGTCCAGAAGGAAGCATTGTGAAGGAAGTACCATTTACACTTACCCAAATGGTATGAAATTTTTATAGCATCTTGCCACCACCAAATTGCCCACAAATACCAAGTTTCAACTCCAGGGGCCTATCCATGTGAGTGCATCATCTCAAACAAGTTTCTAGACAAGAAAAGCAGTTGTGAAGCAACTACATTCAAACCTTGTCCATTTGGTCTGAAATTTTCCCAGAATGGGCACCTTGCTACTACACCTCAGTGTGACAAATTTTTCCCTCTCAAAACCCTGGCCATGTCACTCCAGCAACCTGCCCAAGTTTCTAACCAGAAACTTGTCTGGAGACTGGCCAGCTGTCCAAGTCATCTCATGTCAAACCAAGAGCACAGGGAGGCCACTGGATGGAAGGACTAGCCCGTGGACATGACCACATGAGCCAGAGCGCACCGCGTGCACTAGTGCACGCGGTGACCACGCGTCGGCCAGGGCCAAACACGCGCTCTGAGCGCCGAACCCTCTCGGGCCTCGCTAGCTCTGCACGCCCGCGTCGTCCCGCTATGTCCTCTGGTGCCGACACCCTCCCCACCGTCCACCTAGCCCATCTGGAAGCCTCCCATCGTAGGCAGTGCCCTTGCCGGACACAGCCAACCGCAGCCACGCGCGGCACAGTACGGGCACTGTGGCCGCGCTGGCTGGCATCTTCCTCGCCGCTCCAAGCCAACGCCATTAAGGCCCTGCCTCTCCCGTCACCTCCCCTCGTGGCCTGGCCGCCAGCGCGATGGCCAACTCAACGCGGGACGCCGGCCATTTCCCCGCGGCGGGATCCGGCTCGGGTATCGCCGCTTGGCTATAAAAGCCACTCCCCGAGCCTCCCTCTCCTAACCACTAGCCTCCTGCACCTCCCAATCGTCGCCCCACGCCCAGCAGCAGAGCCGGGGAGCCCTCCTTCCCCATCTCCGGCGAGGAGCTCCGCTGCTCTGCCCCTGTTCCTCTAGCTCGACTCCGTCCACCCCAACACCAACTGAGGCCATCAGCGAGCTCATGGTGCTCCACTGGTCCTCCCCAGCCACTCCGCCGCTCGAGTACTCGCTGGAACCGGCGACTCCGCCGAACCCCGTAGCTCGCCGACGCCTGAGAGGAAGGGGACGACGCCGTCCGGCCACCTTCCGACGAGCTGCGGGTATGGGAGTGTTCGTCATCGTCCGCCCGATCCATCCCGACCATTTCCCAGCTCCACCGTGGCCTCTACGCCGGTGAACGTCGCCGGTGAGCTCCGCTGTCCTCTGTTCCCTCTCTCTCTCTATTTAAAAATGACAGGGGGCCCCACCTATCAGCGACTCCGCGCGCGCCCGAAGCGGTACACTAGTGGAGGCATAAACTGGGTTTACGCCATCGACGTGGCCCTCTCTGGAAGTTCCAGAATTTCTGTCTAAATTCATTTTAAATCAGAAGTTTGACTCAACTTTGACCAGCAATATCTTTTAAACCATAAGTCCAAATGAGTTCATTCTTTTTGCATTACTTTTCTTATGAGCTCCTCTATTTGCTGGAAAATTTTGGTATTTTTCTCTGCTGTCTAGAATTTCTGGACAGAGGAAAATGCTCTATGTGATATTTACAAATGTTTTTCAGAGTGTTTTGAGCAGTAGGTGAAGGCTAGGAGTACTACTACACTCCTTTGGTGCAAGGCAAGCCACATCTGCCGGAATGGGACGACCTTCACTTGGTCTCACCTCGTGCTCTTTTGTCGGTATCACCAAAGAGGGAAGGTTATGCGTGCGTGCTACCCTGATCAGGTAGACGGCGATAATCTTGTGAGCCTGGTTTGGTTATTGAGCTCATGTCCCCGTTTGGGACAGTTTGGTTTAGCCATGATGGTGGCAGGTGTCAGAAGTGACACAGGGGCCACCCAGGGCATGACCCGGAAGGGGAATGATTGTCAGTGGTATAGTAGAAGAGTCACGGGTTGGGCAAGTTTTGTTGGACGAATGTCCATGGTGTGGGTAAAGTGCGCAACCTCTGCAGAGTGTAAGAATCTATTGGAATAGCCGAGTCCACGGTATTGGACATAGTTCGTGCTAAGTCACACTGTCTGATCAACACCAATGAGGGAATGACGTGTTAATGATGGAAGAACTCGTCTTGGTATAATGGGTAATTGCTTGGCAGAAGGCTGTCGATAATCTTGGAGATGATCTCGAGATTAATTGTTAAATGATCTTGAGGTGACCAAGAGCTGGTCACGAGAATCGATGGTTCAACTGGATAGCCAAGAGTAAGGCAGTCTCTGTAATAGTAGCTATTGCAGACCATTCGGAGATAGAATGTTTATTATTTTCTTCCACCCATTTTATAACAATTGATCCTGATATAATCATGATTGCTATGATATTGCTTTGCTGTGATGCTCTTGTTCGTTGTGAGCTTGCAAGTACATTCAAAGTACTCACCTGGCGTGTCATGCCAGTTTGCAGGTGCTACCATGTTTGCATAGCCCGAGGATTCCGAGTTGCGAGCTAGGACGTGTCCCAGCCAGAGTCCCTGCGGAGTGGAGTCCATTACCGTCGTCGTGGTTCCGCTGCTAGGAGTTGTGCCGCTACTAGCATAGAACTACCATGGCTAGCATAGCGTTGCCGATGTAACCCTTTGTAACACCCCAAATCCTTGTACCTCAGTTATTTTTAATAAAGAGCTGATTTGTTCTATGCCAAGCAGTGCCGTATTCCAGAAGACTTGATCTCTGGGCTGGAATACGGGATGTTCCGGTCCCTCTGAGCTGGGATGCCACAAGGTTTGGTATCAGAGCAGGTTTGGCTGTAGGACACCCTAGTCAACCCGAGCGCTAGAAACCGATAGTATAGGGCCCAGCTTGCTTGTGTGACGCATTTGATTGCTGCACTTGTTTGTCGCATAGCATGCATATAGAGTTGGCTCACTAATCAGTTGATTTTGTAGATGGCATCCGTTCCGACTAACTACGACTCAGCCCCTGCACCACTCAGTTTTGCATCCCTGCTTCGGGATGTTTGGCGTCTTCTCTATCCTAGTGGAGAGATGCCAAGGTACCAAGTGTTCCAGACCCCGCTTGCAGGATTGGTGTTTGAGTAACATGCCAATGTCCTCCTGTCAGTCGCTCTACCTATGGGGCAGCGCACCTATAGTCTCCATGGTGGTTATGCTTCCACGCCAGAGTGCGCAATCCAACTTGCCGCCTTGGCAAGCCTTACTATTCTTCGTCATCAGGAGAGCGCGATGCAAGAGAATCGTGCCTTCCACTACTATCCCACTATGGCCACCACTCCCAGACGGGTTAGATTTCCTCCTGTTTGCTCAGACGACGACCCAGCTGTGGCATACATGTCCCGTTACATGATCGCAGCGTATGTCCTCATCGCTGAACTGGTCAGAGATGCAACCCGTGCCCGAAGAGTGCTTGGTGTGGCTTTAGCTTCGTTAACCCCTTCACCAGCTCCGTCACTCTCTAGTAACCCGACACCCGATCATATTACCTAAGTCTCTGCGAGGTTCATGCCGCATGAGTTGTAGTAGTATCGAGTGTTGTAAATTGCTCTGAGTAGCAATAAAGTGTGGTTTTTGTAAGCTTAGTGCTTTTCATTGAGCAGTTTTATTTGCCTTTTCATTTGGCTCCTCGGTGTCACAATATTTTTTCCCTATGGAAGTTGCTCATCAACCCCATCAAACTCAAAGAATCAATGAGGATTTCATGTATTTTGGAAGCCCAACTAAGCAGTATGAAATTCTCAGGACTGCATTACTTTGGGAATATCTGGTTTGAATACAAAGGATATCATGGATTGGCTATCAGCGTCAAGTCTGCCTCAGTGCCTAACCATTACAACCGTAAGGAACTAGCAGGAAGACCAGTGGTGTGCAAGGCCAACAGTATACTTGCCGTCCAAGGTATGATTCATATACAAAGTTTGGTTCCGCTTGAGTAAAAGATGAAACAGGGTATACTTAGAAGCAAACGAGAATGTGCCATGTATCCAGTGCACTGCAAGAAAGATGGTCAGGCAACCCCTTCTCGTACAAGTAATCAACAACAGGAGTTGTGAGGTGGTATATATGGCATTCAGTCCGCATAGCACAGAGAGAAACTTCTGGTGTAAGCAACCCAGTCTTTCTTCGCACGCTACCAGAGAAGCTTACGATGCAAGGCTCCTCAAACCTTCCTCGGTACGATATGTGGATAGCTTCTCATATAAGATACTCTGCCTTCCTCGGTAAGCTACCACAGAAAGCTTCCGGCATAAGGCACCGAGTCTTCCCCGATAAGGAACCAGGAGGGGAAGCTTCTGAGGTACGCTACCCAGCCTTCTTCAACACGCTATCCCGGCAGAAGCTTCGAGCATAAGCTACCCAGTCTTCTTCAGCGCGATACTCTCGATGGCTTCCCACACAAGCTATCCAACCTTCGTCAGTACGACACCACCAAATAGCTGGCAACATTGGTACCAGCAATTACACAGTGCGTTGGCAGTGCATCGCAAGAGTCAAGCCCACAACCGCTTGGTCAAAAAATACAAGTGTCTCCCTTGGGAATAAGATGTTCAGCTACACACACTTTCATACATACTGTGAGCAGGCTGCCTAGGTTATGCAAGTCACTCATACGAGGAGCAACTATGTTCGAGCAGGTCTACCAAAGGAAGGTGAGAATCCAACACCTACATAAGTCATGCAAGAGGAAAAAAGGCCAGTATACACCTTAGTGTACTACAAGAACCAACAAGCTATGAAGTACGACAATTTGGGATGCCAATATGGGCAATAGTTGTCAAGGCAAGTCTCCTCACACCTGTGAACCTGGTATATGATTCTGATGAACCCTTGCCTGCTTTTCTTTGGTGACGGCACCATGCCTGTGTTCTGAGCCACTTTCGGCCGTCCGGGGTGGATGCCGACCTTATATTTCTCTTTTCAACAACTGTCCCGAGTTCTTAGCTGCTTTCGGCCGTCTCGGGCAGCTGTTGAGTTTCTTTTTGTAGCAGTGACCCCATGCTCTGTGCTGTTTTTCGGCCGTCTTAGGGAACTGCTACATTCTTCTTATCAACACTGTCTGATGCTCTAAGCTGCTTTTCAGCCGTCTTGAACAATGGTTGAGTTATTTCAGTGATGTCCTAGATCTGAGTTGTAAAGACCGTTCTGGTGGCTACTGATTTATGTGCCGATTTCATACAAGGGTTCGAATGATCATTGCCTTACAGTTAGAGCTTGGGGGATGATAAACTTGCCATTTAAAAGTTGTTGCCCTGTCATAGACTAAGGATAAGGTATGCTTGCCGGAATATTGCACCTGACAGCACCTATGGTTATACGAAGAGTTAAGGATGTATATATGGCCAAGTTCTTGCGGCAGAGGATTAAGGAAAGAGAACAATGATGAAGAGCAAGACCGACAATGCAGGTATGATGATCACTACAGGAACAACATGGTACGGATACCTAAGACTGGCTGATTTCATATCAATCATCGTGAATATACACCCAAGTGGTCCACTCTGTTCTATGTTGAAGGGCCTCATATTAAGCATCGCAGGACTTATGGATGTATCGACAGAATGGGTACTTGAAACGCTGAACAACAATCACGGATTATGTGCTCTCACATATAGTACCCTGCCATAAACAAAATTCTTCCGCCGGAATCATCGCCAGTCAAGTTTCTAGAAGCTATTGCTATAAGGTATTACTTCTTTATACTGGTCATGATAGATGACAGTCAAATCGCCGGTACGGATTTGAGACAAAGAAGTCAGCCCAGAGGATTCAGACTCCCTGCAAGTAGTCAGACCCCGCCAGGAGAAACATTGTGATCCTCAGCATTGTAACCCGATGCAATGATCAGATGGTTGTGTCCACCAAGGGAAGTTGTTCATAACCCCTATCGGTGCTGGATGGAAAAAAATGACACGTCCATCGGAAATCACTCCCGGAATCGTGTGGAAGATCACATATTCCAGTCAGGATAATATAGTAGCCTAACCAGCGGACATAAGGGAATTGGAGCCCGTGTAAGATGAACATACAAGGGAAGACCTGTCGGAGTGTTGGATACGGTGAAGCAAACCACCCTAGAACGAGGTAGCCAGGTCATATGAAATTCAGTAGGGACAAGTTATAAAAGGAAAAGAAGAACTGAGATGAAAGAGATTTTCGTAGAACGATGCAAGCATACTTGTTCCCTGAGCAACCAAATCTCGAGGACAAGATTTATCTTAAGGGGGGTAGGTTTCTGACACCCTGGTTTTTTCCAACTTTTCTTTTCAAAAACCCATTTGAATTTTATTTGGAATTTGGTTTGGATTTTATTTTGAATGGCTCTATGGACTTAAAACTTGGGAATATCCTTACTTTCCTTTCCCAAGTGATTCAAGTTTCCAAAAACTTCTCCCAAGTCATGTCATTCCCATTCTTGCCCAATCCCAACCTTTATTTCAATTTAATATTCCTTTTTCTATTAAAAGGAATAGCCCTTTTCCTTTAGGTTGTGAAGCAACCTACATTTCTGTCTACCCAAAAATCCTAGGAAAATTCTTATAAATTCTTTGGGCCATATGAACCTTGGATATGTGAAAATATTCAAGATTCCATTCTTATGGTGAGCACATCATCCAATCTTTGTTTCTGGCAATAATTTCATTTTGTGAAGCAACTGTATTTTATATTGCTCCAAAAATTCTAAAATTAATCAAGGACATTCTCCTACCCATATAAACACACTCCACCAAATTTTGGCCCATTTCATGTAGCCATTCTTTCTCAAAAATTCTTTCAAGCTTATGTCCAAAAGGAAGCATTGTGAAGGAAGTACCATTTACACTTACCCAAATGGTATGAAATTTTTATAGCATATTGCCACCACCAAATAGCCCACAAATACCAAGTTTCAACTCCAGGGGCCTATCCATGTGAGTGCATCATCTTCAACAAGTTTCTGGACCAGAAAAGCAGTTGTGAAGCAACTACATTCAAACCTTGTCCATTTGGTCTGAAATTTTCCCAGAATGGGCACCTTCCTACCACACCTCAGTGTGACAAATTTTGCCCTCTCAAAACCCTGGCCATGTCACTCTAGCAACCTGCCCAAGTTTCTATCTAGAAGCTTGTCTGGAGACTGGCCAGCTGTCCAAGTCATCTCATGTCAAACCAAGAGCACAGGGAGGCCACTGGATGGAAGGACTAGCGTGTGGACACGACCACGTGAGCTAGAGGGCACCGCGTGCACCAGTGCACACGGTGACCATGCGTCGACTAGGGCCAAAGACGCACTCTGAGCACCGAACCCTCTCGGGCCTCGCTGGCTCTGCACGCCCGCGTCGTCCCGCCGTCTCCTAGCCAGAGTCCCTGTGGAGTGGAGTCCATTACCGTCGTCGTGGTTCCGCTGCTAGGAGTTGTGCCGCTGCTAGCATAGAACTACCATGGCTAGCGTAGTGTTGCCGATGTAACCCTTTGTAACACCCCAAACCCTTGTACCTCAGTTATTTGTAATAAAGACCTGATTTGTTCTATGCCAAGCAGTGCCGTATTCCAGAAGACTTGATCTCTAGGCTAGAATACGGGGTGTTCCGGTCCCTCTGAGCCGGGATGCCACATTCTTGATGATTTTTCACAATATATTATATTGTTTTAAAAAACTGCACATCAGATTTGTCAATGTCGTTTATTCTAGCAAGAAACTTTACATACACATATAGGATCATTACTTGAGAAACAAAATAGGCCTAAATAAAATGTTCTACAATATATTATTGATTGGGTTCTGTGGAGTCCAAAGAAGATATTACAATAGTTCCTTTGATTTCATTAGTAGCTTAGTGATTTATAAATTAAATCAGTCCAATCAACTTGTGGCTTTCCAGTTATATGTAACTTACACTCCATCCAACTTGAAATCCACTAGCTGAAGACGGTTGTCCATCTCCTCAATGCAATAATAGTCATCAGCACCACCTCTAGGAGTCCACACATGACTCGTGATCTATCAAACATAGTCTAAACGTCAGGGATGCATATTAAGTGATGTTCATGAAATTAATAATTGAAGTAAATAAATACAATAGACACATGGAACTCAAGTGAGAGATTACTAAATTCTGATCCGAGGCAACATTTTCACTAGTATGGAAAATCATTGGATGAAGAACAGAGGGCCATGGCATTGATGAGTTTCCTTGCTTCAAATTATAAAAAGGAAGAAAAGTTAACCTATGAAGAACGTAAATCATGATTATTGCAATATTGAATATGTGTCGACCTAATTAATGGCAGTAAAGTATAGCATGTACCTCTATAGGGGAAGATCCTCCTATAATTACATTAGCGAGAAGTAGCACATACAACACAATATGTTGAAAACAATTCTCCATTCAGATGTCAAGAAGAAACAATTTGTTGTGTTTTTGTTGGCCTTCCACTGAGGCCCCTCTGCCCGTCTTTAAATAGTGGAAGCATCCCAACGCGTATGTAGGAGTAGGTGAGGGGGGTGCAAATATCAAGAAGTAAACAAATCATTTAAAAGCTAGTCTTATACAATGAATGTAGCAAATAAATGAGCTCATTCAATACACAATATTGAAGGCAAATATTCGCTTTAGTAGACAAATAAATGTGGAACATTTAAAAGCAATTATAATACAAAGAATACACAACATATACATGGAATCAGTTAGTAAAAGAGACAATATATATATAAATGAAAAAATAATGAGAAGCATTTAAAAGTCGGTAATAAAAAATAGTGATTAAGTATGTAAATGTGTATCTAGCTAGGAATTACTTAAGCAAAGGCAAATCAAAACATTTAGAAACAATGTAACTCGGAGCATTTAGAACTTAGTTTAATGGACATATTTGCTTGTATTTTGGCTTTGGTTAATGGAAAATGTTAGGGATTGATAGTACTTAAGTTAAATGAACATGTTTTGCTCCACTGTAATACAACTAGTAATCGCTTATGTGCAATGCACTCACATAAAAGTGGACAAGGCAATATATTCAGATTTATTCATGTTCGTCCTATGAGTCATAGGGAAGCCACATTATTAAGAGGGGTTGAATAAAGCAGAAGGAGTCTACATTAATGCCTAAAACACATCCCATTATACTGAAATAGTATGGGATTTAGTACAAAGTTTCTGGTTGCACTGTCTGTATGGCGCATGGCAAGCCCAAAGGCTCCAAGCAGTATTCCAAACAGATGAGTTTGTCCATTGGGCAACATACTCCCATCATCCCAAAACAAGTGTCGCTGATTTAGTACAACTTTGTACTAAATCAGCGACATTTACTTTGCGATGGAGGGAGTAGAATATTGGCATGATCATACATTCATTTTGCATCACAAATTTCAGAAGATAAATACTTTATTTTCATTCATATTTGATCATCATTGCATCAGTTTATCTTGTGTTCATTTTATAATGCAAAGAATTGCCGAAAGTATTATTCGAAAAACTCCAGAGTGGGAAATATTGTTTTCATAAAGCAAATCAATTTCTAGAAAAAAATAAAGATAAATAAAAAATGAGAGAGAGTTTGTGGACTGATGACCCACAAGTATAGGGGATCAATCGTAGTCCTTTCGATAAGTAAGAGTGTCGAACCCAACGAGGAGCAGAAGGAAATGACAAGCGGTTTTCAGCAAGGTATTTTCTACAAGCACTGAAATTATCGGTAACGAGTAGTTTGATAGCAAGATAATTTGTAACAAGTGACAAGTAGCAATAGTAACAAAGAGTGTAGCAAGGTAGCCCAATCCTTTTTGTAGCAAAGGACAGGCCGGAACGATCTCTTATAATAAGCAAAGCGTTCCCGAGGACACATGGGAATTTCATCTAGTCACTTTCATCACGTTTGTTTGATTCGCGTTCGCTACTTTGATAATTTGATATGTGGGAGGACCGGTGCTTGGGTGATGTTCTTACTTGAACAAACCTCCCACTTATGATTAACCCCTCTCGCAAGCATCCGCAACTACGAAAGAAGAATTAAGATAAATCTAACCATAGCATTAAACATATGGATCCAAATCAGCCCCTTACGGAATAGCGCATAAACTAGGGTTTAAGCTTCGGTCAATCTAGCAACCCATCATCTAATTACTACTCCACAATGCATTCCCTTAGGCCCAAAGATGGTGAAGTGTCATGTACTCGACGTTCACATGAGACCACTAAGAGAATCAACAACATACATATCATCAAAATATCGAACGAATACCAAATTCACATGATTACTTATGACAAGACTTCTCCCATGTCCTCAAGAACAAAATTAACTACTCACAAATCATGTTCATGTTCAAGATCAGAGGGGTATTGAATAGCATAATGGATCTGAATATATAATCTTCCACCAAATAAACCAACTAGCATCAACTACAAGATGTAATCAACACTACTAGCAACCCACAGGTACCAATCTGAGGTTTTGAGACAAAGTTTGAATACAAGAGATGAACTAGGGTTTGAGATGAGATGGTGCTGGTGAAGATGTTGGGGGGGTGGCGCGCCCTGGTGCCTCATGGGCTGCTGGGTGGCCCCCTCTGGTACTTATTTCTTTGAGTATTTTTTATTTATTCCAAAATAAATCTCTATGAAATTTCAGCTTATTTGGAGTTGTGCAGAATAGGTATCTCTGACATAGCTTTTTCAGGTCCAGAATTCCAGCTGCCGGCAATCTCCCTCCTTATGTAAATCTTGCATATTAAAAGAGAAAAGGCATTAGAATTGCTCCACAAAGTGTTATATTGATTAAAAACACTATAAATAACAGTAGGAAAACATGATGCAAAATGGATGTATCAACTCCCCCAAGCTTAGAACTCGCTTGTCCTCAAGCGAAAGCCGATATCGATAATCATGTCCACGTGTTTAGAGAGAGAGGTGTCGATAAAAACAAAATACAGACATAGTAGCATCATGATCATTATTATAACAGCAATATTCATTATCGTAGAACTTCTCATGAACAAGTAACAATTCATCACAACAACGAAGTATAAGGCATAAACTTTCTTGAAAACCAACAAACTATGTTCTCAGTCAACAATGCAATTGCAATTCATCATATTTCAGGAAGGGTCTCATGTAGGAGCTTTTTAGCAAGTCCACATACTCAACCATCATTTAGTCTTCTATGATTGCTAACACTCACAACATATATATGGAGCAAAAAAGTTTCAGCCAGACACATAGAAAGATAGGGGCTTATAATTTCGCCTCCCAACTTATTCACCTCAAGGGTAAAGTCAACAATAATAACTCATGATCACTCATATCCAACTGGATATATATGCCTAGATCTTCCCCACCACATGATGCTTGCAAAAGAGAAAAATAAAAAGAGAATAGAGGAGAACACTATTGACTCTTGCATAAAAAGTAAAAACATAAAAGTAAAAGATACGCCCTTCGTAGAGGGAAGCAGAGGTTGTCATGTGCTTTTGTTGTTGGATGCACAAGCTCTTAATGCAAAGGAACGTCACTTTATATTGCCCCTTGTGATAGCAACCTTTATTATGCAGTCTGTCGCTTTTATTTCTTTACCATCACAAGTTCATACAAAGCTTATCTTCCCTTACAATAAAAGTTCATACATATTTAGGAGCAATTTTTTATTACTTTATGCACCAATGACAACTTACTTGAAGGATCTTATTCAATCCATAGGTAGATATAGTGGACTCTCATGACATGAAACTTGGTTTAAGGGTTTTGGATGCACAAGTAGTATCTCTACTTGGTGCGGATTTTTGGCTAGCAAAGATATTGGGCAAGCACCACATGTTGGAGGATCTATGACAATATAACTTCTTTGTGAATATAAGCAAACATAATTCATTACGTTGTCTTCCTTGTCCAACGTCAACAATTTGACATAAAATACTCAATGGGGGCTCACAATCATAAAAGATGTCCAAGATAGTGTATTTGCATGTGAATCTTCTCTTCCCTTATTAATTTTTTCATGAATTGCATCATTGACCAATGCTATGCTTGTTAACTTTCAATAAATTTTACCACTTATACTTTTCTTTATGTAATGTCATTACTTTCCATAAGATTAGCATATGATCTTATTCATTATTTTCATTGCTAGGATTGAAACATAAAAGTAAAGAAGCAAAAACTCAAACTACTCTTTATTATATAACTCTCAACTCAATTACATAGATAGATAGATCACGAAACTAGCACTCGAAAATAGATCATACTAAACTTTTATTCAACTAGATCACGAAATAACTAAGGATCGAACTAAAAATAGGTAAAGATAATAAAAGTGATGGTGACACGATACCGGGGCACCTCACCCAAGCTTGGCACAAGCCAAGGGGAGTGCCCATACCCATGTGCTCAAGTGTCCTTCTTTGGTGATGGTGGTGGTGATGAAGTGGTGGGCTTGTCTTCCGGCTTCCATGGCATAGGTTCCCCATCATAAAAAGATGAATGAGTCTCCGGAGTCCTGAAACTTGCAGCTAAACTCATACCTTTGAATCTTGCCTCATACTCAAAATTTTGGTTTTGAAGATCATAGATTTGGCCTTGGAGATAATCAATTCGTTCATTGAGCTTGAAGATGATGTCCCCCATCGATTGGCCATCCACCTTGTGATCGCGGGTGAATTCCGTGATCATGGAGTGGTTGGCGCTGAGTCCACGTTCTACCATCCCTTGGCACTTGAAAATCTCCTGCTCCACCGCTTCGAGCCTGGCCTCGACTCTCCCGGTCTCTTGGGTCCTTGAACATCCCGGATGTGAAGCACCCCCTCACGCATCTCAATGGCTTGAGGGTGTTTCATCACCTCCGGTAGGTAGGGATTGATGACCTTCTCGTAGAACTTGTCCTTGGAAGAGCTTGGTGGAGCCATAGCGATCTAGATCTGTCAGAAAATAGCACGAAACAAGAACAGAGGAGATTTCTGCGATACAGTGGTCAAAATATCTGGGAGTATATATAAAGATTTTTTATCTTGCAAAACAAGTAATCCAGAAGAAAACAGAGTCGGGAAGGCTCACGAGGGGCCCATGAGCCACCAGGGCGCGCCTGGGGGGGTGGCGCGCCCTGGTGCCTCGTGTGCACCTCGTGGGTCCCCTCGGTTGTTTCTTATTTTTGTATTTTTTTTCTAATATTCCAAAATTGACATAAAGTATTTTTATGGAATTTTTGGAGTCAGTTTACTTACCGTATCACGTACCTCTTCCTTTTCAGGGTTCTGGAGTGTTCTGGAAGGTCTCTCTTATGTATTCCTCAAGTGTCATTGTTTCAATAATATTAGTTTCAACATTAATGGGAGTACCTGAAATATAATGCTTAATTCTTTGCCCATTCACCACTCTTGGATTAGTGCCTTCGGAGTTGTTTATTTTGATGGCTCCGGAGCGATAAACTTCTTCGATGATATACGGTCCTTCCCATTTAGAGAGAAGTTTTCCTACAAAGAATCTCAAACGAGAATTGTACAATAGAACATACTCACCCACTTTGAATTCCCATTTTTGAATTGGCATTTTCATAAGCTTGGGTTCTCCATTCATCTAATGAGCTAATATCAAATAACCTCTTTTCACCGGCAAGTTCAAAATCATAATTGAGTTCTTTAATTGCCCAATATGCTTTATGTTCTAACTCAAGAGGTAAATGACATGCTTTTTCATAAACCATTTTATAAGGAGACATGCCCATAGGATTTTTATAAGTAGTTTTGTAAGCCCATAATGCATCGTCAAGTTTCTAAGACCAATTCTTTCTAGATCTATTAACTGTTTTTTGCAAAATTAATTTTACTTCTCTATTTCTCAATTCAACTTGACCACTAGATTGAGGGTGATAGGGAGATGCAATTCTATGGTTGACGTCATATTTAGCAAGTAGTTTACGGAATGCACCATGAATAAAATGTGAACCACCGCCAGTTATTAAATATCTAGGGACTCGGAACCTCGGGAAAATAACTTCTTTAAGCATTTTAATAGAAGTGTTATGATCAGCACTACTAGTTGGAATAGCTTCTACCCACTTAGTAACATAATCAACAGCAACTAAAATATGTGTATACCCATTGGATTTAGGGAAAGGTCCCATATAATCAAATCCCCAAACATCAAATGGTTCAATAACAAGTGAACAATTCATAGGCATTTCCTAACGTCTACTAATATTACCAATTCTTTGACATTCATCACAAGATAAAACAAACTTACGAGCATCCTTGAAAAGAGTAGGCCAATAAAAACCAGATTGTAGTACCTTATGCGCAGTTCAGTCTCCCGCATGGTGTCCTCCATAGGCCTCGGAGTGACACTTACGTAGGATTTGTTCATGTTCATGCTCAGGTACACAACGTCTAATAATACCATCTACTCCTTCTTTATATAGATGTGGGTCACCCCAAAAGTAATGTCTTAAATCAAAGAAGAACTTTTTCTTTTGTTGGTATGTGAAGCTAGGTGGTACAAATTTAGCAATAATATAATTAGCATCGTCTGCATACCAAGGAGTATTACGAGAAGCATTTATCACAGCTAATTGTTCATCAGGAAAATCATCATTAATAGGAAGTGGGTCATCAAGAACTTTTTCCATTCTAGACAAATTATCTGCTATGGGATTCTCAGCTCCCTTCCTATCGGAAATATGCAAGTCAAATTCTTGTAGCAATAGAACCCACCTAATGAGTCTGGGTTTAGCAGCTTTCTTTTCCATAAGGTATTTAATAGCAGCATGATCAGTGTGAACAGTAACCTTGGAATCAACAATATAAGATCTGAATTTATCACATGCAAACACAACTGGTAGAAATTCTTTCTCAGTAGTAGCATAATTTCTTTGAGCACTGTCTAGGGTTTTACTAGCATAATGGATAACATTTAATTTATTATCAACTCTCTGTCCTAGAACAGCACCAACAGCATAATCACTAGCATCACACAAAATTTCAAAAGGCAAGTTCCAATCAGGTGGTTGAACAATAGGTGCAGAGGTTAAGGCTTTTTTAAGTGTTTCAAAGGCTTCTACACAATCATCATCAAAAACAAATGGAACATCTTTTTGCAAGAGATTGGTAAGAGGCCTAGAAATTTTAGAGAAGTCTTTTATAAACCTTCTATAGAAACCAGCATGACCTAGGAAACTTCTTATACCTTTGACACCTTTAGGACATAGCATTTTCTCAATAGCATCAACCTTAGCTTTATCAACTTCAATTCCTCTTTCAAAAAAATTATGCCCAAGGACTATACCTTCATTAACCATAAAGTGGCACTTCTCCCAATTCAAGACAAGATTAGTTTCTTCGCATCTCTGCAAAACTCAATCAAGGTTGCTTAAGCAATCATCAAAAGAAGTTCCATAAACGGAGAAATCATCCATGAAAACCTCAACAATCTTTTCACAAAAGTCAGAGAATATAGCAGTCATACATCTTTGAAAGGTAGCAGGTGCATAACATAAACCAAAAGACATACGACGATAAGCATAAGTTCCAAAAGGACAAGTAAAGGTGGTTTTCTCTTGGTCTTCAGGTAATACATGTATTTGAGAGAAACCAGAATAACCATCTAGGAAACAAAAGTGTGTATGCTTAGACAATCTTTCTAACATTTGATCAATAAAAGGTAGGGGGTAATGATCTTTTCTAGTGGCTTTGTTTAATTTTCTAAAATCAATTACCATCCTATAACCAGTTACAATTCTTTGTGGAATGAGTTCATTTTTATCATTAGGAACAATGGTAATGCCTCCTTTCTTAGGGACACAATGAACGGGACTTACCCATCTACTATCAGCTATGGGGTAGATTATACCTGCTTCTAGAAGCTTTAATATTTCAGTTCTTACCACTTCCTTCATCTTAGGATTTAATCGTCGTTGGTGGTTGACAACTGGTTTAGCATCAGGCTCCATATTAATTTTGTGCTGACATAGAGTGGGACTAATGCCCTTAAGATCATCAAGAGAGTATCCAATAGCAGCACGGTGCTTTCTTAGAGTTTTTAGTAATCTTTTTTCTTCATGCTCTGAAAGATTAGCACTAATAATAACAGGATATATCTTCTTTTCATCCAGATAAGCATATTTCAATGTATCGGGCAATTGCTTCAATTCAAATACAGGGTCACCCTTAGGTGGAGGAGGACCTCCAAGAGTTTCAACAGGCAAATTGTGTTTAAGGATAGGTGGTTGATCAAAGAACATCCTATCTATTTCATTTCTTTCATTCATGTGCATATCATTTTCATGGTCTAGCAAATATTGTTCTAACGGATTAGTGGGAGGTACGGCAATAGAAGCAAGACCAATAATTTCATCTTTACTAGGCAATTCTTTATCATGAGGTTGTCTACGAAACTTGGAGAAGTTAAACTCATGAGACATACCACCAAAATTAACACTAACAGTTTCCTTAGCGCAATCAATCTTGGCATTAACAGTGTTCAAGAAAGGTCTACCAAATATAATGGGACAAAAATCATCTTGTGGAGAACTGAGGACTAGAAAATCAGTAGGGTATTTTATTTTTCCACACAAGACTTCACCATCTCTAACGATCCCAAGCGGTGTAATGGTATCTCTGTTTGCAAGTTTAATAGTAACATCAATGTCCTCTATTTCAATAGGTGCAATATCATTCATAATTTCTTGATATAAGGTAAACGGAATAGCACTCACACTAGCACCCCAATCACATAAGCCATGATAACAATGATCTCTTATTTTAACAGAGACAACAGGCATGCCTATGATAACCCACAAGTATAGGGGATCAATTGTAGCTTTTTTGATAAATAAGAGTGTCGAACCCAACGAGGAGCTAAAGGTAGAATTAATATTCCCTTCAAGTTCTATCGACCACCGATACAACCCTACGCGCACTTAACGTTCGCTTTACGTAGAACAAGTATGAAACTATTTTGCTGGTGTAAGGATAAGACTAGAAGTACTTAATGAGAATAAAACTAGGAGGAATTTGCGAGATAAAACTACGAGTAAATTGCGAGATAATAAAAGTTAGTTGTTTAGTAGAAAGTTTTTGTAACACAAGAGAATGATTTGTCCATAGGCAATCGATAACTAGACCGGTAATCATTGTTGCAATTTTATATGAGGGAGAGGCATGAGCTAACATACTTTCCATACTTGGATCATATGCACTTATGATTGGAACTCTACCAAGCATCCGCAACTACCAAAGATCATTAAGGTAAAACCCAACCATAGCATTAAGTATCAAGTCCTCTTTACTCCCATACTCAACAACCCCCTTACTCGGGTGTAAGCTTCTGTCACTCTAGCCGCCCACCATAAGAGAATTATGAATGTATTGCAAACCCTACAGCGGGAATCCCCCATGTGTGTGTGGCACGGAAGGCACCATAGGGCAGCACCAAAATAAAACATACAACTCAAACCAATCACGATCATCAATCAACCCATAGGACAAAAAGAATCTACTCAAACATCATAGGATGGCCACAAATCATTGAATAATAATATGTAGCATTAATCACCATGTTTAAGTAGAGAATTGCAGTGGGAAAATATAGGTTACACCATTGCATAGAGGGGGAGAGAGTTGGTGTTGACGGCGGCGAAGTTGTTGGTGTAGATCGACGTCACGATGGTTCCCCCGGCGATGCTCCGGCGTCACCGGAAGAGAGGGGGAGAGAGCCCCCCTTCTTCTTCTTCTTGCTTCGCCTCCCCCTAGATGGGAGAAGGTTTTCCCCTCTGGTCCTTGGCCTCCATGGCACCCGGAGGGGCGGGAGCCCCTCCGAGATTGGATCTCTCTCTCTGTTCTCTTCTGTTTCGCGTTCATGTTTTCTGGCCCTTCACCGTTTCTTAAATTTCCGGAGATCCGTAACTCCGATTGCGCTGAAATTTTAACACAATTTTTTTCTGGATATTAGCTTCCTTGCAGCCGAAGAAGGGCACCAACCGTCCTACGCGGGCCTCATGAGGCACCACGGCGCGCCGGACCCCCCCTGGCACGCGCTGGTGTCTCGTGGGGCCCACGAGCACCGCCTTGTGTTGATTCCACCTCCCAAAAATCACATATATTCCAAAATAATTTCTGTAAAATTTTATTGCATTTGGACTTCGTTTGATATGGATATTCTGCGAAACAAAAAACATGCAACAAACAGGAACTCGCACTGGGCACTGGATCTATATGTTAGTCCCAAAAAACAATATAAAATGTTGCCAAAAGTATCTAGAAATTATAGGATATTGGCATGAAACAATCAAAAATTATAGAAATGATGGAGATGTATCAGCATCCCTAAGCTTAATTCCTGCTCGTCCTTGAGTAGGTAAATGATAAAAAAAGATAATTTTTGATGTGGAATGCCACCTAGCATAATCTTGATCATAAAATTTAACCATGGCATGAATATTAAGACACGAGTGATTCAAAGCAATAGTCTATAATTTGACATAAAGACATCAATACTCAGGCATCCCAACAAACAATCATGTCTTTCAAAATATCAATTCTAAAGAACGTTATCCCTACAAAATCATATAGTCTTGTCATGCTCCATCTTCTTAACACAAAATATAAATCATGGGATAATTAATTTTATGCCCCTAGTTGTGTCCCACTCATGTGTTTTACCCCTAATTTCACAAACTCAACTGTTCAGTCCAAGCCACTTTGCAATTCTTATGCTTTTGCCCTTTGACCATCACTTTGAAAAATTCATAACAAATTCATATTAACTTAGAAAAATTCAAATAAGATATCAAAATGTTCAGAAAAACATCACCTATATGTGCATGTCATTTTCATTCTTGACAAAAGTGTTGGAAAGTCCCCATCTCAGTTTTAGCTCATATGATATTAGCATGAAAAGTAAAATCTAAAAAAATCAAAAAATTCTAAATTTTTTGGGTGGAAAACATTGACCAATGTTTTGAGTGCTTTCCAAGTTTCATAAGGGAATGACATTCGTGGAAGTCGTGGCAAAAAAAGTAAAATCAATGCTCCAAAATTTCCTTTTTTTGCCACGACTTCCACGAATGTTATTCCATTATGAAACTTGGCAAGCACTCAAAACATTTGTCAATGTTTGCCGCCAAAAAAAATTAGAATTTTTTGAATTTTTTTGATTTTACTGTTCATGCTAAGATCATATGAGCTAAAACTGGGATGGGGACTTTCCAACACTTTTGTGAAGAATGAAAATGACTTGCACATATAGGTGATGTTTTTCTGAACATTTTGATATCTTATTTGAATTTTTCTGAGTTAGTATAAATTTGTTATGAATTTTTCAAAGTGACGGTCAAAGGGTCAAAGGGCAAAAGCATAAGAATTGCAAAGTGGCTTGGACTGAACAGGTGAGTTTCCAAAATTAGGGGTAAAAGACATGAGTGGGACACAACTAGGGGCATAAAACAAATTATCCCATAAATCATGTACTACCCCGGTGTCAGCCAAGCAATTGGTTCATACTTTTTAACGCGCTTCAGCTTTTTCAACCCCCATGCAATACATGAGCGCAAGCCATGGACATAGCACTATGGGTGGAATAGAATACGGTGGTAGAGATAATATGGAGAAGACAAAAAGGAAGAAAGTCTCACATCGACGCGGCTAATCAACGAGCTATGGAGATGCCAATCAACTGATGTCAACGCGAGGAGTAGGGATTGCCATGCAACGGATGCACTAAGAGCTGTAAGTGTATGAAAGCTCAATATGAAAACTAAGTGGGTGTGCATCCAACTTGCTTGCTCAAGACCTCGGGCAATTGAGGAAGCCCATCATCGAAATATACAAGCCAAGTTCTATAATGAAAAATTCCCACTAGTATATGAAAATGAAAGCATAGGAGACTCTCTATATGAAAAACATGGTGCTACTCTGAAGCACAAGTGTGGTAAAGGATAGTAACATTGCCCCCTCTCTCTTTTTCTCTCATTTCATTTTTTTTGTTTTCTTCTTTTTTTCCTTTTTTTTTCTTTGGCTGTTTTTGGCCTCACTTTTTTCTTTTCTCTTTTTTTTATTTTCGTCCGGAGTCTCATCCCGACTTGTGGGGGAATCATGGTCTCCATCATCCTTTCCTCACTGGGACAATGCTCTAATAATGGATATGATGATCATCACACTTCTATTTACTTACAACTCGATACTAGAACAAAATATGACTCTATATGAATGCCTCTGGCAGTGTACCAGGATGTGCAATGATCTAGCATAGTAAAGATATCAAAAAACAGACAAGTCATGAAAATATCATGATAGCTATCTTATGATCATGCAAAGCAATATGACAATGAATGCTCAAGTCATGTATATGATGAGGGTGGAAGTTGCATGGCAATATATCTCGGAATGGCTATGGAAATGCCATAATAGGTAGGTATGGTGGCTGTTTTGAGGAAGA
Source organism: Elymus sibiricus (assembly GCA_039707655.1). Lineage (NCBI taxonomy): Eukaryota > Viridiplantae > Streptophyta > Magnoliopsida > Poales > Poaceae > Elymus > Elymus sibiricus. The sequence continues at coordinate 111,219,972 of CM077664.1, read as the reverse complement.
TATAATGAGGCTTATGTGTGATAGAGCGTATCATATCACGGGGTTTGGATGCACCGGCGAAGTTTGCACCGACTCTCGAGGTGAGAAAGGGCAATGCACGGTACCGAAGAGGCTAGCAAATTGCGGAAAGGTGAGAGTGCGTATAATCCATGGACTCACATTAGTCATAAAGAACTCACATACTTATTGCGAAAGTTTATTAGCCCTCGAAGCAAAGTACTACTACGCATGCCCCTAGGGGGGAGGTTGGTAGGAGTTAACCATCGCGCGCCCCCGACCTCCACGCAAAGGAAGACAATCAATAATAAATCATGCTCCAACTTCTTAGCATAACGAGAGACTATACGTGCATGCTTCGGGAATCACAAACCTTAGCACCAATATTCTTACTAAACCACAATCATTCACTAGTACCTCCCACAAATTATCATCTCTATATCGCAAAACTATTGCAAGGAATCAAACATATCATATTCAGTGATCTACAAGTTTTATGTAGGATTTATGACTAACCATGTGAATGACCAATTCCTGTTAACTCTCTAAATAGATATAAGTGAAGCATGAGAGTTTAATTCTTTCTACAAAAGACCACACTCTAATAAATATAAGTGAAGCAAAAGAGCATTCTACAAATAATGGTTTTCTATATGTAGAGAAACAGGCATCCAAACTTCAAATGATATAAGTGAAGCACATGAAGCATTCTATAAAGCCATACTCAAAAGATATAAGTGAAGTGCAAAGAGCATTCTATAAATCAACCAAGGACTATCTCATACCAGCATGGTGCATAAAATAAAAGTGAAAAATAAACACAAAAGATGCTCCAAGAATTTACGCATATCATGTGAACCAAACAAAAACCGATACTTGTTGAATAAAGATGGGATGCCTTCCGGGGCATCCCCAAGCTTAGAGGCTTGAGTCTCCTTGAATATTTACTTGGGGTGCCTTGGGCATCCCCAAGCTTTAGCTCTTGCCTCTCCTCATTCTTCTCATATCAATACATCCTCGATCTTTGAACACTTCATCCACACAAAACTTAACAAAACTTTCGTGAGATCCGTTAGTATAATAAAGCAAATCACTACATTAAGTACTGTTGCAAACCCATTCATATTTTATTTTTTCATTATACCTACTGTATTCTAACTTCTCCATGGCTTATACCTTCCGATACAATCCATAGTTTCATCAAAACAAGCAAAACAATGCATCAAAAACAGAATCTGTCAAAAACAGAACAGTCTGTAGTAATCTCAACATTGACCATACTTCTGTAACTCCAAAAATTCTGAAAAATTAGTAAAAAATAAAAAAAATTGCATAGCAGTACTGTGTAAAAATTTCAGAATTTTTTCACATTCCAGTAAAAAATGTAAATTCACACACTACAGCAAAAGTTTCTGTTTTTGCACCGCACATACCAAACAAGCAATTTAAACATCCTAACGGTAAATCTTGGCACATTATTTTTATAATACAATGGATTTGTACAAGGGGATAATTATTTTTGTTACAAAGTTTCTGTAATTCAAGATTTACAAAGTTTCCATGGGCATGAACAAAGTTCAAGGAGCTCCCCCACTTCAACGGTGCTCGTCTTTCTTACTTTCACTTTCCTTTTTGAAAAGTTTTAGGTTCCCCTCTATATATATTTTTGTTTTTAAACTTTATAAAAGAACTAAACAGAAATAAATTACTCTCTAAAATTTCTGGGTTGTCTCCCTCGCAGTGCTTTCTTTAAAGCCATTAAGCTAGGCATAAAGTGCTCAAGTAATTGATCCACCCGGATCCCAAGGTATATCAAAGCCAATTTTAATTAACAATGATTTGTATTTTAGTAGTGAGCACAAAGCAATATATATCATGCAATAACGAAGTCTAACTCTCTTCCTATGCATCGGCATGTCATAAAAGAACAATTCATGCACATCAAGTAAAGGCCAATGCATAGTATAAACAGTTTCTTGCAATTTTATCGTATTGGAAACATAGAGAGGCGGAGATGTAGTTCCTCTCTCATAATAATTGCAAGTAGGAGCAGCAAGCACATGCATATTATATTTATCAAAAACATCATGTGCAATGGTAAAACGCAACGCATCAATATAATCCTTAATAAGCGTAAATTTCTCCGATATAGTGTAGTTGGGAGAATTCAAAAAGATAATAGGACTATCATGTGTGGGTGCAATAGAAACAATTTCATGTTTAACATAAGGAACTATAGCAAGTTCATCTCCATAAGCATAATTCATATTGGCATCAAGGCCACAAGCATCAATTTCATCAAAAAGGGATATTTCAAACGAATCAAAGGGATCATAGCAATCATCATAGCATTCATCCTTCGGTAAGCATGAAGGGAAATTAAACAATGTATGGGATAAAGAGTTACTCTCATCAGAAGGTGGGCACGGGTGATCGATCCGCTCTTCCTCCTTTTGTTCTTCGCTCTCCTCCTCATCTTTTTCATCTAATGAGCTCACAATTTCATCAATTTCTTCTTCCATAGGTTCCTGCAAAATATTAGTCTCTTCTTGGACAGCGGAGGTGTCCTCAATAGATTCTTTCACATAAGCATTAGAAGCATAATTTTCATAACAATATTTAAAAATGGAAAAAAATTCAGATTTCTAAAGAGTAGCATCACACTTTTCAATCAAAGAAGCAATTTCATAAGAACCCTTAAAAGCAACAAATTCTTTAATTTGTTCAATATCATAGTAATTATAAACACCCTTGGCATAAGAAGATACGATTCCATTATCCTTAAACTCACATTGGAAAGAAAGGTGTTTTTTAGGATCTTCAGAACAACAAGTAAAATCATGTATTTCGCATAAATTCCAAGCATAGCAATGCAAATTATTAATATGATGCCGTAAAAGTTTCCCTTTTTGAGATAAGCGGCGTCGCACAAAATAAGCATGCTCATTTAATGATTTTCCCTCAACTAAGCTAGTTGGGTTTTCAGCACAAGCACATAGGGATCGAAGATGATCCAAGTAGAAAGCTTCAGCAGTATGATAGATTTTGGGTGGTTCTTCAACCATTGGGTTAGCAAGTACAACTAATTTTTTTGGTATTTTACGTTTCCTACCCATAACTAAAGATAGAAAACAAGAGCACAAAATAAAAACTACTTAGTGATAAAGCAAACAAGCACACACGAGAATATCAACCCCACGCTATTGCTCCCCGGCAACGGCGCCAGAAAAAGGTCTTGATAACCCACAAGTATAGGGGATCAATTGTAGCTTTTTCGATAAATAAGAGTGTCAAACCCAACGAGGAGCTAAAGGTAGAATTAATATTCCCTTCAAGTTCTATCGACCACCGATACAACTCTACGCGCACTTAATGTTCGCTTTACCTAGAACAAATATGAACCTATTTTACTGGTGTAAGGATAAGACTACAAGTACTTAACGAGAATAAAACTAGGAGTAATTTGCGAGATAAAACTACAAGTAAATTGCAATATAATAAAAGTTAGTTGTTTAGTAGAAAGTTTTTGTAACACAAGAGAATGATTTGTCCATAGGCAATCGATAACTAGACCGGTAATCATTGTTGCAATTTTATATGAGGGAGAGGCATGAGCTAACATACTTTCCGTACTTGGATCATATGCACTTATGATTGGAACTCTACCAAGCATCCGCAACTACCAAAGATCATTAAGGTAAAACCCAACCATAGCATTAAGTATCAAGTCCTCTTTACTCCCATACTCAACAACCCCCTTACTCGGGTGTAAGCTTCTGTCACTCTAGCCGCCCACCATAAGAGAATTATGAACGTATTGCAAACCCTACAGCGGGAATCCCCCATGTGTGCGTGGCACGGAAGGCACCATAGGGCAGCACCAAAATAAAACATACAACTCAAACCAATCACGATCATCAATCAACCCATAGGACAAAAAGAATCTACTCAAACATCATAGGATGGCCACAAATCATTGAATAATAATATGTAGCATTAATCACCATGTTTAAGTAGAGAATTGCAGTGGGAAAATATAGGTTACACCATTGCATAGAGGGGGAGAGAGTTGGTGTTGACGGCGGCGAAGTTGTTGGTGTAGATCGACGTCACGATGGTTCCCCCGGCGATGCTCCGGCGTCACCGGAAGAGAGGGGGAGAGAGCCCCCCTTCTTATTCTTCTTGCTTGGCCTCCCCCTAGATGGGAGAAGGTTTTCCCCTCTGGTCCTTGGCCTCCATGGCACCCGGAGGGGCGGGAGCCCCTCCGAGATTGGATCTCTCTCTCTGTTCTATTCTGTTTCGCGTTCCTGTTTTCTGGCCCTTCACCGTTTCTTAAATTTCCGGAGATCCGTAACTCTGATTGCGCTGAAATTTTAACACGATTTTTGTCCGGATATTAGCTTCCTTGCACCCGAAGAAGGGCACCAACCGACCTACGAGGGCCTCATGAGGCACCACGGCGCGCCGGACCCCCCCTGGCACGCGCTGGTGTCTTGTGGGGCCCACGAGCACCGCCTTGCGTTGATTCCACCTCCCAAAAATCACATATATTCCAAAATAATTCTCCGTAAAATTTTATTGCATTTGGACTTCGTTTGATATGGATATTCTGCGAAACAAAAAACATGCAACAAACAGGAACTGGCACTAGGCACTGGATCAATATGTTAGTCCAAAAAACAATATAAAATGTTGCCAAAAGTATCTAGAAATTATAGGATATTGGAATGAAACAATCAAAAATTATAGATATGACGGAGACATATCAGCCTACTACGGGTCTGTTTTTATCTTTAGGATCTGGTTTAGCAATTCTAGCTGCTTCATCACAGAAGTAAATAGCATGCCCATCAATATTATCGACCAAGAGATCTTTAACCATAGCAACATTAGGTTCAACTGTAATTTGTTCAGAGGGTCTAGGTGCTCTAATATTACTTTTGTTAACCACAACTGAAACTTTAGCATGTTCCTTAATCCTAACAGGAAACGGTGGTTTCTCAATATAAGTAGTAGGCACAACTGGATCAACATGATAAACAATTGTTTCTTCTTTAACACTAACGGGTTCCTAAATCTTCTCTTTAATAGGAGGATGATATTTAAACCATTTCTCCTTAGGGAGATCAACATGAGTAGCAAATGATTCACAAAAGGAAGCTACTATCTCAGAGTCAAGTCCATATTTAGTGCTAAACTTATGAAAAGCATCGGTATCCATAGAAGATTTAACACAATCAAACTCAAGTGATATACCTGACTCTTTACCTTTGTCGAGTTCCCAATCTTCAGAGTTGCGTTTAATTCTTTCCAGAAGATCCCATCCGAATTCAATAGTTTTCTTCATAAAGGAGCCAGTCGAAGAAGAATCGAGCATGGTTTGATCATCATGAGAAAGCCGAGCATAAAAAATTTGTAAGATAATTTCTCTTGAGAGCTCATGATTGGGGCATGTGTACATCATGTACTTAAGCCTCCCCCAAGCTTGAGCGATGCTTTCTCCTTCACGAGGCCAAAAATTATATATATAATTCCGATCACGATGAACCAGATGCATTGGATAAAACTTTTGATGAAATTACAATTTCAATCGATTCCAATCCCACGTTCCAATATCATCACATAGCCTATACCGTGTCAATGCCTTTCCGTCCAAAGATAAAGGGAATACTTTCTTCTTAACTCCATCTCCGGATAAACCTGCAAGCTTAAACTATCCACAAATTTCATCCACATAGATCAAGTGCATATCAGGATGTACCGTTCCATCTCCTGCATAAGGATTAGCTAGCAGTTTCTCTATCATACCCGAAGGAATCTCATAATAAATATTTTTAGTAGGTGCAGTAGGTTGAGGAGCAACACTTTGTGCTTCAGGTCGAGGTGAAGATACCCCGAACAAACCCCTCAAAGGATTACTTTTTATAGTGACAAGTGACAATAAATTTCAGCACGTAATATAAATGTTTCCTTACCAAATTCCACTCACCAAAGGCGCTTCACTCCCCGGCAACGGCGCCAGAAAAGAGTCTTGATGACCCACAAGTATAGGGGATCAATCGTAGTCCTTTCGATAAGTAAGAGTGTCGAACCCAACGAGGAGCAGAAGGAAATGACAAGCGGTTTTCAGGAAGGTATTTTCTACAAGCACTGAAATTATCGGTAACGAGTAGTTTGATAGCAAAATAATTTGTAACAAGTGACAAGTAGCAATAGTAACAAAGAGTGCAGCAAGGTAGCCCAATCTTTTTTGTAGCAAAGGACAGGCCGGAACGATATCTTATAATAAGCAAAGCGTTCTCGAGGACACATGGGAATTTCATCTAGTCACTTTCATCATGTTTGTTTGATTCGCGTTCGCTACTTTGATAATTTGATATGTGGGTGGACCGGTGTGATGCCCCTGACTTAATCGTGCACTAATCATACACGCAAATGCACACGATCAAGCCTAAGGACTCACTTGAAGATATCACAACACAACTCTAAACACAAATTAAAGTCATACAAGCTTTATATTACAAGCCAGGGGCCTCGAGGGCTCGAATACATAAGCTCGAATTACACAAGAGTCAGTGGAAGCATCAGTATCTGAGTACAGACATAATTAGACAAAGCTGCCTTAAGAAGGCTGAGCAAAACAACGACATCTAGATCAAAAAGGCACAGGCCTCCTGCCTGGGGGCCTCCTAAACTACTCCTGGTCGTCGGTCTCCACGTAGTAGTAGGCTCCTCCGTGGTAGTAGTAGTCGTCGACGGGGTCAGTTGGCTCTGGGGCTCCGTCATCTGGTCGCAGCAAACGGGCATGGGGAAAAAAGGGGAAGCAAAGAAACCGTAAGTACTCATCCAAAGTACTCGCAAGACTTACATCATAACTATACTACTTATGCAACGGTATCAATGAGGGGCTGTTTCGGTGGTCTATACTGCAGAAATGCCAGAATAGAAGGGAAAGCCTAGCCTAACGAAGACTAGCATCTTCAGCGTCTTGCAGCATTAGAAGAGTGCATATTAGCAACATAACATATAGCAATAAGTTTATAGCAGCAAAGCCCAGAGATCCTTCCTCGAATCCCTGCAAGAAAGCGATCTCGGAGCTAACATATTAATAAAGTATCATAAGTTTCTAGTTCAAGTTGTATTAGATCGGGATACAACACTGAGCGTCCTGTTACCGTGGACACGGCTATTCGAATAGATAACTTCCCTGCAGGGGTGCACCAACTTAACCAACATGCTCGATTAACTCTGGCCGGACACACTTGCTCGGGTCATGCCCGGCCTCGGCTGATCGACACGTCGTAGCCCTACCTAGGCTCAACAGAGAGGCCAGCATGCCGGTCTACACCCTAAGCGCTCAGGGGTCTTGGGCCCATCACCCTTTGCACACCTGCGCGTTGCGAGTACGGCCGGGACCAGACCTAGCCCCTATATACACACGCAGGCTTTCGTGGTCCACCCGGGCATGTGCCGCTCAACTGCTGACGTCTGAAGAACTTCAGCTGATACATACGACGCCGAGTACCCATACTATTCCCGCGTGGTGGTTAGTGCGAAAAGGCCAGAGGCCTACTCAGATCGCATATCCTAACCCATTAGTGTGTTGGGAGCTCGCGGTGACAATCAGTGATCCACTATCTGTGGTCCATTCACCCCGTCTTGTGGACTTACGGCAAGGGCCAGGAATGCCCGGCCGTGCAATGTAATTATCTCGCGGGTACCCTCCAGGTCAACCCGACTTTCCAAGAGACTATCGGGAACTCAGGTCCACCTCAACCGGGGTGGTAACGCCTTTCCCTTCAGTCCCGCAGTAACAGTAACAGTATAAGGGCAACAGGTAAAAGTAACCATGTGCCGTAACATCAAGGGGGTAATCCGAGGAATCACCCTCATTGGATTCCCACTCGATGCAACCGTCAAGGTGATCCCGGAGGAATCACCCTCGATGGATTCACACTTGAGGGGTTGCACGACAGAGGCATCATCGGAGGTGGTGATAGAGGAATCACCCTCGTTATCCCACAACCGACTAGCTACGCTACAGAGCCATCCTCAGGAGTGAGGTAGGGGGTATCACCCTCGGCACTCGATCATAGCTCTGCAGAGTCGTACAAAATAGGGGGTGTGTGGTGATGTGTCGGTCTCAGCCCACCGATCATAATGATCGGGGCACCTGTAACAAAGCGGGGCAACTAGGACAAGGATGAGGGGCCACAGATGGTTCACTAACCATCCTATACTAAGCATTTAGGATAACAGGAATGGTATCAACAGTAGTTACAAAAACAGGCTATGCATCAGAATAGGTAATTTCGGGACAACAATAGTAGCAATTCTAATGCAAGCATGAGGGAGAAAGAATAGGTGATATAGGCACGTTCAAGGGGGTTTGCTTGCCTGGAAGCTTTGCCGGAAAAGAAGAGTTGTCGGTGGTGAAGTAGTCCTCAGGGCCACGTCAGTGTCAGGATCTACTGGAGAAGAAGAGGGGGAAGAAACAGATAAATACGCGGCAACAAAAGCAATCACAACTCATGACATGACTATAAGCAATGCTGGGGTGATCTAACACAGTGCTACACGTTACAGACGGAGCGGGAAAATATCTGGGTATATTTTCCCAGCTTTAGGCATCTATCAGACAGATGAACCGGAGGGGAAGGTTCCATGTTGCAGCGTTGTGGGCATCTGACAGGTGTGAGGAGGGCATATTCGGATTCGTTGGATTTTTCTGATCAACTTTCATGTAGAAAACTTTTCCATCTGAGTTACGGATTATTTTCTACGATTTTTCGAAGTTTTAATCATTTTCTGAAAAATCCTGGAATTAATTTTAATCCGAAAATGCACACAAAAAGCTAGGTGCACCCGGTGCAGTGCACCAGAGATGCATCAGAGGGGCTGACAGGTGGGGCCAGCCAGCTGAGTCAGCGGGTCAGCCCTTGACCAGTTGACTGGTCAACTGGGGCCCACCGGTCAGTGACTGGGACCAGCCCAGTCAACCAATTGACTTGGTCAACTTGTCAACTGGGCCCGCGGGGCCCAGTTGCCAGTGACCCAGGGGGTGCCACATGGGCGCCACGTCTGCGCCGGCGCCGGAGAGAGCTCCGGCGAGCCCGGAACGCGGCGGAGGGCGCCGGCGAGCTCAGAATCGCGACACAGACGCCCATTCGGGACGCAGCCGGCTGTTCTCGAACGAGGGGAGCATCACGCGTCGCCCTGGGGCATTGGTTCATGCGGGGGTGGCCGGAAACGAGCCGGGCAACGGCGTCGGGCGGCGGCCGGAGTACGGTGGTCGACGCATCCAATGCTCCGGTCCGTTTGCGCGGAAACTAAAACTATAGGGGGCATCGGGAGGCCACCCTGAGCACGATGACGTGCTTGCTTGGTCACGGCACGGTCTGCTACACCGACGGCGAGCTCGACAGTGGGGCTAGAGCTCCGGCGATGGCATCCGCGGCGTTCGGCTAGCTACGGGCGGAGGAACAAAGCGCGGACGGGGAGAGAAGGGGTGGAGCTCACCGGGCAGGCTCACGGAGGCCTCTCGGTTGAACAGGAGCGCAGGGGAGTAGCGAATCGACCGCGGCAGACGGCAGTGCCTGACGGGAAGGCGAGCTCGATGCCGACGACATGGGGTAGCTCCGCATGAACGACGGCCCGCGGGTGAAGTGGCACTCCATGGTGGTCCCGGTGGACACCAGTCGAGGGCGTGGGATGGCCGGTGGCCGCGTGTTCCTCGGCGGAGTGACGGCGACGCGTTCGGGCGGCTCTGGATCGGACAGAGAGAGCGAGGGGAAGGGGAGGGGAGGGGTGGCGTCTATGGGGTCGAGGGGGACGAGGGTCTCCCGGGGTGGCCTTATCCCCTCCGCCCAACTGCTCTGTCGCCATGGCGAGCGGTGGCCGGTGCGGCGCATGCTCGGCCGTGGGCGAACTGACACGGAGGGGGAGCAGGTAGGCGATGGCGTTAACGGGCTGGGCCGGCTCGGGCCCCACGCGAGCGCCAGGTAAGCTTTTGCCATTTTCCGTTTTCTGCTTTTCCGTTTATTTAAATAAATAGAGGCAGTTAGGGAATTTCTAGGACTATCAAAGCACTTTATAAAAATGTGGGACTAGGCCACATAATTACTTAGTATAATTTGGCACTGCCACAAAAAGTTTGGGCAATATTTGAATCCATTTGGATTTTCCACAAATAAAATGGCATTATAATATGCTGAAATGGCACTAAATTAATTGCTATAGTCCATCTAAGCAAATAAGAAATGTTGTTTTCCTTAACAAATAATTGTTATGGAATATTTGCTACATGATGAACTATTTTGCAGCAATTTTTGTGCAACTTCAAATTTCACTTGCAATCCAAATTTTAATTTGAAGTGGAATTTGAAATGAGATATGAACCAATGATGATCAAGCACTGTAAATCAGGATGACTTGGCACTGATCATAAGGGATTATTGTAGCTCATTTCTTAGGGGTGTTACAATTCTCCTCCTCTAAAATAAATTCTCGTCCCGAGAATTTAGGAGGTAGAAGGGAAAGAGATCGGGGTATTCCTGGAAGTTCTCCTAGAAGTACCTCTTGGAAACAGTGAACGACTGGAATGTTTCCAATCCCTCATATTTAATGCCATGCATATATGCAAAAGCTTATGATATGCATGAATGTGAAGCTCCTGAAGAACATAAAACAGAAGCTAGTACTTAATTAACAAGAGGAGTACCCTTTAAAGTAGCCGGCTGGTCTTGAGCTTCATTCAGAACAACATGGTAAGCTTGACCACGACCATAAGAAGGTCTGGCATTGTTGTTGCGGCGCTGGTTGTTACCACGGCCAGCAGAGGGAAGTGCAAGCTGATTCTGATTCTGAGGGCATTCTCTGGCGGGGTGACCTGGACGGCCACACTTGAAGCAGAGCCCATCATTGGGACGGGGAGCAGGAGCTCGAAGCAGTGGAGCCTGAGGTCTTGGCTGCCCCGGCGGTGGAGGAGGTGCAGCTGGATGGTACACGCTGTGAGGAATCCAGATACGGCGCTTCTGCGAGGACGAGCCCGAAGATGAGCCCTCGTCACGGGTGCGCTTGAGTGCATCCTTGTGTTCCTTCAGACCAGTCTCAACCTGAATGGCCTTGTTCACCAGGGTGGCGAAGTCGGTGAAGTCTTGGACAAGGAGTGCAAGCTTGATATCAGGGTTGAGCCCTTCACGGAACTTCTCCTGTCTGCGAGCATCAGTAGCAATGTCCTCTTCAGCATAGCAAGACAATTCAAGGAACTCATGCTGATAGACCTCCACAGTCTTGCTGCCCTGGGTAAGGTTGCGGAACTCACGCTTCTTCCGGTCCATGACTCCTTACGGAATGTAACGGGCACGGAAGGCAGCTTGGAACTCCACCCAAGTGACGATGGTTCCAACAGCTAGGGTATGCATGTGACTGTCCCACCATTGAGCTGCGGGTCCCTTCAGGAAGTAGGATGCGAAAGTGACATAGCTGGCAGGGGCCACATTAGCAGACTCCATCTCATATGTGATGTCGCGGAGCCAATCATCAGCGTCCAGTGGCTGTACTGAGTTGCGGAAGATAGCTGGGTTGAGTCGCACAAACTCTTGCAAAGTTATTGGGGCTGGCTGCTGGTTGGCATTTGGACGAGGGAACTGATCCATAAGCCCTTGCAAAAACTGATGGTTCAGCTCAAACGGTTGCATCATTGCAGCCATATAGTCGGGCGGTGGTGGATTGTTGGCACCACGGCCACGACCTGCGGGTCTAACCATCCTGCTAAAAATTAACAGGGGGTAGTTTAGTAACAAGCAATTGTAGAAGTATGGATTCATTCGTGAAGTAACACGCACAACAAAGGAAGTGCAATAGATACATCACGGTAGTCAAACATGACATACTGATCCATACATAGATTCGGTTGCAAGCCCGAGTTATAAGATGCGGAAAGGAAAAGCTAGACACACTAGGCGGCACGCAGGCACGCGGTGGAGAGATACAACAACGAGACATAGCAAAGGCTACATCAACGTCGGAGAAAACCACTGGAGCGAGGAATCTGCAGGTGACGACGCAGGGTGCCCTCGATAAAAGGATCCTGCGGCCATGAACACTGTGAAGCAGAACCTAGCCCATAACTCGAAGAAGGGTTAATTCAAATCTCTGGGTGGATGTGATCACGAGAACCTAATGTTAGAGTTAGCAAAATCTTTAACCCGAAAGGATGAGAGATCAGAGTCCCAGAGTAAAGGTGAGGAATAAAAGATCCTAAACCCATCCACTGGCGATGTGGGCCCGTAAGCCACACAGCCATGTTAGTAAAACAGTTTTGCAAAGACTAGACTCAACTTCGGCCAAGGAGTTGGAAAGGGACTTCCTACAGGCAGTCGGCTCTGATACCAACTTGTGACGCCCCCGACTTAATCGTGCACTAATCATACACGCAAATGCACACGATCAAGCCTAAGGACTCACTTGAAGATATCACAACACAACTCTAAACACAAAAAAAAGTCATACAAGCTTTATATTACAAGCCAGGGTCCTCGAGGGCTCGAATACATAAGCTCGAATTACACAAGAGTCAGCGGAAGCATCAGTATCTGAGTACATACATAATTAGACAAACCTGCCTTAAGAAGGTTGAGCAAAACAACGACATCTAGATCGAAAAGGTGCAGGCCTCCTGCCTGGGAGCCCCCTAAACTACTCTTGGTCGTCGGTCTCCACGTAGTAGTAGGCTCCTCCATGGTAGTAGTAGTCATCGACGGGGTCAGTTGGCTCCGGGGTTCCATCATCTAGTCGCAGCAAACGGGTATGGTGAAAAAAGGGGAAGCAAAGCAACTGTGAGTACTCATCCAAAGTACTCGCAAGACTTACATCAGAACTATACTTATGCAACGGTATCAACGGGGGGCTGTTTCGGTGGACTATACTGCAGAAATGCCAGAATAGAAGGGAAAGCCTAGCCTAACAAAGACTAGCATCTTCAGTGTCTTGCAGCATTAGAAGAGTGCAGATTAGCAACATAACATATAGCAATAAGTTTATAGCAGCAAAGTCTAGAGATCCTTCCTCGACTCCCTGCGAGAAAGCGATCCCGGAGCTAACATATTAATTAAGTATCACCAGTTTCCAGTTCAAGTTGTATTATATCGGGATACAACACTGAGCGTCCAGTTACCGTGGACACGGCTATTCGAATAGATAACTTCCCTGCAGGGGTGCACCAACTTAACCAACACGCTCGATTAACTCTGGCCGGACACACTTGCTCGGGTCATGCCCGGCCTCGGCTGATCGACACGTCATAGATCTACCTAGGCTCAACAGAGAGGCCAGCACGCCGGTCTACACCCTAACAGAGGCCTACTCAGATCGCATATCCTAACCCATTAGTGTGTTGGGAGCTCGCGGTGACAATCAGCGATCCACGATCTGTGGTCCCGTCGCCCCGTCTCGTGGACTTACGGCAAGGGCCAGGAATGCCCGGCCGTGCCACGTGATTATCTCGCGGGTACCCTCCAGGTCAACCCGACTTCCCAAGAGACTGTCGGGAACTCAGGTCCACCTCAACCGGGGTGGTACCGCCTTTCCCTTCAGTCCCGCAGTAACAGTAACAGTATAAGGGTAATAGGTAAAAGTAACCGTGTGTCCGTGACATCAAGGGGGTAATCCGAGGAATCACCCTCATTGGATTCCCACTCGATGCAACCGTCAAGTTGATCCCGGAGGAATCACCCTTGATGGATTCACACTTGAGGGGTTGCATGACAGAGGCATCATCGGAGGTGGTGATAGACGAATCATCCTCGTTATCCCACAACCGACTAGCTACGCTATAGAGCCATCCTCAGGAGTGAGGTAGGAGGTATCACCCACGGCTCTCGATCATAGCTCTGCAAAGTCGTACAACATAGGGGGGGTGTGGTGATGTGTCGGTCTTAGCCCACCGATCATAACGATCGGGGCACCTGTAACAAAGCGGGGCAACTAGGACAAGGATGAGGGGCCACAGATGGTTCACTAACCAACCTATACTAAGCATTTAGGATAACAGGAATGGTATCAACAGTAGTTACAAAAACAGGCTATGCATCCGAATAGGTAATTTTAGGACATCAATAGTAGCAATTCTAATGCAAGCATGAGGGAGAAAGAATAGGTGATATAGGCATGTTCAAGGGGGTTTGCTTGCCTGGAAGCTTTGCCAGAAAAGAAGAGTTGTCAGTGGTGAAGTAGTCCTCAGGGGCCATGTCAGTGTCGGGATCTACCGAAGAAGAAGAGGGGGAAGAAACAAATAAATACACGGCAACAAAAGCAATCACAACTCATGACATGACTATAAGCTATGCCGGGATGATCTAACGCAGTGCTACATGTAACAGACGGAGCGGGAAAATATCTGGAAATATTTTCCCGGCTTGAGGCATCTGTCAGACAGATGAACCGGAGGGGAAGGTTCCATGTTGCAGCGTTGTGGGCATCTGACAGGTATGAGGAGGGCATATTCGGATTCGTTGGATTTTTCTGATCAAAATTCATGTAGAAAACTTTTCCATCTGAGTTACGGATTATTTTCTATGATTTTCAGAAGTTTTAATCATTTTCTGAAAAATCCTAGAATTAATTTTAATCCAAAAATGCACAGAAAAAGCTAGGTGCACCCGGTGCAGTGCACCAGAGATGCACCAGAGGGGCTAACTAGTGGGGCCAGCCAGCTGAGTCAGCGGGTCAGCCGTTGACCAGTTGACTGGTCAACTGGGCCCCACCGGTCAGTGACTGGGACCAGCCCAGTCAGCCAGTTAACCTGGTCAACTGGGCCCGCGGGGCCCAGTTGCCAGTGACCCAGGGGGTGCCACGTGGGCGCCACGTCAGCGTCGGCGCCGGAGAGAGCTCCGGCGAGCCCGAAACCCGGCGGAGGGCGCCGGCGAGCTCGGAATGGCGGCACGGACGCCCATTCGGGATGCGGCCGGCTGTTCTCGAATGAGGGGAGCATCGCGCGTCACCCTATGGCATTGGTTCGTGCGGGGGTGGCCAGAAACAAGCCGGGCAACGGCGTCGGGCAGCGGCCGGAGTACGGTGGTCGACGCATGCGACGCTCCGGTCCGTTTGCGCGCAAACTAAAACTACAGGGGGCATCGGGAGGCCACCCTTAGCACGATGACGTGCTTGCTTGGTCACGGCATGGTCTGCTGCACCGACGGCAAGCTCGACAGTGGGGCCAGAGCTTCGGCAATGGCATCCGCGGCTAGCTACGGGCGGAGGAACAAAGCGCGGACGGGGAGAGAAGGGGTGGAGCTCACCGGGCAGGCTCACGGAGGCCTCTCGGTTGAACGGGAGTGCAGGGGTGGAGCGAATCGACTGCGGCGGACGGCGGTGCCCGACGGGAAGGCGAGCTCGATGCCGACGACGTGGGGCAACTCCGCACGAACGATGGCCCGCAGGAGAAGTGGCACTCCACGGCGGTCCCGATGGACACCAGTCGAGGGTGTGGGATGGCCGGTGGCCGCGTGTTCCTCGGCGGAGTGACGGCGACGCGTTCGGGTGGCTCTGGATCGGACAGAGAGAGCGAAGGGAAGGGGAGGGGTGGCGTCTATGGGGTCGAGGGGGACGAGGGTCGCCCGGGGTGGCCTTATCCCTTCCACCCAACTGCTCTGTCGCCGTGGCGAGCGGTGGCCGGTGCGGCGCGTGCTCGGCCGCGGGTGAACTGACACGGAGGGGGAGCAGGTAGGCGACGGTGTTAACGGGCTGGGCCGGCTCGGGCCCCAGGCGAGCACCAAGTAAGCTTTTGCCCTTTTCTGTTTTCTGCTTTTCCATTTATTTAAATAAACAGAGGCAGTTAGGGAATTTCTAGGACTATCAAAGCACTTTATAAAAATGTGGGACTAGGCCACATAATTACTTAGTATAATTTGGCACTGCCACAAAAAGTTTGGGGAATATTTGAATCCATTTGGATTTTCCACAAATAAAATGGCATTATAATATGTTGAAATGGCACTAAATTAATTGCTATAGTCCATCTAAGCAAATAAGAAATGTTGTTTTCCTTAACAAATAATTGTTATGGAATATTTGCTACATGATGAACTATTTTGCAACAATTTTTGTGCAACTTCAAATTTCACTTGCAATCCAAATTTTAATTTGAAGTGGAATTTGAAATGAGATATGACCCAATGATGATCAAGCACTGTAAATCAGGATGACTTGGCACTGATCATTAGGGATTACTGTAGCTCATTTCTTAGGGGTTATACAACCGGTGCTTGGGTGTTGTTCTTACTTGAACAAACCTCCCACTTATGATTAACCCCTCTCGCAAGCATCCACAACTACGAAAGAAAAATTAAGATAAATCTAACCAGAGCATTAAACATATGGATCCAAATCAGCCCCTTACGGAATAGTGCATAAACTAGGGTTTAAGCTTCTATCACTCTAGCAACCCATCATCTAATTACTACTCCACAATGCATTCCCTTAGGCCCAAAGATGGTGAAGTATCATGTAGTCGACGTTCACATGACACCACTAAGAGAATCAACAACATACATATCATCAAAATATCG
Organism: Elymus sibiricus; assembly: GCA_039707655.1. NCBI lineage: Eukaryota > Viridiplantae > Streptophyta > Magnoliopsida > Poales > Poaceae > Elymus > Elymus sibiricus. The sequence continues at coordinate 111,203,407 of CM077664.1, read as the reverse complement.
AACGAATACCAAATTCACATGATTACTTATGACAAGACTTCTCCCATGTCCTCAAGAACAAAATTAACTACTCACAAATCATGTTCATGTTCAAGATCGGAGGGGTATTGAATAGCATAATGGATCTGCACATATAATCTTCCACCAAATAAACCAACTAGCATCAACTACAAGATGTCATAAACACTACTAGCAACCCACAGGTACCAATCTGAGGTTTTGAGACAAAGATTGAATACAAGAGATGAACTAGGGTTTGAGATGAGATGGTGCTGTTGAAGATGTTGATGAAGATTGGTCCTCCCACGATGAGAGGATCATTGGTGAGGTCGATGGCTTCGATTTCTCCCTCCCGGAGGGAAGTATCCCCGGCGGAATCGCTCCGCCGGAGAGCAAAAGTGCTCCTGCCCAAGTTCCGCCTCGAGACGGTGGCGCTCCGTCCCAAAAGTCTTCTCCTTATTTTTTCTAGGGCAAATGGGCTTATATACCAGAAAATGGGCACCGGAGGCTGGCCAGGGGCCCCACAAGCCACCAGGGCACGCCTGGGGGGTGGCATGCCCTGGTGCCTCGTGGGCACCTGGGTGGCCCCCTCTGGTACTTCTTTCTTCCAGTATTTTTATTTATTCAAAATAAATCTCCGTGAAATTTCAGCTCATTTGGAGATGTGCAGAATAGGTATCTCTGACATAGCTTTTTCAGGTCCAGAATTCCAGCTACCGGCAATCTCCCTTCTTATGTAAATCTTGCATATTAAAAGAGAAAAGGCATTAGAATTGCTCCACAAAGTGTTATATTGATTAAAAACACTATAAATAATAGTAGGAAAACATGATGCAAAATGGACGTATCATGGACAAAATGAAGCACTAGGACAGACTTAGCAGCCTGGTGGGCCCATGCACCCAACCTAGGCGCCCGCAATTCTAGGACACCTGAAGAGGGTGCCTGGCCCACAGGCCTTGTCGGGTGCCCTCTCTGATTCATATAGCTCTCATTCAGTGATAAACCCTCAAACATATTTTTTCGATAATTTTCCTTGCCATCTCGGGGAAGGAACCCTAGTGTTCTTCTGATAGGGTTGTTTCCGGTAAGATCTTCCCCCTCCGATCGACGGAAATCGAAAAGGACATCATCACTATCACCAAGGCATCAAGGGGAACATCTTCATTCAATTTCTTCACCATCTCCATCAATAGCATATCACCCCCTCCATCTCCATCCAATCTATTCACAATTTGTTTAGATCGATTACACCTCTTGCTTATCATTGTTAATTGTTGTTACAGTAGGTGATATTATCTATTTAATTTGTCAAATATATGTACTTTAAGATTGTCATATTTTTTTCATATACCTATGATGTACCATGAGTAGTTTCATAGTGTTATCAAGGACATGGGCTAAAACTAGTTGTTAATGAGTCATATAAGTTTGCAACAAAAACTAGTCCAGGAACCCCTTGTTAGCAGCTTGCAAATGTGCCCTCTAGCAGTGTCCATGCAGTGCACCACTACTACGGCGCCACTGGTACCAGACCACTAGCAGTGTGTGTCCGAATGCTGGTAGCAACTTGCAAACTAGTAGCGTTCTGTGTGGGCACACTGCTAGTGGCTTTTGCCCTAGTGGCGTGTGAGTTATTTACGCGCTCCAGGTTCTGCATAACACTTGTAGTTTCCAAACACGCTACTAATTAAGTTGTCAAGGAGTTGGCCGCGCGTACATTTTTCACTAAACGTTGCTGATGTATCAAGAAATTGGTCGGGTGCTCGCTATGTTACATGCCCCTAGTTTATTTTTCTGGGTCCAAAAGAAACTGCAATGGTAGCGGTTTCTACCGTTACAGCATTTACACAATTTGTTAGATATATCAATATGAAAAGAATAAATTATATAAATAGTGTTGGGTATCAAATTTAACATGAATCCAAATTGCACCACATGTTTTTAGAACACATCGATATGGTTGAATTGCAACCATGTATTTGACATGCCGAATCTATAAATCAAATTGTCTAGATTGACTGCGGTGGCTTTGTCGTGGGGCGGAGGCTCGGTGCGGTTGACTAATCTGCAAAGTTTGGTAATGAAGAGCGCAAATTTCAGCACATATCGCTTGTATCAAACATATAGCAACATAAATATGTACATACAAAAGACATCTTCTATCGTGGAAAACAACTATCTATGGGACCGAATGAGTCCCTTTGCGATTTGGCTCAGGGGACGTGCATGGGACAAAGAGCAGGTCTTTGGTAAGTGCAAGAACACATGGGGGATATATCCAGGTTCGGGCCGCTATGAGCGTAAACCCTACTCCTGCTCTGTGGTTGATCGAATATGAACTCTGGTTACAGGGAGCGCAGTTTTCCGGCAAGGTGCTCGGAAAGTGCAGCTACAATGTGTAATTGAACTGGGTGTCGACCGTTCTACCTGTAGCCGTGGGCCACCTTTTATAGGCCAAGGGGTTGCCACTATGGCTAATATGGTCATTACAGAGGGTGAGCAGTGACTTGCACCGTCATCACGTTTATCTTCCAACGGGGTAAGACAAACACATTTAATGCACCATAAGGTGCTATATCGGGGAGGCGAGGCCTTGGGCAAAAGATCTGTGCCACCGGTCCTGGCGCCCTCCTGTAATCTTGACACGTCCCAGGGACGGGTGTCATTAAAGTTAATCTTGGTGTGGCATGCTGACATGCGCCTTGGCTAGCCATGTTGACTGCCTGCCCGCTTGACACCTAGCCCACGAGCCTATCTGGTTGATGGTAAGGTGGAGCGGTAACGGGACAGAACAAACCTGCTGGCACGGAGCTTGCCGGGCCTTGCTTGCCGGCAGGGGAACTTGCCGGCAACCATAGCCTTAGTCTTTACCTTGCCGAGGTGAACCTTGCGGTGAGAACAACGTCGATCTTCAGTACTTAGAATAGTACTTCTCGATGAGCTGCCTTGAGGTCTTCTTCACGGTCTTGGTATTGAGTCTTGGGTTACAGTTATCCTCCGTCAAGCCCTTGCCGGCAGGGAGGCTACAACTGCCTGTGCACAAGTCTGGGTATGAGGGCACCCATGTCTTAGTACACTGACAGGAGCCCCTGGGCCTAGGCCACGCGCGCATGAGAGTCATCGTTGGGCTAGGTCCAAACAGTGCACATGCGGCGTGTGGCAGAGGATAACTGTCATAATCTTCTCTTTTACCGCACCCGCCCACGATGCGCATTAAATGCGGGCGTGGGAAAGGTGGAGCGGAACGGCGGTGGGAGGTGGTGCGCCTGAAAAAGTGCAGCCACGTAGGACAGGAAAGAGCCAGCCCCCGCACCTTCCCCATAAAAAGGGAAACCGCGAGGGGCGCTGCTCATTTACCCCCCCCCCCTCTTTCCAATCTAGCCAGTTCGCCGCCGTCTTCAACCTCGCGCCAGAACGCCTTTTTCTTCCACCACCGCGCCACGCCCTTTGGTAGCTTCGGAGGCTGTCCACCTCGCGTAGCCATGGTGCCCAAGAGGGGTCAGAATAAACCGGCGAAGGTGGCTGATCCGGATGCGGAGGCGGGGGCAACGGAGTGGGCGGCAATGCGGAGGGGCAACATCGTCTTCAAGCCGGAGTTGGAGGAGCAAGACCTGGTGGAGCGGTACGCGATCATGTGGGGGATGGACACTAAAGCCCATTCTGCACCTGATGTTCTTCCCGGCTCCGTCCAGCCCAGCGATGACAAGTACCCATTCTTCACCACTTACTTCTATTGTGGGCTTGTCCCTCCTTTCTCTGAGTTCTTCCGTGAAATCATGTACACGTACGGGTTCCACCTCCTAGATTTCACACCGTACGCCGTGACCTGCCTGGCTGTTTTCGCGCATTTCTGCGAAAAATTTGTTGGAGTAATGCCCAGCGCAGCTCTGTTCCGCCACTATTTCATTCCCCGCATCGAGGCGAACACCCTCTCCGGCTGTATTGCCTGGATTCCCAGGGACGGGGATGCTTATCTCCCTGGGTCGTTTAACCGGGAGTGGAGCGAATGGCGCGGAGAGTGGTGCTGGATCAAGGACGACAGGTTCCCTGACTTTTGCAAGCTCAGAACGAAGAAAGTGAGGCGCGTCGAGAGTTGGGACCACTTTGATGACAAGGATGTCCATCTCGAAATCGCCACGACTCGGGTCCTCCGTCTCAGGGCTACCGGCCTCACCATTAGAATGGTGGGCGCCGATTTTCTCCGCTGCCGTATCGCCCCTCTTCAAGACAGGGTAAGGTCTGCTTGGGATTACCAGAACACGGCCAATAGCATGCGGGTGAACACAGGGCTTCACACCAACCTGACAGTAATGCAGCACGCGGTTTTTTACGGCATGCTCTTTCGGACCAGCGGCAAGTTTAACTGGCCGGCAGGTGTGGTGCCGCTGTCTAACAACTCCGCCAAGGATGCCATCATCTCCATGATGCCATCTTGCAATGCCCAAGTGTAGGATCGAAAGTATGTCTAGAGGGGGGGTGATTAGACTACTTGACCAAATAAAACTTAACCTTTACCCAGATTTTAGTTGTAGGCAGATTTTAGCAATAGTACATGTCAAGCATCACCCTACACATGCAATTCTAAGAGTATAGCAGTGGAATGTAAGCAATTTCATATGTATGTAGAGAGGGGATAGGAGATTTCAAACGCAATGAAGACACGGCGGTTTTTGGCGTGGTTCCGATAGGTGCTGCTATCGTACGTCCATGTTGATGGAGGCTTCAACCCACGAAGGGTAACGGCTGCGCGAGTCCACGGAGGGCTCCACCCACGAAGGGTCCACGAAGAAGCAACCTTGCCTATTCCACCATGGCTTACGTCCACGAAGAACTAGCCTCACTCGGGGTAGATCTTCACGAAGTAGGCGATCTCCTTGCCCTTACAAACTTCTTGGTTCAACTCCACATCTGGTTGGAGGCTCCCAAGCGACACCTAACCAATCTAGGACACACCACTCTCCAAAAGGTAATAGACGGTGTGTTGTTGATGAACTCCTTGCTCTTGTGATTCAAATGATAGTCTTCCCAGCACTCAATCAACTCCTCACAGATTTGGCTATGGTGGAAAAGAGATTTGAGTGGAAAGCAACTTGGGAAAGGCTAGAGATCAAGGTTCAAATGGTAGGAATGGAATATCTTGATGTCAACACATGAGTAGGTGGTTCTCTCTCAGAAAATGAATGGTGGAAGTGTAGGCACGTTCTGATGGCTTTCCTTACTGAGAAGGATGGGGTGGAGGGGTATATATAGCCTCCACACAAAATCCAACCGTTACACACTTTTGACCCAACTCGGTGGCACCGAAACAATCATCTCGGTAGCACCGAACTGTGTAAAAGATATGAACTTTAGGAATCTCGGTGGGACCAATATGGACAACTCGGATGGACCGAAGTGCAATGGCTTAGGGCAATCCTCATCTCGGTGGCACCGATTGCATCAACTCGGTAAGACCGAAGTGAAGCAATAAGGCAACAGAGAGTTGGCAAGCCATCTCGGTGAGACCGATTTGCAAACTCGATGAGACCGAAGTAAATGCAAACGATTACAGAGAGTTGGCAAGGCCATCTCGGTGGGACCAAGATCCATTTCGGTGAATCCGATTTGTTAGGGTTTGGCAGTGGCTAAGTCTTGGATGAACTCGGTGGGGCCGGATTGGAAATTTCGGTGGGGCCGAGTTGGACTTTGGGTTTAGGACATATTTGGGTAGAGATAGTGGTTGAGGGTTTCGGAATACTGTCACTAAGCACTTGAGCAAAAAGACCATTAAGCAACACCTCATCCCCTTTTAATAGTATTGGCTTTCCTATGGACTCAATGTGATCTTGGATCACTAAACCAAAAATGTAGAGTCTTGATCTTTGCCAATTCTTGTCCTTAGCATTTTGAGGGGTCCACATCTCTAGTCCATGCCATGCCAATCATTGAACATCCTGAAATCTTAATCTTGAATGGACATTAGTTCAATGAGATATATGTTGTTATGAATTACCAAAACCACCAAGGGAGCAAATGTGCTTTGAATCTCCCCCTTTTTGGTAATTGATGACAACATATAGATCAAAGCTTCGACAGATGATTAAGTAAATGAAATACATCGTCGCTTTGAGAAGTATGTGATAAGCAAGAGCTCCCCCTAAATTTGTGCATTATTAAAAATTTGCGTTTGAATGCAAATGCACAATTGATTAGGCTCATTGGTCACTCTTCCATGTCACATACATCTTGGTGGAGCGCGCAAAATGATAAGATTGAAGTAATAGGCACGCATCACCAACATAAGTAATTGATCATACAAGATAATGGTAGAGATAAACATGGAATATCACAGTAGGCATAATATGATCAATCAACATCGTATCTCACAAGTATAAACGACAGAATACTGTAGCAAGCACACACATAACAAAGTATCAACGAACGAGCAAACAAGTAGCAAAGGAAACTCTCGAAGCAAATCAAAAACCAGAAACTCTCTCTCTCTCGAAGCCTATGATCTATACAAATTCTCCCCCTTTGGCAACAAGTACCAAAAAGTTTGAATCGTATAGCACTAGTCGGCTCTCTAGGCATGGTCCTCCGAAGGCGATCTCCTGCTGGCGGCTCCGGTGTGCGTAGACGGCGTTGAGACGAGAGCGTCCGTGAATGCTTCTGCTGACGACTGCTGGACTGGAGGAGTTGAGACCTGCTGTGGCACTGTGGCTGTGGCGGCTGGTGCAGATACTATGGTCCGTGGATCCACAACTGGTATCGCAGCTGACCTAGCAGCCCTAGGAACTGACTGAAACTGCTCTGTAGTCGGTCTATTATCTCCATTGTCGTCTGATCTGGCAAACTTGACAGCATCGACATCTCCTTGCAGCTGTTCCACTGTGGTCTGAATCTCTGTCACCTTGACATCCAAATCATGAAATTTGGTCTCAATGATCCGCTCAAAACTAGCCTGGGTCCGGGTGAGGTTGGCCAGACTTCGCTCAATCCTCAGAGTGGCTTCAAGCAGATATTACATTTGATCTTTTGGTGTCTTGAGATTCGCAATTGGAGCATTGGGAGCTGCTGCTTCCTGAGCTGCTTTAGCTTCCTTGGCTTTGCGGATTTCCTCTTGAGCTTGGGCAGAAGTGGGATGCGAAGGATCCATCACTATAATGTTGTCATCAAAATCTAGACGGAGTGGCAAATGCTCTCGATCAAGAAGATACGTGCTGGTTACAACCTTGGAATTGATCAACAACTGAATATGTGGAGCATAACCACACGATCTCTTCTGATCTGCTGCTGTCCTCTTGATAGTCTCAACTATCAGGCTCATCACCTTGAATTTCTGAGGTGTATCGAATAAATGCAGCAAATTTATGGAGTGGCCACGAATCATCTTGTCATCTCCTGACTTGGGTAGCAGAGTGTACCGCAGTATAGTGTTTGTTGTGGCCAGACCTGGTAGCAAATGCTTCACTGATCCAAGCTTGTGAGTTTCAAGATCCTCCTGGGGAATAGCAGTGTACATGTTCTTCATGGAATTGTGATCAAACTTGAGCTTGGCATATACATCATAATCATCATCTTCTTCCTTGGGTGCACCAAGAAGATTTGCCCACTCAGAAATGGTTGATTGGTATCTTATACCCTCAGTCATCCACACTATGCGACCATCTGGATAGAAGTGTGCTGTGGAGTAAAATTGCATGACCATCTCATCGTTCCACTTGGTCAACTTCTGTCCAACGAACTCATCAACACCAGCAATTCTGAAGCTTTCATGCACATGGGGGAAATAGTCCTCGTTTTCATCAATGTATTCCAAGTCCACCCATCTCATGTCACTGACTATGGGCTTCTTATCAAGCAAAACTGTCTCATAGAAATCCTGTTGTTCACGGGTGTGAAAACGATAATCACAAGCAGTCCTCCTTCTGATAGCATAGGGATCTGACAATCTCCATTGACGCAGTTCTTTGTCCTTTCTCATCATCATGTTCTCAGCTACTGGGTGTGCATTGTCATGTTCTGGTATCTTGGGCTTCAATTTTCTGAGCACTAGAGGCTCTTCATCAATAGTTGATTCAGGCACTGGGGCCTTGTTCTTCTCTGCAGCTGATATGTTTCTGGTTGATCTCTTGGGTGCTGATGCCTTAGGCTTTGACTTGGGAGGTGCAGCAGTCTTGATAGCATCAGACATGAGCTTCTGTGCTTTTGCAGGGGGTGCAGCAGCTGGCTCATCCTCCTCCTCTTCTTCCTCATCAATCATCATAGTAGGTCTGCCAATCACTCGGGCAGTAGTTTTCCTTATCCTCTTCTTCTTGGCACCTGCAGCTGCCTCACTAGGCTCTTGCACAGTCTGCTGAGGCACTTTCCTCACAGCAGTTCTTTCCTTGACAAAAGTAGGCTTTGTGCTGTACTCCTTAGCTAGCACTACTCTCTTCTTCTTTTGTACAGTTTCACTTGCAACAAAGTCCTCATCCTCACTGTTTGAGGTTTTCTTCTTCCGTGTTCTTGTTGCAGCTTTAGGAAGATCTGGAGAGCTTCTCTCTCCCTCATAGAAACTTTCATTATGGCTTGATCCTTCACTTTGTTCTTCATGCTGCTCTGACCTGTTCTGACTGTCACTGACATCAGACATATTGCTGAGCTGACCCTGTGAATAGATAGGTATGGGTAGAGTAGATGAGTCATCACAAAAAGCAGATTGTTTTTCATAAAAATGAGTTCAAACTTTAGTTCTAGGTTTTCACAGAATGCAGTTCGGATGGACCAAGTTGGTAATCTCGGTGACACCGAAGCACACTACAGAGACATGGCACGCCATTTCGGTCTGACCGATATGGGTTTCAGTGGCTCCGAGATGCTAGGGTTTCACTGAGACGTTACTTTCGGTCTTACCGATTCACACAACTCGGTGGCACCGAGATGTACTTGTGCTATGGCTAGGGCCAAATCGGTGGGACCGAAAATTCCTATTCGGTCGGTCCGAGATGCATTCGGCGGAAACCTAACCCTAAATTTTTTGCTCGAATCTCGTTCAAACTAACTAATCTGGTGGAAAGAGAATTGCATTCATGGCAAGATTACAGTCAATCCAATCGTGCATTGAATCGGAAAGGGAAGCACGAAAGGGATCGAAACTCACCCTAACTTGGTGGAGTTTCTCTACGGCGGCAACGGCGGTGGAGATTACCGTTGACGGCGATGGAGTCCTGCTGCGAGAGTGCACAGGCGACGACGGCGATGATCCGGAGACCAAACGGGCGGCAGCAATGGGGCGCGGGCGCGTGACGTTTGAAGAAATTTTCAACCGCTCGGTTCGCTGGGAATATATACCCATTCGCTGTTGGTGGCACCGAGTGGAACAAATCGGTAGCACCGAGACGTGCAACTGCTTGCAGTTACAGCAACTCGGTGCGACCGAGTTGGTCTAATCGGTAGCACCGAGATGAAAACCTAGATCAATCTAAATGCTTTCGGTTCGACCGAGTTGAGTAGGTTGGTCTGACCGAAATCAATTAGAAGGTTTTGGAGGTTCAGCCCTTTCAGATCGGTGGCTCCGAGTGCTCCTCACCCGGAGGGTCCGAAAATGACTTGTTCAATTTTTGTGATGCAGCAAGAATAGAATTTGAGACAAGAAAGCATAGATAGCTAGAGAAGGTTCTTAGGCATTCTTGTACATCCACTTGGCCAGAAAAACCAAGACAATCAAAACAACAAATGGATGTCCTCGAATGATGAAAACATGCAAATCAACATGCTCACACAATAAGATAGCAAATGAAATATGTGTCAAACATGCACAACCAATTCTAGCATCTATCAAGCAATGGCGATGACTAGGTCATCTATATATGAGTATATTGACTTAGGAGCCAAATGAGAACATTTGATCATAGGTCATACTCATCGTTTAAGCACAAGTGGGGTTACCACTTTTACATAAAGTATTAATGTGTTCACTCCATTAGAGTTGCTTTAGCTCAATTTTTAGAGCAAAGCTCCCCCTAGATGTGATATCCCCCCTAAGAGGGTTGAACTAACCTTGGGTTTTGTCTATGATGACTTCATGTAGATGTTGAAGATGTGGATGCTCAATGTTGATGTAGACCATCAAAAGTTGGGAGCAATCCTTTGGAGTTTTGTGCTTTCAATACCTACATGGGTTAGTCCCACACAAAGAACATACAAGGATATCCATAGACATAGAGTGAAATGCACATATGATGATGTCCATGAATGCATTGATTACCTTGTCCCTTGCCTTACCAACAAGAGGGTTTGTGACTCCATGAACTAGTGCAAGATGTGAAAGTTGGTTGCACAAGTCCTTGCCATGAATGATATGAGTGAAGTTTGTTGGCGGAGTCACCATCAAGAACTCTCTAGTTCTTCTTCTTTTGGACCCACATCAACTTGATGGGAATCCTTGGAGTTGTAGTAGCACTTGATGAAGTAGAACTTGATGAAGTCTTGGGAACCCACTTGACCATGGCTTGAGGAGCTTCTTCAAATGAGTCAATCTTTTCTTGAAGCTTGTCCTTGCCTTTTAGCTTGTGGTCTTGTGGTGGAAGGTCTTCTTGAGCTTGTGTTCCCTTGAAGGAAGTAGGATCATACTTCTCTTGTTGAGGAACAAACTTCGTCTTGGGATATTGACCTTCTTCCCACTCAACTCCATCGGCATTGAACTTTCGTTCGAAACCAACACCTTGGTTCTTCCAATGCCTTCCTTGCTTGCGTACAATTTCCTCAAATTGTTTACTCCCGGCAAGGCTCTTGCAGACACATTTTTCTATAATTCCTTTCAATAGCATATTTTCTTTCTCAAGTGTAACTTGGCTAAGAGAATCATTAGTGGAATCAATAGAACTACTAGAAGCAACAACATTGGATTTAGCATTGTTATTGTTACTACTAGAGGTAGAACCATTTTTACCCTTGTTGCTAGTTTGCTTAGGTTTAACTTGTGGCATAAAGGTAGACAAGAGTAAACGTTTGGCAAGATATGAAGAACTCTTCTTTCGAAGATCGTCATTGATAGCTTTAAGAAACTCATGCTCTTGCTCTAGATTTAGCTTCTCGAAGCGTAGCTTCTCATGAGTTCTTAGAAGTTCTCTATGATCCTCTTGAGTTGTTTCATGAGCTAACTTAAGTGCATTTAGTTCTTTAGTTAGACGCTCAATCTCCTTCATAGCATTGTCACTCGTTTCCTCTTGACTATCATGATTACTAGCATTTTCATTATAGCTCATATCACTAGCCCTATCAACAAGTAAATCATCATCACCAAGCAAATCATCTTCATCACTATTAAAATCAAGATACTCGGGGTGTGATACCTTAGGGCCTTTTGCCATGAAGCATCTTCCAATTCCTTCATTTGGTGAGTCAAATAGATCGTAGGAGTTGGATGACACAAGTGCAAGTCCTGCAACACCTTCATCTTGACTATAGTCGGAGTTGGAGTGATAACTTCTCTCGGAGTGGTTGTCGGAGTCGGAGCCGGAAACCCATTCACCAACATGAGCTTGATGTCTTCTTCTTGTGTAGCTCCATGATGACTTGTCCTTCCTCTCCGAATCCTTGCTTCTTCGAGAGTGTCTTCGTTCATAATAATCATCCCTACTTCTTCTCTCTTTACGAGGTGATTCATCTCTTCTATGTCTTCCTCTTGGTGATTCTTCTCTTTTCTTGTAGGGAGCCGTACACTCATTTGATTAGTGTCCGGGCTTTCCACAATTGTAGCAATTACGGTCACGACTTGATGATCTTCTCTCATAGTGTCTTGAGCTTGAGCTTCTTTCTTTTCCTTTGTTCTTGTAGAACTTGTTGAACCTTTTCACCATTAGGCTTATCTCTTCATTGGATACTAGCTGGTCACTTGAAGTTGTTGGAGCATCGGTTGAGGCTTTGTAAGCACCACTTGACTTGTTGTGCAGCTCCTCTTTGTCCTTGAGCGACATTTCATGAGCGACAATCCTTCCAATGACTTCCGTGGGCTTGAGATCTTTGTAATTTGGCATCATTTGGATCAATGTGCAGACGGTATCATATTTTCCATCCAAAGCTCTAAGTATCTTCTTGATGATGAATTTGTCGGTCATCTCTTCACTTCCTAAGCTGGCAATCTCATTTGTGATGAGAGCAAGCCTAGAGTACATCTCTGCGACTCCTTCACCATCCTTCATCTTGAACTTGTCAAGTTGACTTTGAAGCACATCCAACTTAGATTCCTTGACGGACTCGGTACCCTCATGCATATCAACCAAAGTATCCCAAATTTCCTTTGCATTCTCAAGGCGGCTGATTTTGTTGAATTCTTCGGGACATAAACCGTTGAATAGAATGTCACAAGCTTGAGCATTGTATTGCAACATCTTCAATTCTTCCGAGGTTGCTTCACGATCCGGTTCCTTGCCATCCTCAAAGAAGTCACCTTGCAAGCCAACACGAACAACAGCCCAAATGGCAGGGTTATGACCAAGAATATGCATTTTCATCTTATGTTTCCAACTAGCAAAGTTTGTACCATCAAAATATGGACCTCTACGGTGATAGTTACCCTCACTAGACGCCATACTCTCCTAGGTTGTGAAACCAAGGCTATGATCACCAAAGCTATGAAAATCAAGGCTTACAGAGACCAAAGCTTTGATACCACTTGTAGGATCGAAAGTATGTCTAGAGGGGGGGTGATTAGACTACTTGACCAAATAAAACTTAACCTTTTCCCAGATTTTAGTTGTAGGCAGATTTTAGCAATAGTACATGTCAAGCATCACCCTACACATGCAATTCTAAGAGTATAGCAGCGGAATGTAAGCAATTGCATATGTATGTAGAGAGGGGATAGGAGATTTCAAACGCAATGAAGACACGGCGGTTTTTGGCGTGGTTCCGATAGGTGGAGCTATCGTACATCCACGTTGATGGAGGCTTCAACCCATGAAGGGTAACGGCTGCGCGAGTCCACGGAGGGCTCCACCCATGAAGGGTCCACGAATAAGCAACCTTGCCTATTCCACCATGGCTTACGTCCACGAAGGACTAGCCTCACTCGGGGTAGATCTTCACGAAGTAGGCGATCTCCTTGCCCTTACAAACTTCTTGGTTCAACTCCACATCTGGTTGGAGGCTCCAAAGCGACACCTAACCAATCTAGGAGACACCACTCTCCAAAAGGTAATAGACGGTGTGTCTTGTGCTTCAAATGATAGTCTTCCCAGCACTCAATCAACTCCTCACAGATTTGACTATGGTGGAAAAGAGATTTGAGTGGAAAGCAACTTGGGAAAGGCTAGAGATCAAGGTTCAAATGGTAGGAATGGAATATCTTGATCTCAACACATGAGTAGGTGGTTCTCTCTCAGAAAATGAATGGTGGAAGTGTAGGCACGTTCTGATGGCTTTCCTTACTGAGAAGGATGGGGTGGAGGGGTATATATAGCCTCCACACAAAATCCAACCGTTACACACTTTTGACCCAACTCGGTGGCACCGAAACAATAATCTCAGTAGCACCGAACTGTGTAAAAGATATGAACTTTAGGAATCTCGGTGGGACCGATATGGACAACTCGGATGGACCGAAGTGCAATGGCTTAGGGCAATCCTCATCTCGGTGGCACCGATTGCATCAACTCGGTAAGACCGAAGTGAAGCAATAAGGCAACAGAGAGTTGGCAAGCCATCTCGGTGAGACCGATTTGCAAACTCGATGAGACCGAAGTAAATGCAAACGATTACAGAGAGTTGGCAAGGCCATCTCGGTGGGACCGAGATCCATTTCGGTGAATCCGATTTGTTAGGGTTTGGCAGTGGCTAAGTCTTGGATGAACTCGGTGGAGCCGGATTGCAAATTTCGGTGGGGCCGAGCTGGACTTTGGGTTTAGGACATATTTGGGTAGAGATAGTGGTTGAGGGTTTAGGAATACTGTCACTAAGCACTTGAGCAAAAAGACCATTAAGCAACACCTCATCCCCTTTTAATAGTACTAGAACACATGCCCGTGCGTTGCAACGGGAGAACACAGTGTGTAAGGCATGAGAATTAGGCTATGCATATGGGAGAGGGAAAAGGAATTTTGAGAGTTCTCGAGCCGGAGCGTTCGCCGGCTTGTCTTCCCGTGACGTTCTCTCGCACCATCAGATTGCCTCGTGCAATTGTTCTTGTTCCTCCATAATTAATTGCATGTGTGCTCCAACGGGGGCACATCATATGGGGTATTGTCGGCTTTGTAATTATACCCTATATAACATGTGGTACATATACTTTCCCTATATCCGCATATTTCTCAATAATTCTCTCTCAGTCCCATTGTATTCCTCCCTGTAATTGCAAGCAATTAACTAAAACGGCAGCAGTAGCACACAGAGGTAGCAATTTAATAGCATAGCGCACACAGAAACTGAACTTGATACTACTAATGTTGATTCTTCCCGTTCCCGGTTTATGATTAGACCATCTCATCGAGTACACACATGTAAACTCTCTCTGGATGCAGGTGAGACACAAAGAAAAGAAAGTGCAGAGAAAATGTTCGGATTGCAATTCATGTATACCAAGCTGTGGTATGCATTTTGGCTGCACTGAAAGAGCAAAGTTGCTCGTGTATCTTGTTTTTGAAACGCCTATATAGTTATATCACTGTTCTGCTATATACATTGCCATGTTCGAGTCGTGGAATATGCATGTATGATGTACCAAACAAAAGTAGTACTACTACTCAAGTTCTGCAGTCAATTTGAAAGAACAATGCACGCATGTTGAAGTACATCCTTACACCCAAATTGCATGTGCTCCAGTTGTGGAATTCAGAGGGCTGCACATAAACACAAAACAACACCACTTTTATTCAATCGATCTACAGAACCTGACCATGTTACATACAAGGGAGATAAAATCAACACAACCTGACCATGTTACATACAAGGGGGATAAGATCAACACAACCTGACCATGTTGAAGGATGCATCCTGGCCTCCTGGGTCTTATCGACCGCCGCCGCCGCACCATCTCCGCCGCTCAGCTGGCGCCAAGGATGTGTTGCTGCCCTTCAATGCTCGACCAGGCCCTGCAGCGAGCGTTGCCATCGTGGAAGCCGCTTGGCTTTTAGACCCTTGCTATCGACCCCACGCACGTTGCGAAGAACATGCAGAAGCTCCGGGTGCAGCCAAACACCTAATTATTATATTCAACATCAGCTTCTCCTCTTCCTTTCATGCAAACTTGCACCATGGTTTGATGCTACGGCTTGAGGTCACACCGATGGCATCTCTTTTCAGCAAAAAAAATCATCTCTGAATCAATTCGAAGGAAGGAAACCGGCAGGGAGGAGGTATAAGGGAAGGAGGCGGAGGTGATTCATCCTACAGCTTGAGCTCATACCGGTGGCATCTCTGTCTGCATTGAAGCAATGAACTGCAGGTTGCCAGAGAATCAAAGACCATGGTTTCTACTCCTTGTCACCATACCTCAAGTGTAGAACCGGCCGACGAAGTTCCGGCGAATTGTGGAGCACTGTCGGACACCGGCTTGTTTTCCGTCGAAGTCTGAGGAGGTGACATTGGGTGATCTTCTGACGAAGTAGGCATAGGCAACACTGGACAGATTCTGTCGGACAGCGTCTTGTTTTCCGGCGAAGTCGGTGGAGGCGACATTGGGCAGACTTCCAGCGAAGTAGACGGAGCCAACATTGGACGGATCAGAACTTGTGATGCAATTTAGCTTGATTTTTGGTCGAGCCTTTCTTCTTATAGCTGCGAATTCTCTGTGGAATCCGGATCGGGACACCCATGGCTCCGTTTTGGAGTAGTTCTCCTACGCAGATTTCATCCAAAACAAACACGGCGCTGCACTGGAGAGAAGCCAGCGGCGGAGGTGCCGTACATCGTGCGTCCTCAATGGATCAACCAAACGAAAATATGGCAACGTCCTTGCTCAGCGCATGGGCTGGTTTGTTCCTCGGCCCGTGGGCTGCTCAGCGCATGGCCTGGTTACATATATGGGCCGGAGTACATGAAACCAAACGAAACAATAATACCGTACGTGACGTACGCGAAACCGAACGAAACAAAAATAGCTTAGTGACGTATATGTGAACGGCAACCGAACAAAACAAAAATACCTTATGTGAAAATCATCGAAGCGGGACGAAACCAAGAATATTACCTCCTTTTAATAGTAGGTAGGTATATAGATTGGCTTTCCTATGGACTCAATGTGATCTTGGATCACTAAACCAAAAATGTAGAGTCTTGATCTTTGCCAATTCTTGTCCTTAGCATTTTGAGGGGTCCACATCTCTAGTCCATGCCATGCCAATCATTGAACATCCTGAAATCTTAATCTTGAATGGACATTAGTTCAATGAGATATATGTTGTTATGAATTACCAAAACCACCAAGGGAGCAAATGTGCTTTCACCAAGGTGTCGAGGGGAGTTGGCAAGCACCACCCGAACACGTGGTGAGAGGATGGTTCGATACGTTGGTGGAGAAGCCCATCCGGGAAGAGGCGGATTTCTTCCGCGACACCACCCAGGTGGAGTTGGAATATATTGCCAGGAGAGCGGCGGAAGCAAGATTGGCTAGAGATGCTGGCAGTTCCGGCTCTGTGGCATCTAATGCTGAGGAGGGGAATGAGGAGGGGCCGGCAAGCGAGCCGCCGGAAGAGTCTGCTGGGAGGTGAGAGCAACTTGTCAGAGGTCAGGGTAAAGAGGCCGCTGAGGGGCAGACACTCAAGGAACCCCTTGCTCCGGCACGGAGGGCTCGTGTCCTCCGGAGAGCCGCTTATGGGGAGCCGGTTCGCTCTTCGCCCTCGGGTGAGGAGGTTGCCGGTGGGGAAGCGACCGGTGAGGTTGTCGGGCGACGAGGAACTCAACGCCAAACCCCTCAACAGCAGCGAACGTGGCGTACTTCTTCGGAGAGTACAACCGCGCCGGCGGCCGGAGCGGCCGGGTCATCTCGTCCTGCTGCGCCAGTGGCAACCAAACGGTCCATGACTTCTTCCCCGTCGCCCTCCTCGAGCGGCAGGCCCGGAGGCTTGTATGATCTCTCCACCCTTAGCAACGAAGAGGAGGACAAGGAGTATATATCCCCAATCCCCTTCATTCAATTCTTGGTTTCTTGCTTGCATTAACCTGACTTGCTTCGCCTTGCCTTGGTTGACAGTGACAGGGAAACCCTGGCACAAAGGATGGCCAAGAGGCCGAGGACTAGAGCAGAAGAGGAGCCGGCAACAGGCATGGCGCCAGACGACGATGCCTCGGAAATCAGACTCCAAGGTGGCCCCCAGCTTGAGGCCACTATTAACTTTCCTTTGGCAAGCACAGGTGTTGAGATGTTCACTGCTGACATCGGCACGGGAGCAGGAGAAGAACATCTCGAGAAGGAACGCCCGGAAGCTGATCCTACTAGGACGTCTCCATCAACCGCTCCCCCGGCAAGCGGTTCTCTGGCAAGGACCCCCACAGGCGAGGCCGTTCGCACTGATGATGTACCGGCAAGCGTGGCTGCCGGCAACCAGGCGACGACCACCGAAGTTGCCGGGGATGAGATCATCCCTCCTCAACAGCCCCAGCCTGGTATGTCATCTACCGTCGAGTAGCTTTTTCCCCTTTTTTGTTTTCTTGAACTTGATTTGAGTCTCGATTTTCTCTCCTCCCCATCCTTTCAGATTTCCCTTTATCTGATGATATGGACGTCGATTCCACCATTGAGGAGATCGCGAAGGATGCCGCCAACGAAGCCAGCAACATTGCTACTAGTGAGGCCATCAGGGTGGCTGACGAGGAGATCGCCAAGGCTGCTCATGAAGAGGCCACCACGGGTGTTGTTGAGGAAGGCAGTGATCAGAACGTCGAAGCCACTGAAGACATTCCTGTCTCAGGAATGCCAAGTGCTAACTTGGCTAGGAGGGCGATCTTGACCGGCAAGGCGATCGCCGGTGACCACCCCTCGGCGTCTGAAGAACCCTTCTCAAGCAGGTACTTGAAGGTTGGCGACAATCTGTTCGTCAACCTTCCCGGGACGTCAAACATCGGGGTGCCCGTGGAAGGAGAGATCTTGGACGGTGAGGTCCTTACTGCTGCTGGACTTGAGGTCGTTGACGAGCTGCCCATCAATATCAGCGAGACCAAGGAGCAGCAACTCTTCAAGGCCATGAGCGATAACTTTCGGAAACTCCAGGCGTGCCACCGTGACCGCACGGATAAGTTGGATTCCAGGGCGGCCGTCCTTGACAAGGCGGAGGATGATTTCAAAAGGCGCGTGGAAGAAACGCAGATTTGGTTTGCGGAATGCCTCCAAGACCTCCATGAACGCCAAACCCAACTTGCCAAAGCCCAGGAGGAGTTCATTCTGGAGAAGGCTGATGCCGAGAAGGCTGATGCCGAGAAGGCACAAGAGGAGGCTACACGGAAAATAGCAGCGGAGGGAGCAAAGTTGAATGAGCGCAAGGTCGGCCTAGACGCTTATGAGGAAGAGCTTGTCGCTCGTGAAGCCGAGCTTGCTACTATGTTTCGTGGCAAGGACAACGAGATCCAGGCTCTCGTTGCCCAGCAAACCCAGGAACTAGAGCAGAAGCACAAAGAGGCTATCGAGGCTCAAGCCACAGAGCATGTCGGCAAGATCAAGGAGGCCATCAATGCTGCCGGAGCTGCAGAGGTCGCCAAGATCGAGCTGGAAAGCAAACTGCGAGCACTCAAAGCAAACCTTGCTGCCAGCGGCAAGGAGATCTTGGCGCTCAAAGCAGACGCGGAGAAGGCAGTCCACACCCTGGTGGGGCTGCAAACTTCGGTATCTACCAAGAACCAAGAGCTCGCCAAGGCCAAAGGCACGATCGAAGATCACAAGCTGAAGCTAGACACCTTGGGGTTGTCGCTTGATGAAGCTAAAAAGCGTGAGAAGACCTTGGTGAAGGAACTTCAGGACAAGAAGCCAAAACTTGCAAGTGCCGAGAGTTCTTTCAACAAGCTCAAGGACGCCTATAGGCTTTGGGCCGACTGGCTCGTGGTTGCCGCGAGGAATATTTCCGTTAACCTACGCGCCCTGGGCTTGTCGGACTACCACTACTCCTCCGCTGAAGGGGACAGCACCAGCGCCAGGCTCGCCTTCTTCTTCGAAAACTTGGGTGAAGCGCTGAAGAAACACCACGGGACTCGAGCTGCATATCTTGCCAACGAGTCCCGCAGGCTTTGTCGGGATGTCCTCTTCAAGATGCTTAGAAAAGTGGTGTACCAAAACCCAAGCATCGACCTTTCCAAAGTTTTTGCAAGCCTGCCCAAAGGAGCTGATACCAAGGCTATCGATGAGCTCATCGCGCCCATCGCCGATAGGGTCAGCGAAATCCCTAGGGAAGAGGGCGGGGTTACGAGCTAGGTTTCGCCTCCTTAGTTTGCTGCATGTAAGATCATGCAAAAGATACGTTTATCTTAAGTCCCACTGCACTCGGCCTTGATGTATTATAACTTGTATTTAAGATGGATGTATGTGCACTGTTCTCCTTATTCCGTTCTGTCTTTGCATGATTTTTGTACCCTACGCTTGCCAGAAGCTCGCCGATGCGCACACCCTTGCCGTAAGTGCTTGGGGAGCGGGTCCTTAGCAGCTTGCCGGGAGTGTCGCTGTCGGCAAGGTCATGCTCGACGGTCACAACGCGGCTGCTTAGGTTGCCGAGCGGACTCAAAGCAAAGCAAGAGTGTAGTCGATCACGACAAGGTTCCTTAGCGTGCAGGTTTCTCATACAAAGGCCAAAGTCGTTCAAGGAGAATCGCCACTACAACAAAGAATTTATTTCAAAGTTTTGCAACTTAGCTCATTCCTTGTTGTACTTTGATGTCTACTACACAACTTATTCTTGTAGACTCGTGTTGGGCCTCCAAGCACAGAGTTTTGTAGGACAGTGGCAATTTTCCCTCAAGTGGATAACCTAACGTTTATCAATCCGTGGGAGGCGTAGGATGAAGTTGGTCTCTCTCAAACAACCCTACAACCAAATACAAGAAATCTCTTGTGTCCCCAACACACCCAATACAATGGTAAATTGTATGGGTGCACTAGTTCAGCGAAGAGATGGTGATACAAGTGTAGTATGGATAGTAGATATAGGTTTTTGTAATCTGAAAATAAAAAAACAGCAAGGTAGCAAGTAACAAAAGTGAGCAAAAATGGTATTGCAATGCTTGAAAACAAGGCCTAGGGTTCATACTTTCGCTAGTGCAATCTCTCAACAATGCTAACATAATTGGATCATATAACAATCCCTCAACGTGCGACAAAGAATCACTCCAAAGTTCCTATTAGCGGAGAACATAAGATAGAAATTGTTGTACGGTACGAAACCACCTCAAAGTTATCCTTTCCGATCAATCTATCGAGCCATCCCTATAAGTGTCACGAACAGCCCTAGAGTTCGTACTAAAATAACACCATATGATACGCATCAACCAACTCTAATGTCACCTAGATACTCCAATATCACCACAAGTATCCATGAGTTGATTATACGATATGCATCAAACAACTTCATAATCATAATATTCAATCCACACAAAGAACTTCAAAGAGTGCCCCAAGATTCCTACCGGAGAAAGTAGGACGAAAACATGCATCAACCCCTATGCATAGATTACCCCAATGTCACCTCGGGAATCCGCGAGTTGAGTGCCAAAACATATATCAAGTGAATCAATATAATACCCCATTGTCACCACGGGTATTCATATGAAAGACATACATCAAGTGTTCTCAAATCCATAAAAATATTCAATCCGATAATAGTGAAACCTCAAAGGTAAAAACTCAATTCATCACAACAAGATAGAGAGGGAGAAACACCATATGATCCAACTATATTAACAAAGCTCGTGGTACATCAAAATCGTGCCAAATCAAGAACATGAGAGAGAGAGAGAGATCAAACACATAGCTACTAGTACATACCCCTAGCCTCGAGGGTGAACTACTCCCTCCTCGTCATGGAGACCACAGGGATGATGAAGATGGCCTCCGGTGATGATTCCCCCCCTCCGACAGGGTGCCGGAAAAGGGCTCCAGATGGGATCTCCTTGGTACAGAGGCTTGCGGCGGCATAAAAACTCATCTAGGTTAACTTTCGGGGGTTTCGGAATATATATGATTTTTTGGCATTGGAATCACACAAAGAGGTGCCACAGGGGGCCCACGAGGCACCAGGGCAAGCCTGGGGGGCAGGCGCGCCCAGGTGGCTCGTGGGGCCCCTGTGGCTCTTCTGCTGCTCCTCCAAAGCTTCCTGGGTCTGTTTCCTTCCAGAAAAAATCTTCAAAAAGTTTCGCTGCATTTGGACTTCATTTGATATGTATTTTCTAGAAAACCAAAAACAAGCAGAAAACAGCAATTGGCACTGGGCACTAGGTCAATATGTTAGTCCATAAAAATCATATAAAAGCCATATAAAAGTGCACCAAAATCATACAAAACTATAATAAACATGGCATTAATACTTCATAAATTATAGATACGTTGGAGACGTATCAGCATCCCCAAGCTTAATTCCTGCTCGTCCTCGAGTAGGTAAATGATAAAATAAATAATTTATGAAGTGTGAATGCTAGCATAGTGCATAAGTTTGATCAATGATAATTTCAATCACTTTTTCTAGCATCAATATATGTCCTAATCAGTAGCTCATCTCATAAAACTTCTCATGATCAAGTAGCAAGCTATTCACATGTTTAAAGTATAGGCCATAAACTTTCTTAAAAACTAACAAACTATGTTCTCAGTCATCAAACAATTGCAATTCATCTAATTTTCAGGAAGGGGCTATGTAAGAGCTTTGATCAAGCAAATTCCACATACTCAACCATCATTTAGTCTTCCATGATTGCTGACACTCAAAGCATATTTTTAGAACAAACCGTTTCAGTCAAACACATAGGAAGATAGGGGCTTAATGTTTCGCCTCCCAACTTATTTATCTCAGGGATAATGTCAACAATAATAACTCATGATCACCTATATTCAACTGGATATATGTGCCTGGATCTTTCCCTACCACATAATGCTTGCTAACTAAAGAATAAATAGAGCGGAATAGGGATGAACATTAATGACTCTTGCATAAAAGTAAATACAGAAAAGTAAATACAGAAAAGTAAAAGATAGGCCCTTCGCAGAGGTAAGCAGAGGTTGTCATGCGCTTTTTGTTGTTGGATGCACAAGCCCTTAATGCAAAGGAACGTCACGTTATATTGCCCCTTGTGATAGCAACCTTTATTATGCAGTCCGTCGCTTTTATTTCTTTACCATTACAAGTTCGTACAACGCTTATTTTCCCTTGCAATAAAAGATCATACATATTTTAGGAGCAATTTTTATTGCTTTTTGCACTGATGACAACTAACTTGAAGGATCTTATTCAATCCATAGGTAGATATAGTGGACTCTCATGGCAAGAAACTGGGTTTAAGGGTTTTTGGATGCACAAGTAGTATCTCTACTTAGTACGAATTTTTAGCTAGCAAAAGATCTTAAGCAAGCACCACATGTTAGAGGATCCATGACAATATAACTTCTATGTGAATATAAACAAACATAACTCATTACGTTGTCTTCCTTGTCCAACGTCAACTACTTGATCAAGCTTGAAAATAATTAATGGGGGCTCACAATCATAGAAGATGTCCAAGATAGTATATTTATATGTGAAATTTCTCTTCCTTCAAAATTCTTTCATGAATTGTTCAAGTGACCAATGCTATGTTTGTTAACTTTCAATAAATTTTACCACTTATACTTCTTGTATGTGAAGTCACTACTCCCCATGGGACAAGCATATGAAGCATATAAATTTCAACTTTATGATATTCAATTCATTTCAACAATTTACTCATAGGATATAAGTGAAGAACAAGAGTAAATGACAAACTACTCCAAAAAGATATAAGTGAAGACGAAATGAGTAGTTAAGTAAATAGGTAGCTATGTGAGGAATCTCTCTCATTTAAAAATTTCAGATATTAAGTATTTTATTCAAACAGCAAAGAAAACAAAATAAAATGACATTCCAAGAATAGCACATCTCATGTGAAGAAGCAAAAACTTAGGCTAACCGATAGGTGTCGATGAAGAAAGGTGGGATGCCAACCGGGGAATCCCCAAGCTTAGTTGCTTGAGACTTATTGAAATATTAAGTTGGGATACCTTGAGCATCCCCAAGCTTGAGCTCTTGTGTCTCCTTAATTCCTCTCATATCATGGCTTCTCCTAAATCTTTAAAAACTTCATCCACACAAAACTCAACAAGAACTCGTGAGATAAGTTACTATAAATCAACTCAAAACATTAACATTCTCTACTGTAAAAAATCACTAAAATTATAATTAAACATTGCATAATAAATGCATCTGCATATTTAATACTCCTATCCTCAAATAGAAACATTAAACAAGCAACATATGCAAACAATGCAACTATAACCGAAATCTGCCAAAACAGAACAGTCTGTAAAGGGTGAATAAGAATTCATACTTCCCTAACTCCAAAATTTCTGAAAAATTACCACGTGACATATAACTCATGCATGCTTACTGTGTAAAAATTTCAGATTTTTATCATGTTCTGACTATTCAAGAATATTCTGGACATAATAGAAAACTTTCTGTTTTCAAACAGCAACACATGAACTTGCAAACTGAGCATGGTAAAGGCTATAATTGGCATCTTATTGAACTAAAAGACACAAAACATGATTATTTATAACAGCAAGAAAATCTCAACAAAATAAAATGACACTCCAAGCAAAACACATATCATGTGACGAATAAAAATATAGCTCCAAGTAAGGTTACCGATAATGTTGAAGACGAAAGGGGGGGATGCCTTCCGGGGCATCCCCAAGCTTAGACGCTTGAGTCTTCCTTGAATATTACCTTGGGGTGCCTTGGGCATCCCCAAGCTTAGGGTCTTGCCGCTCCTTATTCTCCTCATATCGATATCTCACCCAAAACTTGAAAACTTCAATCACACAAAACTTAACGGAACTTGTGAGATAGGTTAGTATGATAAAAATAAATCATCCACTTAGGTACTGTCAAGACAAGATTCATAATTGTTCTCACATAATTACTACTGTAGTCTATCATTTCCACAATTTATATTACTCAACATAAGCTATGGAAACACTAAAACAAGCAAACTATGCACCGAAAACAGAATCTGTCAAAAACAGAACAGCATGTAGTGAGCGATTTAAAAACCATACTTCTTTACCTCCAAAAATTATGAAAAATTAGTAAAACGTAAACAATTTGTAACCCAATGCTCTGTAAAAATTTAAGAATTTTTTCACTCTCTAGTACAGAATAGAAATTCCAGCACTAGACGCAAAATTTCTGTTTTTGCACAGAATCAAGTCAACTATCATCCACACTATCCCAAAGGCTTTACATGTCACATTATTGAAACAAAACATATAAAACATGATTACTACAGTAGTTAATCATGTGAGCACACAAAAACAGTAGGTAGAAATATTGGGTTGTCTCCCAACAAGCGCTTTTCTTTAATGCCTTTTAGCTAGGCATGATGATTTCAATGATGCTCACATAAAAGTAAAGAATTGAAACACAAAGAGAGCATCATGAAGCATATGACTAGCACATTTAAGCCTAACCCACTTCCTATGCATAGGGATTTTGTGAGAAATTAATTTATGGGAGCAAGAATCAACTAGCATAGGACGGCAAAACGAGCATAACTTCAAAACTTTCAACACATAGAGAGGAAACTTGATATTATTGCAACACCTACAAGCATATGATCCTCTCTCATAATAATTTTCAGTAGCATCATGAATGAATTCAACAATATAGCTATCACATAAAGCATTCTTTTCATGATCCACAAGCATAGAAATATTTCTACTCTCCACATAAGCAATTTTCTTCTCATTCATAATAGTGGGAGCAAATTCAACAAAATAACTATCATGAGATACTTGATTGGCATAATCCAATTGAAAATTAAAATCATGATGACAAGTTTCATGGTTATCATTATTCTTTATTGCATACATGTCATCACAATAATCATCATAGATAGCAACTTTGTTGTCATACTCAATTGAAACCTCTTCCAAAATAGTGGATTCATCATTAAATAAAGTCATGACCTCTCTATATCCACTTTCATAATTATAATCATCATAAATAGGAGCAATGCAATCATCATAATAAATTTGCTCATCAAAACTTGTGGGACTAAAAATATCATCTTCATCAAACATAGCATCCCCAAGCTTATGGCTTTGCATATCATTAGCATCATGGATATTCAAAGAGTTCATACTAGCAACATTGCAATCATGCTCATCATTCAAAGATTTTATGCCAAACATTTTATTGAATTCTTCTTCTATTAATTGAGCACAATTTTCCGATCCATCATTTTCAAGAAAAACATTATAAAGACGAATAATATGAGGCAATCTCAATTCCATTTTTTTGTAGTTTTCTTATATAAACCAAACTAGTGATAAAACAAGAAACTAAAATATTCGATTGCAAGATCTAAAGATATACCTTCAAGCACTCACCTCCCTGGCAACGGCGCCAGAAAACAGCTTGATGTCTACTACACAACTTATTCTTGTAGACTCGTGTTGGGCCTCCAAGCGCAGAGTTTTGTAGGACAGTAGCAATTTTCCCTCAAGTGGATGACCTAAGGTTTATCAATCCGTGGGAGGCATAGGATGAAGATGGTCTCTCTCAAACAACCCTACAACCAAATACAAGAAATCTCTTGTGTCCCCAACACACCCAATACAATGGTAAATTGTATAGGTGCACTAGTTCGGTGAAAAGATGGTGATACAAGTGTAGTATGGATAGTAGATATAGGTTTTTGTAATCTGAATATAAAAAAACAGCAGGGTAGCAAGTAACAAAAGTGAGCAAAAACGGTATTGCAATGCTTGAAAACAAGGCCTAGGGTTCATACTTTCGCTAGTGCAATCTCTCAACAATGCTAACATAATTGGATCATATAACAATCCCTCAACATGCGACAAAGAATCACTCCAAAGTTCTTATTAGCGGAGAACATAAGATAGAAATTGTTGTAGGGTACGAAACCACCTCAAAGTTATCCTTTCCAATCAATCTATCGAGCCATCCCTATAAGTGTCACGAACAGCCCTTGAGTTCGTACTAAAATAACACCATATGATACGCATCAACCAACTCTAATGTCACCTAGATACTCCAATGTCAACACAAGTATCCGTGAGTTGATTATACGATATGCACCAAACAACTTCATAATCATAATATTCAATCCACACAAAGAACTTCAAAGAGTTCCCCAAGATTTCTACCGGAGAAAGTAGGACGAAAACATGCATCAACCCCTATGCATAGATTACCCCAATGTCACCTCAGGAATCCGCGAGTTGAGTGCCAAAACATATATCAAGTGAATCAATATAATACCCCATTGTCACCACGGGTTTTCATATGCAAGACATACATCAAGTGTTCTCAAATCCATAAAAATATTCAATCCGATAATAGTGAAACCTCAAAGGTAAAAACTCAATTCATCACAACAAGATAGAGAGGGAGAAACACCATATGATCCAACTATATTAACAAAGCTCGCGGTACATCAAGATCGTGCCAAATCAAGAACATGAGAGAGAGAGAGAGATCAAACACATAGCTACTAGTACATACCCCTAGCCTCGAGGGTGAACTACTCCCTCCTCGTCATGGAGACCGCCGGGATGATGAAGATGGCCTCCGGTGATGATTCCCCCCCCTCCGGCAGGGTGCCGGAAAAGGGCTCCAGATGGGATCTCCTTAGTACAGAGGCTTGCGGCGGCATAAAAACTCATCTAGGTTAACTTTCGGGGGTTTCTGAATACATATGATTTTTTGGCGTTGGAATCACATAAAGAGGTGCCACAGGGGGCCCACGAGGCACCAGGGCGTGCCTGGGGGGCAGGCGCGGCCAGGTGGCTCGTGGGGCCCCTGTGGTGTAGGGGAATGCAGCAGAAAACAAAAATTTCCGACCTACGCACCAGCCCAGGACCACTATGAAGATTGCATACAAGGTTTCGATCCGATCGTTACCGACTCGTAACGCAGCGGAAGTAGAGTCGATGTAGATCGTCGGTGCAGATCCCCACAGCTAGGATTTACAACCACCCAACCACGAGGATGTTCTCCCTTGTCTGCTCGTCGGACAGCCCTCCGGGAGGCGGTCGGACAGTCCCTCGGACGGTGTCACGGACAGGCCTTCGGTAGGACCCTCAAAACTCGGACAGTCACTCGGACAGCCATTCGGGAGGCACTCTCGAACAGCCCCTCGGGCAAAAAGATCGAACCTACGACCTCTCTACGGGGTTGCACACATACGGTGTCATCTATCCGGCAGGGCTTCGCCGTCCAGAACTAGTTCCCACCGGAACCCAGACAACCTTTCGGCTCTACGAAACTATTTCACGGGGAGGGAGAGAGAAGCCAGATCATGCATGGCACTTGTATGTGAGAAAGGAGTGAGTGTGGAGAGCACCTCTCCACCTCTATTTATAGGAAATCCCAAGGGGTGGGGTGGCATTCCAAAACCCCAAAATCCCCATGAATGGAGTCCTCCACAAGGGCATAAAGGGGAAGGTAAGAGGGCAAGTGTGGCCCCATGTAGGAGCCTCACCATGGCTGGCCACCCCCTAGTGGGTCCCCCCCCAAAAGGGGTTCCTTAGTCCCCAAGTCCTTCTAGAAGCCTTTTGGGAAAAGCCCTAAAAGGTGGCTTTCCATAAAGTAACCCAAAAAGCACTTTCACTATTCACAGAAACATTTTTCCGCGACCGTTAAATTCGAAAATATTTCTGTAGGTCTTAGAACATTTCCAGTACCCACTAAAATAATTTTGGACGCGTTCCGAAACAATTCCGGATTAGTGATTTTCATCTGCGAAAAGCAAACAAAGCGGTTCCGGCAGCTCCGGAACATTTTCGGGTTTTTTCTCCGAAAAATCCCAGAAATTCCCAGAACAATCCTAGCACCCTCCAAGAATTTCCAGGCATGTGCCAAAACCAATTTGACTTAATGGTATACCCTGAAACAACTTTTCAGTTTTACCGAAACTATTCCGGTGTTCTCTCTCCGGAACTTTTCCGTTGTCTCCGAAACTTTTCCGGTGACTTTCTCTCAGAATCCATGTCTAGTATTCAGCAGATAGATGACCCTTAAGCATGTGACCATATAGGTTCGGTGAAGCATAGACATGGCCGGAACACTTTCCGATCAATGATCAACATTGGAGCCGTGGACACCCATATTGACCCCTATACCCACACGAATAAATATTCGAGTGAACCTCCAGTTGCCGTGTGCTATTCCTGTTGCTTCGCGATATGTTACAAACACCCGAGGTGAGACTTATTGGCATCCCCGTGAATCAACAACTTGTCCACTATGCCAGTTACCTCATTACCGGTTTTGTTCTCTTTTCTCGTTCCCGTGTTCCGGCATCCCTGTGATCAAATCACAATGTGTCTGGCCAGACGATGGTGGATACCGTAACACTGAGAGGGCCCAAAGATATCTCTCCATCGTCGGAGGAGCAAATCCCAATCTTGAGCTATCAAGTCCCTTGACACACTTTTCCATGAACCCGTAAGCCGCCGTAATAGCCACCCATTTACGGATGACGTTTAACAAACCCCAAAGTTCATGAAGCAAGCATGAAGATACTCGACACTCTCATGGTCTAAGGAATTATGCAAACATTAACTTTCTCTGTGTTATTGACCATTAACTTGTGACGAATGTATCTCATAGCATA
Organism: Elymus sibiricus; assembly: GCA_039707655.1. Taxonomy (NCBI): domain Eukaryota; kingdom Viridiplantae; phylum Streptophyta; class Magnoliopsida; order Poales; family Poaceae; genus Elymus; species Elymus sibiricus. The sequence continues at coordinate 111,174,598 of CM077664.1, read as the reverse complement.
ACATCAATTCGGGTTGATTCAACACAAATGTTCTTCTAACATTGTGCCCTCAAAGTTGCCGGCATGGTCATGCCCATGATCAGGAAAATAGAACCATCATGCAACACTTGAGCTAGTCTTAGAGGCCAGACTAGGAATACATTTTACCGTTTATTATTCCACACGTGCATATGAGTTTCCCTCCGAGCCTCGTGGTTATTGTAGACTCGAGAACGATAGCAGTTATAACACGGAATATAAACTTAATTACGAACATGGGGATAAATAATAACATTTATTATTGCCTCTAGGGCATATCTCCTACAGACTCCCACTTGCACTAGAGTCAATAATCTAGTCAATGCTAAAACACTTTACACCTATGGCATACCGGTGTAAAATATGCTTCGCTCGTGGTATAGCCTGATGTCCAACGGATCTGACAACTTCAGTTCCGTGTGTATATTTGCATCTCCTCGCATTTTCATGCTTTCACAAAATTCATATTTTGTGTGGACTTGGCTTTGTATATATGTGAATCATAGGTCAAACCTTGATTCCTCAGACTGAGCTATGGAGCGACTATCTACAATAGTGTCCCATTGACCAAAGCCTTCTTGGAACCATACTAAGTTCATGAATGAACTATATGATTCAACATCTTCTTAGTCGCTTCCAAAGCGTCAACATACTTAGCCTTTGTTATAGAAATCGCCAAAGTAACTTGTTTGGAACAATTTCCAACTACCGTGCCACCATATCATGTATTACACAAAACCCTTAACTTAAATCGAAAATCGCATGGAGCATTGATGAAGACTGTATCGATGTAATTACTTACAACGAGCACTTCATAATCTCTGTTTGCGAGAAAACATGTCATCAGTGCTACTTTAGTAACTAATGACATTTTCCACTGTTGTCCCATGATCAGTACTTTGATCACTTTGGTATCTATACTCGCAACAGCTTGGGAGTATCGGACATATCTGGTTGTTTTACATGCCATGGAATATATGATTAATCCAAACACAAGAGTGTGTGGGATGTCCATCATGTATTTTGCTCATCAGTGTTTTGGGACACCGAGTCTTGCAAAACTCTTTCCATGTGACTTCGGCAAGAATCACTCCTTGGCGTTCTTATGCTAAACTGTTTTAGCATCTTGTCAATATGTATTTTTGTCTTAGCCTATTAGGCAATTCTATCTCGTAGATAAATATGCCTAATATCAAGGCTATTTAGCCCAAGCACTTCATCGAAAAACTATTTTCAATGAAGTCCTAATTCGTGTCAAGAAATTTATATTATTTCCAATCAACAATGTGTCAAGCACACAAAGTTTTTAGAAATATTATTATGCTCCCACTTACTTTCTTGTAACCACAAGCATCTTCGTTATCCATTGATGAAATCAAACTCTTTTGACTATTTCATCAAAACGAAGATTCCAACTCCATTTTGCTCTCTTCTATCCATTGCTGGAACTCTGAAGTTTGCATACTTACTAGCATCTTCTGGATTGACAAAATACTTCGGACTGTATCACATGCAAGTCCTAGGTTGCATTTCCATCACATGGAAATCCTTTTGGCATCCATGTATCATATCTCAAGATTGAAATATGCATTAATTGCTAGTTTAACCCGATCTGACTTTAAGCATCGCTACGGTGAGACAATCTCATCGTAGTCAACTCCTTGAATTTGTTATTGCACCAAGTCAAGCTTTATGGATAAAACATTTTATCCACATTAGTTTATAGTTCCATTAATGTTCGTTAGACTCTAAGTCTTCCGAAGGGTTTATCAAGATATAATCTTGAATCATTTATATGGAAACTATCTCGGATTATATTGGCATTTAGCCAATTACGGAGTCAGGGCCCATCAACGCTTCCTTGTGTGTCGTAGGTATACTGTTTTCTAACAACAATATCTCGCTTGCACACCTGAGAGGTTTGCACAAGTTTTGCCTACGTGGTTCAGTTGCAAGTTCGACCGAAGTCCATACATCTCATGTAGAGGCTTCCGTATCAGTCGTAGTAGGAAACTCTGGAATTACTTCCAAGGTTTCTTTCCTTTGATCTGATGATGAAGATATTGTTATCTCATCGAGTCGCACTATCCTCCCACTCACCTTTTTGCAAGAACCATTTTCTTCAAAAGCATACCGTTCTTTGTGGCAAAACCTTTTGCCTTGGTACAGTGGTGGGGGAATACCCAATAACTTGGGATAACCTACAAAGTAGCACTTGTCTGATTTGGAATAGGTTTGTAAATATTTTACACAAGCCCCATATTCCAAATGTTAAGAAAAGACATAACATGGTTGGGTGTACCATACCATGGAGTCATTTCAACAGATCTGATGGCACTCTTTTCAGTGTAAAAGCCGCAGTCTCTAAAGCATTACTTTTAAAAGGGATAATGGCAAATTGATTTATGTCATCTTTGATCTTACCATGTCATAAATGGTTTGATTACATCTTCACGGATATTCCACTCACAGTGGTGCTCCGTGAGGGGTAAGTTATGAAACTCTTTTCACAACTCATCAGACATTCGCTAAACTTGTAACTCAAATATTCCTTTCGGCAATCTAGTTTGCAGAAACATAATTTTCTTGTTACAATAATTTCTACTTCATTTTTGAAAACCTTATGAATGATTTCAAAAGATCCAGACTTACGTCTCATCAACTAAATATCCATATATCTACTTGAGTCATTTCTGAAGATAGATAAATCCACTCCTACAACAACATTTATCGGACTACATACATCAAAATGTATGATCACCAATAAGTTCGTTGCTCGTTCCTTATGGCCTGTGAATGGTATTTCAGTCACTTCACTTTTCGGAGGAAAGTTGCAAGTGTCAGATGATTCATAATCAAACGACTTCAAAATCCATCATTATGGAATTTCTACATGCGGGTTTCTCCAATGTGACCAAATGCAGTGCCACACATGTGTGGTATTCTCTTAGTCTTGCGATATTTAGCGTCAGTGTTATGGATGTATCATATTACCATCAATATTCATAACATACATCCCATTCATGATGGAAGTATGGCCCTTATGTCATTCATAACACTGAACAACAATTGTTCTTTTATGAACAACCCTTTTGCAACAAACATTTTGCAATGGGCTAGAGTGTGTAAAACTCTAAAATGAATTATGAAAGTAAATACGGAGGTAATATATTATTATCAATATTCATAACATACATCCCATCCGTGATGGAAGCATGGCCCTTATGTTATTCATAACACCGAACATCAAAAGTTCTCTTATGAACAACCTTCTTGCAAGATACTTTATGCAATGGGCTAAAGTGTAAAAAAACTCTAAAATGAATTATGAAAATAAATACATAGGTAATGTACCAAGTATAGCAACTTTTACTATGTTCCCAGCGCATATCTAAACCTCACTCCGGCAAGTCTTTTAGGCCGTAGTAGTTCTTGCATCGAGTCGCATCAGAATGCAATCGAGCGGGTATCTTTGTGATCAACTCACAATACCCAAGAATTAGTGACTAACAATTTAATCACAATTCCCAAGAACTATTTCTTTGACCAGCCTTCTATACATCAATAGCTTGTATGACTTTCATACATGAGCTGGACATTCCAGTCTTCTCTCCTTTTGCCTTTATACTTCTAACAGTTTAACTTTCAGTATTTCTCCTACTCTCAGAAGAAGCACTCAACTTAAGAGTGGCGTTAGCCTCGGACTTCCTAGGTGTGTAAGTCACACTAACACCCTTTGGACATTTCCTTTCTCTTTAAGTTGTTGTTTTATTCACATTCCTCATATGATAGGCGTTCTTCTGGATCCCTCTCGTGTTAGTCAAATGCATAGTAAACACTTTTACTAATAGTTTGCAAACAAACATTTCTTTGGATATATCATATCTTTTAGCCTTTGTTTGTATCTGAAACTAATTTTCAGTTCCATGAATATCACATAGCTATCCCAAACTTTTGAAGTTCGGGTCTCATGGAAGCAAACATATTGCACTTGACCGTAACGGAATTCTAGCTTTTGGATCGAAGGACGAGAATCACATCATCCATAGCATTAGCGGGAGGATACCGAAAGCATGTGATAGGACAAAATCCTTCTCGGCACTCTTGAGGACAATCCTCATATTACGTTACCAATCGTAAAGTTTTAACCAGATATATAACAGCTATTCAATTTTAATAGGGTAGGTGGAACCGCGAGCCATTATTCTACAACTATTATGCAAATTTCACTTAGACAAAGTTCATAATTAATTGCACAGAGAATTAAACAAGTTAATTCCACAGTGCGCTCCCACTCAAATCAATATCTCTCATAATTGATTGTGAGTGATACAAGACCCGCATTTCAATTCAACGCCATTGATGTGGACATCACTGATGACGAGAATTTTAATCGGTAGGCCAACTTGCCAATCACATCTCTATGTGATTCTTGTTCATCTTTCGATGGGCGTCTTCCGAGCTCAGGACGATCAAGCCAGAACATCAAGAAAACCAAGTGATCTCGCTGCGAGGTCTGACCTCACCCGCCTTATACCCGTACAATCGTCCGTACCCATGTAGACATGGTGCACCCCGAAAGGAAAGACGTTGTGACGGTGCTACACTTGGGAGAACACTAACTACTTGATATTTAAGTGAGAGATCACCCTAATAAAAGCGACTACCATGCAATCAAAAGGGTGCATCATAAGGGATAAACATCTCAGGTAATTCATAATAGCATGATATGGTATAGCCCTTTCTGACGGAGAAGTCTTTAATTTCTTCATCTTCGGCATTCGCGTCGGTGTTCACCTTTGCGAAGTTTGCCACCACATTGTCGATGCACCAGATAATATTGCTATCTCTATAGCTAATAAAATAAGTGCATTACTTAAGGTTGACACACAGGTCATTAAAGTGACAATCATATGGCTCCAGCCATCATGCCGAATCATGACACGCAGGTCATGTTAGTAAATTTACATCATATAGTCATCTCATACATAATCAAATTAATATGAGCATTGCTATACCACATCACATGCACATCCTGCAAAACCAAGTTAGACACCTCTAATCGGTTTATGCAAAATTTTATTTTACGTGGCTTCTAAGGTTTCGAAACAAACCGAAGCTACCAACGTCCATCATCAAGTATGATTATTCAAGTCACTAGATTAACTTTGCGGGGTGTATGAAACACGAGATAATAAAATCTCGAGCCCCATACTTAACTTCATCATACGCATGACCCCCATGCAGACCATATCTGCATTGCCCTTTCGTCTGCGAAATTTCATCTTTCTTTGAACTATGGTGGAATTCAAAGAACTGTTAGCACTTCATTGATCAATCAGGATCGCGGATTGGTAGAACTTTGAAACTCCACCATACCGTTATGAAGATCAGAAATACGCAAATTCAAGGGAAGCAACAAGAACATCGGGTAATAGATTTCATCTGCTACCCGCATAAATAATTTTCAGCAATAGATCTCATCTACTACAAAATTATATTATCCAACACCCATACATCTCTATGTATTCTAGATCGTAACCTGCATCTACGCATAGCACGGCTCATGATGCCACTATAGGGGAAAGCAGCAGAAAACAAAAATTTCCGACCTACGCACCAGCCCAGGACCACTATGAAGATTGCATACAAGGTTTCGATCCGATCGTTACCGACTCGTAGCGCAGCGAAAGTAGAGTCGATGTAGATCATCGGTGCAGATCCTCACAGCTAGGATTTACAACCTCCCAACCATGAGGATGTTCTCCCTTGTCTGCTCGTCGGACAGCCCTCCGGGAGGCGGTCGGACAGTCCCTCGGACGGTGTCACGGACAGCCCTTCGGGAGGACCCTCAAAACTCGGACGGTCACTCGTACAGCCCTTAGGGAGGCACTCTCGAACAGCCCCTCGGGCAAAAAGATCGAACCTACGACCTCTCTACGGGGTTGCACACATACGGTGTCATCTATCCGGCAGGGCTTCGTCGTCCAGAACTAGTTCCCACCGGAACCCAGACAGCCTTTCGGCTCTACGAAACTATTTCACGGTGAGGGAGAGAGAAGCCAGATCATGCATGGCACTTGTATGTGAGAAAGGAGTGAGTGTGGAGAGCACCTCTCCACCTCTATTTATAGGAAATCCCAAGGGGTGGGGTGGCATTCCAAAACCCCAAAATGCCCATGAATGGAGTCCTCCACAAGGGCATAAAGGAGAAGGTAAGAGGGCAAGTGAGGCCCCATGTAGGAGCCTCACCATGGCTGGCCACCCCCTAGTGGGTCCCCCCCAAAAGGGGTTCCTTAGTCCCTAAGTCCTTCTAGAAGCCTTTTGGGAAAAGCCCTAAAAGGTGGCTTTCCATAAAGTAACCCAAAAAGCACTTTCACTATTCACGAAAACATTTTTTCGCGACCGTTAAATCCGAAAATATTTCTGTAGGTCTTAGAACATTTCCAGTACGCACTAAAATAATTTTGGACGTGTTCCAAAACAATTCCGGATTAGTGATTTTCATCTGCGAAAAGCAAACAAAGCCGTTCTGGCAGCTCCGGAACATTTCCGGGTTTTTTCTCCGAAAAATCCCAGAAGTTCCCAGAACAATTCTGGCACCCTCCAAGAATTTCCAGGCGTGTGCCAAAACCAATTTGACTTAATGGTATACCCTGAAACAACTTTTCAGTTTTACCGAAACTATTCCGGTGTGCTCTCTCCGAAACTTTTCCGTTGTCTCCAAAACTTTTCCGGTGACTTTCTCTCAGACTCCATGTCTAGTATTCAGCAGATAGATGACCCTTAAGCATGTGACCCTATAGGTTCGGTGAAGCATAGACATGGCCGGAACACTTTCCGATCAATGATCAACATTGGAGCCGTGGACACCCATATTGACCCCTATACCCACACGAATAAATATTCGAGTGAACCTCCAGTTGCCGTGTGCTATTCCTGTTGCTTCGCGATATGTTACAAACACCCGAGGTGAGACTTATTGGCATCCCCATGAATCAACAACTTGTCCACTATGCCAGTTACCTCGTTACCGGTTTTGTTCTCTTTTCTCGTTCCCGTGTTCCGGCATCCCTATGATCAAATCACAATGTGTCTGGCCAAACGATGGTGGATACCGTAACACCGAGAGGGCCCAGAGCTATCTCTCCATTGTCGGAGGAGCAAATCCCAATCTTGAGCTATCAAGTCCCTTGACACACTTTTCCATGAACCCGTAAGCCGCCGTAATAGCCACCCATTTACGGATGACGTTTAACAAACCCCAAAGTTCATGAAGCATGCATGAAGAAACTCGACACTCTCATGGTCTAAGGAATTATGCAAACGTTAACTTTCTCTATGTTATTAACCATTAACTTGTGACGAATGTATCTCATAGCATAACATCAATTCGGGTCGATTCAACACAAATGTTCTTCTAACATTGTGCCCTCAAAGTTGCCGGCGTGGTCATGCCCATGATCAAGAAAACAGAACCATCATGCAACACTTGAGCTAGTCTTAGAGGCCTGACTAGGAATACATTTTACCGTTTATTATTCCACACGTGCATATGAGTTTCCCTCCGAGCCTCGTGGTAATTGTAGACTCGAGAACCATAGCAGTTATAGCACGGAATATAAACTTAATTACGAACATGGGGATAAATAAAAACATTTATTATTGCCTCTAGGGCATATATCCTACATGTGGCTCTTCTGCTACTCCTCCGAAGCTTCTTGGATCTGTTTCCTTCCAGAAAAAATCTTCAAAAAGTTTCGCTGCATTTGGACTTCATTTGATATGGATTTTCTGGAAAACAAAAAACAAGCAGAAAACAGCAACTGGCACTGGGCACTAGGTCAATATGTTAGTCCATAAAAATCATATAAAAGCCATATAAAAGTGCACCAAAATCATACAAAACTATAATAAACATGGCATGAATACTTCATAAATTATAGATACGTTGGAGACGTATCATACTTCTTGCCGTAGGGTGATATCTTGAACTTGTCCTTTGGTATCCACACCGTCACTTCCCCCTGGAAACTTGTACGCGAGGAATCCTTCCTTCCTTTAAGAAAGAAAAGAAAAGAGGTGGCTGGAACCTTGGCGGTTCGTTAATCACCTTATGCAAGGGAAAATGTAACACAAGACTGCCTTCAACACATAAATATATATGTACTTGACAAAGAATTGTGAAATATCTAACTTTTATTTATTTTGCACGGGATCTGCGCCCGGCTTTGTACAAAGGATTACATGCCTTGACAGCAAACTTGTACAAAAGAGGTTGCCGGGCAGCCCGGCAACCACGCCTTACGGGTAAAACTTACGAAGATGCTCAATATTTCTTGAGTTTAGCACCGAAGTGCCATCTTCGGTCTCTAGGTGGACTGTGCCGGGCCTAGTGACTCGTATTACCCGGTAAGGGCCTTCCCACTTCGGCGTCAACCTGTTTTTTATCCTTCGTGGATCGAATTCGATGAGCAACAAGGTCGCCTTTCTCAAGGTCCCTGGCTTTCACTTTGCGGCTAAGGCAGCGGCGCAAAGCTTGCTGTCACCATGCAGCATGGGCAGTAGCTTGGAAACGATCTTCCTCAAGGAGCGCGGCATCGTCATGCTGCAGCTCATCTTGGTCCTCCTCATTGAAGGCCAAGACTTGAGGTGACCCGTGTTTGAGTTCCGTGGGGAGTATTGTTTCTGCACCAAGGCTTGCTTCCTGACCTTCTGCTTGAGGGGTCTCGCATGAGGGCAGACAACAAGGTGGTGCTCAGTTGCCCTCCTAAGAACTTCATGGACGTCAGGTGTTTGCCGGGCAAGCACACTGTCATTCTCCCGTAGGAAGGCAACGAGCTCGACTCCCTATTTGTTGCCGAGGGTGGCACTTTCGGAAAAAGTGCCACTCGTCCCATCCCCTTTCGCAGAAACTTGTTTGGTCGTGGATGCGGAAGCCTTGGCTCTCTTGCTCTTGCCGGTAGAGCTCTCCGGTACGTCCTCGACAGGCATGCTGCACTCTGAAGTGCGCTTCCCAGAGTCCTTCCCAGAGGTCTTGCCAGTCTTCCTCTTCTTTCCTTCCCCGGGAGCTTTGACGGCAGGGGCAAGCGCCTCAATGGCAACTGCTGCCGTCGCCTCCCGGTAGAGCTTGTCGGTACACATGATCGCGTCCTTGTGGTTTGACTTGAGGGTAAGGAGCCCCATCGGCCCCGGCATCTTGATGACGTTGTATGTATAATGCGACGCGGCCATAAACTTTGCCAGGGCTGGGCGGCCCAGGATCCCATTGTACGGCAGCGGCATCTTGACGATGTCGAAGGTAATCTTCTCCATCCGATAGTTGAGCTTGCCACCGAACGTGACCGGCAACGTGACTTGGCCCTTCGTCTTGTTCCTCCCCGGACTAATCCCTTGGAAACTGCATGTTTCCTCGAGATCCTTGTTGGGGATCTGCAGCCTCTTGATCACATCTGGAGAGATCAAGTTCAAGCCAGCCCCACCGTCAACCAGCATCTTTGTCACCTTGAGGTTGTGAATCATTGGTGAGACCAACAATGGCAAACATTCGACAGCAGTGGTGCAATCAGGGTGGTCCTCGGTGTCAAAGATGATGGGCGAGTGCGACCACTTGAGTGGCTTCTGTGCCTCCATCACCGGCTCTGCTGCATTGACTTCGCAGATCCACTGCTTTAGTTGCCGGTGCGAGGAGTGCAAAGATGCGCCTCCGTCAACACACACGGCATCCACCGCATTTTGGAACTCCTTGCCGGACTCGCTTCCATCTTCATCACTACCATCCTCTTCTTGCTGGCCCTGAGCAGCCTTCTCTTTTGGCTGCTTGGCCTTGCCGCGGCGGCCTCCGTGGCCACCATGGTCTAGCTTGCCGGACCCACCAGCACCATCTTGGGCCTTCTCTTTATCTCGCTTCTCGTACTCTTGCTTCTGCTTTTCGGCAAGTTGCTCTACTTGCTGGCATTGCTGGAGGTCATGGCCCTTGGTACGGTGGATCTTGCTGTACGGCCCGCCGGTCTTGCCGGCTTTCTCGCCTGCCGCAGCCTCCTGGCAAGCATCGCACCTGGCAACCTCCTTGCCGGGGATGTCTGCCTTCGACTTCTTGGTGGCGTTGGTGTCGCCGGAGCTCTCGACGGCCAGTACAGTCTTGTTCTTGGGCTTTCTGTTGCGCTTTTTGCTCTTCTTCTGTGGGGTTGATGCGTCGTCATCCTCGGAATCGACTTCTACACCCACATCTTCCCCGGGGAGTCGCCTCCCTTCCTCAGCACGTGCACACCTATCCGCCAAGGCATACAGATCATTGATGGTCTTGACCTGCTCGACATTCATCTCTGACCGCATCCTGTGGTTGCGCACATTCGTGTGGAACGCGGCAACAACAGCTGTGGGATGGATGTCGGGGATGTTGTGGTGCACACGGCTGAACCATTGTATGTACTTGCGGAGGTTCTCTCCATCCATTTGGGGGATCACCTGCAAATCGCTGGGCTGACCCGGGAGCTTGTGGCCACCCTCGTAAGCGCCAACGAAATGATGGCACAGATCCGCCCACGAAGAAATGGAGTCCTCAGGTAGGTTCATCAACCACGACCTGACGTTGGGCCGGAGCGCCAATGGGAAGTAGTTGGCGAGCACTTTCCCATCTCGTCCCCCGGCAGCCTCCACCGCGATGGTGTAGATGCCAAGGAACTCAGCTGGGTTGAGCGTGCCGTCATACTTGTCGGGCAGCTCTGGCTTGAAGGCTCGGGTGGACGGCCAGCGAACTTGCCGCAGCTCACGAGTAAACGCTGGGCACCCCACATCGTAGGGCAAGTACCCAGTGGCTACCGGAGCGAGCACGTTCGCCGCCGGCTTGGCATGGTCGTCAGATTGATGACGTGCTTCCCGGCGCCGCTCGATCTTCGGGTGGGCGTCTTCGTCGCACCGCTCGCGGAGCACCTGGCGCTGCTCTTGGCGGCACCGCGGATCTGACGAAGCCATGGATAGCACATCATGGTCATCTGATCGGCGGGCTGGCTGCTGTGACGGTGGGGGCTGGCGAGGTGACAGCACCGTCTGCGCAGCATCTCCGACAAGGTAGCCGGAGGGTCCTGCCGGCAGGGTGGGCGGTCGCCGCGAAGGCCCCGCGTCTTGTGTCTTGCCGGGATCGGCAAAACTGATGAGGCTCTGAATGGTGGCTCTCCATTCGTCCATCTTGTCTGGGCTTGGCGGGAAGTTCAAAAGTATTTGAACCCGCGCCATGGCCTCGGACACCGTAGTCGGCATGGCTGGGAGCACAGAACGAGGCATCGCTCGACTCCTGGCGGAACCAGAAGGAGCTTCGTTACGTCCGTGCCGCCGCGGCTCATGCTCGCCAACAGGCGGACGCGGTGGCGGCGGCGGTGCACCGTGAGCAATCGGAAGTTGCTGCACGGGGATCCCACCTTGCGGTCGTCTGGAACCGCTAGCAACCTGGGGGAGCGTGTCGTGCCCATCTTGCGATGGTCACGGCGTACGCCTCCCCGCTCCGTTGTTGGACGTCGCCGCTACGTTCTGAGACGTTGTGGCGGCTGGGTTCTAGGTGGCAGCAGTATGAATTACATTACTATGATGACTGCGCTCACCAGAATGTCTTGGAAGTTGACCGGCTGCGACGTCGCCGGTCCTATGGCTAGGCTCAGCATCATGGCGGGTGCCCCGCACCACTTGCGCCGCCTGTCCCAACCGTAACGCCCGTGCCGGCTGCGCCGCCTGCGGCCAGCTGGGAAGGTGGCTTGGACGCGGTAGGAGCCTTCGTGGCTCCACTCTTCTTCTTCAGCACCATCGACAAAGATGACAAAGTTGATACTCACACTACCAAAGAACTGATTTGTGACACACACAGCCCCTACCTGGTGCGCCAAAGATGTCGTGGAAAACGACTATCTATGGGACCAAACGAGTCCCTTTGCGATTCGGCTCAGGGGACGTGCATGGGACAAAGAGCAGGTCTTTAGTAAGTGCAAGAACACACGGGGGATTTATCCAGGTTCGGGCCGCTATGAGCGTAAACCCTACTCCTGCTCTGTGGTTGATCGAATATGAACTCTGGTTACAGGGAGCACAGTTTTCCGGCAAGGTGCTCGGGAAAATGCAGCTACAACGTGTAATTGAACTGGGTGTCGACCGTTCTACCTGTAGCCGTGGGCCTCCTTTTATAGGCCAAGGGGTTGCCACAATGGCTAATACGGTCATTACAGAGGGTGAGCAGTGACTTGCACCGTCATCACGTTTATCTTCCAATGGGGTAAGACAAATGCATTTAATGCACCGTAAGGTGCTACGTCGGGGAGGCGAGGCCTTGGGAAAAAGATCTGTACTACCGGTCCTGGCGCCCTCCTATAATCTTGACACGTCCCAGGGACGGGTGTCATTAAAGTTAATCTTGGTGTGGCGTGCTGACACGCGCCTTGGCTGGCCATGTTGACTGCCTCCCCGCTTGACACCTAGCCCACGAGCCTATCTGGTCGATTGTAAGGTGGAGCGGTAACGGGACAGAACAAACCTGCTGGCACAGAGCTTGCCGGGCCTTGCTTGCCGGCAAGGGAACTTGCCAGCAACCATAGCCTTAGTCTTTACCTTGCCGAGGCGAAGCTTGCCGGTGAGAACAGCGGTGATCTTCAGAGATTAGAATAGTACTTCTCGATGACCTGCCTTGAGGTCTTCTTCACGGTCTTGGTATTGAGTCTTGGGTTGCAGTTATCCTCCATCAAGCCCTTGTCGGCAGGGAGGCTACAACTGCCTGTGCACAAGTCTGGGTAAGAGGGCACCCATGTCTTAGTACACCGACATCTTCTATATTTACTTAGATAGCAGCATATATATGTAGCACACATAGTAGGTCACTTTCGGCATGCATCTTAAAGACTTCGGTAGTAACAACACAAAACTTACGATAAGTCTAGCTACAAATTCAAGTTAGAAACAACGTTTACAAACGACAAACGACAACTGCTGTTTTGAATACAAGACCACACATTCACTGCTTCATGGATGACAACTGTAACACCTGGATATTAGCTCTTTTTCTTTCTCTCAATTTCTTGGATTTATTTGGAGTTCAAAAGTTCTTTGAATATTTGGAATTTACCTTGGCTTTTTAGTTGAATGACTCATTGGACTTAAAACTTGGGAGTATGTTTCAAACAATTCCCATAACTTCTATAAGTCAAGTGAACGCTAAAAATGCCTCAAACACTTGCAAAAAGTTTTTCAAATGAGCACACCTTCCAAACATAGTTTCTGGACTAACTTTAAGTTTGCACAACAAGTGCTTTATTGCTTTTTCCAGACTTACTGAAATTTGGCCTAGAGACTCATCTTAGTACCCAAACACTACCCACCAAAATGTAGCCCCAAGCCCTTCTCTCTAGCACAACACAAACAACCTGTTGCCAGTAAGAGTCTAGGCTTTGCAAGTTTGATACATTGCACTTCGAACCAATTATTGGCAACCTAGCTACCCTACACTACAAGCCCAACCCACTGGATAAGGTGCTCGCCACCAAAACACACTCGGGTCCCCTTTGTCATGGTGACCTAAAGACTGGCATGTAGAGAGCATGCTCTGTGCACCTGCTAGTCCCTGGCCAGCCGACCTTGTCACCACCCGCCGTCCCTGGCGTGCCCAGCCTCGCGACCAACCACGCGCATCCTCCGCTGCTATCCAGCGTCATCCCTACCTCCAGCCCGCCAGGTGCACCCGACGACACGGCTCCGCACCGCCCGTGACCCTCCGTCGTCATTTTCCTCCACCACGCACCCGACCCCTGCTACTTGTGATAGGCGTTGGGATTTCCCCAAAGAGGAAGGGTGATGTAGTATAGTAGCAGATAGTATTTACCTCAGTTAAGAACCAAGGTTTATCAAACCAGCAGGAGACACATGCAAACAAACGTCAACAGTACCTGCACACACATAAAACAAATACTTGCACCCAACGCGGGCAAGAGGGTTGTCAATCCCCTTGTACTCATTAATTGCAAGGATTAATTCTGATAATGATAAATGGATAAATATAAAACAAAATAAAAGATAATATATTGCAGCAAGGAATTTAGGGTTTTAGTAAATATGAAGTGAATGGTCCCAGGGGCCATAGCTTTCACTAGAGGTATCTCATGAGCATAGCAATGGTGGGTGAACAAATTACTATTGGGCAATTGGTAGAAAAGCGCATAGTTATGACGTTATTCATGGCATGATCAATATATAGGCATTATGTCCGAGATAAGTAGACCGTTAATCTTACTAAATCTACTAATATTACTCCACCCCTCGACCGTTATCCAGCATGCATCTTGAGGTATTAAGTTCATAATTAACAAACAGAGTAATGCTTGGAGCATGATGACATAATATAGACAAAGTAGAATCAATCAATATGATTAAACCCCATTGTTTTATCCTTAGTAGCAACAATACAAATACATGCCTCGCTACTCCTCCTGTCATAGAGTGAGGACACCGCAAGATTGAACCTACCACCAAGCACCTCCCCCACTGAAGATAAATCAATCTACTTGGCCAAAGTAGACGGATATATCGAAGAGAAATACAAAGCTATAAAACACATAATAAAGTTCAGAAAAGACTCAATTACATTCAATGAATAATCCGATCATAAACCCATAATTCATCGGATCCCAACAAAAGGATTACATCGAATCGATCTCCGAAGAGAACATTGTATTGAAGATCAAAGAGAGAGAGAGAGAGAGAGAGAGAGAGAGAGAGAGAGAGAGATCCATCTAGCTACTGCTATGGACCCGCAGGCCCTATGGGAACTACTCACACATCATCATGGAGGCAGCAAGGTTGATGAAGATGGCCTCCGTGATCGATTCCCTCTCCGGCAGAGTACTGGCGGAGGCCTCCATATGGGATCGTGGAAGAACAGAGGCTTGCGGCGGTGATAAAATTGTTTCAGGTCTCGCTCTCGGGGCTTCTCGATTTTAGGGAATTTATAGCACTGGAATTAGGATAGGGGGACCTTCAAGGGGCCCACAAGCTCAGGTGGCGCGCCACCTTGGGGGCACGTTGTGTGAGCTTGTGGCCCACTTGTAGATCTTCTGGCCTCCCCCCGAAGCTTTTAGGGTCTCTCCTGGTCCAGAAAAAATCACTGTAAAGTTTCATCGTGTTTGGACTTCGTTTGGTATGGTTTAGAAATAGGCAAAAACAGAAACTAGCACTGGGCACTGAGTTAATAGGTTAGTTCCCAAAAATAATATAAAATGGCATATAAAGAATACAAGATTGATAATCTAATAGCATGAAACAATCAAAAATTATAGATACATTGGAGATGTATATCATCCCCTCCCACGAGCTCCCCCGAGCTTCACCGGACCCCCCACGCCCCCTCGCTGCTGCACAAGGCTAGCATAGCCCCAGCTCCTCCCGAGCTCACCCATGGCGGCATGGCAAGCCCTCTCCACGACCATGGCTATAAAAGACCATGCACACCCTACCTTTCCCTCACACCTCACCTCTACCTCTCCCAATTGAGACGCGCCGCTGGAGCAAGGCCAGGAGAGCCTTTGGCCTCCGATCGAACCGAGGCCCCGTCGCTCGATCCCCACCATCAGCCTTCTCTGAGCCACCACAGACCTAGCCACAGCCACCCCTCGACCCATCTCTCCACTCCGATGATGATGGCGGGCAACCCAATTTTGACTTTGCGAGCCACTAATGTCCTTATAATAGTCGACCCCATTTATCACCCGTCACTGGTTCTTTTCCAAAATAGCAGTGACGGGTCCCATACGTCGCCCGTCATTAATGTGACCCCATGTATAAGGTTTTTCCCAGTAGTGTCAATTTGATGCACCAAGCAGTACGTGCAGTTGTATTCCTCCAAGAGCGCTATCAACCTCCTTAGAGGCCCCGTCTCGGGTTTCTTGCTCTAGAGGAAAAGAAGTGTGCTTGTTGCCGACGAGGCAACAATGGTTTGGTGTTCTCTACCCTCTCTAGGGGCTTGTGGATGAAAATTGGTGCAAAGAATATCCAATATATTTGACACCGACCTCGTCGATGCATGCGCTACCCTAGATTTCCTAGCGTTGATGACATCTTCAACCTTCGGATCCCCCTATGGATCCGTCAGAGGCCCTCATCCCCGCTACTACTCTTCTCCACTGGTGGTGGCCAATGGTCGGATTCCTCATCATCGAGGGCTCTGTTCAGTGGTGGAGCAGATTGGGGGACACGTCTTGGAGCTAGATCCCATGCATCGCATCCTGGAGAGTTCCCTCAGACATGTGTTTATGTTGTGTTGTTGCATTTCTTTCACGTGCTTGGTCAATGTTGTGTTGTAATCTTAACATTCAGTATGCTAGGCATTGTTTTGGAGATATGGCTGGGATGTGATTAGTTTGTGTTCCACTGGTGTTCGTCGCGGTTCTGGATTTTTAGCAGAGGGCGCTATGTACGCCGTCACGGGTGAGGCCAAGACGATGACTTTCTCGAGGCTGTCTGAGTCACGCCATCCACCTGCCAACTCTTTTCAACAATCAAGGGTGGTTGGTGCATTGGCAAGGAGAGTTCGCCTGGAGTTGTTGCTCTTTGGAGGTGACCGGTGTTGGTCAAGACACGACTTTGTTGGTCAATTTAGGACAGGCCCTTAGTGTTGGAGTTGTCTTGTGTGCCTTCGAGATGCAGTGGTGTTCGTTACTCACCGACCTGTGGCGGGAGCTAGCCAGTTTTCTTGTATTTTACCCTCTGCCTACTATAAAGCTAAGGCACGCAATTTGCGTGCTCTCAAAAAAAGTCTACAAGGCATTTATACTTGCACTATAATCCTCTCTGAGTCTCTTTTGACCTAAGTTTGATAAAGCTGGGTTATTTTTTTTGCCAAAAAATGACCTATAAGAGGGTAGATTGTACAAGCTCTGCATATTACACAATATATAACTGGGAGAGAGAATCTCGAAACATCTGGAGCAGGTCGCCTAATTCATGCACCACGACCATCAAATATCCAACTACTTATCAGATTCTCACCTTGTATCCACCATTGTGCCCTGTCTCGATATATAGTCATCTCTAATACTCAACCCGAGGGGCTCAAGCTTGGATAATATCATGTCTAGTAATAGTTGGTTACCTGAGGTGATGCCTTATCATGAAAATAAAATCATGTGCGGCAACATACTATTGCAAGGTACCGGCAAAATTATCCTTATCAATAGATGGCATTAATCAGGGAAAAATTGTTTTTGCCACCCTAGATTTTGCCAATTTTCCTTATGCCACTCTAAAATTTGACATTTCACTTTTCCCACTCTTAGATTTTGACAATGTATCACAACTGCCATTCCATGGCAAAAGCAAAATAATTTCATTTCACTTTTGTCACTCTTAGCTTTTGACAATGTATCAGAATTGCCACTCTAAATTGTTTGTTTTTGCCACGGAATGGCAATTGTGATACATTCTCAAAACCTAAGAGTGGCAAAAGTGAAATGTCAAAAGCTAGAGTAGCATAAGGAAAATTGGCAAACGCTAGAGTAACAAAAACAAATTTTTCCCTAATATCATTTCTTAGTTTATTAGCAATTAAGTACATATACGGGACATCCAAAGTTAGTCAGCACATCTAGATCCCCCGTAAAAGAACCTGGCTAAATCAATGTAAGATAGAGGATAGCACCGTTTGGGGTCCACACGAAATGGTAGATTTGTGTTCACAAGATGATCATTGCCATTGGCATCGATTAGTCTGATACTATTGAAGGACGCAACATTGCCACTAGCTGGAGCGTAGCCACTTCCCATCGGAGGACTCGGTTGTGGCTTTTGGTGAGACACAGAGCCACCAAAACTAATCTCAACTTTGCTATCTATAAGTCCTTGAATCAAGGATTTTGGAAAATAGTCAACAGGTTTGAGATCACCGTTTAATCCATAATGGACATGTCAGTCACCGGAAGATTTATCCTGGAAACATAAATATCAACTATTTAAAACATTCTTGAGAGCATATCGGTTTGATAAACTTATCAAAATCACACTTATAAGAGAATTTATCAAGAAATTACATATTTGGATAGTAATATCACAAAACTACATATGCTTTCATTACAGATAATGGACTCTGACGGACTGGGCCCAGTCAAGCAACATAATTTATATTAGAAGTTATGGTGACTAATAGACACAACTAGTTACTGTCACAAGGGCTAATTAAGTAGTGCATTGCTAGTCTTAGTGGATTTCCAACTTTATAGAGTGAGAACCAAAATTTTGTGTGAGTGACAATCAGGCACGAAATTGTTCAACATAACATGCATGCCATCCCCCGAAAGTATTCTCCATCCCACCCTACCAACCATGATCCAACATACAACGTTAAGAGGTTCTCTTATGTCATTATAGGTCGGTCCAACAAGTATAATTAGTCAAAGCTTAATGCGAGATTTTGAACATTGATGAGTCCAGAAACGTTCATTTCACAGGGTTGGTGCGGGACTCAACAATGTTCACAACTATTTGATTCCAGCTAGTTCTAGTTTTTCAACTCATTTGAACACCTTAATATGAAATAGAAAAACAAAAAGGAAAATGCACTGCTCCCCTTATCCATCCCAAAACAAATGCAAAAGGACAAATAATCTAGCTAGAATTTGAGCAACATGTTTATCATGAAAACTTTTATTGTAATGTATGATTTTCGGCCCCGGACATCTTAAACTTGATTAATGATACTTCCCGAAGCTATACTCGATGATGTCTTTTGAAAGCCAGGACAAATCATGTTAGTGCAACCCTTGGCGGGCGATCCACCACTCTATCATTGCAATATAGAAAACATGTTACAATCTTTTGAGTCTCACATACTTTTTTGATATACTGTACTTCCTCCGTTTCATAATTATTGTTGGTTTTAGTTCACCATGACAAGAAGTATGGAATGGAGGGAGTAACATTTATGATTCCACTAAACTATGTATTAATCATTTTGAGAAATCCACAATCATGTTTCTAGGGAGGAGTAGTACCAGTCTTGGCTACTACATTTCAAGTGTAACATGTCCCTACTTGTCCTTAGGGTTAAGTGTGCCCTTAAACCCTTCATTATGTACTTTCTTTCCTCTCTTGGTTAGACATTTTGTTTGTTTTCAACCTTTTAGTGGTCTTGACCAAAGGTGAAGACCTTGCTTTGTAAATATGTAGTTGGAGCCTTTCCTAGTATTTCAAGGCGAAAAGAATGCATTGTACCCAAAGTTTTTGTATACAACAAAGATCACTTGAATTTCTTAAATGCATATTTTCTTGTCCATTTAGTATGTGAATTCATTTTGCATTCAAAGAGGCATACATATTATTGTGGGAATAGCTAATCCTACTTAGGGGTCCCACATAGTCCTACATGGTATGCATGGCGAACTGTTGAAGTCAAGTAGTCAACAAAAGTCTAAGAAACTAGTCATGGCCAACAAGTCAAAAGAAGGATAAAATAGCTAGAAGGAAAATTCTCAATGTGAAGACCCAGTAGATCGGAGCCTTAGTGGAGGGATATGTGGACTAGTCCAACACGGACCATGGTCCCCTGAAAGCACATTCACTCCGTTGGTGGTTTTGGTAATTCATGTCAACATACATGTTATTGGACTAATATTTTCCTTGAGTTTATTTCAGGAAGAGTTCAACTTAGGCAAGCCCTTGGATTGAGATGTGGACCCCTCAAGCTGCTAAGCAATGGTGTTGGCAAAGCTTCATGACTCTACATTTTTGGTTAAGTGATCCAAGATCACATTGAGTCCATAGGAAAGCCAATACTATTAAAAGGGAATGAGGTTTTGATAATGGTCTAACTGCTCAAGTGCTTAGTGATATTGCTCCAAAACCCTTAGCCACACTCTCACATTCATCTATGTACAAAACCCTAAAGTCCAACACGGTCCCTCGAAACACATTCAACCGAACTCACCAAGATACACTTGACATAGCCACTGCCTAAACCCTAGCGTCTCAGTCTCACCGAGTTGGCCCTTCGGTCCCACCGAAGAGCACTTGCCAACCTTCTGTTACCAATTGAAATCAACTCAGAATTTCCGACCAGTTTCAATCGGTGACACCGAAGTGTGGAAAGTGCTTAGGTCAGCTTCGCTCGATCCCACCGAGAGGTTTCATCCGGTCTCACCGAAAAGCCTAACGTTCAAACCTTTTGTACCGTTCGGTCCCACC
This sequence comes from Elymus sibiricus, assembly GCA_039707655.1. Classification (NCBI taxonomy): domain Eukaryota; kingdom Viridiplantae; phylum Streptophyta; class Magnoliopsida; order Poales; family Poaceae; genus Elymus; species Elymus sibiricus. The sequence goes on along the minus strand of CM077664.1, from coordinate 111,154,381 downwards.
GAGTAGAGCATAAAGGTGTGTAACGGTTGGATTTTGGTGCTGCCTATATATACCCCCACCCATTCCACCAACTCTCAGAGAGCAACCAGTTCAAAGCTTACACTTCCCATATCCATTTTCTGAGAGAGAACCACCTACACTTGTGTTGAGATCAAGAGGATTCCACTCCATCCTTTGATCCTTAATCTCTAGCTTCCCCGTGTTGCTTTCCACTCCAATCCCTCTCCTACCACATAGACAAAATATGTGAAAGAGTGTTTGGGTGTTGAGGAGACTATCTTTTGAAGCACAAGAGCAATGAGTTCATCATTAACAACAACATCTATTACCTTTTGAAGAGTGGTGTCTCCTAGATTGGTTAGGTGTCACTTGGGAGCCTCCAATGCTTCTGGAGTGAACCAAGAAGTTTGTAAGGGCAAGAAGATCGCCTACTTCGTGAAGATCTACCCTGAGTGAGGTTAGTCCTTCGTGGGCGTAAGCCGTGATGGCATTGACAAGGTTGCTTCTTCATGGACCCTTCATGGGTGGAGCCCTGTGTGGACTCGCGCAGTTATCCCCTTAGGGATTAAACTCTCCATCAACGTGGATGTACGATAGTACCACCTATCGGAACCACGAGAAAAATCTTCGTGTCACCCTTCGTTTGCAAAATCTCCTAAATTCTACTCCTTACTTTCTTGCATTTGTATGTCATTTACTTTCCGCTGCCCATACTCTAGATATTCATGTGTAGATTGTATTGCTTGTTATCTAACTTGTGTAAAAATCTGCCTAATTTACAAGAGAATTAAAAATTGCACCTTTTGCCTTGTTAGTGTCTATTCACACCCTCTAGACCTATCCTTTCGATCCCACATCCCGCGCGATTCACCCGTCATGGACCACCCAGCCGGGTCGCCCTAGCGCGGGGCAGATCTGATAGCGCGGAGACGCCCCGAGAGGCCCCCGCGGCATGCTACCCAGAAACGGATGTCATGGAGGCCACTCTCGCCCGCGAAGCCCTAGGGAGATTGGTATTCCAGCATGCTTTATATGAGTAATGCCATTGGCCACGATTGCTACAACTATGGATTGAAGTTTATGGACAAATGTGGCACCGTAGCTTTCAGAGTAATGCTAGAGTTGGGCATTTTGGAGACCGAGCTCCATGAAGGCCTTTATTTTAAAAAATTCAAAATTCAAACTTTTCAGTGTCAAAAAACTCTGAAAACAAATACACATGTATGCAAGGGTGTAATGTGTATGTGTGAAAAATTTCAGGATGAAATACCTTGAATTGCGAGCTGCACAAAAAAACAAAATCATGAACTTTGAGGATGAATAGTACATATGGTAAAAAGCCACAGATTTGTTTTTTCTGTAGCTCTCATTTTTCGACCTGAAATTTGCACACATGTACATTATGTATCTAGGTATATGTGTATTTCTTTCCAAAAAGTTTTGAAACTAAAAAGTTTGAATTTTGAAGTTTTCAAATTAAGGCCTCCATGGAGCTCGGTCTTCGTTAGGCATTTTTCGGTAATGCAACACCTATAAAAGGTTACTTAAAATTTGGGTAATGTTACCTGGCGAACAGTCGCCAGGAACATCCCTCTAGCGACCCCTCCACACACCACACGATCAAGATCTGATGGTGGCACTTTTTAGATGAAAATGCACTAAAAATAAAAAAATTGGCGTGCTTTTTGTAAAACTGTCATCCCAAAGAACACTAAAACTGACATTTAGGCAGTTTGCAAATGCCACCCCTAGTTGGCGAACGGTCGCCACCTAGAGGGTCCTAAGTATTTTATAGGCAAACTGATGTGGAGGATTATGATTGGTAATAGGGGGATGAAGGTGCTCACCCCAGTTAAATTGGGGGTGGGGGAGAGAATTAATTTGGAAAGTTAAGTAAAATGTTTGTAAATTCTTTGTACGTCTAGCATTATTGTAGCCTTCTTCTCTTATATTCTCTGTAAGCGTAGCATTATTGAACTACCCGACGGGCTCCGCCCAATCGAACCAACAATTATTTTGGCACCATTCACCTCCATAAAACCCTCCTTGTGCTGCTCGGGGCTCACAACCGCGTCTGCGAGGACTCGAGGAGGAAGGCACCGCGTCTGCGAGGTACGCTCTGCCCCCGCCCCTTTACCCCCACACCCACCCCTTTCCTCTCTTCGACGAATTAAGAGCGATTCTGGTGTGATTCTGGAGATGAAAATAAAAGGGGGCAAAACTTGCAATCTTTCATCAGTGGTGGACAGTTTGGGGTTTTCAAATGCAAGCTCCTTGGTGGTTTGTTTAACAGATCAAGATTGAGGCGCTCCTTTTTCTTTTCAGGCCGCTTCGCTTGTGGAGCTCTTGATGTTGCTTTTCAGTCTTCTTTTGTTCACCAACAATTATTTTGGTTGAGACCTTCACTGCCTTCGAAGATTATCATGTTCTTTTGTCGCTAAAATGTGCACAGATCTAATTTTATACTGTGAGGGGGAGAAGATAAGGGAAGGGACGAACTTGCCATCTTTTTTTGGAAGGCTTACTTGCTCATGGGTTGTGGTTTTCTGAAGCAAGTTCTTGGCTACGTGCTCTTTTCTTTCTTAGAATTTTCTACTTTTGTGGAGCTCTTAATCTTCATTTTCCCGTTTTAGCAGTAATTATTTGGTTGAGATCTGCACTGCCTTTGGACATTACCATGTTCATTTGTTTCTAATGTGCAGTATATATTGTTTGGTTTATGGCATGGTGATTGATTTCGGTTTCAGAGGATTCCTGAGGAGAGGAAGTGCAAGAGCAATGGGCAACTCCTGTGTCACTGGCGCCAGCAGTAAGGGCTTCTTTTGAGCTAGTTTCCTTTTGCTTCTTTATTACTGGCCAACTTGTGATAATAACATGAATTATTTTACTGAAAAACAACCAAAATGTATTACTGATGCTCTGATGTTATTGTGATCCTCTGATGCTATTTGAGCCTGCACTAATCTATTGTGATCCTCTGATGCTATTACTGATGCAAGGATTGTTGTCGTTTCAGGCAGCTCAAACCACGGGCAGAGTCTGAAAACCAACGAGGCAACAGCTACTGACAACTTGTGTGTTACTGGTACATGTAAGGGTTTATTTTGAGCTTCTTACTGGGCTACTCGTGTGATAATAATTTGAGCTGCTATATATTGTTATCATTTGATGCCGTCATACTGATGCAAGCGTTGTTGTTTCTGGTGGCTGTAAGGATTTCCTTTTTTGCTTCTTACTTGAACTTGAATTAGTCTAGATGGTTCATCTTATAAAAAAGAGTGAATTCCGGTTTTTACCCCCTATTTTGACATTTTTGACACTAATTACCCCATTTAGCGAGATTTCATCCGTTTTACCCTATTTAGCAAAAGTTCTACCACGATTTACCCTGTTTAAAATTTTGCGAGCGTTCTAACTGGCAGGTCCCAATTGTCAGGTCCAGCTGGCATGACACATCGACGGTTTTTTCCTGCCTATTTTTCTCTTTCCTAAACCGGTCCTCGCGGCTTCTCCCGACCGGACCGGCCTGATGGAGGTCGCTCGCGTAGCGTCCAACGCACAACGCCCGAGTCGGCCACGCTCCACACTCACGCCCAATCGATTGCATCGCCCGTCCAGGCTTCCGACCGCACGTACCCGTCAGGCTCGCTCGAACCTAGGGTTAGGGATTGTCAGGCAACGGCGACGGCGATGGCGGGGGCGGCGCGATTTCATACCTCCTCGAGCAACGCTGTATGGCCGCGACATCAAGGCAAGAAACGACCCAGTGGAATCCGGCCCCGTCAAGCTCGCCGATGTCTGGCCGCGACATCAAGGCAAGAAACGACCCCATGGAATCCGGCTCCGTCAAGCTCGCCGACGTCAACGTGGGCGCGTCCATGTACGTGACCCCATCAGGTTGTGCTCAGTTGATGGCGGGTTTATGGCGACCACTGGCACAACAAATCAGTGAGGGTGGTGAACAAACTAGTTCCTATTTTTCTTCCATCAGTTTGCTTGTGTCCAAGTTCTATGTTTGCCTCTGTTCGAAGTCCCTGGGAAGAAAGAACCTAGCATAAAGCTCGCCCCATTTGCTGAGTAATTCTGGCACAGTGAGTTTTATCATTCTACAAATCTATATAGTGCACAAGGACATTAAACTTACTTCACAGTAATTGACAAGACTGCACTAATTTAACGGATCAATCATGACTGCTTCTCCGTCTCGTGGTCTGCTGATGTAATTTGTGCTGCTATATATTGTGATCTTTTGATGCTGTTACTGATGCAAGAATTGTTGCTTTGTAGTAGGCCTGTCAAACCCCGGACAGAGCCAGGAATCCAACGGATCAGAGACAACCTTCAAATGGAGGATCGATGGTTTTTCCTCGCTTCTTGATAAGGGTGAAGGATGGACTAACTCCAGTGTGTTTGACATCAGGGGGTTTAAATGGTACAATTACTATTTTTTCAGCTGTTCCAACAGAGTGGATAGTTTGATGCATCCATGTCATGAACAAAATTCATTCTCACTTGTTTGCTCTCCCTTCCTTTCTTGGGACTTGATTTGCAGGCGCCTGATGCTGAACCCAAGGGACAGAAAGAATGGCGACGAAAATGAATATGTTTCTCTTAAGCTTGTGCTGAGTCGAGTATCTGAGAGATCCCATACGGTCGCGGAGGCAACTTTCAAGTTCCTGATATATGACCAGTCATATGGAAAGCACTGTAGAAATCTGCCCATGGGCTTAAGGCCCATATAGAATTTCAGAAAATCCCTAAGGCCCATGTGGGAGTGAGAGGTGGTGGGAAGTTTAGTACCACCTTGCTAGTGGAGAGGGAGTTGGAGTGGTTTATAAGGGATTCTCTTCCACATGCTATTGGAGCATGAGAAGAGAAGAGGCCCTCGCGCACTCCTCCTCCGCCGCCCGCCGCGCCGCGCCGCGCCGGGTTGCGGGATTGAGCCGAGCCGAGCTCACACCTATGCGCTTTATTTTTACCGGTCAGGCGATTAGGTTTTTGGGGAGCGACTGCTCGCTGCCGTTCCGTCCGTCTACTTCCTCTACGTCTGCATCGCCATGTCCACCGCTGCCGAGAAGGCCGAAGATGACAAGAAGGCGGCCGAGGACGCCGCCGCCGCTGCTGCGGCCAACTGGCCTACTGGAGGGTATACCTTGTTTATCCCTCTCCTGTTCATTATTGTTTCCTACTTGCTTGCTGTATGCGTAGATGAATCTGTTATTTGCGTAGTACGAGCTTGCATGGTTAGGTACCAGTACGAAATTAATACTGTCAGCGTCATGTTAGTGATTTATTCCTGGATTAAATTAATTGAAAAATTGCCTATTTACTCAGCAATCCAAAAACCTAATTTGTGTAGGAATTTTTCGGCTAGTGGTTTTGCTGCTGCACTGAAACCGGATAAGTTTACCGGTACGTACTTTAAGCGTTGGCAGACCAGAACCACCTTATGGCTCACGGCTATGAACGTGTTCTGGGTCGCCGGTGTCCCTTCCACGGGAACGATTGCTCCTGAACAGGAGAAGGCGTTCAGGGAGGCCACCGTCGTATTCCTCGGAGCAGTTCTAAGCGTGATCAGAGATAAGTTGGTTGACGCATATTTACATGTGCGGGTTGCCAAGGACTTGTGGGAGGCGCTCGAATCTAAATTCGGGGCCACCGATGCTGGGAGCGAGATGTATGTTATAGAGCAGTTCCACGATTACAAAATGGTTGAGAACCGCTCTGTATTGGAACAGGCTCATGAGATAATATGCATCGCTAAGGAGCTTGAGCTTCTGAAGTGCGATTTACCGGGCAAATTTGTCGCGGGCTGTATAATCGCTAAGCTCCCTAATTCCTGGAGGAATTTTGCTACCACTCTGAAACATCAGAGGCGTGAATTCTCAGTAGAGGATGTCATCGGCCATCTGAGTGTTGAGCAAAACTCGAGAGCAAAAGACTCGCATGGAAAAGGGGTCGAAGGAACTTCTGTGGACAATATGGTGCGTCAGAAGAACTTCAATTCCCACAAGCCCAAGGGAAAGAATTCTGTCCAACAGAATACCGACTTTAAGAAGAAGGGTAAGAAGACCTTCAAGAAGAACAAGAAGGGAGATGGCTGTTTTACTTGTGGTTCGGAGGAACATTGGGCTAGCAGCTGCCCAAACAAGTACAAGAAGCCAGGGCAGGACTCCAAGTCTGCCAATATGATTGTGGGCAACAATGAAAGTGGTGCATCTGGGTACGGTAATTTATTTGCTGTATTTTCAGTTTGTCAGTCCACCGATTGGTGGGTGGACACAGGTGCAGGTGTTCATGTGTGTGCTGACATTTCATTGTTTTCTTCTTACCAGGCCACAGGTCACGGGTCCGTATTGATGGGGAATGGCGCGAGTGCTTCTGTTCATGGTGTTGGCACGGTCGATCTGAAGTTTACTTCGGGAAGGATCGTGCAACTGAAGAACGTGCAGCATGTCCCCGCCATCAAGAAGAACCTCGTTAGTGGCTCCCTTCTATGTAGAGAAGGGTTTAAGTTGGTCTTCGAGTCTAATAAAGTAGTTGTTACGAAATATGGACTATTTGTTGGAAAGGGTTATGAATGCGGAGGAATGTTCCGCCTTTCTCTCGCTGATTTTTGTAATAAAGTCGTGAACAATATTCATTCGAGTGTTAATGAATCTGAAGTTTGGCATTCACGTCTTTGTCACATTAGTTTTGGTGTTATGACGCGGCTAGCAAAACTGAATTTAATCCCGAGTTTCACTTTAGCCAAAGGTTCTAAGTGCCTTACGTGTGTGCAAGCTAAGCAACCTCGCAAGCCTCATAAGGCTGCGGAGGAGAGACACTTGGCGCCATTAGAACTCATACATTCTGATCTCTGTGAGATGAATGGTGTGTTGACTAAAGGTGGAAAGAAATACTTCATGACATTGATAGATGATTCCACTAGATATTGCTATGTGTATCTGTTAAATACTAAAGACGAGGCTCTACACTACTTTAAAATCTATAAGGCAGAAGTTGAGAATCAACTTGAAAAGAAAATTAAACGAGTCCGGTCTGACCGTGGTGGAGAGTACTTCTCAAATGAGTTTGATTCTTTCTGTGCGGAACACGGTATTATTCATGAGAGGACGCCTCCCTATTCGCCCCAGTCGAACGGGGTTGCCGAGCGGAAAAACCGTACTCTAACTGATTTGGTTAACGCCATGTTAGATACATCGGGTTTATCCAAGGCATGGTGGGGGGAGGCTATATTGACTTCGTGTCATGTCCTGAATAAGGTTCCGATAAAAGATAATGAGGTCACTCCATATGAGCAGTGGTCGAAGAGAAGGACGACGCTCTCCTATTTACGTACTTGGGGTTGTTTGGCAAAAGTCAATGTGCCGATTCCCAAAAAGCGTAAGCTTGGACCAAAGACCGTGGACTGCGTTAATTTGGGCTACGCGAAGAATAGCGTTGGCTATAGATTTCTAGTAGTGAAATCTGAGGTACCTGACCAGAAGGTCGGTACAATTATGGAGTCTAAGGATGCTACATTCTTTGAGGACATTTTTCCTATGAGAGATATGCAAAGCACTTCTAGACAGGAATCTGAGGAGACTCCTGAACCTGCCATTCTGATGGAATATTATGAACAAACACACGATGAAAATCCTGAGGAGGATGACGAGGAAACCCTTGGTAGGGGGAAGAGACAAAGGACTGTAAAGACCTTTGGTGATGATTTCCTTGTGTACCTCGTGGATGATACTCCCACTTCTATTTCAGAAGCATATGCATCTCCAGAAGCTGATTACTGGAAGGATGCGGTCCGTAGCGAGATGGATTCCATCATGGCTAACGGGACTTGGGAGATTACTGAGCGTCCCTATGGTTGCAAACCATTGGGATGTAAGTGGGTGTTCAAGAAGAAGCTTAGGCCCGACGGTACGATTGATAAGTACAAGGCTAGGCTTGTGGCCAAGGGCTATGCCCAGAAAGAAGAAGAAGATTTCTTCGACACTTATTCACCTGTGGCCAGACTGACCACCATTCGAGTATTACTCTCGTTGGCGGCCTCGCATGGTCTTCTCGTCCATCAAATGGACGTCAAGACGGCTTTCCTGAATGGAGAGTTAGACGAGGAAATTTATATGCAACAGCCAGATGGTTTTGTAATAGATGGTCAGGAAGGAAAGGTGTGTGAGTTGCTGAAATCTTTATATGGCCTGAAACAAGCGCCTAAGCAATGGCATGAGAAATTTAATGAAACTTTGACATCTGTTGGCTTCTTTGTTAATGAAGCTGACACATGTGTATACTATCGCTATGGTGGGGGCGAAGGAGTTATACTGTGCTTGTATGTTGATGACATACTGATATTTGGAACTAGCCTCAAAGTGATTGAGGAAGTTAAGTCCCTTTTATCTCAGAACTTTGAGATGAAGGACCTTGGAGTGGCTGATGTTATCTTGAACATCAAGCTTTTGAGAGATGATGAGGGTGGGATTACACTTCTGCAATCCCATTATGTTGAGAAGGTGTTGAGTCGCTTTGGATATTCGGACTGCAAACCATCTCAAACACCATATGATCCTAGTGTGCTGATTCGAAAGTTCGAAGGTATACCTAAAGATCAATTGAGATACTCTCAAATTATTGGTTCACTCATGTATCTAGCGAGCGCAACGAGGACTGACATCGCGTTTGCTGTGAGCAAACTGAGCCGGTTTGTTTCCAAACCGGGTGATGTACATTGGCATGCTATTGAAAGAGTCATGCGCTATCTGAAAGGTACTATGAACCATGGACTTCACTATACCGGATACCCGTCGGTACTTGAAGGGTATAGTGATGCAAATTGGATCTCTGATGCTGATGAGATGAAGGCCACAACAGGGTATGTGTTTACTCTTGGAGGTGGTGCTGTTTCCTGGAAGTCTTGCAAGCAAACGATCTTAACGAGATCAACAATGGAAGCAGAATTAACAGCATTAGACACATCTGGTGGCGAAGCAGAATGGCTTCGAGATCTTTTGATGGACTTGCCAGTGGTTCAGAAGCCGGTTCCGGCCATCCTTATGAACTGTGACAATCAAACAGTTATTGTCAAGGTGAAGAGTTCAAAGGACAACATGAAGTCCAACAAACACATAAGAATGAGATTGAAAGCTGTCAGAAAATTAAGAAACTCCGGAGTGATAGCGTTGGATTATATCCAAACGGCTAAGAATCTGGCAGATCCCTTTACTAAAGGGCTATCACGTGTTGTGATAGATAGTGCATCGAGGGAGATGGGTATGAGACCCACATGAGTTGCCATGGTAGTAACCCAACCTATGTGATCGGAGATCCCGTGAAGTAGGACCTGGGAAAACAAGTCAGTGGTGAACTGAGGAGAGTAACTTTACTAACCCACTCCGTTGGAGATGCAATACTCTCGGAAACTGTATGGTAGGTTGACTACTATCTTAATATGTTCCAAGGCTTATGTGTATAAGCAAGATGCTGTCCTACAGAGCAATCTTTGGAGGAACACACCTATATGAGTCCGACTGCTGGTCACAGTCTATGAGATTGGGGTGATCTCTAGAAAGCTCATGAATAGGCCAGGAGTGTGACTAATATGCTCCACCCGAGGGGTCAGCCTTCGGCAGTCCAGTACTAGTAAGATCTGTGGTGAAACTTCTTTACGCCAAACTGACAATTCAAGGCATAGTCCATTGTTTAGTTGTGAAGGAGTGTAGCTACTTGCTCTAGGTGAAGTTCAACCTTAACCGGTCTTCACTGAAATACTGGTATATCAAAACAGTGTTTGGAACAAAGGACAACACTATGGGCCTTCGGGATCTGGTGGGGGATTGTAGAAATCTGCCCATGGGCTTAAGGCCCATATAGAATTTCAGAAAATCCCTAAGGCCCATGTGGGTGTGAGAGGTGGTGGGAAGTTTAGTACCACCTTGCTAGTGGAGAGGGAGTTGGAGTGGTTTATAAGGGATTCTCTTCCACATGCTATTGGAGCATGAGAAGAGAAGAGGCCCTCGCGCACTCCTCCTCCGCCGCCCGCCTCGCCACGCCTCGCCGCGCCGCGGGTTGCGGGATTGAGCCGAGCCGAGTTCACACCTATGCGCTTTATTTTTACCGGTCAGGAACGGAGAAGTCTTGACAGACAAGCCACGATCTGAGACGTCAGATCGTGGGCTGTTACCGACTCGGACGTGGGTCCAGCCCACGTCTCTCCGCCCGGCCGCGCCTACATATTGGAGGCGTTGGCCAACCCTAGCCGTCACGGAACAGATCGCATCTGCCTCCACGCGCTCCGCCCCTGTCCACCGTTCCATTGCTGCTGCTGCCGCCGGTGATCCCATCCCGTCCGCCGCGTACACGGTCGACGGGAGAGTAGGCCTCCGAAACCCCGCCTCTCTAGATCCTGTACGGGAGAGGGGCGATTAGGTTTTTGGGGAGCGACTACGCGACTGCTCGCTGCCGTTCCGTCCGTCTACTTCCTCTACGTCTGCATCGCCATGTCCACCGACGCCGACCGTGCCGCTGCCGAGAAGGCCGAAGCTGACAAGAAGGCGGCCGAGGACGCCGCCGCCGCCAACGCCGCTGCTGCGGCCAACTGGCCTACTGGAGGGTATACCTTGTTTATCCCTCTCCTGTTCATTACTGTTTCCTACTTGCTTGCTGTATGCGTAGATGAATCTGTTATTTGCGTAGTACGAGCTTGCATGGTTAGGTACCAGTACGAAATTAATACTGTCAGCGTCATGTTAGTGATTTATTCCTGGATTAAATTAATCGAAAAATTGCCTATTTACTCAGCAGGCACCATGAAGAGCATCAAGGTGCGTTAGCTCACAACTAGTCGGCTACTAGATTGATAGTGTAGATTATAACCTGTTTCACAAGAAGAATACAACAGTTATGAAGGAGAGAGAGAGAGAGATAAGCATCATTTCTTTGTTTATTGCCTTACATTTGAATATTTTATTTGCAGTGAGCCACAATTTTCAGGCTACAAGCAGACTCTCTGGGACAGCATGCATGATCCCCCTCGTGGTGCTTAAGGAGCAGTCTTCTGGATTCCTCGTCAAAGACAGCTGTGTTTTCGGTGTCGAGTTCATCAAAGTTGTCGCTGTTAAAAGTAACAGCATGTCAGAGACGCTGTTTGTTCAGAAGACTAGCAACATCTGCAGTGATCCGCAAGTCTACACCTGGAACATTGATGATTTCTTTGTGTTGAAGAACCCGAGCACCTCCCCAGAGTTTCAGCTCTGTGGACACAAATGGTAATTGGCCAATAATATTAATTCTTAATTATTGGGTTTATACAGAATTGTCTTTATTTCTTTTGAACTCAAACGCTATCATACTTCGTTTAAAAAAAACAAAGACCGTTGGAGTTCGACCTCTTCTTATCAGTGATGGATTAAACCGTGTGATGTTCTCCAATTTTCAGGTTCATCACTCTCTTTCCATCTGGTCAGGATAAGAATGGGAACTACCTCTCCCTGTCTCTGAGCATGAAGGTTCCGGACACACTCCATAAGGACTCGGCGATCCTGGCATAAGTTAGCATAAGCATCAAAGACCAGGAAACGGGGAACCACGCGAAATCATCAGGTTCGTCCTTTAGTAGAAATTTCACGCAATAGACCAGATTTGAGATGCTAAACAAATTGATATCATCATATTTCCTGATCGACATGTTTTTTTTTGGGGGGGCTTTATGCAGGTTCCAGTTCGAGAATTCTGGCCCCACTTGGGGATGGGAGAAGTTCATATCGCTGGAAGACTTCAAGGACTCATCCAAAGGTTATCTCGTGAAGACCAAGTGCTGCATTGAAGCTCAGGTTGAAGTCATTGGTTCCTCCAAGACGGTGTAGCTAGATTATTCGTCCTCATGGATAATCATGTCTCGTGTCGTGTGTGTGTGTGTTCTATACTTTCTAGAACTGCAATTCTGCATCCGTACCTTTGTTTGTTTGGTCGTGTTGAACGTACAAGAAGTCTAAAACTAATGGCATTGACATGCATGATGATGTGTGTCTTGATGTGGAAGAAGCTTTAGATGGAAACAAATGCGTAGTGGGAGAGACTTGCATAAAGATCAGAAGACACCCTGTGCTTTTGCTGCAGAGATCTTCAACTTTTACAACTTTTAGAGGCGTACTGAGATGAGAAAGAAAGAAAAAATGTTTACACGGGTAGTATAATAGCTACAGCGAAGCTTATTTCCAGAAAGAGATTTATTATCAGATGAAACAGAAGTAATAATAGTCTGAGAAAAAAATCATATGTCGAGCAAACGAATATCTGATTATCTACTATGGTTACATGGGTCAAACGCAATTGATTGAGGGAACCATATGGCTGGAGAGGAAGGGAACTAGAGGTGGGAGGAGGGGGTGAAGACAATGGCGATTCTGCGAAACTTTCTGTAATAGAAAACCCTTTGATCAATGCCAATAGATTTATTTGTAACTCCGTAGCAACGCACAAACATCTTTCAGTACGACGACGTTCGTGAGACAAGCATGGAGAATGGCTCAAGCCGCAAATTCACTTTGAACTATGGTTTTACAAGCAAACTCCTTTCAGAGTGGAAAATATTCTCAACACCAAACTGATGCCTGGTATGAGTTTGTTTCCGGCGTAGTGTCTTGAAAGGTTTTGGAGCTAGTCAAACAGGGGATGTTATGGCGAGTTGGTTCAGGTGAAAGGATGTATTTGGACGGTGTAGCTAGATTATTCGTCCATTTTATATTTATATAAGAATGTCCCTTTTTTGTTTCTTCCAAATAAGAGGACATTTGATCTTGAAACTTTGCTGGTCAACTATACACAAGTGTTACTCTTTTGATAAAATGTTTCAATTTTTTTAGTGAAACATAAATTTGTCAAATTTAAAATTTTGAATGAGTTTAAGAAAAATCTTTGGCACCAAAAATTCCAAAAAAAAAAAATTCTTCACATCAAAGTACTTGTGTGAAGTTGATCTTCTGCAAAGTTTCGAATTCAAATGCTCTTTTATCTGGGACCGTTGAATGACGTTATGCATGTGTCATGCACGTATAGCCATCTAGCTCACGTTCTCTCTTACTCCCTCCGTCCCATAATATAAGAGCGTTTTTTTTACTAGTGTCAAAAACACTCTTATAGTATGGAACGGAGGGATATTATGGGACGGAGGGAGTTATCTCTCTATTAGCCTGATATTAGGATTGTACGTAAGGAAGTGGGCCATGCATGTAATACTATATATATGGCACTAGATGCCCGTAATACAATTGTGTTGCATCAAATCCTTCTCTACATGGTATCAGCCAAATCCACGATCCTCTCCCTAAGTCGCTGCCGCCGCTAGCTACCTCTAGACGCCACCGCCGCCGCTACCTCCATTGTAGCCGCCATCGCCTCTCTTCCCACCTAAGCCGCCGCCACCAACCACCCAAGCCGCCGCCGCAACCCTAACCCTAGCCGCCACCGCCGCCGCACCCGCCTCTCCCTAGCTTCCCGTCCATCCATAAACTACATGGATTCTCCCGTCTCTTCCCTCTCCGGCGGCAGCAGCAAACCCTTTTGCCGGTCCGCCTCCTCCTGTCGCGGCACGCATCCGCGATGTGCCATCACCGATCACGTCCCCATCAAGCTCTCCCATGCTAACGCCAACTTTTACGCATGGAAAACCTACTTCAACCTCCTCTTCCGCGAGTACATTCTTCGCAACCACGTCGACGGCACGGTCAATCTTCTGGCCATGTGCGGCGACGCCGACTGGATAGCCATCGACGCCACCATCATCCGGTGGTTCTTCCTCACCGTTTCCAAGGACATCTTCCACACCATCGTGCGCAACGGCGATGACACTTACACGGTGTGGACCAAGATCATTGGACTCTTCCGGAAAACCGGTTGCAGCGCATCATTTTTCTTCAATAAGAATTTTTTGGGTTGCACCAAAACAACTCTTCCATTGCGAGTACTACATGCGCCTCAAGACTCTCTCCGATGAGTTGCGTGATCTCGAGTTCCCGATCTCTAACGAGCTCCTCCTCTCCACCTTGATGGCCGACCTCAATGAGGACCTCGACAATGTTGCCTCCAACTTGACGCTCTTGGTTACACCAACCTTCCCCAAGGTCGACGTCTATCTCCAACTTGAGGAGCGACGCATCCAGAACCAGAGGACGCGTGCGCTCCACACCGCTCTCGCCGTCGCACTGTCGCGCGGTGCCCCATCCGCACCCATTGGCGCCCGGCTCCCTTCCCGCCGTAGCCACTGGCGGCCCCGGCCTCGGCGAACCGTTCACGACAGTGCAAGCGGGGTGGCCGCAACGGCGAACAGCAGCGCAACACCGCCCCCACAGCCCCGCCCGCCGCAATAGCAGCCAACGCGCCCTAGAGCGGCGGCTACAACTCATGGACAGGAGTAGTCCACGCCTAGTCCATGCCTGTCCCATGGGCGCTGGCTCCTGGCCTCCTCGGTTCTCGGCCAGCCAGCCACCAGGCCTTCTTCACCGCCCCACAGTCGGCCGATGCGCCACACGGCTTCCCCGGCTACACCACGCAGCCCCCCGGTGCTGCAGCCTCAATCGACGTGGGACCCAACGCTTCTCACCGCCCTCCAAACCGTGCCTACTCCAAGCAATTAGGGCGGTGGTCGCGATTGGTTCATGGATACCGGGGCTACCTCTCACATGGCGCATAACCCTGGTAATCTCATCACTTCCCGGCCGACCGCCACGACAACCCGCATCATTGTCGGCAATGGGTCTACCCTTCCCATTACACATATTGGCTCCACTTCCTTTGCTTCTTCCTCCGTTCTGTTATCTCTCAACAACATAGTTGTCTCTCCACATCTAATTAAGAACTTAGTTTCTGTTTGTTCTTTAACTCGTGATAACCCTGTCACTATTGAATTTGACGAATTCGGTTTTTCTGTAAAGGATGCTCGAACCCAGATGGTTCTTCAGCGATGTGACAGCCCTGCCGATCTGTACCCCGTCCAGCCATCATCATCATCCACCACCGCACTGGTCTCCCTCTCCGCCGGGCGTTGATCTTTGGCATGCTCGTCTCGGTCACCCCAGCTCCGCTGCTCTTAGTCAAATTCTCAAGGGGTTTTCTTTTTCATGTAATAAAACGGTTGATCACCTGTGCCATGCTTGTCGCGTGGGCAGACTTGTTCGGCTTCCGTTTAGCTCATCGTCCACTATAGCTTCGTTTCCCTTTCAGTTAATTCATGGTTATGTATGGACTTCACCAATCTCAAGTAATATTGGTTATCTCTATTATCTTGTCATCTTGGACAATTTTTCTCACTATGTGTGGATGTTTCCCTTACGCCGTATGTCCGATGTTGCACGCACTCTCATTGCCTTCTATTCCTATGTATCCGCCCAGTTTGGCCGCTCCATCCATGCTCTCCAAACTGACAACGGAAAGGAATTTGACAACCTCGCCATTCACACACTTCTTAGCTCCCATGGCACTATTTTACGTCTTAGTTGTCCATACACTTCGCAGCAAAACTGCTATTCAGCAGGTGTGCCTTCACATGCACTCCCCTCGCGACGCTCATTGGTCATCGGTGAAGCGGATCCCACGCTACATCCGTGGTCACATGGATATTGGCATCACCTTGCTAGCATCGCCCTCCACCGACATTGTTGCATACTCTAATGTTGATTGGGCTGGCTGTCCTGACACTCGCCACTCCACCTCTGGATACTATGTTTTCCTTGGGCCATCACTCATCTCGTGGCTTCCAAGCATCAGCCCACGGTCTCTCGTTCGAGTGCTGAGGCGGAGTATTGCGGCGTGGCCAACACCGTTGCCGAGTACACGTGGGTTTACCAACTACTTCATGAGTTATGTCACCCCATCCACAAGGCCACTGTGGTGTATTGCGACAACGTCTCTGCCGTCTACCTCTCCGCAAATCCGGTTCATCATCGTCGCACCAAGCACACCGAGCTCGATATTCTTTTTTTTTCGTGAGCAGGTGGCTCTTGGGAACGTTCGAGTTCTTCACGTTCCCACGACTCAACAATTCATGGACATCATGACGAAAGGCTTGCCGACATCCACGTTTGAGGAGTTCCGGCCCAGTCTTTGCATCGCCAGCAACAACGCTTCGACTGGGGGGGGGGGGGGGGGGGGGGGTGTTGAATGACATTATGCATGTGCCATGCACCATATAGTCATCTAGCCCACGTTCTCGCTTATCTCTCCGTTAGCTTGATATTATGGTTGTACATAAGGACATGGGACATGCATGTAATCCTATATACATGGCACTAGATGCCTGTAATACAATTGTGTTGCATCAAATCCTTCTCAACAGGGAGAAATAAAAAAAAAGTTTACCCCCACAAACTTTGATGCAAAAATGGATGCTAAGAATAGAAGATGCAGCTGTATGGTACTAGAATCACAACTTTCCCTTCTAGAATCTCGATACGAACTTCCGGGGCAACACAGAGGCCCCCCGACAATTCCAACTTACTAATTTCATTGCGTCAAGAAAAAACTCCACGCCAGAAAAAAGAATAGAACAACACTAATTGACGTCACCACAACCAACCTAGAGAGCCCAGCTCACCACTTCTTCACGATTCGTCCTTCATCAAAACATCCTGTAGGACATGCTCCTCCGATCAAAGACCAGAAGGACTGAAAAAAGGTCGTCTTCGACTCTGCATCTCCTAGACCCCCTCTGACATCATCAGCCACACATGCGATGACCAGGCGGTTTGGAGCCACCGTTTCTCAATTGAAGACCGTCCTAAACTTGATTAGCTCAAATGCTTCCTCGCTGGCTGCTTAGAGCATGGTTAATAGTATAGCCAACCGTTGGCTATATATAGTAGCCATGTCATCTATAGCCAGCCTAATAGCCAACTCATATAAAAGTTGGCTATAAGATTTTACTACTTTATCACTACATGGCCCATCTTCTTCTCTCACAATACTTTTTGGAGCGCGTGCTGTAGCTGGCTACTAGTTTACAGCCCGCTACTCTTCTATCTTCTCTTCTCTCTCTTCCAACTAAGAAAGAATATAATATTTAAATCCTTATAGCCTGCTTACATCACCCTATTGTACTTGCTCTTAGAGCATGGTTAATAATAGAGCCAGCTGCTGGCTATATGATGTTGCCACATCATCTATAGTCAAGCTTATAGCCAACAAGTACAATAGTAAAATAAAAATATGTACTACTTTGTTGATACATGGCCCACTTCACTCTCTCACAAAGTGTCTAGGAGCACGTGCTGCAGCCGGCTGTTAACTAGTAGCCCGCTTATCTTCTCTCTCCTTTTCTCTCTCTTCCAACTCAGCAAAAATATAATATTTAAAGCCTTACAGCCCGCCTACATCACCTTATTGTACTTGCTCTTAGCAGGACCTGATGCAAAGGCAGCGGTGAACCCCCATGGTAGAGACTGAGAAAACCAGCCGCCGTCCCGGAGTAAATAAGCAGGCACCAACGCCGCCTTGGACGTCGCGTCTTACGTAAAAAAATCATGTCTGATAACCGTGCGCGCTAAAACATTCATAAAAGTCAGATTAATTAGGCATGTGCTCACAAGTGCTACCAATCCGTACAGCGAAGGCGCCGTGCATGCTATACTCTGAGATGCGCTAGCACTCCGATCGACGAGTGAGGCATGACTGTTTTAGTTAGAGCATGATTAATAATATAACCATCGATCAGTTATAAGGAGTTGTCATGTCATTTAGAGTCAACCTAATAACCGGCATGTACAGTAATAATTTTTAAATTTGTACTATTTTATTAATGGCTAACTCACCTTACAATTTCACAAAGTGTCTTCTGCGTCATGCTATACTGCATTCCGCTTTCCTTCTCTCTCCCACCAACTAAGTAAAGATATAATATTTAAGTTCTTGTAGCCTACTTATGCCACCTTATTGTACTTGCTCTTAGTTGTGTATTAATTAGCTGGCATGCATTTATATACGAAGTACTACCTCCGTGCAGTTTATTCATCCCCTTCATATTTTATGTCCAATTTTGACCATACATTTGACTAATAAAATATAAGTTCTATGTCACAAAATTTATATTGTTGGATTCATATTTGAATGAGGTTTTCCAATGATACCATTTTTATGGTGTACTCCCTCCGTTCCTTTATATAAGGTGTATTTATTTTTACAAAAGTCAAACGAGTGGATGTTTGACCAAGTTTTTAGAAAAATATATCAATATCCACAAAATGAAATTTATATCATTTGATCCATCATGAAAAGTAGTTTCATATTTTATCTATTAGGTATTCCAGATGTTGTTATTTTATTCTATAATCTTGGTCAAACATTCAAATAGTTGACTTGCACGGAAACCAATACACCTTATACTCTGGAACGGAGGGAGTATAATGTTAGAAATAACGGACTAGGCCCATTTACAATTTCTGATATCTCAAACAAGGCCAATGAATAAATGACAAGTGATGGTTCTAAAGTTTAGTCTCACCCCGCAATTTGAGGAGGTGTGAGACTTTTTTATAGTGGGTTCTCTTCACCACACTAAATGATGTGTTTGCGGAGAGAAAGAAAAGACCACACACGTGCGCTTACCTGGCCGGGCCGGACAAGAACTCGATCTGAGGCCGGGGCGGCGCCGGCGCGCCACATGTGTGTGAATGGTCCGTCGAATCGGGCCGGTCCGTGGCCTTTCACGACGTGGCTTCCTTTTGCCGTTTTTATTTTTTTGATGTCTTAGTAGACAAGTTAATTGTTTTTTGTCCGGTAAGTGTATGACTTGGAAATTAAGTCGGTTTGAGATCGTGATTGCAACACGATACCGCCTCTGGTTCTGCTATATATACGACTTACCGGCCACGGCCAAAGACAGTACACCAAAATCGAGATAGGGTTGTGCCTCCTCTCTCTACTTGCACCGCCGATGTAGTCTACTCCATCTCGAACACTGGCGTGCACCGGCAAACAGGAGAGTAGGTCTCCGAAATCTCTCGCCCTTGTGATCCTGCAGCGGTAGAGGGCGAATAAGATTTTTTGGGAAGCTCTTTGCACGACTGCTCATTGTCCGTCACCACGGGCCGTCTTCCTTCCAAGTCAGGTGGCGCTACTCATCGTCACCAACATCCTCGTCAAGAACATTGTATTAGCAACAATGAAGGCATCTCAAAACTATCAGTACGTACACCGTGATCTGATCCAATCTCTTACTATGGTTGTTGTTGCATGTTCGATGATGATGTTCATGATGTTTAGTTCGTCTAGTATTTTTGACGTATACATGCTAGTTGTTGTTATAATCATGAATAATATACTAAAATTACTCATTAATTTGCCTAATATTCCAACACATAACTTATTTTTTTGCTAGCTAAATCAAAGGTCAAAGTTTGACCCAAAATATAAAGGGGCTAATAAACCCAGGTGGAGGTAGTACTGATACTTATGCTACAACCCTACTACCGGGCTCACCATCACCATGACTTCATTTCGCAAGTGCATGTTAGCAGGGCCCATGACAAATGGTGTGGTGGCCTAGGGCCCATCTCAAATAAGGGTCATCTATATACCTAAATAAATTATGTAAATGTGATTTGCACATAATAACATCAGCAAGTGTGCAGGGGGGGGCTTGCCCCCCCCCCCCCCCCCCCCTCCCCCATGCTTTCCACCATGTTGTATTTATTTAATACTTGTTTATGATTGACTATATATATCTTGTAATCATATAATCACATCTACATTGTGTCGGTGGGCAGCAAGCCGAGTGCACCGGCGAAGAAGTACGCCCTTGAGCTAGATGATGGTGGGCGACCTGCGCTAGGAGAGTACTAGTTACTACGTGACGCAGGGTTGGCGGCACGTCCACCGCAGAATGCCCCAAGACATAATGCTCGAAGCCGGAATGCCTACTGGCGTACGAGACCGTCACATCGCCTTCCTGGTCATGCTTGGAGGTCTATTCATGTTCTCCGGCGGGTGGCTCAGCCGCGGCGGGCGGCTAGGGCTGGCGCAACTAAATGCGGGTGAACCACATCTGCTCCGGTACGGTGGTCTATTGGGCCGTTCGAATAAATGAAAGATTTCTGTACGGGTGTCATGTCGTAGATAATTACGCTAGCCATAATGGGAGTAACATACTAGTAGATGGTAACATGCATCCTCATGCAATGCCAACTAGGCATATTGATAACATGACATAGTATTAAATAAGAAAAAAAATTGATGGTGGTAACATATTATGTTACCATCACGTAAAGCTTCTCAAGGAAAATTGAGTCTACAAGCTAATAAATACCATCTATGATAATACCTCTATGATACATTGCAAGGTAATATTATAGACTAGTGTCATATGCATGACACTACTCTAAATTACTTCCCACTATGACTTTCCTTGTTACTAAGTGAGAAGAGTACTAGTGGTACTATCACGTATGTGTGTCTTGCCATGTGGCAAAAATTGGTGGGACAGTTACACGTCTGGATGTTGTCTGATACGATTAAAATACGAAGCCCACAGACTAGCACTTGTTCCTATTTTTTGTTCTCTTTGTCATGTTGATTTATTCACTTGAGACTGTTTCTCCATGAGGCCGATGCTTCCTTGCGCCTGAGGTTTCAAGTCGCAAGACTCGTGTGCTCGGTCAAAGCTCATGGTTTGGCTCATGCAAGATTTGAGCCTAAGAGCAAGTATAATAAGGTGATGTAAGCGGGCTATAAGAATTTAAATAATATATTCTTACTGAGTTAGAGGAGAGAGAAAAGAAGAGAAAAGAGAAATGTGTTATAGATTAACAGTCAATTGCAGCACACGCTCTTAGATTCTTTGTGAAATTGTAAGATGAGTCAGGGTGATGAATTCTTATTCTTCACCCCAGCCCTTTCAGCGTCCAATCCATCCCTGCCATAAGAAAACTGGACCTGGGGTAAGATTATAGTATGGTTTGCCGTCGTGAGCCAACCACCAGCAAACTAGACGAGGTAAGATTATGGTTTGCCTTCGTGATCCACCCACCAGCAAACTAGACGAGGTAAGTTTCCTTGTTTTTTTTTTTTTTTTTTTTTGAAGCTTTTTCTTTTTCTTTGAAGCTGATAAGTTTCCTTGTTGGTAACGTAATATTACGACCCACCGACGTGACACCAGATTACGTACAGATTTCCTTTTTTTTTCTTTTTGCCTCCATGAGCCAACGACCACGAAACTGATGTAACAACTGTACCGACAAGTGACATTTCCCACGTAAATTCCTGTTACATACGTTGTAGAAATAAATGTAAGCAATATGCCGTTTACTATTTATAAAACCAAATAAAACCAATATTTCACATGTCAGGACAAAAAAACAATGAAAGATGCACCACTATAGCTTATTGCGCAATTGTACTTGTCAGCACAAAATCACATGAAATAAGAATAATCAGCAAGACCTCGAGTACTCTTAAAATCAGACGACACAAGAACTTTTCACATGGCCTCGTGTGCCCATAAAAGTTTGCTACATAAAAACGTTTTCTATAGATTCGTGCAACGTAATGACTATCAGCTATATCTCCCATGCATTGGTACTATATAACTAAAAGTGGTATACATGTTGTAATCAACACATGAGTGCCTCTAGATACTTCGTCTCCAAGTCGCTTACAAACTTCGTCCTTCCTCGATTATAGCAGAATCCCTATTTGCCAATTTCCTGATAAAATCACAAAACGTGGATCAAGTGAGATAATCAGATAAGGTCACCTAAAAAAATACACGCATATTTGCATATGGTGCAGCCGATGAACCAGAAATGCAACCAATTTATAAACGATATTTGCTCATCATGTACATTCTACTTCCGTACCTTACAAAAAAATGCAAGGCATATTCAAGCAGTGACTTTCATAAGGAAATTACGCTATAGCCCTAAAGTCGATTACACTAGGGGAATTCTGCAAAGAGGAGAAAACAGCATGTTTCCATGGAGTTCATCATGATTGATGAAAATAACTAGAGCTTAGTTATATGGAGCGGCCTCACGTGGATCACTCCAACAACAAAACTGAACTAAAGAATGAACCGCGTTTCAATTGATATAAACCACATCAAGAAACAACACTAGTTGGAAACAAATACCTTTCTTTTGACATTGGATATTTGTACCTCCATGAGAATCATGAAACAGTAGAAGAACATGCCAACAAAAATTAACACCTAGCATGTACCCAAACTACAAGCTGAAGAACAATTGCAAGAACCCAAACTACAGGCTGAAGAAAAATTGCAAGAGGCTAGATACCAAGGTCGCAGCTATGCTTGCGTTGTGGTAGATGCCGCAGGACGCCTATGCAATTTCTGTTGACCAGCTCGATACCAACATAGAACTGCTACCTAACTAGAGGTCAACCAGGCAGCACATGGCAGGTAAAATTTAATAATGCTCTGCAATTTTATTCCACTAGTTCAAAACAATCGAACACATTAAAAAATATGCAACAAAAAATGTTGGTTCTAAAATTGATAAATGGGTTCTTACCCATTACAGTTTCCAGAAACCAGTGGATCTAACATGGTGATTTTTGGCAGAAACTTCAGGAAAAACTTACAACAACTACTATTGTTCTCTAGTGAATGATCGCACTAAATATACATGGACATATAATGCCAAAGTAGAGTAAAGGGTAATGCCATCACCCAGATCACGTTTTACAATTAAATGCTTATGTAATTCGGTTTTACAAGACATCTTTTTTGTATCAATAAACACGTACACAGTTCTATGAGCTAACTAAAGGCCATGTATCGTCATATGACGTGTTGATCCCAGAATGATTAGTTTTGCTAAGCATACCTAATGTTGCCATTGGAGTGTCCAAAACTGAAATGCATAGTGCTAATGGAAGTAGTACAGTACAGGTTAAACTCAAACTCAGAAGAGAATGAGTGTGTCTTCCTTGAGAGGCAAAACCTAGACATGCCCATGCAAATGTGATGGTGTCACCTTTTCTCGGTTACTGTAAGCTACTAGCACCAGTATCAGGCTATTTTTCTTTAAAACAAACATCAGTTGGTGAGATTTGCCATGTTTCTTCAATGGATCTTCCAAGAATGCAAGTGTGGCAGCTTTATTATGGTTATTATTGATCCTACTATCAGTGGAGTTAGTTTTTCAGAAAGAAGATAAAAAAGAGAAGCTACAAATCAGTAACAAAAACACATAAGTGTCAACTGAACCAAAACTTGCAAAATCATCTTGCGCTTCTTGGTTCCTGTATCGATGAACAAGTCAGTAGGAGCTAAAACAAGACGAACCAAAGTAGAAACAGGATTAGGACCTCTCAACAGTTAACAGAAACAGGATTACAATCCGTCCTAATCCTATTTGTAAGAATTCTGAGAGAAAAGATAAGAGATATAGGGCCAACAAAAAATAGGAGCATGTCCAAATACATTTTCCAAACTTGCATGCGACCTAGATTGCATCGCTTGTTTACATCAACGTAAAATTGGAACATGTCCAGTTTTATTCTTGTGTTCAGTGTGCATCAACAGATCAAAACTAGAAATAAATAGGTGCTTAACCATTCATCATTCGCCTTAAGCACATTGTAAAAATGTGAGAAGCAAACCTGAGAAAGGTTAGTGTACTGAAGGTGGATGCAGTGCTTTCACAGAGGTGACAAAGAGCTACAAAATGTACCATGAATTGTAAAGGGAAAACAAAATTCTGCATCTTGTCATTTTTGCTAGTTGCTACCATGTCTCACTAGTGTTCAGGTCTGCACCTTCAGAAAAGCGTCACTAGTGTTCAGTTCTGAAGCAGATTCAGAATGATGGGATGACAACGTAAATACAGTAGCAGCATCCCAACTCCATTCTATGTGAAAATGGCCGGAATCGGTTCCTTTTTTTTGTAGAAGTGGAGCTCTAAAGAAGAAATAAGGAACAGTTCATCTAAAACAGAGAAGAAAGACAAGAAACAGGGCTATCACGTTTGGCTGGATCTAAGAAATACTCTGGTGTTGTTCCTCCTCCGCAGCTTCTCCTCCTGCGTGATCCCCACCTCCTTGATTTGATCCCACAGACGAGCTAAGGTTTTCTCCATCACCCCCTTCAGTATGCAAGCTCATCTCTTCTCTTTCATCTCCTTTCTTGGTCTTCTTACTCTTTCTTTGCCCTGTTCCCCAAAAATCTAGAACCCTAACCCTAAAAATTTAGAAATTCATGGAGGAAAGGGAATGGAAGAGGAGGAGGGAGGTATTACCGGCGAGAAGACCGCTGACAATGGAGAGGGACGCTGGAAAAGGTCGTTGCCGCCGCCGAGCTCGCACCAGATCGATGCACTGCCCAATTCGCCTCCTGGTCGCTACCGCATGAAGAGGGAAAGGGGGAGTACTCCACGCAGGAGAGTGGGGAGTAGCCCTCGCTTCAGGATTGTCCCTCCGGCGCCATCGCCATGGCTGCCGCCGCCTCCGCAATCGCCAGCGAGGAGGGGCCGAGGAGAGAGGAACGTCCTGGAAAGGGAACCGCTCGCACCTGTTTTTTTTTTCGAACACGGGTGGAGACGTAGACTAGACTAGCTCCAAAGGACCAGCCAACCGTTCGCATCAACGTAAGCGTAAGCAATGTAAATTTACGGCGGTAGACATGGAGTAGTATTTTTTATCGGCCGAGGATTGATTAAGCCACACTGTTGCTCGGTCGAACCACTAGGGTGAAGAATTACTTATTCTTCACCCTGCGTCTTAAATAGAAATAGAAAGTCTATTCATCATCCAGGGTGCAGAATAAGTTATTCTTTACTCGAGGTAATCTTACGATCATTTTATAAATAAATTACATTTAAAATACAAATAGTTACATTCATATTGATTCACTGCGTAAAATTTGGCATAAGAAAAAAAAATATAGGTCATAAGACCAGAAAAAATGCATTTTATGTACATTTTACACTATATTTTTACATTTATAATTTTACGTAACATAAAATATTTTTACGGCGATTATATATTTTCTTACATTCTCTTTTTACGTCTGAAATAAGACAAAATTTACGGAACGTAAAATTACGGTGCATTGATGTTAAAATAGAGGGGGGTGAAGAATAACTATTCCTCACCCAGGGTGACGAATAGTCAATCCCTATATATATATATATATATATATATATATATATATATATATATATATGTATATATACATATGTATATATACATATGTATATATATACAGGACTGCTTTTCTGTACTCCTGGGTGTATGTACTCCCATCTTCAATATACCTCATATACACATTGATTATACCTCTTTATTATTTTCAATATACTTCATTAAATATTCTAAAATATCCCAATACGAGTTTTGTGGAAAAAATATTATTTGCGACGTACTTTTTGTAATATACCTTTTTCATGTATGAACAAATCAGTATATACGTAAACCTTTAAAAATATATAGACTCACATAATTTTTTTCGTGGAACTCATTTTGGGGTATCTATTAATTATTAATGAAGTATATTAAAAATAATAAAGAGGTATAAAATATTCATCTATGTGGTATATGAGCAGTGAGAGTACGTACTCCCAGGAGGACATAGCCATTTTCCTATATATACAGTGATATATATACAACCGGTCTATTCTCCTAATATTAGAAGAATATTTATTCTGCTAACACTTTCGAACTGCACGCTCAACGTAACTGCACGTCATTGTTGAAGCAAGAGCACTGCAGTACTGATGCGAATGAACTTCTCGTCGCAAAAAACTGCACGTAGTTTTTTCGGTACTGTTTTCGCCTCCGGTTTTTAAACCGTTTGTCGGAATGAGGCGTCTAATATACCGTTGGAAAGCTATAGATTAGGCGCAACTTCGCCATGTTAAATATTTTTTGAGATTCGTCACAGTTTAAGAGCAGTTTCAAAAACGGTGCGGCGCCCGACGAGTGGCAGCGAGCGTCTTTTCGCGTTTTTTTCTAAACCGCTCGTCGGAATGAAGCAAATGATACGCCGTTGGAAAGATATCATTGAGGCGCAACTTTTTCATATATATTACTTTGTCTAATTCATTACGGTTTAGAAGCAGTTTTAAATTTACTAAATCGCGGAATTTTGTTTTTCAATTTTTTTGCAATTTTCGGTACTGTTTTCGCTCCTATTTTTTAACCGTTTGTTGAAACGAGGCGTGTGATACGCCGTTGGAAAGCTACGGACGAGGCACAATTTTCATATGTAGAATTTTTTTTGAGATTCCTTATGGTTTTAAATTAATTTTAAAAATGGTGCGGCGGACGACGAGTGGCAGCGGCCGTTTTTCGCGAATTTTTACACCCCGCTGGTCGGAATGATTGAAATGATACGCCGTTGGAAAGATATCGACGATACGCAACTTTTTCATGTAGAACACTCTCTCTAATTCCTTACGGTTTAAGAGCAGTTTTGATTTTACCGAAATTCGGACACTCTGTTTTTCGCGACAACAAAATCGACGAAGGAACTGCATCAGACAGGAAACCGCACTGCTTCAGACTGAAAATCACACTGCATCAGACGGGTAAACGAATTGCATCATTTCTTTTCTCGGACCAAAGTTTTCTCAGACAAGGAAATGGAGTGCACTTCACATCGGGTGTAAGTGAACCGCAACACTATCGAAAAGTGAACCGCATTACTTTTTTTGTCGTTTTCGTAACATTTTTTTCTCTACTCCACATTGGGCGTAAGTGAACCGCATGAGTTTTTGTTGTCTTTCTTTCTAATTTTTTATGAATAAGAGTGGACCGCAGAGATGAGGGCAAGTGAACCACATCAAGCGAAAAATGAACCGAGACACAAGTCTAAGTGCACCGTATGATTTTTCTTGTCTTTTTCTAACTTGTTTCATAGGATTAAGTGGACCATATTTGTCAATGTTAGTGTGCTGCATCAAACAGGAAAGCGCACTGCAATGTCATGACAGAGGACTGCACGTGATTCTTTTTGTTATTTTTTTAAAACGAAAAGAAATGCATAGTACAGTTGAGCGAACCTCTAAAAAAACAAAAAAGACTGCATAGTATAGTGGAGCGAACCTCTCCACACAATAGAACTGAACCTCTCTGTGGACAAAAGTGCACCTCTCGACACAGTTTTTTTGCATGTCCAATGTATATTGAGGGGGAACTGAAACTTGGATACAACAGCAGTGCACTTCATTTTTATGCTATTTTTGCATTGTACAGGAACATAGGCCTCCGGCCGGCTACAACGCAAAACACACACATACACACAAAACCATCATGAGCACACTGTACTGCAGTCGGGATGGAATCGACAGCAACCAAAACGAACTGAAGGCCGTCGCCGGTGAACTGCATGTTGGGGAAGGAGAGAGCTGCGAGGGGGTGCTCCGGTGAACCTCCGGTGATGTGTGCGAACAGCAGCGAAAACACTAGCGATTTGGGTACTGCACCAACGATCCAACCGACCTGCAACGAAGAGCAACCTGCACTGCTCGCCGTCAACGGAGAACAATAATGAAGAATTTGATCTGGGCATCTTTTGTTGTACCTGCTGGTACGCCATGGGAAGGGGACTGCCGGAGTCCAGGGAAGGGGGGAGGGATCCCGTGTGGGTGAGCGCCATGGGACGCGTCCACGCTGGGAGGTGCGGGGTCGCGTGGCTGGAGGAGCGAGCCGAGCTTGACGGATCCAGGGGTTCCTCGCTCCACCACGGACGAGAGGAAGCCGAGGTGAGGAGCGCGGCGGCGGGTCGTGTCGCGGAGGCACGGTGGCGGGTCGGGGATGCGGCGGCGGGACCTCCTGAGCGTCGGTGTTGCTGGTGGAGGCCGGGTCCGGCGAGGAAGGCAGGGGATCCAGAGCATGGCCGCGCGGGGGCTCCCCTGTCGCCCGATCCAGAGCAGCCCAACGGTGACGGCTGAGGCACCGCGCGGCGGATCCTCGCCGGATCTGGGGTCGGGACAGGGGGATGGAGGAGCTGCGGGGGACACATGGAGCGCGGCCGCGCGCGGCACCTCTTGCACCAGGAGGAAGAAGGCAGGGGCGCTCCGGCGTTGGGAGGAAGGAGGCCAGGGGCCTAGAGGCAACAGAATGGGCGCCGTGGCCCGCGGGCTCCTGTGTGGAAGGTGGAGAGGATCAGGGGGATGAGTCGTGTGGTGGCCGGTGGAGGTTGGGAGTAGGGAGGGAGGCTAGGAGAGGAAGCGACGGTGGGAGGGAGGAGAGGGTGGCCGGCTAGCTGGGGAAGGCAGGTTGGGCGGCGCCGACGAGCTCCTGATCCAGATCGGGAGAGGAGAGAGCGCGGAGGTAGGTGAGGGGAAGAAGGTGGTTAACCGGGGGTGGGGTTCGTGCGTGGTAGAAGGTGGGGCGGGTTTGGGGCTACTACAGTTTTTTGGGGGTTTCTGTGCGGTCCGGTTCCAGTGGACGTAGCAGTGCTCAAGTGTCAGCATAATAAGCCTAGGTGTTAGGAGAATAAGACTTTTAAGAGTGTTATGAGAAAAGAGTACTAGTAGTACTATCACGTATGTGGGTCTTGCCATATGCATATGACACTATGCCTAGTATACACAACCCGTCTATTCTGCTAATATTAGCAGAATAGTTATTCTGCACACAGTTCCGAACTGCGCGTTCAACGCGAGTGCATTGCATCTCTGTACGAAGGGCACTGCAATGCCAGGTGAGAGAACTGCTTCGTCGCTTGTGGTCCGTCCGTATGTTCTGGATGCAATCGGGTGTTGCGGGATGATTTTAGTTGTTTCTGGACGCCCGTTGTCCATTATTCTTTGTAATTTACTGGAATCCCGGCTAAAATCTGCACAAATCATTCGATTTGGCGGACGAGCTTTTCTCTGTTCGTTCGTGTTCATGTGTGATTCGATTTTTTTGCGCTCGTATGTGGTTTGTTAGTAGGAATTCTTAGCTTGCGTTCGTTTAATCGCTCCCGTTTAGCTATAATCTGCGTTTTTGTTCGTAATTTGCTATCATTTTTGTGAAATCGATTGTGCGGGCGTGATGAGCTTTGTCCGCTCCTCTGTGTTTTTTGGTTTTCTGGATTTTTACGTGTTGATGCGTTTTGAATCTTGCAACTAGTGTCTTTCTTTCGTTTGAATCGACTCTATTGCATCTGTAATCAGTATATTTTGGTGTCAATTTTTTGAGAACAGCGTATGTTGTTCATCCTTTACTTTTTTTGGCCCGTGAGCTCGATTCAATTTTTTGCGGCCTGCTCTTCAAAATTGAGTGTTTGCACATGGATTAGGCGAGATGTCGAACTATGACTGTATTTGCTAACCTCTGTTAGTCTGAAAACATGTCTGGATCTCTGCTGCTTTGTTTTCATTGTTGCAGTTCTTTCATATGTTGTAGTGTACTGCATGTTTGTAAGTAGTGAACTACACTAGAACTGCATTACAGTGTACACGATAGCCTCTGAGATTTCTCATTTTTTGTAAATGCATTATGTGGTTGAGCGAACTTCAAAGTTTGGACTATCGTATTGCATTGTTATACTGAACATAACTGCATACTAAGACAAGTTTTAAAATAGCAGAGGTGAACTGCAAAAGTTTCGTCCATTCACACTGCATTGTTACTACGTAGAGCACTGCACTCTTTAATATAGCGCACCTCACTATATGTATTAGAGAACTGCATTTCTCCCACCAACTTGGCAAAAGAATGATAAACTGATGGAGATGAGCTCACATACATTAAAAAAGGACGGTTCAGACCGTTTGAAGAATATAGAGTTGCGTTGTCTGATGGACTAAATTTTAAAAGCATACAGCATAAAGGGCTTGCTTTATTTTAGACAGCCTACAGTGCAAATATTCTAAATAACAGGGAGCCTTTTTCCCTGTAGAACATCGCCATCGCCACTTCTCCGGCCTCAAACCCATTCTGGGAGACAAACTCCTTCCAGCCAGCAGTTATGTTGAAACAGCCATCAGAGTCAATGTGGTAGTTAGCTTGCATGTATTCATACCCATTCTTGTGCATTGTGTCCAAAATAAGCTTCCCTGAAGTCGGAGCAGCAAACCTTATTGTGGATGGCAGTTTCTGCATTTTGGCATGCATGGAAAAAGAATCTGTATAAGTAAACACCACACGGTTTGCTATATCTTAATAGGATCTGTTTATATTGACTTAAATATGTATAGATATATGACTACTATTAATAAAGCAGTTGCAATATATGAACCAAAATATATACGGACTTGACCACTAACTTTAGTAGAATATATACTATTCTGCTAACACTTTGGCACTGCAAGTTCAGGTTTGGTGTACTGCTCTCGAATAGCAAGAGCACTGCATCACTGGGCGATTGAACTGCTTTTGTTCGGGTGTTGTGGATCGTCTGTTCAGTTTTGTATTTAACTGGTGTGGACATCTGAGATGGGACTGAAGAAAAATATATAGAACCACCTAGTGTTAATTTCTGACAAATCTGAACAAAAACACAGATCTTGGCATTGATGATAAGACTGAAGAAAGTGATGGAAATATACATTCAGATGTGTATTTGCAACCTGATATGGTCAAAAACTAAGAGGGGGAAAGACATACCCATGATTCCTCAATGTCTTCAGTTGTGAGGCGATAAAGAAATGGGGCCCGAAACCCACGGTTTGTGGTCAGCAGGTAGGAGAGCTGACTGCGCCGCTCAGACTCGGTGAGCTCCAGACCATCAGAGTACACGCATGCCTCCGCTATCGGCACCATCCTTGCGAGGCAGCCGCACGAACAGTCCATGGTAGGCTCAGTGGAAAGGCAGATAACAGGGGAAAGGCAGAGAACAGGGGGGAATGGGCGGAACCCTAGATCTGGGCTTTGAAGAAGAGAAGAAAATGGAGGAGTTTTGTGAGTTTGGAGGACGAATGGATAGGTTTTATGCAGCCAGGATGACTGCCGATTTTTCAATGAAAGTAATAAATGCTGCGGTAGGTGGTAGGCGGTAGAAGGAATCTGTTTCAGTTTGCGGAACTGCATTTCGGAAGTAACAGCACTTCTTCGTTGACCATACATCACTGCATTGTTGGAGGCTGCGAACTGCACTTCAGTTGTGAATTCCAGCTCCCTGCATTTTTTGTGTGAACGAACTGCAGTTACTGGCTAGGTGTGGGGGGCCCACATTTTTTTTGTGGTTATTCATTTAATTTTTTTCCATTTTGTTGTTGTTGATAAACTCATTGTAATGCCTCTTTTTTTTGAGTCTTTGTTTTCTTTAGTGCGCCGTCGAATGTGAGAATATTTATATTAGATGCAGATATCCATGTCGTCGCGTGTTGGGCCTGTTGGGGAGTAAGTAACATTCGGCCCAGGTAGGCCTGCCCGCACGGCTTCTTCGCTCTGCGGTGTGGGCATGCGCCAAAGTTTAGTCCCACCTCGCCTGCCGAGAGCGTCCACGACCGGTTTATAAGCCCTGGCGAGGCAACCATTTCGATCTCCTCTTGATACTTATTGGGCGCTTACACACGGTGCTCGCTGCTCCACGCCCGCTGACCTGTGGGCTCAAGTCTTCGTGGCCCCATGCATCATGGCTCAGAATGGACTCGCCTATGGATCTCTATGGGCGCTGTCTTAGTATGAGACTGGTTGGGGCCATGTTGCACCTGGGCGGTCACCTTTTTTTCGTATGTTACATACTTGTGTTTTTTTAGAGTTAAATACACCACGGGTGCCTTAACTTGTCATGTCCGGCCAGTTTAGTGCCTAAAGTTGTAAAATACACGAAAGTGGTGCTCTAACTTGTCCGGCTACGCAAATACGGTGCCTCCTACAGTATTCGGGCATATGCTTTGCCCGCATGGCGAGCCAGTATGTTGGCGGCCCGCATGTGAGTGACCGGGAGAATTTTTTACAGCCAACCCCTTATTTATTTACACATAATTGTATCGCATTCGCAGACTGATGGGTCCAACCTGTCAGGTTTCGATCCCGCATATCAGCTACACCAAGCACGGTTGTATGTGCAAATCACACATATAATGAAATTTATAATAATTATACTGTGCGAGATATTAAAGAGAAATAAGAAAGAAAAAAGGGATCCGCAATTTCAAACCCAGGAGCTCACGTGTGCCACCCTTGCAATCTAGCCAATAAACCAAGCAAGATTTTATGTTTATTTAGAGCATCTAGTTGGAATTTTCCTACGGATTTATTTGTCTCGCCCTCTAAAAGATGTAAACATTATTTCTCCATTTTAGGCATCACGTGATGTCGTGCCTCGTGGTTATATTGTTCACCGAGGGACCTCTGCTAACAAAACACCATTTGTTGCCTAAATGAGATAATTTACTTCTTAAACGTTTTAGTATCAAGTGGGGTTTAGGGAATATGCCGGTGCATTTGAAAAAAAAAAGTTTTTGAAACATGTTTCACGGGTATTATAAAATTGTAAACGTATTTTCGAAAGATGTTTGCCATGCGTTCAAAAAATTGACAACATGTATTTTAAAAAATGTTCAACGTGCATTGAAAATGTTATTGTGTAAAATTATTCTTACATTTCTACGAACACATTTAACATGTTTTAATACATTTATAGAATTACTATTATTACACACTAATTTCTAATACACATTGAACAGTTAAATTGTCAATATTTTTAATTGTGTATTTTAAACATATACTAATACAATGAAGATACACACTAATTGTCCGTGCTCGTGGTCCTGCATGAAGATACATAAATTTACACAACAATTTTCAATATAGGTCGAACTGTCTAAATCCACATACATTTCTAGAAAACGTTCATGTTAACCTCTTCAAAATACACAATAATGAAAATAGAATAGATTTTAAAATAGACAATAATGCTCTACTGATAATTACTGTATTTTTTATTTGGTTAAATTTACATATCATGAAAACTAAACAAGAACATGATTTTTTTTAAATGTAAAAATGTGTTGAAGAATTGTAGACTGATACGCCAAATTGGTCTGTATACATTTCTAGCTAATACTACAACGTATAACTTAGTTTGACACGATGGCCAGCATGTTATTGCATTAAGCAGGATGTCCCAGCTTCAAATTTCCATCCCAACAAAAATAAAAAATCATTCGTCCACTTTCAGCCACTAACTTATGGGTCGCCGCCATGCTGGCACGCCACATGGGCAAGGCATACACCCGAATACGGTAGGATGCATCGTATTTGCACGATCAGACAAGTTAGAGCACCATTTTCGTGTATTTTACAACTTTAGGCACCAAACTGACCGCACATGACAAGTTAAGGCACCCGTGGTGTATTTAACTTTTTTTTTATTATAGATTATGCACTGCTTTGTTAGAACATTGTGAACTATATCTATGAACATTCTGTACTGCATGTCCCTACATTTCCGCACTGCCTGCATGTACAGGACGGTTTGTGCACTTCATGGATCTTCATTTGTGCACTGCATGTTCGTTCGTTTATGCACTGCCATGTGCACCTGCTTTGTGCGGTATCCGAATCACACACTCTGTGGTATGTTTATAGTTTTTAGTGGACTGCAGCATATTCTAACAGGGAACTGCAACATTGTACTGGAAATAAACTTGTTCATAACATGCTTCGATATGTCCTGGCTAGCCACCATATCATTGATGGTGGTGCCAATCGGGTGCCTCGGACCTTCGTCACTCCTCCGTCGCCGATCGTGCGCCATCATGAGGACTTCGTGGTCGCTGAAGTGATGCCTTTGCCACCACTGGATCAAGTGGGACCTGCAAGGGAGGATGTGGTGGATTACCTGGAACACAGAGGAGTTTAGGTTCGCTCTGCTCAGCCATGGATTTGCGGTGTTGGTCTGTTTCAGCTTAGGGATGCCGGGGTCAGATTTCCTCTTCTGCAGCTTCCTCCTCAACCTATTGGCAATGATAGATTTGTTCGTTTCTTTAGGTATGATGAGGGAGTTGGGTATCGGGGCACTCATGGTTTTCGGGATGGTTGTTTGATGTTTCTTGGAATACCCCTGGATTTGCGGACCACAGAGAGCATAAGGGCAGTGGTAAACACTTTTGGAAAATTTCAGCATTGGGTTAGTGATGATCCGTACTTGGTCAGGACCATTGTTTTTGCATCGTTTCCAGATGATATTCTGGTTCCTCGCGATGTGGTTTTCTCTGATTATGCAGCATATGGTGGCGCTAAGGTCTCTTGGACTGCACCTTGCTATATCCTGGGGGCCAACTTTGCTGACCAGATGCCGGAGGATGAGGACCTGATGCCTTTGGATGGAAATCCGCATCCGCTGCCTGGTGAATTTGTGCCAGATGTGCATAACTTTGTTTTGCCTCCTTACCCAACATTGGGTTGGAATGATCTTCCTCCAATTCCGCCGCCGATGCCTGATCATGTTGATCAGGATAACTGGGGCCATGGTCATTGGGGCGATGAGGAGCCTGCACACCAAGAAGAGCAGCAAGTCCAACAAGATATGCCAGTGCAGGATCAGGAATCTATGGTGATCGATCATCTAGCCTCTTCAGAGTCAGAAGTTCAGATGAATGCTGCCATTGTCATTGAGGATGATCTTCAACGGTAGCATGATGCTAATGCCTGGGCAATTATCCCTTATCAGCCCCCTCTCATACAGCTTGAACGTATCATGGTTGGGGCTGTGAGGGTGGTTTATGGCCCTGTTCTTCCACCTGATCTTGCTTGGAGAAGGACCTTTGAAACTCTGATGCAGGTTTGCCCCATGCAGCAAAAACCAATACCCATGCCCACTTTCAGTCTGGAGCCCATTGTGCTTTCCAAGAGGAATTAGGCCTTGGCCTTTGATGATGTGCAAGTATTATCTTAGCTTGAGTGGAAGGAGGCCCAGCCTATGAGCCCTGTTTGAACCCGGCATGTTGCCAGGTCCTTATTTCATGTGTTCTGCGATGTCTGATGCTACACTGGATCAAGTCAAGGAGGCTGAAGTTCAGATTTGCTCTAATGCAACAACTGATGATGCATTCTCATTCACGGCTCAGTGTGACAAAAAGAAGTCCCGATGTCTCAAGGCAATGGCTCCTACGTCGGTGGTGGAAACTTCCGTGCGTAGGTGCACCAGGGGATCGGTTAGACGCGATGGCTATAAGCCTGTGTTTCAAGAGCTTCAGTCTCAGCCTAAGAAGAAGAAACCAAGGTGCAAACCATTTACTGCCACTCTCTCAGATGATCCTCAGGACAAGGATGATGCAGGTATGGGTGCTAATGATGGTGCAAATCTGTGTGGTGTGCCACCTCCTACTCCCATCAAGAGCATTCAGGAGATTGGCCTAGATCTGGGAATTGCTGCGGACAAGCTGACTGTGGAAAGGCTTATGGCTAATCCAGATGAAGGAACCAATACCACTATTGATGATTAGCTTTCTGCTAAGTCTTTGGGTTTGGCAAGCCCCTAAATTGGTTGATCTGTTTTGCTATGAACTGTCTGAAATTATGAGCTTCTGGGTTTGGCAAGCCCCTAAATTGGATGTTTTATTTTGCTTGGAACTGTCTGGAACTCATGATTGCTGTAATAATCTTGTATGGAACTTATTTGTCTGTTGCACCTTGTGTGCTTGAAGTTCTATTATATAGCACTTCTATGCTCTTTCTTTTATGTTGTTCATCATGAGTAACAATAATTATAGGAGCTGGAGTGTGCTATGTTGGAATGTGAGAGGTCTAAACTCTCCTGCTAGGCAGCGTGCTGTTAAGCAAAAAAATAATGAAAGCCAATGTGTGGTGGCCTGTTTTCAAGAGACAAAGTGTAGTAACTTTGATATCAGAGACCTTAGCCTTTTGCCCCAAGCAGTTTGATACTTTTGCTTTTGCACCTGCTGTGGGTGCATCTGGAGGGATTCTTCTGGTATGGAATTCTGCTGTTTTGTTTGGCATGTTGGTGGAAATCCAACCTTTTGCAGTGGTGGTTAATTTTACTTCCAGGCACAATAATGAGCAGTGGACACTTGTCTCTGTATATGGGCCCTGTCAAGGGGAGCCTAGGGATATTTTTGTTAATTGGTTATATCATCTAAATATTCCTGTGGATGAAAATTGGTTATTGCTTGGCGATTTTAATTTTATCACATCCATTGAAAACAGGAATTTGCCTGGTGGTGATGTTATTGACATTTTTATCTTCAATGAGATAATTGGCCATCTTGGGTTGTTCGAGCTCCCTTTGAAAGGAAGGTCTTTTACTTGGTCTAATATGCAGGATACCCCTTTGCTTGAGCAGTTAGACTGGGTTTTTACCTCCACCAATTGGATTACCTGTTATCCAATCTATGAAGTAATTCCACTTGCCAGAACTACTTCAGATCATGTCCCATGTGTGGTAGTCATTAAAACCACAGTTCCAAAGTCTAATATTTTTAGATTTGAGAATTATTGGATACAGATGGAGGGCTTTTATGAGTGTGTTAAGAAGTCATGGGAAAAACCTTCTGTTAAAACACACATCACTGCCATCATTGCTGATAAGTTAAAAACTTTAAGGCAAGATCTCAAAAGGTGGAAGCTTGGTATTTCAAAGCTCAAAATTCTTATTGAAAAAAGCAACAAGGTTGTGATTCTTCTGGATAATTTGGAGGAGTTGAGGCCACTATTCAGACAGGAATTTAACTTCAGAAAGATTGTCAAACTTCATGTGGAGCATTTGTTGCATTTGCAATTCTTGTATTGGAAGAAAATATGTACCATCAGATATATTAAAGTGGGTGAGGAGAATACTAAATTCTTTCATTCTATGGCAACTGAAAGATTCAGGAGGAATTCTATTGCTAGTCTGCAACTTCAGGATGGGTCTGTTATTTCTGAACACAGTCAGATGGAAGGAATTATCTGGACTGCCTTTAAAGGAAGAATGGGTGTTTCTAGAGGGATTAATATGGGTTTTGATCTACAAGCTCTGCTCAAGCCAATTCCTGGATTGGATGCCCTGACTAGACCATTTACTGTTGAAGAAATGGATGAAGTAGTCAAGCACATGCCTATTGACAAGGCTCATGGGCCAAATGGTTTTAATGGCCTCTTCTTCAAAAAAATGTTGGCCCATCATTTGTAAGGATTTCTATTCTTTAGCCCAGGATTTTTATGATGAGAAGGCCAAGCTGGAAAACATTAATGGGTCATATATAACTTTAATTCCTAAGAAATTGTCACCAGAGGCTGTTGGAGATTATAGACCTATCTCTTTGACAGGCATGGGAATTAAGTTTCTGACTAAGATTGCTGCAAATAGATTCCAAGAGCTCATTATGGATTGCATTCACAAAAACCAATATGGGTTCATCAAATCAAGGACTATCCAGGATTGTATTGGCTAGACTTTTGAATATCTTCACCAGTGTCATCAGTCCAAAAGACCCATTCTAATTCTCAAGTTGGATTTTGAGAAAGCTTTTGACTCCATTGAGCACTCTGCCATCATTGAAATCATGAAGCACAAATGGTTTAATGCCAAATGGACCAGTTGGATCAAAGAGATACTATCCACTGGAACATCTTCAGTGCTTCTCAATGGTGTGCCTGGCAAGCAGTTTTTGTGTAAGAAGGGGGTGAGGCAAGGTGATCCTATATCTCCTTTGTTATTTGTACTTGCAGCTGAACTTTTGCAGTCAGTAGTCAACAGTATACATCTCAGGGGAGAGCTTCAATTGCCTATTCCATGTCATGACAGAGATTAACCTATAATTCAGTATCCTGATGACACTCTTATTAGTGTCCTTGCTGATGAGTCTCAGTTGTTAGCTTTGAAGAGGATGATGTTGGTTTTTTCTCAATCCACTGGGCTTGATGTTAATTATCATAAGTCTTCAATGATTCCTATTAGTGTTATCTAGGAGGAAACAGACATGCTTCCTTCTATCTTTGGCTGTCAGGTAGGAAAGATGCCATTCACATATCTAGGCCTTCCAGTTGGCACTACTAGGCCAAAGATTGTTGATCTAATGCCTCTGGTTGATTGTATGGAGAGGAGAATGACTGCTAGTTCCTCCTTTCTTGCTCAAGGTGGAAGGCTGCAATATCTGAATTCTGCTCTGTCATCACTGCCAATCTTTTTTCTTTGAAGTCTATTTATTCCTCCTGGTATTTTAAAGCAACTTCAGAGAATTCGAAGGCGGTGTTTGTGGAGGAAGAATAAGCAGGAACCTGCTCCTTCTCTTGCTGCCTGGGATCTTATCTACAGGCCCAAAGATAAAGGAGGTTTGGGGATTCTTAATCTTGGCATATAGAATGTGGCTTTGCTACTTAAGCATATTTACAAGTTCTTGAACAGAGCTGACATTCCTTGGGTTCACCTCATCTGGAATTCTTACTATCATGGAGTTGTTCCTCAGGGAACTGCATCTTGTGGATCATTCTGGTGGAAGGATATCTTAAAGTTGATTGATCAATTCAGATAGGTATCATGGGTGGAAATTCACCAAGGGAATACTGGACTCTTCTGGCTGGACAAATGGAAACTTGGTGATTCTGTTTTGCCTTTGCAGAATAGATTTCCAAGGTTGTTTTCTTATTGTAAGGATACACTGTTTTCTGTCAAGGATGGTCTGGAATGTATGAACCTAATTTCTTGGTTCAATTTACCACTGTCTGAACAGGCTTTTCAGGAGCTTCTGTCTTTGCAAGTTCTTCTTCAGATGTTTGGCATTGGCATGGCATTGATAAACCCTACACACCCAAACGGTTTTATTCCTTCATGCATACAAATGTATCCTTCAATCCTTTGCTCAAGTGGGTATGGGCCAGCTCTTGCACCATGAAAATCAAGGTTTTTGCCTGGATGTTGATTATGGATAGATTGAATACAAAGGATATGGTGGAGAGGCGACACTGGCACATTGATGATGGAATCAACTGTGTGCTTTGTCCCACACAGACTAGAGAAGACAGAGACCACTTGTTTTTTAACTGTATGTTCAGCCAAAGAGTATGGAATTATCTTCAGATTGATTGGTCTATTGGCAATGATATGGGTGAGATTGTTGTTAATGCTAGGAGGGATTTCAACAAGCCTTTTTTTGCTGAAGTAGTTTTTACTGCTTGCTGGAATATTTGGTTGATCAGAAATGCAAAGGTGTTCAGACATGTCAGACCTAGCTTCAACCAGTGGAGAGGGGCTTTTGTTCATGATATGTCCTTGCTTTCCCATAGAGTTAAGTCTAGGTTCAAGGAAGAGCTTCTTAGATGGGTAACTTACTTGCCCCCTTGATGGGTCCATGTATCTCTCTTTTCTTTGCTTTTAGGATGATTAGACCTTTTCTGTTTCTTTTGAGTTACTCTTGGTAACTCTTGTAAATACTGTATACTTTCAATGAATAAATTGCAATGGCTGTGGGGGTTTTCCCTACAGTAACCAGTCAAAAAAAAACATAAGCAAACTGCATGATTACAAAGCAAACTACAACACAAGCAAACCTAAATTTACCACAAGCAAACTACAAACTTGACAGAAAGCAAATCTGATGAGAAATCTAAAATGGCATGAGCAATCTTCTAGATACTTTCTTGGCCGGCACCACCTCTTTCTTCAGTAGTCGTAGTCGCCCCAGGACCTGGCGCGCTTCTTGGACTTCTCCTTCTCGAGTTTTGCCCAGCGGAACCCTTCCTGGGTGATCGTGAGGCGGCTCCATATCTCGTACGCGGCGTAAGCGTCCTTTGCCGCGTACTCGATGTGCCTCATGGTCAGGGGCATGCACTCCTAGCGCTTGTGTTCTGCGTCCGTCATGTTCTTCTTCATGTTGTTGTAGTAGTCGTCGACGAGGATGCCGGAGACGTCTGCAAGGGAGTCCAGCGGCTTGGTCACTATAGGCACCATCCATTCCTTCTGGATGTCGACGAAGTGGGCGATCTCCAGCCCGACTCGCTGGGGCTTCTCTGTGTCACCGTCGATGGAGAAGCCAGTAAACATGTACCTGGGGTCGGCGAGGAAGTTGTCAAACTTCGTGCAGTTGTCGTGGGCGGCGCTCAGTTGGAAGAGCAGCACTGGATGATCCATGCTGACAGAGAGCTGAACGAGGGCAGCTTTCTGCTTCGGGTCTTCCTCGTTGGTGTACTCCACATCGACTCCGACGATCTTGTGGCGCTGGAACTGGAGGTGGCGCTCGTACTGCTCGATGGTGGTCGCCGTCTTCTGCAAGTCGTTGGTGTGGATCACGTGCAACATGGTGTTGCCGTGGGCCTGCACCTGCTTGAACTCCTTGGTGAACACCATCGCCTGGATAACTTCTTCCTCCTTGAACTTGGTCTTTTGTGGAGATCGATGAGAGGGAGGGAAGTGGTGGCAGTGCAATGGCGATTTCGGTTGTTGTGGATGAGAATGCCCTGGTGGAGGTCTAAATTTAAGGGCGGGATGGCGGCAAAGAATGAACTGCATGATCTCCCTAATGATGCGGTTGTGCAGATCGTGGGTTGGGTTGCGTCTGTGATCGTGGCTTTTTAGCGATGCAACCGCTCGGAGTGGGGCTCGTTTGTGATCGTGGGTTTTTTATCGTGTTTTTTTTAATAATTTTCATCAGTAATATTGTTAACCACCACTGTATCTGCAAACGTGCAATGTTTTAGTACGTGGTAGGCGGTAGAGAGAACCTGATTCAGTTGCCGAACTGCATTTTAGATGTAACCGAACTTCTTTGTAGAACACGACGCACTACATTATTGACTTTTGCGGACTGCATCTTTTTATGTGAATGAACTGCAGTTCCTGGCCGTGAGGGGGGGGTCCCCCATCCCCATATTTTTTATTGTTGTGTACACTCATTTAAAGAAAGTCTTTTTTTCGGATGCGCTATCTCCACACGCGTATAGTTTTTATCAACGGAACTGTTTTTATGAACTATGTGTACTTCATTCTATGTTTGTCCGAGCGTCATTGACGTGCAGAGCAGGCTGCATCTAGTTTCATCCATATTTTACTTAAAAAAATTTATGTGAGGTCTGACTATATTTTCCAGAGAACTCGCATTTTGTTTTCTCACACATAACTGTGTGATATTATAAAGTTTTAACTGGAAATAAATGTGAACTGCAAGTGTGATATTATAGAGGTGGACTACTACTTCCCTATAGGTGAGCTTCAATTACTTTGGCCCGGCCTGTCAGATCGGCCCTCGTGTGTGCTATTACTCGGCGTTTGTTGATGGGCTGGGTACGGCTCCTTCTAAATTAGCCGGGCCGTTAAGGGCCGGTCCGTTTGTGCAGCTCTTTCCACGTGCCGCTCTCACGCGTCCCTCCCATGTGCTTCCACTTCTCCGCTCTCCCCTCTCTTCCAGTGATGCCCGGAGCAACTCGCCACCCCCGTAGAAATCGCCGTCGTGCGCAGCAACCGTCGTCGCCTGCGGTAACCGTCGTCCTCCA
The DNA here is from genome assembly GCA_039707655.1 of Elymus sibiricus. Lineage (NCBI taxonomy): Eukaryota > Viridiplantae > Streptophyta > Magnoliopsida > Poales > Poaceae > Elymus > Elymus sibiricus. Next base: position 111,113,077 of record CM077664.1, on the reverse strand, counting down.
CAGCATTCGTCCGCGTCCGGGATTCCTTTTATCGGTACGTTGCTGCAGATTCCTCTATTCCGCGCCCTGCTCCGCTCCCCCCCGTCCCCCACCTCCACCGCTCATCCCCCTCGGTTGTGGTCTGCCTCTCATCCCCTCGATCGTGATCGTCCCCAAATCTTGTTGTTCGATTCTCGTAGCGGCTGCATTTTTTGCTGATGTAGTTCGTTTTTGTAAGCAGGCGATTTCTTCTCGATTTGGAGCCGGTACTCGCGTGGGTTCCGTGGGCAGAGCAAGGTGTATCTAGGGTTTCGTCGGATTTCCTCGTTTTTTGTTGCTGGTATTCGTCACGCCGTCCTTGCTCGCCACGCAAACACCATGTCTTCGCCAAGCAAAGCAGATGAAGGAGATCAAGGTATGTGGACTGCTTGCTTCCCCTTGTTTATTTTGTGTCTTGTTTCTCTAGTTGTCTTGGTCATCCTGTAGATTCGTTTTTGCTGTGTTAGTTCACAGCATTCCTAACATTTTTATCGTTTTAATTTTATTAATTTTGTTTCTGCTTTTTGAATGCACTAGGTAATTTTGTTGGCACTGGCCCTAATGATGGTATTTATGATTCGCCGATTGGCTCGCATTGTCCTGGTGGTAAGGATCATCGTGGTCAGGCTAGCCTTGAAGTGAATTCACCAATTGAAACCCCCCTATTAGTGTGGCCCCTCCTTCTGGTATGTTCTTGTTCTTTTCCTTATTTTAGTTTTGGCAACTTGTTTGTATCGCTGTGTTTCTTGTGAACTACATTCCTGTGTGTGAATTGTGAACTGCTTTATTGTTGATTTTATATACTTGCTATTTTTGATGTGCATTCTTTTGTTTATTGTATGTGCTGCTTATTTGATGTTGTGCAAACTGCAAAATAATCGCGTGTGTGAATTGTGAACTGCATTATTATTCATTTATATACTTGCTATTTTTGATGTGCATGCTTTTGTTTATTGTATATGCTTCTTTATTTGATGTTGTACAAACTGCTGATGGCTTTCTGAAGTTAGTCAACCATTTTTTGGGAACAAACATGGACTTGGTGTTTTTTTCAAGGATATTTTTTCCTTTATTATGTTTTTTTTGCATGAAGCACTGCATTATATGGATAGGTGAACTGCATTTGTTCATTTGCGCACTTCTTACCGACCATAGTTAAACTTCATTTCGACTCAACGACTGATTTTTCTGCTGGGGCGCCTGGGTTTGAGGAGGGTACTCACTTGATTGACCATTATTTTGCAGAGGGTGTCATTGGTGTGAGCTCTGACCAGAGCTTTAGGCGACCCGTGTTATCTAGAACACAGTCACAGTTTGTTGACGGTACAGAGCAAGTTACGCAGGAGTGGATGGTCCCGGCACAGCTCCATGCTTATGAATCGAAGAAACGCAAGAAGTTGTTGAAGTTTGAAAGCAATACAAAGAAGTATGAGGAGAAAGTGAGGCAGAGGAGGGCTGCAGATGCTGCCAAGAGTGTCAAATTTGGTAATGTGAAGCAGGGTGTTGTGCAGAAGAAGAGTCTGAGTTCTGTTGCTGAGCAAGGTAGTACTCGTCGGCGCAGTCCCTGTGTCGCTTGCATGGACAAGAACCTCGGTAAGAGAACTGTTGAGGCTGGTGCGGAGGATACGCAACGGAAGCGACCATATGTCGATGATGAGCCTGAGCCCGACGATGATGACTTTGTACTTGCCGATGTTGTGAGGAATGCTCAGTCTGGGAGACAGAAAGATTCTGGTCCATCTAAGAGTCAACATAAGCGGCCGCGTGTTGATGCTGACGAAGATGCGGATGCTGTCTCGGGTGGGGAAGCGGATGTTGTTCCAAAGGTTTGTTGAAGTGCTGCCTTTATTTCTTGCATTGTTATTGTATTTACCTTTTTTGTCTCTTATATGTCTAATTTATTAATGTGGACTGCATTTTTCTTTACACAAAAGAAGAAGAAGACTAGTAAGAGGAAGTGAACTGAAGATGACAGCGAGGAAGGGGATGATGTTCGATTTAACAAGACCGTACGTTTGTCACTCCCCACTGTGTGCAAAGCTGCTGGTTTATTGAAAGATCCACACCATAATCGTGTTCGGGACGCTGGTTTTGGTGATGTCTTCAACTTGACAATAAAGAAAAATGTGTCCCGCATTCTTATGTGCTATCTGATGGGAATTATTAACCCTGCCACGATGAAAATCAACTTGGGGCCTGACAGGGTTCTTCGAATCACTCGTGCTGCTGTTCATCACATATTTGATTTTCCTATGGGACCTCACACTGCTCCCATGCCTGCTACCAGTGGCCATGACGATTCGTTGTCTGCCCTCAAGGATGAGCTTGGCTTTGACAGTTCAAAAAGTATAGGTGTTAAGGACTTGCTTGAACTGCTGGCGGTGTTGGTGGAGGGCGAGGACACCGAGATGGTTGATCTTGCTGTCAAGGTTTTCTTCCTGATACTTTATCAGAATTTGCTATGCCCTGGGCCTGCTGTTCGTTTGGGCAGGGTCGCTGCCATGGTTGAGAACATGGATTATGCGGCTATGGCGCAGATGAACTTTTGTCAGCTTGTTGTTGATGAGCTCTAGATAGCTGTGGTGAAGTGGCGGTCAGAAGGTAGCGCGTAGAATTGTGCTGAGGGTTGTGCCATTGTCCCCCTGATTATGTATCTGGATTGCTTGAACCTTCGCAAATTTTCAGTTATGCACACGTTGACGCCACGCACGTTGTACCTGACAAATAAAGACCTGTTGAAGATATACAACGAAGATATGATTGTCAAGGGAAAGATTTATCTGGAAACTTACAAATTTGGGAAGCTGCCGGTTAGTGCATTCGTTTTTTAATTGTTTTTTTCTTCCTGTTATCCTTGTTTTAGGAACAACGTCTTTCTATTTTTTGCAGTCATGAGAAATCTGAACCTTCTAGTATTAACATGTGGACTTCTTTCCCTTTTTTTCCTTTTTTGCAGTGGAAGGCGTCAGGGGATATTGTCTACAATCGTCCAGTTGCACTTTTATGTGACAACTCTGGTGCAGGGCCTAGCAATCCTGCTAGGTTCCATGACCCTATCTGTAGCCAGTCACCGCCTACCCGGAGTTTCACGGCTGGTCGGATCTCTAATACTAGAAGCACTTCTGATCAGATGTTTGTTGGTGGCAGAAAACATGAGGAGATTCATGAGCTTCTTCAGAAGGTTATCAAGTTAACAGAAGATTTGCCAACCTCTGGTGATAGGTTGAGGACAGTTGCTGGATTTTTCCCTGCTGGCCACGGCCCCCGTGAAGAAGAAATTGTGGCTGCACACAACTTTGATCGTGGTGCGGTTGAAGGCTTGAAGATTGCGGTGACGAATATTCGGTCTTCGTATGCTCAGTTGAAGCAGTCGAAAGATGGAAAATGGGCTCGGTTTGAGAAGGATGTTGAGCACATTTTGAATGAAATGGACCCACAGGACGCTTGTGCTGACGCTGATAATGTATGTTTTCCCTTTATTTCGTCCTTCGTACCTCATTTGTGTATGATGTGGACTGCTCCTCAATCTGTAGTTTTTTCGCCGGTTGTATATTTTCTTATCATGTGTCTGTGATGTTTTTTGTTGTAGGCTAGAGTTGAATCTTCTGATGTTCATGCATCTCGGGACGATGGGATTGATCAAGTATAAGTTCTTCTCCCATCACTTATGTCTAGTCTGCTGTGTTTTCTCTTGTCAAACTTGCGTTTTTTGCTTTATTTTGTGTACCTCATGAGTGTAATATGTGGACTGCTTTTGCATAGTTGAAGTTTTGTTTGTTTTTATGTTCATTACCATCTTATTTTTGTGTTGTTTTGTTCTGTGTCGTAGACTGGAGCTGCAGATTGTGATGCGCATCAGGATCGTCACGATGGCTTTGGGAAGGACGATCACTTGGCTGATGCGTCGTCCCCTCCGGATTGTAACACCCCCAGTGGTTAGTTACAGTAACCTCACCCTAATGTTGCCATGTCACCAGGCTTGCTAAGCTAAATTTCCACTTGATAGAGATCAAAGTCAAATTCAAATTTGAAATGCAAGTCAAATATTTACATCTTCAAACATGCAAACAAAAGTGTTCATAAAATTGCAAATAACCACTAAGTATTTGTCATGTAGAAAACAACGTCATTTGAAATATTTAAATGCCCTTAACCTAATTAAAACAGAGCCAACATCATTTAATTAGGCCAAATAAATATAGACCGAAATATATAAGTTTGCAAGTGATCTGAAACTTTGTGAGCATCATCATACCACTGCATTGCATTTATGTGCTAGGTTTCATATTTTACTATAATAATTTAGTGCCTCAAATAAATAGAAGACATTGACAGAAAAAGAAAGGCAAAAATATAAAAGGAAAATGGCTAAGGCCTACTGTGCTGCTGGGCCTAAGTGAGCTACAGTGCAGCCTGGCCTAGGCCAGCCGGCCTTTTCCCCTACCTCTCGCAGGGGAGAGGCAGAGCCGTGCGTGCCGGCCATCCATGGCGCTAGGGCCACGTGCCGGCCATCCACACCCCCCCTCTGCCTACTAAGGTGTCCCCCAGAAACCCTAGCTCGCCCTCGTTCGTTCCACCTCGATCCCCATCGTCCCCCCTCTCCTCTGGCTCGATTTTGAGCTCGCAAGCTCACGCGGTCACCGCTGCGTCGCCGTCGTTAACGCGTCCACCGGCCTCTCCGGCGTATGGGAGCACATCCTGGAGGTTCGCAGCGCTCTACCGCGTCCGTTCAGGGCATTGGAACGAGGCGGGGAGCTGCGTAGCCGACGCAGTCTTCGTCTTCTTCGTTCGGCCGTCGCCGTCTCGCCATCACCACTGTTGGGGAACGTTGCATGGAAAACAAAAAAAATTCTACGCACATGCAAGATCTATCCATGGAGATGCATAGCTACGAGAGGGGGAGTGTGTCTACGTACCCTCGTAGACCGTAAGCGGAAGCGTTAGAACAACGCGGTTGATGTCGTCGAACAACTTCACGATCCAACCGACCGAGTACCGAACGTACGTCACCTCCGCGTTCAGCACATGTTCAGCTCGGTGACATCCTCGACTTCTTGATCCAGCAAGACGGCGAGGTAGTGGATGAGTTCCGGCAGCACTACGGCATGGTGACGGTGATGGTAATGCTATCTCCGCAGGGCTTCGCCCAAGCACTGCGAAAATATGACCGAGGGACGGAACTGTGGAGGGGGGCGCCGCACACGGCTAAGACAATGTTTTGTTCTCCTTTGGGGTGCCCCCTCTCCTCTATTTATATATGTGTAGGGGCTTGGAGTAGAAGGAATAGTTCCACGTGAACAGTAACCATGAATAGTACACACGTGGACTTGGACTCCAAAGTCCAATCCTATTCCTACTAGGACTCTCCCTTTTTTCCTTCCCTAGCTGCGTGGGCTTTTGAGGACTTGGTGCGCCTGGCCCAATAAGGCCAGGGCACCTCCCCTTAGCCCATGCCAGCCCTTGGGACGTGGTGGACCCACTTGTGGACTTCCGGACCCCTCCGGAATCCTCCGGAACCTTCTGGAAGCTTCCCGGCACAATACCGAAAAACTGCACTTTTTTCCGGAACCCAAAATATGATTTCCCATATATAAATCTTTAAATCTCGACCATTCCGAGACTCCTCGTGATGTCCGGGATATCATCCGGGACTCCGAACAATATTCGGTTACCAATTCACATAACTCATATAACACTATATCGTCAACGAACGTTAAGCGTGCGGACCCTACGGGTTCGGGAATGATGTAGACATGACCGAGACACCTCTCCGGTCAATAACCAATAGCGGAACCTGGATGCCTATATTGGTTCCTACATATTCCACGAAGATCTTAGCGGTCGAACCGCAATGACAACATACGTAATTCCCTTTGTCCGTCGGTATGTTACTTGCCCGAGATTCGATCGTCGGTATCTCCATACCTAGTTCAATCTCGTTACCGGCAAGTCTCTTTACTCGTTCCGTAATACATCATCCCATAACTAACTCCTTAGTCACTTTGCTTGCAAGCTTCTTATGATGTGCATTACCGAGAGGGCCCAGAGATACCTCTCTGAAACACGGAGTGACAAATCCCAGTCTCGATCCATGCCAACTCAACGGACACCTTCGGAGATACCTGTAGAGCATCTTTATGATCACCCAGTTATGTTGTGATGTTTGATAGCACACAAGGTATTCCTCCGGTATTCGGGAGTTGCATGATCTCATGGTCTGAGGAACATGTATTTAACATTCAAGAAAGCAGTAGCAATAAACAGAACGATCATATGCTAAGCTAACGGATGGGTCTTGTCCATCACATCATTCTCCTAATGATGTGATCCCGTTATCAAATGACAACTCATGTCTATGGTTAGGAAACCTTAACCATCTTTGATCAACGAGCTAGTCTAGTAGAGGCTCACTAGGGACACGGTATTTGTTTATGTATTCACACATGTATTTAAGTTTCCGGTCAATACAATTCTAGCATGAATAATAAACCTTTATCATGAACAAGGAAATATAAAATAATAACAACTTTATTATTGCCTCTAGGGCATATTTCCATCAGTCTCCCACTTGCACTAGAGTCAATAATCTAGATTACATAGTAATGAATCTAACACCCATGGAGTCTTGGTGCTGATCATGTTTTGCTCGTGGAAGAGGCTTAGTCAACGGGTCTAATACATTCAGATCTGTGTGTACTTTGCAAATTTCTATGTCTCCATCCTTGACATATTCACGAATGGAATTGAAGCGTCTCTTGATGTGTTTGGTCTTCTTGTGAAACCTGGGCTCCTTGGCTATGGCAATTGCTCCAGTGTTGTCACAAAAGATTGTCATTGGACCCGATGCACTAGGTATTACACCTAGATCAGATATGAACTCCTTCATCCAAACTCCTTCATGTGCTGCTTCCGAAGCAGCTATGTATTCCGCTTCACACGTAGATCCCGCCACGACGCTCTGCTTAGAACTGCACCAACTGACCGCTCCACCATTTAATATAAATACGTATCCGGTTTGTGACTTAGAGTCATTCGGATCAGTGCCGAAGCTTGCATCGACGTAACCCTTTACGACGAGCTCTTCGTCACCTCCATAAATGAGAAACATGTCCTTGGTCCTTTTCAGGTACTTCAGGATATTCTTGACCGCTGTCCAGTGATCCACTCCTGGATTACTCTGGTACCTCCCTGCCAAACTTATGGCAAGGCACACATCAGGTCTGGTACACAGCATGGCATACATAATAGAACCTATGGCTGAGGCATAGGGAATGACTTTCATTTTCTCTATATCTTCTGCCGTGGCCGGACATTGAGTCTGACTCAACTTCACACCTTGCAAGACAGGCAAGAACCCTTTCTTTGACTGATCCATTTTGAACTTCTTCAAAACTTTGTCAAGGTATGTGCTTTGTGAAAGTCCTATCAAGCGTCTTGATCTATCCCTATAGATCTTGATGCCCAATATATAAGCAGCTTCACCGAGGTCTTTCATTGAAAAATTCTTATTCAAGTATCCCTTTATGCCATCCAGAAATTCTATATCATTTCCAATCAACAATATGTCATCCACATATAATATTAGAAATGCTACAGAGCTCCCACTCACTTTTTTGTAAATACAGGCTTCACCGTAAGTTTGTACAAAACCATATGCTTTGATCACCTCATCAAAGCGTATATTCCAACTCCGAGATGCTTGCACCAGTCCATAGATGGATCGCTGGAGCTTGCACACTTTGTTAGCACCCTTAGGATCGACAAAACCTTCTGGTTGCATCATATACAACTCTTCTTTGAGAAAACCATTAAGGAATGCAGTTTTGACATCCATTTGCCAGATTTCATAATCATAAAATGCGGCAATTGCTAACATGATTCGGACAGACTTAAGCATCGCTACGGGTGACAAAGTCTCATCGTAGTCAACCCCTTGAACTTGTCTAAAACCTTTCGCGACAAGTCAAGCTTTGTAGACAGTGATATTACCATCAGCATCCGTCTTCCTCTTAAAAATCCATTTATTCTCAATGGCTTGCCAATCATCGGGCAAGTCCACCAAAGTCCACACTTTGTTCTCATACATGGATCCTATCTCAGATTTCATGGCCTCAAGCCATTTGTCGGAATCCGGGCTTATCATAGCTTCTTCATAGTTCGTAGGTTCGCCGTTGTCTAACAACATAACTTCCAGAACAGGATTACCGTACCACTCTGGTGCGGAACGTACTCTGGTCGACCTACGAAGTTCAGTAGTAACTTGATCTGAAGTTTCATGATCTTTATCATTATCTTCCTCTCTTATTGGTGTAGGCATCACGGGAACGGTTTTCTCTGATGAGCTACTTTCCAATTCGAGAGAAGGTACAATTACCTCATCAAGTTCTACTTTCCTCCCACTCACTTCTTTCGAGAGAAACTCCTTCTCTAGAAAGGACCCATTCTTGGCAACAAAGACCTTGCCTTTGGATCTGTGGTAGAAGGTGTACCCAATTGTTTCTTTAGGGTATCCTATGAAGATGCACTTCTCCGCTTTGGGTTCGAGCTTATCAGGTTGAAGCTTTTTCACATAAGCATCGCATCCCCAAACTTTAAGAAACGACAGCTTAGGTTTCTTGCCAAACCATAGTTCATACGGTGTCGTCTCAACGGCTTTAGACGGTGCCCTATTTAACGTGAATGCAGCTGTCTCTAATGCATAACCCCAAAACGATAGTGGCAAATCGGTAAGAGACATCATAGAACGCACCATATCCAATAAAGTACGGTTACGACGTTCGGACACACCATTACGCTGTGGTGTTCCAGGTGGCGTGAGTTGTGAAACAATTCCACATTTTCTTAAATGAAGGCCAAACTCGTAACTCAAATATTCGCCTCCGCGATCAGATCGTAGAAACTTTATTTTCTTGTTACGATGATTCTCTACTTCACTCTGAAATTCTTTGAACTTTTCAAATGTTTCAGACTTGTGTTTCATCAAGTAGATATACCCATATCTACTCAAATCATCTGTGAAGGTTAGAAAATAACGATACCCGCCGCGTGCTTCAACATTCATCGGACCGCATACATCGGTATGTATTATTTCCAACAAATCAGTAGCTCGCTCCATTGTTCCGGAGAACGGAGTTTTAGTCATCTTGCCCATGAGGCATGGTTCGCAAGTATCAAATGATTCATAATCAAGAGATTCCAAAAGTCCATCCGCATGGAGTTTCTTCATGCGCTTTACACCAATATGACCTAAACGGCGGTGCCACAAGTATGTTGCACTATCATTATCAACTTTGCATCTTTTGGCATCAATATTATGAATATGTGTATTACTACGATCGAGATTCAACAAGAATAGACCATTCACAAAAGGTGCGTGACCATAAAAGATGTTACTCATATAAATAGAACAACCATTATTCTCTGACTTAAATGAATAACTGTCTCGCAATAAACAAGATCCAGATATAATGTTCATGCTCAACGCTGGTAAATAACAATTATTGAGGTCTAAAACTAATCCCGAAGGTAGATGTAGAGGTAGCGTGCCGACGGCGATCACATCAACCTTGGAACCATTCCCGACGCGCATCGTCACCTCGTCCTTAGCCAATCTTCGCTTATTCCGTAGCTCCTGTTTCGAGTTACAAATATGAGCAACCGAACCAGTATCAAATACCCAGGCGCTACTGCGAGCATTAGTTAGGAACACATCAATAACATGTATATCAAATATACCTTTGCTCACTTTGCCATCCTTCTTATCCGCCAAATACTTGGGGCAGTTCTGCTTCCAGTGACCAGTCCCTTTGCAGTAGAAGCACTCTGTTTCAGGCCTGGGTCCAGCTTTGGGTTTCTTCGTGGGAGCGGCAACTTGCTTGCCGTTCTTCTTGAAGTTCCCCTTCTTTCCCTTGCCCTTTTTCTTGAAACTAGTGGTTTTGTTAACCATCAACACTTGATGCTCCTTCTTGATTTCTACCTCCATTGATTTCAGCATCGCGAAGAGCTCGGGAATTGTCTTCTCCATCCCTTGCATATTATAGTTCATCACGAAGCCTTTATAGCTTGGTGGCAGTGACTGAAGAACTCTGTCAATAACACTCTCAACCGGAAGATCAATTCCCAACTGAGTCAAGTGGTTGTGGTACCCAGACATTCTGAGTATGTGTTCACTGACAGAACTGTTCTCCTCCATCTTACAGCTAAAGAACTTGTTGGAGACTTCATATCTCTCAATCCGGGCATTAGCTTGAAATATCAATTTCAGCTCTTGGAACATCTCATATGCTCCGTGGCGTTCAAAACACTTTTGCAGTCCCGGTTCTAAGCCGTAGAGCATGGCACACTGAACTATCAAGTAGTCATCAGATCGAGCCTACCAGGCGTTCACAACGTCTGCAGTAGCTCCTGCAGCAGGTCCATCACCTAGCGGTGCATCAAGGACATAATTCTTTTGTGCAGCAATGAGGATAATCCTCAAGTTATGGACCCAGTCCGTGTAGTTGCTACCATCATCTTTCAACTTAGCTTTCTCTAGGAACGCATTAAAATTCAACGGAACAGTAGCACGGGCCATTTATCTACAACATAGATATGCAAAAACTATCAAGACTAAGTTCATGATAAATTAAGTTCAATTAATCAAATTACTAATGAACTCCCACTTAAATTAACATCCCTCAAGTTAACTAAGTGATACATGATCCAAATCAACTAGCCCATGTCCGATCATCACGTGAGATGGGATAGTCATCAATGGTGAACATCTCCATGTTGATCATATCTACTATATGACTCATGTTTGACCTTTCGGTCTCTAGTGTTCCGAGACCATGTCTGTACATGCTAGGCTCGTCAAGTTTAACCCAAGTATTCTGCTTGTGTAAAACTGGCTTACACCCGTTGTATGTGAACGTAGAATCTATCACACCCGATCATCACGAGGTGCTTCTAAACGACGAACTTTAGCAATGGTGCATACTCGGGGAGAACACTTTTATCTTGAAATTTAGTGAAGGGATCATCTTATAATGCTACCGTCGTTCTAAGGAAAATAAGATGCATAAAGGATAAACATCACATGCAATCAAAATATGTGACATGATATGGCCATCATCTTGTGCTTTTGATCTCCATCTCCAAAGCATCGTCATGATCTCCATCGTCACCGGCTCGACACCTTGATCTCCATCGTTGCGTCGTGGTCGTCTCGCCAACTATTGCTTCTACAACTATTGCTAACGCATAGCGATAAAGTAAAGCAATTACATGGCGCTTGTATTTCATACAATAAAGAGACAACCATAAGGCTCCAACCGGTTGCCGATAAATTACAAAACATGATCATCTCATACAATAACGTATATCACATCATGTCTTGACCATATCACATCATTGCATACCCTGCAAAAACAAGTTAGACGTCCTCTACTTTGTTGTTGCATGTTTTACGTGGCTGCTACGGGCTTGTAGCAAGAACCGTTCTTACCTACGGCACAAAACCACAACGGTGATTTATCAAGTTTGCTATTTTAACCTTCAACAAGGACCGGCCGCAGTCAAATTCAATTGAACTAAAGTAGGAGAAACAGACACCCGCCAGCCACCTTTATGCAAAACAAGTTGCATGTCTGTCGGTGGAACCGGTCTCTTGTACGTGGACATGTAAGGTTGGTCCGGGCCGCTTCATCTTACAATACCTCCAAATCAAAATAAGACGTTGGTGGTAAGCAGTATGACGATCACCGCCCACAACTCTTTGTGTTCTACTCGTGCATATCATCTACGCATAGACCTGGCTCACGATGCCACTGTTGGGGAACGTTGCATGGAAAACAAAAAAATTCTATGCACATGCAAGATCTATCCATGGAGATGCATAGCCACGAGAGGGGGAGTGTGTCTACGTACCCTCGTAGACCGTAAGCGGAAGCGTTAGAACAACGTGGTTGATGTCGTCGAACAACTTCACAATCCAACCGACCGAGTAACGAACGTACGTCACCTCCGCGTTCAGCACACGTTCAGCTCGGTGACGTCCTCGACTTCTTGATCCAGCAAGACGGCGAGGTAGTGGATGAGTTCCGGCAGCATGACGGCATGGTGACGGTGATGGTAATGCTATCTCCGCAGGGCTTCGCCCAAGCACTGCGAAAATATGACCGAGGGACGGAACTGTGGAGGGGGGCGCCGCACACGGCTAAGACAATGTTTTGTTCTCCTTTGGGGCGCCCCCTCTCCTCTATTTATATATGTGTAGGGGCTTGGAGTAGAAGGAATAGTGCCACGTGAACAGTAACCGTGAATAGTACACACGTGGACTTGGACTCCAAAGTCCAATCCTATTCCTACTAGGACTCTCCCTTTTTTCCTTCCCTAGCTGCGTGGGCTTTTGAGGACTTGGTGCGCCTGGCCCAATAAGACCAGGGCGCCTCCCCTTAGCCCATGCCAGCCCTTGGGACGTGGTGGACCCACTTGTGGACTTCCGGACCCCTCCGGAATCCTCCGGAACCTTCTGGAAGCTTCCCGGTACAATACCGAAAAACTACACTTTTTTCCGGAACCCAAAATATGACTTCCCATATATAAATCTTTACCTCTCGACCATTCTGAGACTCCTCGTGATGTCCGGGATCTCATCCGGGACTCTGAACAATATTCGGTTACCAATTCACATAACTCATATAACACTATATCGTCAACGAACGTTAAGCGTGCGGACCCTACGGGTTCGGGAATGATGTAGACATGACCGAGACACCTCTCCGGTCAATAACCAATAGTGGAACCTGGATGCCTATATTGGTTCCTACATATTCCACAAAGATCTTATCGGTCGAACAGCAATGACAACATACGTAATTCCCTTTGTCCGTCGGTATGTTACTTGCCCGAGATTCGATCGTCGGTATCTCCATACCTAGTTCAATCTCGTTACCGGCAAGTCTCTTTACTCGTTCCTTAATACATCATCCCATAACTAACTCCTTAGTCACTTTGCTTGCAAGCTTCTTATGATGTGCATTACCGAGAGGGCCCAGAGATACCTCTCCGAAACACGGAGTGACAAATCCCAGTCTCGATCCATGCCAACTCAACGGACACCTTCGGAGATACCTATAGAGCATCTTTATGATCACCCACTTAAGTTGTGACGTTTGATAGCACACAAGGTATTCCTCCGGTATTCGAGAGTTGCATGATCTCATGGTCTGAGGAACATGTATTTGACATTCAAGAAAGCAGTAGCAATAAACAGAACGATCATATGCTAAGCTAACGGATGGGTCTTGTCCATCACATCATTCTCCTAATGATGTGATCCCGTTATCAAATGACAACTCATGTCTATGGTTAGGAAACCTTAACCATCTTTGATCAACGAGCTAGTCTAGTAGAGGCTCACTAGGGACACGGTATTTGTTTATGTATTCACACATGTATTTAAGTTTCCGGTCAATACAATTCTAGCATGAATAATAAACCTTTATCATGAACAAGGAAATATAAAATAATAACAACTTTATTATTGCCTCTAGGGCATATTTCCATCAACCACCGCCTCTCCGGTCCACCCCGACCCTCCCCGAGCGCGCCAATGGACTCGCGGTGAGCAACTCCTCCGGATCCCCCTTCCTCCGTGTTGCCAGGCCTTACTATCGGAAGATTCGATCAATGTGATCGATGTACAGAGACCGAACACACCACCAGCACCCCCTTAGTTGTACGACTCTATAGAGTTACTATCGAGTGCCGAGGGTGATGCCTTGTATCTCACTTCCGAAGATATCTCTGTAGTGTAGCACATTGAGTGTGGTTTACAGAGGGTGATTCCTCATTCACCACTCCCAATGATGTCTCTGTCGTGCAGCACCTCAAGCATGAACCTATCGAGGGTGATCCCTCCAAGTTCACCTTGACATTCTACCTCAGGTGTGAACCTACCGAGGGCGATTCCTCTGAGTTCACCTTGATGGTAAGGACACACTGTTACCGTTAACCGTTCGCCATTAGCTGTTACTGCGGGACTGAAGGGACAGGCGGTACACCCCGGTAGAGGTGGACCTGAGTTTCCGACAGTCTCTTGATAAGTCCGGTTGAGCAAGAGGGTACCCGCGAGATAATGACGAGGCACGACCGGGCAGGCAGAGACCACCCCAGGAGAGGGATGGGCCTGGCCCTTGTCGTAAGACCGCGAGACGGGGCGACAGGATCACTGATCGTTACCGCGAGCTCCCAACACACTAATGGGTTTGGATATATGATTTGATTAGGCCTCTGGCCTTTTCGCACTAACCACCACGCGGGAATAAAAGTGGGCACTCGGCGTCGTACGACTCTTCCGAAAGCTCTTCAGACGTGAGCAGTTGAGCGACGCGCACCGGGTTGGACGGTAATCGCCTGCGCTTGTATTAAGGGGGTGTGTACGCAATGCGCATAAGTGCTTAGGACGATTGGCCCATGACCCCTTCGCACTTAGGATTTAGACCGGCGTGCTGGCCTCTCTGTTGAGCCTAGGTAGGACTACGGTGTGTCGATCAGCCGAGGCCGGACATGACCCGATAAAAGTGTGTCCGGCCGGAGTTAATCGAGCGTGTTGGGTAAGTTGGTGCACCCCTGCAGGGAAGTTATCTATTCGAATAGCCGTGTCCACGGTAACAGGATGCTCAGAGTTGTATCCCGATCTACTACAACTAGAACTGGATACTTGTGTTACTAAACTGATATGATGGCTCTGGGAGCGCTTTCTCGTAGGGAGTCGAGGAAGGATCTCTGGGCATAGCTAATATATACTTGTTAATATATTATATGCTACTGTACTCTCTCCTGATGCTGCAAGATGCTAGTCTTCGATAGGCTAGGCCTTCCCCTTTATTCTGGCATTTCTGCAGTATAGTCCACAGATACAGCCCCTTCCCTTTGATACCGATGCATACTTAGCATAGTTCTGACGTAAGTCTTGCGAGTAATTTGGATGAGTACTCACGGTTGCTTTGCTACCTTTTTCCCCCCTACCCGATTGCTGCGATCAGATGACGGAGTCCCGGAGATAGCTGATTCCGCCGATGACTACTACTACCCCGACAGAGCCTACTACTACTACGTATAGACCGACGACCAGGAGTAGTTAGGAGGCCCCAGGCAGGGGGTCTGCGCCTTTTCGATCTAGTTGTCGTTGTTTTGCTCAGCCTTCTTAAGGCGAACTTGTCTAATTATGTCTGTACTCAGATATTGTTGCTTCCGCTGACTTATGTATTCGAGCCTTCGTGGCCTGGCTTGTAATATAAAGCTGTATGACTTTAATTTGTGTCTAGAGTTGTGTTGTGATATCTTCCCGTGAGTCTCTGATCTTGATCGTGCTCATTTGCGTGTATGATTAGTGCATGGTCGAGTCGGGGGCGTCACAAGTTCGTATCAGAGCCGAGTGCCTGTAGGAAGGACCTTTCCAACTCCTTGGCCGAAGTTGAGTCTAGTCTTTGAAAAACTATTTTACTAACATTGTTGTGTGGCTTACGGGCCCACATCACCAATGAATGGGATTAGGATCTTTGTTTCCTCTCCTTTACTCTGGGACTCTGATCTCTCTTCTATTCGGGTTAAAGATTTTGCTAACTCTAACACTAGGTTCTTGTAATTACTTCCTCCCGGAGAGCCCCGCACTCCAGATGATCACTTGCTTCACCAGAAGATTCCGAAGATACTCTTCAATGCTTTCCGAGACCCTTGTGCCCACTACTTTTGTAGTTCCCTACCACCGATAAATCCCCGTGGATAACTACACATCCTTGCCATTCATACATTCATTCCCAGTTGCTCTTGTTATTACAAGGTGCCCCGAATTACTCTTCGATATTCCGGGAATCCTTTGTGCCTACTGCCTTGCAGCTCCTTTTCGCACTGCGGTTAATTCCTCACACTTACCAGGGATTCATTCGTCTCCAGTTGTTCATATGTTTCACAAAATACTTCATAATGCTATCCGATCCTACAAAATTCTCTGCAGCCTATTGCTCTTGAAACTCTTGCATGCTTACATTATGGTTAATTCCATATGCCTAGCAGTATTCATTAACATCCTTTGTCATTGTTATTCTAAGCCTATTGATTCAATATGTATGTGAATGCTCCCTATCATCAGCTAATTCCTAGAATTCGTCCTTCCGGCTCAGACGTCATTTTGGACATGAGTTGGTTCTCGGCCAATCAAGTTGCAATTGATTGTCCATCTAGTTCTACTCAATTACTCATCTTTTGATCACAGCGTCTGCTTCTGATCCTTGATTTTGGAAATCACCATTCCTTTGTATTTAAATATCGAATTATTCAGATGTTTCTATAATCCGATGCCTTTGCATTCCTTCTTCTTCTGGTTGAGTACCGATACTCCCCTCAGATCCTTTGCCGACCACCTGATCTTTTGTTGGATTATTATCCGACAGTGTCCTTCATATTCAATAACTCTTATTACATCCTTGTTGCTTATGAGTTTGTACTCAACAATATCATTCCCAGCCGATCGGTTACATAATTATCGTGCTAATTTTACCTGTGCTACCTGGTCCTCCTTCCCGGTACACATTTCTGACATTGGGCTAAGCCTGTGTCAAACTTTCATCATCATATCGTTTTGCTTACACAACGTGAATCCGAGCGTCATATTCGTGGTTCCGTTGACCTTGAACCTCATTCCATCTGCTTTGATCATCTTACTGATCGATTTCATCTTCATGAAACCTCTCGACAAAATGTGTCATGATCATCGTCAACCTTTTGACTTCTTCCGAGATGTCAATTGAATTCATGGTGAGAAATACCATCCTTGCACATCGATAATTTGTGTTGTCATCAACAACATCCTTGCATTCCTTTCAACACAGACTTGGACATGATTCGCTTATACCTTGTTTTCCTTGCTACTCCTAAAATTATCCCTTTGTATCTCTTGTGGTCTTCAGACCCAGTCCTTGCTTGAAACACCATGTTATTGCTACCTCGAAGCATGACTGTGGTACTCCGAACATCAACAAGAACATTGGAAGCGCAATGCTAAATGTTTCTAAATCAATTATCCAAACACCGTTGTATGGGTAACATCATGAATTTCCTCACCCCTTTATCTAAATGATTTTGTACTTGCTACACTGTCATGTATATCATGCTCTGCTTTTCCTTGGGAAGGATATACACCTAAGACTTGTGTATAATCATATTTTCCTTTCTATTCGTCTGTTTAACCTTTCTTGTGATCTATATGATCTAAGCAGTAATAATCCCCTGCTTATGTAAACACCCCGGTGTACAACCCTGTCAGTAAAATCCTGTTGCTATTGTTGTTAACATTCCGGTAACCGCCGATGGACGAGAAGTTTGCCTATTGGTCTACCTCGTTCTTATGAGTAGGAAAATGGTTCTCTTCGTCCCCCGCCCTTGGTACCGATGTTGTTGCCGACATAACTGACAAACTATCCTCTGACATGCCTTGCTATCATGACCGTGCAAGATGTCACCACCCTTCCTACTCTAAATACACACCAACCACAGTTCCACAGGATCGAAACCTGACTCTCCTGTACATCCCTGTTTCCAAAGTTATCCCTCACGCTTATCTTCGTATGTAAATCACGAGCCACCTTCCGAGAGATGATCTATTCTGATATCAGACACAATACTTGTTCCCGTTGCTCTGAATCCCTTTCACCCTCTGTTTCAGGCATCGAACGATTGTCTATCCTCTTGAAACTTCTTAATGTACCTTCTTACTTTGCTCACGATGTTTTTCTGAAGTTTCAATTCGAGAGATACTTTCTGCCACATTCTCTGAGTTATCCACCAGATAATCAACCTTGCAAGGGTCCGTTCTCCCGAAGATACCCCCCTTACTCTTTTCGTAAGTACGATGAAGACTCCTGTCGGTGTACTAAAGTTTGGGTCTTTTAGTACCCCATACTTGTGCACGGACGGTTGTAGCCATACCAGTGGCAAGACCTGTCGGAGAACAGCTGGAAACATATACCAAGGATATCAAGAAGGCATTCAAGCCGATGACCAAAAGACAGAAGACTAAAGGCTGGGTTCCCGGCAAGATACTTGCCAGGAGGACTCGCGAAGGCCCGGCAAGGCTTCGCACCCGGCAAGATCCCACCGCCCTGTCACCGCTCCAGCGCAGCGACCAGCTTGTCTTTTAGGGCTTGTCCTCCTGAGTGCGTGTCATGGCACTAACGGCGGATGGGGTTAAGCGGTGCTGATGGGACGGGCCCTTTTTCCGTCCCCAAGAAAGTTAGGGACACCTAAGTGAGGCATTTAATGCGTTTGTCCTAATCCGTCATTGATAAACATGTAAACACTGTAGCAACTTTACACCTCTTGTACTCCTGTCTGCCACTGTTGGTGACCCCTTGGACATATAAAAGGAGGCCCAAGGCGGAGCTACAGGGAGGAGGACCTTCTGGCTCATTCTGCATGCGTAGCTGCTTCTTGAGCGTACTGTTCATCGCAAGCGCTCCGTGTACTTGAGCTTAAGAACATCCACAATAAACAACAGTAGGAGTAGGGTTTTACGCTTCTCAGCGGCCCGAACCTGGGTAAAGATCCTTGCGTTGATCGTTGGATCCGCTCTTTGTGTAAATCTTTTCCCCCGCCGAACCGTAAAGGGATCCTCTCGATCCCATAGGTGTCGTACGCCGACATCTTTGGCGCGCCAGGTAGGGGGAAAGGTTACGCGAACCCGATCTAGCGGTCAGCGCGCCAGTTCTTGATCACTTTCATCACCATGGCTCCCAAGAAGAAGGGTGCGACAGCGGTGGATCCATCCGCGTCCGGCCTACCTGTACCTACACAGATGGGCGACGGCGTGGGTGCTGGTGGAGGAGGTGGAGGTCTTGAGCCTCCACGACGTTCTGGCGACCAGAGCCAGGCGAGCGGCGTCGTTCGCAACGGCGCTGCCGGGTCTAAGGACAGAGTCGTGCTACCTACGGGTGGCGCAACGAACTCCAAGGACGGGACGGCGCCTTCCAAGACACCCACGCCGGTGCATGCGCCGCGGCCTTCTCAGGTCGCGCGCGACGGGCAGCGCCGCGACGTTGGTGGTTCCAGGCGCTCCCATGGAAAAACCCCTGCGCATCACTCCCAAGATGCGTGGGGCCAAGATCCACGCCAACATGCCAGCGGAAGTAGGGCGCGATCGCAGGGCCGTGATGGAGCTCCTGCTAACTCAGTTAGGAGTCAGAGCACCTCACGTTCTTCGCATCTTTCGCCACCGCCTACACCAGCAGAAGCGTTGGCGCGAGCTCAGCTGCTCCTAGACTTCCCTCCCGCTGCGGAGAAGCTAGATGAATGGAGATCTGCTATCCAAAGCCTCATCGGCTTGGCTAACGACGACAGGCCGCAGCAGGCGGAGCCTTCGCGGCGGCAGTCCATTGAGCCCGTGCGTGCCGGTGGCGAGAAGACCGGAGGCGGTACAACTACGATGTGCTCCCCTCCATTACAACAACAACGATCGCTAACTCGGCGGATCGACGCCCGTGATGATGATTCCACGGCGTCGTCTGGTCCGCGGGTTCGCCGCGATCAACGTCAAGTTCTTCGGGAACGGCACAAGGAGGACGCTCGAACTACCATCGAGCGGCGGCGGGAAGCGCGCCGTCAATCCGACAGGCGCGCGGGACCCACTGTCGACGAGCCTGCACCGGGGTATTCTGGCAACTTGCCCTACGAGGTGGGTTGTCCAGCTTTTACTCATGAGCTGCGGCGAGTCCAGTGGCCCAACTCCCGAACTTTCAAACCGGAGGTGCCGGAGAAATACGACGGCAAGACCCACCCGTTAGAGTTCTTGAGCGTCTACACCATTGCGGTGCAGGCTGCCGGAGCTCGAGACGACATGATATTTGCCAACTACTTCCCGTTGGTGCTTAAGCCCAACGTCAGGTCATGGTTGATGCATCTGCCGGAGAATTCCATTTCCTCCTGGGCAGATTTGTGTCATGAGTTTGTTGGCGCCTTTACTGGAGGCCACCAGGCTCCTGGCCAGGAGAGTGATCTACATCTCATCCCCCAGAAAGAGGGTGAAACCTTGCGCAAGTATATACAGAGATTCAACCGTATTCAGCACAACATCCCAGACGTTCATCCCGCCGCTGTTATCAGTGCGTTTCATCAGAATGTGCGCAACCGCAAGATGCAGGAAGAGCTGGCGATGAACAAGGTCAGGGATGTCGCCGAGCTCTATGCTCTGGACGACAAATGTGCTCGAGCCGAAGAGGGGAGGAGATTCCCCGACGAAGATGCCGGTGTAGAAATCGACTCTGAAGGCGAAGACGTCACCACCTCGGCGAAGAAAGGCCGATGGCGTAACAGGAAGCGCAAGGGCAAGGCCGTGCTTGCCGTCGAGGGATCGGGCAACACCGGCACCGCCAGAAGGTCAAGACTGATGGCCCCGGCAAAGAGGTTGCCGGGTGCGCCGCATGTCAGGCCTTGGCGGTTGCCGATAAGCCGGAAGGCTCCGACAAGCAGTACTGCAAGATCCATCGCACCAAGGGTCACGGCCTCCAAAACTGCCGACAAGTTGAGCAGCTTGTCGAGAAGCAGAAAGCCGAGTATGAGAGGTGAGACAAGGAGAAGTCCCAGGATGGTGCTGAGGGGTCTGGCAAGAAACGCGGTGGTCGAGGAGGTCGCCGCGGCAAGGCCAAGCAACAGAAGGAGAGGCCCGCTCGAGGCTGTGATAAGGAGCAGGGGGGTGACGATGATGATGAAGACGGCGACGAGTCCAGCAAGCACGAGTTCCAGAAAGCTACAGAAGCCATGTGCGTTGACGGAGGCGCCTCGTTGCATTCCTCTCACCGCCGACTCAAACAGTGGGCGCGCGAGATCAATGCGGCAAAGCCATCGGTCGACGCCCGGAAACCATTGAAGTGGTCCCACACGCCTATCATCTTTGACGCCGAGGATCACCCTGATCGCACAACTGTGGTCGGGTGTTTGCCATTGTTGGTTTCACCAACGATCCGCAACCTCAAGGTGACAAAGATGTTAGTTGACGGCGGGGCTGGTTTGAATTTGATCTCGCCTGATGTGATCAAGAGATTGCAAATTCCTGACGAAGATCTCGAAGAAACGGGCACGTTTCAAGGGATCAATCTAGGAAGGAGCCAGCCGAAGGGCAAGATCACACTGCCGGTAACATTTGGTAGCGAGCTGAACTACAGGACGGATTAGATCGTCTCCGACGTCGCCAAGATTCCATTGCCATATAATGGGATTCTTGGTCGCCCGGCGCTGGCCAAGTTCATGGCGGCATCACATTACGCCTATAATACACTAAAGATGCCCGGGCCGATGAGCGTCATCACTATCAACTCTGACAAGAAGGATGCACTTATCTGCACCGACCAACTCTACCGGGAGGCAGTCGCAGCACCTGCCGCCAAGGCACTTCCTCCTGCCGCCGAAGCTCCCGGGGGGAAGAAGACCGGCAAGACCTCTAGCACACACTCCGGCAAGCGCACCTCCTCGGAGTGTTGCGCTCCCGTTGAGGATGTGCCGAAGAGCTCCACCGACAAGAGCAAGAAATCCAAGGCAGCTCCACCAGCGACCAAGAAGGTGCCCGCCAAGGAGGATGGTACGGGAGGAACTTTCACCATAAGTTCCACCCTCGATGACAAATAGGAAAGCGCGCTCATTGCCTTCCTGCGAGCGAATATCGATGTGTTTGCATGGCAAGCATCTGATATCCCCGGTGTTCCCAGGGAGGTAATTGAGCACCACCTTGCTGTCTGCCCTCATGCACGGCCCGTTAAGCAGAAAGTTAGGAAGCAAGCTTTGGAGCGGCAGGAATTTATTGCCGAAGAAATCAGGAAGCTAGAAGTGGCAGGTTTAGTCAGAGGAGTGCTCCATCCAACATGGTTGGCCAATCCAGTTGTAGTGCGCAAGGTGAATGGAAAATGGAGGCTGTGTATTGACTATACAGATATCAATAAAGCCTGTCCAAAAGATCCTTTTCCCTTGCCGCGCATCGACCAGATTGTGGACTCCGCTGCTGGCTGCGATTTGCTGTCGTTTCTTGACGCTTATTCAGGGTATCATCAGATTTTCATGTCAAAGGAAGATGAAGAGAAAACCGCATTTATCACCCCATGTGGCACGTATTGCTTCATACGCATGCCTTTCGGGTTGAAAAGTGCTGGTTCAACGTTTGCAAGAGCGGTCTAGATTGGTTTTGAGCCCCAGCTACATAGAAATATGGAAGCTTATATGGATGACATAGTGGTTAAAACCAAGGACAAGGCAACGCTCATACAAGATTTAGAAGAGACATTTGCAAATCTGCGCAAGATCAATCTGAAGCTCAATCTTGAGAAGTGTGTGTTTGGCATTCCATCCAGCAAGCTTCTCGGGTTCTTTGTATCTCAACGCGGAATTGAAGCCAATCCCGACAAGATCAAGGCAATTGAGCAGATTGAAGCACCAAGATGTGTCAAAGATGTGCGTCGACTTGCTGGCTGCGTTGCTGCTCTGAGCAGGTTCATCTCCAAATCCGCTGAGCGCGCCCTGCCTTTTTTCAAAATCTTGAAAAAGGCCGGTCCAATGAAATGGACTCCGGAAGCGGAGGCAGCGCTGCAGGATTTGAAGAGGTACCTCTCCTCTCCACCAACACTAGTTGCGCCTAAACCACAAGAGCCGTTGCTGCTATATCTAGCGGCAACGAATCAAGTGGTTAGTGCCGCATTAGTGGCGCAGAGAGAAGTTGACGAAGAAGCAGTGGCAGCGGCAAGCCCGTCAAGCGACAAGCTGGGATTCTCCCCGGCAGAGTCTGGTGCCGACAAGGCAGGATCTGCACAGTCGAATGATGCAACGCAGAAAAAGAAGATGGTGCAGCGCCCAGTCTATTTTGTCAGCTCCCTGTTGCAGGGGGCTAGGTCAAGATATTCTGGTGTGCAGAAGTTGCTCTTTGGCCTTCTTATGGCTTCAAGGAAGCTGCACCATTATTTCCAGGCACATGAAATCACCGTCGTCACTCGCTTCCCGTTGCAGCGGATTTTACGAAATCCAGATACGACTGGTAGAATTGTTGAGTGGGCATTGGAACTGTCGAGCTTTGATCTCAAATTTGAAAGCACTTCAACTATTCAGAGCAGAGCCTTGGCAGAGTTCATTGCAGAATGGACAGCGATGCTAGACGAAGAAATTCAAGAGACAACCGTCCCCGGCAAGGAAACAGATCGAGTATGGATTATGTACTTTGATGGGGCTTTTTCGCTGCAAGGCGCCGGTGCTGGCGTGCTGCTTGTCGCACCCACCGGAGAGCACCTCAAGTATGTAATTCAGATGCACTTTCCCCGGGAGAGATCAACAAACAACACTGCAGAATATGAAGGGCTGCTTGCCGGTCTTAGGATCGCGGCAGACCTTGGGATCAAGAAGCTCATCGTGAGAGGTGACTCATAGCTTGTCGTCAGGCAAGTCAACAAAGATTATCAGAGCCCGTTGATGGAAGCATATGTAGATGAAGTGAGAAAGTTGGAGGAGCGTTTTGACGGGTTGGAAACAGAGCATGTTCCTCGAGCAGAGAACAGTATTGCTGACGACCTGTCAAAACGTGCTGCCCTCAAGTTACCTGTGGAACCAGGAACTTTTGTGCTCCGCTTAACTCAGCCATCCGTAACACCATCGACGAGGCAAGACAAAAGAAGGAAATTGAGTTCCGGCCAGTACTTTCCTGCAGAGCTCCCAGAAGCCGCCGGCAAGGAAGTTGCCGGGAACGACACGGTTGCCGGTGAGCAGCAGCTTCGTGCAGAACCTCAGGTTCTTGCCGCAGAAGCAAGCGCTCCCGCGGCCGAAGATATGCCTTTGGTCCTTGTTGTCGAGCCGCAGGCGGCTCCAACATGGGCACAGCACATTGTCCAGTTCCTTCAAATAGGAGAACTCCCTGAAGAACAGGAAGAAGCGGAGAAAGTAGCCCGTCAGTCTAGTATGTACCAGTTCGTCGATGACGTCCTGTACAGAAAGAGACCGAACGGTGTGAAATTGAAGTGTATTCCTCGGGAGGATGGACTGGAGCTGTTGGCAGAGATACATGGAGGCATATGTGGCTCCCACATAGGCTCAAGAGCTCTTGTCGGCAAGGCATTCCGGCAAGGTTTCTTCTGGCCCACTGCTCTCCAGGATGCAACTGCACTAGTAACCATGTGTGAAGCGTGCCAGTTCCATTCAAAGCAATTGCATCAGCCAGCTCAAGCTCTTCAGACAATCCCTCTTTCTTGGTCATTTTCGGTCTGAGGGCTTGACATATTGGGCCCCTTTCCTCGCGCTGCCGGGGGCTTCGAATACTTGTACGTTGCTATCGACAAGTTCACGAAGTGGCCGGAAGTGGAAGCAGTGAGAAAGGTGACAGCACAGTCAGCCGTCAAGTTCTTCAAGGGGATAGTGTGCCGTTTTGGTGTGCCAAACAGGATCATCACCGACAATGGCACGCAGTTCACGAGCCGCACCTTCATGCAGTACGTCCAAGACCTTGGGGGCAAAATCTATTTTGCTTCTGTTGCTCACCCGAGAAGCAACGGCCAAGCGGAGAGGGCAAATGCTGAAGTGCTGCGAGGTCTCAGAACAAGAACTTTCGACAAGCTGCGCAAGTGAGGAAGACGCTGGATTGATGAGCTGCCAGCGGTTCTTCGGTCAATCAGGACGACACCAAATCGAGCTACTGGCCAGACCCCCTTCTCCCTGGTCTACGGGGCAGAAACAGTTCTCCCCACGGAACTCATATACGGGTCACCTCGAGTGCTCGCTTATGATGAGCTCGAGCAAGAGCAGCTGCGCCAAGATGACGCCATGCTCCTTGAGGAAGATCGTCTTCGGGCTGCTGTGCGAGCTGCACGCTACCAGCAAGCCTTGCGCCGCTATCATAGCCGCAAGGTTCATGCCCGAAGCCTTGACGAAGGCGACCTTGTTCTTCGGCGCATTCAGTCGGCCAAGAATTCCAACAAGTTGACGCCGAAGTGGGAAGGCCCTTATCGGGTAGTACGAGTCACCAGGACCGGCGCAGTCCGCCTGGAGACCGAAGATGGCATTCCAGTGAGCAATTCCTGGAATATCGAACACCTTCGTAAGTTCTACCCATAAGGCGCAGTTGCCGGGTCCCCCGGCAACCACCTTTTGTACAAGTCTTGCTGGCAAGGCATATGATCCTTTGTACAAAGCCAAGCACAGACCCTGTGCACAGTTGAATAAAATTAAGCGTTTTACAATTCTTGTCGATTTTCATGTCATTCTATATGCATGCTTATCTGAGATATTGTAGTACGCCTGCTTCCGGTAAGCACTAATGAACCGCCAAGGTTCCATATCTCTATTTTCTCTTCTTTCTTTTTCTCAAAGGACAGAAGGTTCCCTTGCGTGCAAGTTTGCCGGGGGGGAATGATGGTATGGGTACCGACAGGCGACGTTCAAGTTGACATCTTGCAATAAGGAGTACAACAATGAAAAGCTAAGTTGCAAAACTTTTAAGCAAATTTTTGTTGTTGTAGGCTTATTTTCCTTGAACGACTCCGGCTTTTGTGTGGAAAACCTGCACGCGAAGGAACCTTGTCGTGATTGGTTGCGCCCTTACTTTGTTTCGAGTCCGCTCAACAGATTAAGTGGCTGCACTGGAAACGTCAAGGTATCTTGCCGGCAGCGACACCTCCAACAGGCTGCTAAGGATCCGTTTCTCAAAGCGCTCGCGGCAAGGGTGCGCGCACCGGCAAGTTACCAATAAGCGTAGGGTAAGGACCATACAGAAAGGAATCAGACAAGGGAAATGGCACACATTCATCCAAAACATAGCAAGTTATATTACATTGATGGTCGCCGCAATTCTAACTTAAGATAAAATTGTCTCTGGCATGGAATGGTGGCGACAAAATGGAGCGAAGCGGCTAGTCTCTGCGCTGGCCTTCGACCCTCTTGACTTGGCTCACTCGGTCGACGATGGGCGCGACAAGCTCTTCGAGTGCCTTGAGGTCTACATCCTTCGGCAAGCTAGCAAGAACGTTGGTGAGGTTGATGCCAGGGTTCTTGTGCACCACTTTGACGAGCACCTTCCGGAGGACGACCTGGCAGAGCTTGCGAGATTCGTTGGCGAGCTGGGTCTCTCGATTAGACTAGAGCAGCTTGAGGGCATCAACGACACCCTCGAAGAACATGGTCAGCTTGGCGCTCGAAGACACCCTCTCGTCAGAAGAGTAGCTGAAGTTATCCAAGCCCATGGTGGACAGTTCTGCGGCAAGCCTTTCCGCGACGTCGACAAGGCGCTCAGTCCAGATCTTCACGCCTCTCTCAAAGTCATTATAAGTGGCGGCAGCGCTGTTGAGCAGGCTCTTCTCACTCTGGAGGTCTTTCATCAAAGCCCTCTCGCGAGCCTTGCCGTTCTCAAGGGACTAGTCCAGCGTCGCCAGCTTCAGTTTTAGATCAGCAATGGATTCATTGGCTGAGGAGAGCTCCTTGCTCTTGTCGGACATGGCGGCTTGCATCTCCGTTAGGCTGAAGAGAGTCTTCTCTCTGTCGGCTTTGAGCGTTGAGATCTCCTTGCCGTGGACCTCAAGATCTACTTCCAGCCTCTTCACTTGATCGCCCAGCTCATTCTTGGCGGCCTCTGCAGCTTCGGCAGCATCGATGGCTTCCTTTAATTTGCCGGCGTGATCTATGGCCAGAGCTTCGAGTGTTCCCTTGTGTCTTTGTTCCAGCTCCTGGGTTCGCTGCGCGACAAGCTTCTCGATCTCTTCGTCCTTACTGCGGAGCTTGGCGGCAAGCGCCTCCTCACGAGCAGCAAGGTCCTCTTCATGAGCATCGAGCCCGACGCGGCGTTCCATTAAGTGAGCTTCCTCTGCAGCAGCCTGCTGCGCAGCCTCCTCCTATGCCCTCTCGGCGTCAGACTGCTTTAAGAGGAACTCATTTCAGCTCTGATTCAGCTGCTCCCGGCCAGCCATCAGTTCCTGGAAAGCCTCGGCGTACCAGACTTGCGTCTCCTCGACGCGCTTCTGGAAATCCGCCTCTGCTGCTTCGACAACTGCCGCCCTGGAGTCCAACCTCTCCTTTCGGGTGCGGTGAAGCGCCTGGAGCTTTTGGAAGTTGTCGCTCATGGCTTGGAGGAGCTGTTCTTCCTTGGACCCGCTGCTGCTAGCGCGTTGCTCATCGCTGATCTTGAGCCCAGCGGCGGCGATGACATCTTCATCAAATATTTCTCCTTCGGTTGGCGCCCCAGTACTTGCCGTCCCTGGTATGCTGACGAATAGGTTGTCGCCGACCTTAAGGTATCTGCTTGACGGGGGGGCGTCGGATGTTGATGGTTGATCCTCGACAACCGCCTCGCCGGCAACTGGGGGCTCCACGACCGGTGTAGCGCCAGGCGCTCCTGTGGCAGGAATGCTGTCAGTGTGGTCGCCGGACTCCTTGCCGGCCCCCTCAGCAGATCCCTTGGTGGTTTCTTCCTGTGCGGCCTTGGCGGCCTCGGCAGCTGTGATCCTGTCGGCTTCGACGGCAGCGTCCTTGGCGGTCTCTTCGATGGCAACGTCAACATCCATTTGTTCCACCGAAGGGAGATCTGAAGACCAGGAAAGGAAACAAGATGAGATCAAGGTTGAAGTTCAAGGAGACAAAAATAAAGAAAGAATGACAAGTGCAGCAAGGCAAACGGTTTACCTGTGTCGAGCTGTTGAGAGGTGGCTTCTCCTTTCCCGGCAACATTGGTTGCCGATGTAGGATTGCCAGTGCCCGTGCTTGCCGACTCCTCTTCAACTCGAATGGGCTCGCTGGTGGAAGTTCTTGCCGAAGGTTCATCTCTGGGCGGCGTGGTTGACGGAGGCGGCACGTCAGGGGCGGCCTCCAGTGGCTCTCATTGTTGCCGTTCTTCTCCTACAAGCCCGGTGATGTCAGTAGTGAAGATATTCTCCCCAACGCTCGCCAGCGGAAAATGGGTAGTGGGCTCATGCTGGGGGCTGGGTTGAAGGCTACGTTGAGGGCTGGGCTCCGGGCTGATGACGATGGGCTCTGGCGCATCTACGGTGCTTGCCGAAGGCTCATCACCCGTAGAAGACTTCGCCCTCTTCGCCATCCTTTGCGCCAACGTTTCCGTATCTCTGCGGAGACAAGCCAAAGCAAAACAAATGAGTTAAGTGAAACCAGGAATTCAGAAGCTAAAAGATGCGGCAAGGACCCTTACTCTTCTCTTTCCGGACTAAAAGAGGAGATGTCAAAATCAACCTCCTCTACAATGTCCGTGCGAGGGGGAGGAGAAGGGGTCCTGGGATGCTTGGCTGCAGCAGAAGCAGTAGGTTGATGTGATCCTGCTGCTCCAGCCGTCGGTGCCGTCGTATGGGATGCCCCCGCCGCACCCATTGTTGCCGCGGTCGAGCGTGTCGTACGTCACACGGGTTGCTGTTGGGCTTCTTGCTGCTGCGCAGCCTTGCCGGCCGCCCCCTTGCCAGAACCCTCACTACTCGAGGGAGGCTAACGTGTTGGGATGCCAGAGACGGCTTTTCGAAGAACCCGTTTCTTCTTCTCCGGAGTTGGGGGCTCCTCGTGCAACTGCTCCTCGGCCGTGTCTTCGACAGGAGAGCTCCCGGCAACCATGCCACTCTGTTCCCCGGCAACTTCACCTTCCTCGGCAAGGGACTCCTCTAACGTTATTTCTTCTTCACCGGCTTCCTCTTCCGCAAAGCCAAAGTTGCCGGCCTCCGCGGCTAGATTCGCCTCTTCCGCCCTGCTAGCGATGTAAGCCACTTCTTCATCAGTGGTGGGGCGGATGAAAGTTGGCTCTTCCCGGATGGTTTTCTCCGACAAGCTATCAAAGAACTCCTGTGCGTGCTCTGAGGATGGCTCTTCCCAAGTTCCGTCAGGGCCGTGGGCATTACACACCAGCATCATGGCGATGATTGAGCCCAAAGCAGAGTTGTTGCACAAGGGAACTACGCCAGCCGGCAACTTAAATTTCCCGTCAGGCCTGAACAGTTTGTGGCAGAGGGCTGTGTGCTGCAAGACCGTCAAGTTGTTGTTCAGACCAGGGCGCAGCCTCATGAGATCTGCTGCATTCTTGAAATCCCAGGCTGGTCTGCCTTTATTCTGCAGAGGGGCGATGCGGCGGCGGAGGAAATCAGCGCCGACCATTTCTATTGTGAGCCCGACAACTTTGAGACGGTGGATCCTGGTAACTGCGATTGCGAGCTTCTCATCCTGAGGATCGAGGCCGCTCCAGTCCTTGCCGCAAACCACTTTCGTTTGCCGGGGCGTACAGAATGGCTGAGGATCTTTCTCCTTAATCCAGCACCACTGGTCCCGCCATTCATCCCAATTCTTGCGGTAGAGACCATCTGGGTATATATCCTTATTCCATGCCCTTGGAATCCAAGTGATAGAACCAGAAAGGGCGTCTCCCGTCTTGATACGGGGAATGAAGTAATGGCGGAAGAGGGCTGTGTTGGGTGCTACTCCGGCGAAATTTTCACAAAGATGAGCGAAGACTGACATGCATGTCACGACATTCGGCGTGAAATCCAAGAGGCGGAAGCCGTATGTGTACATGATGTCGATGAAGAAATCAGAAAATGGAGGGCAGAGCCCGCAATAAAAGTAAGCGGCGAAGAAAGGGAATTTATCTGGGCTGCCCTTGACGGAAGCTAGAAGCACGCGAGTTCTAGGGTGAGCCTTCGTCTCCTTCCCCCACATACACATGTACCGCTCAACCCGGGTGCGCATGTCGAGCGTCGGGGCGAAGATGGCGTGCTCCTTCCGCATCTCCACCAGATCGATCTTCTCCGCCTCTGCGTCCGAATCGACGGCTTTCACCGCTTTGCCCTTGCTTGCTTTAGGTGGCATGGCGACTGTGGAAGCGGAGGCCGAGGATGATGAGGGCGTGGGGGTGGCGGATGGATGGGAGAGGCTCTGTTCCAGGCTCGAGGAAGAAGGTGACGGCGGTTTCCAGATTGGAAGAGACAAGAGGTAAATGAGCAGCGCCTCTGCAGATTCCTTTTTATAGGGAAGGCGCGAGGCTGGCTCTTTACTGACCGATGTGAAATCATTTTTACAAGCGCACTACTGCGGTCGTTCCGCGCATGTATCCCACATCCCGCATTTAATGCGCGTCGTGGGGGAGCGCAGTAAATAAGATGATTATTACAGTTAACTCCTGCCACGCGTGCCCGTGCACTGTTTGGGCCTAGCCCAACAATGCCTCGCAACCGTGTATGGCCTAGGCCCGGGGCTCCTGTCGGTGTACTAAAGTTTGGGTCTTTTAGTACCCCATACTTGTGCACGGACGATTGTAGCCATACCAGCGGCAAGACCTGCCGGAGAACAGCTGGAAACATATACCAAGGATATCAAGAAGGCATTCAAGCCGATGACCAAAAGATAGAAGACTAAAGGCTGGGTTCCCGGCAAGATACTTGCCGGGAGGACTTGCGAAGGCCCGGCAAGGCTTCGCACCCGGCAAGATCTCGCACCCGGCAAGATCCCACCGCCCTGTCACCGCTCCAGCGCAGCGACCAGCTTGTCTTTTAGGGCTTGTCCTCCTGAGTGCGTGTCATGGCACTAACGGCGGATGGGGTTAAGCGGTGCTGATGGGACGGGCCCTTTTTCCGTCCCCAAGAAAGTTAGGGACACCTAAGTGAGGCATTTAATGCGTTTGTCCTAATCCGTCAGTGATAAACATGTAAACACTGTAGCAACTTTACACCTCTTGTACTTTTGTCTGCCACTGTTGGTGACCCCTTGGACATATAAAAGGAGGCCCAAGGCGGAGCTACATGGAGGAGGACCTTCTGGCTCATTCTGCATGCGTAGCTGCTTCTTGAGCATACTGTTCATCGCAAGCGCTCCGTGTACTTGAGCTTAAGAACATCCACAATAAACAACAGCGGGAGTAGGGTTTTACGCTTCTCAGCGGCCCGAACCTGGGTAAAGATCCTTGCGTTGATCGTTGGATCCGCTCTTTGTGTAAATCTTTTCCCCCGCCGAACCGTAAAGGGATCCTCTCGATCCCATAGGTGTCGTACGCCGACAACTCCGAAGGAAGGATGACAACTTCGTCACGATGCACAGAATAGAGGAATGGAATAATACACATCATGGAGCGAACTCTTCGAGAAGAGCAACCATGATCGAGAAGACTCAATAGAATTTCGTAACCAACCCCTTCCCCTTTACTCCACCTCTTAAATCTCGGGATGAGATTTCTCGTAGTGGAGGAGATTTGTAACACCCCCAGTGGTTAGTTACAGTAACATCACCCTAATGATGCCATGTTACCTGGCTTGCTAAGCTAAATTTCCACTTGATAGAAATCAAAGTCAAATTCAAATTTGAAATGCAAGTCAAATATTTACATCTTCAAATAGGCAAACAAAAGTGTTCATAAAATTGCAAATAACCCCTAAGTATTTGTCATGTAGAAAACAACGTCATTCGAAATATTTAAATGCCCTTAACCTAATTAAAACAGAGCCAACGGCATTTAATTAGGCCAAATAAATATGGACCAAAATATATAAGTTTGCAAGTGATCTGAAACTTTGTGAGCATCATCATACCACTGCATTGCATTTATGAGCTAGGTTTCATATTTTAATAAAATCATTTAGTGCCTCAAATAAATAGAAGACATTGACAGAAAAAGAAAGGCAGAAATATAAAAGGAAAATGGCTAAGGCCTACTTTGCCGCTGGGCCTAAGTGGGCTACAGTGCAGCCTGGCCCAGGCCAGCCGGCCTTTTCCCCTACCTCTCGCAGGGGAGAGGCAGAGCCGTGCGTGCCGGCCATCCATGGTGCCAGGGCCACGTGCCGGCCATCCGCACCCACCCTCGGCCTACTAAGGTGTCCCCCAGAAACCCTAGCTCTCCCTCGTTCGTTCCCCCTCGATCCCCATCACCCCCCTCTCCTCTGGCTCAATTTCGAGCTCGCAAGCTCACGCGGTCTCCGCTGCCTCGCCTTCGTTGACGCGTCCACCGGACTCTCCGGCGTACGGGAGCACATCCTGGAGGTTCGCAGCGCTCTACCGCGTCCGTTCAGGGCATTGGAACGAGGCGGGGAGCTGCGTAGCTGACGCAGTCTTCGTCTTCTTCGTCCGGCCGTTGCCGTCTCGCCATCACCACCGCCTCTCAGTCCACCCCGACCCTCCCCGAGCGCGCCAATGGACTCGCGGTGAGCAACTCCTCTGGATCCCCCTTCCTCCGCCTCGATTCGGTCGCCGTTTGCCGTCCCCGAGCACATATGAGCTCACGCGTACGCGTACGTACGTGCGTGTGCGAGCTGCTGCCTGCTGTGTTGCTTTGCTGCGTGGCTGCTGCTCTACTGCCGCAGCTGCTTTGCTATGCTGCTGCCCCTTGCCGTTGCCTGCTCTGCTGCTAGCCGCTGCGCTACTGCTTGCTGATGCCCACTGCTGCTCGCCCAGCCGCCAGTCACTGCTGCTTGCTGCTCCCCTATGGCCGCTGCTAGTTGCTGCTGTTCGCTGCTACTTAGTGCTGCTCAACTGCCGTCGCTGCTCTGCTCTGCTGCGGCTGCGCCGCTGCCTCTACTTGCTGCTAGCTGCGCTGCTGCCGCTGCCGTGCGCTGCTTGCTGCTGCTGCTGGCCATGGCCGGCCATGGGTGGCATGTGTGTGTGCGTGCTCTGTGTGTGTGTGTGTGTGTGATGTGTATTTGCTGTGTGTGCGTGCTGTGTGTGTTGTGTGTGCGCGTGCTGTGTGTGCGTGTGAGTAGGGCGAGCCCTTGTTAATTAGGAATAAGTAGCAATTAGTGGTTGGGTTAATTAGTCTAATATGCCAATGACATGCAGGACCCACTGTTAGATTAAAATAAATAGATCAAGTTAAAATATCTAAGGCAATGACAATTGGGCCCCACTAACACTGTTCATCAGTGGACCAGTCAATGTTGACTGGGTCAACTGGGCCCTTTGGACCCACCCGTCATACACAGTGGCTAGCTGCTACTGTGTATAAAAGGGTTTTGGACCATTCTGGATAATCCGAATTTAATAATTAAAGAAATTCCAGAAATTGTTTTATACTTTGTAAATTCATATAAATTCAACCGTAAGTCAGATGAAAATGTTTTCTATATGTAAAATGATTAGAAAAATCTAACGAATCCGATTATGTCATCTGCATTCATGTTAGAATCCTCTAAGTAGGTGAACCTGTAACTTTTGGCCTGTTTCTGATAGATGAATAGTGCATAACTACCGGCAATTAATTCCAATTTCATTCCTTAATTATCTAAAATTGTTTAGAGATGCATTAGATCACCTTTGCATATCATATTGCCATGTCATGCTTTGTGATTGCATTTGTAAGCTTTCTAGTTATTTGTTTCCTCCCCCTCTTCTCTTCGATAGACCTCGAGACCGTTGTTGATCCGGTGATCGACTACTTCACCATCGAGGATCCGTTTCTGTCTGCAGAGCAACTAGGCAAACAAAACCCCCTTGATAATTCCTATATCGCCCATTCTTTCTCTCTCGTGCTTGCATTAGATTTTGCTACCGTTGTTCGATAGCTCCTATTCTGATGCATAGCCTGATTTTGTAACCTGTTATTGATACTTTACCTGTTGTCCTATATGCTTAGTATAGGCCGGTTAGTGATCCATCAGAGGCCCTACACCCTTGTCTGTGTTGCCAGGCCTTACTATCGGAAGATTCGATCAATGTGATCGATGTACAGAGACCGAACACACCACCAGCACCCCCCTTAGTTGTACGACTCTATAGAGTTACTATCGAGTGCCGAGGGTGATGCCTCGTATCTCACTTACGATGATATCTCTGTAGTGTAGCACATCGAGTGTGGTTTACAGAGGGCGATTCATCGTTCACCACTCCCGATGATGTCTCTGTCGTGCAGAACCTCAAGCGTGAACCTATCGAGGGTGATTCCTCCAAGTTCACCTTGACATTCTACCTCAGGTGTGAACCTACCGAGGGTGATTCCTCTGAGTTCACCTTGATGGTAAGGACACACTGTTACCTTTAACCGTTCCCCATTAACTGTTACTGCGGGACTGAAGGGACAGGCGGTACCACCCCGGTAGAGGTGGACCTGAGTTCCCGACAGTCTCTTGATAAGTCGGGTTGACCAGGAGGGTTCCCGCAAGATAATGACACGGCACGACCGGGCAGGCAGAGACCGCTCCAGGAGAGGGATGGGCCTGGCCCTTGTCGTAAGACCGCGAGACGGGGCAACAGGATCACTGATCGTTACCGCGAGCTCCCAACACACTAATGGGTTTGGATATATGATCTGAGTAGGCCTTTGGCCTTTTCGCACTGACCACCACGCGGGAATAAAAGTGGGCACTCGGCGTCGTACGATTCTTCCGAAAGCTCTTCAGACGTCAGCAGTTGAGTGGCGCGCGCTGGGTTGGACGGTAACCGCCTGTGCTTGTATTAAGGGGGTGGGTCTACTCCCCGCCACGTACGCAATGCGCAGGAGTGCTTAGGACGATTGTCCCATGACACCTCCGCACTTAGGATTTAGACCGGCGTGCTGGCCTCTCTGTTGTGCCTAGGTAGGACTACGATGTGTCGATCAGCCGAGGCCGGGCTTGACCCGATAAAAGTGTGCCCGGCCGGAGTTAATCGAGCGTGTTGGGTAAGTTGGTGCACCCCTGCAGGGAAGTTATCTATTTGAATAGCCGTGTCCATGGTAACAGGACGCTCGGAGTTGTATACCGATCTACTACAGCTAGAACTGGATACTTGTGTTACTAAACTGATATGATGGCTCCGGGATCGCTTTCTCGTAGGGAGTCGAGGAAGGATCTCTGGGCGTTGCTAATATATACTTGTTAATATATTCTATGTTACTCTACTCTCTCCTGAAGCTGCAAGATGCTAGTCTTCGATAGGCTAGGGCTTCCCCTCTATTCTGGCATTTCTGCAGTATAGTCCACAGATATAGCCCCTTTCCTTTGATACCGATGCATACTTAGCATAGTTCTGATGTAAGTCTTGCGAGTACTTTGGATGAGTACTCACGGTTGCTTTGCTACCTTTTTCCCCCCTACCCAATTGCCGCGATCAGATGACGGAGTCCCGGAGACAGCTGATCCCGCCGATGACTACTACTACCCCGACGGAGCCTACTACTATGTGGAGACAGAAGACCAGGAGTAGTTAGGAGGCCCCAGGCAGGAGGCCTGCGCCTTTTCGATCTAGTTGTCGTTGTTTTGCTCAGCCTTCTTAAGGTAAACTTGTCTAATTATGTCTGTACTCAGATATTGTTGCTTCCGCTGACTTATGTATTCGAGCCTTCGTGGCCTGGCTTGTAATATAAAGTTGTATGACTTTAATTTGTGTTTAAAGTTGTGTTGTGATATCTTCCCGTGAGTATCTGATCTTGATCGTGGGCATTTGCGTGTATGATTAGTGCACGGTCGAGTCGGGGGCGTCACACGGATGTTGTAGCTGAGAAGGTTTAGTGGAATTACTTTTTGTACTAGTGTTTTGTAACCTATTTATCTTGTTGGTAGAAGATAGATGCATGTTGTTTTGTTTACTCAAATGCGTTTGTTTTACATAAGTGAACTGCATTCTTTGGCATAAGTGAGCTGCAGTCTTTGACATACGTGGGCTGCATGTTGTTATGTTTGTGAACTGCATTTGTTTTACATAAGTGAGTTGCATTCTTTGGCATAAGTGAGCTGCATGTTGTTCAGATAGTGAACTGCATTGTTTTACATTAGTGAGCTGCATTCTTTGATATAAGTTAGCTGCATGTTGTTCAGATAGTGAACTGCATTGTTTCACATAAGTGAGCTGCATTCTTTGGCATAAGTGAGCTGCAGTCTTTGACAAACATGGGCTGCTTGTTGTTCTGTTTGTTAACTGCATTTTTTTACATAAGTGACTTGCATGTTGTTGTGTTAATTCTCTCTCGCTCATTCTTGTTCTTGCTGCTTTTAAAAAAACTTTTTGCTGTCTGGAGATAAAAATACAGAAGTTCATGGATCGGTTGGTGTTGTTCGTGTTGATGTGAACCAGGAGGGTTGCGCTGTTGGTGGTGGTGACAGTGTAAGGGTTTCTGTATCGGTGGCTGGTGAGAGCGCAGAAGCTTCTATAGCTCAGGAATCCGATCTGGCTGTTGCCCCTAGTCGGCATGAAGATGTTGATGTTGATATTGAAAAGCTGCAGGAGAATGTTGTTTCTGTTGATAGTGTTGCTGGTTCTCCTGTTTGTCTGGCCGCCGACGATGTTCCTGGTGTTTTCATTGTGGAGCCTCATGTGGATGAGTTATCTGAGGACGTTGCGGTTGTCCGGACTATTCAAAATGCATACAACGCTGATGTTGACGCAGTAGGCCAGTCCAGTGAGGCTACGGGGATTTCAGTGCAACCTACTGATGGAACTATTTTGGTCTCCTCTGAAGAGCAACAGCACCAAGACTCTGACACTGAAGGCAAGTATTTTGTTTCGAAAAGTGAACTTCACATTTTTCTCAGTCATTTTTAATTACTATGGTAGCTACATATCACATGTTTTATGATAAGTGAAGTTCTTCTTTGTTACTGTTTTCGAAGTAGTTGCTAGGTAGCATGTTTTTTCCTTTTCATACAAGTGAACTTCATCTTTCTTAAGTTGGAATCTGTATGAAAATTTTCAATTTCTATAAGTGAACTTCATCTTTTTACTTGTTTCTTTGTTTTATTGCAGATGATGAATTTGCTATTGTCACACCCTCGAGCATTGATCCAGCTCTTCTCAAAAGATACAATGAGTTGTACATTGCTGTTACCAAGGCTCGGAAGGACAGAAAGAAGAAGTATGACGTTTTTTGAACTCTTAAATTTTTCTGTTAATATGTATTTTTCTAATCGCAGTTTTTTCCCTTTTTCATTCTTGTTATTTTTGGTAGTATCTTATGTTGCAGTTTTTCAAAAAAAAATCAGGACCTGATTGCTTTTGTAACTGAGTTGGGTGATATTCCCATTGCCGAAGTTGGTTAATTTTTTTGGGCGAAAGGGATGCTGACTACCCGCCTTGTAGATTTCGGGGCTTCTTTGCTGGTAGATAAGTTTAAGGGACCTTCGATGATGGTTGTCCCGTACCATATTTGTGAAAGCATGCAGAACTTTTGCTTGTTGTTTTATTCTCTTTTCGTTTTTCGTGTGATGACCTGTTTGCTTTTTCCACTTTTTTTGTTTGGCAGACAAGTATTTGGAATAGCGGTAGTGTAGGCTGGTCGGTGAAATTGATGTTCTGATCAAGAGCTGAGGAATGTGACGATAAAAAGCATATGGTGAGTAATGTTTTATGTGTGCAAAATCATTTTGTGTATGTTGGTTTTATAGTGTTGGCTGAGAGCATAACATATATATTTTTTGTACTTCCAACAGATCATGTTTGCAACATTTGATCCTCCAAACACGAAGGAAGGCAAATCTGTTGGCCATTATTGTGTAGTTGCCTTAAATCTGAAGGAAAGGCGGTTTGAATTTCTTGACTCGCTCAATGCACCTGGCAGCCCTAAAGCAAACAGGGTTTTCAGGAGGATGGTTAAAAATATCAAACGTGCATGGAAAGAAGGTAGCGCAAGTTCTGATGAGCCGCTAAATCCTTCGACACTTGATGGCTTTACATTGAAACATGTGATTGTCCCAATGCAGCCAAATGGGTATGTTTGTCCCCCCTGCTCCTCGTATTCCTCAACTATTTTTTTAAATGTATGTGAAAATAATGGTTTTGTTCTTTTGCAGGCGTGATTGTGGATTCTATATGTTCCAATTCTTGCAGACATGGGATGGGATTCGAGTTGCTCAGTTTGGGGTGGAGCACATTGGCTACATCAGAAAGGCCATGCTCTACAGCTGGCTAACATCATCGAAGTGTTCATTGGATCTATCGTTACTTTTAATTTTTGAAGATAAAGGTTGTGGTTCCTCTCCTTTATTTTTGTTTCCTGCTTGCTTCCCCTTCTTAGGCATTAGTTTTTAGTGTGCCAGTGAACTGCGTTTTTTGAGAGTGGCGAGCTACGTATTTGTTGTGTTAGCGAAATTCAGTTTCTCGATAAGCGAGCTTCAGTTTCTGGATAAGTGAGCTTCAGTTTCTATATAAGTGAGCTGCATCGTTTTGGATGAGTGAACTGCATTGTTTTTTATATGTGAGTTGTACTCCTTTTACGTCAGTGTGCTGCATTCCGTTCTTTAGTGAACTGCAGTTCTGTACATGAGTGAGCTGCATTTGACTTTTTTGGTTTTGTAAATGTGTATTTTGTCAGCGCTGGGCAAGTTAGCTGAGTGTTCCCGTGTCCTTTCCCCTCTTTTTTGCAGGTTTTGATGGAGACCTTCATGGAGTCTCTACATCACTGTTTGAGACCCAGGTTTCTAAGGCAGCTATGGAGGATTGTGTTGTTGAGATCTCTCCTGATAAATCTGGTTCTTTGGCTAGAGTTGGTGTGAACACGGGTGTTTCATTTGGACCTGATGGTGGAAAGGAAGCTCCACCTGGCTCTTCACGTGAGGTATGTGATCTTGATGATGACGATTTCATGACGCTGCTGCCACGCATCACTAGGAGGACTAGGAGTGCAGCGGTCAATCCTGCCACGAGTGGTGAGGTTGTCATAATTTCGAACAAGAGGGCAGTAGAGAGGCCTCATAAGTTAAGATGCTCTATAGAGAAGTTGAAGCCTCCCAGGTTCAGACATCTTGAGGCAAGGCAAATAAAGGATCTCGTTCTTAGCCAAGATTTCAGGACCAAGTACAAAGAGTAAGTTCTATGTGCATGTCCTTCATCCTTTTGTTTGTTTAGTTTTTGTTTTGAACTTTATTTTTGACCCCATCTGTGTATGTGTCTCTTGTGATATCTTTTCCGCAGAAGCGCGCTCTTCATGGTGAAAGGTTCTTTTGATGAAATCGAATCAACCAGTGTTGACTATATGTTTCACACATTTGGCAAAGGAGCTTTCATGGACTCGTATCTCATGGATTTTGTCATTAAGTACTGGAAGCAAGATCCTGAGATGAGTTTAGTTTATCGTTTTGGCGAACGTGTGCTACTTTCACCTTTATTCATCACGGTAAATGTGTATGATGTCATCTTTTTTTTGCTTTTGTGCATTTTTTTTCTTTCGTACTAAATTTTTTATGTTCGTGCGTGCATGCATCTTTTTTTTGCATGTCCCATTTTATTCTTTTTCTATGCAGTATGTTCTTCAAATGGAAACTGTTGTGAAGAAAAATGAAGAAGGATACCGTGTGTTGCCGATTGTGCATAGCCCAATTATTTTAGATGATGCGGCTAATCAGTTCAGGTTTTTTGTTGCTGATGATAACCTGCTCGACGCAAAACTAGTAAGGCCACTGTTTCCATCATTTTCTTCTTCTTCCTTGTTGCATTTCCTTTATAGTTATTTTTCAGCAGTGGCCCTAGTGCTATTTGTGGAATGAACTTCATTGATTTTCTTTTTGTTGTCCCTTCCCGTATGTATCTCCCCCCGACAGACTTTGATTCCGCGCTTTAAGGATGGACATTACTCCCAATACACAATGAACCGCCATTGCGAGACCATTGATATCCATGACACGAGGTGGTACACTGGCCATCCTGATGAGGTGACAAAGTGGCGTAGGTCTGAGTACCACGCAGACTGCACTGAATTGGTATGGCAAAGTTTTGACCATTCTGACTACATTGTTACTACTCATAGCACTGCACTTGCTAATACAGTGGACTGAAGTATCTGTAATATAGAACTGCATTTCTCGCACCACCAACCTGGCTAAAAGAGTTATAAACCAATCATGACTACGTTGTTACTACTCATAGCACTGCACTTGCTAGTACAGTGCACTGCAACATCTGTGAAACAGAACTTCATGTTCTGCCACCACCTACCTTACTAAAAGAGTGATAAAACCATTTTGTAGATGAGCTTGCATGCATTAAAAGAGGGACCATTCAGATCGTGTGGAGAACATATAGTTGCATCGTCTGAATAGAAATAACTTATTAATATAACTTCTCTATTTTTTGTTTTACCTTTGTTTATTGATCTGTAACGTGTGTTTTTGGCTTTTTGGCCGCCTTTTTCCTTTGCCAGATGACGAGGATGACTCTATTGTTGAAGAGGGTTTACGGTGAAAAGTTGTATAACTCGAAGAAGCTCCCTGACTGGGTTAAATTCTCAGAGAAGCCCTTTTCCCCGGTCACGCCAGAACAGGGGGCAAATGAGTGTGGATTCTATGTTCTGAGGATGTCGCAGCAGTTTGACGGCGCGCATGGTTAAATTTTTTTCTAAATGCGATGTAATACTTTTCCGTTTCTCCTTTTTGTTAGTGTTTTTTCTTTACGTTTTATTTGCTTTACATCATGTCATTTAATCATTTATCTGCATTTTCAATTTTTTTAGGCTGCTGTCGAAGATTGGAAGGCGGAGTACCTTTACCAGCTGATTTTCCATCCTTCCAACATGTTGTGTGTTGAAGACATGCCGCCTGAGCTCCGCGAGCTCATCAATAGCCTTGGGCTTTCTTCCCAGTCGCAGTAGCGTTTGCAGTAACAGTCTTAGGCATAGCCATGTTAATGATTTGGACGAAAGCTAGTTTTTAGGGTGTGTACTAAGTGTTGTCTAAAGGTAGATCATGTTTGTGCAAATAATGTGTATGAAGGCTACTTTTTATGGCATGTGTAGCGTCTATTTTTTGCAGCAGTACTTTGATGAAACTGGGTGTATTTTATTTACGTACGTGATTTTTTATGTGAAATCTGGTTCGTCAACGTGTGTTCTACATGCAACAGTGCTGTTGTTGCCGTCTCTTTTTCATCTTTATTTTTTATGTGAAAAAAGTTGCGGAATGGCACTACATTTCCGTGTTGTTTTTTTAACCGCACTTCATTTCTGTATAAAACTGAACTGCAGTCCCCCCTCATATTTTTTGATTTCCTGTTTTTTAACGAGCGTTGCGTGGGAAATAAATTTTTTGGAAAACATTTATTTAATCAAGCATGGGTTTGGGAATAGAAAATGAACGGTATTGTGCCGAGCCAGGAACGAACCATAGTAGTTCTGCACTACTGCGTTAGCGCGAGGCCGAGCCAGGGGTGGGGGAGGGGGTCAGGACCTCCCTCCCCCACCCCCGGCGGGGCCAAGCCAGGAATGAGCCGGAGCAGGCGACGATGCGGCGTCCCGCGGCGTCGCATGCGTAAGCGAGTCCGTGACATCCGTGACCCCACTATCTATCTTAAGGGTGAGGGTTGTTCAGGTTGGTGGGGGGAACAGAATAACCGCACTGCGCCTGTCAATCAAGCGCACTGCCGCGTTAGCGCGAGGCCGAGCCGGGGGTGGGGGAGGGGGGGTCGGGAACCCCCTCCCCCTCCCCCGGCGAGGCCGAGCCAGGAACGAGCCGGAGCAGGCGACGACGCGGCGTGCCGCGGCATTGCATGCGTAGGCGAGTCCGTGACATCCGTGACCCCACTATCTATCTTAGGGGTGGGGGGGTTGTTCAGGTTGGTGGGGGGAAACAGAATAACCGCACTGCGCCTGTCAACCAAGTGCACTGCCGCGTTAGCGCGAGGCCGAGCCAGGAACGAGCCGGAGCAGGCGACGACGCGGCGTGCCGCGACGTCGCATGCGCAGGCAATTCCGTGGCATCCGTGACCCCACTATCTATCTTATGGGTGGGGGTGTTGTTCAGGTTGGTGGGGAGGAAACAGAATAACCGCACTGCGCCTGTCAACCAAGCGCACTACCGCGTTAGCGTGAGGCCGAGCCGGGGGTGGGGGAGGGGTTCAGGACCCCCCCTCCCCCACCCCCGGCGAGGCCAAGCCAGGAACAAGCCGGAGCAGGCGACGACGCGGCGTGCCGTGGCGTTGCATGTGTAGGCGAGTCCGTGACATCCGTGGCCCTACTATCTATCTTAGGGGTGGGGGTTTGTTCAGGTTGGTGGGGGGAAACAGAATAACCGCACTGCGCCTGTCAACCAAGCGCACTGTCGCGTTAGCGCGAGGCCGAGCCGAGGGTGGGGGAGGGGGGTCGGGACCCCCCTCCCCCACCCCCGGCGAGGCCGAGCCAGGAACGAGCCGGAGCAGTAGGCGAGTCCATGACATCCGTGACCCCACTATCTATCTTAGGGGTGGGGGGGTTGTTCAGGTTGGTGGGGGAACAGAATAACCGCACTGCGCCTATCAACAAAGCGCACTGCC
Organism: Elymus sibiricus; assembly: GCA_039707655.1. NCBI lineage: Eukaryota > Viridiplantae > Streptophyta > Magnoliopsida > Poales > Poaceae > Elymus > Elymus sibiricus. The sequence goes on along the minus strand of CM077664.1, from coordinate 111,070,903 downwards.
GCGTTAGCGCGAGGCCGAGCCGGGGGTGGGGGACGGGGTGTCGGGTTGGAAGCGATCCCGTGACATGACTTGCTCCTCGTATATGTTTTGTATTGTCTCCCATTTTATTTCTACGCATTTTTGTACAAATTGTTATGCTCTTCGTTTATTATCATTCTGGTCTACATGTGCCTTCTTTGTGCACTGCATATGTGGAATTCTTTTGGTGCAGTGCATATACTTCTTGTTGTGCACTGCATTTGTCTAGAGTGTGAACTGCTTGTACTCTGCCTGTGTACTGCACGTTCCTTTCATTCTGTGCTGACTGTCCAATGTTGTTTCAACGTATGTGTTTAATCTTTTGTGGAATGATATTGTTGAATCTGTTGGGGTGTATGTAGTATGTTTGTGTGTTACACATCATTGTTTGCAAACGTGTTTTTAATCACCTTGAATTGAACATACTTGTCTGAATACAAACTCCTTAACTAGTGCTGAAGTTCAGCGGCATTTTTCTGTTCGCAAACTAGCAAGCTTGTTGGAGCTGACATAAGCAAAACCTAGCAACAGGAAACAAGGGACAACACAATTTAAGCAAAATGAAACTAAACCTAGCACCTCTCAGACTTCTTTTGTTTGCTCATTTCTAGTTGCTTTATGGAATTACATCCTTGTTCTTCTTCTTCTTTTCTTTTTCTTCCTTCGCCCTCTGTAGTCCCATGACGATATCGTCGATGCGTTTCCATGAATCATAGCTGGCTAATGCATCTATTGATGCATACTTGATAAGCTTGTCTGGCAGCGGGCAGAACCCCCACAAAGTATGGTCTTACTGATGGTTGATTTTGTTCTTCATGTCCATGTAGTGATTGTCGATCACCCTGCTGGCAACATCAGCCAAAGAGTCATATTTCTTTTTGTTGTATGGATCTCTCCATTCCACTTGAATATCAATGTTGTTGTCGGAGTCGATCTCCAAGCCAGATAGCTTCAGCTTTCTTTTGTCTCCTTGAATGGCGAATCCGGCGAAGGTGTATTCTTTATTCATGAGGAATTCCTGCAGTTCCAGGGGCCTGCAAGTTGTTGGTATAGACTGAATATGAGTGTTTTTCATAGTGAGACTGTACAAGTTATTCAGTACCACCAAAGGCTATGCAATGCTTTAAAGTAGTGAGAATCCAGGTTTCTTTATCCTTCTATAAATTTTATCTGTATCATTCTATAAGGGCATATTCGATGAAGAAAATTAAAATCCAAATTGACAACCAATACTACAGATTGATAATCATTCTCACATGTCTTTAGCCGCAGAGATGTGGTAGACAAGGCATTCGTGTTCTACGCATAGCTGGAGGACGGCTGCCATTTGTGGCTCCTCGTAGTGCGTGTACTTGACATCAACGCCGACGGTTTTGACGGGCATGCCGCCGAGCTTCCTCCTGAGCGTGGACAACATCTTGTCCATGTCGTGACCCTTGCTTGTGCAGATGACGTGGAGCTTGTGGTTGCCGTGGAGTTCGACGTCATGGAGCTCCCTGGTGTACCTGCGGCGCCGCTTGTACAGAGGTGCATTGGCCATGGCTGTCCTCTGCTCTCTTGCATTGGTTTTGGAGAGAGAGGTTGATGAAAGAGAGTGGGTGAAGATGCGGCAATGGGTATTTTAGGGACGAATGAAGCTCTTCTGAATGGGGTTTTCTATGGCGGTTTTCTAGAGGACGTGGTGGGGTGGTGGGGTGAGATATTTCGTGGCAACTGCAGAGAGGCTCTGCGTCGTGGAGGCTCTATTAGTGGCCTCAAAATCTGAAATGGCCTCGCCTCTTTTTTTTCGCACACAACTGGCAGAACTGACATGTTTGTGTTTGGTGTTTTTTCATACTAATTGCACCACTTGGAAAATATAAAAGGACTGCCTTGTTGAGAAACTGCACTGCATGTAACTGATTTTTTTCTGAGTACACTGCATTAGATCAGATACCAAATTTCATACAAATGTAAGTGCACTGCTTTTTTCATCGTTTGAATTTTATTTTTTAATTTTATAAATAATAGTGATCTAAATTTGTGGGGCAGCAATCTTGTAGGTAACCGCACTGCAATTTTTTTGAAAATGGACTGCAATGCGGAACTGACCGCACTTCTTGCTTCAGCATAGCACACTGCATTGTTGGATCCTGCAGACAGCATCCCTGCTGTGACTTTGCAGCTTCCTGCATCTTTTATGTGAGCAAACTGCAGTTGCTTGCTAGGTGGGAGGGTGGGGGGTGGGGGTTGGGGGGGAATACCAACACACATTTTTTTGTGGTTATTCATTTTTAAAAAAACTTTTTTATTTTGTTATTGATGATAAACGCATTGTAATCCCTCTCTCTTTTTTTCGAGTCTTCGTTCTCTTTAGTGGGCCGTGGAATGTGAGAATGTGTTAGGCCTGTTGGGGAGTAAGTCACATCCGGCCCAAGTAAGCCTGTCTGCACGGCTGTTTCGCTCTGTGTAGTGGGTATGCGCTAAAGTTTAGTCCCACCTCGCCTGCTGAGAGCGTGCAGGACCGGTTTATAAGCCCTGGCGAGGCAACCCTACCGAACTCCTCTTGACACTTATTTGGGCGCTTACACACGGCGCTGGCTGCCACACCCTTCTGACCTGTTGGCCCTTGTGCTCCTCGCCCGATGCATCGTGGCTCAGAACTGACTTGCCTCTGTGGGCACAGACTTAGTACGAGACTGGCTGTGACGAGGATGCAGCTGGGCGGTCACCTTTTTTTTTGGTATGCAATTAATTTTCCATACTCTTTGTACATTTTTTAATTGTCTCGGATATCTTTGTGTACTGCTTTTACCAACGTTGCGCACTGTACTGCATGTACAATACTTTTGAGGACTTCACATAAGCAGGTACTGCACGTACCCATCTTGTGCACTGCGTTAGTTAATCTTGTGAACTGCATGCACCTTTCTGCAGAGCTGTTTAATCATTTGTTGAATTATGTATTTAAATATATATATATATATATATATATATATATATATATATAAATGAGGTGCGTTTGCGGGGTGTGGGACACAGAAGTCCATTGAGCAGTCCGCGACATCATTTTTTGCATCTTCCCTTTTTCTTTGTAATGTTAGTTTTATTGATTGTCCTCTTTTTTTAGGTCACGTAACTTTCATTAATTCTTCTTTTTTTTTCCGGTGTGCCTAGACCTTTTGCATTCCTCTTCTATATATTTAACTCTCCTTTGCAGTTCATTTCCCCTGTAGCCGCATCTATTCTCCTTTTCAAAGCGCCCTTTGTTTCTTTTCGGTTTCTAGGGTATTTTATCATGGCGCCAGGCCCCTGTGCGAAACTCTCCTGCTGCGGCGATGGTTGTGGTGTGCCGACGCACTGCGACTGCTCAGCTTGCAGTGAGGCCCAGCGTGCTCGCCGGAGGGGCAAGGTCTTGTGCCGATCTAGGCGAGCTCAGCAGCTTGCATATGGCACGGTTTTCACCGAGGGATTGGATCTAGACAATATCAATCTCGTTGAGTTCCATTCTGCTCTGCTTCGCCGTGGCCTTGGCCGCACCAGCCCATTTGTCCATCGCTTCACGCCCACAGATGTGGAGACTCATTACAAGATGGTAATTTTCGTTTTGATCTGATTATTTTTTGTGCATAATTCCCACACAAGACTAATCTGCTATTACTTTAGAAGCGCACCTATTTTGTCTATTGAGGTGTACTGCACAATGTTCTTGTATCATGTTTTCAGTTTTTGATAGGGTAGATAGATCTCGTTTTTTTGTATGAACTACATAGTTACAAGATATGCACTGCGTAGATATGTGATGTGCACTACTGGTTTGCACCATTTTTTTAATATTAGATATGCACTACATGCATCTTTCCGTGAACTGCATGTAAGTGAGACTTGTACTGTATATTAGCATGTTGCACACTGCATGTGCCTCCTTTTGTGCACTTCATATAAGAGGGTCATGAACTGCATGTACGTTTGCTCTGTACTTCTTTTGGCTCCATTGTGCACTTCATCTAGCTAGCATCAGCACTGCATGCTGGTTCGTTCTACTGTGTGCACAATATGAGAAGTGTATTGCTATTATTGTCCTCTAATAGTTTTATTATTATTTCTGTAGAAAATCCCCCATCGAGCTATTAGGTATCTCTGCCTTAAGAAGGGGGGTATTCTCCAAGTTGTTCTCGGCGAAGGTCACCCCAAACCAGCTGAGTACCGTGTTGGCGTTGATGGGCGGCTATATCTGTAGAAAGGCTGGAAGGAATTCGTCATTGAGAGTGGCCTGAGGTCTCGTCAAGTTGTTGTCCTCAACTTTTTTTGAAGTTGGGGACCGTATTATTGAAATCACGTTTGACGTGATTGGTTAATATTTGAGGTGGATTGTAATAAGTACTTTTTGCGTATCGAATGCTTCATCTTATTCTGTTATGTGGTCTATAATAACAACTCGTGTTTGTGTTTTTATCTATGAGACATGCGTGTTTGCTTTTTTAAATCAGTTTGTAGTTTGTTTACCTAACCCAAGGCGCCTGGCTTGTAGGACAGAACTTCGTGCTGTCTACGGGCGAACTGCATTGTGCGTTTTGTTTGACGGTCAAAATGTGTCAATGTTTTACTCCATACATCATTTTCTCGTGTACATCAATTTACTCACGTTGTGTAGTGGAAGTTCAAAGTCAGCATGAAATTCGTGTTTCTATAAGTCTTACATATATGCAAACTGGTATATGATTACTATAGTGAACCGTATCTATTTTGTCGTTAACCTACTGCTTCTTCTTGGCGACTGGAGCACGTCTCTTGTTGCAGTTTGCCATGTTGTTCTTGGCGGTGTTGCAAATTCTTCTCTTCGCACTGTATTGTTTGTACCACCTTGCCTGGTGGTTGATGGCGGTCCTTGTTTTGCACTGCTATGAACTGCAATCTTTGTTGCTCCTCGCGTGCTGGTTGATGGCGGTGCTGGTTTTGCACCACTTTGAACTACATCGTTTCGCGATCATGTCCTATTTTTTGGATGTGGTGTTGTCGTTGCTTGTTTCTGTACAGCTTTCCCCTCTGTTTTCTGTCTTTTGTTTGGTGGTCTTGTAGGCATTGTTTCTTCAGGTTCTTCATCCTCTTCACTCTCTTCTTCTTCTTCTTCCTCCTCTTCTTTGTCTCCTTCTTCATAAGCCGCATCTTCTTCAGTTCCATCACTATCTTCTTCTACATTTTCATGTTCATCCTCTTCTTCATTTTGTGATCTTGTTCTTTCGGGGCAAGTTCTTGCATTGTGTCTCTCCCTCTTTTTGCAGATGCTGCAGAGTCTTGGTTTTGGCAGATTTTCAGTGTTGGCAGCAGAAATGGTATGGCTATTATTCTGCTGTCTTGGTGCAGCATCCCTGTTTTGTTGCGCATCGCTAGGGCCAGGGTTTTCTTGTTCATTATTTTTACATGTCCTGGAATTGTGTCCGTTGATGGCATTACATGTCTTGCACCTTCTTATTCCCAGCGGCCGACCATCACTGTCCAGCTCAGGCGGTGGCTTACTATTTGTTTCAGCATTTTTTTCCTTGGATGCAGCCTTTTTTTGAGCTGCATCGCCCCCTTTCTTCCTCCCTTTTGTGTTTGAAACAGGAGGTGGAAGGAATATTTCCTTTTTGATTTGAGCAGTAGCAGTGTGTTCAACACCTCCCGTTTGCTCAGTATTGTTGTCAAGCATGGAATTCTGTGCTTGTTGAATTTTTGCTGCTTCTTCTTCGTTTAGCACATCAACCTCCTCCGTCAGTGCCCTCATACCCGACATCGCCCTGTAGTACTCATCGTCGGACTTTGTCCCTCTGTTTGCCAGGTCCATGGTTGTTTCTGCCAGCAGTTTTCTACAGCAGAATAGTGAAGTTCCATTTGGTGCTGTTTGTTCGTAGTCTCTGCGACCAAACGTCGGATTTGGTCTTGCGTTCCTGGTGTATCTTTTCAAGATGTACACTTCAGGAATCTAGTCTACCCTCAACTGATGCAGCATGCATATCACATGGACGCAAAAGAGCCCTGTAGACAACACAAATTTATTTGATTTGTAAGTGAACTACATGAAATTAGTAGACCATACTGCAAGGGAGCTTCACTTGGTTTGGGAGCTTTTTGTGCAAGTGGACTTCTTTAAATTTATTAGGTGAGCTTCATGTAGAACTTGCTGAAATTAAGCTTTTTGTGCAAGCAAACCGCACTTGTGTGTGTCCAGAGTTTGCACTCGCATTCGTAGACACCGTTATCGACATCGGGGACCACTTGGAATTCATGCCTTGCCCAATCAAATGCATCTGATCGGTTGTAGTGGTGTACGAGGTACTTTGTTGGGTTGTTAGGGCACGCTCTGCTCTGAATGCTATGCCGTGGTAATGTGTCTCCTTGAAATTTGCAAAAACTGCCCTCGTGTATATTTTTGACAGCTGGACTTCAAATCCAAATTTGGTGGTAGTCTTTACCTCTGACTGCATGATCAGAAAATTAGTGTTACACATCAGAAAACTGGAAATATTGTTTGTTTTTGTAGTTATTACTAGTTTGATGAATATTTTATTTACCTCATTCCCGATTGTCTCTACGTGCTCGATGGCCTTCCTGGTCTGAATGCACTTGTCCACATGTTGAGCAAACAGATGGAGATCATGCTTCTCTTTGACGAAGTTTTTCTTCAATATACGGTTCATACTCTCGCTTCTCTGCGTGGAAGTCATGCGCGCACAAAATATTTCTTTGTAGTAAGCTGAGATCCACTCGTGCCGGTCATCCCATAACGAATTCATCACTTCGTCGTTTTGCAAGTTGTATTTCTGCATGAGATCCTTCCATGCTCGTTCAAATTCTCTCGGCATTAGTGGATGGTTCAGCACTGCAGTGAGGTCAGCCTTGAATGTGTCGTACGCCTTATACAGCAAGGCGAGGTGGTCTTTGTACCTTTTCATGATGTGCCAGCGACACAACTTATGCAATGTATCTGGGAGGCTAGTTTTTAATGCTGCCTTCATCGAGGAACATTGGTCTGAGAGGCACAAGTAGTGTATTTTTATTAAGTTGGCTATGCGCAAGAAAGACGAAAGAAATAGAAGTGGACCGAACAAATGTAAATATACAGGTGTTATATTGTACATGTGAGTATGCAGATTGCCGGCCTGTTGTTTATGCACCTCAAGAATGTTTTGAAAACCCATTCGAACGACGGGATCGTTTCATCTCGCACAAGGGCGACAACAAAGATCGTGCTCTGGAGATGATGGTTCACTCCCACAAACACCCCCAGCGGCATGTGGAATTTGTTCATTTTATATGTCATGTCGAACGTGACGCAGTCTCCAAAATCTTCATAAGATCCTCTACAACTGGCGTTGGCCCAAAAGATGTTTCTTACACATTTATCTGCATCGACGTCGTAATCATAGAAGAACTCTGGGTTGATCTTCTTCATCTTCTCGAAGAAATCTAGAAGTTTCTTGACGTCATCTTGAGACTCTTCTCTTGCAAACTGCTGTTTCCTGCATTTCAAACACAATGCAAACTTATCTTATCAAAACAGGAAATAATTACCCAAAGAATGCTCAAGCGAGATGTTCTGTGATGTGCTTACTTGTTGACCTAGTCGCGGCTAGTATGTCCCATGAAGTGCAGGCCACCGGACATACGCGACAGTGTTGACATCATCGGTGCGTGTGTGTGGTTGTCCAGCTGCATGTCCTTCACCAACTAGTCAATCAAAGGATCATCTCTTTTGTGTGAGTGCAGGTGCAAAAGCATCCCGGGGCTAACTATCATCATGTGATTGTGCTTGAGCTCAACCTTCTCTATCACAAAGCTCCCATTCTTCCTCTGTTTCACTCTAATTCTTGCTTTGCAACCAATCCTTTTTGATGTCTTCCCACGTTTCCGCTCATATTGTGCCACAGTCTCCTTGTGCTTCCCTTCTCTGGAGCAGACAATGTAGTTATTTGTCTTGTGGCGCGATCTTTTGCGTGTGCCAAACCCTGCATGTCTTGCATAAGTGTTGTAAAACTCCCTTGCTTTTTCGTATGAGCTGAACTTCATTCCAGTGATAGGTACGAGGTTTGGCGGCATGTTTTTATTCTGCAAGATAGCATTGTGGTAAACCATATTAGTAAAAAAATCCATCATCATCTTTTCCTGAATTTGTTTATGACAGAATTTTCTTTGGTCACATTGTTAGAGACTGAGTGCACTACTCTATCAGACTAAGTGTATTGTTCTGTTTTAAATAAGAGGACTGCATATTATTAAGTTTTCGAATAGTTTACTGCATTAGATATTGCAACAAACTTCACAGGAAATGTAAGTGCGCTGCTTTTCTAAATGGACTGGAATATTATAATTTTTCATGCCAGAAAACTTACATGTGTGTACTGTCTTTCATCTGATGGCGTTTGTAGCTCGCCGGGTTGTATTGGACACGGTGGGGTTATAACAGATCTGTGTAGTTGAGGATCTCCCGGTGGCAGTAGCGAGGAAGACTTGTTCCTGCCATTGACTTTTGGCCGAGGCACCCTTGGTGGTCGCTGCATTGAACTTGATGCTACAGGTGCAGCTCTGTTTTGGGCAGCAGGTGCACGCGGAGCTCTGTTTTGTGCAGCAGGTGCATGTGGTTGTAATCCAGTGTTTTGGTGATGTCTCGCTGGATTTGTTTGAAATTGTTGGGGCGGCGGCACATCATCATCATCATCTTCTTCTTCTTCACCATCATGGTCAACAGCATCATCATTGTCTGTTCGCACATGCTGTCCAAATGTAGTGAGCTCGTGCTTGTAATCTGGCTTGAGAACTGTTATTGGCTCATCGTCATCGTCATCATCAACATCATCCTGTTGGCGAGTGCCTTCCCACATGAAGGTGACATCGTCGCCATCTTCCACTACCTCTTCTTCCTGGGAAAAATCTTCTTCCGGAGAGTACTGCACCTTGTTTGTTGTAGTGTAGAATCCTTGAGGTATCTCAGGAGTTACCCATCCAGTGTTTCCAGAAGCTTGACTCACCATGCAGTTCAGGGGCTCTGGGTTGTTAATTATCCGTGCCATTTTTTGTCTGGTGAACTGAACTTCCTGCACAAAACGGCCGAGCTGCATTGTCAGGTGAAATGAACTGAATTATGCGAACTACATTGCCTTAAAAATGGCACTGCGAACTAATGCAGACGGACTACATCATCGTGCAGGTCGAACTGAAGCAACCACACTGCATCATTATTCAAGGTGAACATATACAACTGTATTGCATAATAAAGCTACCGGACTACAATTTTACTCATGGTGAACTAAACTAAACGCACTGCATCGGCTTTAGAGACGTACTGGACTTCATGTACTGCATTGGCTGAATAACTAAACTGATCACAGAGAAGAAGTGAACTGCTTACCTCATGCTACAGTGCGTCTTTGCATTTGCAGGAAGTTTCCTTCGCTTCCGTCTGCAGTCCACTTGCCCTTGCAGTCCACTTGACCTTGCCCTTCTTCAGTAGTTCATGCGCGATTTGAACCCGGCTCAAGGTCAGTGGAGATGGAGGTTTTCAGCAGAACCTCATCGAAGCTTGCATCCAAGAACTAGCCACGGAGGAAGGAGCCTTGCGAGCACTTCTTCTTCATCGAACTGGTGCAATGTTGAGGCAGCACCAAATCGGATCTGGCAATGGATCGAATGCAGTGGATGTGCCACCGCTGGTTCCTGACGCGCCGCTATTCTCCGAGGCTGCTGTCGCAGAAGAAGGCCAGGTGGAGTGAGGGGGAGGCGCTCCCAGGCCGCTGCCACGGAAGAAGGCCGGGAGGGAAGGGCTGACGGCGCTCCGAGGCCACTGCCCAGGCCGCCGCCGCGAAAGAAGGCCGGGAGGAGAGGGGCCGCATCGATGCCGGCCACTGCCGTGGAAGAAGGCGGGGAGGAGAGGGGCGGCGGCGCTCCAGGCCGCTCCCGCGGTAGGAGGCGGGAGGGGAGGGGTGGCGGCGCTCAGGTGGGGGTGTTGGCAGAATAAGGATTTGTTGTTAGAATAAGACTCTTAAGGGTGTTGTTAGAATAGACCCACCCTATATATATATATATATATATATATATATATATATATATATAGAAAGTCTATTCATCATCCAGGGTGCAGAAGAAGTTATTCTTCACCCGAGGTAATCTTACGATCATTTCATAAATAAATTACATTTAAAATACAAATATATAGCTAACTATTATACGTGTTAGCTATAAGAGTCACTAAACCTGACATGGCAACAACGTATAGCCATCAGCCGGCTATAACCATGCTCTAGACATCATTGCATGCACCAGCAAAATGTCAGGTTATTCATCGTTAACTAGATCGCGTCATTTATTAAGAGTGCATGCCACCTTTCCTTGTTGCTCAGTTACACCATATTGTGTATAGCCGAAGCCTATGCTCAACTCTAAATCTGACCCAAAACCAGGCACACAATACCGAAAAGTAGAGAAAGTAGCAAGCTCACTCGATTTTGCCAACAAATAAGCTCCTCATTTGATCTACGATGTACATGAACAAAAGATAGAATTTATAAAATGCGCTATATGTACTTAATAGTATCAGCAACAATAGAGCCAATTAAAGATCGATCTCTGCGTGCGCGAGTTATTAGCTTTCATAATCAAGGTCAAGGAGTCAGAATACTGACCACACGAGGTATGCATGAGGACTAGACGGTTGTCCTTGTAATGAATGAATTTGTCCATCCATGAGATGGTAGTTTCTCTTAGGCTGGTGGTCCACGGTGTACGGGTGCTAAGGATGCTACATAGGAAAAAAATGATGTGACAAAGCATTTAAAAAGGAGAGAGAGCATTATGGTGACCCCAGAGAGAAAGGATGCTAAGTGTGTGGACCTATGCAAAATGCCTACCAACCAATGCATGAAAGAGTTTAGTAGTTAAACATTTAAATGAGGGAAGCTTAGCTACAAAAGCTAAGGCTACTCATAATGGGGAGTACTACCTCTGTCCTGGTTCTTAGTCCCCTTATATTTTGGGTCCAATTTTGACCGTTGAGTTAACTATAAATAAATAAATAATATACCACAAAAAATAGTATAATTGAAAATCTCTTTTAAATATGAATCCAACAACATAAGTTTTGTGACATAAGTGTTATAATTTGTTCTTCAAATCCACGGTCAAAATTTGGCACAAAATACGAAAGGGACTAATAAACCCGGACGAAGATAGTATTTTATATTAGTTCATGCATATAATGCTAGTAACTCCATAGTGCATGGTATCATAGATTAGTATCATAGATGATCTTATTTAGTACCATGCATGACACATAGTAGCATATCATTTATTATGATACAATATCATAATATGATACGCAATCATCTCTTTCTTCATTTAATTTAATGTCACCTCACCAGAATTGCCTAGTTGACATGATGCATGATGTACTCCCACTACGGGTAGCCTAAAGCTGCCCTAGTGGGTAGTATCATAAGTTAATATCATATACTAGTGTATGATACTACCTCTATAATGCATAGTATCATAGATTAGTATCTTAGATGACTTTATTTATTGACATGCAAGACATATAGTAATGAAGTATATATTATGATACGGTATCATGAAATGATACTCAACCCTCTCTTTCATCAATTAATTATATCGCCACCTCATCAAAATTGTCTAGTTGACATGCATGATACTAACTAGTATACTCTCACTAAGCAACTATGCATTAGGGAAACTAGTTGCTAAGGTTTTTAATGCACTTAGCACCTCACCTATGCACTTTAGAGGTCGTATTCGTACAAGCAAGTGCATTAGTATTTGTCTTATGGCCGGCTAGCGGCCGTTCGGGAATTGATTTCATGTGATGAACTCTCACGTGCATTAGTGTTTGTCTTACAGTCTAGCTAAAACTCGGTAGTTTTTATCAAGTCTCAATCAACCGCACTGCTGTTAGATTTCTTTACTGTTTAAGATGTGTGCAGTGTTAGCGTTTCGTGTGAACAGCCCCACGTAGGATCGATTCTTGGGGATGGGCTCCTCTCCCTGGAAGCTCCTATTGGGTGCTTCAGGTGCCAGGGAGCGCCAACCCTGGCGGTCCGGCCCATGTAGAGCGAGATCGATCGCATTTTATTTCCTCTGGGTTTGCTCGATCACATTTGAAAGAAGAACAAAAAAATCGTAAAAAATCGTGAATTCAACAATGTTCAGGGATTTTGAAAAAAAGTTCACGATTCTAAAAAAAAGTTCATCGATTTTCAAAGGTTCATCGAATTTGAAAAAAAGTTAATCGAAATTGAAAAGAAGTTCGTGAATTTTGAAAAAAAAAGTTCATTGAATTTGAAAAAAGTTCATCAAAATTTTAAAAAATGTCATCAAATTTGAAAAAAAGTTCATCGATTTTGAAAAAAGTTCATCGAATTGAAAAAAGTTCTTGGATTTTCAAAAAAAAAGTCCACAAATTTGTAAAAAATTTCATCGATTTGAAGAAAAAGTTTACGTATTTGCAAACAATTCATCAAACCAGGAAGAAGAAAAAAGAAAACACAGAAAACAAAAAAAAGGAAAAAGGAAAAAGAAGGAAAAGGTTGAAGGTTACCAGATCCCGCTGTGTGGCGGGGTTGTTAAACCAGAGTACCTCGATGAGGGAGCTCGTTGGTTCGATTCATGACCAGTGTGCTATTTTTGTAGATTAAAACACAGAAAAAACAGACACTAGATGGGCCGACCCAGCGCGGGGGCGCTTCAGGCCCCCGTTTCTAAAATACACAGTAATGGGTGCGTGAAGCGCCAAATAGGAAACGCCCCGCTCTTTTGTCTTTGTTTTTTCTGTCAGGGTGGGGTTTGCGTGGGGGGTTGGGGCCTTTTCCGTTGTTAGTCGGCCTTTTCTTTCTTTGTTGGGCTGCCATTTTTATTTTTGTTTGTCCTACATTTTTCATTTACACTTTTGTATATGTTTGTTTTTCCTTCTTATTTTTATTTTTATTCATGTATTTTTGTGTTTTTGTATCATTTATGTTTTAGTTATATTTTTCTTCCTCTTTTTATTTATTTTTCATTTTTTATAATTCATTTTCCTTTTTCTTTTTTTCTCTGTTTTTTTGTTATTCTTTATACGCATTCTGTTGCACTACCTTCCTGTGTATGTAACTTGAGGTGTGTGAATGTCCATAACGCAACCTGCAACTACATGAGTCACAACCCGTTTGCAACTGCAAGAGGTACAATGCGACTACAACTGAAGGGGAGAAATGTTGGTCAATTGCATGTTCATCACTACAGTTGCAACTACACGTGTCGCAACCCGCCTGCAACTACAAGGGGTACGACACAACTAAAAGTGGAGGAGGAGGGATGTCGGCTAGTTGCATGTCCATCACTAGAGTTGCAACACACGTGTTGCAACCCGCTTGTAACTGCAAGGGGTACAATGCGACTGCAACTGAAGGGGGAGAAATGTTGGTCAATTGAATGTTCATCACTAGAGTTGCAACTACACGTGTCACAACCCGCCTGCAACTGCAAGGGGTACAACGCGACTACAACTAGAGGGGAGGGATGTCGGCTAGTTGCATGTCCATCACTAGAGTTGCAACTGCACGTGTCGCAACCCGTCTACAACTACAAGGGGTACAATGTGACTGCAACTAGAGGGGGAGGGATGTCGTCCAGTTGCATGTCCGTCACAAGAGTTGCAACTGCACGTGTCGCAACCCGCCTGCAACTGCATGGGGTGCAACGCAACTACAACTGGAGGGGAGGGATGTCAGCCAGTTGCATGTCCATCACTAGAGTTGCACCTGCACATCGCAACCCGCCTGCAACTCCAAGGGGTCCCACGCAACTGCAAGCGGAGGGGGGGTGTCGGCCAGTTGCATGTCCATCACTAGACTTGCAACTGCACGTGTCACTATTGGAAATATGCCCTAGAGGTAATAATATTGTATTGTTATATTTCTATATTCATAATTAAGAGTTTATATTCTATGGTATAACTTATGTGATCCTGGCATATGCGATTCAGTGGAAAATTCATATGCACGTGTGGAATGATAAACGATAAAATAAGATTCCTAGTCTTGCCTCTAACAGTAGCTCATGTATTGTTAACGATCATGTTTTCCGGATCTTAGGATATCGTTAAGTGTAACGATAGTCCTAAAACAATATTGAGAATATGACGTAAGAAGAACAATCATATTGAATCGACCCAAAGTTGTTTGTTATACTTTCAGATAATATCGTCTAAAGTCAATTGTTATAACTTGGAGTGTTAACATGTGTTTTAGTTCCTTTGACCATGAGAGTATCATAGTCACTTCTTACCGTACGATTAACTTTGGGGTTGCTCAAACGTCATCTGTAACACGGTGATCATAACGACAACTTACAGGTTCATCGGAAAGTTTAACAAGGGACTAGATAGATCAAGAGTGGGATTTGCTCCTTCGATGATGGAGAGATATTCTTAGGGCCCTCTCGATGTGACGGCATCCACCATCGTCTGGCCAAACATAGGTGACCATGTCATGGGGATGCCGGAACATATCAAACGGGAAAGAAGAACAAAACCTGTAACGAGGATACCGGTATAGTGAGCATCTGTATGACTCAAGAGGATACTGATATATTTCACCTCGGGTTTTGTAAAGTATCGCAAAGCAAAGGGAATATCACATGATAACAAAAGGTTCACTCGAATGTCATTCGTGTAATCATAGGGATCGATATGGACGTCCACGGTTCCGCTATCGGTCATTGTTCAAAGGGGTTTTGTTCATGTCTATGACTTACCGAACCTACAGGGTCACAAGCTTAAGGTAATCATGATCTACTAAGTGTTAGTAGGATGGGAGTAATGAGAATATATTTCTGAAATTGTTTCATTAATATTCAAAATAGTTTTGAGAGGAACCAGAAGCGTTTCGGTGTCACTGGAAGGGTTTCGGAGTTTATCGGGAAATACTGGGTATTACCGATAAATAATATATAGGTGGAAAATGTTTCTAGAGATGTTAAATTAATAATAAAAGGCTCCAGTAATAGTTAGTAGGCTTTTATATTTGATTTAATATCAGCGGGCCTTAAAATACCAAGAGATGGAAGGAGTATTGGGCCACAAGGGCCCAATAGGAGTGGCGCCCCCTTCTCCATGGAAAGGAGAGAGGGGAGGCCGAATTGGGGAGGGATTCCCCCTCCCCTAGGCCAGCGCACGGGGGGAGAGTTTCCCCCCATGTGTGGTGC
This sequence comes from Elymus sibiricus, assembly GCA_039707655.1. Taxonomy (NCBI): domain Eukaryota; kingdom Viridiplantae; phylum Streptophyta; class Magnoliopsida; order Poales; family Poaceae; genus Elymus; species Elymus sibiricus. Next base: position 111,055,681 of record CM077664.1, on the reverse strand, counting down.
CCCCTCCTCTTCCTCCAACCTATATATACTAGAGGCTTTGGCACTTTTTCAACACACAAGTTTTGGAGCCTCCTCTAGTTCTCTAGTTCTAGTTCTAGTTGGTCCTAGTTGATCAATTAGAGCTTGACCTAGATCCTCTAATCCTCATAATTAGAAGCCCAGTGTGGTTCTAATCTCCTCCATCTAATTCTCCGGCGATGATTAGCTCTGGACAGCGAAGCGCTGCCAGATCGTGAAGACCGTACGCTTCCAACTCATAGAGAGGTTGTCCTTTCGGTCTTCCGTTCGAGGGACTGTTCATGTGCGGTTCGTGGGATCGTTCATCTATGGTTTGAGGGACTCCAAGTACGATCTACACCGACTTGTCTTCTTCCGCCGCAACTCGGAGTCAGTAACGATCAAATCCATATCATTAATGCATCTTCATATTGTTCCTGGGTGATCGTAGGGCAATTTTTTTTTCTACTACGTTTCCCAACAGTGGCTTCATGAGCGGTTCTATGAGTAGATGTAGGTTTCGATCTAGATCACATGTGGATGTGAGGGTTTGATGTTCTTGCTATGCTTCCCTCTAGTGTTGCTTCGGTTCAGTTCATTTACTACATGATGTTGCTATGCGCAAAGTTCTGACAATTGTTCGGCTCTGGCTGTCGACGATCTGCTAACTGTTCTTTGGGCTTCATCATAGTCAAGAATAGTGAACTGCCGCAAAGACAAGAGGGCGATGAAGATGAACGATCTTCTAGGGGGTCATGCGTATTGACGAAGTTTAGTGTGGGGCTAGAGATTTTTAATTAAGTTTCTTCCCTCACACACCCGGAAAGTTAATCTAGCATCAAGAATTATCACCTTGATGGTGGACGTAGGTAGCTAGTGTTATCTGGAAACCCTAGAAGCCACGTAATTAAAATTTGCCAAACCGATTAGAGGACATCTAACTTGGTTTTGCAGGTTGCATGTGATGTGGTATAGCCTTCGTCATGATAATGAGTTTATGTATGAGATGGTTATATGTTGTAATGTTAAGTGACCTGCGCGTCACAGTATGGCATGATGGCTGGAGCCGCGGGATTGTCACTAATGTAATAGAAGTAGAGATAGCCTATAGGTTACAGGTGACGGTGATAGGCTTGCACGAAGGACCCAGTGTGAAGAAGCTGTAACAGGCGCGGGGAGGAGGGGCTGAAAATGTTCATGCCACGGGAGCGTTTTCTAAAATTGGTGCCATGGCAATGTTTTTGAAATGGTCACCACGGCAACGTTTTCTGAAATTACCGCCACAACAGCGTTTTTGAAACGGCTGCCATGGCAACGATTTTTCTGCCTCCACGGTGGCGTTTCGACTGAAGATTCCAGAAGACCGTGAAGACTTCCGGGCGCCCATGGCTATACCATATCATGCTATTATGAATTGCCTGAGATGTTTATCCCTTTATTGTTTGCGTGGTAGTCAATTATTAGGGTGATCTCTCACAGAAAATATCAAGTTAAAAGGTGCTCTTCCTACTGTAGAAACCGTCTATAGCACGTGGCCTTTCGGTGTACTACATGCTACTGATACGTCTCCAACGTATCTATAATTTTTTATTGTTCCATGCTATTATAGTATCAATCCTGGATGTTTTATATGCAATTATATGCTATTTTATATCATTTTTTGGGACTAACCTATTAACCTAGTTCCCAGTGCCAGTTGCTATTTTCTGCTTGTTTTTGGTTTTTCAGGAAATCAGTACCAAACGGAGTCCAAACGCTATGAAACTTTTTGATGATTTTTTTGGACAAAAGAGACCCTAGAAGCATCGAGAGGAGACCAGAAGCCTCACGAGGAGGTGACAAGGCAACCCGGCGAGCACCGGGGGGGCCGCGCCCTGATGCCTTGTGGGCCCCTCGTGGCTCCTTTTGACCTAATTCCACTTCTATAAATTCTAAAATATTGGGAAACCAACAGATGCGAAGCTTGTCTAATGGGCAAAATGACTACAACGCCGTTCACAGGTCATCCTGAACGGGCGCGTGAATTATTGGAAATAATACATAATGATGTATGCGGTTCGATGAGCACACCGGCGCATGGTGGATATTTATACTTTGTAACATTTACTGATGATTTGAGTAGATATGGTTATATTTACTTGATGAAACATAAATCTGAAACATTTGAAAAGTTCAAAGAATTTCAGAACGAAGTTGAGAATCATCATGGCAAAAAGATAAAATTTATGCGATCAGATTGTGCTGGAGAATATCTAAGTCATGAGTTTAGAAAACATCTAAGTGATCATGGAATTGTTTCACAACTTACTCCTCCTAGAACTCAACAGAGGAATGGAGTGTCTGAGAGGCGTAACAGAACCTTGTTAGACATTGTGAGGTCAATGATGTCTCTTACCGATCTGCCTTTATCATTTTGGGGATATGCACTTGAAACAACAATATATACACTAAACAGGGCACCGACAAAGTCTGTTGAGTCGAGGCCATATGAGTTATGGCATGGGAAGAAACCCAGTTTGTCGCATCTCAAAATTTCGGGTTGTGAAGCTTAAGTAAAACGTTTACAGCCAAATAAACTCGATCCCAAGGCATACAAGTGCTAGGTTATCCCAAAGAAACATTTGGGTATTCCTTCTACCAAAATTCTGATGACAAAGTGTTTGTTGCAAAGGATGGACACTTTCTCAAGAAGGATTTTCTACTAAAGAAGTAAGTGGGAGGATGCTACTTGTGAGATGCGTTGGGATTTCCTCGAAGAGGAGAGGATGATGCAGTACAGTAGAGATAAGTATTTTCCTCAGTTAAGAACCAAGGTTATCAATCCAGTAGGAGAACCAGGTAGGACCTCGTTAGCAGCACCTACACACACAAAAGCAAATACTTGCACCCAACGCGAACAAGAGGGTTGTCAATCCCCTTGGTGGTTACTTGCAAGGATTAATTCTGATAGTAATAGATAGATAAGAAAATTGTAAAGTAAAATAAAAGAAATAAAATTGCAGCAAGGTATTTTTGGATTTTATATATGATAGATAAATGACCCGGGGGCCATAGTTTTCACTAGAGGCTTCTCTCTCGAACACATAGCATACAGTGGGTAAACAAATTACTGTTGGGCAATTGATAGAAAAGCGCATAGTTATGACGATATTCAAGGCAATGATCATGTATATAGGCATCACGTCCGAGACAAGTAGACCGACTCCTGCCTTCATCTACTACTATTACTCCACCCATCGACCGCTATCTAGCATGCATCTAGGGTATTAAGTTAATGAAAACAAAGTAACGCCTTAAGCAAGATGACATGATGTAGACAAAGTAAAATCAATCAATATGAATAAACCCCATCATTTTATCCTTAATGGCAACAATACAAATACGTGTCTTGTCCCTTTCTGTCACTGGGATAGAGCACCGCAAGATTGAACCCATCACAAAGCACCTCTCCCATTGCAAGATAAATCAATCTAGTTGGCCAAACCAAACGGATAGATCGGAGAGAAATACAAAGCTATAACAACCATGCATAAATAAGTTCAGAAAAGACTCAAATATTTCTCATGAATAATCTGATCATAAACCCACAATTCATCAGATCCCGACAAACACACCGCAAAACAAGATTACATCGGATAGAACTCCAAGAACATCGAGGAGAACATGGTATTGAAGATCAAAGAGAGAGAAGAAGCCATCTAGCTACTAGCTATGGACCCATAGGTCTGTGGTAAACTACTCACACATCATCGGAAGGGCAGCAAGGTTGATGTAGAAGCCCTCCGTGATCGATTCCCCCTCCGACAGATCGCCGAAAAAGGCCTCCAGATGGGATCACGGAAGAACAGAAGCTTGCGGCGGCGGAAAAGTTATTCGAGGTGGCTCTCTGGTATATGGGGAATATTTGAGAATTTATAGGCTTGAAATTAGGTCAAGAGGTGCCACGAGGAGCCCACAAGCCTGGGAGCGTGCCTACCCCCCTGGGCGCGCCTCCTGAGCTTGTCGCTCCACTACTGCAGGCGACCGCTAATGCGACACATGAATCAGAGACCTCGCGACCAAACTGTGTGCGATGCATGAATCGCAAACGGTGTCATAAAAAAATCATCCCCAATAAGACGAACTGTTTGCGATGCCAGAGACATAAAAAATGATTCAGATTAGAGACACATGTGTGATACGTGGCATACAGTTGATCCATACGAACTGTTTGCGATAAGCCAGAACAACAAAAACGGTCAGCCAGTTCGTGGTGTGTGCGATACACGGCATACAGTTCACTGGGATGAACTGTTTGTGATTACCCAACACAACAGAAACGGGCAGCCAGTTCAAGGTGTGTGCGATACACGGCATACAGTTCACTCGGATGAACTGTTTGTGATTACCCAACACAGCAGAAATGGTTCAACTTAACAAGATGTGTGTGATACGCAGCAAATAGGTCAGTAATCAGAAATGTGTGGGAAGACCGATAACAACACAGACGATTCCTACTAATTAATAACCTGTGTGTGTTGTGGGCAAACGCTTGCTGGTAAACAATTGTCAACGATTGATGAAATCATCACCGACGGGTTCCGTAGTTTAATCCGTGTGCGATGTGATTTGCTCAGTCTGCACAACATCTACGCTCTCTGTCTACAGAACAACAACATATATACTTATAAGGACATGATTGCATAACCAAATTAAACATCCATTTACATAACTGACTACACACATAACATATGCACACACCAAAGTAAACAATTACATGCATAATAAACTAGGATAAATGATCATATCTAATCATCATCTACTTCGTCTTGTGACGCTTGCCGCTGCTGCTCTGCTGGTGGCTCGATCCCTCGTCATCTACAGGAAGGAGGCACTCCCTCATGTCGACGATCCACCTGTGCATCTCGTAGCATGTGTACACGTTCGTGGCTACAAACTTGAGGTGAGGTTCATCCAGTCTCCGCACCCAGGCACCGTGCCAGGATCCAGGATTTCTCTTGGAACCTTCCTTCGTGTTTTCGTAGTAAGGGTCAATGATAGCCGCGGTGAGTTCAACCAGGGAGTCCTTCTTCGTGCTGCCCCAGACCCTGTAGTGGCCACGGATGTCAACAAGCTTCGGGCAGGCCAAGCCCGAAATCTGGAGTGCTTTTACATCGTTGACGGTGTCCACCATAGCGAACTTGTAGTCGGAGCTCTTGACAAACCTGGTGAAACGATCGCAAGCACTTGTGGCCAGGCAGTAGTGGTAGACGAGGATGTGATGGCCCATGCACAACTGGGTGACGGCATCCTCCTAATCAATCTCGGGACGACCGGCGGTGTATTGGAGGTCGAAGCCGACCACTTTGTACTTGTCGTCCTTAGCAAGCAACTGCTCCATGGTGTTGATGGAGTCCTCCACCACGGCCAGGTCGATGGTGTAAACTACCGTGAGTTCCTTTTCCCTCACGTGAGTGTCCACACAATGCATGCCGAACTCCATTGGAGCGCCGCTGGATATCCTCTCTCTATGTGTCGTCGTGGGTGTGCTTGTTGTGTTGTGGGGCGCGATCGAAAGGTTGAAGAGACTAAGGTTATAATGGCCGTGGGAATAAATGGGGAGGCCGAACGACCTGGAGTATTGGCGCGCGCAGATGGCAGTTGTTGCAGCGCATAACTGCATCGTGCCGCACGTATTAACTGCATCGTGGCGACGCGCGCGGACGCAACCGCATGCATATGGCGCCCAAAACGTGATCGTGCGCCGGCCCCAACCGCTGAAAGAGCGCGCGCGGAGGGACGCGAGCAGAGCGTGCCGTGGCCGCCTCAACGTCGAGCAGAGCATGCGATGGGACGCGAGCAGAGCGCGCCGCGGCCGCCTCAACGGCGAGCAACCACATGCATAATTATTGCATATAGCGTTTATGATTTCTAGGCATTCAACTAAAGAAATGGGACCTGAACGTTCACCCAAGGACACATTTATGATTTCTAGGCATTTAATTAAAGAAATGGCAAGCCATTGGCCCTGTTTAAAAGAAAATATGAGTCACAACCGAGTTGAAAAGGGCAACAACATCTAACTCCAGCTTACAAACGGTACAAAAGCACGAGGATCAGTTCATCAGGTTTAGACAAAACCCAAATTGAACATGGCAATAGCATCTAACTCAACCAAAGTTTTCGGCAGTCACAATCAAATGGATCGGTCTGATCCATAAAATCAAGATCCTGGGCCAGAAAATTTACTGGTACATGATCACAAGTTGTTGTAAATAGAAGCCGAGCACGTTCAGAAGCCCTTTTATCCACCTGAAACTTCTTTTTGTGCTGTTCAACGTGTCCATCCGTGAGAAACTTTTTGTTAAAAAACTTAATCCTCACGGACAATAGTACCCTCGCATTCAACAGGAAGAATGTGACAAAGCTAGTGTTTGCATGGTTGGATGCATATCCTTCCATTGTTATTGTCCTCAAGCGAATGTCATGAGAACTGAGAAATTCCCTGTGCTTCTTATGCCACCGATTGGTTATACCTTTTTGTCCATGTGCTATTGCCTAAATAGACATGAAGATTGAAAACAGTTAATGTCTAAAAAAAGAGTATGTCGAAAGAGCGACAGCTGAACGGTTAATTCTAGTACATTATATATGGGCTTTCAATGTGCGTGAAATCATCACCTCTATATACAAATTCTCTAGGCATGGAAAGCATCGCAGTAAGCCAATAATAGTGTTTAGATCTAAACACCACATACTGATATGTAAGGTCTTGACAGAATTTGTACCAGATTGTCTGCTAGATGGCACCGGGACAAGGTGGCGGTGTGGAGAGAGGAGGAAAACCATGAGATGGACATCGGTGGTGAGGGCACAGATACAGCGGTTGGTGGTAAGCTATTTTCATAGTAATGGTAGAACTCAAGCTACTGGAGTTTTTTGAATTCACGGGATGTCAGCCAGTCATCCACCGTGCAGGGTATGTGCAGCAGGCAGCATGCCAGGATGCAGAGGCGTTGAACGGAGCCCTGGTGGGAGGAGATGATGGATCCTGGGAGTTCAAAATCATGAATAGATAGCTGACAACAGTCGAGATTAAGAGGCACGGCGTGCCACAGAGGGTGCCACCGAGATTTGAGGACCTATGTGCGGCAGCCATCCTTGGTGGGGAGAAGGGAGATGATCTCCCCAAGGATGGTGTCCGGGAGATCGCTTATGCTGTCCGCCTGATATTCTACGGGTTCCTCAGATCCAGGGAGGCCGTGGCCGCTTCTGCCCTCGCTGCCGGGTGCAGGATCTACAACCGGCGGTGGCGCTGGCCGGAGCCTCATCAGTGTACATACCAATCTGGGAAAAAAATGGCACAAACATATATGTAGGACTCAAAATCAATTCTCAAGATTTGGAACAAAAAAATGGCACAAACATATATGTAGGACATTCAAAATCAATTCTCAATATCTGGCTTCGAATTATTAGCACGAACGCTAAACCTTGTCGGATTATTAGCAAAAATCATTTGTACAAAACAAACAATTAATCACTAACCCTAGACGGATACCATTCAAACAATCAATACAGTACACTACACAGATCTAACGAATCTTACTCTGATTTCATGGACTGAGAGAACATAACCATAGGATTTCTATTCCAAAAAATGAAGGGGGGAGGGAGGGGGGCAGGAGTAACCAGAGAAAACACATGATATATTTGCCGCAAAAATGGGTATAGATGACTAACCGGTTTTCCATCAGAGTCGGAGTCGTTGCCGGAGTTGATGTGGACCTCCGGCTCTGGCTGGCGAGGCACGACGGCAGCGACGACGTCAAGGTCGCGCTGCTGCCCGCGTGAGACCTGATCGACGGCAACGGCAACCTCTGTGCCCAGCTTCACGCATTGCGCGGGTGCTTCACCAGCCCCGTCGTCGCCACTCCCTCCGATGGTGCGCTTCGACGGAATCCTCATACACTCTAGACGGCGGTGACCACTGTGGACGGGGTGTGTGGCCGCCTATTACGACCAGCGGCTCGGGCGCGCCATTAATATGGAGCAGTGGGAGCGAGGCGGGCGGCAGTCAAAGGGCTGACTCGCCTCCCGGTGAGCCTGCGCAATGGACTGCTGGCATGCCTACCGTCATTTCACACAGCTAATAGCACACCTCCCGGTGACACTGCGCAGCGAACACGCCTCCCGTCAATTCACACACCTGCCCGCACGCCTCCCGGTCTGCCCGCGCTGTGGACTGCTCGCATGCATCCTGTCAACTCACGCCTGCTCGCACGGCACACGGGACGCGTGGCGGCACGTATATTTTTTTTCTTTTTTGATGATTAATTCTGCCACTTTATTGCTTAACCAAAGCATGGCACGTACATTGTTGATCTAACGCCCACGGTTCGAATAAATAATCCATTTGAGATATTGGTTGCCAATTATTAATAATCTCCCGTTTGTAAGAAGATTATATCATAACTTGTCTCAAATTTGACAAAAAAATACAATATCACAGTCTATTGGTGTCCATATGACACCACGATAAGTTTCATGAATTTCAACTAAGTTTTGGATTTACTGGATTTTAAAAATCAAGATTCTCAATGTTTGAAATTTCACGGGGAATAAACATGCACCCAGGGACACACATATGATTTTCCAATCCATTTTGGTGCACTATCACGTGTGCATGTAGCTCAATTTTGATTTCTGCACATTAAATCCCTAGGAAATCAATCAATGTATAAAAACGGCCGAATGACCTCTGATTTTTTTTTCAAATTTTAACATGACACTCCTTTGGTCACATGTTCAGTGCAGAAAAAGTTTGACATGCCTCGAAGTGGCGGTGGTGGTGCGGTGTGTGGGTGGGGGGGGGGGGGTCCGGCAGTACACTACGAGTCGTGATCCTCCATGTGGGATTGACCGTTTTGTGAGGCATGCCACATCAAAGTCGTGAATTGGTTATTTAAAACATTACACAACCCTTCCATATATTGCATGCATTATTGGTGGTCCTCGGACACTCCTCGTGCGGTTATCAGCGATGTGCCCATTCGTTAGCCCGCGAAGGTTATCAGTTTTCACCGACAGCGAGAGGCATTTGACCGAAGGTGGATTCATCTTGGCCTGTGTATACGGTGTGCATCATGGTGAGATTTCAGATCAAAGTTCGAGCGCGTGTGGACACATGAGTCCCTCTCACCGCCGGCTCAAAGTGAGGGGGACCATACACGTCGTGAACCTCTGTGTGTGTTTCTGGTTTGCGAACCATGTGCCACATCAAAGTTGTGCATTGGGTATTCAAACATCACACAACACCTCTTTGGGCCACATGCACGTGGTGGTTGTTCTAGGACACTCACTCGTGTGTGACGCTCTCTGTGGGCCCGCGAGGTCGTCGTCCACCATATCACTTTGACCTACAGCGAGGGAGAGGTTAATTAATTTGACCAACAAGGATGGTTCTTTTTTGGTTTGTGTTACATACGGTAGGAGTATATATATAGTACGCGTCGAAGAGGCGGGGCAACATATATACTATGCGTCATGAACCTCGCTCCGTGTGGGGACTTTCCAGTTTCCGAGACAGGTGACACATCAAAGTTGTGCATTGGTTATTCAAACATCACACAACACCTCTTTGGGCACATGCAGGCGGTGGTTGCCCTATAGGACACTCACTCGCGTGTGACGCTTCCATCCATGGGCCCGCGACGTCGTCTCCAGCACTCTGACCCAACGAGAGAGAGGTTAATTAATTTGACCAACAAGGAGGATTCTTTTTGGTTTGTGTTACAGTAGGAGTATATAGTACGCGTCGAAGAGGGCTGGGGGAGCTAGGGGACGACCATCACATACTATGCGTCATGAATCTCGCTCCGTGTGGGGACTTTTCAGTTTCTGAGGCAGGTGTGCATTGGGTACGTATTCAAACATCACACAAACACCGGCCTCTTTGGGACACTCACTCGCGTGCAAAATGCTTCCCTCTCCATGGGCCCGCGAGGTCATCATCCATCACTTTGACCCAACGAGAGAGGTTAATTTGACGACCAAGGAGGATTTCTTTTCGGGTTGTGTTACGGTAGGAGTATATAGTACGCGTCAAAGAGGGGGGGACCATCATATATATATATATATATATATATATATATAGGGTGGGTCTATTCTAACAACACCCCTTAAGACCTTATTCTACCAACACTTTCTTATTCTGCCAACACCACCCGAACGCCGTCGCCCCTCCCCTCCCCACCTTCTACCGCGGCAGCGGCCCGCCCCGCACCTACCCACTCCCGATCCACCTCCTTTCCCCAGCCTCACCCCGCCCCCAGCGACTTTCTATCTACGCCGCCGCCCGGGCCACTCCTGTCACCTCCTTCCTCTGGCGCCCTCCACCTTCTCCCCCCCCCCCCCCGACACCGGAGCACCCCTGCCTCCTTCCTCCTAGCGCTGGAGCTTCCCCGCGTCGCCCCATCGACCACCTAGCTGCGCGTGGCCATGCTCCACGTGACCCCCGAAGCACTTCCAACCCAGTCTAGGAGTGGCTGCCATGGGAAGCGGACGAGCACCCTCGCGCTGCACAACCTCCCCTCCCAGGCCGCCACCTTCCCCACTGCCGCACCACCTACCTCCCCGCGTTGCCCCTCCTACTGTTCCCGCCGTGCTCCGCCGACCGCCAGTGCCGCCCAGCACCAGATCCACGCCGCCCCTCACCAGATTCGATCCCGCCAGCGACCTATCCACCAATTTGGCCTCCGGCGAGCTTCCCCCGGCCTGCCTCCAACGCCCTTCACCCACCAGTGCTCGGTGGGGCGATGCCCCGATGTATCCGACAGCCCATGACGGGGAACACTTCCTCACACGACGGCACCTCATCGAACCCCGGCGAGCTCCTTCCCCTACGTCCCCACCGCCTGCTTCTGCAGATCGAGACAGTGCATCTCCGGTGCGGATCCGGGCGCGTGGCCCCACCCATCTTCCTTGCGCGCGACTACCGACGAGCCTCCAGCTGCGCCACTAGAAGTCCATCCATGCGCTGCCCCTCTCACCTTCCCCCGTCGGGGTCCAGCAGAAGGAGCCCAGGTAGCGCCTCTCCTTCACCACCCTAGCCTCTCCGATGCAGACCTCGTCGGATGCCGCCGCCGCCCCTCCCGTCCAGCACCGCTGGTCTAGCTGCCACCCTCGCGCTGCACCCCGCCATCCCCGCGTTGACCCTACACCGCAATTCGATTTCAGTGCAGTACCGCTGGGAGCACGTGCAATGCAGTCTGGCGCGCGCTACCATCTCCTCTCACGCCTGCAGTAGCATCAGGAAGAGGATGGTGGAGGCACCGCACTGGATTGGGTGCTCCTATTGATGTTCATAGTTTTTACAATCAAGGCAAACACGGGAGAGGTGAGGTTTGCTGTTTACAGTTCGCTCATTTAATTTTCGGAGGAAAAAATACAGTGCACTGCAGTTTGCTATTCCCTGTCTCGCGGTTCGATTTGCTATCTTTCTACAGGAGAGGAAAAGAGCGTCAAAGAAGAGCATCCACTGGCGATGAGAGCCCAACGGGCAGTGTGATGCAATTTTGTCCACCTGTGCGTGCAGCCCAAAAAAAAATCCACAGGCAAGATTGTGTTTTTCTTTTAAGAAAAGAGTCAAGTGGACTGCGGTTGGCTGTTCCCAAGTGTCCTACAGGGAAACTAACACTTCTACTCTACTTGTGAAAAAAAGTTCAGTCTGACATAGACGTGCATGCAGTCAGGCAGGGACGCGGGCAGCGGTTGTGATCAAAAGAAGTGCAGTTTGGGCGTGCAGTTCTGTTTGTGTTTGGATGCATTATTTTTTTGATGCAGTTCACTCGGTTGCCATGTGCAGTAAGAAAGTATAAAATAAATTGCAGTGCACTCTGGTCTAAAAAAGAAGTCCACTTTGAAGGACTCTACAGTACACTCCATTTTGAAAACAAAGTATTTAAAAAGTGTATTTGATTTTCAGGGATGAATTGTGTTGTTTTTCAGGCACATGTATATGATTTTATTGAAAAAGTAGTGCATCCAGCATTGTGTTGTGGTTCATTTTTCTCGACCATGCGGTTTGCCTTCTTCACCCAAGAAAAATAAAATTATGCAGTCCACTCGCCCAGCCCCTGCGGTCCACACGCCCGATCTACGAGTGTAAAAAAAAATAAGTACAAAAAAGAACAAAAAGTCATGCAGTTCACTCTCGGTAGTGCCGCGGTTCACTTTCGGTAATGTCGCGGTTCACTTACTCCCAATGTGAAGTGTAGAAAAAATGTTATACAAACAACAATTTTTTTAATGCGGTTCACTTCTCGCGGTTCACTTACACTTGATGTGAAGTGCGGTCCACTTTCTCGTCTGAGAAAATTTATGTCCGACAAAATAAATTATGCAGTTCGCTTGCCTGTCGGATGCAGTGCGGTTTTGAGTCTGAAGCAGTGCGGTTTTCTGTCCGATGCGGTTCACTCGTCGATTTTGCTATCGCGAAAAACAGTGTTCGCATTTCGGTAATTTCAAAACTGCTCTTAAACCGTAAGGAATTAGAGAGGGTGTTCTACATGAAAAAGTTGTGTCTCGTCGATATCTTTCCAACGGCGTATCATTTGAATCATTCCGACCAGCGGTTTGTAAAAAATCGCGGAAAAACGTCCGCTGCCACCCGTCGTCCGCCGCACCATTTTCAAAATTAATTTAAAACCGTAAGGAATCTCAAAAACATTTCTACATATGAAAGTTGCGCCTCGTCTGTAACTTTCCAACGGCGTATCACATGCCTCGTTTCGACAAACGGTTAAAAAACTGGAGCGAAAACAGTACCAAAAAATTGCAAAAATTTGAAAAAAAAATAGAATTCCGCGATTTAGTAAATTTGAAACTACTCTTAAACCGTAAGGAATTAGAGAAAGTAATATATATGAAAAAGTTGTGCCTCGACGATATATTTCGAACGGCGTATCATTTGCTTCATTCCGAAAAGCGGTTTGCAAAAAAACGCGAAAATACGCACGCTGCCACTCGTAGGGCGCCCACCGTTTTCGAAACTGCTCTTAAACCGCGAGGAATCTCGAAAACAATTCAACATGGCAAAGTTGCGCCTAATCCATAGCTTTCCAACGGTGTATTACACGCCTCGTTCCGACAAACGGTTAAAAAATTGGATCAAAAACAGTACCGAAAAAACACTACATGCAGTTTTTTTCGACGAGAAGTTCACTAGTGTTTGTATTGCAGTGCCTTTGATTCAGAAAGTGCAGTGCCCTCGCGTTGAGCGTGCAGTTCGGATGTGGGCAGAAAACTATTCGAACTGCAAGCTCAACACGAGGGCACTGCACTTTCTGAATCAAACACACTGCAGTACTGAGACTAGTGAACTTCTCGTCGAAAAAACTGTACGCGGTGTTTTTCGGTACTGTTTTCGCTCCAGTTTTTAAACCGTTTGTCGGACTGAGGCGTGTAATATACCGTTGGAAAGCTATGGATTAGGCACAACTTTGCCATGTTGAAATTTTTTCGAGATTCCTCGCGGTTTAAGAGCAGTTTCGAAAACGGTGGGCGCCCGACGAGTGGCAGCGAGCGTATTTTCACGTTTTTTCGCAAACCGCTTGTCGGAATGAAGCAAATGATACGCCGTTCGAAATATATCGTCGAGGCGCAACTTTTGCATATATATTACTTTCTCTAATTCCTTACGGTTTAAGAGCAATTTCAAATTTACTAAATCGCGGAATTCTGTTTTTTCAAAAAAATTCGGTACTGTTTTCGCTCCAGTTTTTTAACCGTTTGTCGAAACAAGGCGTGTCATACGCTGTTGGAAAGCTACGGAGGAGTCGCAACTTTCATATGTAGAAATGTTTTTGAGATTCCTTACGGTTTTAAATTAATTTTGAAAATGGTGCGGCGGACGACGGGTGGCAGCGGACGTTTTTCCGCGAATTTTTACATACCACTGGTCGGAATGATTCAAATGATACGCCGTTGGAAAGATATCGACGAGGCGCAACTTTTTCATGTAGAACACACTCTCTAATTCCTTACAGTTTAAGAGCAATTTTGAAATTACCGAAATGCGAACACTCTGTTTTTCGCGTGACCAAAATCGACGTGTGAACCGCATCGGACAGAAAACCGCACTGCTTCAGACTCAAAACTGCACCGCATCAGACGGGCAAGCGAACTGCATGGTTTTTTTTATTCATACGTAATTTTTCTCAGACGAGGAAGTTGACTGTGCTTCACAACGGACGTAAGTGAACCGCAACACTATCGAGAAGTGAACCACGTTATTTTTTTTGTCGTTCCTGTAACATTTTTCTACACTTTCACATTTTGGAGTAAGTGAACCGCGAACACTACCGAAAGTGAATCGCGACACTAGCAAAAATGAACTTCATGATTTTTCTGTCTTTTTTCAAACTTTCTTTTACCCCATTTTTTTTTCTCTCCGTGCGATCTGAGTTGTGTGCCACGAGAGATAGTGAACCACATGATGAAAGGAAGTGAACCTCGGAGCAAATCAAAGTGAACCGCACTTTTTTGACACATTTTTTCTCGTGTGTTTTGCACTAGGAGACGAGAGTAGCAAACCGCACGGAAGAGAGTAGCGAACCGCACCAACGAGAGTAATGAACTGCTAAAATTTTCTCCGAGGTTCATTTTTTGCTAACATTTTCTCTTTATAATTTCATCTCAACTGCGAGGCCAAGTGCAGTGAACCGCAATCGACAGCGAAATGCACTGCAAGTGCCGATGAATCTCATGGAGGTTCACTGCAAAACTGAAAGAAGGAAAACACAACAGACAAAAATGTGAAATGCGTCAGGGTAGCATCAAATCCAGCATGTAGCTAGAACCGCATGAGATGCATTGCACTGGAACCGCACGAAAAGAAAAAAGCAGTGGACTGCACCAGGAGCCGTCAACTGCATGGCCAGGCGCCGCCGAACCGCATCACGTGCCCAGCGCACTGCAAGTCTGGGACGCCTGGGCTGCAAGGGGAGGAGGGGAGTGAACTGCAGTAGGGACTGCACGCCCGCGCAACCCAGCTTCATGTCGCTCGGCCGAGCTGTTCTCCTGTCACCGGCGAACTGCACCGATGGCCAAATCTGAAAAAGCAACAACAAAAACACCTTTCTGAACTGCACCAACAACAGAGAGCAGTAGAATTTGCAAAAATTCTACTAACACATTTTCTAAAGCAAAACATTACCGAAGTGCAACAATCCAAAATCAGAAAGATGGTGAACTTAATGCTCATGTCGCCGGCGAGAAGTGGAGGAGGCAAAAATGGTGAACACCGGCGCCACCCAGCAGTGAACTTCACC
Source organism: Elymus sibiricus (assembly GCA_039707655.1). NCBI lineage: Eukaryota > Viridiplantae > Streptophyta > Magnoliopsida > Poales > Poaceae > Elymus > Elymus sibiricus. Next base: position 111,040,373 of record CM077664.1, on the reverse strand, counting down.
ACCGTGGGACCCGCACTACGCGCGTGGGCGGAGGAAGCGGACTGCACTGCACGGCTGGCGGACTGCATCGCATTGCTGGCGGACTGCACGCATATGCGCCCCGCACCGCATTGGGCGTGTCATGTGAACTGCACGGCGGCTGGGGGTGAAGGCACTCCTCTTCTCGCCTGGAGGAGACCACCGGTCAGCCGAACAGAAAGAAGCCGCCGACGAGCACGATGAGCAGAGGAGTCAACGGAGCTCACCATCCACCAATCTGGTCACCGGAGGTCGACTGGATCCGGTCACGGTGGTGCAGCAGGAGGTCACCGGGGCGGGGGGCTGTGGATCCGGCAACCGCAACGCAGAAGGAGGTCACCGGAGCGGGGGGGGCTGTGGATTCGGCCACCGCAGTGCAGAAGGAGGTCACCGGGGCGGGGAGGATGTGGATCCGGCGACCGCAGCGCAAAAGGAGGGGACAGAGGTGGTTGGCGCCCATTGTGCTCGCGGGCAGGGGCGCGACGGTGGCCTGGGGAGGGGTAGCGCGGCGGCGGCCTGGGGAGGGGCGGCGCGGTGGTGGTTTGGGGAGGGCAGCAGTGGCAGATCGGCTGCCGGCGCGCTGCGCGGTGGTGGGCGGGCGGCACGGTGGGAAGTGGTGGCCTCGCGGTGGGTGGCGCACTGTGCGGTGGTGGGCGGGCAGCGCGGTGGGAGGTGGGGGATCGGGGAGAAGGTGGGCGGCGCGGTGGGAGGTGGCGGCGTGGGGTGGTGGGTACGGTGGGTTCGGGCGGGGTGAGTGCGCTGGTTTGTGCGCGTGGGTGGGTGGGTGGGGTGGCTTGTTTTTGTTTTTGGTCTGTTCGGGTGGGCGTCCGGTGTTGGCAGAATAAGAAAGTGTTGGTAGAATAAGGTCTTAAGGGGGTTGATAGAATAGACCCACCCTATATATATATATATATATATATATATATATATATATATATACACTACGCGTCACGAGAACCTCGCTCCGTGTGGGGACTTTACGGTTTCCGAGGCGGGTGCCACATCAAAGTTGTGCATTAATTAGGTATTCAAACATCACAACCACACACACCTCCATACATATGTTTGGGCCACATGTAAGCAATGGCGGTGTCCTCTGGCACTCACTCACGCGGTTATCGGCGATGCTTCCATCTGTGGGCCCGCTTGGTCCATCACTTTTGATCGACAGCGAGAGAGGTTATAATTTGACTTAGGAGGGGATTAATTTTTGGTTTGTCTTACGATATAGGTCATGCTATATATGAGATTACATAATATACTTTGAGCGCATGTGTACGCATGAATCCCTTCCACCGGATCAAAGTGGGGGGGGGGGGCGAGCATATATATACACGACGCGTCATGAACCTCGCTCTGTGTGGGGACTATGCGATTTTCGACGCATGCGCCACATCAATGGTGTGCATTGGGTATTCAAACATATGCATGCATCACGCACCTCCATACATATGTTTGGGACACATGCATGCAGTGGTTGTCTTCGGACACTCTCCCCTCGATTGGTTATCGGCGGGAAGCCTATATATTCGTGGGCCTGCGTGGACGTCCATCACTTCGACCGACAAGGAGAGAGGTTACCAGGGTGGATTCTTCTTCTTTGGTTCGTGTTACCGTATAGTAGGTCAATCATGGTGAGATTAATTCCAGACCTAAGTTTGAGCGCATGCATGCGTACTCATGAATCCCTCTCACTGGCTCGAAGTGGGGTGACATACGTACATATATATATACTATACGCGTCGTGAACCCTCGCTAGCTCCGTGTGGGGACTTTCCGGTTCCAAAGCACGGTGCCACATCAAAAGTTGTGCATTGGATATTCAAACACCACACAACACTTCCACACATAAGTTTGGGCCACATGCACGCAGTGGTTGTCTTCGGGCACTCCCTCGTGTGGTTATCGTCGACAAGCTAGCCCATTTGTGGGGACTTGTGGACGTCCATCACTTTGACCAACAGCGAGAGAGAGGTTATACGACCAAGGTGGATTCTTCTTAGTCCGTGTTACAGTATGTCTTGGTGAGATGCCCTATCGTCCCACTGACTCAAAGTGTGTGTGTGTGTGGGGGGGGGGGGGCGGGGCACTACTCCGCACTTCCTGAAACTCTGTGGGGTCGGGGATGCCCGGTTAATTTGCGAGAGGCACACATGTGCCACATCAAAATTGTGAATTGGGTATTTAAATATCACACCACACCCTTTTCATACATATATATATATATACCCGCATGTGGTTAGTATGTGGTCTCACCCATCTCGCGCCAAAAGCACACATTTGTGGGCCCGCACACGGTCCACCTTTGACCGGAAGTGAAGGGGGGCTTGACCATATGATGGACTCCTATAGGTTTTGTGTTACGGTAGGGTGAGATGTCAGCGTTCATAGCTAGGATTCCCCTCCCACCGACACGAAGTGGGAGGGGTGTGGCGGACTATAGAAATAATGGGCGCTTTGTGAGACATGTGCCACATCAAAGTTGTGCATTGGGTATTTGAACATCAAACCACCCTTTTCATACATATATTTGGTCCACATGCAAGTGTGTTCGTGTTCTGACCCTTTCCCGTGTTTTTTTGCCAAATTTATAAACAGCAGACGAGACGGATGCGATTGGGGACGTAACAGACACGGTTCCCTCAGACTACCCGTGTGCCAACCCCGTGCGCCTGTCACTCACATCAGCACAGTAGATTGGGGTCCACGAGGCTTCCCTCCCAATCACAAAAATATCTCCCCGCCTGGAGGGTTTTTCTGTTTGATAGCACACAATTACTATGTTTCGACCGTGTGCGATGTTCGTTGCTCCCGCTCTCGAAAATATCTACCCGCCTCGAGGGTTTTTCTATTTGATAGCACACGATTATTATGTTTCGACCGTGTGCGATGTCTGTTACTCCCGCTCTGCTTCAATCCCTTGATCCAAATTTTTAGTAGCCCCGGCATTTTACTCCCGCCTGCATCCCTCGCAATCTCTAAAATATCTGCTTGCCTGGAGGGTTTTTATGTTTGATAGCACACGATTATTATGTTTGGACCGTGTGCGATGTTTGTTACTCCCGCTCTGCTTCAATCCCTTGATCCAAATTTTCAGTAGCCCCAGCATTTTACTATTGCCTACATCCCTCGCAATCTAAAAAATATCTGCTCGCTTGGAGGGTTTTTCTGTTTGATAGCACACGATTATTATGTTTGGACCGTGTGTGATGTTTGTTACTCCCGCTCTGCTTCAACCCCTTGATCCAAATTTTTAGTAGCCCTGGCATTTTACTCCCACCTAGTAAAATTTTCAATAGCCGCGGCATTTCCTCAAACACCACCTTGGCCCCCCTCCACACACACACCCCAAAACCTCCGTTCACACACACCCCCCATCCCTTGCTCGAAACCTAGCTAGGTCACCGCCATCGCCGCCGCTGCCGCCGCGCCGCCTCCATCGTCAACCTCTGCCGGTCTGCCCGTGCAGGTTACCCACTGATTAACATACCCTCGCCGCCCTGAGTTTCTTAGATGACGCCTGTGAAACGCCCCCTTTCCCACAGATCCCCATCCCCACCCCCCTCCCCCACTCCAGAGCATCACAGCCTAAGCCCGGCTACGCTTCCCGGGGAGCTCGAGGAGCGAATGGCCCAAAAGAGGTTTATCGCGGCCTCTTCGCCCGACGTAGGTGTGGTGGCCGCCGACGAAGCTGACGACGATGACTGGCCGGAGGCTTTCAATTAGCGGGCTAGAGTATTCTGGTATGTCGCGGACACCGGCTACGACATTGAGGTCGTCGACAACGACGGCTTGACGCAGGCTATGTCACAGGTTAAGTTGCCCACCCCCAACCCCTCGAGTTCAACCGCCGTCGATCTCCTCGATGGCCCTACCGCTGATCTCCTCTGGCTCGTTGTCAACAATTTGCCATCCTTCATCGCCATGGAGCCCCTTTTGTCATTTCTAAAGGACACGTTCTGCGACGCTGGCTTGGGATCCTCAGCTGCCAAGTCAGACCTCATCGATGGCCCTCTTCGGCTCTTCCAAGAGGAAAGAGCCCATCTGCGACATCAGGAAGGGCACCCTACAGCCGTGCTCTTCCAAGGTGAAAGGAGCCCATCTGCGACAACATGGAGCGCACCCAGAGTCCATGCTCTTCCAATGGGAAGGAGCCCATCTGTGACAAGTGAGGAAACCCATGATTTGTTTTGTCGTGCCTCTTCACAGGGGGAATCCCATGATTTTTTTTTGGTTGTTCATAGTATGCCTTGTTTATTTCAGTTATTCACAAAGTGATGTTCTATATGTGCAAGTATGAACTTTGCAGTTCAATTTCATCAATACCAGTTTCAACAATACCAATATGAATGACTATATTTGCTTGCTATTAAGCCTGTTGTAGCGACCATATGCCTCTTTTAGCGGTTTTTGGTTGTTCGGTTGTTTGTAGTTAGCATATGTCCAGTTTCAATTGCTATCTTTGGTTGTATGTAGTATGCCTTGTTTGTTTCAGTTATTCACAATGTGATGTTCTATATGTGCAAGTATGAACTGTGCAGTTAACACACCTTTCCACTTCTTGTTTTGCTTTACTAGAGTGCTTAAACCTGCACACTAGAGCTATCATTTGGAGATTATGTTGTCTACCATGGATATATTTGGTTGATGTTTAGCCTGTTGTGCTTAACATGCCTTTCGATATACTTACACAGGACAATATTGGGAACGACTGCTATTTTCTATCGAGGTTAGTTTCATCCCATGGCTTATATATACTCACTGTTTAGGATATCGGTTGCTGGTACCATATAGGCTGGGGGATGATAAGGGATTAATCGGTGAATCGTACATTTAACTGAATATATCTGTAACCCATTTATCGGTAGGTTAACTAGGGCCATATCTAATATATCTGAGGCTACATAATAACATGCATTGTACTGAATGTCTAAATATGCAATCCTAGGCTACATAGCAACAAGGAAGAGTGTTACCTTAATGTTCTGATGATGTCTAGATATACATAGAAGAGCAGCAACAACAACAACACAACAGCAGTTAACTGCAGTTAATTGGCCGATATTTGTAACAATGTAATAAACTCCCTCCACCCCATAATATAAGATCTTAATTCATCCAATATGTGAGTATATTGTATGTAATAAGATCTTATATAATGGGACGGAGGGAGTGTTGTACTACATCATTGTGCAATTGCTGTTTAGCTTCTAATATTAACTTGGTGCTTTTAGGTACATATGTCATTGGTAAAGATCCGCGCTTTGACCCTTTTTGCGTATGGGGCAATGAGATATTCATGAACCAGCATCAAGTGAGGAACTGATAAAGATTGTTAGTAAAATGGGTCAAAAGATGGCAATTAAACTATTTGTTTACACTTTATCCAAGACAACAGTGAACTGCAGGATGGTAAGTAAGAACTCTACAGCCTTCTTTTTACTGCCCATAATGAGTTGTGTTAGATGACAATGTCTGAATCCTTTTCCTTTGTAGTGGTTCCCAAAGCAGTTTACTCAGGATTACCTCTCAAACTACATGATTGGTGGGCATGCAAAGGTTAAAGTATTTCTACTAGAACACAATGACTATCGAGATGTCCTCATGAAGATAGTGAAGGGTGGGCGGTCGGCCATCACAAGGGGTTGGACTAGAGTTGTGCGTGCCTTCTGCATGGAGGAGGGCACAATATGGGCATTCCGCTTCACCTTGTTCAGCAACCAGAATGCCTTTCACCTCTTTCTTTACCGTCTTTAATAGTACAAGTATACAACCCGGGTTCATCATTCTTTATTTGGTGCATATGTAATTCTTGTTTTTTTATGTAACTCTTGAACACATGTACCTGTGAATCGAATAATGCATTGGTTGTTGAACCTGATGCATATGAATAAAGTTATAGCCTACTTTCAAATTCAAATTCGGTACAATTTTAAATAGTAGCGATTAAATTAAGGTGAAAATACGCTCTGCAGGTCATTACAGCGCACACGGTCTGTATAGCACAACGTGTGTGATATACATCATAATCCGATACGGTTCACAAAGAGGAAACATGTGCGACCATGCACACAGTTGCCGTTTGCAAAGCGTGTGTGATGTCAGACAATATCACAAACGGTGCGAGCGAACTAAATGTTTGTGATAGTTGCCTTATCGTACACGCTTTACAAATATGAACTGTTTCTGATGTCGTACGCATCGTAAACGTTGCACCACAGAATAGCGTGTGCGATAGTTATCCCGTCCGACACACGTACGACAGTCGAACGTTTCGTAAACTCATCCGACACTCGTACGATGAATAACTAATCTTCTTAAATATATATCGCATACGGTTCGGGAGAAGTGAATGTGTGTGATAGTCTCCTTATCTTACACGTTTTACAATCGTGAACTGTTTGTGATGGGGCGCACATCATAAACATTTCACCACAAAATACTAAGTGTGACGGTAATGCGAGCACACACGAGTAGCAAGGATGGAGCGTTTCGGATATTCGATAGATCACAAACAGTTGTGTGATGAGTCACGTCTGGGATAGATCGGGCATCGCATACGCTTAGTTCTGCGAAACGTATGCTTGCGTGCTCCCTATCGCCGACGGTTTCTGGGTCGTGTGGGAAGGACCCCCCCCCCCCTATTGCACACACAGGCAAGGCGACGATTTAAAACTCCGTCGCGGAAAGGGGGTAAAAACCGTTTGTATAGCAGCTCACTATACCAGTGCTCCCTCGTGACTCGTCTGGTCTTCTCCCGAACCTTCTAGGGTCCCTTCTGGTCCAGAAAAAGTTAATCCAAAGTTTTTTCTCCGTTTGGACTCTGTTTGATATTGATTTTCTGAAAAGCCAAAAACAAGCAAAAAACAGCAACTGGCACTGGGCACTAGGTTAATAGGTTAGTCCCAAAAAATGATATAAAATTGCATATAATTGCATAATAAACATCCAAGATTGATACTATAATAGCATGGAACAATAAAAAATTATAGATACGTTGGAGACGTATCAAGCATCCCCAAGCTTAATTCCTGCTCGTCCTTGAGTAGGTAAATGATAAAAACAGATTTTTTGATGTGGAATGCTACCTAACATGTCCATCATGTAATTCTCTTTTACGGTATGAATATTAAGATCCGAATGATTCAAAGCAATAGTCTATAATTTGAAATAAAGACATCAATACTCTGGCATACTAACAAACAATCATGTCTTTCAAAATAAAAATGCTAAAGAAAGTTATCCCTACAAAATCATATAATCCTGTCATGCTCCATCTTCTTAACATAAAGTATTTATCATGCACTACCCCGATGACAAGCTGAGCAATTGGTTCATACTTTCTAACGCGCTTCAGCTTTTTCAACCCCCACGCAATACATGAGCGCAAGCCATGGATATAGCACTATGGGTGGAATAGAATATGATGATAGAGATTAATAAAGGGAAGTCAGAAAAGAAGATAGTCTCACATCGACACGGCTAATCAACGGGCTATGGAGATGCCCATCAATTGATGTCAAAGCGAGGAGTAGGGATTGCCATGCATTGGATGCACTAAGAGCTATAAGTGTATGAAAGCTCAAAATAAAAACTAAGTGGGTGTGCATCCAACTTGCTTGCTCATGAAGACCTCGGGCATTTGAGGAAGCCCATCATCGGAATATACAAGCCAAGTTCTATAATGAAAAGTTCCCACTAGTATATGAAAGTGACAACAAGGAGACTCTCTATATGAAAAACATGTTGCTATTTTGAAGCACAAGTATGGAAACGGATAGTAACACCGCCCCTTCTCTCTTTTTCTCTCATTTTTTGCGGGCTCTTTTTGGCCTCCTTTTTTCTCTTTTTTTTATTTCCTCACTGGGACAATGCTCTAATAATGATGATCATCACACTTCTATTTACTTACAACTCAAAATTACAACTCAATACTAGAACAAATATGACTCTATATGAATGCCTCTGGCAGTGTACCAGAATGTGCCATGATGCTAGCGTAACATGTATGAAAATGATGAACGGTGGCTGAGCCACAAATACTATGCCAGCTATATGACCATGCAAAGCAATATGACAATGATGATGTGTGTCATATAAACGGAACGGTGGAAGTTGCATGGCAATATATCTCGGAATGGCTATGGAAATGCCATAATAGGTAGATATGGTGGCTGTTTTTAGGAAGATATAAGGAGGCTTATATGTGATAGAGCGTATCATATCACGGGGTTTGGATGCACCGACGAAGTTTGCACCAACTCTCGAGGTAAGAAAGGGCAATGCACGGTACCGAAGAGGCTAGCAAATTGCGGAAAGGTGAGAGTGCGTATAATCCATGGACTCACATTAGTCATAAAGAACTCACATACTTATTGCGAAAGTTTATTAGCCCTCGAAGCAAACTACAACTACGCATGCCCCTAGGGGGATAGATTGGTAGGAAAAGACCATCGCTCGTCCCCGACCGCCACTCATAAGGTAGACAATCAATAATAAATCATGCTCCAACTTCTTAGCATAACGAGAGATCATACGTGCATGCTTCGGGAATCACAAACCTTAACACCAATATTCTTACTAAACCACAATTATCTACTAGTACCTCCCACATATTACCATCTTAATATCGCAAAACTATTGTAAGGAATCAAACTTATCATATTCAGTGATCTACATGAAAGTTTTTATTATATCCTCTTGAATACCTATCTTATTAGGACCAAATTCATAACCCGTGCATATTACCATTACTATTTATTAGACTCTCAAAAAGATATAAGTGAATCATGAGAGTGCTGTTAGGGAACGGAGCATGAATTTCAAAAATTTCCTACGCTCACGCAAGATCTATCCATGGAGATGCATCGCTACGAGAGGGGAGAGTGTGTCTACGTACCCTCGTAGACCGTTAGCGGAAGCGTCTCACAACGCGGTTGATGTAGTCGAACAATCCTTCGAGCTCCACCGATCGAGTACCGAACGTATGGCACCTCCGAGTTCTACACACGTGCAGCTCGGTGACGTTCCTCGCCTTCTTGATTCAGCAAGACGTCGAGGTAGTAGATGAGTTCCGTCAGCACGACGGCGTGGCGACGGTGACGGTGAAGTGATTCCGGCAGGGCTTCGCCTAAGCTCTCCGAAAATATGACCGAGGTGGAAAACAGAGATCGGGGCACCGCACACGGCTATGGGACAATTGTGTGTTTTGGGGTGCCCCCTTGCCCTCGTATATAAAGGATGAGAGGGAGGAGGCCGGCCCCCTAGGGGTGCGCCAAGTGTGGGGAGTCCTACTAGGACTCCTTAGTCCTAGTAGGATTCCACCTCCCATATGGAGTAGGAAAGGGGGAAGGGAGAGGGAAAGGAAAGAGGGGGCTGCGCCCCCTCCCCTAGTCCAATTCGGTTTGGGCAAGGGGGGGCGCGCGCCTCCTCACGTGGCCTGCCTCTCCTTTTCCCATATGGCCCAATAAGGCCCATTACTTCTCCCGGTGAATTCCCGTAACTCCCCGGTACTCCGAAAAATACCCGAATCACTCGGAACCTTTCCGACGTCCGAATATAGCCTTCCAATATATGAATCTTTACCTCTCGACCATTTCGAGACTCCTCGTCATGTCCGTGATCTCATCAGGGACTCCGAACAAACTTCGGCCACCAATCACATAACTCATATAATACTAAATCGTCATCGAACCTTAAGTGTGCGGACCCTACGGGTTCGGGAATGATGTAGACATGACCGAGACGACTCTCCGGTCAATAACCAACAGCGGAACCTGGATGCTCATATTGGTTCCTACATATTCCACGAAGATCTTTATCGGTGAACCTCATATGTCAACATACGTTGTTCCCTTTGTCCGGCGGTATGTTACTTGCCCAAGATTCGATCGTCGGTATCCAATACCTAGTTCAATCTCGTTACCGGCAAGTCTCTTTACTCGTTCCGTAATACATCATCTTGCAACTAACTCTTTAGTCACGGTGCTTGCAAGGCTTCTGTGATGCTGTATTACCGAGAGGGCCCAGAGATACCTCTCCGATAGTCGGAGTGACAAATCTCAATCTCGATCCATGCCAACTCAACAAACACTTTCGGAGATACCTGTAGTGCACCTTTATAATCACCCAGTAACGTTGTGACGTTTGATACACCCAAAGTATTCCTACGGTATCCGGGAGTTGCATGATCTCATGGTCAGAGGAATGTGTGTTTGACATAGTGAAAGCAATAGCAATAAACTGAACGATCATTTGCTATGCTAACGGTTGGGTCATGTCCATCACATCATTCTCCTAATGATGTGATCCCGTTATCAAATGACAACTCATGTCCATGGTCAGGAAACCTTGACCATCTTTTGATCAACGAGCTAGTCTAGTAGAGGCATACTAGGGACATAGTATTTGTCTATTATCCACACATGTATTTAGTTTCCGGTCAATACAATTCTAGCATGAATAATAAACCATTATCATGAACGGAGAAATATGATAATAATAAACACTTTATCAATTGCCTCTAGGGCATATTTCCAACAGTCTCCCACTTGCACTAGAGTCAATTAATCTTGTTTACATCTCCATGTAATTAACATCCAATCAGTTCTTGAGCTGATCATGTTTTGCTTGTGTGAGAGGTTTTAGTCAACGGGTCTGTAACATTCAGATCCGTGTGTACTTTGCAAATCTCTATGTCTTATGTAGATGCTGTCACCATACTCTGCTTTGGAGCTACTCCAAAATAACTACCCCACTTTATGTATCCAGTCAGAGACTCATAGTCTTCCGGATCGGTGTTTAAAGCTTGCATCGACGTAACCTCTTACGACGAACTCTTTATTACCTCTATTTCTCGAGAAATTCTTCCTTAATCATCTTAAGGATATACTTTGACCGCTGTCCAGTGATCCACTCCTGGATCACTTTCGTACCTCTTTGCCAGACACATGGCAAGGCACACATCATGGCATACTTTATAGAACCTATGGCCGAGGCATAGGGGATAACCTTCATATTTTCTATTTCTTCTGCCGTGGTCGAGATTTGAGTCTTACTCAATTTCACACCTTGCACCACAGTCAAGAACTCCTTTTTGACTGATCCATTTTGAACTTTCTTCAAACTTGTCAAGGTATGTGCTTCGTGAAAGTCCTATGAGGCGTCTCAATCTATCTCTATAGATTTTGATGCCTAACATGTAAAACAACCTTTACCTAGATCTTCAAGTCTTACTCCACTTCACACCAGCCAAGAACTTATTTCTTTTGACTTGATCCATTTTGAACTTTTTCAAAATCTTATCAAGATGTGTGAACTTTTATCAGGTGTCTTGATCTATCTCTATAGATCTCGATGCCCAATCCGTGGATAACTCAAAAACAGGTTTTTATTGAAAAACTCCTTTCAATTAATTCTTCATGCTTTCCAGAAATTCTACATCATTTCCAATCAACAATATGTCATCCACATATACTATTAGAAATGCTATAGAGCTCCCACTCACTTTCTTGTAAATACAAGTTTCTCCATAAACTTGCATAAACCCAAACGCTTTGATCTCTTCATCAAAGCGAGTATTCTAGCTCCGAGATGCTTGCACCAGTCCATAGATGGATCGCTGGAGCTTGCATACTTTGTTAGCACCTTTAGGATCGACAAAACCTTCCGGCTGCATCATATACAATTCTTCCTTAAGGAATCCATTAAGGAATGCCGTTTTGACGTCCATTTGCCAGATTTCATAATCATAAAACGCGGCAATTGCTAACATAATTCTGACAGACTTTAGCATCGCCACAGGTGAGAAAGTATCATCGTAGTCAACTCCTTGAACTTGGTGATAACCTTTAGCAACAAGTCGAGCTTTATAGATGGTGATATTACCATCAGCGTCCGTCTTCTTCTTAAAGATCCATTTATTTTCAATAGCTCGCCGTTCATCGGGCAAGTCTACCAAAGTCCACACTTTGTTCTCATACATGGATCCAATCTCGGATTTCATGGCCTCAAGCCATTTGTCGGAATCCGGGCTTGCCATCGCTTCTTCATAGTTCGAAGGTTCATCGTTGTCTAGCAACATGACCTCCAAGACTGGATTTCCGTACCACTCTGGTGCGGAACGTGTCCTGGTTGACCTTCAAAGTTCAGTAACAACTTGATCCGAAGTTTCATGATCATCATCATCAACTTCTTCTCTGGTCTGTGTCGATGTCACAGAAATTTCTTTCTGTGGCGTACTACTATCCAGAGGAGGTACAATTACCTCATCAAGTTCTACTTTCCTCCCACTCACTTCTTTCGAGAGAAACTCCTTCTCTAGAAAGGATCCATTCTTAGCAACGAATACTTTGCCTTCGGATCTATGGTAGAAGGCGTACCCAATGGTCTCCTTTGGGTATCCTATGAAGACGCACTTATCCGCTTTGGGTTCAAGCTTATCAGGCTAAAGCCTTTTGACATAAGCATCGTAGCCCCAAACTTTCAGAAACGACAGCTTAGGTTTCTTTCCAAATCATAGTTCATACGGTGTCGTCTCAACGGATTTAGACGGTGCCCTATTTAAAGTGAATGCAGCTGTCTCTAATGCATAACCCCAAAACGATAGTGGCAAATCGGTAAGATACATCATAGAACTCACCATATCCAATAGAGTACGATTACGACGTTCGGACACACCATTACGCTGTGGTGTTCCAGGTGGCGTGAACTGTGAAACAATTCCACATTGTCTTAAGTGATTGCCAAACTCGTAACTCAAATATTCTCCTCCACGATCAGATCGTAAGAACTTTATTTTCTTGTTACGATGGTTCTCTACTTCACTCTGAAATTCTTTGAACTTTTCAAATGTTTCAGATTTATGCTTCATCAAGTAGATATAACCATATCTACTCAAATCATCAGTGAACGTGAGAACATAACGATATCCACCGCGCGCCTCAACACTCATCGGACCGCATACATCAGTATGTATTATTTCCAATAAGTTGGTTGCTCGCTCCATTGTTCCGGAGAACGGAGTTTTAGTCATCTTGCCAATAAGGCACCGTTCACATGTCTCAAATGATTCATAATCAAGAGATTCCAAAAACCCATCTGCATGGAGTTTCTTCATGTGTTTAACACTGATATGACCTAAGCGGCAGTGCCACAAATATGTGGTACTATCATTATCTTTTGGCATTCGTGTTATGAACATATGTATTACTACGATCAAGATTCAATAAACCTTTCATTTTAAGTGCATGATCATCAATGATATTATCCAAATAAATAGAATAACAATTATTCTCTGAAATTGAATAACCGTCTTGCAATAAACACTATCAGATATAATGTTCATGCTTAATGCAAGCACCAAATAACAATTATTTAGGTTCATCACTAATCCTGAAGGTAGAGAGAGCGTGGCGATGGTGATCACATCAACCTTGGAGACACTTCCAATGCACATCGTCACCTCGTTCTTAGCTAGCCCTCGTTTATTCCGAAGCTCCATGTTTCAAGTTGTAAGCAACTGAACAAGTATCAAATACCCAGGTGCTCCTACGAGTACTAGTAAGGTACATATCAATAACATGTATATCAAATATCTTTGTTGACATTGCTAGTCTTATTATCTGCCAGTTACTTTGGGGAAGTTCCGCTCCCTGTGACATTTCCTTTTGCAATGGGAGCACTAAGTCTCGGGTTTGGTTCAGCCTTGGGTTTCTTCGCGTGAGCGGCAATTGTTTTACCGTTCTTCTTGAAGTTCCCTTTTCTTTCCCTTGCCCTTCTTGAAACTAGTGGTCTTATTAACCATCAACACTTGATGCTCCCTTTTTTGATTTCTACATCCGCAGATTGTAGCATCGCGAATAGCTTAAGGATCTTCTATCCCTTGCATGTTTATAGTTCATCACGAAGATCCAGTAGCTTAGTGATAGTGACTAGAGAACTCTATCAATCACCACTTTATTCGGAAGTCTAACTCCCACTTGATTCAAGTGTTTGAAGTACTCAGACATTCTGAGTACATGCTCACTAACGGAGCTGTTCTCCTCCATCTTGTAGCTATAGAACTTGTCGAAGGTGTCATACCTCTCGACCCGGGTGTGAGCTTGAAAAACAAATTTTCAGCTCTTGGAACATCTCACATGCTCCATGTTGCTCAAAACATATTTGGAGCTCCGGTTCTAAGCCGTAAAGTATGGCGCACTGAACTATCGAGTAGTCATCTTTTCTTGTCTGCCAGACGTTCATAACGTCCTCAGACGAAGCCGTAGGGGTATTTCACTGAGCGGTGCATTAAGGACATAAGCCTTCTGTGCAGCAGTGAGGATAATCCTCAGATCACGGACCTAGTCCGCATAGTTGCTTCCATCAACTTTCAACTTCGTTTTCTCTAGGAACATAATAAAAACAGGGGAACTACAGCGCGGTCTATTGATCCAGAACATAAATTTGCTAAGACAAGTAAGACTATGTTCATGACAATTGAAGTTCAATTAATCAAATTACTTAAGAACTCCCACTTAGATTAACATCCCTCAAGTTGTCTAAGTGTAACATGATCCACATCAACTAAACCACGTCCGATCATCACATGAGGTGGATTAGTTATCAATGGTGAACATCTTTCATGTTGATCATATCTACTATATGACTCATGTTCGACCTTTCGGTCTCTTGTGTTCCGAGGCCATGTCTGTACATGCTAGGCTCGTCAAGTTAACCCAAGTATTCTGCGTGTGTAAAACTGGCTTACACCCGTTGTATGCGAACGAAAGAATCCATCACACCCGATCATCACGTGGTGCTTAGAAGCGTCAAACCTTCGCAACGGTGCATACTAGGGGAGAACACTTATCTTGAAATTTAGTGAAGGGATCATCTTATAATGCTACCGTCGTCCTAAGCAAAATAAGATGCATAAAAGGATTAACATCACATGCAATTCAATATATGTGACATGATATGGCCATCATCGTCTTGTGCTTTTGATCTCCATCAGCAAAGCACCGTCATGATCTCCATCGTCACCGGGTTGACACCTTGATCTCTATCGTAGCGTCGTGACACCTTGATCTCCATCGTAGCGTCGTGGTCGTCTCGCCGGCTATTGCTACTACTACTACTGCTAACTTATAGCGGTAAAGTAAAGCAATTACATAGCGTTGGCATTGCATACAATAAAGAGACAACCATAAGGCTCCTGCCGGTTGCCTGATAACTTACAAAACATGATCATCTCATACAACAACTTATATCACATCATGTCTTGGCCATATCACATCACCAGCATACCCTGCAAAAACAAGTTAGACGTCCTCTACTTTGTTGTTGCAAGTTTTACGTGGCTGCTACGGGTTTGCAAGAACCGTTCTTACCTACGCAAAACCACAACGTGGTGTAGTGATTGCTTTTTGATCTTCTAAAAGAACCCTCTTCATTGAAACCGATTCAACTAAAGTGAGAGAGACAGACACCCGCCAGTCACCTTTATGCAACGAGTGCACGTAGCGGTGAAACCTGTCTCGCGTAAGCGTACGCGTAATGTCAGTCCGGGCCGCTTCATCTCACAATACCGCCGAATCAAGTATCAACTAGTAACGGCAAGCAATATGTATACAGCCACGCCCACAACTCACTTGTGTTCTACTCGTGCAAATCACATCTACGCATAGACCTGGCTCGGATGCCACTGTTGGGGAACGGAGCATGAATTTCAAAAATTTCCTACGCTCACGCAAGATCTATCCATGGAGATGCATCGCTATGAGAGGGGAGAGTGTGTCTACGTACCCTCGTAGACCGTTAGCGGAAGCATCTCACAACGCGGTTGATGTAGTCGAACAATCCTTCGAGCTCCACCGATCGAGTACCGAACGTACGGCACCTCCGAGTTCTACACACGTGCAGCTCGGTGACGTTCCTCGCCTTCTTGATCCAGCAAGACGTCGAGGTAGTAGATGAGTTCCGTCAGCACGACGGCGTGGCGACGGTGACGGTGAAGTGATTCCGGCAGGGCTTCGCCTAAGCTCTCCGAAAATATGACCGAGGTGGAAAACAGAGATCGGGGCACCGCACACGGCTATGGGACAATTGTGTGTTTTGGGGTGCCCCCTTGCCCCCGTATATAAAGGATGAGAGGGAGGAGGCCGGCCCCCTAGGGGTGCGCCAAGTGTGGGGAGTCCTACTAGGACTCCTTAGTCCTAGTAGGATTCCACCTCCCATATGGAGTAGGAAAGGGGGAAGGGAGAGGGAAAGGAAAGAGGGGGCTGCGCCCCCTCCCCTAGTCCAATTCGGTTTGGGCAAGGGGGGGCGCGCGCCTCCTCACGTGGCCTGCCTCTCCTTTTCCCGTATGGCCCAATAAGGCCCATTACTTCTCCCGGTGAATTCCCGTAACTCCCCGATACTCCGAAAAATACCCGAATCACTCGGAACCTTTCCGACGTCCGAATATAGCCTTCCAATATATGAATCTTTACCTCTCGACCATTTCGAGACTCCTCGTCATGTCCGTGATCTCATCCGGGACTCCGAACAAACTTCGGCCACCAATCACATAACTCATATAATACTAAATCGTCATCGAACCTTAAGTGTGCGGACCCTACGGGTTCGGGAATGATGTAGACATGACCGAGACGACTCTCCGGTCAATAACCAACAGCGGAACCTGGATGCTCATATTGGTTCCTACATATTCCACGAAGATCTTTATCGATGAACCTCATATGTCAACATACGTTGTTCCCTTTGTCCAGCGGTATGTTACTTGCCCGAGATTCGATCGTCGGTATCCAATACCTAGTTCAATCTCGTTACCGGCAAGTCTCTTTACTCGTTCCGTAATACATCATCTTGCAACTAACTCTTTAGTCACGGTGCTTGCAAGGCTTCTGTGATGCTGTATTACCGAGAGGGCCCAGAGATACCTCTCCGATAGTCGGAGTGACAAATCCCAATCTCGATCCATGCCAACTCAACAAACACTTTCGGAGATACCTGTAGTGCACCTTTATAATCACCCAGTAACGTTGTGACGTTTGATACACCCAAAGTATTCCTACGGTATCCGGGAGTTGCATGATCTCATGGTCAGAGGAATGTGTGTTTGACACAGTGAAAGCAATAGCAATAAACTGAACGATCATTTTCTATGCTAACGGTTGGGTCATGTCCATCACATCATTCTCCTAATGATGTGATCCCGTTATCAAATGACAACTCATGTCCATGGTCAGGAAACCTTGACCATCTTTTGATCAACGAGCTAGTCTAGTAGAGGCATACTAGGGACATAGTATTTGTCTATTATCCACACATGTATTTAGTTTCCGGTCAATACAATTCTAGCATGAATAATAAACCATTATCATGAACGGAGAAATATGATAATAATAAACACTTTATCAATTGCCTCTAGGGCATATTTCCAACAAGTGCAACTATTTTTTTTAAAATATAACCACCGCCGTGCTCTAAAAGATATAAGTGAAGCACTAGAGCAACTGCCTAGCTCAAAAGATATAAGTGAAGCACATAGAGTATTCTAACAAATCACAAATAATGTGTGTCCCTCTCAAAAGGTGTGTTCAGCAAAGATGATTGTGGCAAACTAAAAAGAAAACAAAGAAATTAAAACTATGGCACAAGACGCTCCAAGTAAAACGCATATCATGTGATGATTAAAAAATATAGCTCCAAGTGATATACCGATAGATTGTAGACGAAAGAGGGGATGCCATCCGGGGCATCCCCAAGCTTAGATGCTTGGGTCTTCCTTGAATATTACCTTGGGGTGCCTTGGGCATCCCCAAGCTTAGGGTCTTGCCGCTCCTTATTCCTTCATCCATCGTGGTCTCACCCAAAGATTGAAAACTTCAGCACACAAAACTCAACAGAAACCTCGTGAGATCCGTTAGTATAACAAACAAATCTTAAACTTTAGGTACTGTTATAAATTGATTCATATTTAATATTGGCATAATGATACTATACCCCAACTTCCCCATGGCTTATACGCCCCAATACAATCCATAGATTCATCAAAATAAGCAAACTATGCAACAAAAACAATATCTGTCTAAAACAGAATAGTCTGTAAAGATCTATTTAAAAGGTATACTTATGTAACACCAAAAATTCTGAAAACTTAGCAAAACGTAAACCATTCATATAGCAATACTTTGTAAAAAAATCAGAATTTTATCATGCTCCAGTAAAATCAGAAATATTCTGCACTGGACCCAAAAGTTTCTGTTTTCAAACAGCATCAATTATACTATCATCCAAATCATCCCAAAGGCATTAGTTGGTACAAACACTAATTAAAAGATAAAAAAATCATAACAGTAGCTATAATTGTGTAAACACACAAAACAGAAAATAAAACAAAAATTTAAGATACATATTGGGTTGCCTCCCAACAAGCGCTATTGTTTTATGCCCCTAGCTAGGCATAATGCATTGTTTCAAGTATTATCATCCTTCAAATTAATTCCATAGGTGGCCCTCATGATAGATTCATATGGTGGATTAATTCTCTTTCTAGGGAAGTGTTCCATCCCTTTCTTTAATGGGAATTGCAATCTTATATTACCTTCTTTCGTATCAATAATAGCACCTATGGTTCGTAGAAAAGGCCTACCAAGTATTATAGGACAAGACGGATTACATTCAATATCAAGCACAATAAAATCCATAGGTACATAATTCCTATTTGCAAGTATGAGAACATAATTTATTCTACCCAATGGTTTTTTAATAGTGGAATCCGCTAAATGCAAATTAAGGGAACAGGCATCCATATCGGTGAGACCTAGCACGTCACATAAAGATTTTGGTATAGTAGAGACGCTAGCACCTAGATCACACAAAGCATTACATTCATAATCTTTAATTTTAACCTTAATAGTAGGTTCCATTCATCATGTAATTTTCTAGGTATCTGAACTTCCAACTCAAGTTTTTCTTCATGAGATTTTATCATAGCTTCTACAATATGTTTAGTAAAAGCTTTATTTTGTTCATAAGCATTAGGTGAATTAATCATGGATTACAACAAGGAAATACATTCAACTAAAGAACAATTATCATAATTAAAGTCCTTGTAATCCAAAGTAGTGGGCACATCACTATTTAAAGTTTTGACCTCTCCAAACCCACTTTTATCATTTTTATCATTAAGATCATCACCCTCCAAATAATTGGGACGCCTTCTAGATAAAGTTGACTCATCTTCAGTCCCTTTTTCATCAAGTTTTATATTACTAAATAAAGATTCAATAGGTGAGACACCAATCATTTTAATATCTTCATCATTACTAGAGTAAAAATCGGATGGAATAGCTTTTTCCAGGAATTCTCGCTTAGCTCTCAACCTAGCGGTTCTTTCTTTACTTTCATTAATGGATACATGGATAGATTTAATAGACTCATTAATATCATGCTTGGGTGGCAAAAATTTAATTTTGAGAGTATCCACATCATGAGCAATTCTATCCATGTTCCTAGCCATGTCATCATCTTTATTCAATTTTTCCTCTACCATGGCATTAATTTTTTTTTGAGAATTAATAATTTCTTTAATATTACTTTCAATATCAGAGGGTATCCTATTATTATTATATGAATTACCATAGGAATTACCATAATTATTAGAGGAATTTCCGGGAAACGGTCTAGGATTGAAATTACCCCTATAAGCATTGTTGTTAAAATTATTTCTAGAGACAAAATTCAAATCAATAGCATCATTATTTTGCTCAATCAAAGTAGATAATGGCACATCATTAGGATCAACATGATCACTTTTACTAGCAACCATTTTCATAAGAGCATCCATCTTATCACTCAAAGTATTAATTTCTTCGACAGAATTTACCTTCTTACCAATTGGAGTTCTTTCAGTATGCCATTGAGAATAATTTGTCATAATATTATCAAGGAGTTTTGTAGCTTCTCCCAATGTAATTTCCATAAAAGTACCACTTGCGGCAAAGTCTAGAAGATTTCTAGAAACAAAGTTTAGTCTCGCATAAAAAAATTGTATAATCATCCATAAGCTTAAGCCATGAGTGGGGCAATTTCTTATCATTAATTTCATTCTCTCCCAAGATTGTGCAACATGTTCATGCTCAAGTTTCTTAAAATTCATTATTTGATTTCTAAGAGAAATAATCTTAGCGGGAGGAAAATATTTGGCAATAAAAGCATCCTTACACTTATCTCAAGAATCAATACTATTGCAAAGCAAGGATGTAAGCCAAGTTTTAGCACGATCTCGTAGTGAGAACGGAAATAATTTTAATTTGACAATGTCATTATCCACATCTTTTTCTTTTGCACATCACAAAGTTCAACGAAAGTATTAAGATGGGATGCAGCATCTCATTAGGACTACCAGAAATTTGTTCTTTCATAACAAGATTCAGCAAAGCAGCATTAATATCATATGACTCCGCACTAGTGGCGGGATGAGCAATTGGAGTACTAATAAAATAATTATTATTAGTATTGGAAAAATCACACAATTTGGTGTTTTCTTGAGACATAGTGACAAAGCAAGCAAACTAGCAAACAATCAAATAAAATATTTTTGTGTTTTTTGTAAATTTGTTTTAGAAGTGGGGGAGATGAAAACGAGAGGCAAATGCAAATAAAAAGGCAAAAGAAAATAAGAGCAAGTAGATGATAGTTTATGCGAAGGTACTTGATAGGTTTTGATGATGTCTCCCCGGCAGCGGCGCTAGAAATTCTTCCTGCTACTTGTGAGCTGCGTTGGGATTTCCTCGAAGAGGAGAGGGTGATGCAGTACAGTAGAGATAAGTATTTCCCTCAGTTAAGAGCCAAGGTTATCAATCCAGTAGGAGAACCAAGCAGAACCTCGTTAGCAGCACCTACACACACAAAAGCAAATACTTGCACCCAACGGGAACAAGAGGGTTGTCAATCCCCTTGGCGGTTACTTGCAAGGATTAATTCTGATAGTGATAGATAAGTAAATTGCAAAGTAAAATAAAATAAATAAAATTGCAGCAAGGTATTTTTGGATTTTATATATGATGGATAAATGACCCGAGGGCCATAGTTTTCACTAGAGGCTTCTCTCTCGAACACATAGCATACGGTGGGTAAACAAATTACTGTTGGGCAATTGATAGAAAAGCGCATAGTTATGACGATATTCAAGGCAATGATCATGTATATAGGCATCACATCCGAGACAAGTAGACCGACTCCTGCCTGCATCTACTACTATTACTCCACCCATCGACCGCTATCCAGCATGCATCTAGGGTATTAAGTTAACTAGATAGGGGGCGCGGCTTGCTGCGTGTTGCCCGTCGAACGGCGGGCCAACAAATAGGGCATTGTGATGTTAATGGAGATGATCTCAGCATCTTGTAAACATATATCATAAGGATGATTGTTTAAAGGATAATAAAGTTTGTATGTAAAATGCATTTAGTTACATATAGGAATTAGTCTATATGGCATACATTACGGAGGATGGCGTGATCATAAGATATACATGGGGCCACAAAGTCTTGTGGAACTACAAAAGTGTAGGATCCTAAATCCGAGAAACTTCGATGCATAGTAACAAGGCAAAGGGCTTCCTCCATTCGGTTGTAACAACGGTGGTAAGCTAGAAAAATAGTTTAGTGTATGAATATGGTGTGTGAAATTGAATAGGATGCTTGACCAAGCAAATTATGTTTACCTGCCATGCTGTGCATGGCATTTATCATTTTTGTGCATCTATGTCGGCATCGTTTTCTGTTCTGGGAAAATGCAGGTCGTTGATGTAGATAGGGGCAGAATATGGAGTATACCTGGTGGGGAGAGTCCATGGTGACCAGGATCAGCATGGCTAGAGGGACTATAAGTGAAAGTTCAAAGGGGGGAAATTGAGGATATAAGGGAAGAATGAACAAAATTTAGAACGACTGACTAAATATATAGCTAGAGAATAAACAGACCAAAATAAAGTGCCAGGAATGGGAATACCACGGACAAAGATCTATCAGGACCAGATGTCGCCATCTCCGTATCGAGCCCTTCATTTGTTTGCATCTGGGTAGGATGCGTGTGAAGAGCAGAGGTGAAAGGCCATATATAAGCAGGAACCAAAGGCTCATGATATAGATGGTGATCACAGGAATGGTATGACTAAACATAGCTCACACCTGTGAAAAACTATTCTATGTTAGAAAGAGTGTCTCAATTTTCTTAGCCTTTTCTCTAGTCGGCTTCCCACTGACTTGAGTGTCTGCCACTACTTCAATTTCACCAAGAGTTGCATCATAATTTCATTCATTGTGTTAAATAAAGGACTCAAATAAATTGGGTTATTTATTTTTGTGTTTCCAATGAATTAGAGCTCTAGGCTTTACCACAAAAATAAAGAATAACCAGTGGCAGCTGATAAGCAGCTTGTTCTGCTTGTAAGTAACAAAATAGAAGCAAAAAAATATGAACCTTGGTGTAAGGGTGAGATGGTCCATGTCCTGGAGATAAAGAATGATTAGATTCATAATTTAAACAATGATCTGGTGGAGGAACTTTAGCTATATGTCGAACTATTTTATACCGGTTCGTTGCCAGTTTCGGAAAAAAAAGTCTATTCCAGTACCTGGAGCTTGAGTTGCTTGAAAAAATGATTAAAAATAGCCTTGTTACAGGGGAAAATGGAAACAAAAAACTGCAAGTTACACAGGCAGAAAATGAACACTCTTACACAAAGATCAACACCATATATGTACAATGAACACTCTTACACAAAGATCAACAACACTAACCATCAAGATTTTCCATACATAAGTATCTTTGGTGAATCTCTTGGGTCAAAGAGGACGTATGAAGGAATTACTGCCCGTGAGATTTCTTGAGATATACACCAACATAAGACAATATCTAGACCTACCTCTTATTTCTTTTCCACTTGTAGCCACAATTCCCGACCCAAAACTTAAATGTCATTATTTAGTTTTCTAGGATGATGAGACTTACTCAGCCACTGTCCTTCAGTACACAAATGTCATTATCCTGCTGCCTTCTATGCCGCTCATATGTGCCTCTTTGGCCCCATCTTGTTCTCATTCTATTGGTACATAAATCTTCAGGAACATCATTTGGACCAGGTAATTCTCTGAGCCGGCCTTTATGTTCATTCTGGAAACTGTTCGTGCATCTGAAACCGGTTCAACCGTTGTAAACTGTCCAAATGTGATCAAGAGTGGTGCTGCAGCAGGATTCAGTATGTTTGTCCGTGGCAAGACCCTAAAGTTGCCAAGTTTATAGATAATCTATATCTATATATATATATATATAGTATATATATAATATATATATATATATATAATATATAACCCGTATACCCGTCGTGGCACTTTTGCAAAAAAGCCCCTAAATTTTGTAGTAATCAACCCGCAGTCCACTGTTGTCCGACCGTAAGTGAAAAAAAAACGTTTCGTACGCAGCCCAGACTCCGTCGTTGCCCCACATGAGAACGAGGGGGTTCCTCCGCCGCCGCGCCCCCACCCCCTGCTCTGCGGTGCCCGTCCTCGCTCCCCGGTCGCCGAATCCACACAAGATCGACATGATCCGCCACATCCCTCACAATTTTTTTCCAGATCGAGATCGAGAGATATTAGAGGGGTTGGCAGGGGCGACAGCGATGTGGCGTTGGACGTGTGTGACGGCGTGGTCGGAGCGCGGGGAGGGGCGATGTGGTGGTGGAGGTGGCCGGCGCCGTAGACAAGCGCTGGGAGCTGCCGACGCCATGGCCGAGAGAAGGGGAGAGCCGCCGTGGTGGACGAGAACGACCATGCACACAAAATCAAATCACTCCCTGTGTGACCGTCTCTGTCTCCACTGCGCCTCGGCGGCCAGCCATGGAGATGGAGGACAGCGTCCTCGACGGCTGTGCCGCGTCCCCTCGCCGGCCGGGCCTCCCTTCTCCGCCAGAACAGATTCCGCCGCCACCGCCGACCTCTCAGGTCTGAATCGTGTTCAACGCCGCCGCACACCTCCACCCCCCCTCTCTGAGATCTGCCAGGGCCGCCACGAGGAGGCGGCAGTTGTCCTCTGCAGTGGCTGCGGACCAGGTCAGGTAAGGTCTGATAGGTATTCTCCCGCTCTTGGGTAGCTCACATGGATGGTGCCCCTGTAGCCTGGAGGTTGCTGTTGCTGGCTTCCTTGAACGAGAGCAGAGTCTGTTTGCTGAAGCGCTCTTGTTCCTGTTCCTGGGGCAGTTAGTTTGCCAACCGCTCCATTGATTGTTTGTCTTGCAACAACTTAATTTGGCCCAGACTCTAGAAAAAAACATCATATTGGTATTCCTCTGTTTTGCACAATGTCATTATCTCTCTTAAATTGCTTTTGTCTGCATCCTTGCTCCTTGATGGATATCATTCATATTAGCCATGTAAAGTTGTATATCGCCCTAGGTTTCCTGGAAATTCAAGCCATGTGGCATCATGTTTTATTCTTTGTCATAGCTTTCAGAACTCGAGCGACGGCTGGTCGGAAATCACAAAAAAGATGGCCAGTGGAAAAGAAAGAAAGAAAGAGACGCAGGTAAGGCGACCTACAATTTTGTTCATGATCTTTAAAACAAATAATATGACTGACTTGCTTGATTTTGATGTGCTACCATCAGGTCCTACACAGTATGCAACTCAACACAAACCATGTGTTTGCAGAACCACTTCTATCAATTAACGCCGAGTCATACCTATCCCTGTTGAAACTCTGTTTACCTCGGTTTACTTATTAGCATCATAACATGAATGAATTGCTGCTTGCTTATTAACTACAGATTAGGTAGCTTAGGCGACTGGTCGTATTTTATTATTTGATTAGTGAGTGCGCTACAGATAGTGATTACAAGTTTGTGTTAACCTATTGATGTTTACGCAATTTGTTCCATGTAACCATTGATGCAATTTGTATTGACAACTCAATTTTGGTCAGTCACCAAGAGAGGAAAAAAAACATCCGATTCAGATGCAATTGTTGTACCTTTTTCTTCGAGGATAACCTTTGTTTACTGCTTATTATGCCTTGAGGAAGTTTGTTAACCTATCACGTGCAGGCAAGGATGCAGCCTACCTGATCAAATCTATTCTAGGAACGAGCACTGATGGTGAAGGAAAAAGAAAGAGAGAGATGCAGGTAACTGAACCTATCTTCATGCCCAAATTAAACTGCTACAATTTACCACAATCTGTCTTATCCCCCCACTTCCTCATTGTTTCGCAATGTCATAACCCGTCTTCATACTGTTGCTCCTTTTATGCATATCATCTTAACCATTTGCAATTCTATATGTATATTGCTGTAGATTTCCTGTAAATTGAAGGCATATCAGATCATATTTTATTCTTTCCCATACCTTTCAGAACTGTGAAGCATTATTTGCTTCTCTAATTTGTATGCCAGCGCTAGGCATATTCTTTTTATTGGCCGTGTTGTGGTGAAAACATAAGAGAGAATCAGGGTGTGGCTGATTGATTCATATGCTGCTACTGATATATGTATGCTGCTGATTGGTCCCGATATACACTACACATTGTCCTTTGCGTGATGAATTAGAGACTATTGCTCATATGTTAATCAGCTGCTCCTCCCTAGCCTTGATGTGGTCTGAACTTCAAAGTTTTCATCCACTCAATGCTGATTCAGTCAAAGATCTCTGGTAAGAAAAAAATCGACAAGATTCACTCTGTTGTGCTTATCGCGGTCTCTTATGTGGAACCTGAATAGCAAACAAGATTGTTCATTTATTTATTAGGTTCGGTAGCTGAGCTCAGTAAGCATTATTGCATTTGTTGTATGTACACGTAAACTTTGATATTGGATTATGGTGCCATAACTAGATCGTGCATTGTTATTTCTAAAAACAATGGAAGCATAATGCACACTTAGTTTTGATGTGGATGAGGGACGTCAAGGAGAAAGAACGCGATGTCCGATGATTTTGTTGGCCATAGTTAATAGAATGACAGCATACCAACTTTTTTCTTTAATTATTAGATTCAGCCATTTGAACTGACCTTTGATCTGATCCTTGCATTGTTGAGTTACAAAATTTTCTGGGGTTATGCATCATGACATACTCTGTTAATGCAGGTCCTGCATCAGATATTGCAGCCTTCCCGTCAATGGTACCACCAACCGCGTCAAGCGACTGTAGACGCAGGGAGATGCCAGCGGCAAGGGCTCGTCGTCTTCAACCTCCTACTGTACGCCGCCATCGCAGACCCAGGCCATGGACGCACTGCTCCTACAGAGGCTCCCCGGTCTCTCCGGCGCCTCTGATTCTTTGACAGAGACGTCCACGGCTCAGGGAGCTGGCCAGGTTGATTCTTTTTTTATTCGAATCAAATGCCTAAGTGAGATTAGAATTGCGTTTTGGAAGTTCACAGTCTACTAGCGCAGTACACTTATTTTGTGCCAACAAAACACTGTTTTCACCATGTTGTAGTTTAGTTATACCAGAAATATAAAAGAGAAGTGCACACTTTCAGGAAGTACACGCTTATGGTCACCTCCATGCTGCAGATCGCAGAGACCCCCGGGTGTGCCACCTCGCCGTTCAGTAAGGTGCAAGTTGTCAGTCAAACAATTGACGCAAAGTCTGTCATTTTTTCAAGGACAAGGATTCTTCTGTTGTTCTTCTCTCACAGGAAGTTTACAAGGTGTTTCTGCTTTTTCATTGAAACCTCAAATCAGGTGGGCGATGAGTACTCATTCGTTTGTCAAATTGGGCATCAACGATAAGATGGTCTGAAGACTCAAGTGGATGCTACTTGAGGGATGTGAGCAGCAAGAATTACACTGTAATTTCTATCAACTCTGGCTACTCTTGCTCAAAGAGATCTCCATCTGATGGTGTCAAATTCTCCCTCCAATAAAGATCAACCAGCGAGAAGAAAGTTGCTGAAACTGTAACTGGAAAGGTAGGGAAGTGAGTTATCTATCGTTCAGTTTACTTTGTCTCTTCAATTGAGATTAGCTAGGTTAGATCATCATTCCTGTAAGAGGTAAGAAACACCCCACTTGTAATATGGTTGTCTTGAGAATAACTTATCCTCAACGTGTGGAGATTAATGTCAGTGTTACATTGGTTGAAGCTACAGTAATTGTGCACAGGTGATATTATAAAATTTGGCATAGTTAGAGGTGTGAGTTTTCAGTTGTGGATTTTCATTTTGTGATTCTGTCCCGTTGCAACGCACGGGCATGTTTA
The DNA here is from genome assembly GCA_039707655.1 of Elymus sibiricus. Classification (NCBI taxonomy): domain Eukaryota; kingdom Viridiplantae; phylum Streptophyta; class Magnoliopsida; order Poales; family Poaceae; genus Elymus; species Elymus sibiricus. The sequence goes on along the minus strand of CM077664.1, from coordinate 111,013,108 downwards.
CTAGTCCCCTCTTATAAGATGTGTAGATAAGCACCAACAAATGATGTTGATACAACTACATAACCATCGTTACCATAGGACAAAAGGACGCGCATCATGAAAAGAATAACATATGAACACTTGGTGCGCTGCCATGTTATGTGCTAAACAGTCTGCTCGTCGATGATGACCAAGTGTATGAGCTTGATAGGACTGCACTCTAGACCGCCACGAAAATGCCACAACCGAACCACACAGACACATACCATTTGATTTTGTCTTCCACAACAAAGATCAGCAATGGTGATAGAAGCCATCTGAGAAAAGACACGGTGAATAGCATGCTATCCGCGTAGGTAAACATTCAGGGGACTAAAACAATAAACAAAAAATGTAAATACTTTAGAAGAGAAAACCACGACTCTTGTAATAAAACAATATATGAAAATTGCACTGATCCTAAAAGATATAAAGCATCACTCTTATGAAGTATGTTAGTCCCTGAGGCAAATTGACCTTTGTTCTGGAAGGGAAAATAATAATTTATTAAGTTCTTGAATTTGCATCTATCTTAGCTATAAATATGGTGTTAGCTGAGGCAATCCTTTTCCTTATGCAGACTTTGGTAAGGCCAGACAGTTATTCCCTTCTAATTCATATAAGTTCCCATTCAAACATTTCTATAATTGAACTACTTCTCCTATCTTCAGACCACACACTTCCTGAAGTTGCAATTATAGATGCACTTGCAGCAGAAGTGAATATTGGTAAGAATGGCAAAGCTGACATATAATTTAAATCAAACATTCCTGTAGCTATTAAATTAGTGCTTCTCATAACATAGCAGAAATAAATTGTCCTTGTCTCTGTTTTATATTTCGGTTATATAGTATGCTTGATCAGTTCTTAGAACCTAAGATAGCCTTCTTAGTAATTCTTCTTTCAACTAAAGACATTAAATAAACACATATGTAAACAATAGATCTAGATTCAGGAACACTGCGAAAACAAGATGAAGCATAGGCAGGACAAGAGAGTCTTACATAGTATTGATTGAAATTAAGGATAATAATCGGTGTCAATTTCATGGGCTACTATGTCCGGGAAAACAGGTCCCAAATACCAACGACTCTTGTTTGGTGGAGAAAGGCCGCCGTCTCGTGAGCTGCTCTATTTTTCTCTTTTGGCTAACATGAACTTGCAATCAGTTAATCTTTCAGCCTCTCTCTGAATTTCTCCGAATATGGCACCCAGTCTATGCAATGCTCATTGCTTGATAGGGGCTGAATGACACAGGCACAATCTCTCACCATGATAACAGGCAGTCACGGCCAGAATGCGGCGAGACCAATCCCCTCCAGGCATGCTCTCACATCCGTGCATACATAAATGAAGATATATGGCACACCTTGTCAGCCTCCTCTGGAGTCATACTTCTGTCCTGCAATGGAGAACATGCAAATACAATTAAACAAAGATTTATTTCCAGTTTTGGCAACTATCTACAAATGAAAAAAGTAAGCATATTATACTCTTTCATTCTCTACTTTTAAAAAAAGATCTTATCATTTCAAAGGACAAATAAATAATGCAAGCCTATCTTGCATCAAACAATTTTCGTTGCAGAGAACATGTACAACCCTCAAATGCAGACACCCAAGCATCGGTTCGCAATCTCTAGGTTCAAATAACTTTGCAGGTCCTTTTCATGTAGAGCAGAGCAGCTATGCTTGTAGATCCAAGGCACCAAGTGACACATGTGAGTATATCTTTCTATGTGCTACAGTCTCCAACAGAGAAGCCACTTTCCTATGTTTGTTTATTGTTCACCCAAAGCACACATAAAAAAACTTTGCATATAGCTAAAAAAACTCTAGAAATAATAGAACCGGAAAGATGAGCGAAGAAAATATAGCATCGATAGTAAAAAATATTTAGGCTAGAAAACAAACATCACTTCTACACCTGGATTATCATCAAGCAGCAGTATTTGCTTTGCTGCAGGAGCAAGTGTACTTTCATTTATTGTTTAATATCGATCCTTCCAAAAAATATATTAAAAAGAAGTATAGCAAGCAGTGAGAAAAATACAGGAGTGCCTAAGCTAATAAACAATCTGGCAGTCAACTAAACTCTATTAAAAGAATGGAAAATCCAGTTGCATGCAAAAACGGGTTTATTATGCAAGTATGGACCAGATTAGCTAATATACAGTAGTAACGACAAAAAATGACTTGACGAAAGCAATCAATACAACAAAACACCACTTTACTCCATGCTTTTTATAAAGTACAGTTTGATCCATGCTAATTTATGAGACATTATCGTGCTTCCATGGGGCCTAGTTTACCATGGAAAGAAAGAACAAATGGACGCAAGTATTTCTGTAACCAGGTTTCATGCGAGATTCACGTGTCACTACAAAAAAAGTGATGTAAAAAATCAACCAATAGAAGCTATCTAGAATTAAACTGAACTATGTGAGATTTAACTGAACTATGCGAGATTCAACTGAACTATGTTTCCAAGGTATACTTTTCCTAAATCAACCAATAGCAGCTATTTAGAATTAAGAAATCAAATGGTAAATTTGTAAGAGGAAGAGTAATATTGAGAAGGTTGATTCAATAATAGCTATTAGAGCCCAGATAGGAAAAACATGAAACACATGAAAATTCGGTTGACCATAAATAATGCTACTTTCGAAGATAATATAAACTGAGAATTTTTCAGTAAGGAACTTCTCTACAACACCATAAAAAAGACAAGCACAACAACATGACCCATGATTGAATGCATGCTACCAAGAGAAAGAAGAAAAGGCTATACTTGTAAATCCACAGATAAATCTTTTGGCGAGTTTGTAGCTCAGGATCCATCCACATAAAGAAAATTATGATAAAAATCAAGGAAAACGATTTATTGTGTGCAGGTACGTACATAAACAAAGAAATGTTACTCAAAAACAAAATCGCAGAGGCAGTGTGCGACTTTCTAGTCCAGACTGTTTTCTTGTAGTGAATGCATAATAATTTAGGCTCAAGTGGCGCTGTACAGAACAAAAACAAAATGGCTCCAATGAAGCAAATATTGATAAATTAAAGATATGAAGGATTTGATAAACAACTGAATGCTACAGAGGTGTATAAAATTGAGAAGGATGCCAGATATACAATAATCTGAACACACAGAAGGTCAACAAAAAATCTCTCCATATAATCATGTAAGAATCATAGCACTCCTGACCAAACCAAAACAGCCAACCTATACACAAAAGCACCCAAAAAACAGGAACAATCATATACCAAAAAATGGTTGCAGGAAGAGTTGAGATGAAAGAGAAGGAGGAAGGAGGAGGCCTCAATACCCTGGCGAAGAGCTGCGAGGTCAGCAAGCGAACATGTGGGTGTGTGCTGGAGCTCCTCGGGCACAACACCTGCCACCCGCTGCTGCCACTTTGCTCAATGTCCATGTTGATTCCCCATAGGCCAGCAACCATAGTACAAGAAGGACAACACCATGGATTCCACGAAGCTTCTCCAAACACGAATCGTGGTGGGGGATTATTCTGAACCCTAACATGAAGAAATTTAGAGAGGAAGAGAATCTAGGCCTATACTACATGTTTACAATATTAGCACTTAACTTATAATAAGCATATATTGTTAATTTCGGTGCAAAAGGTTTTCATACAGCAATAAAACCAAAGAATGTTCGATGACTATTTGAACAGAATATAAAGAACAAAAAATTCTATGGATGTTAACATGTAAACTAGCGACAGAAAATAAATGAGCTTCTACCTCTGGACCATCTAGCTGAATCCAAATGAATTTAGCAGTTATCATCCTGGAAAATTGTTTCGTCTTTCTACCACTTGATAATTGCCCTTGAACCCCTCCTGCTGCAGGGTGGAACATTAACCACATTAGTCATGAAATGTCACACATAATCAATGATAGTGGTCATTCCAAGAAAAATATCAAAGTGTGAAGGCTGTCAATCGAACGTAATATAAACTTCAGGTACACTGCCATCTTCTACAATCTATATCACATTATACTCCCTAGAACAATCAAACGTATCATTAATACTTTGCACACAAGCTTTGCCTGTTGCTGCAGATGAGCTAGAAATCTACAATTCTTGCTATCCAAAAATAGTAATTCATGAAACAAAATCCACACATGGATCCAAACTGAGATGTACGCTACAGTGGGACGACGAAATTGTTTCTCAACATGAATCAAAACTTCCAATTTAATAATGATATGAGACACCCGACAGTTCAACATAGAAACTCAGTGAAGCTAGGCCATTTCCTCTCTATCAACAATTTAGGCAGAAGAAGACAATGGGGAAGATACCATTTGTCGCTCACCTACCCACGACCTCCAACGGGCACGACCAATCCCCACTGCCTTGCCATGAAAAATCTATTCGCGTGCGTACGCAGACCCACCTGGTGAACCACCTTGTCCATTGCTGGGAGCACCAATGTACCACTGTGAGCAAGAAAAGAAAGGAAAATGAACCATACATATGCCAGAAAGCGGTGAAAGGAAACAAGTCAGCGGCAATACCTGGACCTAGGAGGCTGGACGGCAGATCGACGCGCCCCTGTCCGCAGATCGTCACCGCACAAGAGAGGCTCCATCCGTCGAACTCTAAGCCCGCACCGCCGATGCTCCGCAACCTCCGATGGGAGAAGGAAGAGAAGGCCGCCGGCAGCAAGGGGTCAAGGAGGAGAAGAACACCAGCGTCGCGGACGAGAACGGAGGAACCACTTCGTCGAAGAGGCGCCTGTCAAGCCTGACGGAGTGTATGCTTTCTTCAGTTAACGGACGGCACTGATGGAAGCTCGTGAGAGCTATATATGCTCCCCTCGCTGGCCTGTAACCCTATGATGATTTGTAAGAGCTTTGCTCCAGACAGAAACAATACATCTTTTAGTGAATATACCTCGCATATACCCTGCACTTTCCCCTCTCCTCTCTGATTTGGGACGAACCCTAGCTTAGATCGAGATCGAGAGCGTGACAACTGGTATCATGAGCAAGGTTTTTCCTCGGCGGCGCGATAGATCGGAGAGGCACCAGTGATTTGCCCTTCCTTCCCTCCCTTTTGGGCGACGGCGGCGGTGATTTCGCCCTCCTCTCCCTCCCTTTTGGCGGCCGTGGCGGCGGCGATTTTGGGCGGCGCAGGCGGTGGAGTGAACCGGCGGCGTTGGCGGTGGTAGACTAATTCGGCGGCAATTCGTGGCGTTCGTCTGGTTGCTTGAGCACACTGCTCAAGTGTCAAATCCCAGGACGACAGTGAGTGGTGCTGCGCGGGCGGCGCGGATCGCAGGCGGCGGCGGACTGATTCTTCGGTTCGGGTTACCGGTGCGCCGGTAGTAAAATTCCTCTCCGAAACAATCAGCCACCATGGGAAGGTCGAAACCGAGCCTCGACGAGGCTGAAGTCGCAGATCTGCTCGCGATGAAAGCAGAGGTTGTTCAGACAAGAGAAGAAACGACGTAACTGCGTGAAGATGTTGAGGGCCTGCGCAAAGATGTACATGCTGTGACCTTGAAACAGGACGCCAGGGCACAAGTGATGGACGGTGTACAGCAAGCTGTGTCGGCGTTGAACACTCAGCTCTCTGCTATGTCTGACATCCTCAAGTCATTCAGGTCACCGGGCGCATCAACCTCAAACCCCCTAGTCACGACTCCACCACCAGAGCAAGATGACCCGAGCAGAGCCAGACAAACACCTGAACAAGTTCGACCCACAACAGCAGAACTACAAAACAACTTGCTGCTGAGCAAGAGAAGACTCGACTGTTAGCAACGCAAGCACCTCCAAACTTGCCACCACTCAACATCAACAGACTCTCAGCTCCTCCAGGGTTTGCAAATGCTCAAATTCAACATGTTCAGGCAGGACACACCACACCTACTGCTCCTACCCGTACTGCTCATACCCCAGCATTCCACAACTTCCAACCACCACTAGTGCGTACACAGTGGGAAGATTTTTATGGTCAGTATCAGAATGAGATGCGCACTCAATTCCTCAAATCAATCACAAAAGGACCAAAGATGGAATTTCCTCGCTTTGAGGGTGTAAACCCAGCTGGATGGATTCGCCAGTGTGACAAATATTTCCAGATGGCTGGTGCCCCTCCAGAATACAGAGTGGGATTGGCACAGTTATACATTACTGGACCAGCTGATGTTTGGCTACGTAGATCTGGTCTGCTTAAGAAGAGATTAACATGGGCACAATTCTGTGAAGAAATTCTGCACAGATTCTCTCCATCAAGCTCTTATGACTTAACTGAACGTTTCAACACTCTCAAACAGCACACACTCTCTGTAGTAGAGTACACTCAGCAGTTTGAGGACCTCATGGCCGATGTACAGGAGGAGAACCCCATGATTTCTGAACAATGGTTTGTCAGATGCTATGTCAATGGCCTCAAATCTACTCTCAAGTATCAACTCAAACCTTTGAAACCAGCATCACTAACTGAAGCATATTGGCTTGCTGTGGATTTGGAACAAGGAGCCGTGGAAAAGAAAAAAACCACAACATATAACACCAATGGCAAATTTGCTACCAGTTACTACAAACAAACACCTACATCCCAGGACAAGACCAATGAGTTCAAGCAGCCTCTCACAACACAAAGAGCCAGGGAACCTGGGAAGTGCTGGAGATGTGGGGATGCCTGGTTCCATGGACACAAGTGTAAGCAAGCAACAGTACTGAATGTCCTCACAGGAGAAGACCCTACTGAACAGCAAGTGTCACAAGAGGAATTAGAAGAAAATGAGCAAGAGGAGCAACCAGCAGCAGAAGAACAGTGCATGAGGATCTCTCTCCAAGCCCTGGAAACTGACAGTGTTAATTCTCTGTCTATATTAATCTCTATTGGTGGCAAACAAGCTGTTGCACTAGTGGATTCAGGTAGCAATGCCACCCTCATGAGCTTGCAATTTGCTCTCCAAACTGACTGTAACATTATTAAGGACAATACAAGAGCTGTTACTGTAGCTGGGGGAGGCAAATTATGGTCTGGTTCATATATACCCACAACAAGCTTTTCTGCCAATTCAGAACAGTTCCAGCATTCCTTCAGAGTCCTAGATCTACCAGGACATGATGTGGTTCTTGGATCAGATTGGCTGGCCCAGCATGGACTAGTTTCTTTCCATTATAATCCAAGAAAAATTACACTGCTCAAAGATGGGGTTACACCAGTAACTATTCCTGCTTGTGGCCCAATGTCTGCAGCTACTGAAATTGACCATCTTTCTCTCAACAGGCTGCTGCTCAGTGGAGCTCCTGCCTACATGATCACTTTAGTGCAGGATACTACTCCTATTACTAAAACCAGTGACCCTGTACCTCTAGAAGTAAAAGAAGTATTGCAGTCTTATCCTGACATTTTCACAGGACCTGAAGGCCTACCTCCTAAGAGGGAATGTGATCATGAGATACCTTTGGCACCTGGCACTGACCCTCCTAATACAAGACCCTATAGAGTACCTCACACTCAGAGAGATGAGTTGGAACATCCGATCCAACTACGACAAAAAAGCAGAGTTATAAGACCCAGCCAAAGTCCCTTTGCTTCTCCTGCAATCCTTGTCAGAAAAAAAGATGGTTCCTGGAGGCTTTGCATTGACTACAGGAAATTGAATGCAGCAACTATCAAGAACAAGTTCCCAATACCTGTCATAGAAGATCTTCTTGATGAACTACATGGAGCAACAATATTTTCCAAATTGGATTTAAGATCAGGCTACCACCAAGTGAGAATGAAAGAGGAAGACATACCTAAAACTGCATTCAGAACTTCTTTTGGGCATTATGAGTTCTTGGTCATGCCTTTTGGCCTCTCCAATGCACCAGGCACCTTTCAAGCACTCATGAACAGCATCTTTGGGAGATATGTCAGGAAATTTATTCTAATATTCTTTGATGATATACTAGTTTTCAGCAAAACACTTGCAGAACATATATCTCATTTGCAACTTGTCCTGGACCTATTGAAAGAACATCAGCTCAAGGTCAAATTATCAAAATGCCAATTTGTTGTTCCTCAAGTGGAGTACCTAGGCCACATCATCAACAGCTCTGGAGTAGCCACAGACCCTGCCAAGATACAGGCAGTAGCAGATTGGGCTACTCCTACAACAACCACACAACTAAAAGGATTTCTAGGCCTCTGTGGGTACTATAGAAGATTTGTCAAGAACTTTGGACCAATAGCAAGACCTTTGCATGATATGCTCAAGAAAGACAGCTTTAAATGGTCACATCCTCAAGATGTTGCATTTCAACAGCTGAAAACTGCTCTCACTACTGCTCCAGTACTTGCCCTCCCTGATTTCTCCCTCCCATTCATTTTGGAGACTGATGCCTCTGGCACTGGACTTGGTGCTATCCTCATGCAGAAGAGCCAACCCCTGGCATACTATAGCTCCACCTTATGCCCAAGGAACACCACTTTATCAACATATGAGAAAGAAGCCCTGGCCATTATAGAAGCTCTTAAGCATTGGAGACATTACCTACTAGGGCATAAGCTCATTATAAGGACGGATCACCAGAGCTTACAATTCATGACATACCAAAAAGTCACCAGCAGCATTCAGCATAAACTCATGGTCAAACTACTGGAACACAATTTCCAACTGGAGTATAGAAAAGGGAAAGAAAACATTGTTGCAAATGTTCTCTCCAGGAAACATTCTCTGCTAGCAATTTCTATTGTTACACCTGAGTGGATTAAACAAGTGGAGGCCTCCTACTTGCAAGACCCTCACTGCAAAACCCTACTGGAGCAACTCTTGCTAGCTGCTGATCACACTGTCAACAAAAACACCCTTCATGGAGGAATTATCAGACACAAGGGGAGAATATATGTGGGCAAGGATATCACTCTCAGGAACAAACTCCTCAAGGCTATGCACTCCTCTGCCATAGGTGGTCACTCTGGAAGAAAAGCATCATATCAAAGAATCAAGAGAATATTCTATTGGCCAGGTCTCAAACAGGATGTGGACACATTTGTGGCTCAATGCCCTGTTTGCCAGAAAAACAAAGGTGAAAACTGTCCTTATCCTGGTTTTTTAGATCCTCTCCACATACCTGATATGGTGTGGACCCATTTAAGCATGGATTTCGTGGAAGGTTTACCTAAATCTGGAGGCATGGATGTCATCTTTGTAGTGGTCGACAGGCTGTCCAAATTTACCCATTTTATACCTCTTGCACATCCTTTCACCGTTCAAACAGTGGCTCAAGCATTTCTGGATAATGTGATCAAATTACATGGACCACCACTGGCAATCGTATCTGATCGTGACAGAATCTTCACTAGCACACTCTGGCAGGATATCTTCAAGGCCATGGGAATTGAGCTGCGATACAGTACATCTTATCATCCCCAGTCTGACGGACAAACAGAACGGGTGAACCAGTGCATCGAGAATTATTTGCGCTGCATGACCTCCAGCCACCCCAAGCGATGGATCAAACATTTGGGCCTCGCTGAATACTGGTATAACACCTCGTTCCATTCCTCCCTCCAAAAGACACCTTTCGAGGCTATGTACGGATACCCTCCTCCGGCAATCAGCGAGTACAGTTTGCCGGATTCCATCACACCTGAAGCAGTAGAATTCCTCACGGACAGACAAGCTTTCCTACAACAACTGAAGTCCAATTTGGCTGCTGCTCAAGCTAGGATGAAAAAGTATGCCGACCGCGAGCGTGTGGACAGAAGCTTAGAAGTGGGCGACATGGTATACCTCAAAATGCAACCCTACCGACTCAATGCTTTTGGCCTTCGTTCCCACATCAAGCTACAAAGCAAGTACTACGGACCGTTCAGAGTTCTAAGGATTGGTCAAGTAGCTTACAAACTGTTGCTCCCTGATGGTGTTGGCATCCACCCGGTTTTCCACATAAGCCAACTGAAGAAGCACATCGGTCCAAGGGTCGTTCCCTGTGCAGACCTACCTTTGATCACCTCTGATGGAACTATCCAAACTGAACCAGTACTGGTACTTGAGACGCGACAGATCCCACGTAACAATGTGGCTGTCGTTCAGTGGCTGATCCAATGGGCCAATCTACCTCCTGATGATGCCTCGTGGGAGGACGCAAACTTCATCAAGCGCACCTTCCCAGCATTCTTCAAACAAACTGTTCAAGGTTGGTTCCAGCAATCTGCAGCTCCTTGATGGCAAGTTCGCTCTCAGAGAGGGGCATTGTCAAGCCTGACGGAGTGTATGCTTTCTTCAGTTAACAGACGACACTGATGGAAGCTCGTGAGAAGATCAGACGGCTCGCGTGGCTCACCTAAGATCAATCGTTATCCACTCTTACTGTTGCATTTCTACTGCTTGCCGTACTATTACATTTCTACTACTGTCTCTAAGCTATATATGCTCCCCTCGCTGGCCTGTAACCCTATGATGATTTGTAAGAGCTTTGCTCCAGACAGAAACAATACATCTTTTAGTGAATATACCTCGCATATACCCTGCACTTTCCCCTCTCCTCTCTGATTTGGGACGAACCCTAGCTTAGATCGAGATCGAGAGTGTGACAGCGCCGTCGAGCATGGATGCAGAGAAGCTGGACGGTGGCGAGCTCGCCGGTGGCGGAGATGTGAAGTTGAGGGGTGTGAGCGCGGGAGACGGGAGGAATTGGAGGCTAGGGTTTTCACCGCGTGGGAAAGGTGAACACGGCGGCTGTGAACGTGAGGCGAAATATATATGTACGGTGATTGGGCTGGATGAAAAGACGAAAATGCCCCTCCGGCGGGACAAAATAACTCCTGATGCCACCGCTTCGATCCTGGCCGTGCAGCGAAACGATCCGACGGCCACCATTCCAATTGACCTGAGAGGCCTCATATTCCGGCACGAATCAAGAATTGAGATGAAAACAGAGTAACGCCTTAAGCAAGATGACATGATGTAGACAAAGTAAACTCAATCAATATGAATAAACCCCATCGTTTTATCCTTAATGGCAACAATACAAATACGTGTCTTGTCCCTTTCTGTCACTGGGATAGAGCACCGCAAGATTGAACCCATCACAAAGCACCTCTCCCATTGCAAGATAAATCAATCTAGTTGGCCAAACCAAACGGATAGATCGGAGAGAAATACAAAACTATAAGAAACATGCATAAATAAGTTCAGAAAAGACTCAAATATTTCTCATGAATAATCTGATCATAAACCCACAATTCATTGGATCCCAACAAACACACCGCAAAAGAAGATTACATCGGATAGAACTCCAAGAACATCGAGGAGAACATGGTACTGAAGATCAAAGAGAGAGAAGAAGCCATCTAGCTACTAGCTATGGACCCGTAGGTCCGTGGTAAACTACTCACACATCATCGGAAGGGCAGCAAGGTTGATGTAGAAGCCCTCCGTGATCGATTCCCCCTCCGGCAGATCGCCGGAAAAGGCCTCCAGATGGGATCGCGGAAGAACAGAAGCTTGCGGCGGCAGAAAAGTTATTCGAGGTGGCGCTCTGGTATATGGGGAATATTTGAGAATTTATAGGCTTGGAATTAGGTCAAGAGGTGCCACGAGAGGCCCACAAGCCTGGGGGGCGCGCCTACCCCCCATGGGCGCGCCTCCCGAGCTTGTCGCTCCCTCGTGACTCGTCCGGTCTTTTCCCGAACCTTCTAGGGTCCCTTCTGGTCCAGAAAAAATTAATCCAAAGTTTTTTCTCCTTTTGGACTCTGTTTGATATTGATTTTCTGAAAAGCTAAAAACAAGCAAAAAACAGCAACTGGCACTGGGCACTAGGTTAATAGTTAGTCCCCAAAAATGATATATAATTGCATAATAAACATCTAAGATTGATACTATAATAGCATGGAACAATCAAAAATTATAGATACGTTGGAGACGTATCAGAGGACAGTACAGCTTGATGAGATTACAGAATCTCCTACAGACGTAAACAAGACTAACGAAACAGAATCTGTTCTGGAAGTTGTCTGCACAACTGAACCGAAAGTTACTACCCGACAGTAGAAGCTCCAATTAAGACTGTACCTGAACCGCGTAGGTCAGGAGTTATTGAACCTCCTGAATGGTTTCACAATGAAATATTCATCTTAGAGGAAGATGAACCTGCGCACTGCAAGGAAGCGATGGCGGCACCCAGCTCAAAAGAATGGCTTAAGGCCATGCAATCTGAAATGGAGCCCATGTACGAGAATCAATTTTGGAACTTGGTTGATCTTCCAAAGGGTGTGAAACCCATATCTTCAAAAGAAAAACAGATGCTGATGGTAATCCTACTATCTATAAAGCAAGACTAGTTGTGAAAGGGTTTTCGCATGTTGAGGGAGTTGATTATGACGAAACTTTCTCACCAGTAGCTATGCTAAAGTCTGTGCAGATTATGATGGCTATTGCTACATATTTTGACTATGAGATATGGCAGATGGATGTCAAAACTGCTTTCCTAAATGAATATCTCAAAGAAGATGTATATATGATACAACCAGAAGGTTTTGTCAATCCTAAAGATGCTGAAAAGGTGTGCAAACTTCAAAGGTCTATCTATGGTTTTAAGCAAGCATCAAGGAGCCAGAATCATCGTTTTGATGAAGTGGTTAAAGAGTTTGTCTTCATTAAAAATGATGAAGAAGCTTGTGTATACAAGAAGTTTAGTGGGAGCTCTGTAGCATTTCTAATATTATATGTAGATGACATATTGTTAATTGGAAATGATACAAAGTTTCTTAGCACGATAAAAGACTATTTAAAGAGTGTGTTTTCAATGAAAGACTTAGGCGAAGCAGCTTATATATTGGGCACAAAGATCTATAGAGATAGATCAAGACATCTAATTGCGCTAAGTCAGAGCACATACATAGACAAGGTTTTAAAGAGGTTTAAAATGGAGAATGCCAAGAAAGGTTTTCTTCCAATGTCACATGGTACGACACTTAGCAGAAATCAATGTCCCAAGACAGTTGATGAGCGCATGCAGATGAGTGGAGTCCCATATGCCTCGTCAACTGGATCCATCATGTATGCTATGATATGTATAAGACCAGATGTTTCTTATGCACTAAGTGTTAGTAGAAGGTACCAAAGTGATCCCGGAGTGGCTCACTGGGCAGCTATTAAAAATATTCTTAAGTACCTCAGAAGAACAAAGGACATGCTCCTTGTCTATGGAGGAGATGAAGAACTCGTTGTAAATAGTTACACTGATGCTAGGTTCATGACTGATATAGATGACTATAAATCTGAATCAGGCTATGTTTTCACCCTTAATGGTGGTGCAGTGGTTTGGAAGAATTTCAAATAGAACACTGTTGTAGATTCTACAACAGAAGCAGAGTATATTGCGGCCTTAGAAGCTTCGAAGGAGGCAGTCTGGATCAAGAAGTTTCTTGAAGAAGTTGGTGTGATCCCAAGTGCAATGAACCCGATGGCGCTCTATTGTGATAATAGTGGTGATGTTGCTCTAGCAAAGGAACCAAGATCCCACATGAAGACCAGACACATCGAGCGCAAGTATCACATTATCCGACAGTATGTTGACAAATGTTTTGTGAAGGTTCTCAAGGTTCACACGGATTTAAATGTATCAGATCCAATGATGAAGGCTTTACCACGAGCGAAGTATGAGCAACACCGGATAGCCATAGGTGTTAAAGAAACCATGTAACTAGATTATTGACTCTAGTGCAAGTGGGAGTCTATTGGAAATATGCCCTAGAGGCAATAATATTGTATTATTATATTTCTATATTCATAATTAAGAGTTTATATTCTCTGCTATAACTGCTATGTTCCTAGAATATGCGATTCGGTGGAAAACTCATATGCACGTGTGGAATGATAAATGGTAAAATAAGATTCCTTGTCTTACCTCTAAGACTAGCTCAAGTATTGTTAATGATCATGTTTTCTAGATCTTAGGATATCGTTAAGTGTGACGTTAGAAGAAAGAACAATATTGAGAATATGATGTTAGAAGAACAATCATATTGAATTGACCCAAACTTGTTTGTTATACTTTGAGATAATATCGTCTAAAGTCAATTGTTATAACACGGAGTATTAACATGTGTTTTGGTTCCTTTGACCATGATAGTATCATAGTCACTTCTTACCGTATGATGAACTTTGGGGTTGCTCAAACGTCATCTGTAACACAGTGATCATAACAGCAACTTACAGGTTCATCGGAAAGTTTGACAAGGGACTAGATAGCTCAAGAGTGGGATTTGCTCCTCCGACGATGGAGAGATATTCTTAGGGCCCTCTCGATGTGACAGCATCCATCATCGTCTGGCCAGACACAGGTGACTATGTCACGGGGATGCCGGAACATACTGATACGTCTCCAACGTATCTATAATTTTTTATCGTTCCATGTTATTATAGTATCAATCTTGGATGTTTTTATATGCAGTTATATATAATTTTTTGGGACTAACCTATTAACCTAGTGCCCAGTGCCAGTTGCTGTTTTCTGCTTGTTTTTGGTTTTTCAGGAAATCAGTACCAAACGAAGTCCAAATGCCACGAAACTTTTTGGAGATTTTTTTCTGGACAAAAGAGACCCTGGAGACTTGGAGGGGAGGCCAGAAGGTTCACGAAGCCTCCACAAGGCAACAGGGCGCGGCCCCAGGGGGCGTGCCCTGATGCCCTGTGGGGCCCTCGTGACTCCGTTTGACCTAATTACACTTCTATAAATTCTCAAATATTCGGAAACCAACAGAGAGCCACCCCAAATAACTTTTACGCCGCCACAATCCTCTGTTCTTCCGCGATCCCATCTGGAGGCCTTTTCCGGTACTCTGCCGGAGGGGGGATCGATCACGGAGGGCATCTACATCAACCTTGCTGCCCTTCCGATGATGTGTGAGTAGTTTACCACAGACCTACGGGTCCATAGCTAGTAGCTAGATGGCTTCTTCTCACTCTTTGATCTTCAATACCATGTTCTCCTCGATGTTCTTGGAGTTCTATCCGATGTAATCTTCTTTTGCGGTGTGTTTGTTGGGATCCGAAGAATTGTGAGCTTATGATCAGATTATTCATGAGAAATATTTGAGTCTTCTCTGAACTCTTTTATGCATGATTATTATAGCTTTGTATTTCTCTCCGATCTATCGATTTGGTTTGGCCAACTAGATTGGTTTATCTTGCAATGGGAGAGGTGCTTTGTGATGGGTTCAATCTTGCGGTGCTCAATCCCAGTGACAGAAAGGGACATGACACGTATTTGTATTATTGCCATTAAGGATAAAAAGATGGGGGTTAATCATATTGCTTGAGTTTACTTTGTCCACATCATGTCATCTTGCTTAAGGCGTTACTCTGTTTTATACTTAATACCATAGATCCATGCTGGATAGCGGTTGATGGGGTGAGTAATAGTAGTAGATGCAGGCAGGAGTCTGTCATGGTGGGATGACCATCTATGGGGCCATGCAGCCCCTTGTGGTTCGGCAGGGGAGATCGTCGTGCACAAAGAGCAGAATCAGAGGAAGGCGCAAGGGATTTACCCAGGTTCGGGCCGCTGAGAAGCATAAAACCCTACTCCTGCTTTTGGTGTATTGGATGTGTGAGAGCACAAGTACAAGGAGCGCTTCTCCCGGCAAGGCGCGGAGAGAGCTGCTACACGAGGCGTGCTGGTGTTTGAAAAGGGGTCCGAATATCTCTAACTGTTGCCTTGGTCCTCCTTTTATAGCTCAAGGGGTTACCACAGTGGCAAAACAGTAATTACATAGCGATTAGATAGCAAACAGTGCTATCATACCTAACTCTGCCAGTTTAGGACAAAAGCATTAAATGCACTGTTAGGTGTCATGTGGAGAGGTAGTCCCGGCAAGGTTTCTGCACCGTTCGCCCAGCTACCTCGTATTATTCTGACACGCCTCCTGGACGGGTGTCATTAGAGGCAAATACTGCCCCAGCATGCTGACACGTGCCTGACAAGCCTCACCAACCAGCCTGCGCAGTCGACACCTCATACATCAGCGAACATCTATGCGGTGAGGTGGAGCGCTGGAGGACTGGCAGAAGCTTGCCGGTACGGAGCTTGCCGGGTCTTCTCCTTGCCGGTTTAGCCTTGCCGGCAAGGAATGTCTTCACCTTCGGTACCAGTCGAGCGCTCGTTGGTGCTGTGCCTTGAACTTCTCCCCAGTGGCTTCCGCAACTGGATCTTGAGTCTTGGTCTTGGCGGTCCCCGGCAAGGCTTGGCCGGCAAGGAGGCTGCTACTGTCTGTGCATAAGTCAGGGTATAAAATACCCATGTTTTATACACCGACAGAGTCGGTCTACTTGTCTTGGACGTGATGCCTATATACATGATCATTGCCATGAATCCGTCATAATTATTTGCTTTTCTATCAATTGCCCAACAGTAATTTGTTTACCCACCGTATGTTCTGCGCTCGAGAGAGAAGCCTCTAGTGAAAACTATGGCCCCCAGGTCTATTTTATCATATATTAAAAACCAAAAATACCTTGCTGAAATTTATTTACTTTTATTTTATTTAGTATTTTAGTTTATATATCTATCACTATCAGAATTAATCCTTGCAAGTAACCGCTAAGAGGATTGACAACCCTCTTATTTGCGTTGGGTGCAAGTGTTTGCTTTTGTGTGTGTAGGTGCTGCTAATAGGATTTTGCGTGGTTCTCCTATAGGATTGATAACCTTTGTTCTTAACTGAGGGAAATACTTATCTCTACTATACTACATCATCCTCTCCTCTTCGGGGAAATACCAACGCAGTCTACAAGTAGCAGGAAGAATTTCTGGCGCCGTTGCCGGGGAGACATCACCAAAATTCATCAAGTACCTTCGCACAAACTATCATCCACTTGCATTTATTTTATTTGCCTTTTTTATTTGCATTTGCCTCTCGTTTTCATCTCCCCCACTTCTAATTTTTTTTACAAAAACACAAAAATATTTTCATTTGCTTCTTTGCTTGTTTGCTTGCTTCGTCGTGATGTCACAAGAAAATACAAAATTGTGTGACTTTTCCAATACTAATAATAATGATTTCATTAGTACTCCTATTGCTCCTCCCGCCACTAGTGCGGAGTCATGTGATATTAATGCTGCTTTGCTAAATCTTGTTATGAAAGAAAAAATTTCTGGTAGTCCTAATGAAGATGCTGCATCCCATCTTAATACTTTCGTTGAACTTTGTGATGTGCAAAAGAAAAAGATGTGGATAATGACATTGTCAAATTAAACTTATTTCCGTTCTCACTACGAGATCGTGCTAAAACTTGGCTTACATCCTTGCTTCGCAATAGTATTGATTCTTGAGATAAGTGTAAGGATGCTTTTATTGCCAAATATTTTCCTCCCGCTAAGATTATTTCTCTTAGAAATCAAATAATGAATTTTAAGCAACTTGAGCATGAACATGTTGCACAATCTTGGGAGAGAATGAAATTAATGATAAGAAATTGCCCCACTCATGGCTTAAGCTTATGGATGATTACATGGAGCGTCTTGTGCTATAGTTTGTTTGCTTCTGTTTGCTTTTTACTTTGTCACAATCATCTTTGCTGAACACACCTTTTTGATAGGGACACACATTATTCGTGATTTGTTAGAATACTCTATGTGCTTCACTTACATCTTTTGAGCTAGGCAGTTGCTCTAGTACTTCACTTATATCTTTTAGAGCACGGCGGTGGTTATATTTTAAAGAAATAGTTGCACTCTCATGCTTCACTTATATCTTTTTGAGAGTCTAATGAATAGCAATGGTAATATGCACGGGTTATGAATTTGGTCCTAATATGATAGGTATTCAAGAGGGATATAATAAAAACTTTCATGTAGATCACTGAATATGCTAAGTTTGATTCCATGCAATAGTTTTGCAATATTAAGATGGTAATATGTGGGAGATGCTAATAGATAATTGTGGTTTAGTAAGAATATTGCTGTTAAGGTGTGTGATTCCCGAAGCATGCACGTATGATCTGTCATTATGCTAAGAAGTTGGAGCATGATTTATTCTTGATTGTCTACCTTATGAGTGGAGGTCGGGGACGAGCAATGGTCTTTTCCTACCAATCTATCCCCCTAGGGGCATGCGTAGTAGTACTTTGCTTCGAGGGCTAATAAACGTTCGCAATAAGTATGTGAGTTCTTTATGACTAATGTGAATCCATGGATTATACGCACTCTCACCTTTCCGCAATTTGCTAGCCTCTTCGGTACCGTGCATTGCCCTTTCTCACATCGAGAGTTGGTGCAAACTTCGCCGGTGCATCCAAACCCCGTGATATGATACGCTCTATCACACATAAGCCTCCTTATATCTTCCTCAAAATAGCCACCATACCTACGTATCATGGCATTTCCATAGCCATTGCAAGATATATTGCCATGCAACTTCCACTGTTCCGTTTTTATGACACACATTGTCATTGTCATATTCCTTTGCATGATCATATAGCTGACATAGTATTTGTGGCTCAGCCACCGTTCATCATTTTTTATACATGTTAAGCTAGTATCATTGCACATCCTGGTACACCGCTAGAGGCATTCATATAGAGTCATATTTTTGTTCTAGTTTCGAGTTGTAATTTTTTGAGTTGTAAGTAAATAGAAGTATGATGATCATCATTATTAGAGCATTGTCCCAGTGAGGAAATAAAATAAAATAAAAAAATGCCAAAAGGAGCCCACCAAAAAAATGAGAGAAAAAGAGAGAAGGGGCAGTGTTACTATCCTTTTCCATACTTGTGCTTCAAAGTAGCACCATGTTTTTCATATAGAGAGTCTCCTGTTTAGTCACTTTCATATACTAGTGGGAATTTTTCATTATAGAACTTGGCTTGTATATTCCGATGATGGGCTTCCTCAAATGCCCAAGGTCTTCATGAGCAAGCAAGTTGGATGCACACCCACTTACTTTTCATGTTGAGCGTTCATACACGCTCTTAGTGCATCCGCTGCATGGCAATCCCTACTCCTCGCATTGAGATCAATTGATGGGCATCTCCATTGCCCGTTGATTAGCCTCGACGATATGAGACTATCTTCTTATTTTTGACTTCCCCTTATTAATCTCTACCACCAAACTCTATTCCACCCATAGTGCTATATCCATGGCTTGCGCTCATGTATTGCGTGGGGGTTGAAAAAGCTGAAGCGCGTTAAAAAGTATGAACCAATTGCTCGACTTGTCATTGGGGTAGTGCATGATAAATATTTTGTGTTAAGAAGATGGAGCATGACAAAATTATATGATTTTGTAGGGATAAGTTTCTTTAGCATTTTTATTTTGAAAGACATGATTGTTTATTAGTATGCCTGAGTATTGATGTCTTTATATGAAACTATAGACTATTGCTTTGAATCATTCGGAACTTATTATTCATACCGTAAGAGAGAGATTACATGATGAAACATGTTAGGTAGCATTCCACATCAAAAATTCTGTTTTTATCATTTACCTACTCGAGGACGAGCAGGAATTAAGCTTGGGGATGCTTGATACGTCTCCAACGTATCTATAATTTTGGATTATTCCATGCTATTATAGTATCAATCTTGGATGTTTTTATATGCAATTATATGCAGTTATATATCATTTTTTGGGACTAACCTATTAACCTAGTGCCCAGTGCCAGTTGTTGTTTTCTGCTTGTTTTTGGTTTTTCAGGAAATCAGTACCAAACGAAGTCCAAATGCCACGAAACTTTTTATAGATTTTTTTCTGGACAAAAGAGACCCTGGAGACTTGAAGAGGAGGCCAGAAGGTCCACGAAGCCTCCACAAGGCAACAGGGCGCGGCCCCAAGGGGGTGCGCCCTGATGCCTTGTGGGGCCCTCGTGGCTCCGTTTAACCTAATTCCACTTCTATAAATTCTCAAATATTCGGAAACCAACAGAGAGCCACCCCGAATAACTTTTACACCGCCGCAAGCCTCTGTTCTTCCGTGATCCCATCTGGAGGCCTTTTCCGAAACTCTGCCGGAGGGGGAATCGACCACGGAGGGCTTCTACATCAACCTTACTGCCCTTCCGATGATGTGTGAGTAGTTTACCATATACCTACGGGTCCATAGCTAGTAGCTAGATGGCTTCTTCTCTCTCTTTGATCTTCAATACCATGTTCTCCTCGATGTTCTTGGAGTTCTATCCGATGTAATCTTCTTTTGCGGTGTGTTTGTTGGGATCTGATGAATTGTGAGTTTATGATCAGATTATTCATGAGAAATATTTGATTCTTATCTGAACTCTTTTATGCATGATTATTATAGCTTTGTATTTCCCTCCGATCTATCAATTTGGTTTGGCCAACTAGATTGGTTTATCTTGCAATGGGAGAGGTGCTTTGTGATGGGTTCAATCTTGCGGTGCTCAATCCCAGTGACAGAAAGGGACATGACACATATTTGTATTGTTGCCATTAAGGATAAAAAGATGGGGTTTAATTATATTGCTTGAGTTTACTTTGTCTACATCATGTCATCTTGCTTAAGGCGTTACTCTGTTTTATACTTAATACCCTAGATGCATGCTGGATAGCAGTCGATGGGTGGAGTAATAGTAGTAGATGCAGGCAGGAGTCGGTCTACTTGTCTCGGACGTGATGCCTATATACATGATCATTGCCATGAATCCGTCATAATTATTTGCTTTTCTATCAATTGCCCAACAGTAATTTGTTTACCCACCGTATGTTCTGCGCTCGAGAGAGAAGCCTCTAGTGAAAACTATGGCCCCCGGGTCTATTTTATCATATATTTAAAACCAAAAATACCTTGCTGCAATTTATTTACTTTTATTTTATTTAGTATTTTAGTTTTATCTATCTATCACTATCAGAATTAATCCTTGCCAATAACCGCTAAGAGGATTGACAACCCTCTTATTTTCGTTGGGTGCAAGTGTTTGCTTTTGTGTGTGCAGGTGTTGCTAACGAGATTTTGCGTGGTTCTCCTACAGGATTGATAACCTTGGTTCTTAACTGAGGGAAATACTTATCTCTACTATACTGCCTCATCATCTCCTCTTCGGGGAAATACCAACGCAGTCTACAAGTAGCACATATCAAACGAGAAAGAAGAACAAAACCGGTAACAAGGAAACCGGTATAGTGAGCATGTGTATGACTCAAGAGGATACCGATATATCTCACCTCGGGTTTTGTAAGGAATCGCGAATTAATGGGAATATCACATGATAACCAAAGGTTCACTTGAATGTCATTCATGTAATCATAGGGATCGATATGGACGTCCGCGGCTCCGCTATCGGTCATTGAACAAAGGGGTTTTGTTCATGTCTATGATTTACCGAATGACGGTGTCCTAGACTAGGGGGTACTAACCTAGTCTGCCTGTATTCCTTGGGCTGGGCCAGTGGGCCCTCATTCTTATCAAGATGGACTCCGGAGGATACACGCGGGTGGAGAGATCAAGACTACATCTGCCGAAGGCTTGGCGTATACTCCAAGACTTCTCCTGCCGCCTCCACGCCAAGTTACCGACCTTGTAACCCTAGATACCCTACCTGGTGCATATATAAGCCGAAGGGTCTAGCTCGTAGGGAGAAGAAGATAATCTCATTCGCCTAGCCCTAGAACTAGAACATATCTTACGATCTCGAGGTAGATCTACTCTGTACTTGATACATCTCCATTGATATAAACAAGAGCAGGACATAGGGTTTTACCTCCATCGAGAGGGCCCGAACCTGGGTAAACATTGTCTCTTTGTTCCTGTTACCATCTGTCCGAGATCCACAGCTCGGGACACCCTACCCCGAGGTCTGCCGGTTTTTACACCGACACTAGTGCTTTCATTGAGAGTTCTGCTTTGAGATCAAAAAAAGGATCGATGGGATCATCGGCTTACGACTCCGATCTCGCGGGCACGATTCCCGCACCCGAAGCTTCTGTGACAAAAGCGCCCTTCCTTCTCCATGGATCAGAAGTGATCCATGACTCCTCCCCAGCTCTGGCCGA
The DNA here is from genome assembly GCA_039707655.1 of Elymus sibiricus. Lineage (NCBI taxonomy): Eukaryota > Viridiplantae > Streptophyta > Magnoliopsida > Poales > Poaceae > Elymus > Elymus sibiricus. The sequence goes on along the minus strand of CM077664.1, from coordinate 110,991,104 downwards.
ACCCCCTGCCAAGGGCGCAGGGCCAAAGTACTTCTTGGAAAGCGATTCAAACGGCGACCAGCCAGACGCGGCCGGTGAACCTGATCTTCAAATCAGTCCGGCTAGTCTGACGGCCGTAGGCCTGTCATGGGATGAAGATACCAGGACTTCGAGCCCACGATCCATAGAGATCAAAAACCACTCACCCACCTCCCACATCGAGTATTGCCCCGATTATTCGGGGGCACCAGATGTCTGGGATCTAGCCTACGTGCAACAACTCCCCGACGAATCGATCAGATAGTTCTGGGCTAGGTTCTTGTCGGTCAAGAACAAGATACCAAACTACCAAACTCAAATATAATAACAGCTTTTCAGCGCGGATGCAAGGATAAAGGCGTCTCGAACGCCCTCGCCCGCCGCTGTGTACAAACCCTCCCGGAGTTGTCCGACTTGGTATCCAGGTTCTGCACCATCGAAGATGCTTGGATTGCCAAGAAAAGCACAGATTCGATCTGTGAGCACAAGTTAAAACGAGAAAGGCCCGCACCTCGATGCGCACCCCACACGGGGGCCGTACCAACCAAGTGACCTTGGAAAAAGAAGAACACCTCTGGCCTCCCCGGGACCACCCTTGATGGTCTCCTGGAGAAACCATGTCCGATACATGCTATTTTGCTTAATTCTTGCCCAACTCACAGCCTTCGCGACTGTTGGGTGGTGAGGCAAGTGGCAAAAAGAGGGCCTGCCCTCCTTGTGGGCACCCCCAGTCATGCAAAAGAATCCTCGGACGAGGACAAGGTCATGATGATCTACGAGACCTTTACGTCCAACAACCAGCGCAAGCTAGCCCTGCGAGAAATCAATTATATCCGTCAGGTGCCAACTCGGGGCGCGTGGATAGACACGGCCATCACCTTTGATCATAAAGATCAGTCGAGGTCGACCCCGAACAGGTGCCCCGCTGCCCTGGTCCTCGACCCAATTGTGGGCAGGTGCCGTCTCCGAAAAGTATTAATGGACAGGGGCAGCAGCTTAAATTTGATATACACAGACACTCTGGACAGAATGCAACTCGATAAATCACGCATCGAACGGAGTAGCACCACCTTTAAAGGCATCATACCTAGGCGAGAAGCACGCTGTAGTGGAAAGATAACCTTGGATGTGGTCTTCGGAACCCCGGATAATTACCGATCCGAAGAAATTACGTTCCACGTCGCCCCTTTTAGAAGCGGATATCACGCCCTCCTGGGACGGGACGCCTTCTCCAAATTTCAAGTAGTACCACACTACGGCTACATGAAGCTCAAAATGTCGGGCCCAAACGGGATAATTACCGCTTCGAGCGACCCCGACAGAGCACTCAAAGCCGAGAACAAAATGGCGTCACTCGCCCTCAAATCTTTGTCCGAAGCCCTCGCGGCCGAGGAATTGAGCACATTACGAGCCGAAGTTGACCGAGATGACGTCATCCTCGGCAAACGGCCAAAGTCCACCTCATTTAAGCCGGCCGATGAAATAGTCAAATTCCAAGTACACCCCACAGACCCAGCTAAAACGGCGTCCATAGGGGCGAACCTCGATCCAGAGATTGACGAAGCTCTACGCAGTTTCCTTAAGGAAAATTGGGATATATTCGCCTGGCACCCCTCGGACATGCCGGGGATTCCCCGCAGGCTTGCGGAACACAGCCTAAACATATTGAAAGGTTACAAGCCCATCAAACAAACACTTCGGTGCTTCTCTGAACCCAAGCGTCAAGCAATGAGCGAGGAACTGGCCAAATTATTGGAAGCCGGATTCATCCGAGACATAAAACACCCCGATTGGCTTGCCAATTTGTTCATGGTACCAAAGAAGGATAGGTCCTGGCGCCTGTGTGTTAATTTTAAAGACCTCAATAAAGCATGCCCCAAGGACCCCTTCCCCTTACCGCGAATTGAACAAATTGTGGACGCCATAGCTGGGCACGATTCGCTGTGCTTCTTGGATGCCTACTCAGGATATCATCAAATTAAGATGAAAGAATCTGACCAGGCAGCAACAGCATTCATCACACCTTACGGGCCGTTTTGCTTCAATATGATGCCCTTCAGAGTAAAGAACGCCGACGCCACATACCAGCGCATGATTCAATCATGCTTGGAGAAACACATCGGGAAGACCGTCGAGGCCTACGTAGATGACGTGGTTGTCAAAACCAAACACGTCGGACAACTGGTAGACAACCTCCGCGACACATTTGCCAGTCTATGGGAGTATCAAATTAAGCTCAACCCAGAGAAATGTGTCTTCCGAGTACCAGCCGGCAAACTCCTCAGCTTCATCGTATCTAGCCGAGGAATTGAAGCCAATCCGGCAAAAATAAGAGCCTTGGACCGCTTAGATGTACCAACAGAGCTCAAACACGTACAAAAGCTGGCAGGATGCGTGGCGGCACTGAGTCGCTTCATATCAAGACTCGGGGAGAAAGCCTTACCTTTGTATAGATTGTTAAAACAAACAAAGACTTTCAAATGGACCGAAGAGGCCATGGCGGCTCTGGAAGGCATTAAAGCTCTCCTTGCAACCAATCCCATCTTAGCGGCGCCAGGCATATGCGAGCCGATGATATTATACATCTCGGCCACAAACCAGGTGGTCAGCGCAGTACTCGTGGTCGAACGAGACATGGAGGGTCATAGGTTCCAGGTACAAAAGCCCGTTTACTACGTCTCCGAGGTCCTAACCCCGTGCAAGACACGCTACCCCCACTATCAAAAGATAGCCTATGCCGTCTTCATGTCGTCCCGAAAACTTCAGCATTACTTTCAAGAGTGCTCGGTAACCGTGGCATCCGATGTCCCATTAAGCGACATAATTAACAATAGGGATGCAACGGGGCGCATAGCCAAATGGGCCATAGAGCTCCTACCTTTGAAATAACTTACCGACCACGCCGAGCTATTGAATCTCAGGTGTTGGCCGACTTCATGGCCGAATGGACGGAGGCCAAGCTCCCTCGAGAATACAGCACCTATTCGCATTGGACCATGCATTTCGACGGTTCCAAAATGCTTGCTGGCCTAGGGGCCGGCATAGTGCTTACCTTACCCACAGGGGACAGTATTCGGTATGTATTACAAATTATGTATACCGACTCCAATAACGCGGCAGAATACGAAGCCCAGTTACATGGACTCCAGATAGCAGTCTCCATGGGTGTCCAACGTCTTGAGGTTCGAGGTGATTCCAACCTCGCCATCTCACAAGTCAATGGCGAATTCGACGCAAAGGACCCAAAGATGACAGCCTACCGGAATGCCGTCGTACAAATCTCGGCTAGGTTCGAGGGGCTTGAATTTCATAACATACCCCAAGATAGTAACTAGGCCGCAGATATACTCGCTCGAATGGGTGCTAAGCGGGAAAAAGTCCCGGACAACACCTTCCTCGAACGACTCTTTAAGCCCTCCGTAGTCTGGCAAGATGACAGGGGAACGTCGGAATCAAACAACGTTGGACAACCTACCTCTCCCGAAGATGACGAGGGGCTAGATATAGTGTGCGGCTCGGCTGTTCAGAAAACATCTTCCGCACACGAAGTTATGGCAGTCATTGCACCATGGACCGAGCCGCTCCTCGCACACCTGCTCCATAAAGAGCTCCCCCAAGACCAAACCGACGCACGTCGGATTGTAAGGCAATCAAAAGCCTATAAGGTTCATGAGGGAGAACTCTATAAGATAAGCACTACGGGCATCCTCCAGCAATGTATATCCGAAGAGGAAGGATGTTCATTACTGCAGGAGATTCACAGCGGCATGAGCGGACATCACGCCGCTGCTCGGACCTTGGTTAGCAAGGCTTTCCGAGCAGGTTTTACTGGCCAACTGTGGGCGCCGACACCTCTGCATTAGTACAGCGCTGCCCCAGCTGTCAGGTATTCGCCAAACAAAGCCACATGCCCCCTGCAGTTCTCCGCACAATCCCTATCACTTGGCCTTTCGTGGTCTGGGGGCTAGATATGGTCGGCCCACTCAAGGGCGGATCAAGAAAAAATAAGTACCTACTTGTCATGGTGGACAAGTTTACCAAGTGGATCGAAGCAAAACCAGTAACTTTGGCCGGTGCAGTCCATGTACTCAAATTCATCTCGGGGGTAGTACACCGTTATGGTATCCCCCATAGTCTCATAACAGACAACGGGACAAACTTCATGGCCAAAGAAGTGAAAACATGGTGCACAAAAATGGGCATCAAGCTCGACTACGCATCCGTATATCACCCGCAGTCAAACGTGCAAGTGGAACGCGCCAATGGACTAATCCTTAGTGGCATCAAGCCTAGGCTAGTTCGCTCCCTCAAGGAGGCCGACTGCAAATGGGTAGAGGAACTTGATTCCATCCTATGGGGTCTACGCACCACACCAGACAGATCCACTGGGTATACTCCATTTTTCATGGTGTATGGCGCTGAGGCAGTACTCCCCTACGACATCATACACGATGCACCTCGGGTACGCATGTACGAAGAGCAGGAGGCCGAGTTAGATTGGCAACATGCCTTGGATGCCCTAGAAGAGGAACGCAATGTCACTCGGGCACGGTCTGCCATTTACCAGCAACAAGCCCGCCGCTACCACAATAGGGAGGTTCGCGCAAAGGACTTCAACAAAGGAGACCTCGTCATGCGGCTTCATCCGGAGAAGCAGACGCACAAGCTCTCCCCTAAGTGGGATGTGCCATTTATCATCGACCAGGTCCTCATCGGAGGCGCTTACCGAATTCGAGACCCAGAGGACGGGCGTTTAGAACCCAACCCCTGGAACGCGGCGCTACTACGACGTTTCTATGGTTGAAACTCTGAAAACTACTCACCTCTGTACATACACCACCCTACTTTCCCTTTTTATTTTTTCTCTCTCTTTTCTCTCTCTCAAGAGATTTCGGGGGTATCCTCTGAAGGACCTCGAGAAACAAAATCAATATTGCATGTTCTTTTCAAAACACGCGTTATTCCACCTCTTACATACTATTGTCCTTCAAGCCATAATATGCATCGATTTGACTTAAGATTTGGCCAAGATAGATTGCCCGGCTCCCGTGCTTGCCCCTTACGTTCCCGATCATTCGGCTAAGAGGCAAAGGGATCAGCGCTGCGATTGTCACTCCCGGGTCACCCGGTGTAGTACCTCAGACGGACAAAGCCGAAAGCTAGCACTCTTAAACGTACAAATCGGTCGGCCATGACATAGAAGTAAAGTGGAGGGGGGGTCTTTCAAACCCCGACCAGGGGCTTTACCTCCGAGGTCACCCGTCTTCGGACTTCTGTGCTCGACACAGCTACCCGAGGAAAGGAACTGTTGGAAGAACTATTTTCATCGGAAGATGTTTCTTACGTTAAAAAGTAATATAACATAACTCTCCACCCCACTCTTGTCGTTTGCATCACATAGCCGGATTGCCTCGTCTCCTGAAGCATCTGGTCCGAAGTACTTCAGTCAGTAGTAAGTGGACACTCCTCGGTCACTGACCGAGGAGGTAGAAGCCGATGGCTGGTTGACAGAGTTTGGATGCGCGGTTTGAATAATGACGTAAAGTATTTTTATACATAGAGTCACACATTATCATTTCATTACACACGGTCTAACCCATCTATTAAGATGTCTAGGGCGCAGTCCTTCTGCGAAGACCAAGCAGCAGGCATGACATTCTCGTATACGAGACTAGTGGGTATTTCTTCCCCGTTCGGCCCCATTGGCCCTACCTCGGCCAGGTGTGCCGTATCAACACTCGTATACCGAGCCTTGACAATGGCCCAGGCCTCCCTTGCCCCTTCCCGGCAGGCGAACACCTTCCACACCTGGATCCGATGTCGAGCTCCTTTCAAATGTTCGGCTAGGACGACCATGTCTTCGGGGACGTGCTCCACTTCGGGCCACAACGCCTTGAAAACTACCTTCATCGATTTCCGCGCACTTTCGTGCACCTTGGATAGATGAGCCGCCATGTCTTCAGGTACCGGACCTCGGCCATCAAGGGGTTGGCCGGACAGCGAAGCTGGCAAGAAACATGTGTCAGCCTGCTAATCATTTTGGCTAAACCCCCAAACTCAAGTAACGATTCTTGAAATAAAAACTTACCAAAAATCGTCTCATCTGTTCAACGATTCTTGGCTTCGGCAGCAGCCAGTTGAGCTTTTAAGCTCTTAATCTCGTCAGCCTGTCGGGCTTTTTCGGCCCTTAGCGCATTAACGCCATCTACCCTTTGGGTCACCACATGTTGGTTTGCCTGGCGCTGCGATTCCGTATAAAGCAAATCCTCGCGAGCCTGCTTGAGATCTCTTTCAAGATGACCTAGGGCTTCCGCTGCTACATTGGATTATGCTATTAGGAGATCTTAATAACTAAGATAATTATATACAATACAAAGCACTTACCGTCTGCCTCATGAGTGAACTTCTTCACCTGCTCCACCTCGACCAAGGCAGTCTCCAACCTCCCCTTTGTCTGGGAAAGGGCCTCGGATAGCTGATCATTCCTCGCCCGAGCACCCTACCAAAAAATAACTTCTTCAGGTTAACATCAAGCCTCGCTACGGGCAATCTTGCCCATATCAAGCCTTAGGGGCTACTACCATGGTTGGCAGTGTTGTTTGTCTTTAAACAAACAGAAAGTTGTAAGAAGAGCTCGGGCTGGACCTCACCTGTAACCCTTGCGACAAAACATCTAATGATTGATCAAAAACAGCGCGGGTCACCCCGAGGTATGCGTCCACCGAGCTGAGAGCGTTGAACTCCCGATCTGAGAAGGCCAGACTCCTTAGGGAGGTCTTTCGCAGCCGGTAATTTGCGGCACATTGGATCTCAGAAGGAGTAGCCGAGCTGGTCTCTGAGTCCTCAGGCTGGGGAACTTCGGGAGTGGCTCCCGAAGAAGGGCGCGCTTCTGCTTCCCTGTTTGAAGCCACCGCCCCCTCGGCCCTCGCGCTCGCTGCCATGAAGGAAGAAGAAGGCTGCCTATGAATGATCAAAGGGGTCAGGGCCTGAGATGGCGTTTCTACAAAATACAGTAATCACAGTCACCTGGTAATTGAGGGAGCACTTTCGCCTGCCTCCATGACCTCAGCCGGTGCTTCTTCCGCCTCTTGCGGGTGGCTCCCTCGAGGAGCCATCTCTCCGCGCGGGTGTTTCGAACGCCGTCCCTTTGGAGGAGAAGTCAGGCGACTAGGTGCTTGGGGACGAGGGGCTCGCTTTTGAGTAGAGGAAGAGGGCATTACCGATGAAGCTAGCCTCATCCCCGGCTCATCAGGGGTGACAACTACCTTTGAGCCGTCAAGGCACTCCATATAAAATTTCCCCCCTTCGTAAATAAGGGCCAGGTCCTCGTCCTCGTGAAAGAGGGGGTCTTCCGCTCGGCGGTGCGTTTCCGGCTCAGGCGCCGGGCTACTCAGAGCCTCCACCAAACGCCTCCATCTCTGTTCGAAGCCAGTAAAAGGATCGGTCAAATGGATTGGCTATTAAAAAAACAACTCGAGTAGGCACGGAAAAGTGGAAAGACTTACTGTGTCGGTCGGATTGTAGTAGGACAGCCCATCCCGGAATTGTCGTCGGGCAAAGGCCTCCGCCGTTCCATGGTAAATGCCGGCCATCACTGTCCCAAAGGCAGCTTGGTCGAAGAAGCTTTGCCGAATTGATCGGGAAGAGTCTTTGGTTCCGTTGTATGCGCATAGCAGATGAGGGCACAGTCGGAGTGGTTGGACTCTTCGGTCTATTGCTGTGGCCATTACGTCTATTATAGTAAGGCCAATCCTTACCAATTGCTTCACGTTGGCGGCTAGCTCGGTCACCGCGGCACCGTCTTCCTGGGCCATACCTTGTGGCCTCCAGCTATATCGCCTCTTCGTGGGCTCCGAAGTGAAAGGGGGGAGCCCGGGCTGAACTGGGTCAGGGAGGGGGACATCTTCTATATAGAACCACTCTATTGGCCAGACGTCGGTATCCTCCTGAGGTGTGCCTGATGGGTATTCTGCCCCCTCGACTCGACAGACTTCGGCTGCCCCGACCTCATAAAGCTTTTCGACGGGGGAACAAAGCACTATACAAAAATACCTCCTCCATATCCCGAAGTGTGCCTCGCACCCAAGATGCATCTCGCAAAGGGCGACGTAGCCCGCAATATGCAAAATCGAGTTGGGGTGAGGTGGTGCAGCTGCAGCCCATAGAACTCTTGCAGGCCTCGGAGGAAGGGGTGAATTGGAAATCCTAAACCACGCAACAGGAAGGAAACGAAGCACACCCTTTCATCCTTTTGAGGGGAGGGGTAATTCTCTGCGTGTACCTGCCCATTGATGGATGTTAAGCCCGGGCGGGTCACTGTCAGATGTGAATCTGGCAGATATCCTTGTTTGGCCAGGCGCTCCAGTTGGAGGCACGAGATGGCGCAACTGCCCCAATCACCTCTGACAGGCCCGTGAGGGGGCCTCGAATAACCTGCATCGCTCGCCATGGAAAGCTCTCAAGGTTGGACTTGGGAGGAAAGGGAGAGCTTGCGCAGTTTGCTTGGAAGGAGGAGTTGAGGTTTTTGATAAATCCGCATGCCTGACGTGTGGATAAAAAGGGGGAGAGACCGACGCTTCGACATTTCGCCATAAATGAACTCGCTTCCTCGTAAGATACAGTTCCCAAGGCCAGAAGGCAGAGGCCACATGCGGCGGAGCTGGGCCCACCCGGCGGGACTATCAATCTTTTCGAGGATTGCTTGAGGCTATCATACATGGAACTTGCCTGCCGAACCAAAGACTACGGAACCGAAGTCCAAGAACGTCGTCCTCGACGTCGGAGGCCAGTTCAGGGGCTACTGACGGTGTCCTAGACTAGGGGGTACTAACCTAGTCTGCTTGTATTCCTTGGGCTGGGCCAGTGGGCCCTCATTCTTATCAAGATGGACTCCGGAGGATACACGCGGGTGGAGAGATCAAGACTACATCTGCCGAAGACTTGGTGTATACTCCAATACTTCTCCTGCCACCTCCACGCCAAGTTACCGACCTTGTAACCCTAGATACCCTACCTGGCGCGTATATAAGCCGAAGGGTCTAGCTCGTAGGGAGAAGAAGATAATCTCATTCGCCTAGCCCTAGAACTAGAACATATCTTACGATCTCGAGGTAGATCTACTCTGTACTTGATACATCTCCATTGATATAAACAAGAGCAGGACGTAGGGTTTTACCTCCATCGAGAGGGCCCGAACCTGGGTAAACATCGTCTTTTTGTTCTTGTTACCATCTGTCTGAGATCCACAGCTCGGGACCCCCTACCCCGAGGTCTGCCGGTTTTTACACCGACACCGAACCTACAGGGACACAAGCTTAAGGTAATCATGATCTGTTGAGTGTTAGTAGGACGGGAGTAATGAGAATATATTTGTAAAATTGTTTCATTGTGTCGGAGCCTAGGATCTGCGTCCAAGAAACTTCTCCAAGAACTTAGGATTCAAACTCTGGGGGACTTTGCTTGGTAGCCTACGATGGGACTACAGCAGGGACGCGACGGGCTCGCTGGCTCTCACCGGACACGAAGGGGATGCGCGAGCTACCCAGGTTCGGGCCACCGTGCGGTGTAATACCCTACTCCTGCTTGTGTTGGATTGCTCTGTTGTGGAGAGCTTGTGCTCGAGGTACAAGAGGTGTGGGGGAGAATGAATCTCTCCCCTTACATGGAAGCGGTGCTGCCCCTTTTGTAGTGCCTTGGTCCTCTTCCCCGAAAATATGAGCGGGAAAGGGTTGCCACAGGGCGGCAATTCAAAAGGGGGACAAGAGCGCAGGCCTATCCTGACTAAAGGCGGTCTCCGCCTGCTAAAGTAGCTCCTTGTGACGCGCTGGTGGGCTTGGCGATGACCTCCGTCCTGGCGCGCTGATCCGTCCTGATCTTCTATCACCAAAGAGGAAAACCTTTGGGACTTGCTTTGGGGGAGGCAGACGCCGCTGCTCTCTTATCACCAGAATGGAAGCTGGGCTTGGTCGCGCTCCACTGTCCTTATCCTGACAGCGGGACGTCACCCATGTGCTGGGCGCGGAGCCCGCGGCTGGCGCCGTACGACTTGCTTCATGAGAAGGCCTCGCGAGGGGAGCCTCGCGAGGGGACCTGGCGCTTGGCGGCCTCGGCAGGGCCTGGCCTGGCGGGGAGGGGCCTCGTGAGGGGCGAGCCTCGCGAGGCGGCTTCCTCCGGAGCGGCCGCGGCAGGGCCACTCTCACGGGCCTGCCCGAGCGTGGTCCTCTGGGCCAGAGGCAGATGGACCGTGGTACCCTGGTTCCCACTGGGCCAACAGTAGCCCCCGGGCCCGCAGCGCGCACGTTCCGCCTGTCAGGGACGAAATGCCGCGGGGCCCACTGAGCTGCTGGGCCCAGAGGCGACGCGTGGCGGCTTTCACGGGGAGGGTCACCCCTACTCCCCACGACACCTCGGTAACCGCCGTCTTGGCGATAAAGCCTGTGCGCTCGGGGCGCAGGCGCGTCATTGCTCTTCGTCCCCATCTTGCCCTCCATCTCGCGCGAGCAGCTTCTCTGTTGCTCCTCCCCCAACTTCCAATCTCTCCGCCACCATGGCCCCTGGCAGGAAAGAGAAGAAGAAAACCGCCGAGCCGGGGTCGTCGGTCCCGCCAGGGCCGGGGCCCGCGCTGCTGAAATCCGTGATCCTCAACGAGGAAGGCCTAGACAAGGTGCGGCCGATGACAGCCAGCGCCCACAATGGGAACGGGGCGACGAAGATCTGGCCGGCGTCGTGCCCCCGGTGCAGCGAGGGGGTACGACCTTCCCATTCTTCCTCCACTCCGTCTTCGCCGGGCTGGTGCCCCCCTTCTCCGACTTCTTCAACGTCGTGCTCAGCCACTACCAGGTTCATGCGCTGCACCTGCACCCGAGCTCGGTCCTACTTCTCTCCGCCTTCGCCTACCTCTGTGAGGCCTTTCTGGGGGTGCTGCCATCCGTGGCCTTCCTCCGGAAATTTTTCCGCCTCCGACTAACCGAGGCGGACCAATGCTCGGGCTGTGTGGCATTCCAGATGGTCGCGGGCATGCGCGCGCACATCATCGACATGCGGCTCCCCGAGGAGATGGAAGGCTTCAGGGAGCGCTGGGTCTACATGGACGCGCGCCAGTACAGTCCCTTGCTCGAAATCCCGGAGGCGCCAGCGATGCCGAGCTCCGGGTGGGGGCCCGCCGAGCTGACCGAGGCCGCGCAAGGGCCAGTCATGGCGAGGATGCGAGCACTCCAAGACAGCGGGCTCACCGCGAGCATGGTCGTCAAGGAGTTCGTGCGTGAGCGCATTGCCCCCCTCTAGGGGCGCCCTCGCCCGGTGTGGACTCACTCAGGCCTGGGGGACCCCATGAGGCTGAGCTCCGATCGCCTTGCCCCGGAGGTGGTGGAGGGGCTGGTGAACGTTCTCCTCGACGCGGCGACGCCGTTCCCGCTGCCAAGCGCGGTTCCAATTTACTGCTTCGGAAACCGGGAGGACGTGCGGGCCGGCATGCCACTGTTTGATCAGTGGGGGCTCGTGCCCCCAGGTCATGCGGGACCCCGCGATAACCCGATCCAGGTGCTGCCGCTTCCCGAAGGTGAAGGCGACACCAAGGTGGCGGCCGCGGCCGATGCCTGGAGTGAGGCGGCGGCTTCCGAGCCGACTCGCCGCCTGTCAACGGCAGGAACCGGCAGCGGCGGCAGCGGCGACGCTGGAGGGCCCCAAGTCGAGCCCCAGCAGCCTGTGCCCCCGATGGTGGAAACCCTTGGCGCAGAGAACTCCGCGGCTGGCAGGGCGATCCCGCCCGCCGAAGCCTCGGGAGGGGGCCTAGCGGGCCCCACGGTGGGGCCTCAGGAGGGGTCCGCAAAGAGTCCCGAGGGGGGAGAAGCGGCAGCCGCCCTGGAGGGAAGCTAAGGAAGCGGCGATGGGTTCCCAGAGACGAGTAAGTCCCCCTGCCTCGCGCGTTCCTTACGCCTACCGCCTCATCTTGCATGGCTCGGCTTGATCCCTAGTTATGCAGTAGGGGCTCCCCGCTGAAGAAGAAGAAGGAGGGTGCCCGGGATGAGGATGCCGAAGAGCCTGCCGGGGCTCAGCGGGAGTTGGGGGCGGTTGGCGCACCGGCGCCCCCAATGATCCCCGCGAAGCGTGACAGAGCTGTGGGGGAGGGGTCTGTGGGATCTGCCCAGCCTCCCGAGGAGGCCTCCCCTCCTGCCGGAGAAAGGGTGCCTCCGGAAGGGGCCCGCCCCGAGGGGGAGGCAGGCACTGCCGCGGCGGCCACCGCAAGCCTCGAGCGATCCCCAGGGCGCCATGAGGCGGAGGCGGTCGCGCCTTGTCCTACCCACGCAGCCGAGCGGTCGGCAGGGGCGGGAGCCGAGGCGGAGGTTGAGGCCCCCTCAGGCGGAGGCCTGGGCGGATCTGATGACGCAGCAGCCCCCGAGCCCCCAGAGCCACGGGGGACGGAGACGGAAGGGCCGGACGCGCCCGGGACCCTGGCCCTGGTGAGCCGCAGCATCCTATCGCGGATTGGGACTCTCTGCCATGCCCGGTCGGCCCTCAACTCCCTAGAGGCCGAGCTCGTGGGAGAGGAGGAGAACCTCCGCCTGGAGCAGGGACGCGTCGCGGCCCGCGAGGCCCGGCTAGCCTCCCGTGAGGAGGCGGTCACCCAGTGTGAGAGCATGGCGGCGATCCTGGAGATGGACATGAAGATCCGGGAGCGCGAACTCCTGCAGACCACCATCGAGCAGGAGAGGGAGCGAGAGCGCTTGGAGCAACTGGACCGTATCATGGCGGCCGGCGAGGCCACCTACCAAGAACGCCTCGCGAAAGCCAACACCACGCTTGAAGACAGAGCTGCGAGGTACAGGGCCGAGATCGACAAGCGGGGCCAGGAGGAGGTTGCGTGGAAGGTGAAGGCCCTAGCGGACACTTACTCCAACAACCTGAAGAAGCAGGAGGACCGCTTCACGAAGAGGCGCGGCGAACTCGACGCCGAAATTGACAAGCTCCAGCGGCAGCTCACGGCGTCGGAAGCCGAGAGGCGGAGCACGGTGGAGCTCCACGCCACAACTCGTCGTGATCTGGAAGACCTCCAGGCTCAGGTGGGCGAGGTTAGCGATGAGGCGCAGCGGGCCCGCGACGAGGCCGCTTGAGGGCGCGGGGAGCAGCTCCAGCGCTCCAAGATGTTCCGTGAGCTCATGGGGCGTGCTCGCAGTGCCGTGGCTACTTTCTCGGTCGAGAGGGTGTAGGATCCCCTGGAGACCGACGACGCCAGCTACCTGTCCTTCTTCACAAGGCTCGTGGAGCAGCTGGAGGCGAGCTCCACCCGGTGGGACGAGATCCGCGACGCTGAGTGTCGCGACCTCCTGCGCCAGGCGTCGACCCGCGTCTTCAGCAACCTGCTGCGCGTTGATGGCAGCTTCAACTTCAACCAGGTGCTATCTCTGGTTCCCGAGGAGCTCCAAGGCAAGCTTGCGAGGGCGGTGGAGGACCATGTGGCGAGCCTGCTGGAGCGCTTCGCGCCCGTCGGGGAAGGGTTCGGCGACGACGGCAATCCAGTAGTCGACGACGCCGACGGTGGCTCCGCTGCCTGAGGCCCGCGCTCACCTTCATGTAACAGAGTGGATGCAGCCCCGAGGGGGCGTGAATACATTTGTACGGCACTTTTGCTGTTAAGTACTCAATGTTTAATGCATTTGTGTTTTCCTCTTGCGGCCTTTAATTTCCCTTTTTACATTGCCTTCGTGCCCTGCGTCGCTAGGACCCAGCCCCCGAGGCGGGCTACACCATCGCTGGTATGCCTAGAGCGTGTGCTTGGCAAGGCCAGAGGGTGTAGGACTCTTAGGGCTGGTAGGAGTCCCTGAGGCGCGATGCTCAGGGTCCCCCCCTTGATGCGCAGGCGGCTCGTGCCAAGGAAATCGAGACGCCGCGAGAGAGAAACGAGAGGGAAAAGGACCCGAGGGGTGCTTTAGACTTAGCTCCTTCGAGGCGTGCGGCTCGTGAGGTGCAGTCCCGTGAGGCCTTCCGCCCACAGGACGCCGCTCGTGGCGCCTCCCAAGGGGGGCTCCTGAGGCCTTCGTATCCTACACCAGGAAAACTGCAAAGTTTTTGCAAATAGTGCAGTAGGGCGCGCTCGCGAGGTCGCCTGTGGGTGTTACGCGAGGAAACAAGAGCACCAAGTACCTGGTGAGGTGATGTGCACGGGAGCAGGCCCGCGAGCCAGAGCTCAGTCGCTTGGGTTTTTCAGTGTTGCTGGGACTGACCCGAGCACAGACACCGTGCCCAGCCCCCGCTCACGTGACAGGCACGGGCGATACCATGAGCGCGCGCCCTGCAGCGGCAAGCACACGGGGTTTTGAAGGAAATGAGCTTTACTGATGCATGAAGGAAGTTCATTACATAACAGAAAGATACATGCTGCCGTGTTCGACACGGGTTAGCTTGAGGATGTGACGGCCGAGGGCCCCTAAAGTAAGCCGCCAGCGCGGAGCATGGGGCATCCGCCAGCGCTGAGCATGGGGCTTCCACGAGAGTGGGAAGGAGCTCTCACGTGCCGACGGCAGCGTGGGTAGAGAGAGCCCCGGAGCGTGTACAGCTCCATGTCGCTCGTATCCGTGGAGCACGGATAGAACTTACGGTGATGGCGGGTGTTCCATGTGTTTGGTACCGGAACACCCGCCTCCGTCATGAGTGGGGCCGCGGTGGGCTGGTGGGCGAGTGTTAACCACCTCCGTAGTCCTTGCAATGTGGGGCTTCAGACTCATGCGCATCAGCCTCGCGAAGGTGGTTGCGGCACCCTCGAGGCCGAACGGCATGCGCGTGAGCCAGGGCGAGCCTGCGGTGATGCGCGGAGGAGGGAAGGGGCCTGGGGGGCAAGCCTGGTTGAGGGCGATGAAGTCGACGCACATGCGCACGCTATCGCGCGGCTTGGCAACGGGGGTGAGGCTGGCGATCCTCCTGGGGTGGGGGGCTTCACGGGCGATTCCAGCATCCTGGGGCTTGTTGACCTCTTGGGTGACGACTTCCTGCTTCTTGGGCGCTTGACGAAATTCCTCATGCTTGACGGGCCGCGCGCTCCAGCACGCGGCTGAGTGGTGCTCGATCACCTCCCTCGGCAGGCTGGGCGCGCCTAATGCTGTCGAAGCCAACACATCAGGGCACGCCCGGAGGGAGGTGATGAGCGCGCCTTCCTATTTGGGGGGGGGGGGCGCTAGCAGCGAGGGAGGGGCCTGCTTCGCCCCCATCCAGTGACGCCTTCTTGGACTCAACCCGCTCCTGAGGGAGCAGGGGCTTCTTCTTCACGGGCACCTCCTCGGCAGGCCCAGGCGCGTCCTCATCGGCCGGGTACGTGACGGAGGCAGTTTTGTAGGCGTGCTCGAGGGTTTGCAGCGCATCCTTCTCGTCGCAGCGGACGATGAGGGTGCCGCGGCAGCCGGGCATTTTGACGAGGCCGTAGGCGTGGTGGGTCGCGGCCATGAACTTAGTGAGCGCCGGGTAGCCCAAGATGGCGTTGTAAGGCAGGCCGATGTGAGCCACATCGAAGACGATGAACTCCATACGGTAGTTCTTGCGGGTGCCGAAGGTGACGGGAAGGCGCACCTGCCCCAGGGGGACCGTGGAGCCGTCGGTGACGCCCGAGAAGGGCATGGTGGGCATCAGGCACTCGTAGGGCACTTGGAGCGTCTCGAAGGTCTCGATGGAGATCACGTTGAGGCCGGCACCTCCGTCGATGAGGGTCTTGGTGACGGCGACGTTGCTGATGGTGGGGGTGCACAGCAGGGGGATGGCGCCCATGCCCTTCGTGGACTTGGGGTGGTCGCTGGCGTCGAAGGCGATGGGGAACTCGGACCACTTGAGGCGGCCGGTGGAATCGAGCGATGGGAGGGCCGCGTTCACCTCCCGAGAGAACTGCTTAAAGTGGCGGTTGGATGGAGGGGCCTGGGCCCCACCGAGGATGCAGGCCACCCTGCGGGGCTCTTGGTAGCCCCCAGCGTTCTCAGCGGGAGGGGAGTCGTTGGCGCGCATTGGGGCGGCGTTGGCCTGAGGGTCAGCCTGCTGCGGCTGGTTCTGCCGGCCCTACCGGCCGTTTTCGCCAGCGCCGCTGTTGTGGTTGTCGCCCAGCGGCCACCTCCGCTGCCGCTAGTGCAGCCCTTGCGGCACTCCTTGCGGCGCTCGGTGCGGCCCTCGCGAAGCAGCTTGAGCTCGTGGCAGTCTTCTGTGTTGTGGGAGTTCATGTTGTGGTAGGCACAGAAAGGGCGGCCGTCCTTCTTGGCCTCGCCGCGGTCGCGGCCGCGCTTGCAGTCCGGCTCCACCGCGAGCACGGCTGGGCCCTTGCGCTTGGTGTCCTTGGCCTTGGGTTTCGCCGCGTCGGGCTCAGCGTCAGCGTCGTTGTGGAGGAAGAGGCGTCCCTCCTCGGCCTTGGCGCAGCGGTCGGCGAGGACGAACAGCTCTGCCGCGGAGTCTAGCTCGTCCCTGACTGAGAGTTTCTCGTGCATCTTCACGTCCGTGATGCCACTGGTGAAGGCAGAGATGATCGCGGCATCGGAGGCCTTCGGGATCTTGTGGCGCACCTGGCTGAAGCGCTGGATGAACTTACGAAGGGGCTCGCCAGGGTGCTGACGCACGTTCCGCGGGTCGTTGATCGTGAGGGTGCGGTCGCTCGTGCCCTTGAAGTTGGCGACGAACTACTTGCACAGGTCCTCCCACGAAGAGATGGACGCCTCGGGGAGGTTCATGAGCCACGAGCACGCAATGTCCTTGAGGGCCATGGGGAACCAGTTCGCCATGACCCGATCGTCCCCCCTCGCAGCCTGGATGCTGATGGTGTAGAGCAGGAGGAACTCCGTGGAGTTGGCGCTGCCTTCGTAGCGCTGAGGAAGCTCTGGCTTGAACTTGTCGGGCCACACCACGCGGCGCAGCTCGGGGGCGAGGGCCAGGTAGCCCCCGTTGGTGACGGTTCCACCGTTGAGGGCTGCGCGGTTCTGGCGCCCAACCATGGCGACGTCGTGGAGGATGCGGTCCTGGCGGTCGTGCGCCCTCTCGAGGACAACGCGCGCGTCCTGGGGCGCGCGGTTGATGATCTGGCAGCTGTCGGCGTCGCCGCCTGGCGCGAGCGAGCCGCGAGATGGCTCCAGGGTGTGCGCGGCGGGGCGGCGCTCGGCCACGTCGCGGTCCGGAGGAGGAGGAGCAGGCGAGGAGCGGGAGGACGCCTGGCCATCGCGCGCGGCGTCGACGATCTCGATGATGCGCCCCAGCCAGGCGTCGTAGGCATCCTCGGTGGGGCGGTAGCGCAGCAGCTCCTGCGCCATGAGTAGCGCGGCGCGCGGAGCGGGTGGATCGCGACGCGCGAGCGAGGAGGAGGCAGCGGAGGGGTCGTGCGCCTTCTCGTTCACCGACGGGTGGGCAGAGGAGGCCACCCGCTCCCCAACGGGCTCGGTGGCGGCTCGAGGGTGCCGCCCAGGGGCACCGCGGGCGGCGGGCGCCGCGGGGACCCTGACGGCGGCGCGGCGCGCGACGCGTTCCCGGCGAGCGGCGGTGGCGTCCATGTCGATGCTGATGTCGAGGTCGAAGGCGCGAAGACGGCAAGTCCCCTTACCTGGCGCACCAAATGTCGGAGCCTAGGATCTGCATCCAAGAAACTTCTCCAAGAACTTAGGATTCAAACTCTGGGGGACTTTGCTTGGCAGCCTACGACGGGACTACAGCGGGGACGCGACGGGCTCGCTGGCTCTCACCGGACACGAAGGGGACGCGCGAGCTACCCAGGTTCGGGCCACCGTGCGGTGTAATACCCTACTCCTGCTTGTGTTGGATTGCTCTGTTGTGGAGAGCTTGTGCTCGAGGTACAAGAGGTGTGGGGGAGAATGAATTGATCCCCTTACATGGAAGCGGTGCTGCCCCTTTTGTAGTGCCTTGGTCCTCTTCCCCAAAAATATGAGCGGGAAAGGGTTGCCACAGGGCGGCAATTCAAAAGGGGGACAAGAGCGCAGGCCTATCCTGACTAAAGGCGGTCTCCGCCTGCTAAAGTAGCTCCTTGTGACGCGCTGGTGGGCTTGGCGATAACCACTGTCTTGGCGCGCTGATCCGTCCTAATCTTCTATCACCAAAGAGGAAAACCTTTGGGACTTGCTTTGGGGGAGGCAGACGCCGCTGCTCCCTTATCACCAGAATGGAAATTGGGCTTGGTCGCGCCCCGCTGTCCTTATCCTGACAGCGGGACGTCACCCATGTGCTGGGCGCGGAGCCCCGTGGCTGGCGCCATACGACTTGCTTCGTGAGAAGGCCTCGCGAGGGGACCTGGCGCTTGGCGGCCTCGGCAGGGCCTGGCCTGGCGGGGAGGGGCCTCGCGAGGGGCGAGCCTCGCGAGGCGGCTTCCTCCGGAGCGGCCGCGGCAGGGCCACTCTCACGGGCTTGCCCGAGCGCGGTCCTCTGGGCCAGAGGCAGACGGGCCGTGGTACCCTGGTTCCCACTGGGCCGACACATTGATATTTGAAATAGTTTCGAGAGG
Organism: Elymus sibiricus; assembly: GCA_039707655.1. Lineage (NCBI taxonomy): Eukaryota > Viridiplantae > Streptophyta > Magnoliopsida > Poales > Poaceae > Elymus > Elymus sibiricus. The sequence continues at coordinate 110,972,623 of CM077664.1, read as the reverse complement.
AACCGGAAGCGTTTCGGTGTCACCGGAAGGGTTTTGGAGTTTGTCACGCAATACCGGGTATTACCGATAAATAATATATAGGTGGAAAATGTTTCCGGAGATCTTAAATTATTAATAAATGGATCTAATAATAGTTAGGAGGATTTTATATTTAATATAATATCAACGGGCCTTAAAAGGCCAAGAGGTGGAAGGAGTATTGGGCCACAAGGGCCCAATAGGAGTGGCGCCCCCCCTTCTCCATGGAAAGGAGAGAGGGGAGGTTGAATTGGGGAGGGATTCCCCCTCCCCTTGGCCGGCGCAAGGGGGGATACTTTCCCCCCTTGTGTGGCGCCCCCTCCTCTCCCTCCAACCTATATATACTAGAGGCTTTGGCACTTTTTCAACACACAAGTTTTGGAGCCTCCTCTAGTTCTCTAGTTCTAGTTCTAGTTGATCCTAGTTGATCAATTAGAGCTTGACCTAGATCCTCTAATCCTCATAATTAGAAGCCCAGTGTGGTTCTAATCTCCTCCCGCTAATTCTCTGGTGACGATTAGCTCTGGACGGTGAAGCGCTGCCGGATCGTGAAGACCGTACGCTTGCAACTCTTAGAGAGGCCGTGCTTTCGGTCTTCCGTTCGAGGGACTGTTCGTGGGCGGTTCATGGGATCGTTCATCTACGGTTCGAGGGACACCAAATACGATCTACACCGACTCGTCTTCTTCCGCTGCAACTTGGAGTCAGTAACGATCAAATCCAAACCGTTAATGCATTTTCATATTGTTCCTGGGTGATCGTAAGGCGGTTTTAGGCCCCAGGCAGGCAGGGCCTTCGCCTGGGGCGTGTTGGAGAGATCGTTCCTTGACTGTAGCACAAATTGCACTATAGATCACTGTAGCACACTGTAGATAGAAGGCTTGCCTGGGACGTTGTGTGATGCTGGCTCCACTACTGCCAACAGTCACAACCCGCCTGCAACTGCAAGGGGTACAATGTGACTGCAACTGGAGGGATAGGAATGTCGGCCAGTTGCATGTCCATCACTAGAGTTGCAACTGCATGTGTCACAACCCGTTTGCAACTGCAAGGGGTGCAACACGACTGCAACTGAAGGGGAGGGATGTCGGCCAGTTGCATGTCCATCACTAGAGTTGCAACTGCATGTGTCGCAGCCCGCTGCATCTGCAAGGGGTACGATGGAACTGCAAGTGGAGGAGGGATGTCGGCTAGTTGCATGTCCATCACTAGAGTTGCAACTGCACGTGTCACAACTTGCCTGCAACTGCAAGGGGTACAACATGACTGCAACTAGAGGGGAGGGATGTCGATTAGTTGCATGTCCATCACTAGAGTTGCAACTGCATGTGTCGCAACCCGCCTGCAGTTGCAAGGGGTACAACGCGACTGCAACTGGAGGGAGAGGGGGGAACTTGCATGTCCACTACTAGAGTTGCAACTGCACATGCCAGAACCCGCCTGCAATTGCACGCATACAACGCGACTGCAAATGGAGGGAAGGGATGTTGGCTAGTAGCATGTCCGCAATTAGAGTTGCAACTGCATGTATTGCAACCCGCCATCAACTGTAAGGGGTGCAATGTGACTGCAATTTGTGCGGGGTCGATTAGTTATTTTTATTTTCATTTTTCATTTTTATTAACAATAAAAAATAATTTTTAAAAATGTAAGAAAAATATATCAAAAAATAGGTAGGAAAATGGACCGAAATAGAAGGTGTAGAATTGCTCTGCCGAAGGGAACGATGAAAAAAAAGGGATGATTCCTAACCCATGAGCGACTACACTTGAGGGCTTAGCAAGAAAAAAAAAGCAACACCGATTCCTAGCCCAGTATGGACAAATCATGAACCAACTAAAGGAAAACATACAGCCCCACGCCCACATGCATGACGGCTGAGGCTTAACGAAGTTTCAATCGACTGATGCTTAGTCAGTCCCTTTGTCTTATGGTCAGCTAGCGGCTGTTGGGGAATTGCTTTCACGTGATGGTAGTTAGCCCATGCATGCGGTTAACTTATGAAATAATGGTCGGTTAACAACATTTATCACTCACAAAAAATTATATTGAAGTTAGCATATTAACTAGCGTAATAATGGTCGGTTTTCTGGCTTACGCTAATTAGCCACAGGTTGGTTGACAAGTACATCAATTAGAATAAGGGGAAAACTTGCCCTCAACCGACTGATCTCTTTCCCCGTCAACCACCTCCACTGCGTGCCACGTGCTATGAAGCCTGCCCACCGCTCTCCTCCAGCCTTATCTTTTATGGGAAGCTCTCTCCTCCACACATTTCTCTCCTTTCCCTTCCATCTTGTTCGTCACAACTGGTAGAGGAGAGGTTCCATGGCGAGTGGCCGAGCACTATTGAATTCATGCTCCATCCAACTTGTTCAAAAGTCCAAACTGATGAAAAGAGGCAGGCAATAAATTTCAACAAGCACCACCACCGTAGCTCGGCTCCATGGGGATCTCCATGGCGAGCAGCCGAACACCACCACCATAGCTCGGCTCCATGGCGAGGAGGGGGAGAGCTCCATGGCGAGCAGCTGAGCACAACCAATGCAACTCGGCTCCATGGCGAGCATCCGAGCACCAACACCGTAGCTCAGATCCATGGCGAGGTGGAGATCTCCATGGAGAGTAGTCGAGTACCACCACCGTAGCGCGGCTCCGTCTCTCTCCTTCCCCCCTTCAGTGAATCCAGTACACGTCGTGCGCAACCGCACGCTAGGTCATGAAAGCTGAGGTGATCGCAACATGGTCCATGTTCTGATGCATGACTGATACGTCTCCAACGTATCTATAATTTATGAAGTATTCATGCCATGTTTGTTATAGTTTTGTATGATTTTGGTGCACTTTTATATGACTTTTAGATGATTTTTATGGACTAACATATTGACCTAGTGCCCAGTGCCAGTTGCTGTTTTCTGCTTGTTTTTGGTTTTCCAGAAAATCCATATCAAATGAAGTCCAAATGCAGCGAAACTTTTTGCCGATTTTTTCTGGAAGGAAACAGACCCAGGAAGCTTCGGGGGAGCAGCAGAAGACCCACAGGGCCCCAGAAGCCACCAGGGCGCGCCACCCCCCCCCCCCCCCCAGGCACGCCCTGGTGCCTCGTGGGCCCCCTGTGGCCCTTCTTTGTGTGATTCCAACGCTGAAAAATCATATATATTCAAAAAAAAGAAAGTTAAGCTAGATGAGTTTTTACGCCACCGCAAGCCTCTGTACCTCCACGATCTCATCTACAGCCCTTTTCCGGCACCCTGCCGGAGGGGGAGAATCATCACCGGAGGCCATCTTCATCATCCCGGCGGTCTTCATGACGAGAAGGGAGTAGTTCACCCTCGGGGCTGAGGGTATGTACTAGTAGCTATGTGTTTGATCTCTCTCTCTCTCGTGTTCTTGATTTGGCACGATCTTGATGTACCGCGAGCTTTGTTAATATAGTTGGATCATATGGTGTTTCTCCCTCTCTATCTTGTTGTGATGAATTGAGTTTTTACCTTTGAGGTTTCACTATTATCGGATTGAATACTTTTATGGATTTGAGAACACTTGATGTATGTCTTGCATATGAATACCCGTGGTGACAATGGGGTATTATATTGATTCACTTGATATATGTTTTGGCACTCAACTCGCGGATTCCTGAGGTGACATTGGGGTAATCTATGCATAGGGGTTGATGCATGTTTTCATCCTACTTTCTCTGGTAGAAATCTTGGGGCACTCTTTGAAGTTCTTTGTGTGGATTGAATATTATGATCTGAAGTTGTTTGATGCATATCGAATAATCAACTCACGGATACTTGTGGTGATATTGGAGTATCTAGGTGACATTAGAGTTGGTTGATGTGTATCATATGGTGTTATTTTAGTACGAACTCTAGGGCTGTTTGTGACACTTATAGGAATAGCTCAATAGATTGATCAGAAAGAATAACTTTGAGGTGGTTTCATACCCTACAACAATTTCTATCTTATGTTCTCCGTGAATAGGAACTTTGGAGTGATTCTTTATCGCACGTTGAGGGATTGTTATATGATCCAATTATGTTAGCATTGTTGAGAGATTGCACTAGTGAAAGTATGAACCCTGGGCCTTGTTTCTAAGCATTGCAATACCGTTTGTGCTTCGTTTTATCACTTGCTACCTTGCTGTTTTTATATTTTCAAATTACAAAAACCTATATCTACTATCCATACTACACTTGTATCACCATCTCTTTGCCGAACTAGTGCACCTATACAATTTACCATTGTATTGGGTGTGTTGGGGACACAAGAGATTTCTTGTATTTGATTGCAGGGTTGTTTGAGAGAGACCATCTTCATCCTACGCCTCCCACGGATTGATAAACCTTAGGTCATCCACTTGAGGGAAAATTGCTACTGTCCTACAAAACTCTGCGCTTGGAGGCCCAACACGAGTCTACAAGAATAAGTTGTGCAGTAGACATCAATGACCACAATATGGTTCATGTTGCAACGGATGAGCAAACGCCAGCGTCGTGCTAGAGATGGTCGTAACATGGTCCATGTTGCAATGGGTGACCACAACATGGTCCATGTAATAATGATCCAATGCTCGCGTTGCGCTGGAGATGACCGCAACATGGCCCATGTTGCAATGGGTGGTCACAATATGGCCCGTGTTGCGATGATCCGACGGTCATGAAACAAAGGAAAAAATGGTTCAGCAGGAATTGCAATAGAGCTCGTGTTGCAAAGCGCTAAGCACAACACAGCCTTGTTGCAAAGGCTGAATGTCACATGGGGAGGGATCAGATGGCTATTTGCACTCCATCGAACGGCAACCCAGATGGTCGATCTTCTAAGATTTATCATCCAGCTGAAGCTCAACGTCCACCTTTTTGTTTTGGAAACCAAGGGACTGGATCAACATTGCGCAACAAATCAAACCAGGTCTAGTCGAGCCTGCCATAGCGCATCTCCCTTGTGCCTCCATCAAACCCTCTGCTCAGAGTTTAAGGCACCACACCAATGTGGGCGACGAATGCACTGCATCTCCAAGGTATGCCCCGCTGCCATCTCATCTCTATGACATGAATGCGCGATTGTGATTAGTTGTGGACAAGAACTTGCCATGTTTCACGAGTTGTAGATAGTTTGTGGTTTTCAGTCTGCTTTGTTTTTTGAGGTCTTGATCTTCATTCTTATTTTGGCGGTAATTATTTGGTCGAGATCTGCACCGCGCCGCCTTTGAAGATTATCATGTTATTTTGTCTATAATGTGCACAACTATGTATGTGCTTAACGAGTATATATTGGTGATTTAAGGCCAGGTGACTGATTTCGAGTTTTCGCCGATTAAGATCAAAGTGCTATTTTGCTTTTCAGTTTGTGGGTCGTTTCCTTTTTAACTGGTACTTGTTTGGTTGAGATATGCGCTGCCTATAAAGATTATCATGTTTTTTATTTCTAATGTGCACGACTTTGTACACTCTAAGTCTTAAATATATGCTCATGCTGATTTATGATGCGGTGATTGGTGGTTGATGTCGACTGCACAGGAATCCTTGGGAGAGCAAGTGCAAGAGCTATAGAGAACTCGTGTGTTACTAGCTCCAGCAGTAGGATTTGTTTTGAGCTTCTCTTTGCTTCTCCTTAATAATTGGACCTACCTTCTATGCAAGCATTATTGTTTCTAGTGGTTGTAAGGATTTCCTTTGGGCATATTTTTCTTCTAACTTGAATTAGTCTGGATCGTTCATTTTATAAACAAGATTCAGACTGTTCCTTGAATTTGTTTGAATAATTGTGAGAGCCACGCGTCCCAAAGTATGCGTGTCAAATTTAAAGATCATGTGATGCAATTGCCTCAAGAATGATGGTTGAATCAAGGCAATGCCGTCGATACTAACTTTACCATGCTACAGGAAAATTCTTTCATGTCCAATGCATGCAGTCAATGGACCCAAACATCCATGGACAACCTATCTCTTCACTTTCTGCCATGAGCCTCTTGATATCTTCTTTAGTGGGAGCCCTCTTGAATCGTCTCACACACTCGAGGATGAGATCTTCCCCACTACGAACACATTCATCAATGGCATCGCACAATCATCCATATGCAAGGACTTGCAAGGCTATTGTAATCTTCAACAATGGACTTGCACTTGCTACTCCCACTGCATTTCTTCTCAGTACAAACAAATAATGTTTCGCCACAACTTTTGCAATGGTGTTGAAGAGAGATTGGTACATCCAGAATCAGTGTCGAAAATAGTAAAGGGATATGTTGGATTCGACGCAAAGTAATCCCTCACTAGACCATCATGCCCATGACTCGGTCTCAAGGAAACAACCTTCCACCTAATTGAGAACCACATTGCAGCCTCCTAAAATCCTCCTCCAATGCAACCACAGAACCCGCCAACTCAAATTCATCGTCTTCTACCTCATCTTATGATGAATCATCGAAGATCATCTCCCACAACATCTTCATCTAAACAGAAGGGAATTTAATGATCTATTTAAGACTTTTCTATGAAATATTGAAAAATAAAAAGGGAAAAATACCATAGAGAAAATTTGACAAATAACTTCTGTGCGGAGGCGGTCGGAGCAACGACGGCCGGCAACGGAGCACTGGTTTGAGCCCCAAGGCAGCAACGGAGACCGCCAACGCTGCCTAGGTGGCCGCACACATGGCCGCATTCATGTCTTTGTCACATTAGTTTCGCTGTTATGACGCGGCTAGCAAAACTAAATTTAATCCCGAGTTTCACTTTAGCCAAAGGTTCTAAGTGTCTTTCGTGTGTGCAAGCTAAGCAACCTCGCAAGCCTCACAAGGCTGCGGAGGAGAGACATTTGGCGCCATTAGAACTCATACATTCTAATCTTTGTGAGATGAATGGTGTGTTGACTAAAGGTGGAAAGAAATACTTCATGACATTGATAGATGATTCCACTAGATATTGCTATGTGTATCTGTTAAATACTAAAGATGAGGCTCCACACTACTTTAAAATCTATAAGGCAGAAGTTGAGAATCAACTTGAAAAGAAAATTAAACGAGTCCGGTCAGATCGTGGTGGAGAGTACTTCTCGAGTGAGTTTGATTCCTTTTGTGCGGAACATGGTATTATTCATGAGAGGACGCCTCCCTATTCACCCCATTCTAACGGGGTTGCCGAACGGAAAAACCGTACTCTAACTGATTTGGTTAACGCCATGTTAGATACATTGGGTTTATCCAAGGCATGGTGGGGGGAGGCTATATTGACATCATGTCATGTCCTGAATAAAGTTCTGACAAAGGATAATGAGATCACTCCCTATGAGAAATGGGCGAAGAGAAGGACAACACTCTCGTACTTGCGTACTTGGGGCTGTTTGGCGAAAGTTAACGTGTCGATCCCCAAAAAGCGTAAGCTTGGACCAAAGACTGTGGACTGCGTTAATTTGGGCTACGCTAAGAATAGTGTTGGCTATAGATTTCTAGTAGTGAAATCTGAGGTACCTGACCAGAAGGTCGGTACAATTATGGAGTCTAAGGATGCTACATTCTTCGAGGAAATTTTTCCTATGAGAGATATGCAAAGCACTTCTAGACAGGAATCTGAAGAGACTCCTGAACCTGTCATTCCGATGGAATATTATGAACAAACACATGATGAAAATCCTGAGGAGGATGACGAGGAAACCCTTGGTAGGGGCAAGAGACAAAGGACTGTAAAGACCTTTGGTGATGATTTCCTTGTGTACCTCGTGGATGATGCTCTCACTTCTATTTCAGAAGCGTATGCGTCTCCAGAAGCTGACTACTGGAAGGATGCGGTCCGTAGCGAGATGGATTCCATCATGGCTAACGGGACTTGGGAGATTACTGAACGTCCCTATGGTTACAAACCATTGGGATGTAAGTGGGTGTTCAAAAAGAAGCTTAGGCCCGACGGTACTATTGAAAAGTACAAGGCTAGGCCTGTGGCCAAGGGCTATGCCCAGAAAGAAGAAGATTTCTTCGACACTTATTCACCTGTGGCTAGACTGACCACCATTCGAGTATTATTCTCGTTGGCAGCCTCGCATGGTCTTCTCGTCCACCAGATGGATGTTAAGATGACATTCCTGAACGGAGAGCTAAAGGAGGAAATCTACATGCAACAGCCTGATGGCTTTGTGTTAGATGGTCAGGAAGGAAAGGTGTGTAAGTTGCTGAAATCTTTATATGGCCTGAGACAAGCACCTAAGCAATGGCATGAGAAATTTAATGAAACTTTGACATCTGTTGGCTTCTTTGTTAATGAAGCTGACACATGTGTATACTATCGCTATGGTGAGGGCGAAGGAGTTATATTGTGCTTGTATGTTGATGACATACTGATATTTGGAACTAGCCTCAAAGTGATTGAGGAAGTTAAGTCCTTTTTATCTCAGAACTTTGGGATGAAGGACCTTGGAGTGGCTAATGTTATCTTGAACATCAAGCTATTGAGAGATGATGAGGGTGAGATTACACTTCTGCAATCCCATTATGTTGAGAAGGTGTTGAGTCGTTTTGGATATTCGGACTGCAAACCATCTCAAAGACCATATGATCCTAGTGTACTAATTCGAAAGTTCGAAGGCATACCTAAAGATCAATTGAGATACTCTCAAATCATTGGTTCACTGATGTATCTAGCGAGCGCAACAAGGCCTGACATCGCGTTTGCTGTGAGCAAACTGAGCCGGTTTGTTTCCAAACCGGGTGATGTACATTGGCATGCTATTGAAAGAGTTATGCGTTATCTGAAAGGTACTATGAACTATGGACTTCACTATACCGGATACCCGTCGGTACTTGAAGGGTATAGTGACGCGAATTGGATCTCTGATGCTGATGAGATGAAGGCCACAACTGGGTATGTGTTTACTCTTGGAGGTGGTGCTGTTTCCTGGAAGTCTTGCAAGCAAACGATCTTAACAAGATCGACAATGGAAGCAGAATTAACAGCATTAGACACATTTGGTGGCGAAGCAGAATGGCTTCGAGATCTTTTGATGGACTTGCCAGTGGTTGAGAAGCCGGTTCCGGCCATCCTTATGAACTATGACAATCAAACAGTTATTGTCAAGGTGAAGAGTTCAAAGAACAACATGAAGTCCAACAAACACATAAGAATGAGATTGAAAGCTGTCAGAAAATTAAGAAACTCCAGAGTGATAGCGTTGGATTACGTCCAAACGGCTAAAAATCTGGCAGATCCCTTTACTAAAGGGCTATCACGTGTTGTGATAGATAATGCATCGAGGGAGATGGGTATGAGATCCACATGAGTTGCCATGGTAGTAACCCAACCTATGTGATCGGAAATCCCGTGAAGTAGGACCTGGGAAAACAAGCCAGTGGTGAACTGAGGAGAGTAACTTTACTAACCCACTCCGTTGGAGATGCAATACTCTCGAAAACTGTATGGTAGGATGACTACTTTCTCAATGTGTTTCAAGGCTTATATATATATAAGCAAGATGATGTCCTACAGGGCGATCTTTGGAGGAACACACCTATATGAGCCCGATTGCTGGTCACAGTCTATGAGATTGGGGTGATCTCTAGCAAGATCATGAATAGGCCAGGAGTGTGACTAATATGCTCCACCCGAGGGGTCAGCCTTCGGCAGTCTAGTACTAGTAAGACCTGTGGTGAAACTTCTTTACGCCAAACTGACAATTCAAGGCATAGTCCATTGTTCAGTTATAAAGGAGTGTAGCTACTTGCTCTAGGTGGAGTTCAACCTTAACCGGTCTCCACTGAAATACTGGTATATCAAAACAGTGCTTGGAACAAAGGACAAAATGGGCCCTTGAGATCTGGTGGGGGATTGTTGAAATATAGGGTGGGTTTTGGGCCCAACTAACAATTTCAGAAAAATCTACAAGGGCCCATGTGGGATTATATGGCACTAGGTGTGGTGGGAAGTTTAGTCCCATACCGCTAGTGGGGAAGAAGTTGGACCTCCTTATAAGGGATTCTCTTCCACATGCTATTGGAGCTTGAGAAGAGAAGTGGTTCCCGCACGCTCCTCCTCCGCCGCCCGCCTCGCCATGCCACGCCTCGTCACGACGCGCCGCGGGTTGCGGGATTGAGCCGAGCTCACACCTATGCGCTTCTTTTTGCCGGTCAGGAACGGAGAGTCTTTAACAGATGGGGCCACGATCTGAGACGTCAAATCGTGGGCTGTTACCGACTTGGACGTGGGTTCAGCCCACGTCTCTCCACGCGGCCGCGCCTATATATGTGAGGCGCTGCGAACCCTGGCCGTCACGCGAAATAGATCGTATCTGCCTCCACGCCCACGTCGTTCCATTGCTGCTACTGCCGCCGGCGACTCCATCTCGTTCACCGCGTACACGGTTGACGGGAGAGCAGGCCTCCGAAACCCCGCCTCTCCGGATCCTGTACGGGAGAGGGGCGATTAGGTTTTTGGGGAGCGACTACGCGACTGCTCGCCTCCGTTCGTCTGCTTCCTCTACTTCCGCATCGCCTTCGTCATCACCATGTCCACCGACGCCGAACGTGTCGCCGCTGAGAAGCTGGAAGCCGACAAAAAGGCCGCCGAGGACGCTGTTGCCGCCGCCGCGGCCTCTGCCTGGCCGATTGGAGGGTATAACATGTTTATCTATCTCCTGTTAATTTCTGTCTTAACTGTACTAACTATGTGCGTAGATGTTTCTACTATATGCGTAGTACATGCTAGTCTGGTTCATAATCAGTACGTCAGTAATTTAGTCAATGCCATGCTAGTGATTTATTCATGGATTAAATTAATCGAAAAATTGCCTATTTACTCAGCAATTTACATTCCTAGGACAATATGCCTATAAATTTTAACTACCACGATATGAGCCCATCGCTAGAAGCCGAAGCAAAGTCAATTGTAGCATATCGTTTGGGGTAACACCCCAGCTTGTCACGTCAAAATCCACGACCACCAATCCGACTTGTCTGAAATGAGAGAAATGCGCAGAAGAATGGTCCAAGAACACACCATCTCACGACTGCACACCCTCCATAAAAGCACACTGCAGAAGAATAGTGAGAACTGATCTCACTATTATGCAAGCGGCGCTGAAGGAGGACCTGCTATGTGAATGGAGGTTCGAAGGCGGTTATTACGACCACCATCGATGTCTGTATTACCCATGAGAGGATGAGACAACAGAGAGAGAAGTACATAAGAAACGAATTGCAAACAAATCCTAAACTACCTATGGTTTCTCAAGGGCTTTCCGTGCAGTGCAATTGCCTTTCTATATATAGGGTAATTACCCTATTTTAGGATTGAAATTGAAATCTAATATAGTGTCGGTGTATTAGATAGAAGAGAGAGTATGTTACAGAGTTTGGCGGTTACAGGGGTGGACAGACATCACAGACGATGGTGTCTCACACATGGGCGGGCTACCTGTACGCCCCCTGTGCACGCATCACCCGCAGCCTAGAGGGACTATTTCCAAATCTGTGCCAGCCCGGCCGCGCCAGAGAGTTTCCAAAGCTGTGCCTCGGACGCGATCCTACGACAGAGCTCCGAACAGACCACGGCTGCGCGATCGAAGACCCTGCTATTGCGCTCCTTCCACAGCATCCACACTAGGAGTAGGACGATCGAGTCAAAGCCCTTTCTGGCCGGGGCTGGCAGCGTCGCACGCGAATCAGGCCACCAGTCAACCAGTGCCGGGGCGCCAAGGGGCACGACATGCGCCAAGCCGCACCACGAGAGGGTTGAAAACCAAACTTCGCGGGCGAAGACGCATCCAGTGGCGATGTGGTCAGCCGTCTCGTCCTCCTGATCACATAGGGGGCATGCGGTATGGGCCTCCATGCCGCGCCGATGCATGCGGTCGGCAGTCCAAATGCGACGCCGCAGAGCGAGCCAGATGTGGAGTTTGCACTTGCCCGGCGCCCAGGTCTTCCAGATGAGCTTGCCGCATGGGAAGAACTCGAGCCCTGCAAAGAAGACAGCGTAGGCAGAGCTGGCAGTGTACTCGCCTGCCGCAGTCTACTTCCAGATCATCCGATCGGCGGTGTCGGTGAGCTGGACATCCTGTAGACGATCCAGAAGTTGGAGGAATTGCACGATCACGCGCACGGAGAGCGTGCCGGAGATGTCTCTAATCCACCCACGGTTCGGCAGCGCGTCGGCGACAGTTCGACAGTTACGCGCACGGGCGTCCACCGCGTTGACAAGGTCCGGCGCGAGCGAACAGATGGCAAGGCCGTCAACCCATGGGTCCGTCCAGAAGCGGGCTGAGAGGCCGTTGCCAACCACGACCCGAGTGGAGGAGTCGAACAGCGCCTGAACTTCGGGCTCGGCGGCCTCCTGCAGGCCGGACCAACATGGGTTACCGGTCCTTAGCTGCCACAACCAGCGGGCGCGGAAGGAGAAGCCCAGCAGCTTGAGGTTCAGGACGCCGAGGCCGCCGTATTCCACTGGGCGACACACCTGTTCCCAAGAGACGAGGCAGTGGCCTCCCTTGATCGCATCGGTGCCCTTCCAGAAGAAGGCACGGATGCGCTTCTCGAACGCATGCAGAAGCCACGCCGGGAGCTGCATTGCTATGGCATGGTACACCGGAATCGAGGTGAGCACTGATTTGACGAGGACGAGCCTGCCAATCGTGGTAATCATGCCGGCGATCCATGGCGGCAGCTTGCGAAAAACCTTGTCCAGGAGCGGCTGCAGGCATGCGCGCGGCACACGCTTGTAGGACAGCGAAAAATCTAATATAGTAATAAGACGTAAATTTCAAGATGATATGCCGGCTCAGTCTCTCGGAGGTGCTCATAGGGGTAGGGTGTGCGTGTGTGCGTTCATAGGGGTGAGTGTATGCGCGTGTATATGAGCGCTTGCGTCTGTACTGTGTTCAAAAAAAAAATAAGACGTAAAAATCGTAGTGGCCTGTATGGCCTTACGTCTCGATTTTTTTGGGATTTCTTTTCTGTTTTGGAAAACGAGGGACTGGATCAGACTTGCGCAACCAATCGAAGCCGATCGAGTCGAGCTTGCCATATCGCATCTCCCCTGCGCCTCCATAAAACCCTCCGCTTAGGGTTTAAGGCGCCACAGTACCACGCCAACGTGGGCAAGGAACGCACTGCGTCTCCAAGGTATGCTCCGCTGGCCGCCGCCATCTCGTCTCTGCGACATATGAATGCGCTATTGTGATTAGCTGTGTACTTTGCCATCTTTCACGAGCTGTGGATGGTTTGTGGTTTTCAGTCTGCTTTGGTTTTTGAGGTCTTGATCTTCATTCATTTTTTGGCGGTAATTATTTGGTTGAGATCTGCACTGCACCACGGTGATTGATTTCGAGTGTGATTAAGTGATACCGGGAGATGGGGAGAAGAAAAAGAAAGGTCACAACTGCCATCTTTCATGAGTTGTGGACAGTATGGGGTTCTTGGGTCTCTTTATGAGGGCTTTCATCTATCATGATCGAAGTGCTATTTTTCTTTTCGGTTTGTGCAACTTTTGGTCGTTCCATATTTTCTCGGTTCTTGTTTCGTTGAGATCTGCACCACCACGAATATTATCATTTATTTATTTTTATGCGTAAAGGGGAGAACCCCGGCCTCATCATCATCATGATGCACACGGCCAAATAATGTGCACTACTCTGTATGCTCTTATAGTCTCAAATATATGCTGTTGATTTATGGCATGGTGGTTGGCGATTGATTTCGAATTGCACAGGAATCCCGGGGAGAGGAAGTGCAAGAGCTATGGGGAACTCGTGTGTTACTGGCGCCAGCAGTAAGGATCTGTTTTCAGCTTCTCTTTGCTTCTCCTTAATAATTGGACCTGCCTGCTACTGCTATGCATAATGTATTGTGATATTTTGATTGATGCTATTGTACTGATGCAAGCATTGCTGTTTCTAGTGGCTGTAAGGATTTATTTTGGGCGTCTTTTCTTCTTCTTACTTGAATTAGTCTAGATCGTTGAAGATTCAGAATGTTCCTTTTATTAGCAAAATTCAGATAAGAATTAATTATCTTACATAAATGTATTATGCCATGCAAAAGCAGACGCTCTGCCTTTCCTTTCACCTCATGTTTGGCCAAGGTAACAATCTTTTGATGTTGTACTGGTTGTGTAAGAATTTGCTGCTGTCGCAGGCCATTCAAAGAAGGAACAGATCCAGAAAGCCGTCGAGGCACCACCTTCCCCTGTGGAGCAGACAACCTTCAAGTGGACAATCGATGGTTTCTCCTCGCTCCTTGACTTAGATAATAGATGGACAGTCTCCAGAGTGTTTGAGATCAGTGGGCTCAGATGGTACAATTAACATGCTACTATTTCTTTTCAGCTTGTTCCCCATAGCATATCATGATCAAAATTCATTCTCACTTGTTTCCTCTATTCATTTATCTGGACTATTTTTCTCGTCTGAGGTGACCTTTCACTTGACTTGATTCGCAGGTACTTGAAACTGAACCCAAGGGACACCAAGAGTGGCGACCAAAATGAATATGTTTCTCTTCGGCTTGAGCTGTCGCCAGCATCCGTGAGATCCGACATGGTCGTGGAGGCAACTTACAAGTTCTTTATATATGACCAGTTAAATGGAAAGCACCATGAACAACCTCAAGGTACCCGTTATTTCTGGAAAAAAAAACAGGTTCTTTGACCTTCCTAGCTAGCCGGATACTAGATAGATGGTGTAACTTATAACCTGCTTCGCGACAAACATTTCAACTGAATATTTTGTTTGCAGTGTGCCACAATTTTCAGACTACAAGCAGAAGCTCTGGGACATCATGCATGATCCCCCTCGCCACACTGAAGGAAAAGTCCTCTGGATTCCTCGTGGAAAACAGCTGTGCTTTCGGTGTCGAGTTTATCAAAGTTATTGCTGCTAAAACTAATGATGCCACAGAGAAGCTGTTTGTTCAGAAGAAGATAAACAAAATCTCCAGTATTCCAGAAGTCTACACCTGGGAGATTGAGGACTTCTTTGCGCTGAAAAGCCCGAGCCACTCTCCAGATTTTGAGCTCCATGGACACAAATGGTGATACTTACTTACCGTCTTGAATTTGCAGTGCTTAGCATGATTTATAATGTTACCACTTAATTACTGGATTTATACAGAATTTACTGAATTCATATTTGAACATAAACACTTGTCATATTTCACTTTTTATAAGCAAAAATAAAGACCCTTGGAGTTCCACCTTTTCTTATCAATGATGTACTAAACTATGTGATGCTCCCTAATTTTCAGGTTCATCACCATCCATCCATCTGGATTCGATAAGAATGGAAACTTTATCTCCTTGTTCCTGACCATGAAGGTGACGGATACACTCCATGAGAACTCCGCGAACCTGGTAGAATTGGACATATGCATCAAAAACCAGGGAAGTGGCAAGGACAATGTACAAAAAGGTTCGCTCTTTAGCAGAAATTTTTGCACTATGGACTGGAGTTCAGATGCGAAATTATCATCATCACATTTACTGATTGACACCTTTATTTATCTATTTTGTTTTGGAAAATGATAGGCCGGTGCGAGTTCTCAAAGAATGCTAATAGTTGGGGATGGGACAAGTTCATATCGCTGGAAGATTTCAAGGACTCTTCAAATGGTTACCTCGTGAAAACGAAATGCTGCATTGAAGCTAAGGTTGCCGTTGTTGGTGCCTCCAAGATGGAGTAGCTAGATTGCGCGTCCTCCCTATATTGACATGTGCCAAATGCTTATGCTCGTATGTGCGATTACGAATGTGCCTGTAGTTGGCTTGAACCGCGACTCTGCCTCTGTATCTTTTATTTATGTTTATTTGCTTGTTTGGTTGTGCCGAACATACTTGAAATGGCTATGTTTCTCAGCTTCCTTGTCTGTCTTGCTGATATAGTGGCGTCATGAATATGACAGACTATGTGTTGGGCGTGGCAAGACGGAATAAGTATCTCCACTCAAGTGGCCATGAAAACCATTGATTATACTTATCTGAAGAAGTTCTTTAGTGGTGTGTATACATGGTTGGGCGGCAATCTACTTAGTCAGCAATGTATGCTCGAGCGACAATCTATTTAGTCAGCGCCATGTATAACCGACTTTTGTACAGAATATTTGAGTATATCTGACTTACTGCTTTACCAAGGGAGGAAGGTATAGACAAAGAAAACAACACAACATAGATTGGATCAAAGCATAGCAAACATTGGGTTGAAATCGAGAGGTTATCTCATTCTCTAAGCAGCCACACTTTCAGAATTATACAAAGCACCTTTAGAAAACTGACTATGAAACGAGGACTAGCACTTTTGATATCGTGGTTGCTGCTCTCGGATGCCGCAAGCTCCTTTGTGTATGGACTATGCTTTCATGATTGTTTGTGGTTTCTGTAGGTCCTTGCTTGGGTTGCTAGTGAGTCTTGGTCGATGGTCTTCGGCACTTGTGATGCCATCTTTGGAGTTGGCTGCTGCAGTTTGTTCTGGGCCTTGAGCCATCGATTCCAGCCGCACGGCACCGGCAGAAATTGCCATAATAGGCATGGCATTGCACAAGCTCAATCAAATGTGACATGTTTATGCTGCTGTCGTTTGCACTTAGCAGCTGCAGAACTAACAAGATGATGCTGACTGAGGACCGGCCCTGTGATTCCGTCCATTCTGATGTGATTCAGTGTTGTGCCGCACCAAAGGTATGTACATACGAGTAAAAATTGTTATTGTCATACATGTGCTTCAAAATGTAATTCTAAGCACAGATGTTGCGGGAAATCAGTAGCATGTGTAGAGCAAATGAGCCTTTCGAAGTTGTACTCTTCTTTCTATCTAATGAAGACATGCAACTCTCCTGCATGGTTTGGAATTTTTTCAAGAATTCAAGAAAAGATCTACATGGGTTACATGTTCTGGATAATTACATATGTGATACAAGACTGCCATACCGATGGCGAGTAGTTTTAACTTCTTCAAATCATTTGGCTTGTGCATGATAAGATAACACATGGAAAGGGTGTGCATAAACGAATGCGCACAAGGAATAAACTGAATTCAAAGTTAAACCTGCAAAATATCTTCATTTCTTGGTCTAATAAATTGCTAAATATATCATCAGTTTTCCTATTAACTATTACCTGCAGAAATCACCGGCAAAATTGATGGACTCAGCGAGCACTAAAAAAGGAGACCTTATGGCATCTCCAACATCGTGCAGCAAATCAGACTCACTATCCATCCGAGGACGCATCCGGACGCCTCCACGTACATAGATACGGGAGCCGGCCATCCAATGTAGTGCCCAAAACGTCCGCCCCAAGTCCGGCCCCATCCGGATACATTTGAAGTGCAAATGTTGATCAATAGCAATTTTGATTGAGCAAATAAGTGCATAGGCATAGCTCTGGCTGGGAGCCATCCACTTGTTCGTCCTCGAAGCCACCTTCAACATGGATAATGTCCAACATCTCCCCGTCATCCATCGGTGTCGCGCCCTTTGAGACACGCCAATGAACAGAGCGGGCACCTAGTTGATCCATGCCCGGCGTCCACGACCGAACAAGCTGCACGATGGCAACTCGGCGAAATGGAGGGGCGTGTTCAAGTCGAGTGCATTGGCGGCGGCGCCGCCCCCGTTCCCGCCCGTCCCCTGGCCCCGTCCCAGCCCGCTGCCCTTCTTAGGAGGTGGCGGGTGGCCGGCTGGCAAAGCCGTCTATTCACTGCTTCTTTGGATGCGACGGCGCGCTTTGCGGGTCGAGTTGATCTTATGGGCGGCCACCTCCTTTGGATCATCCTCCTCCGGTTCCGGCAACACTACGGATGGGTCCATGCGGCGGCGGACAGCAAAAAGGTGTAGGTGCATCTATTGCCCCCTATAGTGTTTTGGAGATTGTTGGACAAAACAATTGAGGGACTAATGTGTTTGTTAGTGCATACAGAGTAAAAAGTTTCTGGAGTTGTTGAGAAGAATCCTGAATCTTCTATGAAGATTGCCAGAGCTGTAGAGAAGATTGCTATATCGTCAGAGAGTATTTTTTGAGCTATTGAGGAGTATGCTATTGACAAGATTGTGTGTAGGAGACGACCCCTAAAAATTGCTACTGAGAGCAATCGCTTTCGGTATGTTGTTCGAGGAACAATTGACTGCAGCGAGAAAATGAAGACGGCAAGAAACGTAGTTCTTTCTCTAGTTTCATTTGTTAGACGATAGGCTAGTTTGGGTCATGTCAACTTGTAACGGATGTGTGCGCGCGCGCGCGCGCGCGAGAGTTGTTGTACATGGCAAATTGTTAGGCTAGATAGGATCCTTATCTCCTTATCTTGTGTATAGCTTGGATTGGGGATCAAGGCTAGCAACAGCCTGCCGCCACTTGTAATCTGTCAAGTTATTTAACACGCACGCGTCCCTGCTGACAATGCATATGCTTCCACCAATTCTTTCATGGTAATCAGAGCTAGCCTCGAACTAATCCATGGCGAGTTCTTCAAATTCCTTCCCCTCCTCTCCACTTGCTCACGCCACAACAGAGAGGCTTACGAAAGGGAACGAAGCTCTATGGCGCGCCACCGTTCTCTCTGTAATCAGTGGGGCTCAGATGGTAGAGTACCTCAACGTCGATCAGACGGTGCCGCCCATGACCATTGAGGTCACCTCCGACGACGGCAAGACCAAGTCCAAGGCTCCCAACCCCGAGTTCTCTGTGTGGTACGCGCGGGATCAGCAGGTGTTCTCTTACCTGTTGACCATGCTACCGCGCGAGATGGCAATCCAAGTGGCGTCTTGCCACACCGCAGCAGAGATGTGGAACACGGTGCAAGGGATGTTGACCTCCCATACCCGCGCAAGGACTGTCAATGTCCGGATTGCGCTGGCGAATCTTCAGAAAGGCAACACCAGCATCACTGAATATGTTGGTAAGATTAGAACTTTATGTGATGAACTAATCGCTTCAAGGAAGAAGGTTGATGAAGAAGACGTTGTCTCTCACATCCACGCCGGACTTGATGAGTAGTTCGACCCAGTGGTCTCGGCCATGTGCTCCAGGCTCGAGCCGGTCACTGTTCCGGAGCTGTATTCACAGCTGCTGAGCTTCGAGACTCGCATGAGTCTGCGCGGTGGATCCTCCCAGTCATCTCGCCACGACTCGTGGGCGCTTCAACAACAACGGCGGCGGTGGTGACCGCGGCCGCAGCTTCCCCAACAAACAGATCGGTGGCGGTGATCGCGCCTGTGGCAACTTCCCCAAGCCGCCTAACCGCAGAAACGGGGGAGGCAACGGCGGCGGTGGCAGCGGCGGCTGCGGTGGGAACTACACCAACAATCCCTCTACCAAGCCGACATGCCAGATCTGCGGCAAGCTTGGACATCCTACGTGGAAATGCTGGAAACAGTATGACTCCTCCTACCAGGGAGGGGAGGAGCGTTGGGCGAACATCCAATATGGAGTTGATACCAACTAATATCTGCATAGCGGCGCAACGGACCACATCACAGGGGACTTAAAGAAGCTCATGGTTCGAGATCGGTACGCTGGAAACGAACAAATCCACACGGGATCAGGTATGGCCATTGCACACATTGGTCAATCTCATATTTGTACCCCTGAACGTGATCTTCTTCTTAAAAATATTCTCCATGTGCCTGAGGTTGACAAGAGTTTAATCTCTACAAGCCAACTTGCTATTGACAACAATTCATTCATTGAAATTCACCCTTATTCTTTTCTTGTAAACGATCGGGGAACCAGGAGAGTCCTTCTTCGAGGCAGGGGTAGGAGAGGCACATGGGACAAGATGCCAAGAAGCGAGTGCTCAGTGTCACACCCTCTTTGGATAGGTGGCCTCGGCGTCTAGGGCATCCTTCATCCACTATCGTTAGAAAAATAATTAGCCAGAATAAGCTCTGATGTGTTAATTTGTTCAACAATGAATTTATTTGCGATTCCTGTCAGAAAGGCAAAAGTCACAAATTGCCTTACCCAAAATCAATACGTGAATCAAAGTTCCCTTTGGAACTCATTTTTTCTGATGTGTGGGGTCCAGTTGTTGAATCGGTAGGTACAAAAAAAATACTATGTGAGATTCATAGATGACTTCAGTAAGTTCACATGGATCTACCTGATCAAACACAAGTCAGAAGTTTTCCAAAAATTTCATGACTTCCAAAATCTTGTTGAACGTCAATATGATCGCAAAATTCTTGCCCTCCAAACGGACTGGGGGAGAATATGAAAAGTTGAATTCTTTTTTCGCGAAAATAGGCATATCCCACCATGTTTCGTGTCCCCGTGCACATCAACAAAATGGGCCAGCTGAACGTAAGCATCGACATATTGTCGAAGTTGGTCTCTCTCTCTCCTTACTCAAGCTTGCTTGCCACTTAAATTCTGGGATGAGGCCTTCATTGCGGCCACCTATATCATCAATAGGTTACCAAGCAAAGTCATCGATTTTGAAACCCCTCTTGAGAAACTATTTCATGAAAAACCCAACTACTCACCGCTTCATATTTTCGGGTGCGCCTACTGGCCAAACCTACGCCCATATAATGCACGCAAACTTCAATTTCGCTCCAAGCAATGTGCTTTTTTAGGCTATAGTAACCTACACAAAGGTTTTAAGTGCCTAGATATTTCTACCGGGCGTGTTTACATTTCTATAGATGTTGTTTTTAATGAAACAGTCTTTCCTTTCTCTACTCTGCATCCGAATGCTGGTGCACGTCTCCGAGCCGAAATTCTTCTTTTGTCTCCGGAGCTCTTAAATCCAATTGATCACGGGGGAGATAAATATGTTGATGATCATTTGGCTAATAGTCATAACCTAGTCATAACCTTGATGCTAATGGAAACAGCGAAGAAAATGTTGTTCAAAGCTATGATTTTATGCAGAAACAGCAAAGATTGCTTGGCTGTACAGGCGCCAGACATGAGGAAGATACGGCTGACACAGCCTAGGGTGCCGATCCCGAGAGATCCGGCGCAGACGGGTCCACTGCTGCAGGCATGGATCCCGGGGCGGATTCGCTGACATCGCCTACTGCACGCGCTGAAGCCATCCCTACCGCGCACGACACACAACCAAATGCAGCAGTGCGGTTGATACGTCTCCAACGTATCTATAATTTTTGATTGTTCCATGCTATTATAATATCAATCTTGGATGTTTTTATATACATTTACAGCAATTATATATCATTTTTTGGGACTAACCTATTAACTTAGTGCCCAGTGCCAGTTGCTGTTTTTTTGTCTGATTTTGATTTTCCAGAATATCAGTACCAAACGAAGTCCAAATGTCACGAAACTTTTTGGAGATTTTTTTCTGGACATAACAAACACTAGAAGCTTCGGGAGGAGACGAGAGGATGAAGCAGTGGCCCACGAGGCACCACGGCGCGCCCTAGGGGGGGCGCGCCCTGGTGACTCGTGGGGCCCACACAGCTCCGTTTGACCTAATTTCACCACTATAAATTCTCTAAAATCGGGAAACCAACAGAGGAGTCCACGAAATACTTTTTCCGCCGCCGCAAGCTTCTGTTCTCGAGAGATCCCATCTGGAGGCCTTTTTCGGTACTCCGTCGAAGGGGGAATCGATCACGGAGAGGCTCTCCATCAACCTTGCTGCCGTTCCGATGATGCGTGAGTAGTTTACCACAGACCTTCGGGTCCATAGTTAGTAGCTATATGGCTTCTTCTCTCTTTTTGATCTTCAATACAATGTTCTCCTCGATGTTCTTGGAGTTCTATCCGATGTAATCACTTTTTGCGGTGTGTTTGTTGGGATCCGATGAATTATGAGTTTATGATCAGATTATCCATGAATATTATTTGAGTCTTTTCTGAACTCTTTTATGCATGATTATTATAGCTTCGTATTTCTCTCCGATCTATTGATTTGGTTTGGCCAATTAGATTGATTTATCTTGCAATGGGAGAGGTGCTTTGTAATGGGTTCGATCTTGCGGTGCTCAATCCCAGTGACAGAAAGGGACATGACACGTATGTATCGTTGCTATTAAGGGTAAAAAGATGGGGTTTATTCATGCGTGAGTTTACTTTGTCTACATCATGTCATCTTGCTTAAGGCGTTACTCCGTTCTTTATGGACTTAATACACTAGATGCATGCTGGATAGCGGTCGATGTGTGGAGTAATAGTAGTAGATGCAGGCAGGAGTCGGTCTACTTGTCTCGGACGTGATGCCTATATACATGATCATTGCCTTGGATATCGTCATGATTATTTGCTTTTCTATCAATTGCCCAACAGTAATTTGTTCACCCACCGTATGCTATTTTCATGAGAGAATCCTCTAGTGAAAACTATGGCCCCCGGGTCTACTTCTATCATATATTAAAAATCTTAAAAATACCTTGCTGCACTTTTACTTTATTTATTTTATTTTGTATTATTGTTCGATCTATTTATCTATCACCATACAATTTAATCTTGCAATTAACCGCCAAGGGATTGACAACCCCTTGTTTGCGTTGGGTGCAAGGATTTGTTATTTTGTGTGCAGGTACTGTTAACGAGGTGTTGCGTGATTCTCCTACTGGATTGATAACCTTGGTTTCATAACTGAGGGAAATACTTATCTCTACTATACCGCATCATCCGTTCCTCTTCGGGGGGAAAAACCAACGCAGATCACAAGTAACAGCGGTCGGGTGGGACCTATCCGCCTTTGTCGCCACGCGACAGCTGGCACGAGCCGGCTGGGTGCGGGACGCCCACCACACAGCGCCATGATGCAGCCCGTCGTGAGCCTCTGGCCACGTGTTGACTCTTCATGGGTCCTCACCAGCCAGCCCACGGGCAGCAGATCCGAGGCTGGCCGACCGCGCGGCCACCGAGGGGGATTCGTGTGTGCCGGTACGAGGAGGCAGATCTCCTGTGGCTCCTGCCGAATCCTCTGCGGCTACAGGAGGCGGGTCTTCTGCGGTCGCCAACCTATCTGATACAAGTACAACTACACGGGTGACTCGATCATAACGAGGTATTGTCAAACCTCTGGTGCCTAAGGATGGGGCGGTCAGGTACAAGAAGAACTTTAAGTTTGTAAACTTTGTTGCTACTAGTGAGCCAGAAAATGTGATAGAATCATTAAATGATAAAAATTGGAAAAGTGCTATGAACATTGAGTATGATGCACTAATGAAAAATCAAACATGGCATCTAGTTTCACCTAAGCTAGGGAGGAATATTATAGATTGTAAGTGGGTGTATAAAATTAAGAAGAAAGATGATGGTACAATAGATAGATACAAAGCTAGATTAGTAGCTAAAGGTTCTAAACAACGCTATGGCATTGATTATGAGGACACTTTTAGCTTGTTATGTCTACTGTTGTTTCCAGGGGATAGAGTCTTCGCAAATGTGTATTTGCATGGCATTCTCTAGGAATAGGTCTATATGCGACAGCCACCTGGATTTGAGGATGGATCTAAACCACATCATGTGTGCAGGTTGGACAAAGCTTTGTATGGTCTGAAATAGGCACCCAGAGCATGGTACTCAAGGCTGAGCTCAAAACTACAACTTGGCTTTCAGCCATCAAAGGGAGACACCTCTTTGTTCTTCTTCAAGAAAGAAAAGGTGATCATATTTATGTTAATTTATGTCGATGACATAATTGTTGCTAGTTCTTCACAAGAAGCCACTTCAGCCTTGTTAAGAAATTTGAAAAATGAGTTTGCACTCAAAGACTTGGGAGAGTTGCATTACTTCTTAGGCATTGAAGTTAAAAAGGTGCAGGATGGCATTTTGCTAACCCAAGAGAAGTATGCTTCAGATATATTAAGGCGTGTAGGGATGAAGAAATGTAAACCTTCTAGTACACCTATGTAAACCACTGAAAAATTGTCACTGCATGAGGGGAAATTGTTAAGTCCAGAAGAGGGAACAAGGTACCGAAGCATAGTTGGGGCACTTCAGTATCTAACACTGACAAGACCTGATATATCATTTTCTGTTAATAAGGTTTGTCAGTTTCTGCATGCTCATACCTCTTTACACTGGACAACTGTAAAAAGGATATTGAGATATATCCAAGGAAGTACTGGAACTGGTTTAAAAATATGTAAGTCTCCGTCAACAACAGTAAGTGCCTTCTCTGATGCAGACTGGGCTGGATGTCCAGATGACAGGAAATCCACTACAGGCTTTGTTGTTTTCTTTGGTTCTAATCTTATATCATGGAACGCAAAGAAGCAAGCAACTGTCTCATGTTCCAGTACTGAAGCAGAATACAAGTCCTTGGCAAATGCAACTGCTGAGGTAATGTGGGTAGAAACACTACTTGATGAATTGGGTATTGCAGACCACATGTGTCATATTTATGGTGTGATAATCTTGGAGCAACATATCTTTCTGCAAATCCTGTGTTTCATGCAAGGACAAAACACATAGAGATTTATTCCATTTTGTTCGTGAAAGAGTTGCACAAAAATTGTTGGAGATAAAGTTTATTCCAACTGGAGATCAAGTTGCTGATGGTTTCACTAAGCCACTACAAGTTCGACAACTCCAAGCCTTCAAGAACAATCTAAACCTTGACATGTTGAGATCGAGGGAGGATGTTAGACGATAGGCTAGTTTGGGTCGTGTCAACTTGTACCGAATGTGTGTGTGTGTGTGTGTGTGCGTGAGTTGTTGTACATGGCAGGTTGTCAGGCTAGATAGGATCCTTATCTCCTTATCTTGTGTATAGCTTGGATTGGGGATCAAGGCTAGCAACAACCTGCCGCCACTTGTAATCTGTCAAGTTATTTAACACGCACGCGTCCCTACTAACAATGCATACGCTTCCACCAATTCTTTCATCATTTCCTTCATTTGAGTCATAGGGCAAATCATACTATTATGTGGCGCCCCGCCTGAATACCACTGTAGCCAGACGGTCACCGCACACACCAGCCCAGGAAAATCACTCTGGCATGTGCTTTTACAACAAGTATCATGAACACAGACATTTCTATTAATGGATATACAAGTCTTACATGATATATTACAAGGGTGATGGCAGTGGAAAAGCTCTATCTAAGGCAGCATGGTCTTGGTGCGGCTCCAATCCACAGGGATCTGACTGGGTTACTCCTCTAGCCCGCGAACACTCCGGCTCCTCACTAGTGAACGTCGGATCCTTAGGTGAACCTGGCCACATTGAAGGCCGCTGAGTACTTTTGAATGTACTCGCAAGCAAACCAAACCAACATATACACCAAGCAATGCAATCCATGGTATTCAAGCATGCACTAGTTATCTTAATAGTATTATCTATCATGTTATGACAGGATTATCTAGCAAGATTAAACATCTAGCAGCATTAATCATTATGTCATGGCAGGATTACTTAGCAATATCATATTATAACAGGAATTATCTAGCATGTTAACTATTAATGTAACTGTAGTATGACGAAGATACAGCATATCAAGTAATTAATCCATACTCCGAATAATCTTAGGATCCAATCCAAACCCGATCCAAATCATATCCAAGTCACGCGGTCATCCGACCACTCATCTCATAGCCATCGCATGGCCAACATTCCATATACCTGACATCATCCGATGTCCCTGCATCCGTACTGCAAGTCTGACAAACCGTACCATTCTCTGGTTCAGTCTTAGCCATAACATTATATGGTTTGTTCCTCCAGACTCGACACAGACCAAATAGTGTGACCTAATACGAACTGTGTCCTATGACCGAGGACGCGGCTATTCGAATAGATTTACACTCTGTAGAGGTTGCGCACTTTACCCACACCATGGAGCTCCTGGCCTCGTGCTCCCATTCGGGTGGACCGGTGCTGCTCCAACAAAACTTGTCTATTGCCTGGCACTCTTACGGCCCCACCGACAATCATACCCTCCCAGGGTCATGTCCTGGGTGGCCCCTGTGTCACCCCGTGACACCTGCCACCGTCGTGGCCAAACAAAACTGTCCCAAACGGGGACGTGCGCACATAAACCAAACTGGGCTCACAGGATTATCGCCGCCTACCGGGCCAGGGTAGCACGCACGCATAATCCCTCCCTATTTTGGTGGTACCGACAAGAGGCAAGACAATAGACTAAGTCAGGGCCGTCCCATACCGGCAAATGTGGTTGCACTTGATGAGCTCGGTTCGGTGGCACTATGACTCGATCCAGCCGACGGAGGAGGTTGTTATCATTAAGTCACATTCTTTATTATTGCAATAACAGTAACTATGCATGATGTAACAATTATGAAAACCTATCAACCTATCTCCACATTGTCATCTACGAGTCACTAGTGCGATAATCTGATGAGCATTAGCAGGTAATGTAAATAGCAAATGCAACTAGCAGGAGTTTAATTATATCTAACACAGGCATATTCATTAATTAAACACGCAAGAATAACACAGAGCAATGCTTTAGGGCACGTATCAGATAGTCGGCTTGCCTGGGGGTCGAGGAATACACCGGAGAGAAGTGCGATCACCTCGCGGAAAAATTCGCCTGAGAAGATTCCCTTTCAAAGGGGTTGAATATAGGGCAGGGGAAAATGGGTATTTTCAGAAAGTGTCAACATGGTGAAAGTGACATCATCGGAACGGGCTCGACGAACTGAAGAAGTGGGCTTTGGATTCACCTGAATCGGAGTTACGGTCGCGGAGAAATGCCCGTTCGTTCGTTAAGCAGAGAAACGGACAGAAAACTGTCCATTCCAGCTCCTAACGGATGAACGTCCGCTAAATAGCCGTTTCGGCCGCGGCTGAGAAAACGAACGCGCCTTTTACAGATTACGCTTTCAATAACAGAAAGCGTACTTTCTGCAAATAGCGCGGCGGAGTACGCTTCTCCGAAACGGAAAGCGTATTTGGCTAAATACGCTTCCACTTAAACAGTCAACGGGCCCGGCCAGGTCAGCGCATAGAGAGTGACAGGCGGGGCCCACGGCATCTTCTCCTTCTATCCTCCTGGTCGCCTCCTAGCCCACGACAGAGAGGCAGGAGCAGGGGCACTCGGCCGCCGGCGCTGCCGTTGCCTCGCCGCTCCCCCAGGGCCGGCCAGCGGACGCAGGAGCATGGCCGCTTCTCGCCGTGCCTACTGGTGGCCGCGGGGCCGCCTGGAAACGGCGTACGGCACCACCGCCATTGACAGGGCTGCGGCAGCCGACGGCGTCCGAAGGGCTACTCCGGCGATGCTTCCCTGACCAAAACGAGGACGGCGGCGAACTCACGAGCTCGTGGGGCGGCCGAGGGTGCAGAAGGGAAGGGAAGGGAGCGACTAGGGCGCTGGTTTGGCCGAGGGGAAATCGAGGCAGAGCTTCGGCCATGGAGATCGCGGGGAGAGGGGAGAGGTCCCGGGGCTCAGGCGAGTGGATTGGGGAGTTGCTGGAGAGGAGGGGAGCTCGGGGGCGCTACTTATAGCCGCGGGGAGGGCTCTGGACGCCGGTCGAGGCTTCGAGACGGTGGTGCCGTGGCGGCGCGCTAGCGGCGCACCCGCTGTCGGCACGCCCGGCCAACGGGCAAGCCTCCAAGGCCAGCTGGGGATGGATGAGGGTCCGTACGTCGCCGCAGACGTCGGCACAAGGCGCCGGCGAGAGCACAGGGGAAGGGACGCGACATCTCAACGCAGAGCTCCGGCTGTAGCTGCATTTGGCGTGGTCACCACGCGTCCATGACCTTGCCACGCCCTACTTGGTGCCAAACTATGTCTACCACGTGTGTTGATCTTCAAATAGATGAGATACGCCAATGGATAGCAACAGGGTGTTCCAGAGTAATCGATTTGGCCTCAAATGCAAAGTGACAGCAAAGTTTGGGCATGTGGTGTGGCCATCACATTGCTCCTCTTGGCCTGATCTCTGGCATGGGTCAATCATCCACTAAGCTAGTCATCCTGGCCAAGTTTCAGCACAAATGGACAACTCTAGATGGCACCTCCTTTGGAAACTAGCAATCTGACCAGAAATGAAGATGATGATGATGGGGTCAAATGGCTAGATAGAATTAGCTGATTTTTGGTGTAGGGTGCTGATATGGTCATGAGAGATATCTGGAAAAGTTTCAGCTCAAATTGATCATCCATGAGGGTACTTCCTTCACAGAGATACAATCTGGACAGAAACTTAGATAATTTACTGGGGAAGATTGGCTAGATGAAATGGGCTGGTTTTTGGAATCCAGAGGTTATTTATCAAGGTTAACCACCCTGAAAAATCTCAGCCCAAAAAGATCAAGGGAGCAAGCACTTCCTTTGCAAACTGGAAATCTGGACAGAATTTGCAAATGGATGTTGTGCTCAAATTTTGAACTATGGAACTTGGGATTTTGATGGAAATGGTGAATATATGAATAAGAGAAGCTCCAAAAATTATTTGGGATTTTTTATGGCTACCAAAATGGTAGTTACTTTAGAAAGTGCCCAAAATGCAATATTGGCTTTAAATAGGAAAATGTAATTTCTCTTATTTAATTATGGCCAATATTTTTATGGGAGCTCAATATGATCACAAATAATATCTCCACAAGTTTTCATGAACTTTGGAGATGGATAGATATTTTCCTGGATTTAATTCCTTTAAACAGCAGAAAAAGGAATTAATTTTAAATGGAAAATATTGCAAATGACTTGGCAATATTTTTGCATACCCAGGGTTTACAGAGATAGGATGATCACTGGGAAAAGTTTGGGAGGCAACAGATCAAAGGAAATTGGAGTTCCTTTGGAACGGAAGGAATTAGGGTTTCCCTTCCGATAACTCGGAAGGTAGGGTTTCGGTGGCACAGTCCCGAGAATATATCTTGGGTGACAGGGTTGGACTGGAGAGAATCTCTGGTTGGATAGGAAAGTCAAGGCTAAATGACCATCTTCATATACCCAAGAGCGAGAGAAAATCCGATAACACCGAAAAAAAAGACGGGAGTCAAATCCCGCGAAGGAAGAAAACAAGGAGCGAAAACCAGGGTGTCACATATTAGGAGGGGGTCAAGTTGGTTGAGATTTAGGTCTTTGTTAATGCTCAAATCATAAACCTATTTCTTCAAGAGTTTGTGAGAGAAATTTCTTCGTGCGTTGTGTTTTCTCTCTAAGTCAGAGACAAAGTTCTTCTGGACGTTGAGAGAAATCACAGGCAGTAGTCTCCGCTTAACTTGTTCCTTAAGTAAAGTTGTCGCGTGAGTTTGAAATCCAACCGTTTGACACCTGTCGGTTGACCGTTGCATAGCGCAGTCCCCGATTGGTCATTTCACACCTTGAGATTACTCTGGCTATAAATAGCCACCCCACCCCCAACCTTCACCGTTTGGCTGCTCCATTTGATCTGACAAGAGTTTGTTTGAGCAACCCCTCTGTTGACATATTTCACCATGAGAAAACCCCAGAGACCAAATTTAGGTAAGTGATTGAGCATCACGAAGAACTAGATTTATACGAAGCTTGTGCTTATTATTGTTGTGAGCTGGACACTCACTAGACGGTTAGGCGTCGGTCCGAACAACCAAGAGTAATTGTGGTTTGCTAAGGACAAAGTATGTGAAGGTTTGGAGATTACCTTAAAGAATCTATGGAGAGTAAATCAACTGAAGTTCGAGGAGCTTCATGATAGGCACTACTACACTCCACCGTTATTAACCCCCCCCCCCCCCCTAATCGCACACGATGGTGAAAACTATATGTAAAGCCGACATCAGGGATGCTTCGAAAATAGAACCATTTGCAAAAAAAAATGTGTGCGATCGTTGGGCCATCACACACAACCTTAGAAGGTAAATTGTATGCGATAACATGCATACATTTCTACAAAACGAAACGTATGCGGTGTCTTTATCCATTACACACAGGCAGTTTGGAAAGACCGTGCGCTAAAATGATCAGATTTGTCGATTTTGGAATTATGTGAGATGACTATTACACATCGCATACAATGGCAATAGTTACTTCGTGTGCGATACAGTTCAGATGATTATTAAAAAATAATTGTTTCTGATGCTTGAAGTTTCATAAACAACTATCTTGCAGATAACGCCTGCTAAGATCACACCGCCCGATGTGATGTGGCTTTCTAGCCCATATCACATACAGTTAAATCCAAGAAACCGTGTGGGATTGATATCACCATAAATAAATTCTCAGTATATGTAGTTTCATTCAAAAAAATAAGACATTGAGTAGAAAATGAGATAGAAATAGAAAATTAATAATATTGTTCAATACTCCGCGATCCACCTGTTCATTACACATAATATATACGATCACATATACGTGAATGATACTGATTCTACAACGATAAAATTAAAGACAACTACTAAAAATTAATAATCCCTCCTTAGCTTCTCCCTATGGCTGGCCACCAACTCCTTGGTGCGCACCCGCTTCTCAACGCGGAGGGAGTTCTTCACCTCCTCCGCCTCACAGAGCTCGATGTGCGCAACAACGGCTTCCCGGCGGGCATAGGCTTGCGTCCTGGCCATTTCAGAAGGCACCCAGAAGAGCTCTTCGTTGGTGGCATGCTCAACACGATCACCCACCTCCATGCAGCGAGGAGGCGGTTCGCGCCTTTGGCCCTCTTGGCGATGAAGGGGCGTCTTCGTCGACCTCCTGCGCGTGCCTGCAGCCAAAGCTCCAGCTCCTCCACTTTTCGAACGGCCATAACATTAGACATGCAAATCTTACACAACAACATTACAATTTTATCTAATTTTTTATGACAAATCTTTCTTTCTTTTTTGCGATGATATGACAAATCTACTCGTTCGCTCACAAACGCTAAAAATCTGGCGTAAGATTTTTCACATTTGCCTTTTTAATACTCTCAGTATCAAAATATAAGACGCTTTTTGAGATTATGGTAGTGTCAAAAAATGTTTTATATTTTGATACACGCATGTTTATGCGTATTGAACGAAGCACACTTACGGAGAAATTCAGTTTTCCGATAAACCTCGTCTCTTCCCGCGCGGAGATGGGAAATCCTACGTGGCAAGGCGCGAGCCAATCGCCACCTCATCACAATCACCACATCACATATCCGCACAGCGGCTGCCACAGTGCCACGTCGCCTGCAATCCATCCCCGGAGCGGGCCCCACCCATGGCGACCGCAGCCACCGCGGCCGTCCCCGCCGGCCGCCACCAGCACCGCCACCACCTAGGCCTGCGCCTATGCCCCAACCCGCATCGCCTGCACCGACTGCGCCTCCCTGCCTCCGTTGCTTTTTCTTCCCCATCCGCCCCGTCCACCTCCTCCTCCTCGTCGCTATCGGCCCCGGCGACGCCGCCGCCGGAGGGAGGAGGGCGGCTGGTGGCGGAGCTTGTGGGGGTGTTCAACGAGCTCACGGGTAGGATGGGAGAGGGCCTGGCGACCACCTCCTCGTCGCGCCTGCTCTTCCGCGCGCTCAAGCTGGCTCTCCCCGCCCTCCGCGACGGCGACGGCGGCCAGGCCCTCACGCGAGCCCTCGCGGTGGCCGCGACCTTAGCCGACCTCCAGGTGCTGAGCCAGAGCCTCCTCCCCTGTTCCGTTTGCGTAAATTGGATTATATCCTTGGATTTTGGAGACTGGGTGTGGGCTTTCGTGTTCGCATGAACAATTATAATTTACTAATTTTTGGCCTGTTACCTGTGGGTTCCTGGATCAAGTTCATGTTATTTATTATTGATGTTCGCGTTTACAGATTGAAACAAGATTATTATTATTATTATTTGGAGAAGGATTGAAACAAGAATTGCATCAAGTCAGTAAACGATGGCTAGCTCAATATGCTGAATTCTGTTAAATTACATAAGTTCATTCCCATTTCAATGATATCCATTTTAATGCTAGGGACACCCAGATTAAGTGAACTCTGTCTGAAATATATTTCCCAGTACACATTGGTGTTCTGTTGTTGAATGCATCGAAAGAAGTCACTGAATAATATTGTTTACAGCAATTAGAACTTAGAAAGCAAAATCAGTTCTCTTGCCATGGCACCAGCATTCCTCATTTCACAGTCACACTTCAAACTATTAAACTCAGGCTTAAATATGATTATTTAGTTTCATGTCACTGATCGCTACTGTTTGGTTCATACTTTCCATTTAATTCCTCACTTATACCATAAGTTGAAAGCACTATCATCTGACAGTATTGATGGGCAGAGCCTTTCTTGGACTAGTTAGCCCGTGTTTACGATTAGACTCTTTGACCAATTTCTAATCGCTCCATTTCCCCATAAGATTCTGGTGATTCATAAGATATTTGCACTGCTTTACATGATAACGCAGTTAAGCATCATTGGGTTTATTTATCCACTCTTAAGCTCTCATGTTTAACAGGGATTTTGAATTCTTGTTGTATGCATGACGGCAGATGGATGCGGAAGTTATTTCAGCCGGCATATTGAGGAAAGCGCTTGATGCAGGGACTATAAGCATGAGCGATGTAGAAGCTCAAATTGGGACTGGCATAGCTGATTTACTGCACGAGAGCTTAAGGCTTAAGGTTGCTCCTTCGAAGGTTGACGTATTAGATGATGAAAGTGCGAGCTCATTGAGAAAGTTTTTCCTTTCGTACTATGACATCCGGGCAGTAATCTTGGAGCTTTCTCTGAAGCTCGATACGATGAGACACCTTCAGTACCTCCCCAAGCATCTGCAGCGAGTAAAATCTCTTGAAGTAATGAAGATATATGCTCCACTTGCTCATGCTGTCGGGGCTGGTAATCTGTCGCTAGAGTTGGAAGATCTTTCGTTTAGGTACTTGTTTCCTCATTCCTATGACCATGTCGATCAATGGTTGAGAAACCGAGAAGCTGAGTGCAAGCTCTTGATAAATGCCTACAAGGCGCAGTTGCTTCAGGCACTGAAATCCGATGATGAGCTAACCGAGATTGTGCAGGACATCTCAATTGAAGGGCGGTACAAAAGCCGTTTCAGTACTATGAAGAAGCTAGTAAAAGATGGCCGGAAACCAGAAGAAGTAAATGACATACTTGGTTTACGGATAATCTTGGACCCTCGATGCGATGGTGGCTCATCTGATTGGGGCCCCAGGGCCTGTCACAGGACACACGAAATCATTCGAGCTCTGTTGAAGGAAGTGCCAGGTAGGACAAAGGACTATGTGACACAGCCAAAAAGAAATGGCTATCAGAGCCTGCATGTAGCAATCGATGTAAGTGAACCTGGGAAGACGAGGCCACTAATGGAGATACAAATACGCACCAAGGAGATGCACAGAATTGCTATTGGTGGAGAAGCGTCTCACTCTCTCTACAAGGGTGGTCTTACTGATCCCGGAGAGGTGAGCCATCTACTTAATTCCAACTCTCTTTCTTCCTTTAAAGTACATTGAATCTTCTGGGTTTCTCAAGACACTCGAGTATCTTTCAAAACATAGTAGTTAAGTTGTTTTATCGAACCAAGGGCCAAAACATGTACAAACATAGGCTTGATAAGTTATGTATAATACTAATTTCATCCAGCATATGAGGCTTCTTACTGAAATTCTCACTGGGTTATAACAGTTAGTTCAGAGCTCACAGCTGAGATGGTAGTGACCTGGTTTGGTTTATGTTCCTAACTGATACACTTGTCTGCTGATTTGATCATGACATATGGTTTTATCTTGAAATTAGCATTGTTATACCTTTTCTGAGACTGAACTGAAAGATTATTTTTGGGGCATGACTAAGAATCAGCATTCCTTGAATATTCTCCAGGCTAAAAGACTCAAGGCTATTATGTTGGCCGCGGCAGAACTAGCAGCTCTTCGCCTTCGAGACCTCCCAGCCAGTGATCATCGAGGAGGTGAATGCAAGAACCAGGCTTTCTGCATAATAGACAAAAATGGTGATGGGAGGATCAGCATCGAGGAGCTCACGGAGGTGATGGAAGATCTTGGTGCCGAGGGCGAGGATGCGATGGCGCTCATGCATCTCCTTGATGCAAACAGCGATGGTTCCCTGAGCTTCGATGAATTCGAGTCGTTCCAGAGACAGGTGGGTGCACGTTATACATCCGCGACAAGTTGTCCTAACACAGTCGTATTCTCAAAGTCGCCCTTCTGGGCACACAGTTTCTGATATATTTGATGTGTTTCTGGCTTATCAGGTTGAATTGATGAGAAGCTTGGAGGACAGGGATGACCACTACACGAAGATACTGAAGGATAAGCTGCAGACAATCGACAGCGCTGGCCTCATTCACTTCTACCGCAAAGAGCTGGGAGACAAACTGCTTGTGAGCTGAAATATATGGGCCTTTCTTTCAAGGGGCTGCGGTAAACTAAAATGGATCGCCAACTTGTAGTTTTGATGTTGGTGCATACTACATTGAGATGTGATTGACAGCATTGAATTGTACATATTTGCTGATTGTATGTGGAGCTATAGAGCAAGTCTGAGAAAGTAAAGGTTGTCCTCCACATTGTGCAGAAGCTAGCTGTGGCACTTTGCAATATATTTCTAACTTTGTACATATGGTATGGCTTTGCTCGTGTTACTTACATCATGTTGTTGTTATGAAAACAACTTTTGACTAGGGGTATCCTTTGTAGCGGGGTTAGTGAAATGTAAGTAGCAGTGTATGACGGCCTTATAACGAAGGTAATTGTACATCGACAAAGTAACACAACAATGTTTTTTGAATAGTTGCAGTCGCCTTGTGGGAGCATGACCTATGTCATATGAGGAGTCGTCGGGAAAAGGGCTCGACACACTATCGTTCAGAACGTTGCCGTTGCTGAAGCCTCACGACTCCTGACGGTCCAAGCCATACAACATCCCTTGGACTCCGAAACCTAACTCCCTTTCGAGCATTGGTTCTGAGCAGAGAGAGAGGGAATGACGCTCCTCTCAAGTGGGAGTGAATGTGTTACGAGGCTCATTTGGGCTATTTATAACATAGATGTGATTGACAAATGAACCAGGCTACCCTTAAGATGAGGAGGTGAGAGGGTAAAACTACCTTTAGTCCATGAGTCGTGCTCCCATTGGGCTGCAGAAAGATGTTGGCCCATGGAGGGGAAAATAATCCTATACGACCGGGTCTCACGTTTCATCTCGTAAGACCCTCTCAAGAAGATGCCACGTGTAGTTCACCAATCTTGACGCACTTCTTCCGCAACCCTCCATCCCGAACTTCACGCCTCCAGCCCCATGAATCTTAAAAGTCTCACATGGCCTCGCGCCCCTCGCCGGCAGGCCCGGCACCGTGGAAAAGCTAGCCGTCTAGTGCACCGGCGGGCACGCCGGATTGCTTGGTCTTCATCCATTAAACATCAAATCCCAATACAACGGAGACAAAATACAGATCTGGAGACATTCGAATCAATAGCTATGGTGTATTAGTACCGACTATGGAAGTGATTCCGCCAATTTCTTGCCCCGTAGCGGGCTGGCAGAGGTGAGAGCGGTGGCTGGGGGTGAGGAGCAGCTGCACCTAATACGGCGACAGTTAATCAGCTAGAGGCACGGCGGATAGATGATTTGAATACAAAGCAGTAGAAGCTCGTCTCAAAGGTTTGGTTGTCGTAGCAGTCCTGGCGGGTGGATCTGCGTGTGTATATTCTTCCAACCACAACTCGATGAGTGAGCAAGGAGCGGCTGCGAGCTGCCATGCCGGACAGGAAATAAATTGCAAGGATGATTGGGGAAGAAGGGGTGCGTCAAGATTGGTGAAGTACATGTGGCATCCTCTAGAGAGGGTCTTACGAGATGAAACGTGAGACCCGGTCGTATAGGATTATTTTCCCATGGGAGGTAGAATTCCTTTGACTTTATGAAGGCTTCTCTTCATAGGCTTGAGCTTCTTTGCTTCCTAGCCTTCATCTTTGACTGGTCTTTTATTTTCTCTTCTTCCTTTAACTCGTTGACCATGAAGACTTGTTTCGACTTATGTTCAGCGAGATAGCTTGCTTGGACCCGTAGCTTGCTTGGACTTATGTTGACCTCTTTGACTTGTGTTGACCTTCCATGTGGATGACTAGGTGGGACAACCGGTATAGTTTTAGCTATTCTCCCTACATGAGTGCTTTGTTGCTTACTGTTTTGCCAAAATACTCTTTTTGTCACTCTCATCTATACATTTAGCTTGCTTTTCTATCTTGTGCATGTCGTTTTGCCTATTTCGTGGGCCCATTTGTGGCAATGTGATTAACTGTGAAAAGTGAGCCTAGTCCGTGGGTGTATAGTGATTGCATAGTCTAATAACCTAGACAGTAATCATCGTCGACCTGCATTTATGTTCTAATCTATTACATTATGAGGGTCATTCTAAAGATTTCTGTTAGAAACGATGTATATTAATAGGAAATTTTGAAAACATCCCCTTTTTTCTTTCGGATTTCTCGCATAATGTTTTGTTAGGACTTGTATCTTTTATCACAACCGAAACGATTTATTGCATAGCACTTTACATGATCTATTTCTTGAATTTTATTATTGCAGAGGAACATTGCTTTGCTTCCTTCTCATGGTACAACCTATGCATGTTTCACACTGGAATTGGGCCGTCAATCTTTCTTGCAAGGTCGAATGCATAATGAGACGGAAGGAGAATTGTGAGCTCGATGAGGAAGGCTTTGTGAGATTAGGTGCAGTGAATTGGTAGGAGATGGCATGCATCTATAATTTGAGTCAACTCACGCTTCTTTGATTTCTGGGAGCTACAAGCTCCTCAACTCATAAAATACAATACGGTCTACTGCAAGCCTCTCTTAACTCTAGGGAGGTGTTTGGTTCCGCACTATAAACGCTGCAAGCTTCTCTTAACTCTTTCGCACTATAAACGCAAACGTGATTTAATTCGTCTCTAATGGATTTTGGTTGCCGCGTGTAGCCCGTTAATGGCCGTGAGAGGAAAACTCGACAACGCCACAGCACAAGGGCATCAGCAGAAAGTAGGCAGCACTGCGGCAAGAACGACAGCTCAGACAGCTTGGGATCCTGTGACGGCGGTGGCTGCCAGGACCACAATAAGAGACATGAGCTTGATCGCCTCCCAGCTTTGAAGACAGACGTGAGCTTGATCGTCACGGCCGGCGACGGCGGTGGATTCTCTAGCTCTGATGCAAATCAGCTGCCGGGATCTCACCGCCTCACCGGGCGGGAGATCGAGGGGATGCACGAAAGATCCGCCAGGGCGGAGAGATCAAGGGATGCACGTGTGAGAGCCTGAACGCGAGCAAGTCGATCGGCCTGGCGCCTGATAATAGTTTTCGATTCAGCTGGGGGGTGAGCGGTATCGACCTTGAACGGTGATGTAATTGGATTACATGGGACCTAATTACAGCCCATGTTCGGCGCAGCTGTTAGGAGCCAGAGAGCAACCGAACAGGCCTTAAATGAAGGTGTCTGTTTTCACACATGTGTATACTGCCTAAGTTACTCACCACTACGAGGAACCGACGCGACTGCCTGCGATTAGATCAGGCAGGGATTAATCCCTTAAATAACAGAAGAAGCGTTTGATGTGAGACGCACGCACAGGAACCAAATAACACCAACTGGGTTCTCGCTGGTTTAGTAACGCTGCCGCTGGTCACGGTCAATGAAATTGCACGACCACAATCTGAAGCGGATTCTACTCTTCAGCTACAACTTCATGCTACAGACTTATACTCCATCCCAAATTACTTGTCTTACATTTGTATAAATTACTTGCCTTACATTTGTCCTAGACACTTTCGGGACCGAGGTAAACAACAACCCTAGGCTTGCACGGAGACAAAGACGTGAAAATTTCAGTCACATGTCATCCGCAAACAACATCGCCAGTAAAAAGTAAATCACAGCTACAGGGCCATTAGCAGGGCATAAGCAGCAATGACAGCGTTGGGCCAATTCCGAAATCAAATTTGGCTAAACCTACCGAGATACTGAACCAGCCCACTGATGCCTCATCACATCCCAAGAGAACAGCAAAACTGTAGACCGATAAGACATATGGCACGATAGACCCAACCAAAATTACCACCAAAGGTAGGCAATGGTGAATGGTTAACACACACAAAACTGATGGCTAAACCACAAGGCAAGGCAGCACTATGCTCCACACTAGCAATCATCGCACTGCCACTGTCTACAGCCAAGGTAACTGACTACATATACTCACAGTTTCAGACACATCTATGTAT
This sequence comes from Elymus sibiricus, assembly GCA_039707655.1. Lineage (NCBI taxonomy): Eukaryota > Viridiplantae > Streptophyta > Magnoliopsida > Poales > Poaceae > Elymus > Elymus sibiricus. The sequence continues at coordinate 110,934,561 of CM077664.1, read as the reverse complement.
GAACTAACACATATATCTAGAACAAACCAACCACACGATCGCTTGGAATGAACTGAATTCTAATCGCAAGTGACAAACATCACACCCCTCAACAATCAACACATGTAAGCCCTGCATAGCTATTGACTAGTAATCTAGAAACACCTGCAATAGAGGGTTAAGCTCAAGAACACATGTATCAACAAGATACATGTCTCGTAATCGCACCACCTTAATAAGATCAACAAAGCATAGAATATGATAGCGGACATGGAATAGATTAAAAGCATTTAGACTGATAGCATACGGACACCAAAATTTAAGCACGCATCGCATTACAGCAGTAGGCGATGAAATATTCAGGAAACATAATACTCAAGGTTTCAGTTTAAACGACAAACGGGACACATCTAAATGAGTTCGATTCTCGATAGGTAGGTAAAAGAGCAGAGCAAACGCAAGCCACCTCTAAGCCTTCTGGTTGTAGACGTAGGTGAGGCCGCACTTGCCGCAGTAGTGGCGGTCGAAGTGGTTGGCCATGAAGGTGCCGGCGCCGCAGTCGGCGTTGGGGCACTCCTTCCTGAGCCTGGTGACCTTGCCGGTGGCGTCGTCGACCTTGTAGAACTGGAGGACGGCGAGCTTCACCTTCTTGTGCTTGTGCTTTTGCTTCTTGGGCTTGGTGTACGTCTTCTTCTTGCGCTTCTTGGCGCCGCCGCGGAGGCGGAGCACCAGGTGGAGGGTGGACTCCTTCTGGATGTTGTAGTCGGCGAGGGTGCGGCCGTCCTCGAGCTGCTTACCGGCGAAGATGAGGCGCTGCTGGTCCGGGGGGATGCCCTCCTTGTCCTGGATCTTGGCCTTCACGTTGTCGATGGTGTCCGAGGACTCCACCTCCAGCGTGATGGTCTTGCCCGTCAGGGTCTTCACGAAGATCTGCATCTTGGCGGCGGTGCGAGGTCGCCTCCGCGCGCTGCGGCGGCGACGGTGGCGGCGGGGTAGGGTTTGGGTTGGGGGGCGGAGTGGAGGCTCTAGGGTTGGGGGGCGGAGTGGAGGCTCTAGGGCTGGGCTTATAACGAGGACACGAGCTGTTGGATCTAGGGGTTCCGGATCGGATGTCTGGATTTCGTGGACGGTACTTTTGGGCTGGGCTGTGGATTGACTTCGCTTGTGTGGCCCATTTCATGTGGGCTTTGGCTCCAAGATTTTCACTGTCAATCAGTTCATTTTATTGTTGTCTCAAAAAAAAGTTCATTTTATAGTTTCCCTCAAAAGAAATCTGTTCATTTTATTTTTTATTTTTATATCTCCGTATAGATGCCAAGAAGTTTTTGGGACGGAGGGAGTATATCTTTCGCTTCGATATGTTGGTTTTTTTAGATAGCTTACCACATACTATGCCATATGGTATATAGACGCCAATAAGTTCATTGGTTTCATTTCTACTCTATTTCCTAAAAAGGTTCCATTTCTCGTAGAGGAAAGTTGATTTCCGGTAATTCATCTCTGAGCCCATGCCCATCTACTCTTGGTGAACAGTAAAATCATTAAAAATAGAAGAAGAAAAATAAAAAAAAATCTGATTTTATTTTTTGTAAGGCAAGATGCTTGAGTGTGTGATGCCCGTGCCAAATTTGATGAAATTTGGACATTCGATGAGCCCATGTCAAAAAGATAAAATGACCTCCGAACATTGCAAAATTTCATCCTTTCTCACAGGCCTAATTTTCTTTTTCTGAGAGCTCCTCAAATATCCAAACTTCACTGTATTTGACACGAATATAACGCACTAAAGCATCTTTCACCACAAAAAAATATTATTTTTTTTTCTGTTCTTGATGAATTTACTCACGCCCGGGCTCATCTGAGCGTGGGAGCCAAAACGCCGCTCCCGTTGATTCCTCGCAACTATGCTATAACATCCTTTTAATGGTTCAAATTCTGCAGAAATTCATTCATTCAACCACGAAAATTAACTGATGGAAAAGCGCAATCTGCAGTTTCAGTTTTGGTGGGTTCTTTTGCTTTGCACTACAACTCAAATTAACCGCACGACAATGTTCGGATCATCCATTCATACTATGTACATTCAGACTGGCAATTCTCATCAATCATCCATCACCCAAGACGAGCTACGACGACATCACCATGATCATGAGATGTAAGCCTTGACGAGCTCGGTGTAGTTGCATTCTTCTCCTGTCCTTGGGCATATGATCTTGCCCCCGTTCTTCTTGGCCATCTCATCAAGGGCCTGGGATTTGCAACACCGGACAACACAAGCAGCAAATTCTAAGTTCTGGATTCAGTGTGAATAGTTGAGGTATTAAGATTTGGGTCGGCTCAGTGCGTACCTTGGTGCTATACACATAGCCGTTGGGCAGGACGAGCGGCGGATTCTCGGTGTCCATGAGCTCCTTGGTTATGTGGCAGACAAGCTTCGAGTGGTGCTGCTTTGAGAAGGGCAGCGGCTCTGCGAGTTTCCGGAAGCCGTCCAGCGACAAGGGGTCTTCTTTGGGGCAGTTGCCCTCGAAGCAGAATCTTTGCAAGGTCAAGGAGGGTAAACAAGATACTGGGGTTATGCTACTACAGATTTAGAGTTTG